>ML058496.1:0-1460000 GCA_003013855.2 Liriodendron chinense
TCAGAACAACTCAATTTGAATGCTGGCTCCGAACCAAGCTGAGCCTTTTTTCCATGCTTGGAATGAGTTTCGAGCCTAACTTGAGCTGGGCCTAGCTTGATTCGGTTCAATTTGAAACTCGACTCATTTGTAGCTTCTCAGTTGGTACTCGGCTCGACTAGGTATGTTGTTTAGTCCCACATCCGAAAAGAGCAAAGAAATAGGAGGTGAAACTCTCTATAAAAGCAGGGGGTGTTAATGGGCTCTGGGCTTCCTTTGGCCTTAGATTTTAAACAATTTTAGGCTGGGCTTTCAGTCTTTAGGCCTGATTTTTTTGTTTTTCCTAAGCCTAAACTTGGCTCGAACTTAGATAGAAAGCTTGGTTGAGCCAGCTCCATCATGTCAGCCTAGCTCAAAGGCTGAGCTGAGCTGAACACGAGCTAGGGTGATCATTGAACGAGCCGGGCTCGAACAGGGAAAAGCTTCCTATTTCATCCGGCCCACTACGAAATCATACACTTGCACCTATCAACTCAAATTGAACTGTAATGTAGATATGTCATCGTGCCTATTGGTTGGATGACTTTAATCTCAACCGTCCAATAAAAGCCCACCAATCCACTAGTTAATTTATTAAATTGGTTTAACTTTTTGGTTGAGACATTGGGCATGTGTGCAAAATGGACGTGGATTAGCTGCGCTGTGGGGCCCACATCGATGTATGTGTTGTATATCCACTTGGTCCATCCGTTTTTCAAGCTCATTTTAGGGCACGGTTCCAAAAATAAAGAAGATACAAATCTCAGGTGAACAGGGATTGAATTGCCACCATTAAAACTTTCTTTAGGGTCACAGAAGTCTTTGATCAAGCTGCTATTTGTGTTTCGCTTCATCCAGGTCTGATTGACCTTATCAACCGATTGGATGGCAAATAAACATTACGTTGGACCTTAGGAAGTTTCTATGGTGGGCGTTTAATCACCACTGTTTCTTACAGTGTGGTTCACGTGAGATGTGTATATGCTTCATTTTTGGGATCACACACAAAAATAAGCTGGCAAAACGGATGGACGGCATGTGTATACATACACACATACATGAAGTGCCCCATGGTTAGGGCCGCATCCTCCTGGTTGGATCCGGGGTCGCAGACAATCCTTATTCATGCAAAACATACACCATTGATGCAGAGGGGCTAGCCATGGAATACGTGGTCCGAATCGACCAAAAGAAAGAAGGAAGGAAGCATGCAAAGCTCAGGAAAACAACCTGTCGCAGCCCCTAATGACTGGTCGCACTATCGCCGGGCGACCGGTCGCCCAAGGACCACAACTAGTCTAATTTAAACTCCACCCTACCCAAACTCTCTAGACCTCTAGCGACCGATCGACCATTGCCTGTGATCAATTGCAAATTGAAGGAATAGGAGGCTGATCTCCCTGGACAAATTTAGCCCCCTGGAGACCTGTTGCCCATGGGTGACGACCGGTCGCTGCTCAACTGCAAACGATCGCGGCTCCTTGACGACCGGTCATTAGAAATGTAGATTTACGCGCAAACTTTCCAGTTTTGATTTGATTTCTTTCGTTTTTTTATTAGGATTCTTCATAATCTCGTCTTTAAGATTTCTTATTGATTACTAGGCTATTTAAACACTTTTATTTTCATTGTTAAACATTCATTACTCAATTTATCAAAGTTTCTCTTAAGATTTATCTCCATTTTACTCGTATTCTTCAAGTGCCCCTTGAGAAATCAAGGAAGTCCTGGTTGAGGATTCCTAAGAGATTTGTGGATTCGGATCAGTTATCCATTGGAAGAGAAGGTGCTTGATTCCATCCCACTACCGTCTGCGCTAAGTTGGTATTAGAGCGAGGAACAACCTCGGGAAGATGTCCACTAGCGATGGACGTGGCAACAATCTCGCTAACAATGATCAGAGGATTCAATATTTCGTGAAGAAGATGGAGGCTCTCTAGTGATCATTTGAGATGTCTATGCAACGGTTGCAAGCATCTCTCGATCATATCACAACCACATTGGCTTCACGCGAAGCGCAGGGTGGCACGCAACCGCTTGTAATCGCAGTCCGAAACAATCCCGTGTTTCATCAGGCCCTTCCAGTGGCAAATCGTCGGCCTACCACAGAGGATTCAGATGGTAGCAATGAAGATGTTGATAATCTCCTTACTCAGCAACATGCAAACAGAAATGATCGTGGAGATTGCATCGAGTGGGACTATAGAGGTAAGGTCAAACTTCCTACTTTCAATGGTTTGTTATGTATTGAAGAATTCTTATATTGGTTAACGGAAGTAGAGAATTTCTTTGATTATATGGACGTTCTGGAAGAGAAGAAGGTTAAACTTGTAGCATATAAACTGAACTTAGGTGCTTTTGCATGGTGGGAACAACTACAAGTTTTTCGGACCCGTCAGAATAAGCTCCCCATCCGATCGTGGCCGAGGATGAGGTAACTTCTTCGTGCACAATTCCTACCACGTGATTATGAGTAAGGTGCTCTTCCAACAATATCAGAACTACCGTCACGGCAACTAGACCATTGAAGAATATGTGGCTGAGTTCAACTGGTTGGCGATGCGCAGTGACTTGTTAGAAACGAATGCTCAGAAAGTAGAGGGGTTTATTGGCGATTTGAGGGCCAATATTTAAGACTGTGTGTAATGCTTTCTATATGGATGGTTAAGGAGGCGCTCTAGTACGCTACCCGTGCGGAAACCCAACTTACTAAGGTCCTGACACGACCCTATCCCACATAGCGTATACCTCAGCCGTAATAGTTCAGGAAGCACCCTTGTCGAAGGGAAATGAGCTTGATGGTGGGCGTGTTCAGCCCCCAACGACTACTAACCAGGATCCAGGGAGTGATCTATCAAGACCCAGCGCAATGTGCCCACCACAACAGGCCCGAACCGAGCACCTAATTCATATGCTCATCGTAGGCCGAATCATTGTTGGTGATGTGGCTAGCCAAGTCACTTATCCAATGCATGCCCTTAACGCCCCGTAGCTAACTTACCCACGAATGAATGGGGTGGTGAAAAAGAGTTCATTGAGGGTGAGCCCGAGAACGATGACTATGAGCAGGCCAATGAAGAAGGTGGTGAAGGAACTGACTGGATAGATCAAGACCCTGGAGAGTCCTTAATTGTGCAGCGTTTGTGTTACGCCTCGAGAATAGAAGCCCATCCTCAGCGCCATAACATCTTCCGCACCTGTTGCACTGTAAACGGGAAGGTATGTGATGTTATTATTGACATCGAATGTCACGCCCTGAAATTCGGAACCCGAGTACAATAACCCAAAGCCCGAGTTCCAGGGTGTGAATTGAAAATTCGAGCGCAGATTCCATGAGATTCCATTTCACACATCGCATAACTAAAAATAAATCCCAAGTACAACGTTTCCTTTCCACTAATATATTATTACATTAAATTTTACAAGATAAAATAGATCAACTACAGTTGGCGTTTGAGTAACTCGTGATCATCTGAATACTCTGCTCTGTCTACGTCTTTTCCTTCCTGAAAACCTGCAAGAACTGTGGTGATTTTGGTGAGCTAAAAGCCCAGTGAGGTCATTTCCATCACAGGTAATATTTCAGTTAATAAGAGATAGAATGCAAATCATCAATGGATAGAATTGTGAGCAATATATGAGGAAAATATTATGATTGATACACTTTATAGTTTATTATCAATAGAACATGATTAGCATGATGTCATGTATGTCATGATACGTGTGAGAGCAATAAACGTCTAGGAACTCGTTGCCACTGAACATTAGGAACCTGTCGCAAATCAACCATGCTCACCTAACCGGTACAACGAGACGGCAAATCAACCATGCACGCCAGTGGGCAAATCAACCATGCACCACTGATCCAACCGAGCAAATCAACCATGCTCAATAAGTGAAACGACCAGAACTCACTGCCACTGAACATTAGGAACCTGTCGCAAATCAAACATGCTCACCTAACCGGTACAGCGAGGCAGCAAATCAACCATGCACGCCAGGAGTCAAATCAACCATGCTCCTGTTCTGTCGCAGTGTATAAATGTATGTATATGTCATGAGTTATGGAAGCATTCTTCAAGCATACAATGCATTGTAACCCAATTCCAATCACGCCATGCATGTGTTATCTTCATTCAGATAATTCTTTATCTAGTTTTAGTTACTGTTGATCGAGGGATTTTGAGAAGGTCAACGTGTAAGGTTTAGTATGTTGACAGGCTAACATTGTTTCAAGAGTTATGTATTGTATACTGTCAAACCCTAAGTTGTTGTTTATCGAGAAGTTCGAGAATGATGACACGGGGAACCTTGAAATACTACATGTGTTTAGCGTTGCATGTTGGTTACGTCCTATGTAACAAATCCTAAATCGAATTGTCATAGAATTCTGACATGTGCATTAAAACGGAAGACTTTAGAAGATTAATTAAATAAGAAAAGGATAACTGATAAACTTTTATGGATATAGAGATAGGAAGTGGTTGGATCCCTTACCTAGGATCCATTCTACATTCAAGAATAAGATGAAATTCACGAAAATTTGTGGAGAACTGGAAGAGGTAACTCTACTACCTAGGATGCCATAATTACATAAAGTAAAATCCTAAGAACCTAGTTAAAAGAGTAACTTAGATAGATTAACCCTATACTTATGATGCCATGATAAGGGAGAGAGTATTAAAGTACGCCTAAAATCCTAATTAGAAAAGTAGTCTTTATAACTTGCACCTAAAAAGGAAGAACACTAAAGAACATTAACAAGAAAGTTACGTGGGATGAATCACTCACTTGCGACTTCCTTAGACTTGAAAAGGACTGAACTGAGTCGACTCAGCGAGTTGACTCAGTTGAGGAGAGATCTCTTCTTCTTTCTTCCTTCTTCTTCTTTCTTCATTCTTCTTTCTTTCTTCTTCTTTCTTCTTTCTTCTTTCTTCCTTCTACCTTGGCTGGAGCAGGATTCCAGCAGTGGTGCGGCGCAGCAACAGCAAGGCAGCAGCACGCACCACCTTCTCTCACTCTCTCTCTCTCCTTCTCTCTCTCTCCAACGACCCACTCTCTCTCTCTCTCTCTCCCTCTCTCTCTCTCTCTTAGCTTCTCTCTCTCTTTCTCTTTCACTGTTTCTCTTCAAGAAAACGCCGCAGAGACCCGGCTTTTTATAGCCAAGCTTGCACGTCCGTGCGAGCCGTTGGACGTTTCCGAATCCCACTTGGATTCGGATTTCATGTTTTGCAAACTAAGCCACTTTGAACCGTTGGAATAATAAGTGGGGTCCACACGACCCAAGGGTAGCAAATCTTGATCGTTCATGTAGTGAAAAGACCCGGATCTTGGCGATCTAAGTCCAAAACGGTTGAAAACCATGGTTCAACGTTTGCTGAACGAGTGACGTTATAGAAGGATTTTCTGGTATACAAGGTCGTACGGTCGAGGTAAATTGAATGGATGGTGTGGATCGAACCATGGGGCCCATCATGATGATCCAATGGGGTCCCACTGTTGACAGTGTGCGAACGCTATAACAGCGTCCGCTGTTTGCGTCGAACGAAGAAGAAGTCTTTTTAAAAGACTTAATACGGGCGCTGTACGTATACACAATTTTCGTGTCCCACTCTTATGTGAGGCCCACTTGCAATAGTTAAAGGGTCATTACCTCCGTTCAAATGGTGGACTACACGAATTTAGTCGTCCATGAGAAAAATGAAGCAGATCTGAGTTAAGGCGGAGATGTGGATGATGTGGATCATAGTGTTCTTGGTTTTAAACGGATGATTGAAGTGGGTCACACGATCAACTGTTAGGACCAAGTTTTGAAAGAAATAAATTTATGTGGAGGAGAAGATGGATGGACAGCCTGGATCACCAAGATGAGGCCCAAAAATAGACAGTGTGAATCTGTGCACAGCGGCAGCGGCAGCGCTGTCGCTGCGTGGTTTGAGAAGAAGACGGGACTTCCTCCGTTTCACGCAATACACGGTCAAACACGTGTTGACCGGATGCCATTTGTGCACGTTGTTGTGCACATGGGTCCCACCCTGATGTATATACAAAATCTACTCCACTCATCAGGTAGGGCACATGATTTTAAGGCATGACATAAAAAATGAGGTATATCCCAGTCTTGGGTGGGCCACACTTCCCAAAAATATGTTGAGAATTTCCAACGTGAAAGCCCCTGAACGTTTGCATATCTCTCTCCCATACATAATATAGACAATACCAAGTTCACCCTTTTCTTTGGTTTTGACTTCAACCACCTGTAGCGATCGCGTACACTGTCAATTTTTTGTGAAACTTCACCAAGGCCTGCCATTTTTCGTGCTCTTTATACAGGTTAAGTTTGGGCCTTGATCTCTTACAGATGATCAAGATGCCTTTTTAGTGATCCATCACACTAGGTGATCCAAAGTGACATTTGTACATATCCAATAGAAAATTTAACCAGTAACCTTAGTATATATCCTATGATCTTCGAAATGATCGGTTCGGTTTGTTATTTGGGTGGCCCAATCAGCGGATACGAATTCAATGGATGGTTAAATGAAGGGCCAATTTTTTTCTAATTAGATATTTATGTTCTTAAACACAAGTATGAGTTATTGTACGGTCAGTTTCTTAAACTGATATTCCTAATATGGTCTTTGGGTGGCCTATTGGTGAGACATATACACCGTTAGACTTTAATGACTTGTCTAGTCATGAAATTTCATCAGATCACAGTTTTGACGGTAGGTTAAGCATGTCAATGTATGATAAACAAGATGAACGGATTAAAATGTTAAATTAATTTGTGTATGAGTGGCTATGGGGATCAAGGGGTTTAGTTTACTATGATCGGCTTGTTCAAAATCGAGGTGGACGGTTAGATATTCCTACCTAGCAATGATAGATCATTCTAACGGTTCGTCTATTGACTTAACTAAGTACACTAAGTTTTTAAAGTCTTAAAAGTGTCAGAATACATATAAAAGTGTGGCGTGTGTGTATGCGTATGAACGACACGGCCTAAAATTTAAATTCTAACGTGTGAACTATAACACTCGTGTACCTACTCGTGTACTAAATTTTCGGGTATTACATCGAAAGTAGTGAGAATATTGTATCCAAGGTTATGGTGGGCAAGCTTCGGTTACCAACAACAAAGCACCCAGCGCCGTATTCCATTGGGTGGATCAAGAAGGTCAATGACACCAAGGTAACTGAGTAGTGTTTGGTTTCATTATCGATTGATAGAAGTTATGAAGATGAAATACTTTGAGATGTGATTGATATTGAAGTGTGTCATTTTCTTCTTAGACGACCATGGAAGTCAGACCATAATGTGACCCATTGAGGGCGTGACAATACTTATACATTTGTCAAAGATGGAAGAAAGAGGATCCTTGCTCCTATGGCTCCAGAGAGCGGCCCCAAAGCTTCTGTAGTGGAGGGAAATTCTCTCCTAGCCATACGAGAATTCGTTGAGGAGTTGAAAGAAATAGGCGAGATATAGACCATGGTGGCGAAGGGAGAGGATTCCGGGAGCAAAATCATTCACTTGAGCCTTCACCCTTTGCTAAATGAATTTTGTGAGGCCTGGCCTGACGACCTTCCCCAAGGATTGCCCTCGATGGGGGACATCCAACACCACATCGATTTCATCCCTGGGGCAAGCTTACCCAATTGGCCGCATTATCAGTTGAGACCCAAGGAGAGTGAAATCCTCCAGGGCTAGGTTGAAGAGTTGTCGAGGAAAGGGCTATTGAGGGAAAGCATGAGCCCGTGTGCCATGCCGACTCTTTTAATGCCAAAGAAGGATGAAAGTTGGCGTATGTGTGTAGATAGTCGGGAAATAAATAAAATCACCATAAAGTACATATTTCCTATACCCTGGCTGTATGACATGTTAGATATGCTTGGGGGCTTGAAGGTATTTTCCAAGTTGGATCTATGCAGCGGGCATAATCAGATCTGTATCCGTCCAGGGGATAATTGGAAGACAACTTTCAAGACCAATGAAGGGTTATATGAATGGCTGGTTATGCCATTTGGGTTGTCGAATGCATTGAGTACCTTTATGCGGCTCATAAATCAAGTGTTGAAGTCATTCACAGGCCGGTTCGTAGTGGTGTACTTCGATGATATTTTGATATATAGCTAGAGTGAATCCGACCATATGGGGCATTTCAGAGAAGTCATTCAAGTGCTTCGTGATAACAAACTGTACTTGAATATGAAGAAGTGCGACTTTCTCACAGATCTCTTATTGTTTTTGGGGTTTGTAGTGTCATCTACAGGCATTTGGATGGACGAAGATAAAGTGAAGGCTATACGTGAGTGGCCTACCCCAACTAACATCCATGAAGTATGCAGCTTTCATGGGCTAGCCACTTTCTATCGTCGCTTTGTCCGAACTTTCAGTACGATAGTAGCCCCTATCACGGACCGCATGAAGAAAGGCCCATTCCAATGGACCGAGGAAGTCGACCATAGTTTTACTGAGATCAAACACAAGTTGTCGTCTACGCCAGTCCTAGTATTATAAGATATGATGTACCATTTCCTTATGTAGCTTCCTTTGTATAGTATTGCATTTACTTATACTCCTTATATAGCTCTTTAGGATATCTCTTTCCTTGTATAGTTGGATTTACTAAGTTGTAGATTTATATATATTCACCTCCAATGGGGTTTGGAATACATAGAAATTCATCGGAAACCTCTCCACATTCTTGCTTCTCTGTTAATACTGTTGTCATGGCATCAAAGCAGTACTGATCCTTGGCCCTTCTAGTTTTTCATCTTCGTTGAACAAACTCATCCAAGATCCAGCATTTTTATCCATGTCCAACTCCTCTGCTGCAATAGGCTCCCTGGTGCATCAGCCACTCCTGCTGCATTTGACCGTTTCCTTGCTTTATCCAGCCCACCTGCTGCCTCCAACTTTCTATCATGCTGGTCCTCTGCTACACCTGGCCCTCCTTGCTGTGTCTGACACCACCACTACCACTGTCCAGGCTCCTAGCCACTGTCCAACATCTCCACCACCATTGGCTCTACTGTCTTGCCTCCCCACTACTCTCCAACACCACCACAACCACCGTCAACACTGCTGCTGCCTCCCTGCCCTGTCAACTCCCAAAATCCTACCCCTGTTGTTGACCCCCAAAATCCTTCCCTGCCACATTTGCTCGGGAGACCCTGTGCAACCCTGGTGCATAAATCACATCATTCTCTGCCAGAGATCAGTGTCAATCACAACCCTGTGCAACCCTGGTGCGTCATTTATGGTGGCCGCCTTTATAGTGTGATCCCATCCTTCTCTGTCAGAGATCTGCTCCTTTATAGTGTCGATCCGCTGCACCAAGATTCAGCCCAAGACGTTGTTGCGCCTCCGTTGCCGTGCTTAATCCTGCAACCCAAGATCAGCCCCCTCAGCTTCAAACTACCATCAACACCTTTCTTTTCCAATTCACTATTCCTTGAGGTATGGATAAAGACTCTTTTAAGGCAGATGCCCCATGGTGTAGCTTTGATTGTTCTAACTACAGCCTGTGGTCTACCCATTTTCAAAATTTTCTCAAAGGTCGAGGCTTATGGGGGATCATTAATGGATCCGTTTCGCCTCCCTCCTCTTCTGATGTTGACAAATTTGCTGCGTGGGAGATGCAAAATGGATGTATTATCACATGGATTCTTAATTCGGTTGACAAATCTATTGCGGTTGGCCTCACACCACATCGCACCGCCAAGGCTATGTGGGATCATCTTTAGGTAATATACCAACAAAGTAATGCTGCTTGATTATACCGTCTGGAGTAAGATCTCCTTCACCTGACTCAAGGTGACAAAGGTATTCAGGCATTCTACTCTAAGCTTGTTGCCATTTGGACAGAAATGGCCATGATGAATCCTGAATTTCTACATGATTTTGAAATCTACCAGACAATACGAGACAATGCACGGGCTCGCCAGTTTCTTATGAAGCTCAGACCTGAATTTGAACATTGTCGGGTTGCACTTCTGAATCGCAGTCCACCTGCTTTGTTGAATAAAGTTATTAATGATCTTTTGGCTCAGGAGCAGCGCCTGAAGGTTCTCTCTTCTGTTTCTTCACCGGGTTCATCCGACCATGTGCTCACTGCTTCTACCTCCAACATCCGTGGCTCAACACCCTTAACATGCCGTGGTCGCAATAAAGTGGGTCATGTTGTTGCCCAATGCAAAGAGTGGTGTGCTTATTGTTGACGGACTGGTCATGGTATTCAAGATTGTCGGACAATGGCATATGCTTTATCACGTGGACATGGTCATGAACGTGGTAATCGTGGCCGTGGACGTGCTCTTTCTGCTACCTCTATTATAGATTCGGCTCCTCCTACCAACGATGTTGCGCCCTCTGACTCGGTTATTACTTCCCCCTCAGTACTTTCTCCTGAGATGATCCAGCAGATTATGCAGGCCTTATTTTCTGCTGGCCTGTCAGGTACATCCCCGTCATCTTCCTGGTATTTTGATTCTGGTGCTTCCAATCATATGATCGGAGATGCATCCGGCTTTCGTAATGCACGTCCATATAATGGCACCCAGGTTATTTCTACTGCTAATGGGACTCGCTTACCCATTTCCTCCGTAGGATCGTTGACCCTCTCTCCTTCCAATTATCGCCAGTTTACCATTCGTGATGTTTTCCATGTTCCCAAACTTTCCTCGAATTTAATTTCTGTTGGTCAATTGATTGAAAATAATTGCTTAGGCAAGTTTCTTCCGGATTATTATTTTGTGCAGGATCTTGCAACGCGGAAAGTAGTTGGGAAGGGTAGGAGGCAGGGTCGGCTCTACATGCTCGACTTCGACTCTTTAGTGACTCAAGCTAGTTGTTTTTTCTTACCATCTACTACTGATATTTCTAATGCCAATAAGAAGTGGAAACTCTGGCACTCTCGCCTTGGTCATCCACACTCTGAACGTTTACTTCAGTTATTTTCTTCTAGGTTGTTGGACAAAATTCGGATAAATAAATTTGCTTTGGATTATTCTTGTTCATCTTGTTGTCTTTCTAAAAGTAAAAGTCTGTCATACAACAATATCTGCTTCTATGTTTGACCTTGTGCATACAGATGACTGGGGCTCATCCCCTGTACTATCTCTCTCTTGTTTATGTTACTATGTTATATTTATTGATGATTTCACACGCTTTACATGGATATATTTTTTGCATGCCAAGTCACAAGTCTTCGACATCTTCAAGTAATTTCACAGTATGGTAGATACTCAATTTGGGGTAAAAATTAAGTCTTTACGTTCTGATTCAGGGGGGGAGTATCTTTCTCTTGCCTTTCGTATGTTTCTCCAGGATCATAGAATTATCCATCAAACTACATGTTCTGACACTCGTCAACAAAATGGGATGGGAGAATGTAAAAACCGCCCTATTGTTGAAACTGCAAATACTTTGATGATAGACATGGGTGTTCCTCGTTCTTTTTGGGCTAAAACCATGTTGCATTCTGTTTATCTAATTAATTGTATGCCCACAAAAATTCTAGATCATGCATCTCCATACTATGTCCTGAAGGGTTCTACTCCTGATTATTCTTCATTACGTATTTTTGGCTCTGTGTGTTATGTTCACTTGCCATCAAGAGAACGTAACAAACTTTCCCCAAAATCTATCAGATGTATGTACTTGGGATTTGGTGAAACACAAAGAGGTTTTCGTTGCTATGACCCCACCTCTCGTCGTCTTCGGGTGTCTCGTCACGTTGTTTTCCTTGAGCACACTCCATTTCACACATCTTCTGTATCTCTTCCACATAGGTCAATTTCTCCAGGATTAACTGTGTTTCCTGACATTCCTTCTTCTTCAAGTGCTTCCCCTCGTCCATTGCAGGTATATTCACGTCGGCCACGAATCGAACCTCCTCTTGCCAATCCCTCTGCATTTCGTACAATAGATCCTGATCCTCCTACGATACGCCGTTCTACTTGACCACATCAGGCACCTGATCGATTAATCTATTCTATGCCGACCATGACTGCTACTTTAGATACCATTTCCATTCCCAGCTCCTATTCTCAAGCAGCATCTCAGGATTGTTGGAAGCATGCTATGTCAGAAGAATTGCAGGCCTTCACTGAGAACCATACATGAGACATCGTCCCTTGTCCTCATGAGTAACAATTGATTGGTAGCAAATGGGTATATTCAGTAAAACTCAAATCGGATGCCTCATTAGATAGATATAAAGCTAGACTGGTGGTTCAGGGATATAAACAAGAATATGGTATTGATTACGAGGAAACATTCGCTCCTGTGGCAAAAAAGAAGACAGTTTGCACACTTCTTACAGTTTCCTCTGCATGTTCTTGGCCCATTGCTCAAATGGATGAAAAAAATGCCTTTCTTCATGGGGATCTCCAAGAAATTGTTTACTTGAAGCCACCTCCTGGGTCCCACATTCCTTGTGATATGGTGTGTCACCTACGAAAGCTTTGTATGGCCTCAATCAGGCCCCACGTGCATGGTTTTAATGCTTTTGTGACGTTATTATTGGTGCTGGCTTTACTCAAAGTAAGCATGATCCATCCGTATTCATACGCTCAACCACTAGTGGTATCGTCATTATTCTGGTATATGTGGACGACCTGCTCTTGACTGGTAGTGATGGTTCTGGCATATCTGAATTAAAGAAGGTTCTGTAATCATCTTTCAAGATGAAAGACCTGAGTTCTCTCACATATTTCCTTGGTCTCGAGGTTTCAAGGTCAAAATGCGGGATTCTTCTTTGCCAACAAAAATACATCAAAGATCTCCTCAAATTGGCACGTTTGACAGATCAGAAGACTGTTTAGACTCCCTTAGCGTTGAACATTCATTATGGTCGTGATAATGGTGATCTCCTTACGCAACTAACTCTATATTGTCGCTTAATGGGAAGTCTTGTTTATTTGACAGTAACTCGTCTCGACATTGCTTATGCCATACAGGTCGTCAGTCAATTTGTTTCTGCACCTCAGGTGCTTCATATGACGGTTGTGTTGCGCATCCTCCGGAACTTACATCGAACAATGAATATGGCGATATTCTTTTCTTCTACAATACCACTAGAACTACGAGCTTACTCTGATGCAGATTGGGCCGGTTGTGCTCTCACTCGTCGATATACTACTAGGTATTGTGTGTTTCTTGGTACTTCTCTCATCTCTTGGAAGTGTAAGAAACAATCGACTGTTTCCAAGTCTAGCATAGAAGCAGAATATCGCGATATGTCAGCCACCTGTAATGAGATTGTATGGTTACATGGCCTACTTTCGGACTTCGGTGCTCACCAACAATCTCCTACTCCTCTGCATGTCGACAATAATAGTGCAGTGCAAATTGCTTCTAATCTTGTTTTTCCTGAAAGAACCAAGCACATTGAGGTCGATTGTCACTTCATTCGAGAGAAATATCAGTTTGGCACTGTTTCGCTTCCCCACGTGACGTCTCATGATCAGATTGCTGATATTCTCACCAAATCACTCACCTTTGCCCGTCACTCTTTCCTAGTTGGCAAACTGTTGTTGGTCGATGACCCACATTAGTTTTTTTTTTTTTTGGGGGGGGGGGGGGGGGGTGTAAGATACGACGTACCATTTCCTTATGTAGCTTCCTTTGTATAGTATTGCATTTACTTATACTCCTTGTATAGCTCTTTAGGATATCTCTTTCCTTGTATAGCTGGATTTACTAGGTTGTACATTTCTATATATTCACCTCCAATGGGGTTTGGAATACACAGAAATTCATCGGAAACCTCTCCACATTCTTGCTTCTCTGTCAATACTGTTGTCAAGTATTGCCCAGCTTTAATAAAGTCTTCAAGGTAGATTGTGATGCTTCATACGTGGGGATTGGGGTCATATTGTCTTAGGAAGGCAAGCCCATTGCTTTCTACAGTAAGAAGCTCAGTGATGCCAAGAAGAAATGGTCCACTTATGAGATTGAGCTCTATGCAATGGTACAGGCTTTATGGCATTGGCAGCACGACCTCATTCAAAGGGAATTTATTTTTTTTACCGACCATTAAGCTTTAAAATTCATTAATAGCTAATCTAGTGTTAGTCTCATGTGCATGCTAGGTGGATTTCATTCTTGCAGGAATTCACTTTTGTGTTGAAACACAAGTCGGGTTAGCAAAATAGAGTTGCCGACACTCTTAGTCACCGCGCTGATCTCCTAGTTACTATGAGCATCGACGTCGTTTGTTTTGAGTGCTTCAAGGACCTATATGATAAAGATGAGGACTTCAAGGACACGTGGTTGAGATGCAAAGAAGGACAGTGGAGCAATTTTCATATCCAAGAGGGGTTTTTATTTTATAGGAATTGATTATATATCCTGCAGTGCTCTTTACAAAAGCAATCGATCCTTGAGCTCCATGGTGGTGGACTGTTCATTTGGGCCGTGACAAGACTATTGTGCTTGTTGAGGAACTTTAATTCTGGCCTCACCTAGGCCGTGATGTTGGTAGAATGGTGCAGTGATGTCACACGTGTTAAGCTTCAAAGAGTCATTCATAGAATATCGGACTTTACACTCCACTACTCGTTCCCGAAGGCCCTTGGGAAGATATTTCGATGGACTTTGTTTTGGGTCTCCCATGGACACAACGCGGCATAGATTCTATGTTTGTGATGGTAGACACGTTCTCCAAGATGACGCATTTTATACCTTGCAAGAAGAAGTATGATGCATCGAACGGGGCATATCTTTTCTTCAGGGAGATTGTCAGGTTGCATGGCCTTTGAAAGACCATCATGTCCGATCGTGATACAAAGTTTGTTAGTCATTTTTGGTGAACTTTGTGGAGTCGGTTTGACATGCAACTTCAGTTAGCAGCGCGTATCATCCACAGACAAACATTGGGCAACCTTATACGTTGCATTTCCGAGAACAAGCCGAAGCAGTGGGACTTAGCCCGGTCTCAAGCTGATTTCGCATTCAATAACATGGTGAACCGATCAACAAGGAAGTTATCATTTGAGGTCATCTATGGATGGATTCTCCGTCATATGCTTGACTTGGTTCCTTTGCCCAAGGTTCCGGGCAAAAGTGTTGCAATTGGGAATATGGCGGAGCGGATCATGGGAATACATTGTGAAGTCAGAGACAAGTTGCTGAAAGCTAATGCCAAGTATAAGGAGGATGCAGATAAGCACCATGGGGTCAAGACCTTTGAAGTAGGGGACCAAGTGATGGTTCATTTGCGAGTGTTCCTCCAACCTTATCCAGTGTGTTCCCGTGCAAGGTGGAGAGTGTTAAAGTCCCTTAATATACATTAATACACCATCCTCTAACGGCTTGAGCTTTTATAGCAAATGGTTGTTTGACAAGCTTATTCTATGTGGGTTTTTTTTTCCTTAACATGAGTTTGGATGCGCCAAATTTCATAATTAATTAGTCTAATTTAGAGCAATATTTCATGAAATTTGGTGAAACCAAACACACCCTTACCTAATGCTTTTTTCTTTGTCTGACTGAGCAAAATGGTTTCTTTTTTTTCCCCTTCATATAGCCCGAGTATTCATCTGGCAAGCTCATCATGGGATACAGTCGTGCCTGAAATATCTGCCCCATCAAACAATCTGAAACATTCAATTAGTTACTTTCCAATGGACAGTTACAGGAAGGTACAACCATCTACATCTCCCACCAAACAGATGATTAGATCATAAGATTTGGATTTTTTTTTTTTTTTTTTGTATTATCGCGCAGCCATGATGGAGACAGAAATATGAACGATCTGGATTGCTGAAAGGTGTGCTGTGCAAGAACATCTTTCTTCGCAGAACATTTTATTTCAGAAAGATCTAAGGTCTGGGTCATGCAAAGCGACAATTAGAACACACTAGCACACTGATCTTGAGCAGTCATCTCACTTAAGTAGTCTAGTTCAGAGAGTGCAGTTGGCATTGATAATATAGTGTATCATCCAACACTATCGATCTGATGAACCTCGCGGTGGATGAATGCCCCAAAATCTCAGAGCAGTAAAATACTAAAATTTTCAGGAAATGGCCTTCAAATTGACTATTAAGAAAAATAATATAGAAATAGTCCACATTCAACCAAAAGGGCCAAAGATTGGATGGCTAGGATCTTCCTCCAACCTAGGAGATTATCATGGAACAGTCCATCAATGTGGGGCAGATCATTGTTGGGAGCGGAAGCAACCTCAGATTGAATCAAACGAGAGCAATAGAGAACTAAAAAATCAAGCAAACACAAAACACACATGAGATTTTACGTGGAAAACCCCTGTGGGAAAAAACCACAACAAAAAGCAACAATCAATCCACTATAATCAGAAAGTTACAAGAAAGAAATGGAACAACTTACAGTAGAAACCCTATCTTTCCCTTCAAACCCTAGAAAATTCATGCTAGGCTCTCTTCACCATACCCTAATCATAATTAGGTAGATAATTATATACTCTTGTACAAAATTAGGAAACAAAACCCACACTTTCTAAAACTTATGCGTTTCCGTTGGTCGGACCGATGGGACCTTCGGTCAGATCGACATCCACCGGTCGAACCAAAAGTCGAACAGAAAATGTGCAAAACATCACAGCATGCAACAAGGTCTAATTTCGAGAATAGACCCATTTTTCGGGTCGAACCGACAAAGGCACCTGTCGAACTGAAAAGTGCCTTCTCTGCACTATATGATTAAAGGCACTTGATCAACAATCATATCCACATTCCTGGATCATGCTACCATTCATCCACAGACATACAAGATCAATATCTAATATCCAGTGGTGGCAGAAGGCATAACGTATACTGCCAATTACAAAAGGCCATTGATTAGATTCGGTTTATATTGACAAATGGTCCAGTGTATACTTTATACACCAATCATCCAGGACCATAATCTGATGGTGGTGAATTAGTACAAAACAGGCGAGTAATTCAAAGGTGCATCAATATACCAACATATAGCAACACCAACTTCCATTTTTAACTTTCAAGCATTTGATTATCCACAATGCAACAAATATATAATTCGTACATCTTCAAATGATCAAAACACAGATTTTACTTGTGCGGTCTTGATCGAGCTCAGTCCTTTCCACACTTTAAGATCCACTGATCAGATGGAAGACGTTATGTCCGTACAAATGGAATCGGAGGCTCTGGGAATGTGGTCGAAAAACATCGATCATACGGAGTTTCAAGACATCCTGTTGGAAGAATCAGTGATTAGTTTTTTCATATTGCAAATAAAATCAGGAACGGACTATATGAATTTCATCAGTTGAACATGTGATTTGTTGTATCAGGTTGGGATCCATGGCTCAAAGATTTAGACCGTTGATTGGATAAGCCCCACCATGGACCGAGCACACGCCGGTAGTATATCAGATTGGGATGCCATAATAGCCATCCAATCTTGGCCTTTTTACAGTGCATTCTTTCCTAACAGTCTATTTACAGGCCACCAATTGAAGTGTTAGGATTGCTTTACCAAGCAGATCTTTTGGGGCACGACCCATACTCAGTGGGACCCATGGCTCAGTGCTGATAGGCCCCACCATGCACAGACTGAAAAAAAAAATGTCTCCTACACTGAGCTATCCTAATCTGAGGGCAGATACCATACAAACGTTTCTGCATTATGCTGTACCAAATCGAGGTGTGGGGCCCACTGTGATGTGTTAATGTCACCCAATCTAGTCATTATGTGCATCCCATCCTATTCTCCTCTACTCCCAAAACTTGGGTCTATCCAAAATTCAGAAGGGCAACGCCATTAAAAACATGCCTAAAACCTCAAAAATCACAAGTTGTGGCTGCCGGAGTTGTGGACTATCCTATTTTTTGGCATCCAGCCATCCTGGTTGGATTTATCTTCTGGATGGAGTAGATGAAATACACAAACACAGTGTGCCCCACATACAATCTGGAGGTTTTTTAATGGTGGGAGTCCTGATCCTAACTGTTCCCCATGGTGTGGTCCACCTGAGTTCTGGATCAGCTTGATTTTTGAATTTAAGGAGACCATTAGGAGGCGCACATGATGGACGGATTGGATGCCATTAAAGCATCGCAGTTGTCCACATATGTTGATGTGTATGTTAAGCTCAATGTAGAAACATTCATATTGGATCCAGCCTCTATCCTAAATTCCTAATCATCCAATTTGTGGCCTTTTCCCAGCTGAAAGTGGAACTTGGCCTTATTTCTTTGCTTTAATTCTCTACTTGCAACCACAAACTGAAGGTATTTCTCATTGGGGAGATCTTTGGGAGGCATGGTCCATCCACAATGGTGGGCCAACCAAATTGATGGTTTTGACCACTCAACCATATGTCCCACTAGTACAAACTGAGGACTCATCTATGAGGGGCTCTAGAATCATATCAACAATGTCATAACCACTAACGAAATAGAAGCTGGTGATGCACAAGGAAGAAAAGGGGTTTCACCTCTGTCCTTTTTAGTGCGGTTTGGATGACAAAATTCCCATATCGATCACACGCAAGTTGGACTAGCTTGCCGCTTGCCAACAGCTCTGAAACCACAAACTCAGTCTGAAGAGCTATGCATTTTTGAACAATGAAGCTGCTGAATTTCTTCATCGATAGATCCACATAGTGGCCTTTAAGCTGGTGGCATATATCATGAATGACCTCCGGGATCTCGAGCTTAAGAGCACCACCCACGACGTAGTTTCTGCAAAGGAGTGAACTAAATCAGGCGACAGTTTTTCCTACTGAAATTTGAAAAAAAACTTGCCCAAGATAAGTCTTTTGTGTAGATACGGGGTCGTTTGGCAGCATGGATTTGGATTCTTGACTTAAGAACCCAAATCCTGAATTTTGCGTTCTTTCAGCTGCATTTGGCAGCATAAATTGTCAATCCTGTGAAATCCAGAAATTATGTTTGATATCCTGATTTTTGGGCTTTAAGAGAGGAGGAAAGGAGCAGTTATGACAGTTGAAGAGGAATGGAATTCCAAGATTTTGCACCCCACCTTTTCTCTCGACTTTAAAAGAGGCCCTTTCGAGGATTTTCAATCTAAGTTGGATTTGAAATCCGGGTTGGCCACCCCGAAAAAATTATACCCAAAACTTCTAAACTCATGTGGTATGGCCACCTGAGTTTTGGAATACTGATTTTCAGATATTTCTTTCATCCTGATGAGGCAAATCAGATGAATGTATTGGATGGCATGTAAACACAGTGGGCTCTACACAAGACTGATGGTGGGTGTTCCATCCTAGCTGTTTCCTATGTTGTGGCATACATGATTTTTGGATTACCATGATTTTTAATGGTTCAATGGTTAATACGAAGTAGATGATGGATGGGATGGACACATGAAAGTTCTACCCACATGGCTCTCGGTTTGTGAAAGTAACCCCCAGTAGGTATGCTGGCCAAGTTCCTTGAGAAACAGGTTCAGGCATGGCCACAAGCCAAAAATCTGGACCAAGACTGGCCCATGGACATCTGGTCCAAAGAGTCGGATGTTAGCCCAGCCCGTTGCCAGCCATATTGTTAAGGTAGGGCTGCTCCTGGTGCACCCACATGTAAAACCAGCTAATGGAATCAAGCATCAGGGTCCTATTGGGTTCAAATATAGGAACATATATGAGGTACTGAATCTGAATCCGAATCTGAATCCAATCAGATTCAGTTATCCAGTTGGGTCCGGCCTGATTCAGTTTTGAGCATGAATTAGGATTCCAAATAGGATTGGATGGGTCCGGATCCAATTTTGTATCCATATTCAGATTCTGATCCATATTCAGATTCAGATGCATAATTAACTAACAGAACACACAAATCTGAACTGATCCCAGATCTAATTATCACAGATTGAATATTTCGGGCATCTGTGGCGAAGAAGAAGAAGAAGAAGAAGAAGAAAAAGAATCATATGCAAAGGTGGAGAGAGCATTACCCAAAAGGATCTTGCGAGAGGAGAACACTTAGCTCCACGATTTTCTTCAACAGGAGCCAGTGATTGAGGCATGTTTGGAGACTGATGCAGCGGCTCTTATGTGTGAACTGTAAAGTTTAAACAGAGATACAAACAGGTTATAATTCGATCTTGAAACCTTTGGATGTTTACAGAGAAAATTCATTTCAAGATCAGCTATTTTGGTTCGGATGTGCAGCTTCAAAAATGAATATTTGAACACAAAGTACTTGGAATTGAAACAATCCAGAGATTTTAACAAACAAATCATGCACGCCTGTGTGCGCAAGTGTTTGTGCCCATGTGTGTGTGCTTAACTAATGAAGCACTTGGGAGGATTGGGACCATATGACTACTTTACATTGGCTAACTGAGTTTATAATTTTAATTATCTATGTAACATTTCAGGCATGAATCATTTTTTTGACACTAGAATCGTCGGCTAGCAGTAGTTCCAAAGCAAAACAATTAGGATCAGATTCCACCCTGAGCAGTATTCGATCGAGCCACTAAATTCAACGGTGCAAAACGCAAGTGGCCCACAAAGTGTAAAAAACGAAGACAACGAGATATGCTTCAATGGTTAGATAATAGACTCAGGTAACACCCCTAAAATCCTTATGAAATTGAATAAGATTTGTAACTTCAGGCCTGTCAATGTGAAGAGGTTCAAATACAGTGCAGCCCAAAACCCAAATGCCGTATTGGTGCTAGCTCATCTGTGCAAATCAAAACAATTGAATGGAAGCACACAGAGACGTTGATGATTAATATACTATAATCTGCATATTACATTTCAAACTCGGAAATATGGAATATTAAGGCAATTCTCAAAAGCAGTAATCTAAGACGGTAGGAAATATATGTGTAAAATTCTCTGAACATTTTTTGGCATGTTCGGGCGACCGAACATATGGTCGTTGAGTGACCGAAGGGGTGGTCAGGCGGTGTCAGGGGACCAACCGATCGACCGTTGGTTTTCGCAGTTTTGCATAAGTTTTTTTCTAATTTCGGTTATGGGCTATATAAGCAGGTGTAATTGTTAGTATTGCCCTGTCTCATGGGCCGTACGGCTGGATGGTCGTAGTTGTGGGGCCCCTGGCCCCTCTTGTATATTGTATTATTGTTTTTGTTTTTTTTTCCTTTTTCTGCCCCTGGACCTATGTTGGTTTTTCTCTTATTTGTAAGGGCATTCTTGTATTTTCTATGAGGATATATATGCTCTCTCCCCCTTGTTTGGGTTAGGAAAAATTCATTCTAATTCAGTTATTATGGTATCAAAGTTAGTTACTCAAGCCTGCCCCAATTGAGATGCTTCATCTCAGCTCCGTCCCCACCATTTTCCCCAAGTCTGGCATCTTCCTTGTTTCCGGTAGTTTTCAGCAACTCGATTTGCAGCTCCGTCCGCTCCTCCATCTCCATCAGCAGTAGATCTGTCAGCAGCAACTCAGCTTCTCCTCCATTAGCAATGGCTCCTCGATCCGCAGCTCCCTTCCTATCTCCCCAGATCTAGCCCTCCAGCTCTGCATTCCATCAGCAACTGCTCCTCCTCAGCTTGATTTTAGCAGCTCGACCGCAGCAACAACACCCCACGCAGCAACCGCGACTCAACTTTGATGGGACATCTCCACGGGTTCTCGGGTCCGGCTGAAGATTCGGGCCATCTCCTAGGGTTCCAACTCCTCTTTCTGGCCATATTTATGTCTATTTTCAGTCGGAAAACCCCTCCATCGAGCCATCACCTCTACAAGCAGCACCTCCAGCGGTGATTTTCTGCTTCTATGTCAGATTTGGTTTCCCACCCGCGACTACAGCCAGCGATAGTGACGCGGCTAGCATCTCTGGTCAGTCCCCATCTCCTACTCCTCTGCCTCAGTCTTCTAGTGTCCTGGGTCATTTCATTCTCTCTACTTCTGTTCTGTATTGCTATGGACAAAGAGACCTATCAGGTTGATGCCCCTCAATGTAGTTTTGATGGCATAAACTACAAGTTGTAGGTTTATCCACTTCCAGAGCTTTCTTAAAGGTCGTGGATTGTGGGGCTTGGTTGATGACACCTTTCTGAACCCACCTTCTACTGATTTAGACAAACTTGCCGATTGGGAAATGAAGAATGGGCGAATCATCACTTGGATTCTTGACTCCGTCGATAAGATGATCAGCAATCGGCCTGACCCTATACCGTACAACTAAGGCAATGGGGGATCACTTCAAGGTAGTTTATCAACAGAGCAATGAAGCCTGTCTCTACCGTTTGGAACATAATCTGGCCCATATTACTCAAGGCGACAGGACCATTCAGGCATTTTATTCGGCGATGGTAGCCATTTGGACAGAAACGACAATGATGGATCTTGAGTTTCCTACTGATTTTCAGATATTCCAAGATATGAGAGACTACACGCGGGTTCACCAATTCCTTATGAAGCTGAGACTGGAGTATGAGCATTGTCGAGCTGCTCTTCTCAATTGCATTCCCCTGCCTTCTCTGAACGTTGTTATTAATGACCTATTGGCTGAAGAACAGAGGTTAAAGTTTTTTCTACCTTACCACTGTCCCCGTTCCCTCTGACACCATATTGGCGGCCTTCACTTCATCCAACATCTGTAGCTCGAGTAGTGTAACGTGTCATGACTGCAACAAAGTAGGTCATGTGGTCTCTAAATGCCCCAAGTGGTGTGCTTATTGTCGATGGACTGGACATAGTATTGTCGATTGTCGGACGAGGGCATCTACTTTCTTCCAGGGACGTGGTCTTGGTGGTCGTGGCCATAACCGTAATTGTGGCCGTGGTCGGGCATTTGTTGCCACATCTACTACTTCAGTTTCTAAGCTTACCGCGAGTTACACTGCCAGCTCTTCTTCCTTCTCCTCCTCCCCATTGACTCCTGAGCTGCTACAACAAATAGTACAGGCCCTTTCTGCTGCAGGTCTGTTAGGTAACTCACATTTACTTCCATGGTTCTTTGACTCTGGTGCTTCGAATCATATGGCTGGTGATGCCTCCCATCTTCGTGATCCCAGGCCATATACTGGTACTCAGGTTATTTCCACTGCTGATAGGACTTGGTTACTCATCCAGTCTGTTGGTTCTCTAACCTTTTCTTGCTCTTCCCACAAGAAGTTTGTTCTTCATGATTTCTTTCATGTTCCTTAGCTTTCCTCTGATTTAATTTCCGTGGGCTAACTTACTGATAACAACTGTTTAGTCATGTTTCTTCCTGATTATTATTTTGTGCAAGATCTGGGGATGGGGAAGGTGGTTGGGAAGGGTAAGAGGAATGAACGTCTATTCATGTTGGATTTTGATCGCTCTGTGACACCAATTACTTTTTTTTTTTTTTTTTTTTTTCTGCGCCCTCTAACACTAAGATTTCGTTGGCCAATGGGAAGTGGAGACTATGGCACTGTCGTCTTGGTCATCCACATTCTGACCAGTTTCTTCATTTATTTTCTTCGGGGATGTTAGATAAATTGAATATTAACAAATCTATTTTGGCTCTCTCTTATCCTTCTTGTTACCTATCAAAAAGTAAATGTACTCCGTTTTCTTTAAGTGTAATTCGCTCTTCTTCTATGTTTGAGATTGCTCATACTGGCGTTTGGGGACTTTTGCCTATTTTATCCATGTCAGGTTTACATTATTATGTTATTTTCATTAATGACTTCACTCGTTACACATGGATCTACTTTATGCACTCCAAAGCACAGTTCTTTGCTATCTTCCAACAGTTTTTTCTATGGTGGACGCTCAATTTGGGGCGATAATCATGACACTCCGCTCTGACTCAAGGGGTGAATATGTCTCTCTTGCCATCCGTACTTACCTTCGAGATCATGGGATTATTCATCAAACTAACTATTCTGACACTTCCCAACAGAACGGTGTTGCTGAACAGAAAAATCGTCACATAGTCGAGACTGCGAACACCTTGATGACTGAAACGAATGTTCCTCGTTCTTTTTGGGTCAAAGTCATGTTACATTCTGTCTACTTAATCAACCGCATGCATACAAGGATCCATAAGAATACTTCTCCCTACTTTATTCTTTGTGGTTCCTTTCCTGATTACTCCACATTCCGTGTTTTTTATTATGTGTGTTATGTTCATCTTGCTGCACGTGAACGTCACAAACTTTCACCTAAGTCTGTTCGATGTATGTATTTGGGGTTTGGAGAAACCCAAAAAGGATTCTGGTGCTATGATCCTGGTTCCCCTTGCGTTCGGGAGTCTCGTCATGTCGTCTTCCTTGAACATGTTTTGTTTCATGCCTCTTCGAGTGTCTCCACGCCTTCACATTCATCTTCTGGATTGAATTTTTTTCCTGACATTCCTTCCACATCTCCTATGTCCTCTCATCCCTTGCAAGTCTACTCTCGGTGACCAAGACATCTTCCACCTCAGGCCACTCCCACTACGTCCCCTATTGCCGATCCGGATTCTCCTCATTCGGCTACTCCCACTACGTTCTCTGATGTTGATACTCATTCGGTACATCATTCTAGCCGCCCTCATAGGGCTCCTGATCGGTTGATCTATTTTATGCCTATCACGTCTTCCACCTTGGATTTCATTTCTATTCTCACCACTTACTCATAGGCTGCTTCTCGGAGTTGTTGGAGGGAGGCTATGGCCGAGGAACTCCGCGCTTTGGCTGATAATAAAACATGAGAGCTTGTTATATGCCCCACTGGGAGTCCTATTATTGGTAGCAAGTGGGTGTATTTTGTAAAGTTAAAGTTTGATGGTACCTTGGACCATTACAAAGCGAGGCTAGTTGCCCAAGGATATACGCAAGAGTATGGAATTGACTACGAGGAAAATTTTACTCCCGTGGCGAAGATGAAGACGGTTCGCACCCTTCTCACAGCCGCCTCCTCTCATGCTTGGCCCATCTCGCAAATAGATGTGAAGAATACCTTTCTTCATGGCGATCTTCTCGAGACAGTTTCCATGAAATTGTCTCTAGGTTCTGATACGACTTCTGGTGATATGGTTTACCGACTGAAGAAGGCTTTGTATGGTCTCAAGCAGGCACCACGTGCCTGGTTCCAGCGCTTTCGTGATGTCATTGTTGGTGCTGGATTCTTGCAGAGTGCATGGACACGATCCTTCCTTATTCACTCGTACTACCTCCCATGGCATTGTTATTATTCTGGTATATGTGGATGATCTCTTATTGTCTGACAGTGATCCCTCTGGCATTACTGCGTTACAGAAGGTTTTGCAATCCTCCTTTCGAATGAAGGATTTGGGCCCTCTTACCTACTTCCTCAGCCTTGAGGTCTCACGATCTAACCATGGGCTCCTTGTTGGACAACGCAAGTATACTAAGGACCTCATTACCTTGGCTCAGTTAACAGATCAGAAAGCTGTTCAAACTCTCATGGAGCTGAATGTTCAGTATGGCTGCGATTATTGTAGCTTACTCGGGGAGCCTACTCATTACCATCGCTTGGTAGGAGCTTTGATATATTTGACGATGACTCGTCCTGACATTGCCTATGCTGTCCAAGTCGTCAGTAAGTTCGTTTTGGCTCCTCACACCCTCCATATGACCATTGTCCTTCAGATTATTTGGTACTTGTGCGGCACAGTGGACAGGTCTATGTTCTTTCTTTCTAGCTCATCTCTGGATCTTCAGGCTTATTTTGATGCCGATTGAGCTGGCTGTGTAGTCACTCGCCATTCCGCTACTGGTTATTACGTCTTTCTTGGTTCCTCCCTCATTTCTTGGAAGTGCAAGAAGCAAGCCACGATTTCAAAATCTAGCACCGAGGCTGAATATCGCGCAATGTCTGCTGCATGTAGTGAGATTGTGTGGCTTTATGGGCTTCTCGGTGATCTTAGACTTCCCCCTTCAGTCACCAACTCATCTCCATTTGGATAACCTCAGTGCAATCCAGATTGCTTCCAATTCCGTCTTCCATGAGAGGATGAAACACATAGAGGTTGATTGTCACTTCATTCGCGAGAAATATCAATCCGGTATCATTTCTCTTTCCCATGTGGTGTCCCAGGATCAGATAGCCAACATTCTCACTAAGACGCTACCGTCTGGTCGTCATTCATTCCTTGTTAGCAAACTATTGCTTGTCGACGACCCGCACCGGTTTAAGATGGGTGTTAGTCTTGCCCTGTCTCATGGGCCGTATAGCTAGATGGTCGTAGTTGTGGGGCCCCTGACCCCTCTTATATATTGTATTATTGTTTCTGTTTTTTCCTTGTTCTGCCCCTGGATCCATGTTGGTCTTTCTCTTATTTGTAAGGGCATTCTTGTATTTTCCATGAGGATATACATGCTCTCTCTCCCTTGTTTGGGTTAGGAAAAATTCATTCTAATTCAGTTATCAGTAATCAGGATTAGGGGAAATCTAACACGTACTTAAGGGCTTTAGAGAGAGAAAAGCTAGGGTTTTCTCTTGGGAACTTTGATCCGGGAAAGTTCATCTCTTGTAACTTTGTTTTCTTAGTGCATTGATTGCTTTGTGCCATGGTTTTTCCTGCAAGGTTTTTTTCCATGTAAATTCGGAGTGTTCTCATGTTGATTTGCTTGTGCGATTGAGAGTGCTTTGCTTGATTCTCCTCTGTGTGTTTTTGCGAGTACCAACATCCTAACGGTGTAAATCAAAGCAACTGAATGGAAGCACACGGAGACTATGATGATTAATATACTATAGTCTGCATATTACATTTCAAACTCAGAGATATGGAGATTAAGGCAATTCTCAAAAGCAATAAGACGGTTGGAAATATATGTTTTGCTCAATACCTATTGTAATGTCACTTTGATATCTTGTCTTACCATGTTTTGGTGATCGTATAGGTTGATTAACCAATGCTGGATAACATGGCACCCGAAAGGATGGATCATCAGAGACACTGATTCCTGGAGCAAGAGCTGATGTCACACTTGTAATGAGCAGAGAGGATTGCTTCACCTTGCTAATTAGACTTTGAACCGAAAGATTGCTGCTCAAAGAAGGGCAGAATATCAACTGAAGATGTGTGAAGTACTAAGTGTGTAAGACGGCCCATCTAAATGCCACCTCATGTGCTGCATTTGGTTAAGCTATCCACCAGTGGGTCCTGCTATGTTCCATGGCCTAAAAAACAGGATGGTTTCTCATCACATGGACAATCATATTAGAAACCAATTGATGGCTTGGAGAAACACCACCAAGTTTTCTTTTCTGGCCATCCATTTTGGTAATCTATGGCCCACCTGATCATCAGTGGATCAACCTGTTTTTTTATCTAATGGACTGCTTGGATCTTGAACAGTGAGATAAATTTAGAAGAGAGAAACAAATTAGAGAAAAGATATGATACAAAACTAGGAAAGAATGCATACCCATATCTTCGTTTTGCTGCATTAATCAACGCCCCATCTTGTGCCGTAACGCTGAGAACGACTTCGGATATTTGGTCCTCATTGCAGGACTGCAAGAGCTTCTGAAACAGTCTATTTCCAGATTCATGGGCCATGAGCTCGACCATGGATCCTAGAGTCGCGCCAAGTATCTTTTGCGTGGCCTCCTCCTGTTCTAGAATCTCCAGCAAATGCTTGCAGCCCATTCTATTCCTGGCCATCCAAAGTATTTCATTGTCTTGCAGTCGTTCCCATGAGAACGGATCAGGAAATGCCAGTCGGAAATGACTCTGAAACAGCATGTTGGATGAAGCTTCCAAATGCCCTTCAGCAATAGGATTTCTGGCTATTTCAGTGCTTGAGCAACATCCAGCTCTCACTGTAGATCTGTTCTGACCGTTGAAGAAAGGGGTTCGTCCAACGACACTGGAACATGGACCCTGCAGGTTGGTAGAGTCCAACAATGGGAGGTATTTGATCTTTATCACAGACCCAATTCCTCGTCCCTCAGTGTCCACAGTCTCCAGCTGGGAACTTGAGACAGCTCCGGATGGGTTCTGAACAGAACCATTACCATGACCAGCATTCCAACCGATTGAATTTGAAAGGAAACTGAAATTCAGATCAGTCTCAACAGTTGGAATCTGAACAGAACCCTTCACCCCAATTCGCCTATCACCTATGACACCATAAGGCGGGTTCCATACAAAGTTGTTTCCCTGACCAGAAACAGAACCGATCGGATTTTTCAGGGAATCGGTACTTTCTTCATCGTTTTCAACTGATGCCCGCCCTGCTACAAACCACCCCAATTCGCCTATCGGCCATGATACCCTTTGGCGGCTTCTGTACAGAGCCGTTCCCCTGACCAGAAACAGAACTGGTCGAATTCTTCAGGGAGTCAGGTACTTTCTTCATCATTTTCAATAATGCTCCGCCGGCTAGAACGAATGCTCGAACTGCGAGGGGTATCAGTACCTGTGTGACAGTTTCCATCGACACCCAATTCTAACCAGATATTCTGCTTGCGGTGAAGAAGACTGTCATTGGAAGGGCAAGCGGGGCTACTCGGAAATGGTCCTGCCAAATCTTTACCCATTCTCATTGTGGGAAAGCAGAACAAACTTGTGGAAACAATGGCCAAAATGCTCCTCTCTCTCTCTCTCTCTCTCTCTCTCTAGAGAAGAACAAGAGAAAATAAGCTGAGAAGCTGATACGCAAAAGGAGAAGGCGACCGTTTTTATAGTTATTTGAAAGGTGACCCAAACCCTTTCTACTTTCCTAAATGCTAGATGATTCGGTACAACCGATGCAGTAGAGTCATCTCTAGAAAAGATGATTTATCAATCTGATCCGTCCATCTGTTTTTTCCTTGCATAGATGGGAATATTTTAAAATTTTACTCCAATCCTTTAATTCTATCCATCTCAACCTTATGCATCAAATCAACGGTGGAAAAACATGGGTCCTGATAGAAATTGATGGATAGGATAGTTTATTGGGTTCGATTTTGAATGATATTGTTCATATTGTTAAGGACCCACTATATCAGTGGACCCGATTGATTCATCACCCATTCACGTATACTTTAGAAGAAACGGCTCTACCGTATAAGGTATACTCCAGCTTTCCCATCGTGTTATCTCCTTTTTGCCTCAACCCATTTGGTTTGGTCTTTGACCTTTTGGATTCGTCAGAGCAGGTTTGCTAATTCCACACGCATGTGGTGCCCAGCATATCTACACGCAGTGACACGTGACAATATGGAAATTACGTGTGGGATCTGAGCTTTTCAAATGGTTGGAAATAATGTTATAAATCTTCTAATTCAAAATATGGTGGGTTAATTAACAAAAAGTAAACAGATAGTCATAAAAAATGTTTCTATCCGTCCGTTTTTATTTCGTGATCTGTGACCTATCTAAGGTGTGAAATGGATTGATTTTTTGGATGGTAGATCTGAATAGTATATACCACCTGATGGAAAGATCCGATCTCACACATGTGACATATATTATCACGTGTGCTTGTGTGTAGTTTGGCAGGCTATCACACGCGTGTAGAACTAGGAAACCCATTCTCTCTGAGTAACCAGCACTGTCCGGATGAGCCAAGCAGTAGTGGCTTGTGTTTGCTTGAATACATCGCGTTGTATTACAATAAAATGCGTCGGGAACTAATCTTTGAAATCTGGGTCATTTTCTAATGATCCAAACCGTTCATATGATGAGACCTTTTTTTTATGGCAGAAAGTCAACAAATAAGAACTTTAATTTGGATTATTTTAACCCCTTTGATAATTTGACTGTTTTGCTTCAAGAATGAACGGTTAACATAACCATATACGATCAAAGTTTTGAAAGATTTAATCCATGATATTTTTTAGAAATTCCCTATTCAATAGGATTCCTATCAGATAAACGGTCTGGATCATTAAACAAATCCCAAACTCAATATGGATAGAGTCTTAATGTATCTTACTGCACTACAACGGGATGTAATCGACAAAACCTCCTGAGTTTGGGACTACGTTTGGCTAGTGACCCCAGCACCAGCCAGCTAGCTGGTGTCAAAGCTGTGTGGGCCCCACCATGATGAATGTGTTTTATCCATGCACTTGGATAGGCTACTAAACCATGGATTGCTGCCCCCACATGAGTCGAGTCTGACTCAGTCAAGTCCGATCCAGTTCGATGCCACCATTCGCCCCCACCCCCAATATCCCCAACTCTGCCCAACTCACCATTCGCCCCCACCCCCAATATCCCCAACTCTGCCCAACTCAGACGGGTCACCCTTGACTCACCTGAGTCGCAACTCGACTCAAGACTACATGACTCATTCCAAGCCACAGAGTGAGAAAACAATGGATATAATAGCCTCTAAGAAGGCACTTGAAAGTTGAAACTGGAGTTCAAAAGCTCAGAAACGCAACTCAACTCGATGCCTACCCAGGTTGGGTCGTCTCAATAGTCCATAGTTAAATTAAAATAATGGGGATATTAATGACTATCTACAATATAGGCAATATAATGAAGTGGCAAAAGTTAATAGCAAGTTTGGTCAGCTGGTTAAGTAATTGCTCTTCTGGGGGATTTCTGGTATAAAAATAGTTGACCGTATGAGTGAGTCAGCCGAGTCAATGTGAGTTGCATCGAGTCAACTCAATCAGTGTCTCTAAAACTCGGCTGAGTCAAGCTCAGAAGCGAGTTTCTCAGTGACTCGGCCCTAAAACAACTCTTGTGGTGCGCAGTTCCGTTGACTGTGACCTGTGGGGAATGGATAATAGCAGGGATGATGCTGAAAATTAGAATGAAGATGGATGAGTGATGCTTGAATGTGGACAGTAGTTCATGTATGGTGATGATGAAAAATCATATTTGTTGTAATGTAGTTTTAGTATTATGAGTGTATTAGAATTACTAAGTGCATCTCCTTAAGATGTAAAACCCAACATACATTCATAAAATATCTGATGATTTTGCAATTAGATTGCAAGATTGCAACCTGCTTTTTACCCCATTTGTAGTTTAAAAATCATACTACCGACAACTCATCTGCCCACACGCAACTGCTACACTTGTGGCTTACGAGTACCTCAAATTAACAGTTCAAATCATGGGATTTCCCCAAAAAATTCAAATCATGGGCCCCACTTTAGATGTACATGGCACCCAAATCAGATTGATTGTATGAACCTAAGATCTGATCGACAAATGCCGTCTGTTAAATTTCTACTGCTAACTACTGTTCATCTTGAACATTCGTTCGAAGGCTACCAACAGGATGGCTAGAATCACCTGTTCAGTAAAATCTTTGGCTTATGCCCCAGATACAGTGGGCCCCACCATCATTGTAGTTCTGTTCTAGCTAGATTGTTGTACCTCATGTCCACAATGCAACAAATATATAATGATAGCTTTTTGATTCAGAGTTTCCATTTCATAAACAAAATTGAAAATAAAAACACTCAATTGACAGTATCAAAACAGAAGGTACATGTGCAACTAATCCTAACAGTACATCTTCAGATGATCAAAACACAGATTATTCCCATGGTCTTGATTGAGCTTGGTCTTTTCCACACTTTAAGATCCACTAATCAGATGGAAGATTTTCCGTCCGTGCAGATGGAATTGGAGGCTCTGGGAATGTGGTCGAAGAACATCGATCAGACGTAGTTTGAGGACACCCTGTTAGAAGAATCCTTGATTAGTTTTCTCATATTGCAAATAAAATCAGGAACAGATTATATGAATTTCAGCCATAGAACATGTGCATTGTTGTATCAGATTGGGATCCATGGCTCAGAGATATAAGCCATTGATTGGATAAACCCCACCATGGACCAAACACACTCCAATAGTATATCAGATTGGGATACCATAAAAACCATCCAATCTTGGCCTTTTTGCAGTGCATTCCTTCCTTACTATCTATTTATAGGTCACCAATTGAAGTGTTAGGATTGCTTCACTAAGCAGATCTTTTGGAGCACGACCCATACTCAGTGGGGTCCATAGCACAACACTGATAGGCCCCACCATGCACAAACTCTAAAAAAAAAATGGTCTCCTAGATTGGGATATCCTAATCTGATAGGCCCCACTATGCACAGACATGTGGGATCCAGCCTCTATCTTAAATTCCTAATCATCCAATCTGTGCCCTTTTCCCAGCTGAAAGCAGACCTTCGCTTTATTTATTTCCTTTGTTCTCTACTTGCAAACCACAAACCAAAATGTTGGAATTTCTCATTGAGGAGATCTTTCGGACGCCTGGTCCATCCACAGCAGTGGGCCCATCAGATTGATGGTTTTGATCTCCCAACCTTAAGTCTGACTAGTACAAACTGAGAAATCATCTATGAGAGGTTCTAGAATAAGATAAACAATGTCATAAGTCACAACCAAAAGAAATAGAAGCTACTGATGCAAAAGGAAGAAAAGGGATTTCACCTCTGTCATTTCCAGTGCTGTCTGGATGACGTAATTCCCATATGGATCAAATGCAAGTTGGTCTAGCTTCCCGCTTGCCACTAGATCCAAAACCACAAACGCAGTCCAACGAACTAGGCATTCTTGAACAACGAAGTTGCCGAATTTCTGTGTCGATAGATGCACGTAGTGGCCTTTAAGTTGGCGGCATATATTGAAAATGACCTCTGGGATTTCAAGCTGGAGAGCTACACCCACAACATAATTTCTGTAGAGAAGGAGTGAACTAAATCAGGCGGCAGTTTTTCCTAACAGAAATTTGAAAAACTCTGGCACCCAAGATAAGTTGTGTAGATTCAGGGTCGTTTGACAGCATGGATTTGGATTCATCTATGCCTTAAGAACCCAAATCCTGGATTTTGCATTCTTTCAGTTGCATTTGGCAGAGTAGATTTTCATTCCTGTGGAATCCAGAACTTACGTTTGGTGGCCTAGTTTTTGGGCCTAATGAGAGGAGGATAGAGTAGTTATGACAGTTGGAGAGGATTGAAAATCGAAGATTTTTCACCCAACCTTTTCTCTTGGATTTTAAAAGGGGCCCTTACAGGGATTTTCAAACTAAGTTGGATTCAGTTATCTGTTTGGGTCCAGCCTGATTCAGTTCCAAGCATGAATTGGGATTCTAAATGGGTTTGGATGGGTCTGGATCCAAGTCTGTATTGTATTCAGATTATCATCCATAGCATCCAGAATTAAGTACGAATCTGAACTGATCATGCAAGTGGGTCCCGAAATATGGACCCAGAGCCAATTATCTGGGATCGAATATTTCGAGCATCTGCGGCAACCATTGACAGTATGCGAAGGTGGAGAGATCATTACCCGTAAGGATCTTGTGAGAGGCATAAACTTAGCTCCGTGATTTTCCTCAACAGGACTTGTCTGCGCGTAGATTTTGAGTGATTGAGGTATTCTGTGAGACTGATGCAGCCTTTCACATGTGTTCCTAATGTTAGGCAATGCTCCATGGCAGCTTCATGTATGAACTGTAAAGTTAATACAGAGATTTAAACAAGTTATAATTCAATTTTGCAACCTCCAGATGTCTAAAGAGAAAATTCATTTCAAGATAATCTACTTTGGTTTGGATGCGCAGCTTCAAAAAATGAATATTTGAGCACAAATACTCGGAATCTATTTCAATTTGTAGACTAATGAAGTGGGAATAATGATTTAGTGTTAGAAATTCGATTCATTTCTGCATCCAAACACAACCTAAGATTGCATTAGATTCTTGATTGAATTGAATTGAAATAATTCAATTCAATAAAGCAAGAATGACCAAACTCCAGTCGTAGCGAGGGATAGCCCCCCAAGTAGTGGTTTCATCCAATTTGAAACACGTGGAATTCGAAATACAGCCGATCACTGTTATGAGTGAAAATGATACCGTCTCCATCTTGGTGGTGTCCTTTATTGAATTAAATTGTTTCATTTCACTTCAACTGAGCTAAGAAACATTCTTAAATACAAAATATACAATAAATCTACAGTTGCTAATACAAGATTGAGATAAAGATGAACATAATGAATGTGGAGTGGGTTCCACTAATCAGGTAGAGACAAACATGCCCTAAGAAATCCTGCACGCATGTGTGTGCAAGTGCATGTGCCCATGTGTATGTGCTTTTATAACTATGAAGCACTTGGGAGGATCAGGGCCATATGATTGTTGTACATTGGCCAATTGATTTATAATTTTAATTATCTATGTTACAGTCCACTCATGAATCATTTTCCAACACTATAATCGTCAACTATCAGTAGTTCTGAAATAAGAGCATTTGTATCAGATTCCACTCCGAGCAGTATTTGATCGAGCCACTAAATTCAACAGTGCAAAACACAAGTGGCCCAAAAGGTGTAAAAGAGAGAGAGAAGAAGAAGAAGAAACCGAGATATGCTTCAATGATTAGATAATAGAATCAGTTAAGATCCCTAAATCCTTAAGAAATCAAATAAGAATTTTAACTTCAGGCCTATGAAGACGTTCAAATACGATGTGGCCCAAAACCCAAATGCTGAAATGGTGCACGCTCAGAAGTTCAGATTAAAGCAATGTAATAGAAGCACACAGAGTCTATGATGATTAATATATGATGGTCTGCATATTACATTTTAAACTCAGAAATATGGAAGATTAAGGTAATTCTCAAACATTATCTAAGATGGTTGGAAATATATGCTTTGCTCAATACCCATTGTAATGGCATTTTGGAATCTTGGCTTACCGTGTTTTGGTGATCGTTTAGATGGATTAAACAATGCTGAAAAACATCGAACCCAAAAGGATGGACCATTAGAGACATGATTCCTGGAGCGAGAGCTGATGTCACACTTGTAACGAGTGGAGAGTATCGTTTCACCTTTCGAATTAGCTTCTGAACAGAACGCGTGCTGCTCAAAGAAGGTGAGAATGTCAACTGAAGAAGTGTATAAGATGGTCCATGTAAATGCTAACACGTGCTGCACATAGAGCTGGACACGAACTGAGTTTAACTGTTTGGATCGACTTGGATCGACTCGGTAAAACCCTGTTTGAACAGAAAGTCTTATTGTTCGAACACACATGGTGTGTTCGAAAAAAAATTCAATTCAATTTCAAACACAGTTGTGTTCGACTCCACTCGAACTCGAACTCGACTTGAATATTGATCAACTCGACTCTTGACTCGTTCATTCGACTCGATTATATATATATATATATATATATATATATATATATATATATATATATATATAGAGAGAGAGAGAGAGAGAGAGAGAGAGAGAGAGAGGAAGGTTGGATGACAAATAAACGTGACTGTGAGCCCAGGAAGGTTTCAATGGTGGACATCATTCTCCTCACTATTTCCCGTGGTGTGGTCCATTTGAGTTTTGTATCTGCCACATTTCTTATTTAATGCCTTAAAATAAGCTGTACAAATGGATGGACGGGGTGGATAAAAAAATAGATCATGGTGGGACACACAGAATGAAAAAATCAGTATTTACTATTTAGTAGTAGAAAAAAAATTTCAAGCGAAAAAAGCAAAATTGTTCGAACTCGTAAAAATTGTTCGAAATCCCTATATTCGAACATGTTCGAACATGTTCGAACATGATTGGGTTAGACCAAATTGAGTTCGAACAGAGCCATCCTGTTCGAATGTTCGTTCGAACATTGTTCGAACACACCCACTCAAGCAGCTGAACAATCCGATCTGGTCCATGTTCGACTCGGATCGGATCGTTGTCCACCTCTAGCTGCACATGGTCCAAGCTATCCACCAGGTGGGTCCTGCCGTGTTCCATGGCCCAAAAAACAATCTTGTTTCTCATCACATGGACTATAATAGAGAAACTCGACCAAGTTTTCTTTTCTGGCAATCCGTTTTCGTAAACTATGACCCACCTGATCATCAGCGGACCAACCTGTTTTTTATCTAATGAACAGGTTGGATCCTGAACTGTCAGAGAAATTTAAAAGATATAAACAAAGAGGCAAGATATGATACGAAAATAGAATAGAATGAATACCCATATCTTTCTTTTGCTGCATTAATCAACGCCCCGGCTTGTGCCGTTACTCTGAGAATGATTTCGAATATTTGGCTCGCATTGCATGAATCCAAGAGCTTCTGAAACAGTTTATTTCCGGATTCGTGGGCCATGAGCTCATCCATGGATCCTAGAGTCACGCCAAGTATCTTTTGCGTCGCCATAAGGTCCCCTTGTTCCAGAATCTCCAGCAAACGCTTGCATCCAATTATATTTCTGGCCATCGAATGTATCAGTTGTTCCCATGAGCACGGGTCAGGAAATGCCAGTCCAAAATAACTCTGAAACAGCATGTTGGACAAAGCTTCAAAATGCCCTTCAACAGTAGGATTTCTTGCTGTTCCCGAGCTTGAGCAACAATCTGCTCTCTTTGTATATCCGTTTTATCCATCAACGAAAGGGGTTTGTCCAACAACACTAGAACACGGACCCCACAGGTTATTTTCTGAAATGAGAGCTATGTAATCCGGAATCAGAGCTGAAGTCGATATCAAATCATAGTCCAATCTCGCAGTTACCATGGTTGGATTTTCAGGAATATGATTTCTAAGACGCAAATTCCCCAACCCATTAAAGTAATAGCACTGACGATTCTCACCATGCAGAACTTCATTTCCAAGACCCATGCTCGATTTAGGACGGTCGCTGATTGAATTCAGATAATCACCGATGCAAATGCCATGAGAATCCCCACAAAAAGGTAGTCCTTGAGTGGGATTTTCCAAGCATGGAGTGGATCCTGTCGAATTAATTCCATTGTTGTGATCATGAATGTCCCAGAAATCGAACAACTGGCGCCCAATTCCTTGTCCGCCAATGCCTGCAGTCTCCAGCTGGGAGATTCTCTCACTCACGAGAGCTTGGGACAGGTTCTGAGCACAACCATTACCATGACCAGCACTCAAACTAATTAAATTCGACAGAAAACTTAAATCCGTTTTGGTGTCTTCTACGCACTTTCCTGATCTGGGATAACCCATTAAACCAGCCGTTGATCGGTAAATATCAGTCTCAAGCATTGGAATCTGAGCAGAACCCATACCCCCAATTTGGCTATCACCCACGACACCCTTTGGCATGTTTCGAACAGAGCCATTCCCTTGACCAGAAACAGAACCGATCGGATTCTTCAGGGAATCGGTACTTTCTCCACTGTTTTCAACGATGCCCGGCCCGCTAGAACCTACCACTCTAATTCTCCTATCGCCGATGACACTCTTTGGCATGTTCCGCACAGAGCTGTTCCCTTGACCAGAAACAGAACTGATCAGATTTTTCAGGGAATTAGTACTTTCTCCATTGTTTTCAACAATGCCTAACCCACCACTCCAATTCGCGTATTACTGATGACACCCTTCTGCGGGTTCGGAACAAAGTTCTTTCCCTGATTAGAAACAGAACCAGTCAGATTTTTCAGGGAATCGACACCTCCATCGTTTTCAACGATGCCTAGCCTGCTAGAACCCACCACCCCAATTCGCTTATCAGCCACAACACCATTCAGAAGGTTCCATACAGAGCCGTTCCCCTGCCTAGAAACAGAATTGGTCGAAAGCTTCATGGAATCAGTACTTTCTCCATCGTTTTCTATAATGCTCGGCCTACCGGAACTAATACTCGAACTGTGAGGTGTATATGTACTTTCTCCATCGTTTTCAGCTATGCTTAGCCCGCTGGAAAGACTACTCAAATTGCGAAGTGTATCTGTACTTTCTCCATCGTTTTCAATAACGCTCGGCCCGCCGGAAAGACTACTCAAATTGCGATGTGTATTGGTACCCATGTGACGGTTTCCTTCAACACCCAATTTAGCTAACAAGATATCCTGAACAGAGCGGAGAAGGCTGTCATCGAGAGAGCAAGCAAAGCTACTCGACAAAGGTCCGACGGGATGACCTGCCGAATCTTTATCCATTCTTCTTATGGGAAAGTAGAAAAAAATTATGAAAACAATTACCCAAATACCCTTCTCTCTCTCTCTCTCTCTCTCTCTCTCTCTCTCAGAGAAGAAACGGAGAAAGAAAGCACAGAAGTTGTTTGTTTATATACAAAAGAAGGAGACGAGTGCCTGTTTTTATAGTTATTTGAAAGACGGGACCCATACTCTTCCTACTTTCCAAAGGAAGCGGACTGAATACTAACCCGGTACGCTATCGTATTGAGCAACCTATATGGGGCCTACCGTGGATTATGTGTCTTATCCATGCCGTCCATCCGTTCTTCCATATCATTTTAAGGTATGATGCGAAAAAGAAAGCATGTCAAAAGCTCAAGTGGACCACACATCAAGAAACAATGAGGATAATGACTTTCACCGTTGAAACCTTCCTAGTCCCCACAGTGATGTTTACTTGTCATCCAACCTGTTCATAAGGTAAAAAAATACATGGATGGAGGCAAAACACAAATATCAGTTTGATCCAAAACTTCCGTTTCCTCCCAGAAGTTTTCAACGGTAATTGTTCAATTCACATGGTTCCCTGTAGTGTGGTCCACTTTCGCTTTTTAGATACTTAAATTTTCATATGTTCCCAGTAAAATAATCTGTTAAAATAAATGGACGGCATGGATAAGACAGATCCATAACTGTGACCCCACATAGTGTAATGACTTGATCAGAATGCAGTCCGCTGCCCCTTCCTAATTCCTGGCTGATGATTCGGTACAACTAGAGTCATCTCTCGAGAAGGATACGACGCGGATTGCTTGCGGAAGCTTTCACAGGCATCTCCTGCGCTTGGAATCTAGGTGGGGTCCACCGTGATGTTTGTGAGAAATCTACGCCTGTCCAACCATTTTATGAGATCATTTTAGGCAATGCGACCAAAAATGAACGGGATCCAAGACTCAAGTGGGACGCAATAAAGAAAAAGGTAAGTAGGGAAATTCCTACCGTTGAAACCTCTATGGGGTCCACAGTAATGTTTATATGCCATCTATACCGTTCATAATGTCATTCCTACTGAGATGAACTGAAAACACAAATATTATCCTGATTCGAAACTTCAGTGGTCCCACGAATATTTCAACTGTTGAAGTTCAATCGTCACGTTTTCGGCCCGCTTGAGTCTTGGATCCCATTCATTTTTTATCGCAACGCCTAAAATGATCTCGCAAAACAGTTGGAACACGTAGATTTCTGACAAACATCACGGTGGGCCCCACCTAGATTCCAAGCACAGGAGATGCCTGCGTTCACAGGCAATCCGCGTCCAAAAGAATATGTGGAAGTAGAAAAATTTACCAATCAGATTCGTACATATGTTTGGACCTTGTGTCAAGAAAGCAGATTAGGTGAGACCCCTGGGCTCACCTAAGACGGTGCGGCCCGTAACGTGGGGTTACCGTGGGGCCCACCTTGATGTATGTATTATGTATCCACTCATCCATCCATTTTTTCATATCAACTTAGGGCATTATCTCAAAAATGAAGTAGAGACAATGATCAGGTGGACCATACCATAAGAAACAGTGGGGATTGACCATCCTACCATTAAAAACTTCTTAGGACGCACCTTCATGTTTCCATAGTGTTTATTTACCATCCAATCTGTTGATAAGGTCACATGAGACTAGAGGAAGGGAAAATACAAATATTAGCTTCATCCAAAACTTCTGTCCCACTAATCGGTCAATCACCACTATTTCCTATGTTATGGTCCACCTTATGATTGGATATGCTTCCCTTTTGGTATAATACCCTAAACGGATCTGAAAAAATGGATGGACGACGTGTATGCATAATACATACATCAAGGTGGGCCTCACGATAACCCACGGTAAGGGCCGCACCGTCTTGGCCTCACCCAAGACGTATTAGGTGAGACCTAGGCCTCACCCAAGACGATGCGGCCCTTACCGTGGGTTATCAGTGGGGCCCACCTTGATGTATGTATTATGTATCCACTCTGTCCATTCGTTTTTTCAGATCAACTCAGGGCATTATCTCAAAAATGAAGCAGAGACAATGATCAGGTGGACCATACCATAAGAAACAGTAAACTTCTTAGGACGCATCTTCATGTTTCCGTAGTGTTTATTTACTATCCAATCTGTTGATAAGGTCACATGAGATTGGAGGAAGGGAAAATACAAATATCAGCTTCATCCAAAACTTCTGTGGCCCATTAATGGTCAATCACCACTATTTCCTATGTTATGGTCCACCTGATGATTGGATCTGCTTCCCTTTTGGTATAATACCTTAAATAGATCTATAAAAATGGGTGGACGGCATGGATACATAATACATACATCAAGGTGGGCCTCACGATAGCCCACAGTAAGGGTCGCACCGTCTTGGGTGAGCCCGGGGTCTCACCCAAGACGGTGCGGCCCTTACCATGGGGCCCACCTTGATGTATGTATTATGTATCCACTCCGTCCATCTTTTTTTTATATCAACTTAGGGCATTGTCTAAAAAATGAAGCAAAGACAATGATCAGGTGGACCATACCATAAGAAACAGTGGGGATTGACCATCCTACCATTAAAAACTTCTTAGGATGCACCTTCATGTTTCCGTAGTGTATATTTACCATCCAATCTATTGATAAGGTCACATGAGACTGGAGGAAGGGAAAATACAAATATCAGCTTCATCCAAAAATTTTGTGGCCCATTAATGGTCAATCACCACTATTTCATATGTTATGGTCCACCTGATGATTGGATCTGCTTTCCTTTTAGTATAATACCCTAAACGGATCTGTAAAAATGGATGGACGATGTGGATACATAATACATACATCAAGGTGGGCCCCACGATAACCCACAGTAAGGGCCTCACCGTCTTGGGTGAGGCTAGGGTCTCACCTAATCCGCTCTCGTCACATTAAAAACTTCTTAGGACACACCTTCATGTTTCCGTAGTGTTTATTTACCATCTAATCTGTTGATAAGGTCACATGAGACTAGAGGAAGGGAAAATACAAATATTAGCTTCATCCAAAACTTATGTGGCCCATTAATGGTCAATCACCACTAGTTCCTATATTATAGTCCACCTGATGATTGGATCTACTTCCCTTTTGGTATAATACCTGTAGACACCCCACCTTCGGCTACAATGTTGATAGAGAAAGCTGGATGAATGGAGGACCATACCCCCAAATCCCAAGTCCAAACTCAGCCAAACTCACCCTTGTAAGCCCCATTCCATAGCCCAGTTCAAGCCTGAACCCAGTCAACCAAGTCCTAAACACCACCCAGAAAAACCCCCCATAAAAAAGGCCAGTAAAAAAATCCCAAAAAAGTCAAACTCACTGAGTCAACTCGCTGAGTTAACCCGCTGAGTCAACCCGTCGAGTCAACCTGTCGAGTCAAAACACCGAGTCAACCCGTCGAGTCAAACCACCGAGTCGACCCGCTGAGTCAACTCACTGAGTCGACCAGCGAGTCCAACAGCAGCCCCGAGGGAGCGGCCGTACTCGCTAGAAACCGAGGAGCGGCCGTACGGGCGGCCCATGGCAGGCCGCCCGGACAAAATTACGAGAGCTGCCACTCTCCGCTGCTATAAATACCCCCCTCCCCTTCTCATTTCAACATCCATTCGAATCCCTTCGAGCCAGAGAGAGCCCGACCATCTGAGTCACCCTTTTCCACCTTTAGCCCATCTTTCCACCAAGGAGAGCCCGAGTGAGGAGAGTCTAGCCCTGGTCCAGCCCAGCCTGACCACTGGTCCAAGCCTCTCAAGCCACCCAAGTCTTGATCCAGCCACTCGAAGCAAACCCTTGCGACACCTCCGTCCATCCAGCTACTCTTTTTCCAGCATCATCTCATTTGCATCTAGCATAAGTGGAACATTTACTTTTCTTCCAACCCCCCTGCTTCACTACTAGCACCTTGATCCGTCAAGTACACATGCATATGTCTTTATATTAAGCACCTGTCAGTTCGAGCGTATGCTCTGGGCTTGCCCGTTGTTGGAACCTGCCCATCAGAAACTCTTACTGTTCAGACCCGCATTCATGCATCATGTCATTCATGAGAATATACGAGGATTAAATTAGACTTTCAAGTATTCGATCGATTCTGTGAATTAGAGACCGTACTTCAGTACGGGCAGTGTGTGGGGTGCTTAACCTCTTCCCACCCTGTAACCGTGATCCCTTACCTTGAATTTCTGGCCGCAGATCAACAGGAGTCATTTTGGAGGAAGGAATCTTCGGATCCCCTTCTCTAACGTTTCTACGGGGTCTAGCCAACTGTAGATTCGAAGTAACTGGCCAGTGGCGACTCTGGTCTTATATAAACTCATTTAAACATATCCAGCTTAACACGACAACCAAACTAAGCCCTCGAGAACGAGGCAAACCAGTGGCACAAACGGCGATTTCGCACTTCTTCTTCTTCTTCTTCTTCTTCCGAAAGGAAAGGGAGAACGACGTCGTGTGGGAGCGCGGAAAAATCGACGAGGGTCCACAGAATGGCGACTCTGCTGGGGATAAGCTAGTCCCACTAGTCGTGATCCGACTTGAAAACAGAATCCTTCCCGTACTTGAAAGTCATTAATCCTCATACAATCTCATCTGCATAGCATTCTACCCAAACCCAAACAAAAAAAAAATAGAAAATCCCAAAACCCAAAAAGAGTAGAGTATAGTCCTCACCATTGCGCCACCTCGGGCTCAACGTGTTCGGAGACAGCTTCCCTTCCGCAGCATAATCCGCACTCGGGCTCAGCAAGCCATGTCCGACCACGAAGAAGAAACTCATCACTTCCCTGCTCTTGAAATGATCGAAGCGCAACCTCCAGCGCAACAGCCCGTTGACAATACGCCAATCATACAAGAATTGGCACAAGGAATGAGAGCAATGCAAGAAATGCTCTTGCAATTCATGCAAGCACAAGTCACCGCAGCAGCCAACAATCAAGTTGGCCCAGTTCAGCAATCTCAGCAACCATGTCGGGTCCTCCCGGCCTCCAGTTCAAATCAAGCACAACCATCGGAGTCTGCCCAAGACTACCGACAGCAGCCATCTCAGCCCTTCGCTATGGGGCATCCTTCTCAATATCTTCCTGCGACGACAAGGCCATCTCAGAGCACTTCCGTTGCAGGAACATCCAGTCAGCTTCCAGTCAATTTTGCAAACAACAATCTCAGTAGATCTCAGCATGTCCCCGCCGATGGGACACCTTTTCAATTCCAGCACATCCCTGCCGATGGGATTTCAATTCAATTTCCAGCAACAGGGACAGCACTGGCGAATGCCCACAACGGGGGTCAGTGTCAAGCCCACGTCAATCAGCGGACAGTGGCGAATACCCAACAAGGGGGTCACTTCCCAGCATCTCAGCCTCCTGCAAATAGGAGCACTTTTCAATTCCAGCACATCCCCGCCGATGGGATTCCAGTTAATTTCCAGCAATCTTCAATTCAGCAAAATCCAGTTAATTTTCAGCAATCTTCAATTCAGCAAAATCCAGTCAATTTCCAGTAAGTTCCAGTTCAACCTTAAGTACAGTCTCCAGTTCAATTACCATCATTTCAAGCACAAGTTCATCAGAATCCAGTTCAGTCATCAAATCAATTTCAGCAACCCGCGGTTGCTTTTCAGCAAGCCCATAGGGTCGAAGACATCGACCACTATGCCGAAGAAGAACGTGCCTTACTCCAGGAGGCACCAGTCGCTCGAACAGATCACTCAGGACTGGACGAGTTGCGGGAGCAGTTCCAGATCTTGCAAAATCAACTTCAGCGACAGCAAGGAATCGACTTACCTTCGACCAAGTTCAGAGACTTGTGTCCTTTCCCAGATGCTCAAGTACCTCAAAACTTTGAGGTACCAAAATTCAAGAGATACGATGGCAGCGGTTGTCCCGCAGCACATCTCAAGGCTTTCTGCGGGGAGCTGAGTGCAATCGTAGGAAATGAAGGGGCCCTTATTCGTTTGTTCCAAAAATCTCTGAAGGGCGATGCCCTAGATTGGTACACTTCATTGGACTGCCACCGCATCAGAACATGGGAACAGCTTTCCCAGGCTTTCGTCGACAGATTCGCATACAATCTCAACATGGCACCCAGAAGAGCCGACCTCGCAGCACTCAGGCAAAGGAGTGATGAAACACTATCAGCTTATGTGGGACGTTGGCGAGCTATGGCAGCCAGAATGCGGACACCCATCGACGATGAAGAACAAATCTCCATGATTGTTCATTCAACATATCCAGGCATATCCGGGTATCTCATCTTGCATCCATACGCGAACTTCTCGCAGCTAATCCGTGCTGGAGAGCAAGTCGAAGCAGGAATCCGTGCTGGGACGATTTCCCCATGGCCTCATCAAGCCACTCCAGTCAAGAGGAACAGAGTGGAAGGAAGACCTATCGGGCACGGGAATGGAAACCGCAGTGGTTCTCCTCCCCGCCCAACAGAGGTAAACAACATCAACACCACTGCTCAAGGAAATCAACATGCTCCCCCACAGGGACGTCAACAGTATCAGCAGAATCAAGTTCAGCATCAGCCTCAGCGGTATCAGCCACAACCGAATCCTCAGCCACAAACACCTCGACAACAGCAGCAGTTCAGAGGAAATGGTCAATACTCATATCAAAACAGGCAGAATTACAGGGAGTTCAGGAAGTTCACTCCACTCAGTCAACCACTTAGTCAAATCATGACTACGCTGGTACAAAAGCAGTTACTCACTCTGATGATACCTAGGCCTCCGCCTCATCCTCTGCCTCCAAACTACCGAGAAAATGAGTACTGTGCCTACCATCAAGGACGTGGCCACGCCACGGATCGATGCTATACTTTGAAAAATGCTATACAAGACCTAATTGATGACCGCAAGATCGTCATCTCGGTCCCTGGAACTTCTCCAGCAGCTTCCACCAACATCCTTCAGAATCCTCTGCCTCAACATCCGACGGACCCCTAGTTCGTCTCGTGGCCCTGCAAGTCAATAGTATAGAAGAAGGGGATTCATCTCGATCGCTTCTTCTCCCCCATCCAATCCATTCACGCCTAACTTATGAGCCAACAAATCCTCCTCCAGTCTTGCAAGGGGGCAAGTCCTTTCTTCCTTCAATCTCCGAGCCAGTCGTAATGCTTGAAGGAGCACCTCCATATGATTATACCAGTTGTTCAAGGGGGCACCTTACAACCATTCAAGCTGGGAACCAGTCGTCATGGACGGAGCACAATCATACATTGAGCCCACATACGAACCGTCATCTTGCAAGGCAACTCAGAACAATCCATCCGCAATGGAAGGATTACACTCATCAGCAGGCAGAGCCCGTTATCTTAGGAAGGAGCTCTTACCAGTCAGCCTGTCCTATTGCAAGGGGCAAGTCCGAGGCGTATCAATCACGCTACGGCAGCTCGGACGAACAGAGAAACTCCTGCCATATCAAGAGTACAAGTATTCATTCCATGGGAGCTTCCTGTCCCAGGAACAGTCAAGCCAGGACCACGACCTTATGTGGTTTATGAAGACAAGCCTCGATATTACCCCTTCAGCACAGGCAACAATGTAGTCCTCAAGGCAAAAGCTCCATACGAGGAAGATCTGGTACCCACAATAGTACCGTTGCAAGAACCGGTGGTCCTAGAAGGCAAAAGGGAGGAAAACTACAAAGAGGTTCCATGGCACTATCCAGAATGTGCGGAAGTGGGGAACATGAATCCCAATGGGCGTTGCATCCGAAGAGATAATCAGAACAGAGGAGATACCAAAGGCGCTCTCTCAGGCCTCGGCAACAAAAATGAAGCCGCATACGATGTGGCGACTCAGCTCAAGTCAATCCCTGCACAAATCTCAGTATGGGAGCTACTCTGCACATCTCGCATACACCGAGAAATGTTTGCCAAAACCTTGAACGATGCTCATGTCTCCTCCGATACGACACCAGAAATGATAGCTTTGATGATTGGACAACTCCTGGCTCCGCGCGCCATCACCTTCACAGATAATGAGTTGCCACCAGAAGGGCGCGATCATGGGCGATCCCTCAACATAGCCTTACGATACAAAGACCTCTGTGTTCCGCTGGTCCTTATCGATAATGGCTCAAGCTTAAATGTCTGCTCACTCAAGACCGCGGAACGTCTGGGAATTAGTCCTTCTTCATTCCGACCCAGCACCATATGCGTCAGAGCATTTGACAACACCTGCCGATCAGTGGAAGGAGAGGTCGACATAGAGGTACAGATAGGTCCGGAAGTCTCCACCATCACATTCCAAATCTTGGATATATCAGCCTCTTTCAACATGTTGCTCGGACGACCGTGGCTGCACAAGGTTGGAGCTGTGCCATCAACCCTGCATCAACGAGTAAAGTATATCTGTGGAAATCAAGTGATTTCTATCCATGCAGAGAAGGAGCTCATCATTCCTTCCAATGCTGCTGCCACTGAACCAGACATCCCGGTCATTGATATCCAGCACTCTGAAGAAGACATCCTGTTTCACAGTTTCGAATTCGAGACTGTGAACTCTATCGCCAATCCAGAACCGATAAGGGTGGACCGTGTCTTTTCGCCGGCAGAGCGTCTGGGCCTCAAATACCGAATGAAGAATCACTTCAAGTCCAGAAAGGTACCGCTGATATATAACCAACACAAATGGGGACTCGGATACAAGGCAACCTTCATGGACAAAAGAAGGAAGAAATTTCGGTGCTCACCCATCCAGTTCGTCAAGCCAGGAGAACCTTGCAAAGATCCAAGAGGGAATCAACCGACTGCACTACACAAAGGCCTCCCGATGAGCCTAGTTTGGGCCACGTGGCCCCCCATTCGATGGGATCAGATTCTCGAACCATCTAAGCCTCCAGAAGAAGAAGAAAAGGATGAAGACGAAGAAGGAAGTCAAATACAGCAGCTTCAGGACCAGGTTACTCTGACACCTGCTCCCAACCAGGGGCACAACTTGCCCACTTCTCTCAACCAAGGGCACAACCTGCCCACTTCAATCAGCAAGGGGCACAACTTGCCCATCTCAGCACCAATTAGCAAGGGGCACGACTTGCCCATCTCTGCAAAGTCAACTTCATCAATCATCAGCCAGGGGCAGAAGCAGCCCATCCATTGGACCAAGAAAGGGAAGTGGCCAGCCCTAGATTGGTCTGATGTCCAGATTCCAAACTTGTGTCTAGCTGTGGAACCAGACGAACTGCAATGCGAAGGTAAGTGATCCGGGAGGGACTGAGTACGACTCAGATCTCGAACCTGACCAGCGAGAAGTCATGGTCATTGGGCCAGATCGTGACTCTTCGCCCAAATCATCAACCCCCACCCTCTTCAGGGGAGGAAGTGTGGGGTCCTGAATGGTCATCTGTTCCCCTCACTTTTGAATCAGCCAAAGAGCCATCTGAGGGCTCTGGCTTCCAAAAAAAAACGCCTGTTTAAGCAGCGACCGGAACTTTGGAACAAGTTGGGATCAATCATGGTCTGCAATGCCCGCTTGTTCAAAGTCCCATGAATTTCGAAAATCCAAAAAAATAAAAAACTTTCAAAAGCCAAAAACATCTAGTATTTCCATTTCAGAAAAATCTCAAAAACCAAAAAATATTTCTTTCCCTGCATTCAATAGTGTGCCAAGTTCGTCTAAAGAGTCGCATGAGTTTGAAGTCGAATCATATGATTTCGACATCGAATTAGACTTCGAGCTCATGGGTCTGGACGAAGCTCGGGATGAGGAAGATGATGATCCAGCTCCCGAACTCGAGGATCTCCTCAAAAAGTTCGAATCTAAAGCCAATGTTGTAGCCGATGATTTCGAGATAGTAAACTTGGGGACACCTGAGATCCCTAGGGAAGTACGCATTGGAAAATCGTTGCCACCTGAGATGAAACAGAAAATGATAGAGTTCCTAGCTCCAAGATTGTCCAACTTCGCGTTCTCATATGAAGACATGCCGGGGCTCGATGAAGAGCTCAGTTGTACACCATCTGCCAACCAAGGCAGATATGAAGCCAGTGAAGCAGAAACTTCGAAGAATGAAGCCAGAGTGGGCCCTGAAAGTCCGAGATGAAGTCATCAAACAATACAACGCGGGATTCTTGGTAGTCTCCAATTACCCTGAATGGCTCGCCAACATCGTACCAGTACCGAAGAAGGATGGCAAGGTTCGAATGTGCATCGACTTCCGAGATCTCAACAAAGCCAGTCCAAAAGATGACTTTCCTTTGCCACACATCGACACTCTGGTCGACAACACTGCTGGATACAAGATCTTCTCATTCATGGACGGGTTCTCAGGTTACAATCAGATTAAGATGGCCGTCGAAGATCGTGAGAAGACAGCATTTATCACTCCCTGGGGAACCTTCTGTTACAGGGTGATGCCGTTCGGTCTGAAGAACGCAGGAGCAACATATCAGCGAGCAATGACAGCACTATTCCACGACATGATGAACAAAGAGCTCGAAGTATATGTGGACGACATGATCGTCAAATCTCGCACAATTGAAGGACACTTTGAAGATCTAAAGAAATTATTCAACAGATTAGAAAAGTACAAGCTCCGCCTCAACCCACAGAAATGTGTCTTCGGTGCAATGGGAGGCAAACTCCTCGGCTTTATGGTGAGCGAGGACGGCATCAGGGTCGACGAGACCAAAACCAGAGCAATCATCGAGATGCCCCCTCCTAGAACAGAGAAAGAAATTCGTGGCTTCCTCGGCAGAATTCAATACATCAGTCGCTTCATCGCACAGCTCACACCTATCTGTGAGCCCATATTCAAGCTCCTTCGGAAGAACGTCCCAAAAGAATGGAATGATGATTGCCAAGTCGCCTTCGACCGCATCAAGAAGTATCTCATGAATCCTCCAGTCCTAGTGCCGCCCACTCCCGGACGACCACTATTGTTATACATCTCAGTAGCAGCAGAAGCCATCGGCTGTGTCCTCGGCCAGCACGACGAGACCGGGAAGAAGGAACAAGCAATATACTATTTGAGTCGAAAGTTCACCGATTATGAGACCAGGTATTCCCCGATCGAGAAGACTTGCCTCGCCCTAGTCTGGGCAACTCAGCGACTCCGTCAATACATGATTGCATTCCCTATTCTCCTCCTCGCTCACATGGATCCGCTCAAGTACCTGTTCGAGAAACCGGCACTCACTGGGAGAATAGCTAAATGGCAGCTACTCTTGTCTGAGTTCGACATCACCTATGTCACTCAAAAGGCAATCAAGGGACAGGCCCTCGCCGATCATCTTGCGGCTCACTCTCTCCTGGATTATCAACCGCTCAAGACGTTCTTCCCTGATGAAGATCTCTTGCTTATTGAAGGGGATGAAAAGAAGAAAAAAGATGAGTGGACGTTATTCTTCGACGGCGCAGCAAATTCTAAAGGGAGTGGTATTGGAGCAATCCTCTACTCTCCAGATGATGTCCCTATTCCTATCTCGAGGCGCATCGCATTCGAGTGCACCAACAACATGGCAGAGTATGAAGCATGCATCGCTGGCTTAAGGGAAGCCATAATCTTGGGCGTCAAGAAGCTACGAGTGTTTGGAGACTCACAGCTTATCATCAATCAGACCAATGGCGAATGGAAGACCAAAGACGAGAAGTTGATACCATATCATGTGTATCTTGACAATCTGATCGAAGAATTCAAGGAAATCACCTTCTCATACATGCCCAGAGCCAAGAACCAGTTCGCAGATGCTCTCGCCACGCTCGCATCAATGCTCGAGATCCCAAAAGGAGCTTCAGAATGGGAGCTCACAGTCGAAATTCAAGAAGAACCTGCCTTTTTCCTACAAATAGAAGAAGCCGAAGCTGTCCCTGATAAACCCTGGTATGCCGACATCAAGCAATATCTCGAAACCCAGGAGTATCCAGAATCAGCAACAGCAACAGATCGCCGAACCATCCAGCGTTTGGCCGGTCAGTTCACCATCAGTGGCGAAGTTCTTTACAAGCGATCCTATAATCACATCCTCCTTCGATGCGTCGATGAAACAGAAGCTGCAAAGATCATGAAAGAAATACACGAAGGAATCTGTGGCCCTCACATGAATGGGCACATGATGGCAAAGAAGATTCTACGACTCGGCTACTATTGGCTCACCATGGAGACAGATTGTTGCCAGCACGTCAGAAAATGCTTCAAGTGTCAGGAGCATGCAAATCAAATCCATGCCCCATCATCAGAGTTATACAACCTGACCACCCCCTGGCCCTTCTCCATGTGGGGACTCGACATCATCGGCAAGATCAGTCCCAAAGCATCAAATGGTCACGAGTACATACTTGTGGCAGTCGACTACTTCACCAAGTGGGTAGAGGCAGCCTCCTACACCACGATTGCAGCATCTCAAGTGATCAAATTCATGAAGAACAACATCATATGCCGGTATGGAATCCCTAATGCTATCATCACAGATAATGGGACCCCGTTCGTCAACAAGAAGATGGATGACTTCCTCAGCAAATTCAAGATCCAACGTCATCGATCAAGCCCCTACCGTCCCCAGATGAATGGTGGGGTAGAAGCCGCAAACAAAACAATCGTCAGGATACTTGAGAAGATGGTCGTGACCTATCGAGATTGGTCAGATATGCTCCCATATGCACTTTGGGCCTATCGAACGTCTGTACGGTCTGCTACGAGGCGTTACTCCTTTCGAGCTTACTTACGGAATGGAAGCAGTCCTACCAGTCGAGGTGGAAATACCATCACTACGAGTGTTACTCGAAAGCGGAATTGAAGAAGGAGAATGGCAACGGGCCAGATTCGATCAGTTGCAGCTAGCAGATGAAAAGCGCATGCGTGCACTAAGTCATTCACAATGCTATCAGAAAAGGATCGCTCGGGCTTACAACAAGAGAGTCCGAAAAAGAAGTTTCAAGGTAGGCGACATGGTTATGAAAAAGATTCTACCGTCGCACCTTCCGGATCCCAGAGGAAAGTTCAAACCCTCATGGGACGGGCCACTGATCGTCAGAGAAGTACTTCCCGGAGGCGCCCTCAGACTCACCAGCATGAGAGGGGTGGATCTTCCTGAGCCAACCAACGCCGACAACGTGAAGATCTTTCACGGGTAAGTTATTCTGACCTTATCAAAGGTTACTTTAATAGAGCTGAAGTCAAGGGGTCAAAGCTAAGATCTCTGAGAAATCATTCCCGTCCACCAACAAGTGTTTCAAATAAAGGGATTCGAAAAGAGGAAAATACAAAAAAAAAGGAGGAAAAATACAAAAAAAAAAAGAGAAAAAGAATACAAAAAAAAAGAAGAAGAAAAGAGAAAGAAAAAGGGAAGCCAAAGCAAAGCACCCAAGAAAAAATCAACCCAAGAAAAAACACAGTCATCCATCCATCTCAGAGGGGTCTTTAGCAAAGACCGATAGCTCTATCATCGTAACTTAGGATAAGGGCTGAAAGACTGCCATCGGCTGGCAACGACGGATTCCCGACCTCTAGCCGCCGCAGTTATCCAGAGATCCAGAAAGAAAAAAAAAGAAAAAAAAGAAAAAAAAATGTGTGCCTAAACAAAGAGGGCGGAGTGAAAACCCGAAAGGGCGCTCCGAGTAAAAACAGTGGGCATACAGCGGACTTGGTGAAAACCTGAAAGGGCGCCAAGGGTAAAAACAGCATAGCTGCCAAGGGGCAGGCAAGATCAAATACCCGGGACGTGGTGAAAACCCGAAAGGGCGCCACGGGCAAAAATGACGGGAAAAGGCCGGCTGTAGTGAAAACTCGAAAGAGCGCTACAGGCAAAAATGGTTCAAATAAAAAAAAAATGAAAAGTGCAGGTACCAAGAAGTCAGACAATCCAGATCGGTTCAAGCAGTGAAAGTTCAAGAACAAGAAGAAGTGCAGTCAGGAACGAAGAGCTCTGCAAATTCTGACAATCTCAGGAAGCAAGAGTTTCCATTGGCTACATCTCTAGGGAACCAAAGGTCAAGCAAGTCAAATCTCGAGACATCGGCCAAAGCATTGGCCGAGCCCCAGTTCTGATTCCTATATCCCGACACAAAGTCCAGACACACTCACAAGACAACTCATGGCACAATAGATTCCCAAAAAAGTTTTCTTCTTTTTCATTAAAAGTATCATATTTCTTTTACACATATCATATCATCTTTTTCAAAAAATACAAAAAAATGCATCATCATCAATCATATATGCAAAAATCAGTGTGCAGGTGGCCAACATAATCAATCTCTACCCTCCTCCTCGGCCACATCAGGTGAGTCCTCTGACTCATAAAAAGATAGCCTCTCTCTCAACCTACTCACCTCCATACGCAGGTAATACACCTCATCGCGTTCCAGGGTACGGATCGCTGTCTCCTCATCAGACAACCTCCGATCGGCAGCCAATCTCCTCGACATCATCTCACAATGATACCGAAGTGCGGAGATCTCAGACAGCAAATGGCCATGAGTGGCCAAAAGGAAGCCAGGATCGATAAACGGGCGCTCCTCAAAAGGTTCATATGAACCAGATGAAGAGCCAGCATCTCCAAGAATATCCTGCTCATCCTCATCAGCAGTCTGGTGCCAACAAGGGATACGTCGATACAAAGACTGCTCAGCAACCCAGTATTGATATGGGGCGGTCGCCATCGGAAAAGTCCGCAGCTCAAAACCCAGCAAATCAGCAGTCAGGTAGCTCGCCCAAGAACAATCAATCCGGGTCCTGAAGTCAGAGGATCTAGATGGAAGTACTCGACGCCCGATACCCGTGAAAGCGAAATGAGGAACATCCTGCTCGTATCCCAAACTGCCGCAGGAACCGGATGGGATGGTAAGAAAAGTAGGATCGAAAGCCTACCAACATCAGAGGATGGCGGTGTGCATCGCAAAGCACTGGAGGAAGTGAAAGCCAAGATGACTCCCAACGAACGTTCCAGTCACGAAGTTCAGCGAACATCCTGCGATACAAGGGCTCACTCATCCTAGCTGTATGAGGAAGAAACTCCATGATGTGTCGCATAAGGTCTGGGCAACGAGTGTCAGGAAGAGGTACAGGAACAGTCAAAGAAAGACGATCCCATAGCCAGACCTGATCACAAAAAGGAAAAGAAGTTCAGCTAAAGCAAAGCAATCCCCAACAAAGCAAGAAGGAAAAAAGGTGTGGAAAGGATACCTGCAGAAAGGCACAGCAGCCGCGAAGGACACGAGTGCGGCCCAAGGCACAGTTGGTCAGCCCATCGAATAGCTCGGCCAAGATAAGAGAAATGATCCCCTGCCGACGGATAGCTCGGCTCATCACCTCAAAAAGCAAAGGAGTCTGGGATCTACGCCATCCCGAGAACAGCACCTCAGCAATCAAGCAGAACATCAGTGCGTTCCGAGCAAAGGTAGAACCGGCCACACTCCGAGGACCCGAAAAAAGATCATACAGCAGGTCCAAAGAGAACACTACAGCATCCTGGCCACCAGCTGCAGGCCGAACAAGATAAGGGATCCCAAACCAGTTCTGCGGTGTAGCAGTCTTCGGCGATGCCTTCGGCGAGAAGTACTGAGTATAATCCAAGGGTAAGCCTGTCAAGCGTGCAAGCTCCTCCAAAGAAGGCCCCATCTCCATATCGTTGAACGCAAACAAGTTCAACGAAGGGACCCAGTCAATCAAGGCAGCTCCGAGCATCCTCCAGTCAATGTCAACTCTAGCCATATGAATCAGACTGCCAAAGCCATAGGACTCCAAATCTCGAATCTCATAAACTGACAAGCTGTCAAGCCAAGCAAGCAGTCGTGGCGAGCAGGAAGAACGAGGAAGCAGCTGACAAGTCCTCACCGGTATCCCCTCCAGCACAAAAGGCCCAGAAATCGAGGACAACTCATCGAGGATCGGAAGGTCAACGGGCGAAGGAGAAGGAGAAGCTGGAACCTCTGCCGACTCAACAACCCCTGATCGGCCCTCAGTGACGGCTATGTCTGATATAGTCACATCGCCATCTGAAACTGTCATAATCTCAGCCGCATGAGAAGACTCGCCCACCTCATGAACAGAGTGCGCAAAGGGCCGATGACCAAAAGAAGGACAATGCTCCCAACCAAAAGAGCCATCAGTGAAGATCACACCGCACATCGTGGCATCCTGGCTAATCTGACCGTCAAAGAATACATCTGAACCATCAAAAAGGGTCCGGGCAGCCCCAACCGAAGAATCAACGGTCAGATCTGGACCTGCGGCCCCCTCCAACAGGAAATCATGAATCCAATCACCATCCTGGCTGATCAAAGGGATCATCGAGGCATCCGGACATCATCAATGATCACATCAAGACCACCCAAACAAGTGTGCCGCACATCTCGGCCCTCATCCAGAGCATCCAAACCGTCAAAGGTACCATCTGAGCCATCCATGCCATCCAGACATGAGATCAGCCCATCTATGTCCCTCATAATCCCATCATCACCATCCATCACATCATCCATGGGGCCCACATTCAAAGAATGCATAGTCTCACCTATGTCCCATCCTCCCATCCCATCCATGCCATCCATTCCTCCCATAATGAGGGGCCCATTCAAATCTGAAAATCCAGCCATCCCACCATTAATGGAGCTATTCAAAGCTCCACCAACTCCATTCCCTAACCCCTCATCAATGCTTCCATTCAATGCACCATCTATACCCTCCATTAAAGGAATCCCTCCATCATTAAAGCCCTCACCAAGTGCTGGAGTGTGGGACCCACCGACCTCTCCCACTATGGCCCACAAGTCATCATCCAAAGCTACCCAAGAAAGGACAAAATGGGAAGAGGACAAGATGAAGAGAAAAGACAAAGGGAAGAGAAGATTCATGGCTGAATCGAAAAAACAGGCACAGAGAATGTGGGGCACAGGAAAAAGGGACAGCAGAGGATGTCCGAACCAGGGCCAGCCCAGGCCGCTCAAGAGGCGAGCCTTGGGCGGCCTGCCCTGGGCCGCCCGTACAGACACAGACTTCCTCTCTCCGCAGGATTGGCTCCAGGGTTCTTGGTAGGTGAGGCTGACATTCCACGTCAGCAGATGGCACTCCGTGGGCCGCCCAAGGCTCCGGTCCACTCCAAATTTCAACTGAAGATGATCAAGATCACACAAAAGGTGCCCCACTGGTCCAATCACGAAGCAATGTGGCCGGAACATGGCTGATCAAGCCAAAGAAGGGGGAAAGTGATCAAGTGGGGGCCACAAGCAATCCAAGCCATTCAAAGACTAGATCATCATGATCTAAACCATTGAAGAACCTACATGAGCCGTCAAATAACAAGATCAAAGGTTTGATCATCACAAGAAGGGCCAGAATCCAAGATCTAATCATCAAGTGGGCCCACAAAGCCAAATCAAGCAATCTGAGACGTTCAAGCCATCATCGACACCATGAGAAGCATTCCTAGCCTCACAAATCATCAAAAGAGGTGCCCCAAAGTAAAACCAAGGTCTCAAATGGGCCCACAGGGCCGAATCTATCAATCTGAACCATTCAAGGGCTAGATCATCAGGATCCAAACCATTGGAAAGCTTACACAAGTCACGGAGCAGCAAGATCAAAGGTTCGATCATCAAAAGAAGGGCCAGAATCCAAGATCTAAACATCAAGTGGGCCCACAAGGCCTAATCAAGCAATCTGAACCATTCAAGTCATCACCCATGCAGCTAAGTAGTCTCAAATCATGAAGGAACGAGTCAAGAGTCAAAGCATCCAGACATCACCAAGGAATTTGGGAGAAATCAAAGCCTGTATATTCATCCAAAAGAGCTTAATACAAAAGGGGACAAAAACAAAAATACAAGGCCATACAAAGCAGAGCCAACTACAAGTCGCCAACATAATCATCATCGTCCCTCCTCGCGTCCCGCTCCCGACGATAAAGATCCATCAAAGGTGCAGTCACCGAACCTCCAGCATACCTGCGACGACCACCTGGAACATAAAGCGAAGGAAGCAGAGGCCCCTGGCCAAACAGCAGATACCACTCGTCATAATCACGATTCGGGATCGTGAAACGGAAGCCAGGCTGGCCCACCAGAGCCTCAACTCTGTCATCAACTGGCATCCGAGCAGCTGGAGGAGGTGCAGAACAGGGGACCCGAGCCACCCCAGTGACTTACCGAAGCAATCTCTCTCCCAAGTACCATTGGAAGGACTCAGCGTCAGAAAGCATAATACGGAGACATGAAGCATCGTATGCCTCCACGCGCTGGGGTGTGTAGTAGAGAGGGAAACTAGCGTACGGAATCTGGGCAAACTGCAACAAATGAGGTTACCACGGTCAATTACAGTACGACACGAAGGACGAAGACAAACAAGATACTTACATCCTCAACTGTCAGCCCGTCTATATCAGCACGCCAATTGTCCCCGGGAACTCGGGAGTTCCGCTGACGATTCTGTTGATGCCAGTACATGTGGCGATACTGAGAGGGTTCAATGTCATCTCGCATCCTCGGCGCAAGATGCAGAAAATGGTCATAAAAGCAGGTCTGGATAAAAGCACATTCAATGATCAGAGAGAGAAAGAAGGCAAATGGCTCCAAGGAAGATGAAAGAAGAGGTACCTCAACGACAGGCCAGAAGCCTGTGACGGACCGGCTATGCCGACAGGTCTTGTCCAGACCTTGAAAGAGACGGGTCAGGATGGCCCCATTCCAGTTATAGGGGTGATGAAGGTCCTCGACTAAACGAAGAAATTTAGGATCAACTCTCTCATTCGCATGGCAAAAAAGAAAGGATCCAAAAGCATAAGTGATCATGGCCCGCGCCTTGTGGAGGGCCTCTCGCTCGGTGGTAGGGACGACGGAAGCAAAATTATTGTAAAACCATCGCATCTTCACTTGATGGCCTTGGAATTCACCCTCAGGAGGGACGTCACCGACAAGCCGTAGCCAATCAGTAGAAGAGAGGGGAGCTAGAGAGCTAACTTGAGGGACAATTGCCCCATGAAACGGAAAACCTATCTGCATCTAAATATCCAAGGGGGTTATTCCCCACTCCCCACAAGGGAGCTGAAAGGTGTGGGTCTCATCCCGCCACCTCTCACAAAGGGCCGCAAGCATCATGCGGTTGGCGTCGTTATTATGGAAGCGTAGGGTGAGGAGGCCAGCAAAAGGAGTACCATCTAGTACTCGCTCAAGCAAGGGCTGTGGCTCTTTCATCCAATTGTCCCAGCGATCCCTGGTACCTCGACCCTTGATAGCAGGAAGAGGTTGATGCTCCATAGCTAGGGAACACATGCGGTCCCCTCGGCGGACAATGAAAGCAGGATCATCCTCGTCAACCACTTGGTGGCCCCTGGTACCATCCGCCATGGAATCCTACAAGCTTGGCAAGGTAAGTCCCTATCCTTTACCCGTTAAAATCCAAATTGTCATCTAAGAAACCCATGGGATTGGACTCACATTCTAATGCAAAATCTAAAGTCCAACTCCATGTGTCACTTAGGATATGTGTTGGGCCCATTGGAAAAAGTAAGGCCCACCTTAAAGAAGGTGGCATGGCATGCCTTAGGTAAGAAAAGTCCATCATCCAAGGACACATTTTGGACAACAAATGCACTCAAGTGCCATGAGATCAACTAAGGATGAGAGTCCTACTTCACATGAGAAGTTCCTCTTCAAAGTCCACATGTGGCCAAGGATGGACTCACTTTTATGCCAAGGTCATGATTCTCACTTAGGATGTCTCCATCTTTTTACACATATGCATGGACAAGTGAGGGATAGAAAGGAAACGGGCCCCCAAGAGCAACCCAAATGCCTCATCTCAATGGATTGGAGAGAGCACATAGCCCACTTTGGAGAATATGAGAACCCATTCATGGGTTAACCATGGGCAACCTTATGTGCCTCATCTTGATGAAAGTTTTGACCATGAGAATACAACAAGGAGGTCTACCCACAAACATATGAATCAAAGAAGCTAAGGGTAGAAAGTTGATGCACATAGCCTACATGAAGAATCAAAGTCGAAAATGCCCATGTAAGGACAAGTTTGGGCAACTTATGTGAACCAACTTTTTCACCAAAAGGGAGACCATTCGAGCACAAAAGAGCATGGTTTGATGAGTCACCCAACCATCATGAAAATGGGTAAGAATGGTACACGTAGCCCACTTGAAGATCAAAATCCAAAATGTCCCAAAGCATGGGGACAAAAATGGGCAACTTATGGGTACCATTCCTTCTCACAAATGGAAGAAGAAATCACTCATATTTGAATGATGATGGATGATCCACCAAGCCCCCATAGAAAAGTTCAAGGAGCTATGGTTGTATGGATAGCTCACTTGAGGATCATCCATTTGAGGTTGATAACATTAAAGGGGAACTCTTGAGAATCACATTCCTACCACAAAGAAAACCATTTGAACTTAGTGAGATTGTGGGAACAACTCACTCATGGGACTTGTAGATGGTCAAGTAACTTAAGTCCTCCATCCATCAAAGGAAAAAGCATGAAAGAAAAAGCCTACATGGACAAAGTGTAGTGGTGCACACATGGTCCAAAGAAATCCAAGCTCCAATGAAGGCCCAAAAGCCCATACACATAAAAAACTCCAAGGAGCCCACCACACTTTGTGCAAAGATGTACATCATAATCAAAGAAATGATGGAAGAATTGGGCCACTTGTCCATAAAGGCCCAACTAGGAAAGCTAGCCCACTTGAGATCCAAAATGAAGATTGGGCTAGCCTCCTTGGTCCATACACATGTGAAGAAAGATGGGCCCCATGAGCCCAAAACTTGAGATGGGCCTTACCATGCCCATGGGCCCAAATCTTGGAAAGAAGATGAAAAAAAAAAGAAAGCTCCAAAGGAAAAATGACAAGGGCAAGAAAGCATGAGGGAGCCCAAAATGAAGCATTGGGCCCATCAAATACACCAAGGCCATGACTTCACTTTGAGCCCATTTAATACATATGAAAAGAGGCCCAACTCCCATGAAAAAGATAGAGTATTTTGCCATGAACACTTGGTGACATGGCAAAATCACCCTTTACATATACATAAGGGGAGTGTGAAAAGAAGAAAGAAAAAAATGATGAAGTGGAGAGCTTGCAATGTCCTTCTCCATACACCACCTTTGAAAGAGACTTGAGATCTAGAAAAAGGTCAAGAATACTTGGGCCCACCTTCACACCTCTTGGAATAGCTACATGAAGAAAAGAAAAGAGCAATGAGAAGAGATAATGAAGAAGGAAAAAGACAAGAAAAGAAAAGGAAGTAGTCCATACCTTTACTACTCACCAAAGAGGGACCACCTTGCTGTCCCAAAACTTCTCTAAGGCCCACCACTTGAAAGGAGCAAACAACCACCAAAGAAGAGAGAGATAACTTGAAAAAGAAAGAGTATGAGAGAAAGAAGAGAGAGATTGCACGTTTGAGGGGGGGGAGGGTGCCCCATGTTATATAGAAAAGGGGAGGGCACCCTTTTACCCAGCCCCCTGAAGAGACCAGGAGGCACAGACCCGGCGGGCGGCCCATGGGAGGCCGTCCTAGCCTCCACCTAAGTGAGGTGACTTCTCACCTCCTCTCCTTGGGAAGAACTCCTCCTTGGGAAGGGTGGTTGCAAGTGAATCTTGTACCTCCATGTAAGATTGAAGTGATGGAAGAGAATGGTGAGAAAAAGGAAGAAATCTCACCAAAATCTCATCTCATGAGAAATGGGTGAAAAATTGGGATGATGATATGGAAAAGTTCCATGGAATTTTCAAGAAAAGAAAGAAAAAAGATTGACTTGGTCAAACAATGATCTCAACCATCCAAAAGGTATGACCTGATGATCCGAACCATTCCAAAGAGAATTCCCGCAGTCTCCAACCTGGATTGTTGCTCTTTTGTACAGTTTCAGGGTCCGAAGACCTTAAACTACGTCGGGATCAACGTCCCGAGAGATTTTTAATAAAAACCAACATCGATCCCAGCCGTTCAGGCCAAGATCTGATGATCTGGATCATTTCGAGAAAAAAAAAAATAAATAAATATGTTTGCCCCCCTTGTACAAAGTTTTGGTCCGAAGACCTTAAACTACGTCGGGATTAACATCCCGAGAGATTTTCAATAAAAACCAACATCGATCCCAGCCGTTCAGGCCAAGATCTGATGATCTGGATCATTTCGAAAAATAAAAATAAAAAAATAAAAAAATATGTTTGCCCCCCTTGTACAAAGTTTTGGTCCGAAGACCTTAAACTACGTCGGGATTAACATCCCGAGAGATTTTCAATAAAAACCAGCATCGATCCCAGCCTTTCAGGCCAAGATCTGATGATCTGGATCATTTCAAAAAACAAAAATGTGTTTGCCCCCTCTTGTATATGTTTTGGGTCCGAAGACCTTAAACTACGTCGGGATCAACATCCCGAGAGATTTTCAATAAAAGCCGGCGTCGGTCTTGTTTGCTCACATCAAGATCAATGACTCCGGACATTTTCAAAAATCATAAAAATATATTACCAGCCCCGCTTTTAAAGTTTTGGTCCGAAGACCTTAAACTACGTCGGGATCGATATCCCGAGAGATTTTCAATAAAAACCAGCATCAGTCTGGATTGTCCATCCGCTGACACCGGACATTTTTCCAAAAACAAAAAAACATGTTTGCCCCTCTTTTGTACAGTTTCATGGTCCGAAGACCTTAAACTACACTGGGATTAATTTCTCGGGGGCTTTCTTTCCTAACCTGTTCCAGGCATGGCTGACACTTGATCGTACGGGTGTCTGGAATCTCTTAAACAGGTAAGGGCTGTGGCGGGCAGAACTCCGCAATCCTGTTCGTGTTGAACGCACCGTGATAGACAACCTTGATTTGGAAGTCGCTGTTGAAGCTGACGGATGTTCCCTGTTCCTAGAACTCATGAAGGGGATTAAGGCTGTTGGGAGGTGGAGCTCACCCTCACGGAATTGTGAGCAACGTAAGACCCCAAACTGGATTGACTAAGGGAAATGTGAGGATGTGGCTCATTTTGTGGCCGAAGGAGTCCGTCGGACGATACGTGGTCTATGTGCATTGCACATGAGGAACAGGCAACTTTGTGGGTGTGTTGACTGAAAACCCTCAAAATCTCCTCATCCGAAGATGTAAAACTACGGCACTTAACTGTGTGAGACTCGTCTTGCTCGCTGACGTAAAATGGATCGGGTGCCTTACCAGCAGTAGAAGCTGGAAGTGGATGAAAATTCCACACTTTTCCCTGCATTTTAGAAAAATCACAAAATACAAAAAAAAACATTGCAAAATCACCTCTTCAAAAATCACAAAAATATTTTCCTTGCTTTCAATCAAAATATTGTCAAAAATCACAAAAAATATTTCCCTTGCTTTCAAATCAAATATTTTCGAAAATCACAAAAAATATTTCCTGTGTTTTCAATAAACTGATCTCTACTCTGACCGCTCAGGTAAAGATTCGGATCCAAATATCTGCAAAAATCACAAAAATTAGCATCCCCAGCACTACAATTCAGGAGTCTTGAACTCCGCTCACTTCACAGTATGGGATGACGGATCCAATCGCCCGCAAATTGGAATCTTGACCAAAACGGGCAACCAAACACCATCTCAATCACATGTATGCCCAGAAAAATATCTTGAAGTCAAATGATATCCTCGTACATTCTCATTAGCAAAGAAACAGCATCTTGGGACGATGGACCTGATCGACCACGGGTCGGGATCTTGACCAACCCGCTGTCCAAACCTCCGTATGAAAAAGAAAAATCCCCAAGGGAGTACAACCCTGCAAGCAATAAGCTCAAAATTCTCTGCATCTCCAGCAAAAGCAAAATCATTAAATGAAAAGAGAATGAGCCAAACCATGCATTCATCCTGCATCTCCATGCATCAGCATCCATCACATTAATCATCACGTTTACCTGCTTTCAAAATAAAAGTCGGTTAGCCAAAGGCCCCACAGGCATCCCTAGTGGAGGCACGTGCAAACCAGATTTCCATTTCAAAAAGACGAAAAATATTTCTATTTGCAAATAAAAACCCCACGGAGTATCACTCCCCAGAGTGGGTGCCTTTTCAAAAATCCAAAAATATTTTCCAGTAGAGCGTTCTGCCTCCAAAACACCAGGAGATCTTCCATATCTCTGGGTAGGAGCCGACGCAAAAATCAAATAAGATCCGATGTCTCGCGGTTTCCCCGGAGACCATCGGATCCAATGCACTCAAAGTACGGTCGAACTGAACTCCAATGTCAGTGCGGTCGTACCACATGCCAAGATACAAAAAGATGAAAGCCAAAAGGCTCGGTCACAAAAACCATTTGAACAGGTGGGAACGATGAATTGTAACCCAAGTATCAAAATCAGCAGATTGGGTGGAAAGAGTTCACCCGCACATACCTAAGCGTGGATGCCTGAAGTACCTTGACTGAGTCCAAGTCGGCGTAGTAGAATCCCGTAAGACTATCTGACGCAGGGCGTCTAACTACTTTGACAGTCAAGCGAAACAAGTACTCCTGGAGTGATCTGGGAAAACATCAAACATCACACAATCAGTCTCAGGGTCAGCATCCTCGTAAGACTGTCGACACAGAGGCTCTGCTGTACCTTTCCGATGTTAGTACCGATCGGGAATGGAAGGGTTGCGATTGGGTATCCAGGTTGCAGCAAACTGCAGGGACAATCGCAACGTTTTCTCCAAACTCTCGCGGTATGTGCGAGTTATCAATTTTCAGACAATCAACTGACTCAGATACAAAGGACAACAAAGATTCCAGACCACAATCAAGGAAAGAATGAATTGCAAACTAAGCATCGAAACCAGCAGATCGGGTGGAAAAGCCCACCCGCACGTACCTAGGCGTGGATGCCTAAAGTATCTTGACTGAGTCCAAGTCGGCGTAGTAGAATCCCGTAAGACTATCTGACGCAGGGCGTCTAACCACTTTGACAGTCAAGCGAAACAAGTACTCTTGGAGTGATCTGGGAAAACATCGAACATCATACAATCAATCACAGGGTCAGTAACCTCGTAAGACTGTCGACGCAGAGGCTCTGCTGTACCTTTCCGATGTTAGTACCGGTCGGGAATGGAAGGGTTGCGATTGGGTACCCAGGTTGCAGCAAACTGCAGGGACAATCGTAACGTTTTCTCCAAACTCCCGCGGTATGTGCGAGTGATCTGTTTCCAAACGATCAACTGACACAGATGCAAAGGCAAGCAAAGATTTCAGAACATGATCCATGAATGACCGGGTCAGAAGTGGGGTGTCCACTCGCTTTGGCATTCGGTTGCACGCAACCTCTGCCAAAGAGGGGCATCTGTAGACACCCCACCTTCGGCTACAATGTTGATAGAGAAAGCTGGATGAATGGAGGACCATATCCCCAAATCCCAAGTCCAAACTCAGCCAAACTCACCCTTGTAAGCCCCATTCCATAGCCCAGTTCAAGCCTGAACCCAGTCAACCCAGTCCTAAACACCACCCAGAAAAACCCACCATAAAAAAGGCCAGTCAAAAAATCCCAAAAAAGTCAAACTCACTGAGTCAACTCGCTGAGTTAACCCGCTGAGTCAACCCGTCGAGTCAACCTGTCGAGTCAAAACACCGAGTCAACCTGTCGAGTCAAACCACCGAGTCGACCCGCTGAGTCAACTCACTGAGTCGACCAGCGAGTCCAACAGCAGCCCCGAGGGAGCGGCCGTACTCGCTGGAAACCGAGGAGAGGCCGTACGGGCGGCCCATGGCAGGCCGCCCGGACAAAATTACGAGAGCTGCCACTCTCCGCTGCTATAAATACCCCCCTCCCCTTCTCATTTCAACATCGATTCGAATCCCTTCGAGCCAGAGAGAGCCCGACCGTCTGAGTCACCCTTTTCCACCCTTAGCCCATCTTTCCACCAAGGAGAGCCCGAGTGAGGAGAGTCTAGCCCTGGTCCAGCCCAGCCTGACCACTGGTCCAAGCCTCTCAAGCCACCCAAGTCTTGATCCAGCCACTCGAAGCAAACCCTTGCGACACCTCCGTCCATCCAGCTACTCTTTTTCCAGCATCATCTCATTTGCATCTAGCATAAGTGCAACATTTACTTTTCTTCCAACCCCCCTGCTTCACTACTAGCACCTTGATCCGTCAAGTACACATGCATATGTCTTTATATTAAGCACCTGTCAGTTCGAGCATATGCTCTGGGCTTGCCCATTGTTGGAACCTGCCCATCAGAAACTCTTACTGTTCAGACCCGCATTCATGCATCATGTCATTCATGAGAATATACGAGGATTAAATTAGACTTTCAAGTATTCAATCGATTCTGTGAAGTAGAGACCGTACTTCAGTACGGGCAGTGTGTGGGGTGCTTAACCTCTTCCCACCCTGTAACCGTGATCCCTTACCTTGAATTTCTGGCCGCAGATCAACAGGAGTCATTTTGGAGGAAGGAATCTTCGGATCCCCTTCTCTAACGTTTCTACGGGGTCTAGCCGACTGTAGATTCGAAGTAACTGGCTAGTAGCGACTCTGGTCTTATATAAACTCATTTAAACATATCCAGCTTAACACGACAACCAAACGAAGCTCTCGAGAACGAGGCAAACCAGTGGCACAAACGGCGATTTCGCACGCACTTCTTCTTCTTCTTCTTCTTCCGAAAGGAAAGGGAGAACGACGTCATGTGGGAGCGCGGAAAAATCGGCGAGGGTCCACAGGCCGGCTCTAACTTTGCTCGGAACGCACTGATGTTCTGCTTGATTGCTGAGGTGCTGTTCTCGGGATGGCGCAGATCCCAGACTCCTTTGCTTTTTGAGGTGATGAGCCGAGCTATCCGTCGGCAGGGGATTATTTCTCTCATCTTGGCCGAGCTATTCGATGGGCTGACCGACTGCGCCTTGGGCCGCACTCGTATCCTTCGCGGCTGCTGTGCATTTCTTCAGGTGTTTCTCCTACACCTTTTTTTCCTTCTTGCTTTGTTGGGGATTGCTTTGCTTTAGCTGAACTTCTTTTCCTCTCTGTGATCAGGTCTGGCTATGGGAGCGTCTTTCTTTGACTATTCCTGTATCATTTCCTGACACCCGTCGCCCAGACCTTATGCGGTACATTATGGAGTTTCTTCCGCATACAGCTAGGATGAGCGAGCTCTTGTATCGCAGGATGTTTGCTGAACTTCGTGACTGGAACGTTCGTTGGGAGTCATCTTGGCTTTCACTTTCTCCAGTGCTTTGCGATGCACACCGCCATCCTCTGATGTTGGTAGGCTTTCGATCCTACTTTTCTTACCATCCCATTCGGTTCCTATGGCAGTTTGGATATGAGCAGGATGTTCCTCTTTTTGCTTTCACGGGTATCGGGCGTCGAGTACTTCCCTCTAGGTCCTCTGACTTCAGGACCCGGATTGATTGTTCTTGGGCGAGTCACTTGACTGCTGATTTGCTGGGTTTTGAGCTGCGGACTTTTCCGATGGGGACCGCCCTGTACCAGTACTGGGTTGCTGAGCAGTCGTTGTATCAACGTATCCCTTGTTGGCACCAGACTGTTGACGAGGATGAGCAGGATATCCTTGGAGATGCTGGCTCTTCATCTGGTTCATATGAACCCTTTGAGGAGCGCCCATTTATCGATCCTGGCTTCCTTTTGGCCACTCATGGCCATCTGCTGTCTGAGATCTCTGCACTTCGGTATCATTGTGAGATGATATCGAGGAGATTGGCTACTGATCAGAGGTTGTCTGATGAGGAGACAGCGATTCGTACCCTTGATCGCGATGAGGCGTATTACCTGCGTATGGAGGTGAGCAGGTTGAGAGCGAGGTTACTTCATTATGAGTCAGAGGACTCACCTGATGTGGCCGAGGAGGAGGGTAGAGATTAATTGTGTTGGCCACCTGCACATTCCTTTTTTGCATATATGATTGATGATGATGCATTTTTTTTGTATTTTTTTGAAAAAGATGAAATGACATGTGTAAAAGAAATATGATACTTTTAATGAAAAAAAAGAAAACTTTTTTGGGAATCTATTGTGCCATGAGTTGTCTTGTGAGTGTGTCTGGACTTTGTGTCGGGATATAGGAATCAGAACTGGGGCTCGGTCAATGATTTGACCGATGTCTCGAGATTTGACTTGCTTGATCCTTTGGTTCCCTAGAGATGTAGGCAATGGAAACTCTTGCTTCCTGAGATTGTCAGAGTTTGTAGAGTTCTTCGCTCCTGACTGTACTTCCTCTTGTTCTTGCACTTTCACTGCTTGAACCGATCTGGACTGTCTGATTTCTTGGTACCTGCACTTTTATTTTTTCCTTTTTTCATTTGAGCCATTTTTGCCTGCAGTGCTCTTTCGAGTTTTCACCACAGCCGGCTTTTTCCCGTCATTTTTGCCCGTGGCGCCCTTTCGGGTTTTCACCACGTCCTGGGTATTTGGTCTTGCCTGCCCCTTGGCAGCTATGCTGTTTTTACCCTTGGCGCCCTTTCAGGTTTTCACCAAGTCCGCTGTATGCCCACTGTTTTTACTCGGAGCGCCCTTTCGGATTTTCACTCCGCCCTCTTTGTTTAGGCACACATTTTCTTTTTCTCTTTTTTTTTTCTTTTTCTTTTTTTGCATCCTTGGATAACTGCGGCGGCTAGAGGTCGGGAATCCGTCGTTGCCGGCCGATGGCAGTCTTTCAGCCCTTATCCTGAGTTACGATAATAAAGCTGTCGGTCTTTGCTAAAGACCCCTCTGAGATGAATGGATGGATGACTGTGTTTCTTGGATTGATTTTTTTTTCTTGAGTGCCTTTCTTTGGCTTCCCTTTTTCTTTCTCTTTTTTTCTCTTTTTTTTTATATTCTTTTTCTCTCCCCCTTTTTTTTTCTTTTCCTTTTGAATCCCTCTTTCTTTTTTTTTTTGTATGTTTCTCTTTTTGAATCCCCTTATTTGAAACACTTGTTGGTGGACGAAAATGATTTCTCAGAGATCTTAGCTTTGACCCCTTGAGTTCAGCTCTATTAAAATAACCCTTGATAAGGTCAGAATAACTTACCCGTGAAGATCTTCACGTTGTCGGCGTTGGTTGGATCAGGAAGATCCACCCCTCTCATGCTGGTGAGTCTGAGGGCGCCTCCGGGAAGTACTTCTCTGACGATCAGTGGCCCGTCCCACGAGGGTTTGAACTTTCCTCTGGGATCTGGAAGGTGCGACGGTAGAATCTTCTTCATGACCATGTCGCCTACCTTGAAACTTCTTTTTCGGACTCTCTTGTTGTAAGCCCGAGCGATCCTTTTCTGATAACACTGAGAATGACTTAGTGCACGCATGCGCTTTCCATCTGCTAGTTGCAACTGATCGAATCTGGCCCGTTGCCATTCTCCTTCTTCAACTCCGCTTTCTAATAACACCCGTAGTGATGGTATTTCCACCTCGACTGGTAGAACTGCTTTCATTCCATAAGTAAGCTCGAAAGGAGTAACGCCCGTAGCAGACCGTACAGACGTTCGATAGGCCCAAAGTGCATATGGGAGCATATCTGACCAATCTCGATAGGTCACGACCATCTTCTCAAGTATCCTGACAATTGTCTTGTTTGCGGCTTCTACCCCACCATTCATCTGAGGACGGTAGGGGCTTGATCGATGACGTTTGATCTTGAATTTGTTGAGGAAGTCATCCATCTTCTTGTTGACGAACGGGGTCCCATTATCTATGATGATAGCATTGGGGATTCCATACCGGCATATGATGTTGTTCTTCATGAATTTGATCACCTGAGATGCTGCAATCGTGGTGTAGGAGGCTGCCTCTACCCACTTGGTGAAGTAGTCGACTGCCACAAGTATGTACTCATGACCGTTTGATGCTTTGGGACTGATCTTGCCGATGATGTCGAGTCCCCACATGGAGAAGGGCCAGGGGGTGGTCAGGTTGTATAACTCTGATGATGGGGCATGGATTTGATTCGCATGCTCCTGACACTTGAAGCATTTTCTGACGTGCTGGCAACAGTCTGTCTCCATGGTGAGCCAATAGTAGCCAAGTCATAGAATCTTCTTTGCCATCATGTGCCCATTCATGTGAGGGCCACAGATTCCTTCGTGTATTTCTTTCATGATCTTTGCAGCTTCTGTTTCATCGACGCATCGAAGGAGGATGTGATTATAGGATCGCTTGTAGAGAACTTCGCCACTGATGGTGAACTGGCCGGCCAAACGTTGGATGGTTTGGCGATCTGTTGCTGTTGCTGATTCTGGATACTTCTGGGTTTCGAGATATTGCTTGATGTCGGCATACCAGGGTTTGTCAGGGACAGCTTCGGCTTCTTCTATTTGCAGGCAAAAAGCAGGTTCTTCTTGAATTTCAACTGTGAGCTCCCATTCTGAAGCTCCTTTTGGGATCTCGAGCATTGATGCGAGCGTGGCGAGAGCATCTGCAAACTGGTTCTTGGCTCTGGGCATGTATGAGAAGGTGATTTCCTTGAATTCTTCGATCAGATTGTCAAGATACACATGATATGGTATCAACTTCTCATCCTTGGTCTTCCATTCGCCATTGGTCTGATTGATGATAAGCTGTGAGTCTCCAAATACTCGTAGCTTCTTGACGCCCAAGATTATGGCTTCCCTTAAGCCAGCGATGCATGCTTCATACTCTGGCATGTTGTTGGTGCACTCAAATGCGATGCGCCTCGAGATAGGAATAGGGACATCATCTGGAGAGTAGAGGATTGCTCCAATACCGCTCCCTTTAGAATTTGCTGCGCCGTCGAAGAATAACGTCCACTCATCTTTTTTCTTCTTTTCTTCCTCTTCAATGAGCAAGAGATCTTCATCAGGGAAGAATGTCTTGAGCGGCTAATAGTCCATGAGAGAGTGAGCCGCAAAATGATCGGCGAGGGCCTGTCCCTTGATTGCCTTTTGAGTGACATAGGTGATGTCGAACTCAGACAGGAGTAGCTGCCATTTAGCTATCCTTCCAGTGAGTGCCGGTTTCTCGAACAGGTACTTGAGCGGATCCATGTGAGCGAGAAGGAGAATAGGGAATGCAATCATGTATTGACGGAGTCGCTGAGTTGCCCAGACTAGGGCGAGGCAAGTCTTCTCGATCGGGGAATACCTGGTCTCGTAGTCGGTGAACTTTCGACTCAAATAGTATATTGCTTGTTCCTTCTTCCCGGTCTCGTCGTGCTGACCGAGGACACAGCCTATGGCTTCTGCTGCTACCGAGATGTATAACAATAGTGGTCGTCTAGGAGTGGGCGGCACTAGGACTGGAGGATTCATGAGATACTTCTTGATGCGGTCGAAGGCGACTTGGCAATCATCATTCCATTCTTTTGGGACGTTCTTCCGAAGGAGCTTGAATATGGGCTCACAGATAGGTGTGAGCTGTGCGATGAAGCGACCGATGTATTGAATTCTGCCGAGGAAGCCACGAATTTCTTTCTCTGTTCTAGGAGGGGGCATCTCGATGATTGCTCTGGTTTTGGTCTCGTCGACCCTGATGCCATCCTCGCTCACCATAAAGCCGAGGAGCTTACCTCCCATTGCACCGAAGACACATTTCTGAGGGTTGAGACGGAGCTTGCACTTTTCTAATCTGTTGAATAACTTCTTCAGATCTTCAAAGTGTCCTTCAAGTGTGCGAGATTTGACGATCATGTCGTCCACATATACTTCAAGCTCCTTGTCCATCATGTCATGGAATAGTGCTGTCATTGCTCGCTGATATGTTGCTCCTGCGTTCTTCAGACCGAACGGCATCACCCTGTAACAGAAGGTTCCCCAGGGAGTGATAAATGCTATCTTCTCACGATCTTCGACGACCATCTTAATTTGATTGTAACCTGAGAACCCGTCCATGAATGAGAAGATCTTGTATCCAGCAGTGTTGTCGACCAGAGTGTCGATATGTGGCAAAGGGAAGTCATCTTTTGGACTGGCTTTGTTGAGATCTCGGAAGTCGATGCACATTCAAACCTTGCCATCCTTCTTTGGTACTGGTACGATGTTGGCGAGCCATTCAGGGTAATTGGAGACTACCAAGAATCCCGCGTTGTATTGTTTGATGACTTCATCTCGGACTTTTAGGGCCCATTCTGGCTTCATTCTTCGGAGTTTCTGCTTTACTGGCCTAATATCTGCCTTGGTTGGCAGATGGTGTACAACGAGCTCTTCATCGAGCCCCGGCATGTCTTCATATGAGAACGCGAAGTTGGACAATCTTGGAGCTAGGAACTCTATCATTTTCTGTTTCATCTTAGGTGGCAACGATTTTCCAATGCGTACTTCCCTAGGGATCTCAGGTGTCCCTAAGTTTACTATCTCGAAATCATCGGCTACAACATTGGCTTTAGATTCAACTTTTTGAGGATCATCATCTTCCTCATCCCGAGCTTCGTCCAGATTCATGAGCTCGAAGTCTAATTCGATGTCGAAATCATATGATTCGACTTCAAACTCATGCGACTCTTTAGACGAACTTGGCACACTATTGAATGCAGGAAAGGAAATATTTTTTGGTTTTTGAGATTTTTCTGAAATTGAAATGCTAGATGTTTTTGGCTTTTGAAAATTTTTTATTTTTTTGGATTTTCGAAATTCACGGGACTTTGAACAAGTGGGCATTGCAGACCATGATTGAGCCCAACTTGTTCCAAAGTTCCGGTCGCTGCCTAAACAGGCGTTTTTTTTTTGAAGCCAGAGCCCTCAGATGGCTCTTTGGCTGATTCAAAAGTGAGGGGAACAGATGACCATTCAGGACCCCACACTTCCTCCCTGGAGAGGTGGGGGTTGATGCTTTGGGCGAAGAATCATGGTCTGGCCCAATGACCATGATTTCTCGCTGGTCGGGTTCGAGATCTGAGTCGTATTCAGTCCCTCCCGGATCACTTACTTCGCATTGCAGTTCGTCTGGTTCCACGGCTAGACACAAGTTTGGAATCTGGACATCAGACCAATCTAGGGCTGGCCACTTCCCTTTCTTGGTCCAATGGATGGGTTGCTTCTGCCCCTGGCTGATGATTGAAGAAGTTGACTTTGCAGAGATGGGCAAGTCGTGCCCCTTGCTAATTGGTGCTGAGATGGGCAAGTCGTGCCCCTTGCTGATTGAAGTGGGCAGGTTGTGCCCCTGGTTGAGAGAAGTGGGCAAGTTGTGCCCCTGGTTGAGAGAAGTGGGCAAGTTGTGCCCCTGGTTGGGAGCAGGTGTCAGAGTAACCTGGTCCTGAAGCTGCTATATTTGACTTCCTTCTTCGTCTTCATCATTTTCTTCTTCTTCTGGAGGCTTAGATGGTTCGAGAATCTGATCCCATCGAATGGAGTGCCACGTGGCCCAAACTAGGCTCATCGGGAGGCCTTTGTGTAGTCCAGTCGGTTGATTCCTTCCTGGATCTTTGCAAGGTTCTCCTGGCTTGACGAACTGGATGGGTGAGCACCGAAATTTCTTCCTTCTTTTGTCTATGAAGGTTGCCTTGTATCCGAGTCCCCATTTGCGTTGGTTATATATCAGCGGTACCTTTCTGGACTTGAAGTGATTCTTCATTCGGTATTTGAGGCTCAGACGTTCTGCAGGCGAAAAGACACGGTCCACCCTTATCGGTTCTGGATTGGCGATAGAGTTCACAGTCTCGAATTCGAAACTATGAAACGGGATGTCTTCCTCAGAGTGCTGGATATCAATGACCGGGATGTCTGGTTCAGTGGCAGCAGCATTGGAAGGAATGATGAGCTCCTTCTCTGCATGGATAGAGATCACTTGATTTCCACAGATGTATTTCACTCGTTGATGCAGGGTTGACTGCACAGCTCCAACCTTGTGCAGCCAAGGTCGTCCGAGCAACATGTTGAAAGAGGCTGATATATCCAGGATTTGGAATGTGATGGTGGAGACTTCCGGACCTATCTGTACCTCTATGTCGACTTCCCCTTCCACTGATCGGCGGGTGTTGTCGAATGCTCTGACGCATATGGTGCTGGGTTGGAATGAAGAAGGACTGATTCCCAGACGTTCTGCAGTCTTGAGTGGGCAGACATTTAAGCTTGAGCCATTATCGATAAGGACCAGCGGAACACAGAGGTCTTTGTATCGTAAGGCTATGTTGAGGGATCGCCCGTGATCACGTCCTTCTGGTGGCAACTCGTTATCTGTGAAGGTGATGGCGCGCGGAGCCAGGAGTTGTCCAATCATCAAAGCTATCATTTCTGGTGCCGTATCAAAGGAGACGTGAGCATCGTTCAAGGTCTTGGCAAACATTTCTCGGTGTATGCGAGATGTACAGAGTAACTCCCATACTGAGATTTGTGCAGGGATTGACTTGAGCTGAGTTGCCACATCGTATGCGGCTTCATTTTTGTTGCCGAGGCCTGAGAAAGCGCCTTTGGGATCCCCTCTGTTCTGATTATCTCTTCGGATGCAACGCCCATTGGGATTCATGTTCCCCACTTCCGCACATTCTGGATAGTGTCATGGAACCTCTTTGTAGTTTTCCTCCCTTTTGCCTTCTAGGACCACCGGTTCTTGCAATGGTGCTGGTGTGGGTACCAGATCTTCCTCGTATGGAGCTTTTGCCTTGAGAACTATATTGTTGCCTGTGCTGAAGGGGTAGTATCGATGCTTGTCTTCATAGACCACATAAGGTCATGGTCCTGGCTTGACTGTTCCTGGGGCAGGAGGCTCCCATGGAATGAATACTGGTCCTCTTGATATGGCAGGAGGTTTCTCTGTTCGTCCGAGCTGCCGTAGCGTGATTGACACGCCTCCGGGATTTGCCCCTTGCAATATGACTGGCTCAACTGGAAGAGCTCCTTCCAAGACAACAGGCTCTTGCTGCTGATGAGTATAATCCTTCCATTGTGGATTGGATTGTTCTTGAGTTGCCCCTTGCAAGATGACAGGTTCATATGCGGGCTCGATGTATGATTGTGCTCCTTCTAGGACGACTGGTTCCCAACATGAGGGGCCGTAAGGCGCCCCTGGCACATCGTATGGAAGTGCTCCTTCGAGTACTACTGGCTCGAGGACTGAAGGAGGGAAGGGACTTGCCCCTTGCATGATCGGAGGAGGACTTGTCGGCCCATAAGTGTAAGCATGAATGGACTGGATAGGGGAGAAGAAGCGATCGAGATGGTCCCCTTCTTCTATACTATTGACTGCAGGGCCACGAGACGAACTGGGGTCCGTCGGATGTTGAGGCAGAGGATTCTGAAGAATGTCGGTGGAAGCTGCTGCAGGAGTTCCAGGGACCGAGATGACGATCTTGCGATCATCAATCAGATCTTGTATAGCATTCTTCAAAGTATAGCATCGATCAGTGGCATGGCCACGTCCTTGATGGTAGGCGCAATACTCATTTTCTCGGTAGTTTGGTGGCAAAGGATGGGGAGGAGGCCTAGGTGTCATCAGAGTGAGTAACTGCTTTTGTACCAGCGTAGTCATGATTTGACTAAGTGGTTGACTGAGTGGAGTGAACTTCCTGGACTCCCTGTAATTCTGCCTATTCTGGTATGAGTATTGGCTGCTTCCTCTGAACTGCTGCTGTTGTCGAGGTGGTTGTGGCTGAGGATTTGGTTGTGGCTGATACCGCTGAGGCTGATGCTGAATTTGATTCTGCTGATACTGTTGACGTCCCTGTGGGGGAGCATGTTGATTTCCTTGAGCAGTGGTATTGATGTTGTTTACCTCTGTTGGGCGGGGAGGAGAACCACTGCGGTTTCCATTCCCATGCCCGATAGTTCTTCCTTCCACTCTGTTCCTCTTGACTGGAGTGGCCTAATGAGGCCATGGGGAGATTGTCCCGGTCCGGATTCCTGCTTCAAACTGCTCTCCAGCACGGATCAATTGTGAGAAATTCACATATGGATGCGAAATGAGATATCTAGATATGCCCGGATATGTTGAATGGACAATCATGGAGATTTGTTCTTCATCGTCGATGGGTGTCCGCATTCTGGCTGCCATAGCTTGCCAACGTCCCACATAAGCTGATAGTGTTTCATCATTCCTTTGTCTGAGAGCCGCAAGGTCGGCTCTTCTGGGTGCCATGTTGAGATTGTATGCGAATCTGTCGACGAAAGCCTGGGAAAGCTGTTCCCATGTTCTGATGCGGTGGCAGTCCAATGAAGTGTACCAATCTAGGGCATCGCCCTTCAGAGATTTTTTGGAACAAACGAATAAGGGTCCCTTCATTTCCTGCGATTGCACTCAGCTCTCCACAGAAGGCCTTGAGATGTGCTGTGGGACAACCGCTGCCGTCGTACCTTTTGAATTTTGGTACCTCAAAGTTTTGAGGTACTTGAGCATCTAGGAAAGGACACAAGTCTCTGAACTTGGTCGAAGGTAAGTCGATTCCTTGCTGTCGCTGAAGCTGATTTTGCAAGATCTGGAACTACTCTCGCAACTCGTCCAGTCCTGAGTGATTTGTTCGAGCGACTAGTGCCTCTTGGAGTAAGGCACGTTCTTCTTCGGCATAGTGGTCGATGTCTTCGACCCTATGGGCTTGCTGACAAGCAACCGCGGGTTGCTGAAGTTGATTTGATGATTGGACTGGATTCTGATGAACTTGTGCTTGAAATGATGGTAACTGAACTGGAGACTGTACTGAAGGTTGAACTGGAACTTGCTGGAAATTGACTGGATTTTGCTGAATTGAAGATTGCTGAAAATTAACTGGATTTTGTTGAATTGAAGATTGCTGGAAATTAACTGGAATCCCATCGGCGGGGATGTGCTGGAATTGAAAAGTGCTCCTGTTTGCAGGAGGCTGAGATGCTGGGAATTGACCCCCTTGGTATTCGCCACTGTTCGTTGATTGATGTGGGCTTGACATTGACCCCCATTGTGGGCATTCGCCAGTGCTGTCCCTGTTGCTGGAAATTGAATTGAAATCCCATCGGCGGGAATGTGTTGGAATTGAAAAGGTGTCCCATCGGCGGGGACATGCTGAGATCTACTGAGATTGTTGTTTGCCAGATTGACTGGAGGCTAACTGGAAGTCCCTGCGACTGGGATGCTCTGAGATGGCCCCGTTGTTGCAGGAAGGTATTGAGAAGGATGCCCCATAGCAAAGGGCTGAGGAGGCAGCTGTCGGTAGTCTTGGGCAGACTCCGATGGTTGTGCTTGATTTGAACTGGAGGCCGGAGGGATCCGGCATGGTTGTTGAGATTGCTGAACTGGGCCAACCTGATTGTTGGCTGCTGAGGTGGTTTGTGCTTGCATGAATTGCAAGAGCATTTCTTGCATTGCTCTCATTCCTTGTGCCAATTCTTGTATGATTGGCGTATTGTCAACGGGCTGTTGCGCTGGAGGTTGCGCTTCGGTCATTTCAAGAGCAGGGAAGTGATGAGTTTCTTCTTCGTGGTCGGACATGGCTTGCTGAGCCCGAGTGCGGATTATACTGCGGTAGGGAAGTTGTCTCCGCGTACGTTGAGCCCGAGGAGGCGCAATGGTGAAGACTATATTCTTTTTGGGTTTTGGGATTTTCTATTTTTTTCTTGGTTTTGGGCTTTTCTATTTTTTTTGTTTGGTTTTGGGTAGAATGCTATGCAGATGAGATTGTATGAGGATTAGTGACTTTCAAGTACGGGAAGGATTCTGTTTTTCAAGTCGGATCACGACTAGTGGGACTAATTCATCCCCAGCAGAGTCGCCATTCTGTGGACCCTCGCCGATTTTTCGCGCTCCCACACGACGACCTTCTCCCTTCCCCTTTCCTTTTGGAAAGAAGGAGATGAGGATGCATGAGTGCGAAATCGCCGTTTGTGCCACTGGGTTGCCTCGTTCTCGAGGGCTTCGTTTGGTTGTCGTGTTAAGCTGGATATGTTTAAGTGAGTTTATATAAGACCAGAGTCGCCACTAGCCAGTTATTTCGAATCTACAGTCGGCTAGACCCAGTAGAAACGTTAGAGAAGGGAATCCGAAGATTCCTTCCTCTAAAATGACTCCTGTTGATCTGCGGTCAGAGATTCGAGGTAAGGGATCACGGTTACAGGGTGGGAAGAGGTTAAGCACCCCACACACTGCCCGTACCGAAGTACGGCCTCTACTTCACAGAATCGATCGGATACTTGAAAGTCTAGTTTAATCCTCGTATATTCTCATGGATGACATGATGCATGAATGCGGGTCTGAACAGTAAGAGTTTCTGATGGGCAGGTTCCAACAACGGGCAAGCCCAGAGCGTACGCTCGAACTGACAGGTGCTTTATGCGAGATGATGCATGCTGTGTGCTTGAATATTCAAAGTGCTTATAGTGATATGTACGCGAATGCAGGTCTGAACAGTAAGAGTTTCTGATGGGCAGGTTCCAACAACGGGCAAGCCCAGAGCATACGCTCGAACTGACAGGTGCTTTATGCGAGATGCATGCGGTGTGTTTGAATAATCAAAGTGCTTGTAGTGAAGCAGGGGGGTTGGAAGAAAAGTAAAAGTTGCACTTATGCTAGATGCAAATGAGATGATGCTGAAAAAATGATAGCTGGATGGACGGAGGTATCGCAAGGATTGGCTTCGAGTGGCTGGATTAAGACTTGGGTGACTTGAGAGGCTTGGACCAGTGGTCAGGCTGGGCTGGACCAGGGCTAGACTCTCCTCACTCGGGCTCTCCTTGGTGGAAAAATGAGCTAAGGGGTGGAGAAGGGCACTCGAACGGACAGGCTTTCTTTGGACTCGAAGGGATGATGAAATGAGAAGGGGAGGGGGGTATTTATAGCAACGAGGAGTGGCAGTTTGCGTAATTTTATCCGGGCGGCCTGCTATGGGCCGCCCGTACGGCCGCTCCTCGGTTTCCAGCGAGTACGGTCGCTCCCTCGGGGCTGCTGTTGGACTCGCTGGTCGACTCAGTGAGTTGACTCAGCAGGTCGACTCGGTGGTTTGACTCGACGGGTTGACTCGGTGTTTTGACTCGACGGGTTGACTCGGTGTTTTGACTCGACGGGTTGACTCAGCAGGTTAACTCAGCAGGTTGACTCAGCGGGTTGACTCAGTGAGTTTGACTTTTTTAGGATTTTTTGACCGGCCTTTTTTTTATGGGAGGTTTTTCAGGGTGGTGTTTAGGACTGGGTTGACTGGGTTCAGGCTTGAACTGGGCTATGGAATGGGGCTTACAAGGGTGAGTTTGGCTGAATTTGGACTTGGGATTTAGGGGTATGGTCCTCCATTCAACCAGCTATCTCTACCAACAGTGTAGCCGAAGGTGGGGTGTCTACAGTACGATATTTCCTTCTGCCCCAGGACCGCGATCAAGGGACAAGCCGTGGCTGACTTCATCGCCGAATTCACATACTCCTCTCCCGATGATAATTCCGTGACCAGCGACCAACCATCCTGGTCACTCTTTGTGGACGGGTCCTCTCGGGTCACTGGCAGCGGAGCGGGCCTAATTCTAGTTGCTCCAGATGGGTCGCATTTCCAATACGCCTTACGGTTCGATTCTCGCATATCAAATAATGAGGCAGAATATGAGGCTCTAATCGTCGGCCTCGAACTGGCCAATGCCCTCTCCATTCAGAATCTACTTATTCACAGTGACTCTCAGCTCATAGTCAATCAAGTACTCGGCGAATTCGAAGCAAAAGAAGAAAGAATGGCATTATATAAATCTCGAGTACTCATCTTGCTCGCAAAACTAAAGAATTATGAAATAACTCACATCCCTCACGAGAAGAACAAACTCGCAGATTCTTTAGTAAAGCTGGCCTCCGCGCCAGAATCTAAGTTATCCCGTTCAATTCCTATCGAGCACCTCCAGACATTGAGTATCAATCAAATAACTCCTGAGGAAGCGACCGAGGTCCATCGCTCTCCATGTTGGATGGATCCTATTATCCTCTATCTCAGGGATGGAGCTCTTCCAGACAATAAGAAGTCCGCACGACAAATCTAATATCGAGCTGCCAGGTATACTTTACAAAATGGGATCTTATTACGTAAGAGTTTTTCTTTGCCTTATTTACGGTGTCTTCACCCAGAAGAAGCACATCGTGTTCTAGATGAAATACACAAGGGGGCATGTGGTAACCATCCAAGGGGACGATCTCTAGCATACAAGGCGATGAGACAAGGGTACTACTGGCCCACTATGAAAGCAGATGCAATTGAGCTCTCTAAAAAATGCGATAGGTGTCAGCGATATTCTCCCATACCTCATACATCGTCCGAGCAAATGACACCAATTGATAGCCCTTGGCCCTTCGCCCAATGGGGAGTCGATATCATCGGGCCCCTGCCTACCGAAAAAGGACAAAATAGGTTCGCAATCATGGCGGTTGATTATTTCACCAAATGGGCTGAGGCAGAGCCATTAGCCAAAATCACTGAGAAACAGACTACTAAGTTCATATGGAAAAATATCATATGCCGTTATAGACTCCCCCATACTATAATCACTGACAATGGAAGGCAATTCGACAACGCCGCCTTCGAGGAGTTTTGTGAAAAATGAAAGATACGCAACATCCGCACCTCTCCATATCATCCTCAGGCGAATGGGCAAGTTGAAGCAGTGAATAAAAAAATTAAGCATCATTTAAAGACCAAGCTTAGCGAGTGTAAAGGCATGTGGCCAGAACTCCTGCCAGAAGTCTTATGGGCATATAAGACTACAACTCGTACGTCAACAGGTGAAACTCCTTTCTCTTTAGCATTTGGTGTTAACGCAGTAGTACCAGTTGAAATTCAAGTGCCCTCGTATCGAATCGAGCGGTATGACCCCACTTGTAATCAGGAAGGTCTTCGACTTCATCTCGATTTCTTGGAAGAGCGAAGAAATGCCTCCCAGATGCGAGCAGCCGCTTATCAGCAGCGTATTGCTCGTTATCGAAATGCTAAAGTTCGACCTAGAGCTTTCCAGATCGGCGATTTAGTCCTCAGACAGAACCTTGGAACTCCTGCTCGTTCGCTTGATCCAAATTAGGAAGGCCCGTATCGAGTCATCAGAATTGTGCGACCCAGTACTTATTATCTTGAAGATATGCAGGGAAGACTCGTACGTCGCCCTTAGCACGTGGAACATTTGCTATAATATTTCCCTTGATTCGATGTAACTCTTAACGACATTCGAATGAATAAAAACTAAGTCATCTTTTGGTCGCTACTCCATTTACTTGGACCAGAATAGCCCCGAAGAGAATATACATTCTCTTGGCCAATCATCTACCCTTGGTAGACCTAAAGTCATCTTTTGGTCGCTACTCCATTTACTTGGACCAGAATAGCCCCGAAGAGAATATACATTCTCTTGGCCAAATTGTCTACCCTTGGTAGAATCAAAGTCTCAATCGATAGATCAGTCTATCTCCACGAGGGTATGGTCATCATGACCCCTCGGATTGAGCATAACTCATTATTGCTGAGTTAAATATGAAGACATTCATTGCGTAATGAAGGAAAAACAAGAAAAAGGAAATGAGAAGACCAACATCATCATCAAAAGGTGTTTCTTTTCATTCATAATCAATCGTTTACAAAGATTTGATCATAAGTAAAATAAATACAGGAAAGAAAAGAAAAAGATAAAATCAGTCTCGTGGAGGAGGAGCCGCACTCTCGACTTCAGGGCCCACCTCGGGAACCTCTCTGGCTTGAGTGACTTCGGTCACCTCATTCTCAGCAGCTGCTCATTCCTCCGCAGCTATGACAGCCGCGACCCGTTCGAATTCCCCCATATCAAAAGATGGGGACATCCGTTGCACTACTCGAAGTGCAAAGTCGCGACCAGCATCGTACGACTCGTATCTTTCTTCGTCGTACAGCTGTGAAGTTCGAAACTCGGTGATGGCTCGAGTTCCTTCTTCAGAGAGCATTTTGACAAGGGCGACTCTCTCCTCATCCTAATGGATCGAGTCATCCTTGAGCTGCATGAGAATGGAACGCTCTTTCTCTAGATTTTCGCTAGCTTCTTTAAGCTGCGACCTGGTCTCGGCGAGCCGCTCCTCCAACGAGATCTTGTCTTGGAGAAAGATCTCTCTCTCTCTCTCTCTCTCTCTCTCTCTCTCTCTCTCTCTCTGCCTTCTCCTTTAACTCCCCAAGCTTGGCGAAGTTGGTATCTAAAGCCTGGTACCTATCGGTCAGGACTTGGATCTTTTCAATTAGGATCTTATTCTCCTCCTCCATCTTTGAGATCGATGCCTCGCGGGACTTGAGGAGCTGATCCCTTCCGAGGATCGCTTTTTTCAAAGCAACCCTCTTCCCGTCAGCCTCATCAATCACACGACGGGCGGCGAGGATATCACGCCTCGTTCGTAGGATGAGGTCCAAGCCCTGCAAAACAGAAGAAAGATTATGAGATAAGTACTCGGGAACAAACAAAAATAGCACGATAACAACGTCAAACAAGCATATTACCTGAACCATCCTCATTCCTGCCTCGAGGAAGAGGTTTTATGGGCTTGGCTCGGGGAGGGTGCCGAAGGTCTGGGGGGAGATATTATCAAACAGAAATTTACAGATCGGATGGAGATGGCGAGGGACGGTAAACGACCCACTGCTAGAGGGCTGGGCAACGACCAGCCCAGCCGTGTTCGCGACAGGAGTGGCAACCGTCTCACGAGCAGGAGCCAACTCGCGAGCAGAAGCCAACTCGCGAGCAGGAGCCGTCTCCCGGGCGCCCGTCGGCTCGCGAGATTCTTCGGCTGGGGGGCAGCCGAACCCCGCTCCATCATCCCTCGGGGAGTTATCGGTAATGTTAATTACTGGTGGTCCAGGTGGAACCACCAGTGAGGAAATGACGGGCGCAGGTGCCGTTGGCGCACCTACCGCAGTCTCGTTGTGGGGAGACTGGTCGACACCCTTCTGGCTTGACGGATGGGAAGGACTGGCAGACGAATTCTTCTGCCTTTTAGGGTTTGTACCTTTGAGTCGAGGCAGCAAACCCCTCTTCTCTCCAGCCTTCGTCATCGTGATCTCTTCACCGGATATTAATCCTGCCGCTGCGAGTCGCGAGGCTGATAAACAAGCCTCGATATGCCTGTCACGAGCAGGCAGTTTGTATACTTTCACGATTTTCTCGTGAATTCCTCCCTTCAAGTTTGGCTTTGTTAAAGCCGGGATACCTGCGAATACGAACAGAAGTTAAAAACGCCAAAACCCTAAAGTGACTGAAGAAATTTGTACAATGTGGAACTGTGCCTACCTTCACAGAAAAATCGGTTCACCCTAGGGCCCCTAGAGGAAGCGGATTCCCAGTTCCCGGAATCGTAGAACCATCGTTTCCTCCAGCCGGGATAATTTGAAGAGGGCTTCCCCAGCACGAAATTATCCCGGTGCCAGTAGCATAGGTAATACCAGCCTTTGCTGGAGGGTGCCCTCTTGAGTCGAAACATTCGGAGGAACTCTTCAGCGGTGAGCTCCCCGTTACCGACCTGCGCCCAGAGGGCAAAGGAGCTCAGGACCACGCTCCATCCGTTCACGATAAGTTGCCCGGGGGCAATCTTATAGCATTGGAGGATATTGTGAATGAAGGGATGGAGAGGAAGGCGCACCCCAAGGATGAGAAGGTATTCATAGATGGCCACACATCCTGGGGGAGGGGAATCCAGAGTTTCTCCATCTCCGGGTAACCGGAGAACGATTGAGTCAGGGATTAGGTATCTTTCCCGTAACTCAATCAGCCGTTCCTCCAACAAAATAGAGGGGTACCCGGACGCTGAGTATTTTCCTGCCGGAACCCTCGCATTACTGAAGGCAGAGGATTCCGAGGTAACATCTCCCAAGGGGACGGTGGTCTCATCGGAATCTCCAACCATAGAAGTTTTTTAAAGAAGGAAAAAGAAAAAGAAGGAAAGGAAGCAGAATATACCAAGTGTGAGAAGTGGAAGGAGAAGGACACCGAAGGAAGAACAGAGATAGACACCAGGTGAGGGAAGAAGATTTTTCGAAAGCTTCTGTGAAAATCCGGAGATATGGCGGACTCCATATATTTATATGCAATCATTCCGCCGGATTTGGCGACACGTGGCTACCACCCGTTCGGCACGATAGTCGAGCAGGCACGCCCATTAATTCCCCAGACACCTGGCGAGCGTCTCTTCATTTCCTATCTGTCGAAAAGCTGCGAAAGGCTGGTGCTCATTAATCCCAGCCCAATCATGTATGGTTTCATCCTCGATAAAGGTGGTAGGCGGTTATGTATGACAGTAAGTCCTTCCCTTGGAATTCTTGACGGTAAGGAATTGGGGGGCATCTATTATAGTCAAAGTGGCGGTGGTCGCATATTCTCGCGATGTCCTAATTCTACGAGCAGCTTTATAACAATACTCGATCTGCGAGCTCATCTGTTCACGTCTCGCATATTAGATAAATACGGCATACAGGTACCGAGTCATCGAGCTCTTATGGTCAGTAGTCGAATATTGGAAGGCGGAAAATATCTTTCCCGACCTGTGAGCAGTTATTCTCGTAGTCGTTTAAAAGCGTCATATCTCTATATGCGGACAGCTTGTCTCGCGAGCAGATCCCGACGTGCGAGCAACTTTGACTACTGATGATTAGCAATGACATCCCCTAGCCTATAGTACCAGCAGCCCGTATAGGCCGATTTTGGGCTTATCTTCGTTTACGGTTCCATATCTCAAGGGATCGCTATCAAGGAATGTAGTTAACCAGATGACTAATTAGATTAGACTATTCCTTTATCTAAGGATAAGCAGGATAAACACCTTATCCCGTGAAATCAGTAGATGATCTCGGTACCTTACGTAACAGAGTAGGACATTCGGATTTATATAAATAGATGGTTTCATCAATAAGAAGGTACACAATACTCAGTCTCAATCCCCCATCATCTATTTTCTCTTCCAGCCCTGCCTTATCTAACTTAAGCATCGGAGGACCAACGGCTGGATGCCGGCCACCCATAGTTTCTCTTTGTCTCTTTTCAGGTCCAGGAAGGAAATCTCTTGGAAGGAAGGCGAATATCTGAAAGATCCTGTTACGAAATGTGACGTAAACACATATAACCATCGGATTCGGGTCGGATCTAGGTCCAAATCCAGCCCCATTACAAATCTAAAAAATATATAATATAATATATTTAATTTAGTAAAAAAATGAAGCAAATCCCACTATTTATTGTGGTATGGTCGACCTAAGAGTGGCATGTCTCAATTTGGAGACATGGCCTAAAGTAATCTGTAAAATGGATGGCCAGCATGAATATAACATATGTACAGTAAGGTGACAAGGAGTCGGATCTTAATCGGATTCGGATCGAACTCAGATATGTTCCTATGAATCCAAATCCGGTCCATTTAAGTAATCGGACCTATTTTAAGATCCAAATCTGGTCCATTTAACTAATCGAACCTATTTTAAGATCCAAATCCGTATTATTTAGATTCGGAGCGAATCGGATCTCGGATCTAACCCGCTCCATTGAGAGCCCTAACAAGAGGTGCTCGTCCATAGCTCTAAACAATGTTGATTTTCATGGCAACCGCCCAGCTCACGTTGACCATCCAGCTTGTTGGGCCTGCTGCGAGATATTTGATCCGCGTCATCCATCTAGTTTGGATGTGAGTGGGGCTAGCATGTGAAGTAGATCTAAACCTCAGGTAGACCCCACATCAGGAAGTAACAGTGATAATGATGACACTATTGAAACCTCCTTGGCCAGCGTGATGTGTTTTACTCCTGCCATTCATCTGTTTTTCCAACTAGTTTTGAGTGGTCCACTAGGTAATGGGGCCACATGCTGTGCACATGAAATCCAATGTCCACCCTTGTTGGTTCATCCCAAAAATGAAACAGAATCCAATCTCAAATAGACCGCACCTCAGGAAACAGTGGTCATTGACGCCCACCATTGGTCGACCCTAATGATGAGTGGCCCATATCCAAGGCAGGCCCTACATGATGGACAACCCACATTAGAGGTGGGCCCCACATTTGGGACGATCCACATTAAAGGTGGCTCCACATGATCGGCAGTGGATATTGATGGTGGGCCCACTTGATGAATGACCAACATCAAAGGTGGGCCCTCTATAAAGAACAATACAAATGGCCTACATCCAAGGTGGGCTCCACATGATGTACTGCCTACATCAAAGGTGGGGCCCACACAATGAACAATCCACACCAAAGTTTGGCCCCAAATGATAGGTGGTGGATGTGCAGGGGCCAAACAGACTTGAGGAATGATGTTGGAAACAAATATGCTTTTCTACTTTTTTGGTTGATAAGCATGACGTTTACCAAACATACTTATTTGCTAATTAAGTAGAGACCAAGATAAGTTACTTATCTGATAAGTAGCTTATCTTAAGTAACTTACAGTCCAAACGGGCCCTAAGAATGATTTTTCTAGATATTCCATCTTTAAATCTTTTTTTCGTTTTTTTATTCTAAGCTCATCATCAACGTCCATAACCCATGTGGCCCACTTTCTTCTTTTGCTGGCAATTTTGGAATTCTATAGGAAATGTAAGGGTACCATGCATATGTGAATATTATATATTAGTTTGAGATTATTTTATTTATCTTGTGGGCGATTTTGGTTACCAATCCAAATGCTAGGTTGGGATTCTATCAAACTATCTTATCCATGAGCAGGAATTAGGTGTTACCCTGGGAACAGCGGGCTCGGATCAGGTACTAACCCCATCAGGATGTCCCGCATTGCCATTGGCCTGGGCTCCACACCTCGGTGTTAGTGGGATGTGACAGGTCTGACACAGAGCTGTCAAACCCGAAGTGCAGGACCTACTGCATTGGCCAATGACGACGCACCACCTAGGCATCTGTCTCTTCGAGCATCCCTGTGGGGTGGTACCTAATTTGAGCCCGGGAACAGCTTAGTGGGTGTTACCCTAATCATGTGGGGCTCATCTTGATGTATTTTTTTTATATATCGACATCGTCCATCTCTTTTTTCATGTCATTTTAGGATGTGATCCAAAACCCTAAGAAGATCCAAATCTTAGGCGGACCATACCACTAGAAACAATGACGAATAACCATTAAAAATGTTTTGTGGGCCACAAAAGTTTTGGATCAATCTGATCTTTATATTTTCCCTTCATCAAGACCTTATTGACATTATCAAGAGCTTGGATTGAAAATAAACATTACCAAAACCTTACGATGGGCTCTTGGGAATTTTTAATGGTGGGGCACTCAATCACACTGTTTCTAGTGGTATGGTCTACTTGAGATTTGGATCTACATAATGTTTGAAACCTCATTCTAAAATGGGCTGCAGAAACGGATGGACGGCGTGGATATACAAAATATCATCCATGTGGGCCATACGGTAGGGGTAAAACCTAATTCGCGCCCCATATCCATCGACTATTCCGAAGAAATAAGCAAATAAATAAAAATTGAATAATAGGGTACAAGGCATTGTACCATAGCTATGGTGCTACAGCGGATCCTCTATGTCGACGTGGCATCTACCTCTAATCCAGACCGCCCACATAGTGGATCCACTATAGATGGATTATAACCCAAAATTCGTAATAACTCTACCCGATGGTAAGTGAGGATTGGTGGACATGTAATGAACGGTATACACTATAAGTGTTGAATGTTCCAAATTCAAGGACAAATGGATATATCTAATCAATCTGATTTTGTGGGTATGATCAATACAGTGGTTCCCACTATCTGAACGGTTTGGATTTGAGGTTCCTTCCACGTGTACAGCAGGGGAGGCAACAGAACCGTGTTATTCCCGTGAATATGGGAATCAAGCCACAAGGCTTTAACACCGTCTAAAACATCATTGTTCACCACGATGGATGACAGTGAGATTTCCCAAGCCAGTCGCTTCAGTTATTTGAGATGCTATTCGCGGCACACATGCCAACTCAACATACTTATGCGGGATCCAAGCCGTTCATAAGGCTGCACCCATGATGAAAATTCCTTGGCCCAAAAATGAAGGTCCATTCATTGGAGATGTACCGCACATGTACATCGAGTGTAGACAACCGGACATTCTTTTCTGACTACGCGCGTACCCCACTTGATGAGTGGACGGTTGTGACTTTTTCGCTAGGGCATGGTCATGGAAGGCCTACTGATGACTGGCTCTGATCTTGCACAAGTGTGCCACGTAACCCCGTATACTATCGTTGAGTGAATCGCCCTGGGAATGCGATCCACTATAAGCCAGGTTGCAGATAATGACTAGCTGGTGGACCATTGAGTGTAAAAATAATTGAGTATACCAAATGAACTAGGTAGGTAGCCTGTCATATTCATTTCCATCCGTAGCTCAGGTCGACTCGCTAAGTCTCGAGTTGAGTCGCGACTCAAACGAGTCAGGGGGTGAATCGGCCTGACTCACCTTATTTGGGGTAACCAAGGGAGGCTGACTCGGGAAATTGAACCAGATCGGTCCGACCCAGTCCAAGTTGACTCAGATGAGACACACATCGGGTATGATTATTAGGTCAATGGATTTTTTTAGTCTCTAGCCTATACTGTTGGACCCACCTAATGAATGGTCCAGATCTGCTCCACATGTGCCACATGTACAATTTGTTGAAGTCTGAGGTCGAAATGGATCCTTCAAGTGAAGAGGATCAGAAGCCAGGGTGGTCCAAAGTTTTTATTTTATTTTATTTTATCTAAGAACCATCCAGATGGTGGCCCATCAGATCAATGATTCAAACACCCTAGCCAAATGCTACAAATGGGCCACGCTGGGTTGGCTCTAGCCCAGGCCAAGTCCAATAAGCCCTTGGGTCTTGGCCCTAGTAAGGCTGAAAAAGACCTGTCCCTCTACAGAACCAGCCCTATAAGAACAACTAGCCTGAAAAAAGAAAGGACGAATCTACTCAGTAGGTGGGCCACAAATGTACACTTAACTCAAACCACCAGTTGTCCATTGATTTCAATGGTGTAGCTTGCCAAATTAGTGGACCATGCTGATTTTCTCACCATTTGATTTTTATATCGTGGCCCACATCTTGCATGGCTAGGAAGTTCTACACAAGATAGGCATAAACTACTGTATGCTGTGCAAGGCCTTGGGCACTGACACTGAAAGCGCAGACCCGGCTCGGCTCTTGGGTGAAGTCCAGTGCCTCAGGCCCAGGCCTAGACCGCCCTTGCCACCCCTACCTATGCTCTGAATGTCAGACGGGCGAGCGAGGCTACCAGCTGAGTCATAGAGCAAACATCATAGTGATTGGCTGAAGCTTACCGTCTGATCGCCAGTGTGCATTGCTTTGCTAAACTTGTTTTCTGAACCATCCATTCGCACTCCAATAATACCATTTGCAAGGATAATTAATGGTCCATCATTTATTAGATCATGGCCCATTCAACATATAATGCTGTAAAAATGCCTTAACACAAAAACTGCATAAACATTAGTACTTCCATGCACGCTTTAAAATCCCGTGAAATCAACTCAAATCGAGTCCAGCCAAGTCGATTCGACTCAAAGGTTGGTCAAGTCTTCACTTGACTCGATTTGATAATAAATATTGAAATAGTTATTTATAAGGAATGCAAAATAACTGAAATAGACTGAGCCAAGGTGCATACGGAGCTGGTCAATGACACAATGATGTTGTGTCAGCTGAGTCAGATCTGAGTCACTCTCATGAACCCATTGATTTGGCTCGACTCAAACTTCGTCTAGAACCATGGTCTCGGTTCTTTAGTTTTAACATGTAGTAAAACAATACCTTTTTGAATAAACAAAAACGTAAGGGTTTGACCAGAAGAGTGACTTGGCTCGAATCACCCCTAGGCACGTTGAGTCAGCCGAGTCAGCGAGCCAACTCAACAAGTTGTTTTGCGAGTCAGCACTGAGTCACTCTCACAAGCAAAGTTTCCAGTGACTTGGTTCAAAATCTCGGCAAGTCGAGTTGAATTGGTGAGATTTAGAACCATAGTTTCACTTTTTTAGATTTACCGAACACTTAACGAAATGAATAGCTTGTTTAATACACGTGGGATTAGGTGGCATGGAACTGCATTTGGTCCCGTGGAAATTCCATCCTGCCTTTGGAAATGACGGGAAGGATTGGATTAATACAGGTATCATATCATCCAGGTCCCTATAATAGATAGAGCAATTTCTGGTGGGTTTTGAAATCTAGTACATCTATGGTGTCCTATGTTGATGCGTGTGTTCTATGCAGGCTGTCCATCTCTATGCACCTCACATGATATTTGAGTTGCATATGTGTACAGGTGACCGGCACCAGTTATTAAATCTGGTCCATTAATTACAATTTCATAGTCCACCAAATGCAGGTTTCACTTGATACCATGTTTATCCAAAAGGAAGAATTTGATCCCAAACATGGGATTGGAAAATACCATGGTATTTTTAGACATGCAATCATTGTACAATGATGGTATTCATTCCATCTAATGCAATTCCATACCATTTAAACCTGCGTTCCAAAACAGGCACTAAAGAGAAGGGTGCCAAAAGCCCACAATCCACTTGCAATTTCGATGTGGTGTGATGGAAAAGGCAAGTGAGAAGTGAGTATTATTAGGATAGTCTTCAAACTATGCACGAATTGGGTGCTCCGACTGGCCGGCCGACCTGTTGGATAGCGTGACCTAGATGCAGTGAAGGACCCCCCCCCCCCCCCCCCCCCCAATGGACAGTTTTCCTATGCCCTAGATCAGTCGGCCGACCTGTCTGCAGGGGGCTCCGGCCGGTGGTGAGGCAGCAAGACAGATTTTTTCCCTGGACTGTTTGTGCATTGGCCGACCGATCGGCCGATCGGTCGGTTGTGCGCGTGGATTTCTTACGCAGTTCGCAGTACTGCGTAAGGTGTTTCTAATTTCGAAATATTGCTTATTTAAGGAGTTGTAATCTAACTTAGATGTGTATCGTAAGGTTTCTAAGGTTTCCTATTCGTACTAGGAAGAGGGGAGAGGTGTGTGAGAGAGAGAACTTGGAGTTTTCTCTGTTTTTATTTGCTAGTGGGCTGTCAATATTTGTAATCTTCTGATATTCATAGTGGATCGCTTTGTGCCATGGTTTTTTACCTGTTGAGGGGTTTTTCCACGTAAAATTCAGAGTCTCTTGTGATGAGTGCTTGTGTGTGATTGATTGCATCTTGTTTACTTGTTTGATTTCGCATTGCTTCACGCGTTCGGCGTTCCGCTTCCACTGCCGGCTTTCCCAACAAGTGGTATCAGAGATAAAGTTGGGGTAGAGTAGATTCGAATCTGAGACAGGAAGATGGGATCGAGCGCAAGATTCGATATAGAGAAGTTCTCCGGGAAAAATAACTTTGAGTTATGCAAGGTGAAGATTGAATCCTTCCTGGTTCAGCAAGGGCTTGATGGAGCTTTTGGAAAGCGACCCAAGGCTATGAAAGACGATGAGTGGACGAGGCTCAATAAGAAGGCTAGAACCTTAATCCTGTTAAACCTTACGGATGATGTTCTCTATCATGTCATGAAGGAGAAGACTGCGGTTGAAACGATGGCGAAGCTAGAGAAGCTTTATGCCAAGAAATCTCTAGAGAATCGCATGTACGTGTTGATGCAATTGTTCACCTTGAGGATGACTAAGGGAATTGAGGTGGAGGACCACTTGAGCACGTTCAATAGGCTGATTTGTAAGTTGGTAGAGATCGATGAACCGATCAAGGGTGAGTATCAAGCATGCATTCTGTTGAATTCTCTTCCAGATTCATATGAGTCGTTCAGGGACTGTGTGCACAGGGAGGGAAACCATAAGCGTCGAGACCATTATTTCAGCCCTCCAGTCAAAGGCGATTAGAAAGAAAAGCGGTGACATGGCTTCCCGTTATTCCTCAAAGGCACTGGTTATGAGGGGAAGAAGTTCTGAGCATGGAGGATATTCGAAATCGGGATCTAGGGCTAAGGGCAAAGGTAAAGGTAAGGTGAAGCGCTGGAATTGTGGCCAAGAGGGCCACATGAGAGGGGATTGTCAGAATCCCAGGATGAGGCAAGAGAAGTATGGAAATTCTTCTGAAGATGGAGCCAATACCGTAGAGGACGGTGACGATTTTTGTGAAGTTCTGACTGTATCTGGCAAGGGATCTCACGGTAGTGAGTGGATCCTTGATTTAGGGGCTTCATGGATCCCTGACCGGAATTCATTCACGACATACAGGGAGTATGGTGGAGAATCGGTGTTTGTGGGCGATGGAGTCGCTCATAAGGTTATGGGTATTCGTACTGTGCGCATCAGGATATTCAATGGGGTTGAACGAATCCTAGAAGATGTGAAGCACGTTCCTAAGATGAAGATGAATGCGATTTCTCTTGCTGCACTCGAGGCGAAAGGGTGCATGTTTATCGGCCACGCTTATTGTTGTGAAGTGATGAAGGCGGCACTCGTGTGTATGAAGGCAAGGAAGTGTGGCCACCTTTACATGTTGATCGGGAGCACAATTCACGGTGGAGCTACGGGAACAGCAGCGAGATCCACAGTTGCTCGTATGTGGTAAGTGCCCAAGGGCCACATGAGAAGAGCGAAAAAGGGCTTGAATTTGCAAGGATAGGGTCGATGGTGGCACGAGAAGCAGTGGAGCTATGATTGAAGATTAGATGACATTGCAAGGATGGTGTTGATTCGTCGTTTGAAGCTTCGATGAAGATTGTTGGGATAGTTTTCAAACTATGCACGAATTGGGTGCTTCGACCGGCTGGACAGCGTGACCCAGATGCAGTGAAGGACCCCCCCCCCCCCCCCCCCATGGACAGTTTTCCTATGCCCCAGATCGGTCGGCCGACCTGTCTACAGGGGGCTCCGGCCGGTGGTGAGGCAACAAGACAGATTTTCTCCCTGGACTGTTTGTGCATTGGCCGGCCCGTCGGCCAACCGGTCAGTTGTGCGCGCGGATTTCTTGCGCAGTCCGCAGTACTGCGCAAGGTGTTTCTAATTTCGAAATATTGCTTATTTAAGGAGTTGTAATCCGGCTTAGATGTGTATCCTAAGGTGTCTAAGGTTTCCTATTCGCACTAAGAAGAGGGGAGAGGTGTGTGTGAGAGAGAACTTGGAGTTTTCTCTGTTTTTCTTTGCTAGTGGGCTGTTAATCTCTGTAATCTTCTGATATTCATAGTGGATCGCTTTGTACCATGGTTTTTTACCCGTTGAGGGGTTTTTCCACGTAAAATTCTGAGTCTCTTGTGGTGAGTGCTTGTGTGTGATTGATTGCATCTTGTTTACTTGTTTGATTTCGCATTGCTTCACGCGTTCAGCGTTCCACTTCCGCTGCCCTCTTTCCCAACAAGAGTACACCTAAACACAACCATCTTTACGTGCCAGTTGCTGGCTAATTGAATAGTCGAAAACTACTATTTTCCCTTTGCCTCCGAGTATGGAATGGACCAAATGTTTTTAAGTAAAATATCAGAAGTTCTATTAATAGCATATCATAATCAAATACCTGTATTCCATGTGCCATGGATTAAACAGAGGCTAGCATGTCTCTGTTCTCGCACCCGTATCCGTTTGCACAATAGTAAAGTTACCTGAAACTAGCAAAAACAGGTGTGTGAGAAGCACATCTGAATACAGTTTCCTTTAGCTAGGCTATTTGTAATGCTACCAATGATGATGGAAATATAAATCAACCAACAAATAAACAATGCCTGCTCCACCCAGAAATATTGACAGCCAAATTCACATGCAGCAGCTATTCAGAAAAGCAACACTCCCCTGTAGAAATGACTCACATGGGGATGCCAGATGATTCCCAAAGCATTGATAATTTGCTGTTTTGAAATCCATTCCAAAAACTGCCTTCTGATTGCTATATCAACCAATATAAGTAAATGAAATTGAGGAAAAAAAAAAAACTTCCAACTACAACAGCTATTCTAACATAGATACTTGGGCCCTGTTTGGTAGATGCCTAAAAATGAGTTCATCTCATTTAGTTGACAGAAACTACGTAATCTCTAATACAGAATCATCATTAACATGAACTCATTATGTATTAGAGATCAAGATCTCTACTATAAATTTAGGGCCCATTTGGATACCAACAAATAAGTTACTTTTTCTACTTATAGCGGTAGACAAGTAACTTATTTGAGATGAGTTTGGTTTATGATTGCTTATTAGTAACTCTTTACTTAAAGTTACTTTATCACTTCAGTTTAACAAGTATAAATCAAGATATGCTACTTGAGGCATAAGTAGCTTAAGTAACTTAAGATCCAAATACCTCCTTAGTGTTAATTAAAATGAGCTGAACTCATTTTTATGCATCTCCCAAACAGGGCCTTGGTGTTGCCCCCCCAAAAAAATGCTAGGAACCCAAAAAAAATTTGGGGGGTTCGATCTGAAACATATCAAACCATCATCATGATTAATAACTTCGAAAAATTATATATTTTTCCAAATATTTTAAAAAATTATATCATCCTCATCATCATCATCTAAGCCTTATACCAACTAATTGGGGATGGCTACATGAATCCTTTTCTAGCACTCCACCCTACCAAGGGCCATTACTTCACTTAGACCATAGGTTAAGTTTTTTCTTACCAGCTCCACCCACATCCTTTTGGGCTTTCCCTTTACCCTTTTAGTGCCTTTAACTTGTACCAACTCACTCCTACCTAACCGGCCAGCTCTTGGTCTCCATTGCACATGAACAATGTAAGTCTAATTTCTCTCATCTTATTACCTATTGGTGCTACTAAATTCCCTCAAATGCATTCATTTCTAATTATATCCTATCTTGTCCCAACACTCATCCATCTCAACATCCTTATTTCAACCATACTCATCCTATGAACATGAACATGTTCCTTAACTACACAACAATTTGTACCATAAAGCATGGCTGGTCTTATAGCCATCCTACAAAATGTCCATTTTAGTTTGAGTGGTACACAACTATCACATAAAATACTAAAGGTACATCTCCATTTCTTCCACCCTGCTTGAATTCTATGGGCAACATCCTTCTTAATCTCTCCACTCTCATAAATTATTGACCAGGGTTTGGGCGAATGGCTAGCATTGTGGGTTTGCTCCCCACAAACACGAGTTCGATTCCCCTCCCCGTGATTTTCCCAATGCATGTGGTTTGCAGGTGATTGCATGCACCCGCAAGGATTAATATTGCCCTAAAAAAGGGGCAAAGAAACTTCTTGGTTAGCAATCTTAACTAATTCCTCATTCCTACTATTGTTAGTGAAATTGCACCCCATATACTTTGTTTTAGTCTGATTAATTTTAAATCCTTTAGATTCTAAAAACCGCTTTATAAATCTAGCTATGTTCATTCCCTCATTTGTCTTATCAATTAAAACTATGTCATCTACAAGCAACATACAACATGGTATCACTTCCTGCAAATGCCTCATTTAACTCGTCCATAACCAATGTGAAAAGGTGTGGGTTCAATGTTGATCCCTGGTGATTCTAAGAGAGTTTTAAAAATTAGAAAATCGAAGAGTTTTCGAAAAAAAATTTGCTCAAAATGTTGCAAAAACACTAGTAAATTAAGCACAGGAACCTCACCCCCCAACCTAAATCGTACATTGTCTCCAATGTATGAAACATATGCGATATGCAACCAACATGAGAGCAATGAAAAAATAGAGGGTGAGAAAAAGAGTACCTGAGAGAGATTTTAAAATTGCTTCTTCTTCAACTAATCTACTAAAGCAAAGTAAATGAAAAGAAACTTAACCTACTCTATACCTCTATCTAACTAGGAGATCAATCCTGATACATAGGATCATCCAAAAGTATAAAATCAAGTAGGATCAGCAAGTGGTGTAAAAGATTTTTCAATAATTAAGAACATCCACCATCCTGCTTTATAGTATACATGGGAGCTAGTTATCACTATTAACCATTGGAACTCCTGTTGAAGAATTTCAGCAGATTTCACAAAATTGTCACCACATGTATTGAAAAAGGAGATTTTCTTTGGTTGAAAATCATTAAATATGCATCTCCTTTTCAATTTGTCTCGGCAAAAGGTAATCCAGTAAGAATCATCCCAGAGATAGCATTCTTCAGTTTGAACATGCCAAAGAGATGTAGAGACGTGGATCACTTCTTCCTCACAAGTTGGTATATCTCTACATAGTCTGATTTTACCGGTGCTTCCACAATTGATAATTCAATTTTGTACTCTATGGAAAGAGGCTTTTTGGGTATCGGTGAAGTCTCCCTTAAGGCATTGACACTGTTTCTGAGCATAGGATCATTTGAATCCTCAAAATATGCCTAATACTCTTCTAGAGTGTAAGGAACTTCAGGAGAGGAGATTTTCAGATTTTAGTCCTTAATGTTTCCCTCCTTCCCAATCACTTATGTAGGTTGGAATAAGTCCTCAACCACTACACTTTCAGAACTATGCCTCTCTTTAAGCGATTCAAGCACTAATTCATTGATTTCCTGCACAAAAAGATTAGAAATTGGTGACTTGTCATTCAAAGTTTCAAAATTTAGCTCTTCCAAGGCCTCATCAATATCTGAAATCATATTATCCTTGGAATGGGCCAAGCAGACTTCTAAGGTTTTAGAAGATTCAGTTGAAGGTGGCTCATCATCATCCACTATTGTATCTATGAAATTAATCATGTGGATCTCATCCTCATCCTCATCTCCATCCTCTTGTTCTTTATGTAAATTAAACACATTTAGCTTCATTGGCACATTTCCAAAGGATATCTTCATGATTCCATTCATACAATTGATGATCGCATTAGCGGTTGCTAGGAATGGACGGCCTAGGATGACAGGAACTAGAGTCCATACATTACTAACCGTGTGTGTATCCAAGACGGTAAAATCTACCGGATAGTAGAACTTGTCGATTTGGACCAACATATCCTTAATCACCCCTCACGGTACTCTAACGAAGAATCCGCAAGTCGTAAAGTTATCTTAGTGGGTTTTTAATTCACCAAGTCCCTAGACCGAGTAGGGTATCAAATTAACACTAGCCCCTAGATCGAGAAGCGCTCTATCGATCCGGAAGTTACCTATTATGCAAGAGATTGTAGGACTTCCGAGATCCTTGAATTTGGGGGGAGCGCTTTGTTGAATGATTACACTCACTTGTTCTGTAAAAAATGTCATTTTGTGCACGTTTTGCTTACGCTTTACAGCACATAAATCCCTCAGAATTTTGGCATATGAAGGAATTTATTTTATCGCATCCAACGAGGGGATGTTGATTTTGACTTGTTGGAAAACTTCTAAGATGTCTTGATTTTCACTTGGCCTTTTTATTGAGACAAGGCGTTGGGGGCATGGGGCCACAGGCTTAGATTCATGCTCTGGCCCTTTATCTTGTGGATTATTGCTTGATTCACCATCGTTCTTAGAATCAACTATATCAAAATTTTCAATTGTCTTACCACTTCTAAGAGTGGTGATGGCTTGAACATGTTCCACATGATTGGTTGAAGAATTGGAATCACTAAGTTCAAACTGTCCCTTTGAGTTAGGTTGAGATTAGGCTAGGAAGGTCCCTTTATCCTTAACACTTAAATGTGTCTCAATCCTTGCAACCGACGTTTTGAGCTCATTTATGGCTTGCATGATGGACTGGTTTATCTGATTTTGTCCAATCATGAATGCGTTCAACGTATCCTCAAGAGTGCTCTTTTGTGGAGGCCCTTGGGAAGCATTGTTTGTATTTGCCATAGGTCTATTCCTCCATTCGTTGTTCGATTGAGGCCACCAATCAAGGGGTTGTATGGTAAAATTTGGGGCATTAAAGGAGTGTTGATAAGCATTCAATGCATTTGCTTGAGCTTGCAACAGTTCTTGAAAAGCAGGGATTGTGGGACAACCCTTCATTGAGTGAGCATCACTCTCACAAATACCACACACTTTCTACGACCTCACCAGTATTCACCACATTTATGCTCTTAAGTTTCATGGCCTCAACTTTCTTTGTGAGACCCACTAACTATGCATTTAGAGCTGGACATGAACCGAGTTTGACTAGTCAGATTGTTTAGATCGACTCGGTAAAACTCGATCCGAACAGAAAGTCTTCGTGTTTGAACGAAGGGTCTGTTCGAAAAAAAAATCGATTCAGTTTCGATGACAGCCTTGTTCGACTTGACTCAAACTCGAACTTGACTCAAATATTGATCGACTCAACTCGGTTATATATATATATATATATATATATATATATATATATATATATATATATATATATATATATATACATTTTTTCTTTTTACTAACCCTAAGTGCCCGACCCCTTTTTCATTTTTACTTTTACCCTCTGCCTGAACGAAACCCTCTCCCTTCCCAAAACCTTGCCTTCAGTAGCCACCCCCCCCCCCTCCTTGCTCACCTTCGGCAGTCCACCCGGCCCCCTTCTCGTCTCTCTCTCTCTCTCTCTCTCTCTCTCTCTCTCTCGGCAAATCAAAGGATTCATCCAACTCCTAGCTGTTCAGTCAGCAGCCCACCAGCACTGCACATCTGATACTCTCTCTCTCTCTCTCTCTCTCTCTCTCTCTCTCTCGACGTATTGCCGGATTCATCTGACTCCTTAGCCCTAGCTGCCCAGTCGACAGTTGTCTTGTCCAATACTCTCTCCTTAGCTATCCATGCGTGATTGACTACCTGAACAGCCGAACCCGAAGGTTGCTGTCCCGTCGATGCGTGATTCATTACCTGAGTCGTGCCAGCAGCTCACCTCCATTGTTGTGAATCTGTGACTCACTGATTGTGAAGGTAATCTCAAATTTGTGATTCATTTACTGCTTGGATTAGAATTTGTAAATTTAGGATTTGTGGTTGGTTAATGATGAATATAGTTTTTGGTGATTTTCGAATTAAGATTTATGATGTGAAGAACTAAATATTATATATTAATTTGGGACTATTGTGAATTTGTCATATTGATTTAGGAATTAAGATTACTGTCAGATTTAGGAATATTGTTATGTTTATAATTTTATTGATTTGGGAATATTGTCATTTGTCAATTTATCATATTGTCATATTAATTTAGAAATTAGGATTATTATCAATTATTTATGAATATTGATTTATTATTTTTAGAGATTTAGAATTTGTAAATAATGATTTAGGAAAATTGTTGTGTTTATTGATTTGAGAATAATTGTGAATATTGATCATTTGTTATATTTATTATTAGTATTATATATATTTGAGAATATTGATTTTGGAATATTTTTAGAATCAATTACTTGTCAATATTGATCTGGGAATTTTGTCAATTAATCAATTACTTGTGATTTATGATTATTACTATTATTTGATCGAAATCCATATGTTCATGTTCGAACATGGGCTGGGCTAGACTGAACGATTTTGAACAGAGCCACCCTGTTCGAATGCTTGCTCGAACATTGTTCGAACACACCCACTTAAATAGCCGAACGATCCGATCTGATCCATGTTTGACTCGAATCGAATCGTTGCCCAACTCTACGTGCATTCAAGTCATCCTAATCTTTTAATGCATGTATTCCTCTATCTCTCTCTCTCTCTCTCTCTTAGTGCTGACTTGGGATTACTAGTTGGGTTAAAGATGTCCCAAGATTGGGTATTCTCAGCTAGCATATTAAAGTAATCTCAAGAATAATTAAGTTCTTTATTAAAAAATTCGCCATTACACATCATCTGGACAAATTGGCGCATGTTTAAACTCAATCCGTCATGGAAGAAGTTAACCATGCCCCACTTTTCATAACCATGATGTGGGCATGCTAATAAAAGCTCTTTGAACCTCTTCCAACATTGAAAAAATGTCTCATCTCCTTTTTGGGAGAAGTTCATAATGGCTCACTTTAGTGTATTGGTTTTGTGGACTGGGAAGAACCTTTTAAGGAACTCCCGGGTCATCTCCACCCATGTCCCGATGCTTCTAGGTTTTAAGGATTGAAGCCATGATTTGGCTTTCTCCTTTAGAAAGAAAGGGAACAATTTCAATTTGATTACGTCTTGGGAGACGTTATTGAATTATAAGGTAGTGGCGATCTCCTCAAATTCACTTAGATGTGAGTATAGACTCTCAGAGTCAAGTCTATGAAATTTTGAAAGCAATTTGATAATCCCCGGTTGAAGGTCCACGTTTCCTACATAGAGTGGAAAAATTATGCAGGAAGGTGTGCTTGTCGTCTCCAGTTGTAGATAATTTCGCATTGTTTTGACTAGAGGAACATAGGGAACCTCATTCTCATTATATCTCGCCCTAGTTGGCGGTGTATTATGCTCTATATTTCCAACAATATTTGGCTCATTCTCAGCCATATTTTTGGATGGTTCTAGACGTTTTCTAACTCGTTTCTGAATAGAAAGCCCTTTAACTAAACCACCTACACTTAGAAGTCTCAATGTATGGTCCCTTACCCAATTAGGCATGAACCATACAAGCACTACAACTAAACCTAAACATAAATCCTAAAAATCTGAAATAAAATTAAAACTAAGAAATAAAAGAGCCTAAGTTAGAACAGTAGTATCGGATTGATGAGACTAGGTTAGCCGAAAATCCTACACAACAAACAAAAATTGTTAGTATTAAAAAAATCTGAGGAACCTAATATCAAAACAAAACCTATCCTAACCTATCTAACTAAGTTATATTTACAAAATTCAGTACCGTTAACCTAATCTCTGGCAACGGCGTAAAAAACTTGTTAACAACCCCAAGTGTAGGACTGCGATGTAGTAATAATTCGATCGTGAGACTAAGATTGTCCTCAAGGATTTTCGAAATAATTTTGAATATTTATAACTAGGACTAACTAAATTGGATTTGAGTTAGAAGATAGATTTTTTAAAACATAAAACTATGATTTTGAACGAAATTCAGTAATAAAAGCACTAGGGTGTCAAGGATCCACTTATAATCATTCATAATGCCGACTCATTCACTCAAGTGATGATTCAATTGAAATCGAAGTCCTATCTCTATCCAATTGGAAGATAAACTCAGTTAAATCATATTTCACAACATAAAATCTGAACTTCAATAGGTTGGTTTTAGATGAACATAGAGTACTTAACTTGTAGAATCACAAAGCATCTATCATAATTATGATAAGGTATCCCAAAACAGTTATGTATCGACCGTACCGATGCATAATGGAAACAGGCCGTAATGGTCATACGGGCCATAACCGTTACGCATTACGGGGTCGAAATAGCTGTAACAATCGTTACAGAAAAACAGGCCGTAACGGTCCCGTAATGGCCCATATCGAATCGATACGGCCCCGTAACGATATTTTTCAGAAAATAAAAAAGGGTAGTATCGGTCGATATGGGGTCCGTAACAGTCGTTACGACCCATATCGTAACGGTAATGGTGGTGGCCGTTACGGCCACCGTTACCGTTATGGAACACCTTAATTATGATAGATCTAAGAATTCCACAATTTAAAACTCTCTTAAACCCGATTAATCAATCTCAATAAATAAAAACATCTCATATAAACATAATCACAAAAGATGGAAGATTAAACTAAAACTATCAACTTTCTTCAAACCAAAACTTATAAAATTCACCATTAAAGCGTACTTGAACTTGAATCAATAAAGTCAAAGCATTAAAAACAACTATAAGCTTCACCTCTTAGCCCTAGCTAAGAGGTTTAGCCAACCATGAAGAAGGTTGAACTAAAACTCGAAAGAAAAATTAAGAAAACTAAAACTTAGACGAAGAACATGAAGAACTTGGAGTTGTAGAAGCTCCCCTTCGGATTTCTCCACCTCTAGCACGTCTGGAACCCTTCTATGATGATTTAGGAAGAGTGTGGAGGTGTCCTTTTATAGAGAAAATCGTGCGCCGCCTTAGAATTGCGTAACTCTTTCACACAAGTAAGTCGGTCATCGACCGATCGACCATGGCCTTCGACCAGTCGATGGTTCAGTTGGTTTGTCTAACAACCAATTTTTGAAAATTTGCACATTGCCGACCAATCGGTCACAGCCATCGACTGGTCGGTGGCTTCTATTGATCGGTCGAAAACGACTCCAGACGGCCCAGCGAGTCCAGCTTCCATTCTGGTTAAATTCGACCGATCGTCACTTTCCTCCGACCAGTCAGTGGTAGTTGTTAACCGATCGCGAATGACCATCTCTCATTTTCTCTTTTCTCTTTTCTTCCATTCTTTGCTTATTTCCTCCACCTCTTGGCTCTTCTTCACTTGATCTTTTGAGTGCTTAAAAGGTCCTAGTTAACATTAAATTCATAAAATCTCTTTCTTCTTCTTGCAAACACAAATACATGCCTAAGATGACTTCTTTAACACTGTAATCCATGCATGATGTGTGATGAATTGGGGTTCAAATATGCACAATTCAGAGCTCAACAAAAGCCTATAATAATTTGGAACTCACTTGTCTCTCCACTAGTGGTCCTCATATTTGTTGTTGGTCCATCATGCATACCCTGAGTCATGTCTATATATCCTCTTGAAATTCCTTTCTTTCCCAACACCTACCAGATTAACTCTCTAGGGACCCTATCATAAGCTTTATCTAAGTAAAAAAAGACCATGTGAAGATCCTTCCTCCTTTTCCTACATTTCTTCATCAATTGTCCAAGTAAGAAAATAGTTTCAATGGTCAACCTCTTTGGCATGAAACCAAACTGATTTTCTGATACAGTCGCCTCATGCCTTACTCTTTGCTCAATCAGTTTTTCCCAAAGTTCTATAGTATGGCTCATAAGTTTAATCCCATGATAGTTAGTGTAGCTCTGTATGTCATCCTTTTTTCTTATAAATAAGCACCACGTCTTTTCTTCCATTTATTTGGCATTTTCTTTGATCTTACCATCTTATTAAACAACTTTGTCAACTAAAATAATCCAATTTCTCCCATATACTTCCAAATATCTATTGATATACCATCTGGTCCAAGGGCTTTTCCTATTTTTATCTTCTCATAACTTCTTTCACTTAAGTTCAAATATCCTAATTCTAGAAGGTATCTATGTACTCAAACGTCACTTGCGTTTATGGTTCCTTCTATCCCTATGTTCTTAGAGTAATTGTGATTTAACAAGTTCTAAAAATAACTTCTTCACCTTTCATTAATCTCATTGTCCTTGACTAATACCCTCTGGACATCACTCTTAATGCATCTGACATGATCTAGGTCCCTAACCTTCCTCTCTCTATTTGAGGACATTTTTCTCACATTTTCTTGTCCTCAATCTACTGTAAAGATCATCATAAGCCTTAAGTTTAGCCTCACTACTTAGCAATCTTTTTGGCAATTAAATATTGTTCAATAATTTTTATTATTTCTAGTCCCTTACTAAGCTTTGAAACATGAACGTTTCTTGCTAACAACTTTTTCTACACTATCATTCCACTACCAAGCTTCCTTGTATGATTGGCTTTTCTCTCTAGATACTTCAAACACATAACATTTACTTCTTGCTCAACATTTTCACTCTCTTTTTTTCATCAATTTATTTCTATATAACATTGTTTTCTCTTCTAAATTCCACCACCTAGTTTTTGGACACCTATTAATTTCATTCATTTTCTTCCTTCTTTTAATATAAACATTCATAGCCAGTAACTTATGTTGCACGATCAAGCTCTCTCCAAGTATCACCCTATAGTCCTCACGTATTGATCGTTATGTCTTCATAAGTAGAAACAAATGTATTTGGCTTGTACATGGTCAACTTTTGAAAGTTATTAAATGATCATCTCCCTTTTAAAGTATGTGTTTGCTAGAGGTAGATTATAAACATAGCGAAATTAAGGATAGCTTCCCCCATCTCATTTCTTCTACCAAAACCATATCCTCTGTGTATCCTCTCATATCCTCTACTTTCTTTTCCTATATGACCATTTAAGTCTCCTACAAATATCACGTTTGGAATTCTTGCATTAGTCCACCCATATCCTCCCAAAGTTTTCTCTTGATTCAATCCTCTAACCCTACTTGCGGTGCATACATACTAATAACATTGATTATCTCATCTCCCAACATAAGTTTTATTAGTAAAATCATATCACTTACTCTCTTGACATTACAACATTGTCCTTTAAATCTTATTTAGCACTATCCCTGCCCCATTTCTATTATTATTCTTTCCTATATACAAAAGCATATATCCATCAATGTCTCTAGTTTTGGCTCCTTTTGTTATAGGCAAAATAATGGAGATCAACTCAGCTATTAAGATTGTACATGGATGCCCATTCGACTCTCGAGATCATCTGATCGAGAGTCGCAGATCGGGTGAATACGGAAGTACCCATTAGACTCTCGAGATCATCTGAGCGAGAGTCGCAGATCGGGTAAATACGGAAGTATCCATTAGACTCTCGAGATCATCTGAGCGAGAGTCGCAGAATGGGTAAGTGCGGGACGCCCATTCGACTCTCGAGATAAGCTAATCGAGAGTCGCAGATGGACAAATACGGAGCATCTATTCGCAGGGCATCGGGCTCCCATAGCCGATAGTCAGATAAAGCAAAGCAGAGATTCTCTTCTCGATCTGCGAGCAGACCTTCTCACAAGTCATTGAAAAGGGTTACATCCAAATGAGCAAGCACTAGGACTCGCGACCATATTCCAACATACGAACAGTTTTTTCTGTGGCGACACCATTTAGCCTTCAGTACCAGCACCCGATTCCCGTCGAGCAGCTTGTCCAATCCCTCTGCGACACCAAGCAGGACTACACCCGGTTAGGTGGTTTCCGTCTCGTCGGCGTCTCCTTCCTTTTCGCCGGCTATGACTCCAACTACGGCTTCCAGCTCAACATGAGCGATCAGCGCTACTACTACGCCTACCAGCAGCCTGTATAGGTTAATTTTGGGCGTGGTTCCGAATCTCAAGGGATTGCTATCAAGGAACGTGATTGCCGAAATAAGTAAATGGGTTAGATCTCGCCACTAAGGATAAGGATCTTATCCCACGAAATCAGCAGGATCTCGTATCGTACACGAAATCAGCAGGATCTCGTATTGTACACGAAATCAGCGGGATCTCGATGTCTTACGTGACAGATTGAATAACTTCAGATTTATATAAAGGGATGACTCTATTAAGAGAAAGGTACGCACAATATTCAATCTCTGGCCTGCTTCTGCCTGGTTTTCCTTCTTCTTGCTTTGCCTGACTTAAGCATCGGAGGGCTAACGGCTGGACACCAGCCACCCTAAGTTGCTTTCTGTCTTCTTACAGGTCTATCGGAGAAAATCCTTGCTGGAGAGAAGGTGAACAACCGGAGGATCCTATTACAAAATCTGACGTTAACAGTTTGGCGTCGTCTGTGGGAACGACTTGATCGTCAAAATCAATCGTTCTAACCACCGATAAAAATCCTTCGGCGATGCCTCCTAAAAAGGCTGTTCATCCTTCGACTTCAAGGCAGGCACCACCTCCGCCCGATGAGACGAAATCCGTACCTACCCTTCCACCTGCCTCGACGAACATCCCTCAAGGAGCCTCAAATATGCCATCAGCAAACCCATTATTGGAAGCTTCTGAAAATCAAGACGATGTCCTGCGTTTCCTCAGAAACACTCTCCTAACTCTAAATGCCGGAGTTCAAGCCCTGTCGAATTGGCTTGATCAGCATTTCCCCGAACCGCAGAGACAAGCCTCCGAAGGGTTACCACCGCAGCCCATTCCAGTGGCATCCAGACATTCTATGGACGAACCATAGGTCCCACCACTTGGCAACCATCATACCGTGCCGTCTCCACATTCTATACATTCCAGTTCATCTCGATAGCCTCAACCACAGGGCTCCACCGCCGAAACATCAAGCTATACCCTACCATGGGAAGGAGATCTCAAAAGAATCCATGATCGTTTTGATGTCATGGAACAGCGATATCAGGCAAATCGGCCATCTACCATCATGGCAACGATACATCAATCCGAGTCCCCCTTTACCAGCGAGGTCATGGAGGCGCCGTTACCTAAAAAGTATCGAACGCCTGTTATCACCCTGTATATAGGTATTGGTGATCCTAGAAACATACAGGTCCCTCATGGAGTTGGAGGGACATGGCTCAGAAATCATGTGTAGGGCTTTTTCCCTAACATTGAAGGAAGCAGCTCGTACGTGGTTCCGGGGATTAAAGCCTTGTTCCATCAGCTCTTTTTTCCAGTTATCGGAGATATTCCTTTCTCAATTCATGGGAAGCATTCGCATTAAGAAGCCAGCCTCCCATCTGATGAATCTGAGACAGCAGCATGGGGAGACAATAAAGGAGTTCACAGTACGGTTCACTGCCGAAGCCGTTCAAACTGAGGGTTATACTGAAGAAAAAGGTCTTACAGCCCTCATAGCCGGAATAAAGAGTGAGAAATTCAGGTTTGCTTTAGATAAGATCCCTCCGAAAACTATGGCAGAGTTCCAAGCCAAAGCTCAGAAGTATATCAATGCGGAAGAAGTCGCATTGACACGCCACGGGGTACAAGGTAAGAAACTCAAGACGGAAGGAGCCTCTTCTACAGACAAAAAATATCATCGTGATCAACGCGATCGTTCTCCCAAGAAGCCTTATTCTGGTAAATATCATAACTACACTCCTCTCAATCGATCTCATGAAAAGGTCTTAATGGAGATTAAACACAAGCCATATGTGAAGTGGCCTGCAAAGATCAAATCCGATCCCGAGAAGAGAGACAAGAGCAAGTTCTGTTACTTTCACAAAGATCACGGGCATAGAACCCAGGACTGCATCTCTCTACGAGACCATATCGAAGCCCTTATTCGAAAAGGCCATCTCTAGGATTATGTTGCTCGTAAAAATCGATCACCAGAAAGGGCGAACACCTCATTTCGCCAAAAGGAACAGCCTGATCATCAAACTGGCCAAGAGGAAGCTGAGCCTACGGGAGAAATCCGCACCATCGTTGGAGGACCAGCTTGCGGGGGCGATTCTCAAGCTTCAAGAAAAGTATACGCTCTAAAGGCGTCCAAAGAACCCCAGCAAATCTATTGGCTGGAACAGACGTCTAGCTCGTCAAAAATCAGCTATCCTCCAATTTCCTTCACTCTCGAAGATGCAACGGGAATTCACTTCCCTCATGAAGACTCCATTGTAGTCACATTGAAGGTATCAAATTATCTGACACATCGAATTATGGTGGATACAGGTAGCTCAGCCGATATTCTATACTTGGAGGCTTTCAACAAAATGGCACTTGCCAGAAGCCTTCTCAAGCCAGTATCGACCCCCCTCGTTGGCTTCGGAGGTGAGGTAGTAACGCCTGAAGGAAGCATCGATCTCCCAGTTACTTTTGGAGAAAGTCCAGCGAAGACCACCGTCTTCATAAACTTCCTCGTGGTGGACGAAAATCAGCGTATAATGCCATTTTGGGACGGCCGTCTCTTACTAAGGTCGGGGCAGCCTTGCACCCTTCATATCTGTGTGTCAAATTTCCTACCCCAAATGGTATCGGGGTCGTGCGAGGAAGTCAACAGGAGGCACGGTCTTACTATCAGATAGCCCTACAGGATCGGAAGAAGGCTCAAGCAACACCTGTTATGGAGATAGCACAAGGTTCACCCAACTTTCCCACCAACACCTCGTTGGATCCGAGAGAGAATGCTCTTAAATCAGGAACTCCTGGAGATGAAACAGTGGCGATTCACTTATCCAAAGGTGACCCATCCAGGGTCATATACATTGGATCCTCTTTAACCAGTGTCCATCATGAAGATCTGGTCCGTTTCCTCACCGAATACCAGGACGTGTTCGCTTGGTCTCATAAAGATATGCCAGGCATCGACCCCAATGTCATTGTACATCGCCTCAATATCGACCCGAAAGATAAGCCCGTATACCAGCGTCGACGTGCCTTCACTGCAGAAAGACAAATGGCGATCAAAGCTGAAGTCGAGAAGCTACTCACGGTCAATTTCATAAAAGAAGTAGACTACCCAGAGTGGGTCGCGAATGTGGTCCTCGTCCGGAAAGCTAATGGCAAATGGAGAATGTGCGTCGACTATTCAGATTTAAACAAAGCATGCCCCAAAGATAGCTTCCCGACCCCGCGGATTGACCAGTTGGTCGATTCAACGGCTGGACACGCTCTGCTCAGTTTTATGGATGCTTATTCTGGTTACAACCAGATCATGATGCATCCACCTGATAGCCAGCATACCGCTTTCATCACAGACCAGGGATTATATTGCTACCAGGTAATGCCGTTCGGCCTTAAAAATGCAGGGGTCACTTATCAACGTCTCATCAACAAAATATTCGCTGCTCAAATCAGTAGGAATATGGAAGTTTATGTTGATGACATTCTCGTGAAAAGCATCGTAGAAGATGATCATATTTCTGATCTTCAAGAAGCCTTCGACCTAATGAGGAAGTATCAAATGAAATTGAACCCAGAAAAATGTGCGTTTGGAGTGTCTGCTGGAAAGTTTCTCGGGTTCATGGTCGGCCAGCGCGGAATTGAGGCAAATCCTGAAAAGATAAAAGCATTGATAGAGATGAAATCCCCCACCACTCTGAAGGACGTCCAGCGTCTGGCTGGTCGCATCGCATCATTGAACAGGTTCATCTCGCAGCATCTGATAAGTGCTTACCATTCTTCAAACTCCTTCGTGCAACGGCCAAGTCTGATTGGAAATGGACACCACAGTGTGAAGAGGCTTTTCAACAATTGAAGCTATACATGAGCACACCCCCCATTTTATCTAAACCTATAGCCCATGAGCAACTCATTCTTTATCTCTCTGTGTCCACCACGGCCGTTAGCGCCGCTTTAATAAGAGAAGATTCCGGGGTACAAAGGCCCGTTTATTATATCAGTCGAGCAATGGTTGATGCAGAAACTAGGTATTCTGATATGGAGAAGCTGGCCTTGGCTTTAGTTACAGCAGCTCGAAAACTGCGACCATACTTTCAAGCCCACGCTATTCCAGTACCAACGAATCATCCACTGAGGCAAGTCCTTCAAAAGCCTGAGGCTTCCGGACGCTTAACTAAATGGGCAGTCGAGATCAGCGAGTACGATATCTCATTCTGCCCTAGGATCGCAGTCAAGGGCCAGACCGTGGCTGACTTCATCGTCGAATTCACATACTCTCCTGATGATAATACCATGACCAGCGACCAGCCTCCTTGGTCACTCTTCGTGGACGGGTCGTCACGGGACAGTGGCAGTGGAGCTGGCCTGATTTTAGTGGCTCCCGACGAGTCGCATTTCCAATATACTCTGCGTTTCGATTCTCGTATCTCGAATAATGAAGCAGAATATGAAGCCCTGATCGTCGGCCTCGAATTGGCCATTGTCCTTGCGATTCAGAATCTGTTAATTCATAGCGACTCCCAACTCATTGTCAACCAAGTCCTTGGTGAATTCGAGGCCAAAGAAGAAAGGATGGCCTCATACAAGTCTCGTGTCCTCATCCTGCTCGCAAAACTAAAAACTTATGAAATAATTCATATTCCTCGCGAGAAGAACCAACTTGCCGATTCCCTGGCAAAGCTCGCCTCTGCACCAGAATCTGAGTTATCACATTCGGTCCCCATTGAGCATCGTCAGAACCTAAGTATCGACCACACAACTCTCGAGCAAGTAATATCAGTACAACCATCTCCATGCTGGATGGATCCCATCATCCTGTATCTCAGAGATGGATACCTACCAGAGGACAAGAAAGCTGCAAGACAAATTCGCCTTCGGGCTGCCAGGTATACCTTGCAAGACGGAATATTGTTGCGCAAGAGCTTTTCCTTGCCTTATTTAAGGTGTCTTCATCCAGAAGAAGCCCTTCGTGTTCTAGACGAAGTACACCAGGGGGCATGTAGTAATCACCCCAGGGGGCGATCCCTAGCATATAAGGCGATGCGGCAAGGATATTATTGGCCCACTATGAAAGCAGATGCAATTGAACTTTCTAAAAAATGTGACAAGTGCCAACGTTATTCACCTGTACCTCATGTGCCATCCGAACGGATGACTCCAGTTGATAGCCCTTGGCCTTTCGCTCAGTGGGGGGTCGATATCATTGGACCCTTGCCCATGGGAAAGGGACAAAATGAGTTCGCAATTGTGGCGGTTGATTACTTCACCAAATGGGCCGAGGCAGAACCATTAGCCAAGATTACTGAGAAACAAACTACCAAGTTCATATGGAGAAATATCATATGCCGTTTCGGACTCCCTCACACTATAATTACCGACAACGGAACGCAGTTCAACAACGCGGCTTTTGATGAATTTTGTGACAAATGAAAGATACGTAATCTCCGCACTTCTCCATATCATCCTCAGGCGAATGGGCAGGTCGAGGCAGTGAATAAGATCATCAAGCACCATTTAAAAACCAAGCTAGGTGAATGTAAAGGTGTGTGGCCAGAACTTCTGCCAGAAGTATTATGGGCATATAGAACCACGGCTTGTACATCAACAGGTGAAACCCCTTTTTCCTTAGCATTTGGTGTCGACGCAGTGGTACCAGTGGAAATTCAAGTGCCCTTATATCGGATCGAGCAGTATGACCCCGCGAGTAATCAGGAAAATCTCCGACTTCATCTCGATCTCTTGGAAGAACGAAGAAATGCCTCCCAAGTACGAGTGGCAGCATATCAACAACGTATTGCTCGTTATCGAAATGCTAAGATCCGACCTAGATCCTTCCAGCCTGGAGATTTGGTCCTGAGGCAGCGACTCGGAGTTTCCGCTCGTTCGCTGGATCCAAATTGGGAAGGCCCGTATCGGGTTATCAAGATTGTGCGACCCGGTACTTACTACCTTGAAGACATGCAGGAAAAGCCCGTACGTCGCCCTTGGCATGTGGAACACTTGCTACGATACTATCCCTAGATTCGATGTAGTACATAACAACATTTTATGAATAAAGTGAAAGATATCTTTTGGTCGCTACTCCATTTACTTGGACCTGAATAGCCCTGAAGATGATGCATACAATCCCTTGGCCAATTGCCTACCTTTGGTAGGGTTGAATTCTCACCTAGGATGGTCGCATTTCCATTTTATGGATGACCATCCTTCTACCCTTGGTAGACTTAGTCTCAATCGATAGATCAGTCTATCTCTACGAGGGTATGGTCATCACGACCCCCCGGATTGAGCACAATTCATTTCTCAATCGATAGATCAGTCTATCTCCACGAGGGTATGGTCATCACGACCCCCCGGATTGAGTACAATTCATTTCTCAATCGATAGATCAATCTATCTCCACGAGGGAATGGTCACTACGACCCCCCGGGTTGAGCATAACTCATTGAAACAGGAAGGCATTCAGTGCACAAAGGAAAAAAAAGTAAACAAGAACGAACACTTCCAAAAATATATTTTCATTAATGTCAAATGATTACAAATATATATGCTCGCAAGTACAAGAGGAGAAAACACAAAGGAAAGTCATTCCCTCGGAGGAGGAGCCGTGCTCTCGACTTCAGGGCCCATTTCTGGAGCCCCTCCAGCCTGCGTGGATTCGGTCACCTCGTTCTCAGTAGCAGCTTGCTCCTCTGCGGCTATGATGGTCACGACTCGCCCAAATTCCCCCATATCGAAGGATGGGTTCATTCGTTGCACAACTCTTAGCGCAAAGTCACGACCAGCATCATATGACTCATATCTTTCATTGTCATAAAGCTGTGAAGTACGGAACTCGAAAATAGCCCGAGGACCTTCCTCCGAGAGCATTTTTACAAGGGCGACTTTCTCCTCGTCCCAGTGGATCGAGTCGTCCTTGAGCTGTGCAAGAGCGGAGCGCTCCTTCTCCAAGCTATCGTTGGCTTCTTTGAGCTACGATCTGGCCTCCGCAAGCCGCTCCTCCAACGAGATCTTGTCTTGGCGGAAGATCTCCTTCTCTCTCTCTGCCTTCTCCTTTAAATCGGCGAGCTTCGCGAACTTCGAGTCCAAAGCTTGATACCTCTCGGTCAAAACTTGGACTTTCTCTATGAGGATTTTGATCTCCTCATCTCTCTTAGAGATCACTGCCTCACGGGACTTGAGGAGTTGATCCCTTCCTTGAACTGTCTTCTCCAAGGCAGTTCTCTTCCCCTCAGCTTCATCTATCACGCGACGGGCGGCAACGATATCACGCCTCGTTCGCAGGATAAGATCTAAGCCCTGCAAAAGTAACGGAGAATGTGAGAAAGTATTCTGGAACGTAACAACAGATTAAAGCAGGGCCTTGGCAAGGTCTTACCTGAAGCATCCTCACCCCCGCTTCGAGGAAAAGGTTCTCAGGGCTTGGCTCGGGAAGAGAGCCGAAGGTTTGGGGGGGACGTTCTCGAACAGGAATTTACATATTGGATGGAGGTGGCGGGGGATAGAATATGTCCCACTCCCGGACGGTTGGGCAACGACCAACCCAGCCGGCTCGCGAGGTGGGGGCATCGACTCGCGAGCAGGTCCCTGCTCGGCAGCAGGTATCAGTTCGCGAGCAGGAGCCGGCTCTTGAGGCTCTATTTGCTCTCGAGCCTCATCAGCTGGGGGGCAGCCGGACCCCGCCTCATCCGGGGAATTGTCAGCAATGTTAATCACTGGCGGTCCAGGTGCGACCACCAATGAGGGAATATTAGGCCCAGCCGGAGCCCCTGCCATGCTCGCGAGAGGGGCAGGTTGATCGCTACCCTTACGGACGGGTGGCTGAGATGGTTCGGCAGGTGTTCTCTTTTGCCTTTTGGAGTTCGTGCCCTTCAGTCGGGGCAGCAGACCCCTCTTCTCCCCTGCCTTCGTCATCTCGGCTTCTCCTCTGGATATTAGGCCCGCTGCTACAAGTCGCGAGGGAGACAGGCAAGCCTCGATGTGCCTATCACCAACAGGCACCTTGTACACCTTGACTATCTTCTCGTTGATCCCTCCCTTCAAACTTGATTTTCTCAAGGCCGGGATACCTGCGAGTACAAACAAGGGTCAAAGAATGAAGTAAAACCCTAAAAACTTAAACTGGAGAAAACTGCACAATGTGAGATTGTGCCTACCTTCACAGAAAAAGCGATTTACTCCTGGGCCCCTGGAAGAAGCAGACTCCCAGTTCCCGAATGCATAAAACCAACGTTTTCTCCAGCCGGGATAGTTCGAGGAGGGTTTCCCCAACACGAAGTTATCCCGGTGCCAGTAGCACAAGTAATACCAGCCTTCGCTGGAAGGTGCTTTCTTCAGATGGAACATACGGAGGAACTCCTCCGCCGTAAGCTCCCCATTGCCAGCTTGAGCCCAGAGGGCAAAGGAGCCCAGAACTACCCTCCATCCATTCACGATGAGTTGCCCGGGGGCAATCTTGTAACACCGGAGAACATCGTGTATGAAAGGATGGAGTGGGAGGCGTACCCCCAGGATGAGCTGGTACTCATAAAAAGCTACACATCTTGGGGGGGGGGGGGGGTGGGAGTCTGGTGTCTCTCCATCTCCGGGCAATCGGAGAACGACTGAGTTAGGGATCAGGTATCTCTCCCGTAACTCAGCCAGTCGGTCCTCCGATAGAACAGAAGGATATCCGGCTGCTGTATATCTCCCTGCCGGAACCCTCGCACTGCTAGAAGCAGAGGATTCCGGGGTGGCATCGCCTAGAGGAACGGTGGTCTCGTCAGAGTTCCCAGACATGAAGAGGTTTTAAGAAGATTAAGAAAAAGAAAAGAACCAATGCCTATACCCAGAAAAGAAAGAAAGGAAGAGAAGGAGCGCCGGAGGAAGGAGACTGAGAAAAGACTGCAAAAAATTTCTTTCGAAGAGCTTTTGTAGAAAACCAGAGAAATGGCGGATTCCGTATATTTATAAGCAATCATTCCGCCGCATCTAATGGTACGTGGCAGTCCCTCCTTCGGCGCAGCACTCGAGCAGGCACGCCCATTAACTCCTCAAACACGTGGCGAGCGCCCCTTCATTTTCTGTCTGCGAAAAGGCTGCGGAAAGCTGGCGCTCATTAATTCCAGCCCATCATGTGAGGTTCCGTTCTCGATGAAGGCAGCGGGCGGTTACGTGTGATAGTGAGCTAAGTCCTTCCCTTAAAAATTCTTGGCGGCAAGGACTTGGGGGGCATCTGTTATAGGCAAAATAATGGAGATCCACTCAGCTATTAAGATTGTACATGGACGCCCATTCGACTCTCGAGATCATCTGATCGAGAGTCGCAGATCGGGTGAATACGGAAGTACCCATTAGACTCTCGAGATCATCTGAGCGAGAGTCGCAGATCGAGTAAATACGGAAGTATCCATTAGACTCTCGAGATCATCTGAGCGAGAGTCGCAGAATGGGTAAGTGCGGGATGCCCATTCGACTCTCGAGATAAGCTGATCGAGAGTCGCAGATGGACAAATACGGAGCATCTATTCGCAGGGCATCGGGCTCCCATAGCCGATAGTCAGATAAAGCAAAGCAGAGATTCTCTTCTCGATCTGCGAGCAGACCTTCTCACAAGTCATTGAAAAAGGTTACATCCAAATGAGCGAGCACTAGGACTCGCGACCATATTCCAACATACGAACAGTTTTTTCTGTGGCGACACCATTTAGCCTTCAGTACCAGCACTCGATTCCTGTCGAGCAGCTTGTCCAATCCCTCTGCGACACCAAGCAGGGCTACACCCGGTTAGGTGGTTTCCGTCTCGTCGGCATCTCCTTCCTTTTCGCCGGCTAGGACTCCAACTACGGCTTCCAGCTCAACATGAGCAATCAGCGTTACTACTACGCCTACCAGCAGCCTGTATAGGTTGATTTTGGGCGTGGTTCCGAATCTCAAGGGATTGCTATCAAGGAACGTGATTGCCGAAATAAGTAAATGGGTTAGATCTCGCCTCTAAGGATAAGGATCTTATCCCACGAAATCAGCAGGATCTCGTATCGTACACGAAATCAGCAGGATCTCGTATCGTACACGAAATCAGCGGGATCTCGATGTCTTACGTGACAGATTGAATAACTTCAGATTTATATAAAGGGATGACTCTATTAAGAGAAAGGTACGCACAATATTCAATCTCTGGCCTGCTTCTGCCTGGTTTTCCTTCTTCTTGCTTTGCCTGACTTAAGCATCGGAGGGCTAACAGCTGGACACCAGCCACCCTAAGTTGCTTTCTGTCTTCTTACAGGTCTATCGGAGAAAATCCCTGCTGGAGAAAAGGTGAACAACCGGAGGATCCTATTACAAAATCTGACATTAACACCTTTCCACTTAATCTCTTGAACGCAAGCTATGTTAACTCTCCTTCATTTCATTGTATCTACTAATTCCATACTCATCAATATTCCTATATTCCATGTTGTAAGATGAATCCCATTCTCCAAAAGTTTGGAAGTTCTATGATTCCAAATGTTTCAAAATTTTGAAATTATCATTTTCTATATTTTTGTTTACTTATATAATTTAAAATTTATGTAAGCTAACAAAATACTAAAAATGGTAATTTCAAAATTCCAAAATGTTTGGAATCAGATAACTTTTTCCGTTGATAATTCAGAAAGAAGCAGATGTAGAGTTTTCTAAAGGCAAGAAGTTACTTCTAAAAAAACAAGTTTCTCTAATAAACTTCTTTTTATCCGAACTTGTCCTAGAAGCATGGTTTTAGACTTGATGACTCGGATTGACTTGTTCAATCTTGAGTCAAGTTGCGACTTGCCCGAATTGGGGGGTGAATTGGCTTGACTTGCCCAAGTCCAGGGGTGACTCGAGGGCGTTTCCTGTCATCAAACTGGATCAAATAGTACCGAATCTAAAACAACTTAGACAAGTTGTACCGAACTCATCCGAGTCTTAAAACCATGCATAGAGGTAGAATGTGAGTACAATAGCTCTCCACATGATCATGTAAACTAATCAGTCCTTTTCAATATGCCACAACAAAGCAATTGCAGCATGCTTTATTATAATGTAAATTTAGAATTTTTTAAATTAAAAAAAATACCAAGGTAGAAGAGGTTGTATTAAATAAAGAGCAAGTGACCGTGATGATTTATTCACAACAAGAAAATAAAGGTGTGCATGCAACGTATTGAATGATCTGACATGCATGAATGCTGCCTATATGCAAGTAACAAAGGAAAGCGTAACCATTTAAAACAAACCTTGATCTTTTGAAGCTATATCTTTCAACTTCTCACGACATCTCCTCCGAGCATTTTCATCTCCATCTCTAATTTCTCAACAATTACCTTGTGAATCCTAAGAACAAGCTCAATTTACAGTGGAAATATTCATCATTTGGAAATATCATATCTAAACAAATGAATAAACATGATCCTCATTTATTAAAGAACTATGTCACCATTCGACAATAGAAGTATGGAACTTAAGAAAACTGCCAGATGTAATACATACCTTCTCCCACAACTAAAGGATATATCTCGAATTATGTTCCTGTTCTTGTTGGCCGAGTACTCCAGATTGGGAGTTAACTCTATCCAGTGTGGTCATGCGGACTAGGACAGGCATTGTAAAGCTTGGGTTATTGAGTGCTAGTTAGGTGGTCACTTAGTACTCAAACACCTGTGAGAAGATAATGGTGTTCCAGCTGGTCCCACGCCTCTGATTCTTTTGAGCGTGATTCTTTTAGTTTTAATTGTTATGTGATGAGCTAAATGGACAATACATAATGTGCCTATCCCACAGTGTAATTGAGTGGGAGATGTTGGTCGATGGACCCGTGGGGCCCACTTGTGGACAACCACTTGTGGGTGGGGCCCATAAGGATGTTCCCGCTTCCTCCTTCTTCCGAGAGTTTGAAATTCAGTTAGAAATTTAAAACCTCAGAAGAAGATGAGATGAGATAAAGATAAACCAACCTTATCTCATCTCATCTCTTATCTCTTATCCCTCTATTTATAAGAGGATTCTTTCCGTAATCAAATGCAAGACATCTACTGAGAGAAAAAGAAGAAAGTAAAAGGAGTGTCCATTTAGCCCATCTCTTTCGATCTAAGCCATAGATCATAATCCGGGGATCATCCTCACCGTAGGATCAAAGGGTTGCAGACCCACTTGTTCCTGTAGTAAATAGGCGGATCGCTGGATCGCACCACATATCATTGGCTTTGCGAAGGTTCTCACGTGTAGACCGTCGGATCTTGGAGTCCCACTCTTCCGCAAACACTTTCAGTGGTATCAAAGCAGTGAACGATGGATCTCCGATTTAAGGAATAATCGCAATCGAGGTAAGTGGCCTTTATCTTAAGATTATAAGTTAAAATTAATTTTATTTTAATAAATATAGTCGATCATCAAATTAAAATCACCATTAAATATTCCTTTTATTTATTACATTTATTCTAATTTTTTTCTCTGAGGTATGGAGATTAAAATTTTTAGAATAAGAAAAATAATTAAAATAAATGAGTAGAATTTTTTTTTTTTTTTTGTGGTAATGGAAGATAGTCCGTCCGATCATTGTGGAACGGCTAATATGTGGGTCCGTTCAAGGACGACCATAATTCCAAATACAATGCACGTGAATGGTTTAAGATCCAAACAGTTGACCAAATGGACCCTATCATGGATGGATTATCCTTGAAAATCTACCATGTCAGTAGATCCTGACCCCAAGATCAAATGGCCCCAAATAAGTTATGGAGAGTAGTTCAAAAATTAAAGTGTGAAATCTTCCCATGTTGGGGCCCATCACATCAATGGTTTCAATCAAGGGGTTGCAAGCCCCATGGCTGGCATATAGGATCTAATCCAAACCGTTCAAAATGGGGACCCACCTAACGGACGGATGGCTTAGATCTCACACACATGTGCCATAATGTCACAATGGATGCCATGAAAGAAGCCACTAGTGCATGAAGTGGCAGCCATGGCCACCACCACCACCACCACCAGCGACAGAGGCAGCCATGGCCACCGCCGCCGCCGGTAGTAGCAGCAGTCGCCGCAACCATGGCCGCCATAGCAGCGCCGGCCGCCGCCGCTGCCGCTCGCAGCACCAGCCACTCATCCCTTTTCCTTTTTTTTTTTTTTGTAATGAGTAGATAGCCACCATGGCTGCCAAGGTTACATGAATGATGGGTTTCATAAAACCCTAAAAGGAGAAGAAGAGGATGAGGATCTTGAAGCTTAGAAATGGGCCTTTTGGGCCAGGGCTGGAGACTGGAATTGGGTTTTTTCTTTTTGGGCCATGGCTGAGAAGATTGGGCCTTTTTGGCTTGTCTTGGCAATGGGCCTTTTTGGGCCTGGTTTGGAGAATGAAAATGGGCCTATCTTTTTGGGCCATGACTCGAGAAAATTGGGCCTAAGATATGGACCTATAAATTGGTATATTGGGTTCATTATGTATTACCCATTTTAGCCCATTTTTAATAATGGCTTAGAGTTGATTAAATAATATATCTAGTTTTTTATTATTAATTAGTGCTAATTCTAGCCACCAATCACAAATGGGCTCAAAGTTTGAGTTGATAACAATTAACCATTATCATAATCTTTTGATAATACCACTAATATCCATAATTTGGGACAAAATTGAGGGAGCACTATGAGCTATCCACATGTGATTGGACAACCCATATAGATCCCACTATTATGTCCAAAATTGAGATGGGCTAAAAATAAAAGCCCAATTCATTTCCTTTCAAGATTTAGTGTATCTTGTAAAAGGGCCTTTAATCGACCATTTATGGACTGATTTAGACCAAGTAATGGGAAGTGACTTGGGGTTTTTCGGCAAAATTTAACCAATGGTGTGGTCATTTTTTGTGATTAACGGTACAGATCTAAAATTACAATGATGATCAATGTTTATATTAAAATGAAAGCATATAATTTAAATTATAGATTTTATTATTCTTTCTCCAAATATCTCATGCTTTATTTGATGTACATGTGCGTGCATTATACATATATGTGTGCAAATGAATGATATTTTTTGTATCCATACAATCACTATTAATCACGGGTCCACAAGTGAACGGAACCATCATCAACCATGATGATCAACATTGATGAGAGGATCCATCATCAATGATGAACATTAATGGTGATGATCAGATCCATCATGAATGGACACGATCAATGTGGTGATTGATTTTTCTTTTAATTATAGAACTGCTTATATATGTTCAATGGTGTTGATAGTTTTCTTTAATCTAATGATTTATTCATTTTGGCTTTAATATTCATATGATTAATATTAAGCCATTTTTTCATTAGAAAATAGATATCATATCCCAAGGTTGTGCATAACCTAAGTGAGAGTTTTATTCCTTCCCTGAATGATGCATAAACCCATAATGGTGGGTTGTAAGTTAAACAAATATATAGTCGTAAAAGCATCAACTTCATCTTATTTAGAGAACTTGATTGATCTGCACCGCCCATACAGGCATGTAGGCTTTCAGATCTCTTATAAGATGGATTAGATACTTTTATAAACTTGAAAGTTTGTATAATCAGTAGAAATGCTAGTGATTAGTACCAATACTCTAGATCACGGCTAAGTAGTAATACATGATGCGATGTAGAGATGGCCTCTAAAGCATTGATTGCCGATCAACTCAAAGGACAACATTTCGACGGCAACAACTACGAAGACTGATCCCGTGCTGTGCGAAACCTTTTGGATGAAGATGACATTTCACACACTCTGAATGGGGTTCAAGAGGAACCCATATTGGCTGAAAATGGAAATCTAGGTGAACATAGGGCCGCGATGAATCGCTACAATAAGTGGCATAAACAAAATCGCTCCGCCCGTAATGTTTTGATTAGCACAATATACAAAGAACTCCTACCCACGTATGAAGTGCATGAAACCGCTAAGGGGATCTGGGATGTACTGGCTAATGCCTATAGGTAGAAGTCAGATGCAAAGGTTCGGGCTATGGAATTAGAGTTCCAAGAATACAAGATGCCAGTAAGTTGCCCCATCAAGGATCATATCCATAAGATGGAGCAGATGATAGGCGCCCTGAGGAATGTAGGGTGCAAACTACCTGAAAATCAAAATATTACAGCAATGCACCGTTCCTTACCCGAATCTTGGGCCCAAATCAAAACGATTCTGAACCATACTGATTCCATCACAACGTTCAGAGACTTTTGTGGCCATCTGGTACGAGAGGTTGAAATGAATGCAATTCAGCCAGGTTCGGCCAAGGCTTTTGCAGCAGAAACTCACAAACAGAAAGCTAATAAGAAAAAGTTCAAAGCTCGCAAGAAGGCGAAGAAGAACAATCAGGAACAGAAGACCGCAACGCCTCCTCCAAATCCCAAGAAGGGGAAGGAGAGAGGAAACCTAAAAAGACAAACATAACCTGTTTTGTCTGCGAAAATCCCGGCCATTATGCCGGTCAGTGCGCCCATAAAAAGACGGTAATTCCTCTGTCATTAGACACTTTGTTTGTAGGCGTTTATTCTGAGATCCTTTCCGTTGATATCCTATCTAACGATTAGATTTTGGATTCAGGCGCAACAAAACACGTGACACAAGATCGTCGAGGACTCGAGGAATTTCAACCTATAGCTACAAGGTGTACATGGGGAATAACGGTGCTGAAGACATACTAAGGATTGGTGTTTATCATCTCCGTACGCGCGTAGGGCATACAATAACCCTCCATGATACTCTTTATGCACCGGGCATGCACCGAAATTTAATTTCTGTTTCTAGGTTGTTAGTTAATGGTTTTGACATTCATTTTTCTGGGACAAGAGTTTCTTTAAAACTCAATAACCTCATCTTTGCATGGGGAAACTTGATTTCAGATTTATTTATTCTAGATGTAGAAAATGATAATGCACCTCTTGCTTTGTCTACTACGTCGAATGAACATGTAGTATATGAATCTTTAAAATGGCACGCGAGGTTAGGTCACATTGGAAAGGACTGTATGACAAGACTAGCAAGATCTGGTCTGTTAGGTTCATTATTAAAAGTTAATTTGCCATTTTGTAAACATTGTGTGTCCGGAAAGACTTCTAAGAAACCATTCCCTAAAGCGACTAGGTTAAAGGGTTTGCTAGAGATAATCTATACGGATATATGTGGACCCTTAAATGTACTTGCTAGAAATAGATACCAATATTTCGTCACATTTATTGACGATTACTCGCGCTATGGATATGTATATCTCATCTCACATAAATCTGAGGCTTTTGATTGTTTTCTCAAATTCAAAGCTGAAGTAGAAAATTAGCTTGAGAAAAAGATTAAAATTCTTAGATCTGATAGAGGTGGCGGGTATACATCTGAAACGTTTAAATTATACTGTGCAAAGATTGACATCATCAGGCAGTACACTATGGCATATACTCCACAGCAAAATAGAGTTGCAGAGAGAAGGAACAGGACACTATTAGACATGGTCAGGTCGATGATGGCACATGCCAATCTCTCTACCACATTCTGGGGAGACGCGCTTCTTACAGCCGTTTACGTCCTAAATAGAGTCCCAACTAAATCTGTTCCTAAGACTCCGTATGAGATGTGAACTGGGATGATTCCTTCTCTAGCCGACTATGTCCTTGGGGATCTTTAGCTTATGTTTTATTGCCTGCTCAGCATAGAAGTAAACTTGATGGTAAAACTATTGAGTGCGTATTCATCAGGTGTACCCAATGCACTCAAAGGGATACGTTCTAGTTTATGAGGATCGTGGAGGATGGGCTAAGATTGAATCTCGGGACGTCACCTTCGTCGAAGACAGATACCCCAGCTGAAAGAAACAAAAGGTTTCCACATAACTTTTTGAAATTTTCAATGTATATCAGGAGAGTAGGAGTTCTGCTTCTGAAAATAGAGATACTCCTATAGTTCATCAGGACAGTGGGAGTACATCTCAGCAGGTTCCTGAGTTACGTCGAAGTGAAAGAGTTTTGATTCCCAGAAGATATTTTGATATCGATGGTCAATCTTTCTCTTGTGTTGCGGTTGACAATGATGAATCTGATTCTTATCGGGATGCGTTATTATCTTCGAATTCGGCTGATTGGGTCACTGCCATGGACGAGGAGATTGCCTCCATGGAGAAGAACAAAGTCTGGCAACTTGTAGATCTGTCTTCCAATCGCAAAGCAATTGGTAACAAGTGGGTACTTAAGATCAAAAGAAAGGCAGATGGTACAGTGGACAAGTACAAAGCAAAATTAGTTGCAAAATATTTTATAAAAAAAGAAGGTGCTGATTATGAGGAAACTTTTTCACCCGTTGTAAAATTTTCCTCAATCCGCATGATCTTGTCCATTGTCGGAAGTTTAGATTCAGAGTTATATCAGATGGATGTAAAGACCGCATTCGTAAATAGTGATTTGGATGAAGAAATATACATGCAACAACCCATAGGTTATGTGGATAAAAAGTATCCAAAGAAAGTCCGCAAGTTGTTACGATCTATTTATGGGTTGAAACAATCTTCAAGGCAGTGGTACATGAGGTTCCACTTAGCAATACCACTTTCGGGTTCATGATGAGTGAAGAAGATCATTGTGTATACGTGAAACGGACTAGAAGATCATTTCTGATACTATCTCTATATGTAGACGATATCCTATTAGCTGGTAATGACATGCAACTGTTGATGATGTCTAAAAATTGGTTTTTCTCAAACTTTGAGGTGAAAGATCTTAGTGAAGCCAACTTTATTCTAATGGTTAAAATCATCAGGAACTGTTCTACGAGATTCTTAGGCTTGTCACAAGCCACTTACATACAGAAGATCTTAGAGCGGTTTAGGATGAAAAATTCAAAAGCTGTTGAAACCCCTATGGATAAAGCTACAAAGTTAGACAGGAAATCGTGTCCTCAGACAGAAGCTAAGAAATCGACAATGTCCTCAGTACCTTATGCGAGCGCAGTAGGCAACTTAATGTATGCTATGCTTTACACTAGACTGGATATTAGCTATGCAATTGGCATAGTCAGCCATTACCAGAGTAACCCGGGACAGTCTCATTAGCAAGCCGTGAAACGTATATTCCGCTATCTCAGAGGAACCAAGGACTTGATGCTGTGTTATGAAGGCACGAGTCTCGAGCTTAAAGGATATTTAGATGCCACCTGGGGTAATGATGTCGACGAGGGAAAGTCTACTTCAGGATATGTCTTCTTGCTCGGAGGGGGAGCTATCTCTTGGTCGAGCAAGAAACAGACATCCACATCACTTTCATCTATGGAGGCCGAATACATTGCATGTTGTGCTGTAGTTCAAGAGTGTGTATGGGTTTGTACATTTCTACAAGGATTGGGTGTTGTTCCAGGCATACATGAGCCTATATCGTTGAGGATAGACAATACCTCGGCCATTAACTTGGCAAAGGATCCCAAACACTACCAGAAATCGAAGCATATTGAGATAAAATATCATTATGTTCGTGATCAAGTGAAAGAAAAGAAGGTTATCCTCAGCTACATTCCTACCAAGGAGATGATGGCTGATCCCATGACGAAACCTATAACTAGAGATCTATTTCAGGTTCACGTCAGGCAGATGGGATTGAGGAAAGCTTGATTGATATGCTTGTATCATGTATCTTTGATCTTTCATGAATAATAAATTCCATTTTTATTCAGTATTGAGCACTTGTTAAACTAAGTATGTATATCATCAGCATTTTCTTTGAGATCAAGTAGGATTTCAACTATTATCGGCAGGCCGGTCACCCACTCACACGGGATGACCAACCCTAAATGTATAAGAAAGGTACACTTGGGGTGATGTTCATACACTGAGGTATAAACCACCCTTTATTGAAAATAATAAAGGATGAGGATGCAAATGAGTTGTATCCGCCTTCAGTCTATAAGATTGAAGATGGGACTAACAAAGTCGAATAACATAGTCGCACCATTACTCATAATGCGAATAATGTTATGGCCTGAATCAAAGCCAAGTCGTGAGGTTATGAGATGAGTCATACCTCATGTGAGACGACTTGCGTATTATAGACCCGACAGATACCTAGTATTGTCTACTTTATGGCATGGATTGTAGCCACGTGCTAGGACCTCATACCTACAGATTGCTTTGATTCGATCTAATCATTGCAACGTGCGAGTAGCCAGTCCCGTAGGTGACTCCTTGTGTCCTCAGCTACCCTCCTCTTGTGTATAGGAGGATGAGATTGAGTGTCGCTACTTTAGAATACAATGACGAAAGGCGCTTGATTGGTCAGACTCGGTTATGCTAGGAAAGTGGCTTGATCGATTCCAAATTACACATCTGCGTGGGGAAGATCCCGTGATAGCTACATCAAGTTTCTAGAACTATAAATATGCACTTGAAGACTTATCCACCGGCAGTGTTGAGTTTTCTTAGAATTTTGTAAATGAAATTCACTTTCAAAAGTATATAAATATGTATCTTAATATTACTTTAAAAGAAATTCAAATTGATGTTTGTGGGAAACCAAGTTTTTCAGTAAAAACTCGATAAGTTGGATAAGTGCATATGTTGGCGGAGTACTCTAGATTGGGAGTTAACTCTATCCGGTGTAGTCATACGGACTAGGACAGGCATTGTAAAGCTTGGGTTATTGAGTGCTAGTTAGGTGGTCACGTAGTACTCAAACACCTGTGAGAAGATAACAGTGTTCCAGCTGGTCCCACGCCTCTGATTCTTTTGATCATGATTCTTTTAGTTTTAATTGTTATGTGATGAGCTAGATGGACAATACATAATGTGCCTATCCCACAGTGTGATTGAGTGGGAGATGTTGGTCGATGGACCCGTGGGGCCCACTTATGGACAACCACTTGTGGGTGGGGCCCATAAGGATGTTCCCGCATCCTCCTTCTTCCGAGAGTTTGAAATTCAATTAGAAATTTAAAACCTCGGAAGAAGATGAGATGGGATAAGGATAAACCAACCTTATCTCATCTCATCCCTTATCTCTTATCCCTCTATTTGTAAGAGGATTCTTTCCGTAATCAAATGCAAGACATCTACGGAGAGAAAAAGAAGAAAGTAAAACGAGTGTCCATTTAGCCCATCTCTTTCGATCTAAGTCATAGATCATAATCCGGGGACCATCCTCACCATAGGATCAGAGGGGTGATCAGACTCACTTGTTCCTGTAACAAATAGGCGAATCGCTGGATCGCACCGCATATCATCGGCTTTGCGAAGGTTCTCATCGTGTAGACCATCGAATCTTGGAGGCCCACTCTTCCGCAAACACTTTCAATTCTCTAATTCATTTCTATTTTTCCACCTTTACAGGTACATTTTGAACCTCATAACATAGATGTAAAACTTGGTGAGTCAACTTGAAACTCAGCCTAGTCAACTGGACTCGACTAGATTTCTAGTCTCATGGAAACTTGCTGACTGGTATAACTCAGTCAAGACTCAACGTGACTTGTTAGGACAGCTTGAAAACTTGTCTGACTCGTTAAAACTTGACCAAACTCAACCGAGACACATGCCCAATCAGTTGCATTTTGTATCAAAATTAAAATTGCAATGGTCATGAATAGAAAAGGCAAGCTCACCAGTCTTGCTAATCAAATTGGGAAGATGCTCCCAACGCACCACACCATGTAGTTGTGTGCTATTTTTTTTTTATATTTTAATTGCTTTATGCATTTCCAACCATTTTAATGCTACAACATACTAAAAAAATAATTATTAAAATATCAAGTCAAGTTGAACAAAGACTTAGTCAAGTCTTCGAGTTGACCCGACCTGGTTAGAAATTAAGTCAAATCGAGTTTCATGTCTTTTTAACTATGCCTCACAACATCATATATCTGCAACCGCTCCTCATCAACATCTTATCATGATAAATCTAGAGTAAGAGTGATATTGAAGGCAAAATGACACCGATGGACACAAAATAGAACCAGATGATGAAATGGATATCAGAATTTGTCTTTTAAGTCGGTACCTGTAAAGATCCTGATTCAGCATGGACATTATCTGTAAATTCATCATCTCAACTACATATAGGATCAAAACCTTATATCCATGGTATCTATTGTATATAGCAATGAGCTATTTCTTTCTCACACAAGGCGAGTTTTAATTCCTTCATACAGGAAAAGGTTTCATTCCTAACCACTTTCACATCTATTCAAGAAGAGTTTGTCACATAAATCCCACTTCACTAGGGATTATAAAAGTACTTTCCAATGCTCTTGATGGTACAATTATTATTATTTTTTTGAATCATAATGAGACTTTTAGTGAAACCCAAAAGCAAGCTACAAATTAAGCATAGATGACAAGGTTTAAAATCAGCATATCAAGTATTGTATCATCCACAACCAATCCCGTATTGCCCTATATTGGGCTGTTTCGGGCTGATATGGGGTGGATACAGCTGTATCATCATGGTTGAAACTAGTACATATTCCCTTGTTTTGGACGACACTTTAAACCTTGATAGATGACGAAGGCCATTGCCAACAAAGTAAAAAGAAAAGAAGAAAAAGAAAGAGAAAGCCTGAAAGGATGAGCCTCCCCCATAGCCAAGAAAATGCTACTAAAGCAAACAGATAGAAATGAGGAAGCAATCAGTGACCCTAATCCACAGTTGAGACAGTAGAACAACAATTGCGAATAAGATCAGGGAGGGAAATCCCTCAGAACTCAGGATTAGGAATGACACAGCTTGCATGAATTGAATTGTCCGCTTAGACAACACCACCAAATATTCTGAGGTTTCTCTCCCTCCAAATCCTCCAAATGATAGCCAAAGGCATCTTCCAAATAATATTACTCCAGGTGTGGAATGGAGCTTTCTCCAATCCTCAACAAGATCCGAGAGGGAAGCATTGATGGTCCAGGACACCTACACCACCGAAGATTCTGTTCTCGAAGATTTTGAGGTTTCTCTCTCTCCAAATCTCCAAATATTCGCCGAAGGAATCATCTTCCAGATAACATTACCCCAAGGTGTGAAATGGACCTTTCTCAACCCTCGGAGAGATTCAAGAGAGAAGCATTGACAATCCAAGACACCCCAAAAGGCTTAAAGAAGTGACTCCAACTTCTCTTCGAAACTGAAATGGAGGAAAAGGCAGTTCCCGAGTTCCTCACTCCTTGCACGTGATGCACCTATTAGGAATAATGTTCCTCTTCTTAAGATTATCGATGGCGAGGATTTTATTGACCATGGCAACCAAAACAAATGCTTGAATGCTATGCAGAGCCGGAATCCGCCACACTTTTGCTAACAGTGACGCAACACCATCTAAAGCATAGAAGACACACTGAAACAACTTAGAAGAGAAGGTACCATCAGTTGCCGATTTCCAAGCCTTCCAATCAACAACCAAGGGATCGCATAAGATCTCCTACAATTTCATCATAAGCTTATTGAAATCATTTATCCAGTCCTCATGCAGATTTATGAAGCATCACATTCCAAACCATAGTTTCTTACTATAGTTGCACTAAACATGAAGTGAAGTGGCAACAAATTCAAGTGTGAAGCGAAGCAGGGAAGTGTAAGCTTATTGAAAGTCCTGCAGATTTCCTACAATTTCACCATAAGCTTATTGAAATCATTCATCTAGTCCTCATGCAGATTTATGAAGCGTTACATTCTAAACCATAGGTTCTAACTATAGTTGCACTCAATGTTTTCCATATCATTATCGTGTAATGTATTGCACCCTTGGGATACGGATACATGTCAGTTATTGCACGGGATATATCGGTTGTATCGCGTAATTTATTTCTATTGTCGGGAAATATGGGGAAAATTGGAAAATTGGTCGTATTTTTCAATGAAACTAAATGGATTGTTAAAAAAAGACACCAATACACAGAAGAAAAAAAATCACAGAAAACAAGTGTGCATGATAAGTTTCCCTTGTATAGGGTCCTAATCTATGCACTGTGATGGGGACACCATACATCCGCTATTACGCATGTATCAGAGGAGGAGGCGGGCCCCACTCTCTTTGTGACTGGACATGTAGCAGGACCAGAGGAGGAGCACCGTTCAAGGGGTTGATTTGCCCTTGGACACATCAAGACACTTTTAGGTATCTTCGGGCCTAACCAGGCCAGCTACGGGCCTACCGGCCATCTCTTTTTTTTAGGCATTTTTTATTATTATTTTGTTTAAAGAGGGCTTTAGTGCACTTTTTTTCTTATTATGAGATGTATATAATCTTGTAAAATCCTATTTTCTCTTCATAATGAATGTTTATGAGATTATTGAGTGCTCTATTATCTCTTCTTCCTCTATTTCCATGAGATTGTGGTGTGTAGGAGAAACAAGGTGTGAAGCCTTACCTCCATTGGAGGGTTTGCTACGTGGTGTGAAGCCACCCTAGAACTTTTTCATAGATATCTTTTTTCTCCCCTCTCATCTCTCTCTCTATCCTTCTTCTCTCTCTCTCTCTCTCTCTCTCTCTCTCTCTCTCTCTCTCTCTCTCTATTCTTCTTCTCTCTTCTCTTTTCTTCACCAAACCTCACCTCAACCAGCATCTAAACATTACCCCAAACCACCTCCATCGACAATCCAAGCCATCCATCCATCGCACGCCCCACACGTATGCACGCACGTGTGCTCACACGCTTACACGTGTGAACCCCATCTCTCATCTCCCCTTTGATTACCCTATTCTGATACCTTCACCCTCATCTAAACCCAATCCCCTATCCCCCCTAAAAATCTCATACCCTAAATCTCCAAATTTTTCCATCCAAGTGAGGCCCACAAAATCCTAAATCCCAAATCACCTATCTAAACCCTAATCCCTCTTAGATCTAGGATAATCCCATTGAACCAAAGCCTATACCTATGTCATAGATGGGATTTCTCAATTCCATAAATCCTATTTAGATTAAATCTCAGTAGTTCCCCTTCCTGAGCCATCAACGACCTAAGGCCCGCATGATTTTCACTTGATATGCTTTGATTTACATGTAGTAGTAGTTGATTTTAATATTTATTGTTTATGTTAATATGATTTTATGATTCTTCGTGTATCCATAGTATATTTCATCATGTCCTGCATCAGATTTTGGAATCAGAGCGAGGTTTGGCATAGGTTAGGTCCATGCATTGTTTCCAACCTCATATTCGGCTGTTTGAGAGTTACTTATTCCTACATATACACCGCTGAAATTTTTGGTACTAATTATTTAGCGATTTATATTGCTAAATTTTCCGGGTACTAGTTATTTCATTGGCTATATTGCTGAAATTTTAGGAAAAATTGTCTCTTTGGTCATATAAAGTCATATAGGGTGTCTAGAGTATATAATGCATCACATTTAGAGTTGGTTAGTGCATGCATCATATAGCTTAGGGTCCATATTGTTATATCTAGATTAGTCATATCTCTATTTTCATTATCATTGCACCTAGAATTTAGTTGTCAAGTCCCCCCATAATGAATAGAGTAGAGGCGATTGAGATCCTCAGGGCTGTTAAGTGTTGTCTTGTGGCCCTCAAGACCCAATGGAAAGCCGAACTCCGATGATTTGGTATATTTTAGTGGCCACATAGACCCACAGACATTACTTGATTGACTTGAAGACTTGAAATATTTTTTTGATTGGTATGATATGTCGGAGAGCCGTCGAGTGAGGTTCGCCAAGTTGAAATTGGTGGGCCAAGCCAGGTCATTTTGGACAGATTTAGAGAGAAGAATTGAGTAGAAAGGTGGAGCTCCGATCTCACAATGGGACGAGATGAAAGAGCGTTTGAAAGAAAAGTGTCTTCTCATCTCTAACCATCAAAAGCCCTTAGCTCAGGAAAGAGTCGTCCCACCTTTTTTACCAAAAAGAGAACCCATATGGCCACCTTCTTGTAAAGTGGTCCAATCTGTTACTAAGGGAATCTCGGCTTCTGAGCAACTTGAAAGGTACTTCACACCAATTATATTTCCCTGGGAGCGAGATAATGTCTTGATGAGTAGCAAGATGGAAGGGTCTAAACATGTTGTTTATGAAGAGGTAGAGTACTTGCCTGAAATTGATAGTGATGACGTAGAAGAAATCAAGGCATCACTCACCATTGTTGAATATGAAGGAGTGGGTGTTAGTGATGAAGAGGTCGAGGAAATTGAGGACGCACCACTCCCAGTTGTCATGTGTGACCTAAATGGTGAGGAGTCCCAATCTAAGTCTCTTACCATAGAGAGCACGAACGGGTTTGAAAAAGAGACTAGTGTGGATTCAATGGTGGACACCCACATGACTAGTGATGTAGACTTGGAACGAACTTGTGATATCCCATCAAATAACTTATGTCATGAACTTCCACCCAAGCGGGACATTCAACACGCCATCGATCTTGTCCCTATGTCGGCTCTATCAAGCTTTCCCCCTTACCAAGTGAACCCCGCGGAGCATGCGGAAATGCAGATACAATTTGATAAGTTTCCTAGGAAATTGTTCACTCAGGAGAGTTTGAGTTGGAGTTTTATTTCATGTGTCGTGCCAGCCCTTTTCACTTTCAAGTACGAGGCACGTGTGGGCACATCCTAGTCGTCCCCAAAATCTTAGCCGAGTGTAATCAAGTATTGGGATACTTAAACATTTTTCTTGTTTATAACACTAACGAGGAGCTATACCTTTATCAATTATAGCAGGTTTGTGGGATTCTAAAGAAATTATGTGTTACCCGCGAGAAGTGTTCTTTGGTTATAATATCCCAAGTTCTAGGTAACAGAGTTGTTTATTTTGAGTCCACTGCTCCACCGGAGCGTCCTATAGTTTCATTCATGTCCATCTCACATAGGCCATTTGAGTCTGCAGAGTCCTTTGCACATCATATTCTTGCATTATACGATGAGATCAGAAAAAGGATTAATTTAAGCAATGAACGTTATAGATCATGTAACGACCCGAGATTTTCGACTCTCGTATATAACACGACGGCTGAATTCCCAAGTAATTTATGGAATAACTAATTTTTCAAATAATAAAATATATCATTCAAGCACAATGGCGGAAACAATTATTATCTTATTCAATCAAACTTACTACGTCATTATCAATGTTTAAATAAAGGAACCAACCAATATCCATACTGATTAATTAAAATATAAAACCATGTCTTCTCTTGAAGACTTATTACAATTCCATAAATGTATCAATTACTCAAAAGAAACATTTAATAAATTAAAACATCGATTAAGTTTCTCCAACATCGTCATCCGCCATGTGATCGTACGAACCATCGAACTCTTTTCCTTAAAAATCGGGTTCAATACCTGGATCTTCACCTGCATCATCTAAATTGTGTTTGGGATAGTGTTAAACGCTATCATAGTGGGGAATATTTCCTCCAAGACAATCAAGAATAATAATAACGGTACAGAGGAAACACAAGCAGTATATTATCATTTAATCAAATCAAAACAACCAACTAAAAATCTTTGTTAATGCGATGCATGGAATGCATGCTCTGGCTAAGGCACCGTGGCTAGAATCACAATCCATGAAGTGGGAGACTCCCTGTTACGACTCCATGCTAGCCACTAGTCACCAGAGGTTCTTGGGACGCACAAGCCCATAGTTTTGCCCGACCACGTGAGAAAGGGGACGCTCATAGCCCAAATCTACACGTGACAGTGTACGGGAGAAGTAGGACGCTCTAGCCTATTCTCAATTCCGTACACCCACGTGGAGCCAAGTGAATGCATGACTTTAGTTTCACCTTTATTTAAGTGTTTTCGCATACAACCGATTTAAATAAAACTCAATGGTCACTATGGGGAGTCGCAAGCAACCCAGCATAGGCCGACAGCACGAGATTAGTGTCCATAGCACCAACCCCGGCTCATGAGAATTTGTATACCATTAGTGTCCACTCATTGTCCCGTTTTATGATTTCATCATGTTCCAAAAAGCCAATGTTGTACATCATGACCAAATTCATTAAAATACTCATGTAATGTAAATGGATCTAATCAAGCATCATATACATATAAGGATCCATTGACAAATAATCACTTCATTCTCTCAGTTAAGTCAAGAGATATTCTTCCATCATGGACACCTCTCATGGGTTCCATCTCTCTACATCGAATAATTTTACCAACTTAGGGACAAAGAGTATACAATAATGGGATGTCCATATGATGATCTTATACACATATTTCATATCACAATATGAAAACCAATGTTATTTGTAAAACAAAGATTAAGGAAATAAGGGCATAGATTTTACAAAGATAGATAACACAAATACACATGCTTCTTAGTAAAAAATCTAAACAAGGAATCACATCACCATACAATGATATTCATTACAAATCTCACATCAAACTTCATGTTATATGGATAAGCAATTCAAAACAAAATAACTTCACATGCCACAAAAGAAACTTATGATAATCGTGATATTATTAATGAAAGGCTTGAAGGAAAATCCTCACCTTAGGATGGACTTAGAAGAAGAGGGTTGTAGAAGATCCTAGCCGCTGGAAAAATATGAGAAAGAACTCTCTTCTCTTCTCTCTCTCTCTCTCTCTCTCTCTCTCTCTAGGGCATGGAGGCTAGGGTTAGGAGAAGGATTTGGAGGTGCGTAGTAGAAATATGGAGAGGGATGTACACGCGAGGTCTTGTGTAATAACTTCTTGAGGTGGGTTTCTCAAATCTCAATATTCGGATGATCTATGATCAATTCTAATCTGTTCATCTTATTAAGCTCGAAGAGTAGAGTCAGAATACGTAAATTTCTTGATGATCCACATTTTAGATTGGCCGATCCTTGAAAATGGCCTAGCGGGTGCTAAAATGGGCTTGATCTCAATTAACGATCTACGCTTGATGATCAGGGCCCAAATTTTGAAAAAATATATGGTCATAATAGGCAAATAATTGTACAAAGTTTAGTAGTTGATTGATGGTGAGAAATGCCTAGATCTGAAATTTCAATTTTTGGCGGAAAATGAAGGTGCTGGCTTTGTGGTTCAACGGTGTAGGATTATAGATCGGGGTCCAAATTTTATGTAAAGTCGTAGTCATATGAGTATAATAAGTGGTCCAAATTTGAGAAGCGATTGATGGTGAGAAGTGGGTAAATTGAAAGGTTCAGATTTAAAAAGAGTTGGTAGCTCATTAATTTCTAAAACGGGATAACTTCGCGCATAAGAAAGATGCTTATCAAGGTGGGGCACTCAAATCACACTATTGGTCCATGATAAAGACAATCCAATTCACTCATGTGAAGAAAAATATTCGACTACGACTAACCATCTACTTTCCTCACTCGATGGACATAAAAATCAAGGGTTAAGGGGCTGATTTGACAATTGGACCACTTTTACTATGATTTAAGGGCTGAAATTTGACATGTATGGTTAATATGTGCCCAAATGCTTAAATCCAGGGTTTTGCGTGAAAGTGATTGTCAGAAACTATAATACTTAAAAATGGCATCTTAACTTGAGCTTAACTAATGGCATTTTCGTAATTATCTGAAAAGTGCGTGATTTTTGAAATCTGATCTTTCTACGATGTTTATGGGATCATTTTAAGCAACTTTTGTAAAAGGTCCCCTATCGGATCTCCTACGGATGTCCCGCTATTCGCAAATCAACGGTAAATGTACAATAATTAATAAAAAATAAATTTTCAAATAAATCTCGAAAATCTAGGGCGTTACAGATCATCTGCTCACTCACATCGTAGGTTCAAGAAATTTCAAGTTGGAGATTATGTGATGGTTCGTATTAGGCCAGAGCGGTTTCCTCGTGGAACCCTCAAAAAAGTTGTAGGCTCGTAGTGTGGGACCTTATAGGATTTTAAAATGAGTGGGTCCTGATGCGTACATTGTAGACCTTCCATCTTCCATGAGTATTAGCGCTACATTCACTGTGGAGGACCTAGTATCTCTTACGGCCCCACCTCCGACATCCACTTCATACCTAGACCACCACATTAACCCCGATCCATCCCAGGACCTATGGCCTTTACCCGACCCATCTTCCCAGCCATTACCCCTTTTGCCATCCATACCTACCAGGAAAGAAGAGGTCGAGGAGATTTTGGATCACCAGGTAATATCCACACACCAAGGGGGCTACCAAAAGCTTCTTGTTAAGTGGAAGAATAGGTGTGGATCACCGAGGCAGAGTTCCAGAGCTTAGATCCAAATTTTGTTGGAGCGATATAGGAACTTTATTTAGCCAGTGGCGAAATCTTCTCAACTAGGGAGAGTTGATGGGGACACCATACACCCACTATTACGCATGTATTAGAGGAGGTGGGCCTCACTCTCTTTGTGGCTGGACGTGTAGCAGGACCAGAGGAGGAGCACCGTTCAAGGGGCTGATTTGCCCCTGGACACTTTTAGGTGTCTTCAGGCCGGACCGAGCCACTGAGGGCCAAACCCGACCCGTCTCTTTTTTTTAGGCATTTTTTTTTCTATTTGGAGAAGGCTTTAGTGCACTTTTTTCTTGTTATGAGATATATATACTCTTGTAAAATCCTATTTTCTTTTCTTAATGAATGTTTATGAAATTATTGAGTGCTCTATTCTCTCTTCTTCCTCCATTTCCATGAGATTGTGGTGTGTAGGAGAAAACAAGGTGTGAAATCTTACCTCCATTGGAGGGTTTTCTACGTGGTATGAAGTTACCCTAGAACTTTTTCCTTGGTATCTTCTTTCTCCCATCTCTCTCTCTCTCTCTCTCTCTCTCTCTCTCTCTCTCTCTTCTTCTTCTTCTTCTTCTTCTTCTTCTTCTTCTTCCCCAAACCTCACCTCAACCAACATCTAATCCTTACCCCAAACCACCTCCATTGACAATCCAAGCCATCCACATGTACACACGCACATGTGCGCACATGCTTACACATGTGAACCCCATCTCTCATCTCCCCTTTGATTTCCCTATTCCGATACCTTCACCCTCATCTAAACCCAATCCCCTATCCCCTCTAAAATTCCCATACCTTAAATACCCTAAATCCCATACCCTAATAATTTATGACAAGTCAACAAATGGGAAGCAAACAAGTAGAGGAAGATGAAGACTATTCAACATCTACTTCAAGACATCATTCATCAACTAGTTCACAAATCAACTTAGACTTGTCAATCTTAGGACATTGAATAAGCTTGGTGCATAAACTATTTATCTTCTTTTATGAATGATCATACAAGCATGTTATGACCAAGGACCAATCTAGAATCATGAGTGTCCATTTGTGAGTAATTTTATCAATAATATGTTCCAATGAAAAAGCTTGGTCCAAAAACCACCATCTTCTTCTTTTCATGATGATTGGAAACCAACATTCAATGTTAGCGATGAAGCTGGGAGAACATCATGAATTTAGAATTTCCATTTAGAAGTAAATTCATAAACCATATACACAACGATTTCTGTAGTGATCGAGATTTTGGGTACTACCATGTAATATCAGTTTTTCTATTGTAATGGCTTCTTGAGCCGAAGTGGAGTGACGATAGGGTCACCTCCACTGCATTTCTATAGTCTACTTATTATATTTTAATGAAATTGTTATACTATAAAAAACCGTCCACAACGAATTTGAGCTTTATAGAAGTGTCCCTGATGTCAGAAAAGATGAAAACAAGAAGCCACATGATGGGGACATCACTGCACGGACACACCTACATACGTACTAGATGAGGCGGGCCGCTCTCTTCTTGTGGCTTGGCGAGTACCCATTCTGAAGACCTCACATGGCATGTACATGCATCTAGAAGACCCTACACTAGGGAGATGCATGTGGGTTGCAAGAGGAAGACTTCTGGACCTTTGGATTGCGTAGACACGACGATCGGACCGTTGGATCACGTGGAGGACATGATCGGACCATTGATCGTGGCCATCATTAGCTTAGGACATCTTTATCAGCTTTAGGCGTCTTAGAATTTTAGGATTTATTTATTTTTTGTTATTTAGTGGACAAAATAACATTACTTTTGGTTGATTTTCAAATTTGATATATTTTTATGTATTAGGACACGTGGAAGAAAAAAAGAACTAAAAAGGCAAAATTGTCATTAAAGCTCCATAGAGCTAACAACCCCCCCCCCCCCCCCCAGGGTTTTTCTTAATAAAGTTTCAATAAAAAAATACGGATTGGCTCCTTCTCTTAGGGCCTGTTTGGTAAAACTTATTTTCAACACTTACCATTGAAATTGGCTGTTTTCAATGATTTTCCTTTTATTCAGACGGTTTGGTAAACCCAAAACCTAAAACGCTTAATTGGAATTTTCACTGATAAAATAAGAAATTTTTTAAGCTTCCCTCGTCTGGCTTAACACTTATAGCTGAATGCAGTAAGTGATTTTGATTTACATTTTTTTATAAATGGCAACTTTACCCCTCCGTTACAAGCTTCCGCAGAGATGATTGTGTAGGGTAGACATCCCGTTGATATAGCAAATTTCTTTGGCCCCACCATGATGTATGCATATCCACACCATCCATCAATTTTTTCAGATCATTTTAGGGCGCGAACCAAAAAACGTGGCAGAACCAAAGCTCAAGTGGACCGCACCACAGAAAGCAGTGGAGATGATGATGCCCACCGTTGAAACCTTCCTAGGGCCCACCATGATGTTTATTTGCCATCAAAACTGTTGAGAAGGAAGGTTACGCGGACTTGGATGAAAGTAAAACAAAAAATATCAGCTTGATCCAAAACTTCCATTAGCACAAGAAGTTTTCAATGTTAGACATTCAATGCCTATTGTTTTCTGTGGTGTGGTCTACTTGAGTTTTGAATCTGCCTCATTTTTGAGCTCATGGCCTGAAATGATCTGAAAAATTAGATAGACGGTGTGGATCTAAAACATACATCATTGTGGGGCCAACACAACTTTACCACCTCAACATGGTAGCGAGGCTACCACGGATGCCTATTGGGGTAAGGATTGCTGGCGCTGACGGACGTCTCTGCCAAGAGAAAAGTTCCATTGCTGGGAAACTAGGTGGGGCCCCATTGCTGGGAAACTAGGTGGGGTCCACCGTAATGTTTTTTGAGAAATCCAACCAATCCATACATTTTGCGAGCTCATTTTAGAACGTGCAACAAAAAACGGTGCAAATCTGAAACTCAAGTGAGCCATACGAGAGAAAATAATGGGGATTTAACAACCACTGTTGAAACATTCGTATGGTCATGTATGCTTTATATTAAGGTAAGTATTTTGTGCTTTCAGTTCATCCCAGTGGTAGTGACCTCATAAACAGTTTGGATGGCATATAAACATCAAGGTGGAGCCCATCCTGGTTTCAACGATAGGCATTTCTCTTCCCAGTTCAATCATCACTGTTTCTGATAGTATGGTCCACCTTAGATTTGGATCTTCTTCATTTTTGGAATCATGCACTGACATGGAATGTGAAAACGGATGGACAGTGTGGATATAGAATACACACATCAAGGTAGGCCTTACAGTAAGGGTTGCACCGTCTTGGGTGAAAGGGGGGGCTCACTGTATCCACTCCGCTGCGTACGTATCCACTCCGCTGTGGACGCGGATTGGGTACTACCGCCACCATGAACTATCTGAACAGATGGTCCTATCAAGGGATCCGTAGAGCCCACCATGATGTATACATTTTATCCTTGCCGTCCATACATTTTTTACAAATTATTTTAGGGCATGAGCCCAAAAAGGAGGCAGATTGAAGGCTCGTGGGGACCACACTACATGAAGGAGTGGAGATTGAATCCTACCATTGAAAACTTCCTAGGGCCCACCGTGATGTTTATTTGCCATCTAATCTGTTCATGAGGTCATAAAGACATGTAGGAAGAGAAAACATAAATATCAGCTTGATCTAAAACTATTTGTGTCCCCAGGAGTTTTCAATGGTGAGCTTTCAATCCCCATTGCTTCTTATGGTGTGGTCCACTTGAGCCTTCAATCTACCTCCTAGGATCCACTGTAATGTTTATTTCCTATCCAACCTGTTGAGTAGGTCACACAGACATAGATGAAGAGAAAATGCAAACATCAGCTTGATCCAATTTTGTGGCCGCAAGAAGTTTTTAACAGTGGGCATTCGATTACCATTGCTTCCTATGGTGTGGTCCACCTGAGATTTGGATCTACCTCATTTTTGGGCTTAGGCCCTAAAATGAGCTCGTAAAATGGTGGAACGACATCGATTTCACATGGACATCAAAGTGGGTTATCTTCTTCTTCTTCTTCTTCTTTTTTTGAGGGATGGCATAAACATTTAGTCACATGGATTGTACATAACGATATTTTGTGGACCCCACCGCAAGTTATGTGTTTTACCCACGCAGTCCATCCATTTTGCTAGCTTATTTTAGGGTATGAGACCATAAAAGAAGCTGGTCCAAATCTTAGGTGAACCACAACACAAGAAAAGTGCTGATTGAACACCATTGATGGGATGGCTATGATTGCCTAACCTAGCAATTGTTGAATTATGGATGATAACAATTGGGTAGCGTGGCACACCTATTAAATAAAGATTTGTATATGTGTTGCCCATTTATTTGATCAGGCAAGAATACTTTTTTTTCGAACCAAAGCATTTTTTAAGGTCATCGGAATAAAAGCATGTTGCAAGTGGAACCCTAGAGATGAGTGACCCAATATCTGCTAGTGTGTCATGTCATCATGCGTTGTGAGTCATCTCTCAACAAGGGGAGTTAAATGATGCTCCATCTAAGTATAGTTCATATCTCAGGTTTTGTTCATACAAGTGGGCCCATTGGTTTCATGATCAATAATAATGTCAACATAGGGCCCACTATGGATGGATCATTCAAAATAGTAACAATAATAAATAAATAAATATTAGATGATCCTAACCTTCAAAACAACCTTTATCAGTTAAATATGAGATGTTTAGTTGTCCAATTCAAGGACACTAATTGAAGGGTTATGATTATTCCATTAAGAAGAATACAATACATGGTTCATCAATTGAAATATTATGTTTGAGAGATATAAGTGAATTGGGCATGTGTGCCAAGTTTAGTAGCATAGCAAAAGATAGAAATTGAGACAATAAGCGCAAATATGACAAATTGCTAATTTTCAGACATTTATAATTTGTGCTTACCAAACAAACTTTTGTGCAAAAGTACTTAATTTCAAATATTAAGACTTTTTGCAAACAAATTACCAAATGGATTTTAAGTACTTATAAGTACTAAAATTCAGCACTTTAAGTTTTCAGTACTTGCATTAATTTTCAGACCTTATTTTTCAGTTTACCAAACGGCACCTTAGTGTTCTCTTGAGATTGTCAAAAGGTGTGAAGCCTCTTGGTGTGAAATTAAGTTTACTACATAGTGTGAATCCACAATCTATCATCTTCTCTTTTATTCTCGAGAGGTATTCTCCTTCAAACCCTAATCTCCCATCTTCTTCTTCATATTTTCTTCTTTCTCTTCAAACCCTATTCTCTACCAATCTTTATCCTTCACCTAGACCTAAACCCCGCATCCTACTACCCCACACTACCCACACACGCACGCATCCACAGGCACGGGTGCATGCACGGGCAGCCACATGTGGCACCTCTTTGCTTCTCTTTTTTACTTCCTGTTGCTTATTACCCTCTCTAGATTGAAACCCCTCAAAACCCTTAACCCTAATTTCCATATTTTCCCTATTTCAAAGCTTTAACCCTAATTTCTCCCCCTTTTTTCTTAAAACCCTAATCCTAAATTCCTTGGAACCCTAAATCCCTTTAATCCCCTTTAGATACACATCATTCCCTTTGAATAATAGACTTTCCCTATGTTAATGGTGGAATTTCTTAAATCCCATGGGGCCTTTTGATTAATATCTTATTAGTTCTTCTTTTCGAGCATGTAATAGCCTAGAATTCCCATAGTTTTTTATTTGTTTAGTGTTTGATTTACATGTGTCTTTGCTGAATTTTAATAGTTCATGCTCGTATTATTTTAAATCTGAATTTCTTACATCCTAAGGTAGAAAATGTTGTCCTACATAACCACAGCTCATCATTTTCAAACTTACCCCAACTTTTTTAGAGTTCCTTTCAACTGAAGAAAAAAAAAAAGTTTAGGGATACAGTCAGGAATCAATTTGAGGCAAAAAAGAAGAGCCTTATCTTCAGTTTCCTCAAGGTTAGTTGCATCAGCGAAATGGAAGAAGAGAATCGTTGCACCATTCAAATCGCAAACAGAACCTCCAATGCTGGCGGCAGTTGAGTTCATGCCAAAAGAAGCCACTGAAATAAAGTTTCTAAAAATCCATGATCTAGTGCTTTTAGAGCTGTTTGAAAAGTTACAGAACTTCTCCACCAATGCACCAATTTGGAAACAGTAGAAGGCAGCAAAAACACTATTTTGTTTAGAACATTTTCCTTTCTATGCTATTTGCAGACTCGGACGTGTGCCTTCCCACATATCTTCAACTGAATTTTAGTGGTAACATATTTTATCACTATAATAACAGTCACTCATATATTTACATGATTTGCAAGGGCAATCCATGATAGGATCCACCAAAGATCTTAGCTTAGTAGCCAAAGGATGATTAGGACATGACATTAGCTTAGTGGCTCAGCAATTTAGTCTTACTTTGTTTCAAGTGAGTTTGGTTGCACCAAATATCATGAAATATCAGAAAATTTTGAACCAAATTAGACTGATTAGTCACGAAATATCATGAAATTTCATGATATTTGGTGCAAACAAATGCACCATTAGACTTTCAAGTATAGGGATAACAAATAGGGGACCTCAATGAGCCGATTCGCAACATCTGCCACTTTCATTTATGAATACTTGAGAAAAAGGTGGATAATAACCCACTGTTTATTGTATGCTGTATGCTTGCTTATCGAGGACCAAATTACCCTAGTCAAATGTGAAATATCTTCTTTTCCATTTGTATATGTGCATCGAGATAATTGTAGTTTCAGGTCATGAAAAGCTTGATGAAGAAGGAAGTAACAGGATTTTCTTCTCTTTTTTTTTTTTTTTCTCATTTTCTTTTTCTTTTTCTTTTGTTGGGGGGTACTGGGTAGAGATGGTATGGGGGAAAGGGTTTTATCTTATACATTTGTAGGTCAAGTAAACCTAGGAGTTCTGAGTTTCAAAGGTTAGTGAGACTTAAATCTCTCCCTCTGATAAAAATGGTGGTCGAGAACCGCTAATGGTGAATCTAATCTACGGTTTGTGATCCTCGAGATCATCATCATCATCCAAGCCCAAGCCCAAGCCCAATCCCAATCCCATCTAATTGGGGTTGGCTACATGATTGTTCAGATTCATGTTGAAGTTCTGGAATAAGTTTTATGCCGGCTGCCAACCTGACACACCCTCCTCCTTTATCCAGGCTGGGGACTGGCAATAAGAGAATAAAAACTCCCACAGGCACGATGTAATAGACTATTACATAGGTTGACTACAATCCTACACTACCTGATAGTCTATTGCATAGTTGATTACAATCAACAATTTTTTTGTGATACTCGAGATGAATCACGGAAAATGAACTATTTCAAATGGGTGGAGAGTTGTGGGTCCACCCTTAGGACCAGATATATTTGTTTTGAGTAATTTAGTTTATATCTTACCTTTTGGAGGTGGCAATGATAAGCATATTTTTATCTGGATGGAAAAATGTTGTGAATGATCCATGGCATGTACCTTGTCCTTGATGTATACAAAAGCATGAATATGAAAGCCTTAAAGAACAATCATCTCAATCTTACATGGGAATAGCCTGTGTCAATTATTTGCAACGAGGTGTATTGTTGCTCATGCTCTTGAAAACTCACTGGACCTCTGGCAGGTGTAAGAAGGTCTCTCTGTCCCTCGCTCTTCTGGTTGCAGAAGTTAAGCTCTGGGCTGTTAAGCCACTGAGCAGTTTTGGTTAGGTCTATATTCCATTCTTCAGTATCCTACTAGTAAGTCTCCTACTAGTGATAATATTTGGATGATGAAACCTCACAAAAGCTTGGGTACTCAGTTAACATCAATAGTAAAGTTCTGGCTAGTGATCAGCTATTTAACCGGCAGCTTTGCTCCTATAATTTCTTGTCTTTCTTCTAATGTCTAAAAGGAACTTCAGTTCATTAGTTAGTCAAGTTCCTTCTCTGTCAAACAGATGTCTCTGGGATTATTTGACATCATTTATATTCCTAAGTTTTTTTAATGGCAACTGAATTTTATTGCAGAACTGAACGAAAAAAACAATGAAAGAAAACAACGGGATAATGAGAAATCAGCCCACAGGAGGCTACAGACATTCTTTCACAAATCCCCCCAAAAGCCCAAAAACTCTTCCCAATTACAGCCTTTGAAAAGAGAATTTTCGGAGGCCCACATTATCGAACTCCTTTTTCCCTTCGAAAATCACTTCAGCTTCTTCCAATTTATTGTTGAAGACCCTGTTGCTTCTTTCCTTCCAAATGGACCACAAAACTGACAGGAAAGCAATACGCCATAAAATTTTCCTCCTTTTTCCCCAAACCTCCCATGACCATGGTTGAGAGAGACCTTTGATAGACCCAGGCATTACCCAAAATTGTTTGATAAGATGTAGCATCTCATTCCAAACTGAAGACACCATTTGACAATGAATAAAGAGATGATTAACGGATTCTGCATCCTTGGGGCATAAGGGGCATGCATTCATAATGATCATCTTCCCATTACACAAATGGTCCACAGTTAGGACTTCGTTATTACCAACAAGCCAACCAAAGACTCTTGTGGTGGAGGGGGAAAGGGTGGAAGGGAAGGAAAAGGTATGCGATTCAATGGTGCAATTTTACAGAAGACTCTTATTGAGGGAAGAGTGGAGCAGGCCAGTGCTTGATAACCTGTATTTTGATTCACTATCTTCAGAAATGGCGGACAGTTTGGAAAAGGTGTTTACCGAGGAAGAAATCAAACATTCAGTTTCAGAGCTGGGAAGTGACAAGGCCCTTGGACTGGATGGCTTTCCAATCATGTTCTATCAAAGATTTTGGGAGACGGTTAAGAACGATGTAGTTGCTTTTATGGATGAGGTTCACAAAAAGGATTGTATTGCTCTAGAGTTGAGGGCAAACTTCAAAGCAGTTATTCCCAAAAAGGAAGGAGCCCAATGTCTTCAGGATTTCAGACCTATTAGCTTATTGGGAAGTCCCTGTGAAATACTTGCTAAAGTGTTAGCTTCAAGATTTCGGGCAGTTTTGAATGTGGTCACCTCAGCAGCCCAAGGGACGTTTGTGGAAGGCAGACAAATTGTCGATACTTTTTTGGTGGAAATGAATGCTTACATTCCTATATAAAAAGGGGCTTAAAAGATATTGTTTGCAAGCTAGATATAGAAAAGGCATATGACCACGTAGATTGGGGCTTTTTAGATTACATGTTAAAGAGATTGGGGTGTGGGGTTAAATGGTGAGCTTGGATTCAGAAATGCGTCAGGTCAGCTAAATTCTCAGTTTGGTGAACGGATCTACAAACGGTTACTTTTCAGCTTCTAAAGGTCTACAACAAGGGGACCCCATGTCCCCATGCTTATGTGTGGTGGTTATGGAGGCATTGGGTCGGATGCTAGAAAAAGGTGTACAAGTCAGATTGATCAAAGGTTTTGGGGTGGACAAATAGGACTTTCAAATATCACACTTATGGTATGCGGATAATACATTACTTTTCTGTGAAGCAGATGCTACATATGTTGAAAATCTTCATTCGATTATCGTCTGTTTCGAGGTGGTTTCCGGTTTAAAGGTTAATCTTATCAAGAGTGAGATCCTGGGTGTGGAAATCACAAATACGGAGTTAAAGATTTTTGCCAAAGAGATGGTATATAAGGAGGGCTCATTTCATACGACATATCTTGGTCTTCCGTTATGCATTGGTAGGCCGCCAAAACATGTGTGGGATAGAGTGGTGGAAAGGTTTGAATCGAAGTTGTCTCAATGGAAGACTCGCAGGCTATTATTGGGAAGAAGAATCATGTTGATCAAGACAGTGATGTCCAACCTCCCACTTTACTACATGTCTCTTTTCAAATGTCCAAAGTCAGTTTTGGCAAAACTGGAACTTAGAAGGGATTTTTTGTGGAAAGGAACTGTTGATAATCATAAATTCCACCTACTGAAGTGGGAAGAGGTATGTAAGCCTTAGGGGGGTGGGGTGAGGGGGGGTATTAGGAAACTGGAGGACATAAACTTGGCTCTGTTAGGCAAGTGGATCTGGAGATTTGGCGTAAAGAAGGCTTCTTAGTGGAGAGAGGTGATCACTAGAAAATATGGGGTTGATGAGCTGGGGAGATGGACTAAATTGACATCATTATATAGGGCATCACACATTTGGAAGTCAGTTGCCTCAATTAAATATAGAGTTTGGGAAAGGGTTGGCTTTGAGCTGGGTAATGGGAAGAAATATTAAATTTTGGAAGGATAGGTGGGTGGGGGAACAAAAGCTAAATGATCTTTTTCCATGTTTGGCGAGAATTGCAGTCGAAGGAGGGTTAAGGGTAGCTAGTTGTCTTTCAATAGTTGGGGAGAAGATTGTATGGTCCCCACCATGCAGGCAGTACTTGGATGATGAAGAGACCGAAGAGTTAATTTCTTTGCTAGAGTTTTTATCAAAGATGGCTCTGATACCTTCAAATGAGGATTCAATGAAATGGCTTAATGAGAAATCTGGTAGGTTTTCGGCAGTGTTTTAAATTGCGAATAGCGTGTAGCGTAGCCTTCACCCCTCTGAAGCGTGAGGCGTAAGCTACATAGCGCGTAGCGTAAGCTACACACTACTTAGATTTTTAATCAAGGTTGCACCAAATTAGATGATTAATAATAAAATTTAACAAAATTTCATGATATTTTGTGCAACCTAAAGTAATAGCAAGGGGTAATGATTAAGTATAAAAGTGAAGAAAGAGCAACAAAACTGATTTAAAACTATTTCTTATATTATTTTACTAGAAGCATTGAAAATACTAGCGAATTTTCATCGAAATAGAAAAATGAAACAAATCATTAAAAACATTATTGATTTTAATGTTATAGTGAAAAATGATTTGTAATATGAGCTATGTAGCGTGTGGCGTAGTCTATGAACCATGTAGCATAGTCAAATTAATCATGTAGCGTATGCTACGCGCAACTTAAGCTATTTTCATGAGCTACGTAGCGTTTAGGCTAAGCTACGCTACGTAGCGTAAGCTACACGCTACATAGCATAGCTATTTAAAACTCTGGTTTTCGGTTAAATCCCTCTATATTTACCTAAGTGGGGTCAGTTCTATCGGTGAGGTTTGCCCGACATCATTCATTTGAAGCTATGGCGCTCCTCCAAAGGTTGCGGCATTTGCATGGTTAGTGGGAAGTAAGAAAGTGCTGACAATAGATAACCTTCGGAAACGAAGCTTCATTCTTCCAAATATTTGTTTGATGTGTGTACGGGACGAGGAGTCGGTGGATCATCTTTTCCTTCATTGCCCTTTTGCAAAAAGATTATGGGATCGATTTTTGGCTTTGTTTGGAGTCTTATGGGTAGTGCCTCAATCTATCAACAGTTTTTTCCTAATGTGGCAGGAAAGTGTTTCAAAGAAGCTTGGGAGAAAAATTTGGTGCCTATGTTTGCTCGCTGGTGTATGGGTCATATGGTTAGAAAGAAATAATCAACGCTTGAAGAGTGTCTCCAAGCAGTTTTCACAGGTTTTTAGCAGAGGAAAATCTCTTGTAATAGAATGGGCTTTATATTTGACAATCATAGATGATCTTCCGGTTTTAAGGGGGTGTTGTAAATTTGCGGTTTTTTTTTTTTTTTTTTTTTTTTTTTTTTTGTGTGTGTGTGTGTGTGTGTGTGTGTGTGTAGCTTGAGCCTTGGCTCTCTTGAAATAAAATTATCATCGTTTCAAAGGGGAAAAAAAAAAAAGCCCAACCAAAGACTACAACCCTTGGGGAACCATGGAAACGCCATAAACAGGCTAGCAGATCAGTATGAGGTAATCTCTCTCCTATCTTAATGAGTTGATATAAAAATTTAACAGTGAAAGATCTTGATTTCTCCCCTTTCCATCTCCATCTATCTTCAGTCATAGGATCCAAAGAAAAATTATCCAATCGGGCATGCAGCCTAACAAACTCCTCCATCTTATCACCACTGAGGTTTCATCGAAAAGTAGGAAACCAAGAAAGTACACCATCCAAGACGCTAAAACATTGGGAGATCAACTCCCGCTTGTTGATGGCTAGGATATAGAGACTACAAACCAAGGAAAAGCGGTCTATCAGAATCTTGTCTTGGCCCGCTGCAACTATAATTCCTTTCCTGAATTCAGTTGTGCCTCCCATTACTGCCTTCCATATTCTTGACACCCTATACAATGACATGCTGACCGTGAACCTTCCTTCATCTTGTGTACCATCTTTGTGCACAATAATTAGCTTTCCATACACTGTCCACTTCTGAGCGAAACCTCCACAACCACTTGCCAGGCAGGGCTCCGTTCATTATTTTGAGATCTTTAACTCCCTCCCTCCAAATTGTTGTGGTTTGCACACCTCGTTCTATACAATGGTAAACTTCTTTTCTTCCATTTCTCTCCGAAGGAAATACTGATTTGCAGTGTCTCTAAGCGGCATATAACTGAAACTGCGCATAGGAAAAGAGACATGAAATTAATTAGCATGTTTGAGAGAGCTGCTTTGATAAGAGTTAAATGACCCCCAGCAAAAGATGCTTTTCCAAGCCAATAATTTCCTTTCAACTCTTTCGATAGGTGAATCCCGAAGCTGTTTAGGAGGTTTCTCAAGGCATACTGTTAGACCAAGTGGAGGGAAAGCTACCTATCTTGCATCCAAAAACTGAAGCAGATGCCTAACATCTCACTTATCGACATGGTGACTTTTTGCCCATATATAATTTCATACCATCTTAACCCTAAGTAAGTTGGCCACATGCTCTTCATTAGCACCCCAGAAAAGTAATGTCTCATCTGTGTTAAAGGTTAAAAAGTAATGTATCATATAAAAAGTAAACAGTATTATTACCGTTAGGTTTTATTTGGCTCCACTAACAATGGAAGTAGGTAGATTTTGAGGTTTCAAGCTAACTGAAATTGAAGATTTGGTGTTGGCAAGTGGGTAACAGCACTGGATTATGCTTTCCTATGGAGGAGACGGGGGGCGAACCAATCATAGCCATCCATAAACTATAGTTGTAATTGCAGAAGGCGTGAAGCAAAGCAGCAACAAATTTGGGCGCAAGGCCAGGGAAGCGTCTGTTTCAAAATTTTAGCAACTAGCAAGTAGGAGTGGGAGAGTGAGTCCAAAGCACAATTTGAAGCGAAAGCGCCACCTGGTTATAAGGATCACACAGCTAAGCCACAACTCAAGAACAAAAATTTCAACAACTAAACCACATAAATTACCCTAATGTCCTTTCAAACCAACTCCAACACATAATGGTAATACTCAGCTAAATACTTACGAAGAAGAAGATATCACCTTGATGTGTCAAAGTGAATAGTAATGACTATGAGTTTGTTTTCCTATATTGTCGTATATATAAAAAATTTGAATAGTAGTGACAAGAATAAAAAAATTGAACGACTATCTCACAAGAATGTTAGAAATAAAAAAGCTTTAAATAAAACTAATGCATATAAGACCATGCAACAGGTATGTACTATCTTCCACCATGACGTGACCAAGAAGGCCCACCAGGTTACATGGGAATCTGTTACTAGAACTAGGGTGATATTGGAGCCGTGCCTTTGAAGGAGAGGGCAATTTCCCGCCACCTTCATGTATGTTATTATTCGCATGGCCACAAATTCTATCCACCATTTCCCTCTTTCTACCATTATACAGTTGTGGAAGGCAGGCAGCGTATTCAAAATCATGCTGCCTAACATCATCTCTAAATCCATGACCTATTCTGAAATCTTCTACTAGGGCTCATTCTCTCATCGCTCAAAGGCACCATCAGATGTAATTGAATCATCATCAAATGAAAACAATCTGTAGATCCAAATACCTTTGAGTATGCTTGTAAATTATGGTTTGCATGATGATATGAATAGCAGATATGAGCATATGAACTAGAGTGCCAAAAGGATGTAGGACAATCAGCGAGTTCAGACAAGTGGATAGCGTCATTGGCCTTGAGTTCCTACAAGTGGGCTCATGGTTTAGTGGTCCAGACCGTTGATCTGATGGGCTGCAGCTTAGATGGACCGATCAGAATCTTCCATATTGGAGAATCCTAGTTATCCAATCTTCAGCCCTTTTTTTCTGTTGAACGTAGACAGCTGCTGTATCTTTTCTAAATCGTGTATTTGCAGACACCAACTGAAGGGTTAGGATTTTCCCGCCACGGTATTTTTAAAGATTGCCCATTTCATAATGGAATCCGTGATGTCCCGATCACCATACCATGAGCTCCACTTCTACGAACTCAAATCCCAAGGACACCATAGCACTTAAAGCTTTACCTCTTGCATGTGAATCATAGGCTTTCGCCATAACCAACTTCAACCTGCACAGCTCTCCCCATTGGCAGGTTACAGAACACATGTGCATTGTACCTTGAGTGCACTTAGCGCCTTTAATACACAGCCTTTTTGAAGCATTCGGGCATCATAGAATAATAGTTTCTCAGACCCTCAAAAAAAAAAAAAAAATCTAATGTCTCAATCTCAATTGCAAATGGGGAAAATTTAACCTAAAATTACAGTCATAGAATGATTATTTCATAACAAACTTTTGAGGAGGGGAACCAATTCCAACCCTGGACGACTAATGTAATGACGAAAACCATCTTTGCCCTGATTAGGGCATATAGTGAATCAAATAAATTTTTCTTCATCCCAATCAAGGTTCTCTTCTTCTCAAATTCTACAAAAATGCCACCATAGGAAGAAGCAAAGTTCAAAAGTTATCTCCATGCTAGTGTGAAATGATAGTTAATGGAAAACAGTTCGGTGGCATATTTCCAAAGCGGCTTGAAATTTCTAGATATAGACAACATAATCTATCACAAATTAGTGGATTATTTCTGTTCTCACACTTTGCTAAAAGTCTATAACAAAACTGTTATCGAACGGTGACACTGGATGCACAAGTACATTGAATCATGAACAGTTGGTTTAAACAAGTGGGGACAACTAAATTATAATGGCATTTCCTAGTATTCATAAAAAGGAAGTGCCCTAAAACCTAAAATTGACGTTTGGTATGTGTATGATAGATTGGGTTAAAAGAGTTAGTGTTTCCTTATGAACTCCACTCATCCAGAAAGCAAGCAGCAGCTAAACTGGAGACATGAACTTGGTATTTCAACATAAAAACCAATTCATGGTTTGATTTGGAATATCATCAAGCATGGGATGAAGAAATCCGTATGGAAAGACACTAATTCATTTACACAATTGATTCGAAACAGCTAAAATTGGTTTGGGGGGGGGGGGGGGGGGGGGGGTTGCGGGGGGGGTTGCGGGGGGACAGCTGCATGTTTTAAGAAGTTTTGAAAAGTCTATAATGAGCGCATGTCTGGAAATGGTTGCACAAAGTGTGAAGTGAAGTGAAGAGTGGAAGTGTGTATTTCAAAATGTTAGCAAGTATAAACAGCTAGGAAGTGGGAGTGGGAGCAGGAGCAGGAGCATGAGTCCAAAGCTTGATATGAAGCGGGCAACACCTAGTTAGAAGGATTCTGCAACTGAAGCTTGGATGTCTCTTGCAAAGCAGAGCAAGAAGGATTCTTTTCTACCGAAGGTATTATCATTTCAGGTCCAACCAAAATGTGATGTTGGTTTGGGAAGAAATGGCAGGAAAGGGACATCCTGCATAATTCAGTTCCATTCTCCATGCTGCTCCAAACACAGCACATAACCATCCATTCCACCAAAAAAAAAAATTCCACGCTGATTGCAATTTGGAAAAAATCAAATTGCAACATAATCTTATATGAGATGAACAGGTATATTCTATTATGTTAATTATGTTACCAGAAGCTGAGTGTATAAAGCTCAGCAGAAAGATGCGTTTCCTAAAAAAAATTATCTTAGCCTTAGTAGATAGGCAAAAGTTATGACTGGCTGACCACCAGCTGGCAACCTTCCTCTTTTTTTAGACTCCAGAAATGGCCTTGGAATAGGCTGGAATGACTTGCTACATATCATACTAAATTGTCAAATGTCAGGTGCACAACCTGACTATAAGCTCTACCTCAAGAACAGACCAAACAACAAGACATTTGATGTAGGGGCATTTTCACACCAAGCTCGAGTGGGGCTGCCCGTGCGAAGCGAGAGCACACTCGGGGTGGGGCAGACCGTGCGAAGTGGCTGCACTGTGCAAAGTAGGGCGGCTCACGAAGGAGGGCGCAACCGGGGCCTGGTCTAGCCTACGCTATGAAATAAAAGGATATTTCGTGCCTCCCCCATAAGCTCTGGAGCTTTTGGTGAGTTGGTTGAATATCCTGCATCAAATTGGTATCAGAGCAGGAGGTCTCATGTTCAAGACTCCTCACCGGGGGTGATTAATGCATGGGCATTTTCACACCGGGCTCGAGTGAGGCGGCCCGTGCGAAGCAGGAGCACACTCAGAGTGGGGTAAATCGTGCGAAGTGGGACCCATGCGAAGTGGGACGGCTCACAGAGGAGGGTTCGATCAGGGCCTGGCCTAGCCTAGTCTATGAGATAAAAGGATATTCCGTGCCTCCCCCATCAGCTCTAGAGCTTTTGGTGAGTTGGTCGGATGTCCTACGTCAAGATTGGAACCAGAATCAGTTGCATAATGCCAATTGCCAAGGGAGAGATATAATTATGTAACACTAAGATTACCAAATTAAATCAAACATTAAGAGTGGACTTTAACTTCCGCTCATAAATTTGATTTACACTCTAGATAGTGAACAACCAAACCTTAAAGAAATCCTCAAACAATATCTAGCAAATATCCATTATAGTGGGTTCATTAATTCATGATGTCAGTAAACAAACAGCCTTTCTGCACCCACCTGTATACTGTTTTGTAAAATCGACAAACCTTGAGCCTTGAACACATGGCAATCAAAAACCAAGTCAAGATTCGACCCACAAAAGCTTGGGCCTGACTTGGTCTGGACCAAGACTCGGTTGAGTCATTGAGTATATCACACAATGCGCAAAATCCAGAAGATCGAAACTTGAATCTCTAGACTCAAGAAATTTTAAAGAGGTGCAAGTTGTGACAAACCAAATACGAGTAAGAAAAATCAATAGAAGAATATAAACAATTTACTGAGAAACAAATACATGCTAAATTTATTTAAATTCGACCAAATTGACTTTATTTTAACCCAAAATGTCAACACTTCCTAAAACAAAAGAACTACAATTTGCATTTCTCAAACACAATGGACAGGGAAATTCTCTACTGTCAAACAAGAACAAATCCAAGTCGCAAGATAGACCAGTGTTATCTCAAAATGCATACTGAAGAAATATAATCTTCCTTTCTATACCAAAATATTGTATTGTGTATCCAAATTACATGTCACAGGCTAATAACTCGTTACAATGAAACTGTTAGGAGGTAAATAAAGTTCCACCATACAGCTTAGCTACCACAATAGAAGCCATACGCCGCATTGCAAGGGTACTCTCAAGCAGGACCCACATGGGTCCAAACTCCTCTATAAGTCAACAATTTCTATACTTAAAGTCTGTAACAGAAAATAATGAAACGAAATTGCCTATCTGTTTATGGGTTCAAGCTGAACTTCCATTCTTTCGGAAGGATGTGATTCCCGCCGGGTGTATGTTCGGTTAGCGCGGAGAAGATCAACAGAGTCATCATCTTCGCTATTCCCCAAAACCCAATTACCATTTCCCAAACTCTCTCTTCTTTTTCTTCTCTTTGTTTCCTGATACTCCAAATACACGACCATTAAAGCACCGACCAAAAACCATCCTATCAAAGCCCAGTTAAGTCCTCGGACATTTTCACCCACATATCTATCTCCCAAATGTTTCATCCCACTAATAAGCGCCCCCATCCCTGCCACGACTGCACTCCTCCCAACAATAACATGCAAATATTCCCAAAGCACCCTCCTCGAAGAGATTTCCTCTCCATTAACCGGCTTTTTAGGCCGTAGAAACGCATTCACTGGCTGCATATATGCCAAAAGTATGGCAATCACACCAAACTTCACATGTACAGAGCTAATGAAAAAACCTCGAAGTTCAGCTGCAGCAAAAAGAATGCCAAGCAGGATGATCGCAAGTCCCGAATACTGCAAGTAAACATGAATTTGGTACCATCCATCACCCTTCAAATGCTTTGAGTACCTGGCTGCCAATATTCCACCAGGAAGCAAAATACCCCAAGCCACGAACATCATGAACCCATGAACAGCTAGAACCGGGCGTAAATCCTCTTCAGCCTCTGTTGACCCACGCATAAGCAGGACGCGGACAGGTCTGCTGCTCGTGGCTGAATGCATGTTCCGCTCACTCAAATGGTCCTCCGACCACTGAGCACCCATGGCCCACACAACTTTAAGTGGCGCCATCGGATCAATAATATTTTTACACCCCAACCTTCCATTGCAGGAAGGTGCCAATGGACGTATAAACTCGAACGTGATGATACTGTTTTCCAATTTGCATCTTACGTCTGTCAGATTTTCAGACGTTGGATGGAGGCTCAGTGCATCCTGGCCGTCTATCCAATATGTGCTCACATGACCTTTACCACTGTCGTCAACCCAACCTACATAAGCAAAGCTATTCACCATTCCACTGCCAAATGCAATCGCAAGGTACCCGCTTTTTTTCTCGCCTCGGACTGCAATTGATATTGAATTCGAACCATCCAATAATGTCCAAAACAATGTGACTTGCTGATCATCCAGAATGACACTGTTATTATACATATCTGAAAGACCTCCATTGACCACCTGAACTTTCCAACCCATTTTCTGCTCATAAAGTGACTGATAATAAACTTGGTCAGGAGTATTCCGATCGGGCAACCAAACCAACTCTTTTGGACTGGAGGGGACGCCCTCCGCTTCTGGCCCACCTGCATAGACAGTCTCCGACACATTTCTTGAAGTAGCATTCCCGCCAATTGGATCAGAAGTAATGTAGAGAGCAACATCATGCCCAGCCTGAATCAAGAATTTCGCCGGAACCCCACGTTCGACTCTCAACACCGGAGCCTCTTTCTTGTTGATATAAAAAACTTTCGACGGATTTGGGGGGTTCGGATAATGCAACGCAGGCCCCACCGTGACGACAAGAGGAGATTTCACATCTGCAAAAGTAAGATCTTGGTCTTCCATGTCTTTCGCCTCCAGTGGCCCAAAACAATCATTTACCTCCTCCGAAACATTAAGACTCAAATGCCCATAAGTCACAAGCCGAGGTCCCCCATGGTTTTGCGGCAGGTAATATCGGTTTAGCGTATCGGGTGGCCTAATCAATCCTAAGGCCCAAATCACAGTCATGTTGCTGGTTCTATTCACAGGTACATCATACTTCTGATCAATGGACGTAAGTGGCCGTGTGTAACGGACAAACGAAACTCCATCCCGCCTGTGGCCGTAAACCAATCGGGTATTGTTAACCAATCCCTTGGGATCCGTCTCATAGATGGTGTCAGGGCACACCCCCTGGACCAAACCGTCCTTGTTCTGCAAGCACTCACTGTACTTGGTAATGAAGTAGTCATCAGCAAAAGGCATGCCATCCTCTGTGAATCCAGTAACTGCCACATCAGCATGGAGCATGAACGATGATGACAACCCAGGTGTGGCCCAGCCAAATGCCATATAGTACTGGGATTCAACAGCTGCTTCAAGGCCGATATCGATCGAATCAGTTTCTGAATTCAACGTCCAACGGACACGGAATCCAGGGCATAGGCTCCTACAGTTATCAAACATCGTGGGCTGTTTGTAGGCCTGTTTTCTCCCACTACCATCCTTGTTTCTGATTGATGGTGATGGGACCGGTGCGATTGAATCTGACACGTTAATCGGGTTTCCGATCACGATGTGGCCGAAATCGGATGCAGTGGGGGGATCCCACACTGAGACAACCCCAATCTGATCCCACGTGTGGTTTTTCAGACTCACTACGAAGCTACTGTTCTTATAAGTTCGATTCAGGCGTTGATCCGAGATCTGGAATCCTAGGGTGAGGTTACTAAGATCGGGGCCGCGCGCGCCCCACCAGACCACATCGGAGCCGTCGATCATGTCAAATTCAGAGACCTTGAAAGAGCAGCCGTCGATTATAGTGAAGATGCCGCGGAGCTGGTGCTGGAGCATGGAGAAGTCCGATTGGAATCCGGTGTAGGGACTGCCCGTCGAGCAGTTTTGAGGGGGATTTGCGTTGCAGGAGTAAAACAGGAGCAGAATTAAGAAGGAGGAGTACAGATTTGGGTAGTCCGCCATGGGAATAAGATGTAGTTGCAGATCTATGACTTTTGAGGGAGAGAATTGGGGAAATAGTACCTGGAACTAGGGTTTGCTGTTGCAGTTGCTTTGGTAGTAGTTGTAGCTACTGTTCTCGTTGTAGGCGAAATAGATTGCCGTTGGGGAAGTTTTGAGTGTCGTTGTGAGTCAAATAGATTGCTGTTGGGGGGTTTCGTTGTGGGCGTGAGATTTTTGGAATTTGGAGGTGTGAATGAAAAGCGCAGTCAATACGTTTGCATATACAAAGGAGAAAAAGTGTTCACATGCAAACGTTCTACACGCCCTCATTTTCCCGCCAACGCATGACTTGTGTTGAACATCTGAACCGTTTAGATGGTGGGACCCACCCCTTGTTGGAAGGATCACCATATTACCTCAACATTCCTTATATTCTCCGTATCTCCAGCTGATGATCCCAATGACACTGATGGCACAGCTACATCCAATAACACTGTAGTATCAGAAATTCCAAAACATTGGCAATCTAAAGGTTGTTTAATTCAGTAATAATTATTTATTTTTGTATTTATGGCTGGTTTTTCGAGGTGATGTTGAGAACCAACATTTTTTTATAGTACTCTGTCATATTATCCCAAGGAGAAAAACATTAAAATTGTGGGGCTTCCGTAATGTATTTGTCTTATCCACACCGTCCATCCCTTCGCCGTCCTCTTTCTTTAGCACAACTATAAAACGAGGAAAATCCAAAGCTTAAGTGGACCACACCACACAAAACAGTGGGGATTGAATGCCTACCATTGAAAGACTCTGGGGAGCTAGGAGTTTTCAATCAAGCTTATATGTTTGTTTTACTTTTATTCATGATTGTGTGACCTTATGAACAAGTTGGATGACATATAAACGTTGATGTGGACCTAAGGGAGAACAGCTTTTTAATGGTCGGATGACTTTAGGACCACTGTTTCCTAAGGCGTGGTCTACTTGAGCTTCCGATCTGACCGTTTTTTTGGTTCGTACCCTATACTGTATTGTTAAAAAGGATGTATAGTGGGGATAAGTCACATACATGATGGTGGGGTCCACAATTTTAAATTAATAGTAAAAAGGTTTTTTAGACCAATTTTTTAGACGGATATCCTCTCCGATTTTTATCTATTGCAAATGGATGAAGTATTATTATTTTTTTAAAGGGTTAGTACACACACCCCACTGTTAGTACACCCAGCCCCATTGTTAGTCACAACACTATGTTAGCCACCCCCACTTGGGAATAAATACCAAGACGTCAATGTTGAAATGAGGTTATGTTCACTTAGTCTACCACTTGAGCTATAGATTGGGGTGTAAATAGATGGAGGAAGTCATTAATACTTATTTACATGTATTTATCAAGTTAAATTAAAAATCAAACAGCCTCTTGTAAACACCCCACCCAAGGTGAACAAGCTGATTAGAACTAACTTAACTCAGTTAACCGAAGTCAACCTAGTCAATTCAGCCAAAGACCCAGCCCAAAACCAAGCTCATCAATACCTAGAATTGCAGAAACACAACCCCAAGGGAACCAAGACCAGCATGCCATCATGGGAACCTGCCTGCAAAAGCAAGAGGGCTCCCATGGTGTCGTTTGCCACGTGGCAACTCTCCTGCTTTGGTAGGAGAGAGTAGTCAATGTGTGAAATTCCTTTGGTTCCATGGTAAGTATACTGGAAGGGGAAAAGAACGTGCGGTCCTCCCCTTTTGTCGAAATTGCCCTCTTACCTATCAATCCAACCATTGAGATCTTACCACATGACAATCTCAAATCCTAGCATTCGAAGTTTTTTCACTCCTAGACTTCTTAGTAATTACCAGAAAACCTGTCCAAATGGTTATAAATAGCCCCCTCTTCATTTCCAAATCATCCATCAAATCCCTTAACCCTCAAACCCTTACATCCCTAAGTCATCCAAGCATATCTCATCCCTCCACCAATGAGAAGTGAGAGTAGAAGGAGAGGAGTCCAACACAAGTTAGCCTAGCCTAGTCCAGCCTTCAGCCACCTAAGCAAACAAAACCCCAATCCAAGTTGCTCAATCCGCCCTTACAATAAAATTGTCCACTCTTCCACCCTATCTCAACCAACTTCATCCAAACTTGCATTAGCATTATGTAACATCCACTCCCTTCTCAACCTTTTACTTACTTTATCCATTAACATTATATTGCATCCATTACATTTGAGCACCTAGTCAACTCGAGTGTATGCTCTATGGCTTGCCGTGATATTGGATTCTACTCATCAAAAACTCGAGTTGGCTGGTTATTTGACCGCTTCGTCAAGTGGGTGAATCAATGTAGATTTATCTTACCCGGGCTATTGCTTGTTATAAGCATTGCATTATCACTGCATTTCACAGATTTGCATTCATTGGAACGCAAGAACTAATCTCAATCCCTAGTGGTTTGTTTAGTCCTGTGAAGTAGAGACCGCAAAGTCATGTTAGCAAAGTGGGTGCCTAATACTTTCCCTCTCTGTAACCGTGGTCCCTTATCCCGAATCTTCAATTGCAAATCAAGGAGTCGTTTTAGGACATAAAACCTTCAAATTCTCTCTCCAAACGTTTCTACAAGGCCTGGCCGACTGTGAAAACAGAGTAACTATCTAGCGGTGACTCCAGCAATTATAATACCCCCACACCTCATACAGATCCACACGCCTCCTAAAAAGGCACACATGACCATGATCCACCCACAATCCAACGTCCACACGCCTATGTATCACTAATATTTTTTCTTCTATAAACTCTAGGTGTTGTTTATATCATCATTGTATTGGTGATATTTTAATAATATCGTCTGTGTATTAATATCATCAAAATTTTGTTAATTAAAGAAATTTATTTCAAATTTTTTTAAGGGCAGATGGTTATATGTAGTGTTTAATTTGTCAACAATAATATCGATAAAATCACAATGTTATTACTATTTCAACATAAGCGATATCAAGACCACAATTTTTCATTTCCTTTTAAATTGTCAACGATTCTTCGACGAAGTATCATGTATTGTCGATATTTTGAAATAATGAAGGATGTTATTATGAAAGGTTGGCTGGTTTGATGGATAAATGGGATGATAGGGTAGATAGATGGGATGGATGAGATGATTCGACTGATTTCTTATGACAACACATACTTTAAAAGCTCCCATTAAATTAAAGCTTATCATATATACATTCTTTTTGTAAATTGTTGACTCATAAATATGCAAATATGTTTATCTTTAAAACTTTACTAAAAACTTTTGTCCAATACTTATCTAATATTTTTTTATATTTTTTATTATTGAGAATATCAATATTGTTTTTTATTCCGGTTAACGAAAGTTGTAGTAATAGAAAAACTTCAAACACTAGAAACATCATAAAAGGGAGGGAGAAAATCCTATCAATCAACTAATTGAGTGCCCAGAGACATGCCCAAATAAATTTACATTGATCAAAGGTGGGTCCCACAATTTGAAATGTTTAATTTGAGTGGGCCAAGTGTTAGTGCACTTTTCCGTGGCATACTAGTGCACCTTGTTTGTCAATCACTTACAACAGTGAGTCTAGAGTCGGTTGAGCCCAAAGAAGACAAAGACCGAAGACTCAAGACGTCCAGCTGCATCTAGGAAGAAGATTCAGGTATATGAGATGCCTTGGTGCCTTAACCTCGACCAAAACCTATCCCCTTTGTATCCTTGATGACATTGACCATATTTAGAACCCTCTAGGCATCATTGATAGGCCCTAGGTGTCCCATTTGATCAACCAATCCTTGGCCTTAAACGACAAGCTGAAGAAAGTAGTGATTCAGCACATTGTAGAGGGGACCAGGCTGGTCCGACCGGTCAAGACCGGTCGGCCAGCAGCCCTGCTGGATTTACAAAGGCCAGCCGACCGGTCAAGACCGGTCAGCCTTCACAAGTGAAGGGGTACAGCAAGGTGGGCCGACCAGTCATGACCGGTCGGCCAGTTTTTGGCTCCCACGTCCAGCAAAGGACGCCGACCGGTCATGACCGGTCGGCCTAGTGAGTTAAGGCAGTCCAGTGAGGGTGGCCGACCGGTCATGACCGGTCGGCTAGTGTATTTGGCCTAGGCTGTTTTCATTCTCCAGCAGGGGGGTCCGACCGGTCATGACCAGTCGGGACAGGTCGGCCAGAGCCGTTTTATGGCCTTTTTCTGCCCATTTTGTGACCGTTGGAGCTGTCCTTTCTATATATATGGAGCTCCATTCTTGGGCAAAATGAGATGCTTTTGAGAGCCCTTTACCCTCACCATTTGCAGATCTTTTGGGGCCTCAAAGAAGAGGGTTTTAAGTCATATCCCTTGTGTTTCAAACACAAGTGTGGGCATTCAAATGCTATCAAGAGATGACTTGATTCCTCTCTCAAATCTAGAGGTGAGACACCTTTCCATATAGGTATATCCCTTCTCCTAGACCTCTAGAAGAACCTCTAGGTGAATCTCCTAGTTAGAACAACCTACATATCCCATGTAGGAGATTCACCCATCCTCCTAGCACCTTGGGCATTTCAAGGCATCGCATGCAAGGTGTTTGATCGAATGTGGCTGAGGCATTGGCGACGCAACAGCGGCACGATCGAGGGAGCAAAGGGAAGCTGATTGAAGCACGGGAGAGCGGAGATCAAGCAACTCAATCCGGCGCTAAACAAGGGGCTCATCCGACAAGTAGGTTGTCTTATTTGAGAGTCCATTTTAGAGTTTGTTTTTCGAGCTCGACCTAGGGACGTTAGTCGTTCCTTGGCCCGTCAGCCGGGCCTAAACTAAGTCTTCAAGGGGGAGCCTCCGACACGGGAGCAAACGTGCGATAAGGTTGAGAGTTAGCTTATGTCTAAAACTCCGGATACGGTTGAGAGGTGAACCGATAAAACCTCCGTGTAAAGGTTGAGAGGTGAACCTCATTTAAAACCTCCGATAGTGAATGCCGGTGTGCTCAAAGGGGTTGAGTACTTGAACCGGGAGTGGAGTAGACACGTAGTCGAACCACTATACATCCTTGTGTTTGTGATTGTTCTTGAGCACATTCTATCTTTGCATTGTTAGTTTAACTGCTTAATTATGAATGATTGATAGGAATGCATGCTAGGCACTTTTTAGGCATCCTCACACAAGATGTACCTTCACTACTTATGTAGACTTGAACTCATTGATCCACTCTCATAAGTCTACACAAGATGCATAGGTTAGGAGCTTGATTATTTGATTCTTTTATGTACCTATGCATGCTTGACTAGGATTGCTTATTGCTTTACTCTTGCTAGTCTTTTGATTGGACCCATCAAGGCTTGGAAGCTGAGGTGTTCTTGCTTACAAAGCTTATTTTATTGAATTGCATAAGTAGGCGAAAAGAATTTGAAAAAGGTCCATATCACCCCCTCTAGGTCCATTGACATATCTCTGAGTATCTCTACAAGCGGTAAAACCGCAATTTCAATTGGTATCAAAGCAAGGTTTCTCTTTAAGGGCTTAATTGTCTAGAGATAGATCCTAAAGAGAAACTTGAAAATATGTCTAGAGAGGACTCTTCATCCGTCACTAAGCCTCCTTTCTTTGATGGGTCAAATTATCCATATTGGAAAGCCCGAATGTGCATCTTCTTGGAATCCATTGATTCGGATGTGAGGGACATGGTTGATTTTGGATATGAACCCCCAATGGTCACTATTTCTAAGGAAGGTGAGCCGGATGTTCTCAGGCCAAAAGACAAGGCATTATGGACTGCTCATGAAAAGGCTCAACGTATTAATAATGCAAAAGGCCTGAATGCCATATTTTGTTCAGTATCGAGAGAAGAATTTGGTCGGATCCAAAACTGCACTACCAGTAAACAAGCATGGGATATTCTTGAAGTTACCCATGAAGGAACAAATGTTGTTAAAAATTCTAAACTCCAGCGCCTCTCCACTCTCTTTGAAAATATCACTATGGAGGAGGATGAAACGTTTACTGAATTTTATACCAAACTGAACAAAATCACAAATGATATGTGGGGCTTAGGGGATCCGGTTCCGGAACATAGGCTTTGTAGGAAAATTCTGAGATCTCTTCCAGAACGGTTCTCTTCTAAAGTCACCACCATTGAAGAGTGTAGGGATCTTAATACAATGAAAGTTGAAGAACTCATAGGTTCCCTACAAACCTTTGAGCTTGGCTTTAAAGCCCCCTCTAGAAGGAAAAACATCGCTTTTAAGTCCTCTCACAAACATAAGAAGATCCAAAGTGAGTCGGAGGAAGATAGCGATGATGAGGATGATGAGGAAGAGAAATTGAACAAAAAATTCAAGAGATTCCTCAAATTTGATAGAGGGAATAGCCGTGACAAGAAGGACAAGAAGAGTGATAAACGTACAGGAAAATCATCCATACCTTCATCCGTCCGTTGTTACGGTTGCGGTCGTCGTGGCCATATTGCCCCGGAATGTCCGGAAGGGCCTAAACCGAAAGGTAAAAAGGCAATGGCTGCCACTTGGGATGATTCGGAGGAGTCCGAATCTGATGATGAGAGCCAACATAATGATCTTGCTCTCTCGGCCTCCATCACGACCCCTTTACCAGATTATCTAAGAGGGGATCCCAACCGCTATCCCTTCTAGGAAAAGGTGTTCCCAACCCCTCACCTCATGTTACATTCTATGAGGGAGTTGTGGAACTTTGCTACCCTTTGGCTTTTTAATCTCATCATGGTAAGAGAGGGTAGCTAACTATGCTTTTATTGGAAAATCTGAGGATTTCAGCCTCATTTCTGTGTATATGGGCAAATCAGAGGATTCAAGCCTCATTCACCCAAATTTTGATGATTTAGCCTTGCTTTTATTGATTCATTTGCTTGCTAGATTGTCATCCTGCTTAGATTAGATAATCACCTTGAGTTTTATGCTTCATTGCATGCTAATCTTTGCTTCATATTGGTCTTGATATACCAATAGGGGAGGTTGGTTGATTGGGCTATAAGCCCTTTGTGCTTTCATTGCAAATGTATATCCTTGACCAATATTTCATGATTACCTATGCTTAGATAGTTATATCTTTCTGTTAATCATGTTTCTTAGCTTGCTCCATGTATTTATGATTCATGCACCCTATACTCTCCTTTTTAGCATATGCTTATAGTTACAACTGCGACACACTATCTCCTCTTACCTTAAACCTCATTGGTACATCACTAAGGGGGAGAGAATAGTTTATCAATTGCTAACAAAAAGGGGGAGAAAGATCAAATCCTACCAAAACTAGTTTGCTATGTTTTGTGATACAGGGATTGACAGGTTATGGGGGAGCAAACTAAAGAGGAGCAGCATAGTTTAGGCATGTCAAGAGTCCTGTATTTTATGTTTTATTAATGTAATCTCTTGCTCATGTAATTTGTTTTGGTAGGTTAAGTTTTTGTAAGTAATTGACAAAGGGGGAGATTGTTAGTGCACTTTTCCGTGGCATACTAGTGCACCTTGTTTGTCAATCACTTACAACAGTGAGTCTAGAGTCGGTTGAGCCCAAAGAAGACAAAGACCGAAGACTCAAGACGTCCAGCTGCATCTAGGAAGAAGATTCAGGTATATGAGATGCCTTGGTGCCTTAACCTCGACCAAAACCTATCCCCTTTGTATCCTTGATGACCTTGACCATATTTAGAACCCTTTAGGCATCATTGATAGGCCCTAGGTGTCCCATTTGATCAACCAATCCTTGGCCTTAAACGACAAGCTAAAGAAAGTAGTGATTCAGCACATTGTAGAGGGGACCCAGGCTGGTCCGACCGGTCAAGACCGGTCGGCCAGCAACCCTGCTGGATTTACAAAGGCCAGCCGACCGGTCAAGACCGGTCGGCCTTCACAAGTGAAGGGGTACAGCAAGGTGGGCCGACCGGTCATGACCCGTCGGCCAGTTTTTGGCTCCCACGTCCAGCAAAGGACGCCGACCGGTCATGACCGGTCGCCTAGTGAGTTAAGGCAGTCCAGTGAGGGTGGCCGACCGGTCATGACCGGTCGGCTAGTGTATTTGGCCTAGGCTGTTTTCATTCTCCAGCAGGGGGGTCCGACCGGTCATGACCGGTCGGGACAGGTCGGCCAGAGCCGTTTTATGGCCGTTTTCTGCCCGTTTTGTGACCGTTGGAGCTGTCCTTTCTATATATATGGAGCTCCATTCTTGGGCAAAATGAGATGCTTTTGAGAGCCCTTTACCCTCACCATTTGCAGATCTTTTGGGGCCTCAAAGAAGAGGGTTTTAAGTCATATCCCTTGTGTTTCAAACACAAGTGTGGGCATTCAAATGCTATCAAGAGATGACTTGATTCCTCTCTCAAATCTAGAGGTGAGACACCTTTCCATATAGGTATATCCCTTCTCCTAGACCTCTAGAAGAACCTCTAGGTGAATCTCCTAGTTAGAACAACCTACATATCCCATGTAGGAGATTCACCCATCCTCCTAGCACCTTGGGCATTTCAAGGCATCGCATGCAAGGTGTTTGATCGAATGTGGCTGAGGCATTGGCGACGCAACAGCGGCACGATCGAGGGAGCAAAGGGAAGCTGATTGAAGCACGGGAGAGCGGAGATCAAGCAACTCAATCCGGCGCTAAACAAGGGGCTCATCCGACAAGTAGGTTGTCTTATTTGAGAGTCCATTTTAGAGTTTGTTTTTCGAGCTCGACCTAGGGACGTTAGTCGTTCCTTGGCCCGTCAGCCGGGCCTAAACTAAGTCTCCAAGGGGGAGCCTCCGACACGGGAGCAAACGTGCGATAAGGTTGAGAGTTAGCCTATGTCTAAAACTCCGGATACGGTTGAGAGGTGAACCGATAAAACCTCCGTGTAAAGGTTGAGAGGTGAACTTCATTTAAAACCTCCGATAGTGAATGCCGGTGTGCTCAAAGGGGTTGAGTACTTGAACCGGGAGTGGAGTAGACACGTAGTCGAACCACTATACATCCTTGTGTTTGTGATTGTTCTTGAGCACATTCTATCTTTGCATTGTTAGTTTAACTGCTTAATTATGAATGATTGATAGGAATGCATGCTAGGCACTTTTTAGGCATCCTCACACAAGATGTACCTTCACTACTTGTGTAGACTTGAACTCATTGATCCACTCTCATAGGTCTACACAAGATGCATAGTTTAGGAGCTTGATTATTTGATTCTTTTATGTACCTATGCATGCTTGACTAGGATTGCTTATTGCTTTACTCTTGCTAGTCTTTTGATTGGACCCATCAAGGCTTGGAAGCCGAGGTGTTCTTGCTTACAAAGCTTATTTTATTGAATTGCATAAGTAGGCGAAAAGAATTTGAAAAAGGTCCATATCACCCCCTCTAGGTCCATTGACATATCTCCGAGTATCTCTACAAGCGGTAAAACCGCAATTTCACCAAGACCATCGATATTGGGCCACAGTTGGACTATCCAGCAATCCTTACTTTTCATTTGTAAAAATTAGATCATAATTAGGTGATTCTAACAGTTAGTTGATCTGATGGACAACACCATAGTTATAGGATGCCCCAATAAATCCCTAGATTAAACCATTCTGATTGTTTGATTGCTAACATGAAGGGTAAACTGTTAGGATAAACAAATCATTGCCCACTTAACTAAAATCAATCGAAGAGATTAAAATGTAAAGAATCCTTGATTATTAGATATGATTAGATGATGGCCAATCCATGGTGGGTTTGTATCAGATGAGCGGTTTAGATCACTTAATAGTGGGACTAACTCAGATAAACTAAAGGCATGAGGAGGGTCGAGGATCATACAATTCCTCCTCTGTAAATGGCAATGTCTGAGATTGGTAGAAACTTCTATGTTACTAGTCACTGAAGACAATAGATCCACACATGCACTTGATAGAAGTCATAAGATTCGGATGAACTTGTCTTGGTGGATCCCTATACAGCCCACTATGATTTTTTTTTTTTTAATTACATGGGTAGTCTAACACGACACTGACACACTATGTGCGGAAGCTTAGAGAAGAGCTACTAGAACTTTAGCTATGTTCTAGATGGGAGGTGATTAGGACCTTTTAAAAACTCTTGCCTAATTAAAACTAATTAAGAATTAAACTGAATTAAGCAAATAACATTTAGCTTCCAAGCTTAAGTGGGTTCAATCACAGATATTACAAATGATATAATTATCAAGCAACTAGTCTATATAGTGAAAATATATCTTGTATGTGAATTTACTTATCATGTGCATAACATATATTCTATTTAAGTATTCATATAATTAACAATTAAACTAACAATGTGCTTAATTCAATCATAAACACAAGCATGTATAGTGGTTTAATTTTCTTACTCCACTCTTGGTTGTTGTATACATCCCTTTAGTATACCGAATTTCACTAAACAAATATTTTAAATTAGATTCACCTTTCAACCTTTACGGGAGGTTTTTACAACAAGTTCACCTCTCAACCCGAACAAATATTTTCTAGGTTCACATCTCAACTTAGGTGTTTAACGGGTTCCACCCAACTTAGGAGTTTACAGATTCCTCACAACCCTTCGATTCTAATCTAAGAACCTACAATGATTTCTCAGGCTAACCAATAACCTACACGTATACACTCGTGTTAGTGGACAATGTACACACTCGTGTCGATGGCTCCCCTTGGAGACTTGGTCAAGTTTGCAATCAAACTCTCATATCCAATCCTCCACGAGGAAATAACATGACTCAAACTCTTATAATGACAACTTACTTATTAGATTGAGCTCATTTTGTAGCGCTTCTTTAAGTTGCTTATTCTCGCTCTCCTATGCTCGAAGTAGCTCCTCATGCTCCCCCAATCTTATTGCCTATGTTTTACCAAGGCTTCAACTACAACGATCAATCACATTGCATTTGGTGCTCCTAATTGAGATGCCTAAGGTGATAGGAGATAAGTTGAATCTTCTACAACCGATGGAGAGTTATATGTCTAGAAGGATTCACCTATTTGAATCTTTAAAAAGGTTTAGACAAAGGATTACTTATTTTAGTGCCTAAACATCTAGAGATTACAAGGAATTTAGAAAGGTTTAAATTGTCTAACCACCGATGTTATAACAATTAGGCGATTTAGAAAGGACAAGGATAATCCTTCAAAATAGGATATTGTTTCCTTGCTTTAAGGACTTTTCTTTCCATGGTGATAGCATTTTTAGCTTTCTCAGTAATGTGATGATGAATTGTTAAGATTAAAAATTAAGGCTAAATTATCGATTTCATTGATCAAGGAAGACAAACAATACAATCAGCGAAGGAAAATTAAACTAAGCAGAGAAAACAAAGATAATTACCTACAACTAGTTGTGTGGATAGAACAACGAAGGTGTGCAGTCTGCATGACGTGACTAATGTGATTCACTAAGTAAGAACTCGGTGATCGGTGGGATTCGACAATGTAGTTAGTGGATATTTAATCTATTTCTAAAGCGTACTACATTAATGGCATTGGACAGTAGCGGATCTAGGCTAAACTAAAGATTTGAACTTGCTACAGCATGACTAGATAAAAGTGAAATATCTAAGCTAATAAGTTAAAACTAGGATAGGCAGCTTTATGTTGTAAAAATTGATTAGTTGTGTGTGACGAGGGCCCAAATTTCTTCATCGAATACTGCTTTTATAGACTCAGAATAGCGGTGGCCGAGCTGAGATTTCTTTGCTAATCCTTAAATGTGAGTCGGTTGTGTCCTAGTAGGGTTTAGATTCTTTATACTATTATAATATGATTTTCTTTTGATTTCATATAGATTCTTCTTCTAACCTTTCATAATCTTCGAGAAAGCATCAATTTGTCACCAGGAAGTTTCCCTTTGGAATGATTTTGTAAGACGGTTTTGCCATGTGTATCCTGAATTGTGAGATATCCAGAATTGGTGAGGCTTTAACTAGTGTCCCTCCTGTCCCTCCTGCAGACATTCGTATTACTCTCAGTCGTGTTATTTTTATCAAGCTAAGTGTCTTGAAATGATGTAAATCACAAATTTCTCGAGACGCCAGTGCGATTTGCCTCCCATCGTCTGTATAAGAGTGCCAACACATGGTGACGTCTCATTAGACAACGTGGACTACGTCAGGCCTGATGTAAACAAGGCCATGCTCCGTATCTCGACTATTGGATAAGGCTATAAATGGTCGGGTTCGGGGCAGGTTTAGCCAAAACCAGACCCGCCCATTTACTAAATGGGTCTGGGTCCAAATTTTAGACCCATATCTGGGTCGGGTCCGAGTCAACCCATCAGACCCATTTATAAATGGATCTGGATCTGGTAGAGGGAGATCCACCCAGACCTATTTATAAATGGGTCGGGTCTAATGGGTCTGGGTCTGGATCTAGTATGCAAGCATTTTAACAAGGCTTAAAATTGGGTCTGGACAGGTCTGGGCTGGATGGGTCCCTTGAAACATAGACCAAACCTGCCCACTTACTAAATGGGTTTGGGTTGGGTCGGGTCGGGCCTAATATAAAGGAAACTAGACCCATACCCGTTTAGTAAATGGGTCTGTTCTTGGACCCAGACCCGTACCATTTAACAAATGGGTCGGGTCTGGGTACTCCATCGGGTTCGTTGACCCATTTACAACCCTACTATTGGATTATTCAATCCATCCAATAAAAATGGACACTTCAAAATCAATGGTCCACATTTAAACGGATCCCAACTGTATAGTATATTGGGCTATGCAAGCTATAAAATCTTTGGCCAATTCCATGGTTGAATCTAAACCGTTTTTATATATCTTTCTTAACCATCAATTTGTTGGATATAAATTGAAGGGTTAGAATTCTGCCATCTGGAAAATTCTTTTAGTGCATGGGCCATCCAAAGTGGGGAAGCATTTCATAGATGGCCCAACAGGCCAAACCTAAAAAAGAGAGTATTGTATACACACCGAGGAGCCCTTTTCCACTACACGCAACTACACATGCAAATACAGAACAAGCATCCAAGGGAAGTGAATTGCATACTAAGTTACTTAGCACGCTTAAGTGTATTGAGTAAATATGTGGAGCCCACCATGGATGTATGTATCTTAACTGTTCCCCGTACATCTGTTTTTGCATATCACTTTAGGGCATAATCCCAAAATTAAATCATATCCAAAGCTCATGTGGACCACACTACAGGAAACAATGGGAATAATGATCTCCACCATTGGAACCTTCTTAGGGCCTACGGTGATGTTTATTTGTCATCCAATCTGTTCATAAGATCATATAGACATAGGTGAAGGGAAAACTCAAATATCAGCTCGATCCAAAACTTTTGTAGCCCCCAAGAAGTTTTCAACGGCAGGCATTCAATTCCTATTATTTTCATTGGTGTGGTCCACTTGAGCTCTGAATATGCTATGCAATAAAATGGACTGGTAAAATGGATGGACGGTGTGGATAAAAGACATAAATCAAGGTGGGCCCCATAACGTTTTCTCAGTATGTTTATGCAATCCACTTTCATATGTAAGATGAGATCTTTCCCTTTAGTGGGATAAGATGCTCAGATCTACTGGCATAGAAATCAGGGCATTTCACACCTCAGGTGGACAACAGAATACAAAACAAATGGACGACTAACAAAGGTGCTTTTTAACATCATGTTAGCTTACGAGTTGTGGCCACGTAGAGGAGTAAATGTTGGATATTGGCATTGGTTTGGAATTCGGCTATGTGGTACACGTGTGAGATTTGCGGGCGTGTCAAAACTGACTGAGTCTAATTCAAATCAAAACCACCAACCCCGGACGTCGAGATAGAGTAGTGCTTGATCGGATGTGTGACCAATTGTTTACTTAGCCAACCGTTGAGTGCGGTATCAGGCGATTTGCAGAGGTTAGGGATATTCCTCTGATGAGTTTTTTTCTTTTTACCTTGAAAATCAATGACTTTTGAAGGTGTAACAATTGTACGATTGGTTAGAAATAAGTCGAAAATGAACGTGGAAAAATGAAACTTATCACTAAAGCAGTATCACCCAATGATTGCAGTATTGATAATATCGGCCAATATTATCGATATCGGTCAGCGCCGATAAATATCGGCTCAGTAATAATAAAACAATTGTCTGACTCCTGCGTATTGCACGATATATCGGGCGATATCGATAATATCGCACGATGTATCGATATCGCGCAATATATCGACAAAATATCGTTACTTTTTGCACATGAGCTCCAAATATCGTCAATACCTCGATGATTTCATTCAGGTATCGGTCAGAAACGCAAGAACGTTTCTAAACTTGGTTTTTTTTTTTTTGAGAAAAAACCTGGGGAGGCTTATTTTTTCTCAATTTTCTCCTACTTAAGTTGATTTTGGGAAGACTACGAAGCTGGGGAGCCTTCCATTGCAAGAATCTCAAAGGAAACGGTGAGTATTTTTTCTTCTAATCTCGTTTTCTTTTCGTTAAATTCGACTACAACTTGTTTCAAATGAGTTAAACTACTTGATTCTTAATGTTTTGTATGAAAAATCAAGTATTTCAACATTTGATTTGGAGATTTGAGATATGGGGACTAATTTGGGAAAAATTTGGAAAAATTCAAAATTTCCTAATTTCTCCCAAATTACTTACAATGTTGGATTAAAAACAGCATTTTAAAAATGTAAGAGGGCTAATCTATTGATTGGCAGCATTTTCTCCTAAAATAAAAAATATTTAATTAATTTTTTAATTACTAATTAAAAAATACTTAATTATGACTTTTTTGGATTTTTTTTTTTGTAATAGTTGTGAATCCACTTGTAAGTCAGAATAATAATTATTATGTAAGTAATTATAAATCACATACAGTCTAATTCTATGATTTAAGTGTATGTGGCCCGATTTAGGGGAAAGTGAGGGAATTTCAAAATTTCTCAATTCCTCCCAAATTACTTGCAATGTTGGATTAAGAACAACATTTTAAGGATGTAGGGGGGCTGATCTATTGATTGGCAACATTTTCCCCCAAAATAAAAAAATATTTAATTAATTTTTTAATTACTAATTAATTAAAAAATATTTAATTATGAATTTTTTTTGAAAATTTCTTTTGAAATAGTTGTGAATTCACTTGTAAATCAAAATAAAAATTATTGTGTAAGTAATAATACTTTACAATAACTCTAATTTCATGATTCGAGTGTATATGGCCCGATTTGAGGGAAATTGGGGGAACTTTAAAAATTTTCAATTCCTCCTAAATTGAGAGTAATGATGGATCTGAATCAACATTGTAAAGGCGTAGGGGGGCTGATCTATCGATTTGCATCATTTTTTCTAAAAAATAACAATAATTAATTTTTTTTAATTAATATTTAATTAAAATATATTTAATAATTATTATTTTTTCAATTTTTTTCGATTACTGTAAATCCATTCTTAAGTGTGGCTTGTTTTTTACTGATTTCATGTTTGTAGGTAAAACATGTCTGAAGGAGGTGAAGGAGAACGCAAAGGAGGGAGACAGCTAGATATTAAATGGAAATATGGTTGTGCTGTCCTCAATAACCGATATGGGGCCATACGTAGTTTGTGCCCATGTGTCACAGAGTGGTGGGGTAACTCACTCGAAGGAACATCTAGCAGGCGGGTAAAGAAATGTTAAATATTCAAATGTCCAAAAGATGTGAGGGAGGAGATTAGGGAGGCCCTAAAAAGGAATGTGAAGATAAAAGATCAAAGAGCTACAAGAGAGAGAGAGAGAGAGAGAGAGAGAGAGAGAGAGATTAGGGAGGAGCTGGGGCGGCCACCATTTGTTGAAGAAGATGTGGTGGATCTAGATGAGGATAAGGATCCAGATTATAGACGTGCGCTTGAGGAATCAATCCGAGAACGTTGTGAGGATGATCAAATGAGAAGGGTGGAGGCCAGCAAACCTAAATTTGAGGGGTCTACTCATGAGCATTGGGGGGGGGGAGTGGGTCTGGCACTGGGGGAAGTGGGGCCGGGGGTAGTACAAGGGGAGCTTTTTTTTATTTGACACGTGGTACTAGTATGCGGATTCGGATCCTCCTTCAGAGCCGAGGATGTATAAGGGGGCTGGGGGGACATAAAAGAAATTGAAAGACATGTTTAGTGGGGGATGTGAGAAAGAAAGTTAGAAAGTTTATTGTGAGATTTTTCATATATGATCAAGTTCCTGCGAATTCACAGGGAGCCCGCACTTAAAAAATATGATATCTGAAGTGCAACGAGGGGGTGAAGGTATGGTGCCCCCTCACCCCGTGAGATAATGGGGAGGTATCTTGATGAAGAGCATAAGGAGATGAAGGCCTACGTAGATTCGTACAAGCCGTCATGGGAGATGTATGGCTGCACCGTCATGTCTGACGGTTGGACTTGGATCGACAAAGATGTCGATCATAAATTTTATGGTGTATTGTGGGGGAAGGGCAGTTTTCCTTAAATCTTTAGATGCAAGCGACAAAATTAAAGATGCAAACTACAGCTACAAATTAATGTACAAAGTGATGGACGATGTTGGGAGAAAGAATATTGTGCAATTTGTGACAGACAATGGGAGCGCATTTGTGAAGGCAGGGAAGGATCTTGAAGAAAAGTATAATTTGTATTGGACATCTTGTGCAGCCCATTGCATAGATCTAATGTTAGAAGCAATTAGAGATAGGCCGGCTGTAAAGACGATTATTACATACGCACGACTCATCACGGGTTATATTTACAACCACACATGGTTATTGGCTGAGATGTGAAAAAAGTGTGGTGGGGTTATAGTGCGGCTTGGGGTGACACGGTTCGCCACAAATTACATCGCCTTGAAGAGCATTTTTAAACACAAGCAGGGGCTACGGGAGCTCTTCTCCTCTAAGGAGTTTGATGATTGGAAAAAGCATCTCAAAAAAGTGACTTGGAGGTATGAGGAGCTTGTGTTGAGTCATTCATTTTGGAAACGCGTGTGCGGTCTGTTGGCCATTATCGAGCCTATATATAGCGTGTTGAGGACGATCGACAATGAGGTAACTCCATCAATGGGATCATTACATGCATTGGTACAAGTGATGAAAGATGCCATCCAGGTTAGAGCTCCTAAGTCGTATCAATGGGTGTATAAAATCATCGACGATCATTGGGAAAAGACTCTATCACATCCACTTCATAAGGATGGTACGTACTTGAATCATTCATTTACACATATTAATGTACCTCTTTACATAACATGTATAACCATTATATTGATAGTATGTGTAAATATGTGTATATTGTTGCCATTGAGCCTACTTTTTTAATCCAAAGTACCACTACACCCGTAAGCCCTACTAAGACAACTCATTAAAGAGGGCGGTGCATGAGGTGTATGCTCACTTATTCCTCCACTATGATGAGAAAGCTACATTCGGTTCGAGGTAAATATGTCTACATTTATCGTAGTACTAGCTTCATCTTATTTCTTAAAACACTATAGACTTACCATTATTGCTTCATGCATTCATCAGATCGTTAGATTTCATGATGTTGTGGGAATGTTTGGGAATGAAGCAGTGATGAGGTCGAGGACGTCTATGATACCATGTGAGTTGTTGCATGCTTCATAATTCATACAATTTCTTCGAAGTAAATTATAATTTTCATATTATTTTGGTGGATGTTATAGTAATGAGAAACAATTATTACAGGTGAATGGTGGGCCATGTACGGTTGTGATTGCGAGGTCTTGCAGCGCCTGGCTGTTCGTGTGCTGGTATAGACGGTGTCCTCCTCACCCTATGAGAGAAATTGAAGTACATCCTCACTGATCCACATCAACAAGCGAAATCGGATAGGGTACGATAGGCTCCAAAAGCTGGTCTACTGCCATTATAACATGAAGCTATGAGAGAAAGTACTCCATATTGAAGGAAGAAGAAAGGCAAAGGAAGACCCATTAGATCTGATGACTATCGGACAACATGCTTATGTGGATGCGAATGATGATGACCCACTTTACCTGTGGGTTAGGTCCGACGACTTGGATACATCTGATAGGAGACCAGAGCTACATGTGGAGGCAGAGGCAGTAAAGCAAGGCATTGATGTTGATACCCATGTACAGGAGCAGAGATCTCCACCTGAGTTATTCGACTCTTTGACGAGGGATCCGGAGGGGAGCCCCCGACAGTCTTTATCACGCGGGTCACGTGGCGGTGAGACATTATTAGATACGGCGAGTGATGGTGATGATGGTGGTGGTGGAGATGATGATGATGAAGATGATGATGACGACGACGACGAATATGACCCGGATGGGAACGACGACGACGACGACGATGATGATGATGACGGGATGATGGTGGCGAGAGCGAGTCTCATATTGGGAGTCAGTCTCAAAGGCCACTTAGCCCATTCACAAGGGAGAGAGAATTTGATCATGCCACACAGGACACCGACCACGGTTCTCGGCCAAATGAACCACGTTCGCGGCTTGTAATCAACAAAGCATACACTAGAAAGAAGCTGCATAAGAAACAGAAAACCCAACTACTAACAGATATAGAGGAGAAACTATTGGCTATTTCGATGAGAGACACCTATGGTCGTGGGTGCCTACGTGGCATTAGGGATAGAGCACGTCGTGAATCTGAATCTACATCACGTTCAAGGGAGGGGAGCTCGAGTTCCATGCCACAGTATGGATATGGATCATAGATAGGGGAGGGGAGCTTGAGTTCCATGCCACAGTATGGATACAGACCTAGTGGATATGTGGTGAGCGACTCCAGCAGCTACGACACATCATTTTTCGACTACGGTCAGAAGTTCACTTCTGCATGTAGGCAGGGTCATGAGTCACAGTACACATATGGCGAGCAATATGGATATTCTGGAGTACCATCTATGCCCATCCCAACTCCATATCAATTGGGCGTATTGGTTCAGTTTGGAGAGGATGACTATCAGCGTTATGTCAGGGAGTATCTTAGCTGGTACCATTCTACTATAACCTGGGCACAATATTGTTGTTTTGTGGAGCAGCAGTTCTATTCCCAACCCCGTCGAGATGGAGACGATGATTATGAGCCACCGTGCAACTCTATGTAAATTTCGGCAGCAGTCAGTTATATCCACATGTATATTTCTCAACTTTCTTGCTTATTTTACTTTGTCAATGCATTGGTTATGTTTACATTAATGTCTTGTTACATTTGTATATGTTATGGAATCAATTTATACAATGGTTGCATCAGTTCAGTCAGATAGGGAGTTTTTTTTTTAACATATTATAATTTAAATGTGTGTATTGAGGTCCATTTTAACAATCCCGGAAGTTTTATTGAAAAATTCAATCAATTTCCCAATGTTTCCCCATGTTTCCCAAAAAGTGCGATATATTCTGCGATACAATCGATATTTCCCAACCGATACGTAATATGTATCTTTATCCCAAGGGTGCGAAATGTAACACGATACCGATACTGCGAACATTGGTATAACCAAGGTAGTTGAGAGCAGTGGGGTGCTTCCTCGAGCAACATGCTGATGAGCGATGACTGAAGAATGCCAAGATTACAACCTACTATCAACCCAGCGTATGAGCATAGGCGGATGGTTCTTAAAGCTAAGTAGTCTTCCTTCAGATCCGGCACGCAAGTGCAGATGGAAGGAAATTACAACTACTGACTATCACTAAATCGGTCTAGCGTGATCGTAGGGATGAACTGAACTACTCCTAAATACTAAGGATAAGTGTCCTAGAGGACTAGATAAATAGCGTTGCGCTCGATTGATGTTTGTATTGAGTTTATTTGGTTGATCGTGGATACTTCTCCTTTATGTTTTTTACTGCTATTTATAGGCTATTTGATGAAGTCATGAAAATAAATGTTGCCCACCTTTATTTCATATACCGCAAACTGTGAAATAACGGTTACCTTCACTTGATCGTACTTAACCTATTGTCAAATGCATTTTTATCTTATCAAAAGCCTTTTGTACGCTCTTCAATGCTAACATAGCCGTAATGATTATAAGTCATTGTCTCCAAATGACGTGTACAACACACTTTCAAAATTTTACTTTATAACCTATATATTAAGCAAATGCCATTAAGATATCATGATTGCCATGTGGCTGATTATGTGCCCTTCACCTACTATTGCCAGCCAAATTTGGTATAAACAATTGGCCTGTAGGGCCCACCATAGACAACCACATGAGTGGTCCATGTTGACACGTCGGTATGCGTGTAGAGCCACCACTCTATCCCACTAACCCCATGGCCCACCTAGCAGAGAGAGATTCTAGGATAACTCCAACTAACAGTACTGGGTTTCTTAGCTGTGACAAGTCGGGCCCTTAATCGTAATCCAGTCCAGTGGTTTGTTGAATACCACCGTGAATGGGCTATATCCCGAAGAAATCCTCGATGGAACAATCTTAACTCTTCCATCTGTGACCTACAAGTAGACGGTGTAGAAGAGGCCCATATGATGGTGCATTTGATCTTCCAATCTGGGAGTTTTTCAGGGCATGGTCCATCAATGGCCGTGAGCAATGGCCAATGGGCCGGATTCCAGTATTAAGGGCCCAATTGGCGCATGCACACGGTCGTTGGACACACGGCATGCAAGTCCATCGACCCAAATCATGACCCCACTGAAATGGACCGGAATCCTCTACAACACCTGTTTTAGGCAGCTGCATCAAACACCCAAGTTCCACCGGGTCCACCATGTTGGATATGTAGATCCACTCCGTCCATCAGGTGTGAACCGTTCTTTGAACTGTATCTTCACTATCTCGTTGAGTTACACCTGATCAATGGGCTTGATGAAAGATACACCATGGTGGCCCCTGATTGTGGGGCTCATTGTGATGTATTTGACTACATCCACACCGCTAATCGGATATGGGCCAGATCAGTAATGATCCGTATCTGATCCGATTAAGGATATATCTGGCCCGAATCCGACCCGAATCCGATTCGGATCACAAGTATATGATCCAAACCTGACCCGTTTAAATATTTTGAAACCTGTTTCCGATCCGAATATGATCCGACCTGATATTCGAATATGATACAGCTCATGGGGTTTTGGAAAATGGCAACGGAAAACGAGAGAAACAGGAGAGAGGGCACAGACCGACGATCGGCGACCGGCCATCCATATTCCAGAGAAGAGAGAGAGAGAGATGCTCTATTAACCTATGAGTTTTTTTTTTTTAATTGGGTCATTAACGGGCCGGATCAAGGTTGATCAGAATCCGACCCGAATATTAAACGGATCCTCTTTGGATATCCTAATCCGACCCTGATGATCCAATTATTGATCCGAATCCGATTAAATTGCAGCGGATCTGGATCGGATACGGATCATGATCCGTGCCGTTGACAGCCCTACACACCGCCCATCCGAATTCAAAGCTCATTTTAGGGCATGATCCATAAAATGACGCAGATCCACATCTCAGATGGACCATAATACAAGAAACAGTGGTAATCGACCATTAAAAACTTCTCGTGGGCCATAAAAGTTTTGTATCAAGCTGATATTTATGTGGTCTCTTCATCCAGATCTTTGTGACATTATCAACAGGTTGGATGGCAGATAAACATTCCGGTAGCCCCCATGAAGTTTTTAATGGTGAGGATTCAATCACTACTGTTTCCTGTGGTGTGGTCCACCTGAGATTTGGATCCGCTTCATTTTTGGGATCATGCCCTAAAATGAGCTTTCAAAACGATTGGACGGTGTGGATTTAAGGCACATACATCACTGTCAGCCCCATAGCATCTGTGGATCGGGGTCTCGCCTAATACGCTCCCCCATTGCCATTGTTCCCTGTGGTGTGGCTCATCTGAGCCGTAGCTCTAGCTAATTTTGTCCGCAGGTCTATACTCGAGGATTAGATCCAGATGGACGGAGTGGATTTTAAATATGTGACAGGCGGGTCCCACGGATCGTGTGTTTTACGCACTACACCTGTGGGCCCCACGGTTTGGATGGCTTGCATGTACGATGAATGACATATGCATGCACATCGATAATCATACTCCACCAGTGCATAAAAAAACTCCTCAGCCGCTATTAGTGCGCCACTTCAGACATCTACTCTGCCACTTCTAGCATTTAACAACAAAAAGCGTCCTAATGCGCCCACTGAAGGACATGCCATCCACCGATGGATGATCAACACGTGTATATCATGGCCATCCCATCAGTGGTATGGTGCGCACTAGAGCCAACTATTATAAAAATCCCGCGTGATTCCTTATATGATGTTCCCACTACCAGAAGAGTTAAATCATCTGTCTCTGCCGACTGTTGATCTGGTGGGCCCACGCCGGGCGGTAGATTCCCAAGTATCTCCCAAATTAGATGATCCGAGCCATTGAATCTTTGGACTTATGAACGTGGGACGTTGATGTATTTTTAGTTGTTTGTATAAGGGGGATTACCGGGTTGGAAGGGGCAATCCGGCCAGTCAAGGGTCAGGATGAGTGTAAAAGTATGGCCCCCACAAGTACAATCATCTGTACACATACGTAGATGGAGAGGAGCTAAATCATTTTTGGAGGAGTACGCATCGCCTGTCTTATCCACAGAATGAACCCAAAATTGAAGCACGTCAAAAGTTCAAGTGTTGAATAAAATAGAAGCAGAAATTGAAATCGAAATCGAAGTCTAAATAAAAACAAAATAGGTAGATTTAAATCAAGCTTTGAACGCCTTATCTGATATATTTTTCTTAAAGCGTTATTTACTTCCTTCGTTAGGTACTAGATCACTGATGGGTTTCCAGTGAATTGTTTTAGGATATGACCAGCCTTATGGTTATGCATGTACCAATTACGAAAAGACTACAACATGTTATGTAACTTGCAAAGTATGTATTGAGAAAACAAAGAAACAAACTTTACAGGAGAAAAAGAGAGGATGTGATGTATGTGTTGAATATTTTAATTCTCAATTCATAAGAGGTTTTACAGAGAATAAATTTTAATTCTCAATTCATAAGAAGTTTTGTAGAGAATGAATAGTCATACCTTATCACAAAGAGGTGTTTTTAAATGACGTATCTGAAACAGCTCACAATAGTCAAGTCTTCTAAGAAGAGACAACTTTATTAAAAAGGCGAAAGCAACCGTCTCTTATAACGGTTGGATTCTAACACACAAATCGTCACAACGTTTGACATTTGATGGCCGAACCATCACAACAGTTAAAAGTCATGGACGATTAGCAAACAGTTAGAATACACTAACTGTTCAACGCAACGGAAAGATTCGATCACCTTAAACATAGTAACGGTCGAAACCCGTCAGCCGATTGGCAACGTGGTCTTTATTTATTGACCAATTAGCATAACAGTCGAAATTGGTTGACCAATCGATGGGATGGTCGTATCTGCCGGTTGATAGGTAAAATGGCCACTTTCTTCTAAGCAGATTTGAGCAACGACTGTTGACGGCCTATCAATATCCACAACGACTGTTCTCTTTCGATTGATTTTACGATGGATATATTCGCTATGACCAATCCTACAGTGTCTTAGCCTAGTTGCATCATGACTCACACCAAATTGTGTTGGTTTGTGGTAAGTCGGATGGAGCACCTCTCGTAATATGATGTTGCAAAGTACAAAGTACACTACTAGCATTACTAGCACTTTTACAGCCACATTGCCTGATAGCCGACGCTACGCTCGTGACTGCACCTGAGCGTGCATATGTATGTGTTCCAGTTCGCAGTGTTACATGCAAGCCAACCTTCTCCTCTCTCTCCATTTTTCAAGTAAGAATACTAGAAAATCCAAAGCTTATAAGCTTTTCTTGTTTTCCCTCTCTCTAAGTAACGTAGGATTAAAGATTTTTCAAAGAATTTTCACTTTTCAAGTAAATTTTAGAGGGAAACCGAAATACAAATCTCTTTTGAATTTTAGTAAAAGTATAAGTGCAAGATTCTAACATTTCTATTATTTTATTTAACCAACTCAATTGAGATAAAATCTCAACATCAAGTAGACCACACTATAAGGAAATAGTGGGAATTAAACGCCTTGGGTTGAAAACTTCTCAAGGCCATAAAGAAGTTTTGAATGAAGTTGATATTTGTGTTTTTCCTTCTCCCATGTCTCTGTGACCTTATGAACAAGTTGGATGGCAAATAAACATCATTGTGGGCCTTATGAAGTTTTCAACGGTGCACATCCCTATGGTGTGGTCCACTTGAGCCTTTGATATGCTTCAATTTTGGGATCATGCCCTTAAATAAGCTTTTAAAACAGATGCATGCATAAAACATATACGTCACCTGTGCACCCCACAAGTTTACTCTGCAATCCACTCTTGAGAGAATTGAGGGTGAGATCTCATTGTGCAGGAAGGGATACCAGCAGAAAGAGGGAAACTACAGTGTAGAGAGAGAAGGCTGAAATGTTGAATGACTTTTCAAGGAAAAATCTTAGCCATATATTGGACAATAATTATAGTTTTAAGTTTCCAAAATACCTATAATGTTAATTAAAATTTCTCTCCATATCTATTAAATATTTATTGTATAGTACCTTAAAAAACTAATTATGATGGTAAAAATTTGTCTCATTGTAATGTTGTTGGATATCATTGGCAACATTGGTATTCGTGCAATTCAATCAAATATGAGGCCACATGTGTGGGAGACATCTTTTGTTCAATTTATGTGTGTGATTAGGAAGTGTAGGTGTGTGAGAGTCATATTCGACTCAATGTTTGATTGAATGTTGGTGCCCTTGCGTTGACATGGACCAATTAAGATTGGATTAAAGGATTCGGTCGCCCTCTCAATCACTGGTTGTAATAACGATTAGGCGATTTGCAAAAAGGTAGGAATTAGTCCTTCCCGATGGATTCTTTTTACCTTGCTTTCAAGGACTTTTCTTTTAGCGGTGATAACTACCATAGTTCAATAGCAAAAACAATAGAGAAAGAAGATAAAAGCCAATGATTTTTATAATAATGACACTCATGATGGCTTGAGGGACAATGATTCATCGTTGCCTAATCGTAAACTAAGCTTTGTAACTGGATGGTCGTGATGTGTGGGATAGTTATATGTTTGTTACTCGTTCGAAGTCGGACCTCGTGGCAAAATGACCGATGGATGGTAGATCTGCGGCAATTTATTTGTTGCTTGGTTGGAATCGGGATCTGTGGCAAGATAATCGATGAGGTGATAGCCTATTAGTGGTGTCAATGGGAACCGTGCACGTGGTGAGACGATTGTGATTCGACTATCTATTCATCATCTGGAGTGGATGAAACTTCATAGCTAGATGGCTGGTGAAATCACCTAGCACGTAGTAGGGCAATTTTCATTCAAAACTAAGCGATCTTCCTTGTGATCTAGTGGGATGTCAAGGATGAAGGGTGGAGAAATAAACCAACGATTAAAAACTAGGCCCCATGCTATGAGCAACAATAGGGGCTAAATTAAAATAAAACAAAAGGATAAATGCCCATGGTAGATGGATAAATAAAGATGGATTTGATTATAGTGGCGTGAGGCTTAAAGCTCTGTGTGATTTTTTTTTATAGAGTTTTAAGAGGCGGTAGCCTTGCATAGTCTTTAGCACCGTGAAGGATTTAGAAGATTAGTTATGCAAGTCTTTTTTATTCTTTCATGTCAGTGTAGCCTATCATATATGATCATATGTACAAGAGATATACTCTTGCTTAATTAGATTGTGCATAAGCTAAACTCTCACATAAGAAATTTGCTGAAGTCCCCATGTTATTTAGCTTTTGGCATTCATAAAGAGTTGCTTTTGATAGGACTAGCATTTAATGCTAGGTAGATATCTACTTTGGTAGAATTTTGGTATTTAATACTAAAAGAGATGCTTACTTTGATAGAATTTTAGCATTTAATGCTGAAAGAGAGACTTACTAATTTGATAAGCTTTTGGCATTTAATGCTGAGAGAGAGACTTGCTTTAATAGACCCTTGGTTTTGCAAAGAGTGCTTTTGATAGAACTCCAGCATTAAATATTCTCTCATAAGTAGGTCTTTAACTTCTCCTTCTGAAGTTGATCTACACTACATATGGCATAGATACTATGTTGTGTCTTTTAGATCGTTTGATCAAAGCGTGTTAGGCCAAATGTAAACAATATTCTCAATATGTGAGTAGGATTTCATGCATTAATTTTGACACATGATGGCATCTCATCAGTCCACATAAGTGTGTCAAAAATGGATATAAACAATTGATTCTCTTATATGTCTAACTCACTACTTCATTTCCCATAGTGAAGATATTTTAATAGGTCATGCCTTTTTTCACCGGTGAAGAAATTGGGCCAAACTTAGTTTTGCATATTTGGCCAGGTTAAAAATCAGTTTTACTCATTTCTGGTTAAGGTCCATCGCCTGCAAGCCGTTAAATCAGGTCGGCATGGAGAAAGTCTAGTTAATTTTAGAGCCAGATTGCACAGCGAGTAAACTCTGTGAGTCCCACATGTCCCACACGTGACGTGATGCATGTGTATTATCCATGCCATTCATTTATTTTTCCAGCTCATTTTAGTTGATGAGCCAAAAATTGAAGCATATCCAAAGCTCATGTAGACCACACCACAAAAACAGTGGGAATAATGATGTCCACCGTTGAAACCTTCCTAGGGCTCACAGTGGTGTTTATTTGTCATCCAACCTGTTCAAAGGGAAAACGGAAGATGGGAAAACACATATCAGCTTGATCCAAAACTTCTCTGGCAACCAAGAAATTTTCAAAGGAGGGCATTCAATTCCCACTTTTTCTTCTGATGTGGTCCACCTGAGCTTTCCATATGCTTTACTTTTGAGCTCGTTTCCTAAAATGAGCTGGAAATACAGATGGACGGCATAGATAAAACACACATCACAGTGGGCCCCACCGAGTTTACTCAGTACGCTCTAGTTTGCTCAATAGGCAATATATAATATTCTAGCAAGAAAATGAGGCTTTCTCAGCCACATGCATAAAGGAGAGTCCGCTATCACAGCTTGCCTGCGCCAAGGTGTCACGTGCATTGTGATCCATCCATTGGGCGGGCCAAACTATGTAAATGCTTTTATTTGTTACAAATCCAACTTGGAGCCTAGAACACAGGCACGGACTGGTTACTACGCCCACCAGGACCTAGCTAGAGATTGGACGGTCCTGTAAGCGGCTCTGTGGGGCCAATATATGTGTTTTATCAAAGCTGTCCATCCATTTTGAAATATCATTTTAGGATGTTATCACAAAAACGAGGCATATCCAAGGCTAAGGGGGATTTAATCCCTGCCGCTGAAAACCTCTTGAGAGCTACAGTAGTTTGATCCAGTTAATATTTATGTTTTCCCTTCATTTAAGTTTATGTGATCTTGTGAACATGTTAAATAGCAAATAAACATCATCCTAGACCCTAGGAAGGTTCTGGCGGTGGGGGTCATTGTCACCCCTGCTCCTTCTAGTGTGGTCTACTTGAGCCTTGGATCTGCCTCTTTTTTGGCTTAGTGACCTAAAATATTCTTTTAAAAAGGATGGACAGCCTGTATAAAACAAATATATTACTATGGGCCCTCAGAACCCGTGACAGGACCGTCCGTCTCTGGGTAGGTCCTGGTGGTGATAGTACATCAAAGACCGTGAGACCCCGGATCCAACGAGGTGGGTGGGACCCCTGATTGTGGGGCCCATCCTGATGTATGTGACTTAAATCCACGCCGTCCAACTATTTTGACAGATCGTTTTAAGGCATGATTTTAAAAATGAAGCTGACCCAAATCTTAGGTGGAACACACCATAGGAAACAGTTGTGATTGAATCCTCACCATTAAAAACTTCATGGATTCCACCAGAATGTTTATTTGCCATCCAACCTGTTGATAAGGTCACAAAGACCTAGATGAAGAGGCCACAAAAATATCATCTTGATCCAAAGTTTTTGTGGCCCACAAGAAGTTTTAATGATCGATTACCATTGTACTATGGTCCATCTGAGACTTGGATCTACTTCGTTTTTTGGATCATGCCCTAAAATGAGTTTCAATACAGATGGTTGGTGTGGATGTAGTCACATGCGTCATGGTGGGCTCCACAGTCAGGGGTCCCACCCCACCTCGGTGAATCTGGGGTCTCACCTAATGTGCTCCCAATGGGCACCGGATGAGTATACAAATCCGATGAAGGTCTAGGTCCGGTTAGGCATAAAGTCTTTGAAAACGAGATCTGGACCTGTCAAGACCCGATCCAGTTAGCCTAGGTGCAAATACAGTGGGATGCGATTGGAATCTAACCTATTGACAGCCCCCTCACTAAGCTGGCCTGGGTCCTGAAGCGTAGCACACGTTTAAAATTCTTGTGGCTAACTTATGATGAAAGTCGTTGAAGGTTCTCACTGAACTACACCTTCCTACAGTAATGAAAGTTTGGAGGAAATATGATGCCACGTGAAGCATTCCAAGTTAGGATCCACAGGGCACGTTTGGTATTAGAATTATATGATATTTGTTGTGGGTGATTCCGAGCCGGTCCGCATGCCGTGAAGAAGGCCCACAAGCCCAAAGGGCCCATATGTAGGTTCTCGACCCTTCCATGAGCTGAGGGCTAAAGGGGTCGAGCTGATGAGTTATGAGTCCTTCAATAGGAGGACGACAACAGCTAAGCCTCCTACTTTGATCCTATCACATCCATAAGAGCCCAGGTTGGAACAATGGCCATGAACTTGGCACTCCGTTGAGGAGAGAGCTGAGTTGATGGCCACAAGTGCTCCGCCGTTGGGCTAGGTAACCACAACGAAGCCACGGCTGGTATCTCTAGTCGGATTGGCAAAGGTAAAGAATGACCTCAACCCTTAAAAGGGATCTACAACACCGACCAGAGACCTGTTAAGGGATGAGCTCAGACACCGGGCTCTACGGCCTCAGACAACCAAGTCAACCACAGCCAAAGAAGCGCACGACGAGTCTGGAGCAGATCTACCCAATGCAGACCTGATAAACATCTTGCCCTATGTCAGCTGGAAATTCCTCCTATGGATACGGGGCATGACTACCGCCCAATCATAACTCTCTTAATGTATCCTAGATTGACTCAAAGAGCTCGTTTGACATCTTTACTCTAATTCAATAAGAGCTACTCTAATAAGCTCTTTTTGTTCTAGCTCTTATTTTAAAATAAGCTCGTTTGGTTAAATATTAAAAAAAAAAAAAAAACTCTTATTTAAAATATGCATGTTTGGTAAAACTCTCAAATAAGAGCTTTTTTTTAGGGATAGTTAACGTCATTTTTAAAGATTACAACAACTTTAATATAAGAGCAATCCAAATGTGGGTCATCCATCATGTGGGGCCCACGATCAATGCTAATTGTCCTTTATGTTGTCCGTAATGTGGGCCCTACCTTTGAAGTGGATTGCCCATCATGTGGGGCCCACTTTTGATATCCACAATTCATCGTGTGGGGTGCACCTTCTATGTGGGTCATCCATCATGCAGCCCACTTTGGATATGGGTCATCCATCATGAGAGACCTTGGATGTAGACCGTCCATTAGGTAGGGCCTACTTAATATGAACTATCCATTATGAGAGGGCCACATTTTTATGTAGGCTATTTATCATTTGAAGCCCAGTCCGTCCATTATGTGGGCCCACCTTGATATGGACCATTCATCGTGTGGTGCCCCACCTTCATTATAGGTCGTTCATCATGTGGGCCCATCTTTAATGTCAACCGACCATCATATGGGCCCACCTTCAATGACCATCAATTATCATGTGGGTCCCACCTCTGACGTAGACTATCTATCAAATGGGACCTACTCGTTGTGCATGTTCCGTCATGTTAGGCCACACTTTGATGGGGGTCATCTATCATGTGAGGCCTCCCTTTAATGTGAACCTTTCATTACATGGGCCCACCTTGATATGGGGCCCCACTTCAATATGAGTCATTCATCATGAGGGGCCCATCTTTGATGTCCACCATCCATCATGTGGGTCCCACTTTTGTTGTGGACCATACATCATGTGGGGCCCACTTGATGTAAATAGTCCATCATGTGAGACCCACCTTCGATGTTCACCATCCATCATGTAGGTCCCACCTTGGTTGTAGACCATCCATTTTGTGGGGCCCAACCTTCAGGATGGGTCATTCATAATGTAAGCCCACCTTTAATGTCAACCTTTCATCATGTGGTCCCACATTCAATATCCACCATTCATCACATGGGTCGTACCTCTATCATGTGGGGCCCAGTTGATGTGAATAGTCCATCATGCAGGACCCACCTTTGATGTCCACCATTCATCATGTAAGTCCCACCTTTACTATGGGTCGTCCATCATGTGGGGCCAACCTTCAACATGGGGCATTCATCATATGGACCCACCTTTAATATCAACCTTCCATCATGTGGTCCCACATCCAATGTCCACCATCCATCATGTGGGTCCCACCTTTGTGTGGACCATCCATCAGGTGGGGCAGGTTGATGTGGATCGTTCATCATGTGAGGCCACACTTTGAAGTAGGCCATCCATCATGTCGGGCTCACCTTTGATGTGACTGTGCATTATATATGCCTAACTTCACTATGAGTCATTCATCATGTGGGCTTACCTTGAAGAAATTGTAAAGAAAAAAGGGTGAGATGGGAATTACTTGAAAAGTTTAAAGACAAACTTGTCAAAAAATTAGTCTAAAATGTCTACCTGCTTAAGTCAAATAAGCTCTGTTTAAAAAGTAACTCTCTCCAACTTATTAAATCGAAGCTTATTTGTTACTTTCTAAACAAATTAACACCTTATTAAACTTTTACCAAACAGTCTAAAAGCTTATTTTTTTTTAGAAATAAGCCAATAAGCTCTTATTTGTAGAGATGTTAAACGCCCCTTAATACTTAATAATCATCATGTGAATGCCCTCCCGTCAATGGGTGCGAGCGGAGTTGGTGTGCAGCGCAGCTCGAAAGGTTGGTTTTCACTGGATGGGTGATCCCATTACATGTATGCGGTTTGATTTTGTGGGGTAATGACGGCCTGATGTATACGATTCATTTAGCCAATCTTGACTGCCTTGGTTGTACAATACCTTTCCAAGAAGGCTAAAATGGTATGTTTGAAAAGATTAGAGTCGCCACTAGACGATTTTGCAGTTTTGACTTACGATTGGCAAGAGCCAAAAACTCGCTTGATGTGGTCAAAGAATCACAAAGATCCTTCGGCCTAAATGACTCCTGATATTGGCTTGTGATCCTGTAAATCAGAGTAAGCGTCTAGGTTACAAGATAATGAGGGGCTAAACACCTTCTCTTGCCCATACTTATGTACGGTATTTACCTTAAAGGAGCGTGCAATTTTTAAGGAGATAATATATTTGCAATGGGATTAGTCATGCAACCATGCTACGTATAACCCTATGAGAGAGTCGGGCAGGCAAATAAAACAAAAATGAAAGTGCAGGAAATATAAAGTCCTAGCCTTGCTTCGCAAGGACACACAAGGACAATACCCCGAGTAGGCAAACAAAAATAAACAATAAACGATAGAAATGTAAATAAATAAGAAAAGAGATTAGTATTTGCTGAGGAGAGAATGTACGGAATGAACCGCGTTTTGAGCTTTAATTGAGATGTGAGAAAGAGAAAGGAGAGTCAAACGCAATCTTCTAAGTCAGAAAAAGGATAGTCAAACACCCCTAATTTTGGTTCTACTCGTGTAGTGATTTGGCTAGCTTAAAAGATTCGACCTTCTGATTTGGTTAAAGCAAACCCTTAGGGATTAGATGAGATCGCTACAAGGTATTCTAAGCAGCAAAGTTTCTTCGTTGTAGAGATCCGAAAACAACAAAACAACAAAACTATTATAGCCACTATTCTTTCTATCGTTCTGCCTCTTTTGATAGGGGGCCCAAGTGTTGTTTATATAGAGCTAGAAAATCGTCGACCTGGTAGAGGCCGACGGACAGGTGTCGAAAATAACCCATGCAGGATCTGTTGAGAGATTCGGGTCCACTTAAAGGGTGACACCTGCCCGTCGGCATCCGGTGTCTACACATCTGAACCCTATAAATAGGGTGTGGACCCTCGCCGATTTTCCGCGCTCCCACACGACGTTGTTATCGCCCCTTCCCCTTTCGGGAAAAGAAGGAGAGGAGGATGCGTGAGTGCAAAATCGCCGTTTGTGCCACTGTCTTGCCTCGTTCTCGAAGGCTTTGTTTTAGTTGTCGTGTTAAGCTGGATATGTTTAAGTGAGTTTATATAAGACCAGAGTCGCCACTAGCCAGTTACTTCAAATCTACAGTCGGCTAGACCCTGTAGAAACGTTAGAGAAGGGAATCCGAAGATTCCTTCCTCTAAAATGACTCCTGTTGATCTGCGGTCAGAGATTCGAGGTAAGGGATCACGGTTACAGGGTGGGAAGAGGTTAAGCACCCCACACACTGCCCGCACCAAAGTACGGTCTCTACTTCACAGAATCGATCGAATACTTGAAAGTCTAGTTTAATCCTCGTATATTCTCATGGATGACATGATGCATGAATGCGGGTCTGAACAGTAAGAGTTTCTGATGGGCAGGTTCCAACAACGGGCAAGCCCAGAGCGTACGCTCGAACTGACAGGTGCTTAATGTAAGACGTATGCAGTGTGCTTGAATGATCAAGGTGTTTTATGGTGAAGCATGAATGCAGGTCTGAACAGTAAGAGTTTCTGATGGGCAGGTTCCAACAACGGGCAAGCCCAGAGCATACGCTCGAACTGACAGGTGCTTAATTTAAGACATATGCAGTGTGCTTGAAGAATCAAGGTGCTTGTAGTGAAGCAGGGGGGTTGGAAGAAAAGTAAATGTTGCACTTATGCTAGATGCAAATGAGATGATGCTGGGAAAAGAATAGCTGGATGGACAGAGGTGTCGCAAGGATTGGCTTCGAGTGGCTGGATCAAGATTTGGATGGCTTGGGAGGCTTGGACCAGTGATCAGGCTGGGCTGGACCAGGGCTAGACTCTCCTCACTCGGGCTCTCCTTGGTGGAAAAATGGGCTAAGGGGTGGATGAGGACTCGGACCGCACCCGGACTGGCTGGACTTGAAGGGATGTTGAAATGAGAAGGGGAAGGGGGTATTTATAGCAGCAGGAGAGTGGCAGTTTGCGTAATTTTTTCCGGGCGGCCTACTATGGGCCACCCGTACAGCCGCTCCTCGGTTTTCAGCGAGTACGGCCGCTCTCTCGGGGCTGCTGTTGGACTCGCTGGTCGACTCAGTGAGTTGACCCAGCGGGTCGACTCGGTGGTTTGACTCGACGGGTTGACTCGACGGGTTGACTCGGTGGGTTGACTCGGTGTTTTGACTCGACGGGTTGACTCAGCGGGTTGACTTAGTGAATTTGACCTTTTTAGGATTTTTTGACTGGCTTTTTTCTAGGGGGTTTTTCAGGCTGATGTTTAAGACTGGGTTGACTGGGTTCAGGCTTGATCTGGGCTATAGAATGGGGCTTACAAGGGTGAGTTTGGCTGAGTTTGGACTTGGAATTTAGGGGTATGGTCCTCCATTCAACCAGCTATCTCCACCAACAGTGTAGCCGAAGGTGGGGTGTCTACAGATGCCCCTCTTTGGCAGAGGTTGCGTGCAACCGAATGCCAAAGCGAGTGGACACCCCACTTCTGACCCGGTCATTCATAGATCATGTTCTGAAATCTTTGCTTGCTTTTGCATCTGTGTCAGTTGATCGTTTGGAAACCTGATCACTCGCACATACCGCAGGGAGTTTGGAGAAAACGTTGCGATTGTCCCTGCATGCGCTGCAACCTGGGTACCCAATCGCAACCCTTCCATTCCTGATCGGTACTAACATCGGAAAGGTACAGCAAAGCCTCTGCGTCGACAGTCTTACGAGGATGCTGACCCTGAGACTGATTGTGTGATGTTTGATGTTTTCCCAGATCACTCCAGGAGTACTTGTTTCGCTTGACTGTCAAAGTGGTTAGACGCCCTGCGTCAGATAGTCTTACGGGATTCTACTACGCCGACTTGGACTCAGTCAAGGTACTTCAGGCATCCACGCCTAGGTATGTGCGGGTGGACTCTTTCCACCCGATCTGCTGATTTCGATGCTTGGTTTGCAATTCATTCTTTCCTTGATTGTGGTCTGGAATCTTTGTTGTCCTTTGTATCTGAGTCAGTTGATTGTCTGGAAGTTGATAACTCGCACATACCGCGAGAGTTTGGAGAAAACGTTGCGATTGTCCCTGCAGTTTGCTGCAACCTGTGTACCCAATCGCAACCCTTCCATTCCCGACGGTACTAACATCGGAAAGGTACAGCAGAGCCTCTGCGTCCACTAGTCTTACGAGGATACTGACCCTGAGACTGATTGTGTGATGTTTGATGTTTTCCCAGATCACTCCAGGAGTATTTGTTTCGCTTGACTGTCAAAGTGGTTAGACGCCCTGCGTCAGATAGTCTTACGGGATTCTACTACGCCGACTTGGACTCAGTCAAGGTACTTCAGGCATCCACGCCTAGGTATGTGCGGGTGAACTCTTTCCACCCAATCTGCTGATTTTGATACTTGGGTTACAATTCATCGTTTTCACCTGTTCAAATGGTTTCTGTGACCGAGCCTTTTAGCTTTCATCTTTTTGTATTTTGGCATATGGTACGACCGCACTGACACTGGAGTTTAGTTCGACCGTACTTTGAGTGCATTGGATCCGATGGTCTCCGGGGAAACCGCGAGACATCGGATCTTATTTGATTTTTGCGTTGGCTCCTACCCAGAGATATGGAAGATCTCCTGGTGTTTTGGAGATGGAACGCTCTACTGGGAAAATATTTTTTGGATTTTTGAAAAGGCACCCACTCTGGGGAGTGATACTCCGTGGGGTTTTTATTTGCAAATGAAAATATTTTTTGTCTTTTTGAAATGGGAATCTGGTTTGCACTTGCCTCCACTAGGGATGCCTATGGGGCTTTTGGCTAACCGACTTTTATTTTGAAAGCAGGTAAACATGATGATGGATGCAATGGATGCTGATGCATGGAGATGCATGATGAATGCATGGCTTGGCTCATTCTCTTCTCGTTTGATGATTTTGCTTTTGCTGAAGATGCAGAGAATTTTGAGCTTATTGCTTGCAGGGTTGTGCTTCCCTGGGGTTTTTCTTTTTGTATGGGCATTTAGTCAGCGGGTTGGTCAAGATCCCGCCCGTGATCGATCAGGTCCATCGTCCCAAGATGCTGTTTCTTTGCTAATGAAAATGTACGAGGATATTATCTGACTTCAAGATGTTCTTCTGGGCATTCATGTGATTGAGATGGTGTTTGGTTGCCCGTTTTGGTCAAGATTCCAATTTGCGGGCGATTGGATCCGTCATCCCATACTGTGAAGTGAGCGGAGTTCAAGACTCCTGAATTGTAGTGCTGGGGATACTGATTTTTGTGATTTTTTGTAAATATGTGGTCCGAGTCTTCAACTGAGTGGTCAGGATAGAGATCGGTTTATTGAAAACACAGGAAATATTTTTTGTGATTTTCGAAATATTTTTGATGAAAGCAAGAGAAATATTTTTGTGATTTTTGACAATATTTTGATTGAAAGCAAGGGAAATATTTTTGTGATTTTTGACAATATTTTGATTGAAAGCAAGGGAAATATTTTTGTGATTTTTGAAGAGGTGATTTTGCAATGTTTTTGTATTTTGTGATTTTTCTGAAATGCAGGGAAAAGTATGGAATTTTCATCCACTTCCAGCTTCTACTGCTGGTAAGGCACCCGATCCATTTTACGTCAGCGAGCAAGACGAGTCTCACACAGTTAAGTGCCGTAGTTTTACATCTTCGGATGAGGAGATTTTGAGGGTTTTCAGTCAACACACCCACAAAGTTGTCTGTTCCTCATGTGCAATGCACATAGACCACGTATCGTCCGACGGACTCCTTCGGCCACAAGATGAGCCACATCCTCACATTTCCCTTAGTCAATCCAGTTTGGGGTCTTACGTTGCTCACAATTCCGTGAGGGTGAGCTTCACCTCCCAACAGCCTTAATCCCCTTCATGAGTTCTAGGAACAGGGAACATCCGTCAGGTTCAACAGCGACTTCCAAATCAAGGTTGTCTATCACGGTGCGTTCAACACGAACAGGATTGCGGAGTTCTGCCCACCTCAGCCCTTACCTGTTTAGAAGATTCCAGACACCCGTACGATCAAGTGTCAGCCATGTCTGGAACAGGTTAGGAAAGAAAGCCCCCTGAGAAGTTAATCCCAGTGTAGTTTTAGGTCTTCGGACCACTGGGGATGAATTTGTGCAGTTGAAATTTTTGGTGAATAATTTTTTTTTGTATTTTTCGAAAAAAGTTTCAGATTTTAACTCGGGTAACCGAGGTTGATGCTGGTTTTTATGAAAACTTGAAATCTTTTTGGTATTTTTGGAAATGTTCCGGGTTATCAGATCCTGGCTCGAATGGCTGGGATCGATGCTGATTTTTGTTAAAAGCGAGAAAGGTCCCCCGAGAAACTAATCCCAGTGTAGTTTAAGGTCTTCGGACCATAAATATGTACATGCTGAAAATACATTCTTTTTTGTGATTTTTCGAAAACTGTTCCAGGTCATAAAATCTCTATTTTGAACGGTCAAGATTGACACTGGTTTTTATTGGAAATCTCTCGGGATTTTGTTCCCGACGTAGTTTAAGGTCTTCGGACCAAAAACTGTACAAAAGGGGGCAAACACATTTTTTTTGTTTTTGAAAAATGTCCGGTGTCAGTGGATCTTGATCAAGACCGATACCGGCTTTTATTGAAAATCCCTCGGGATATTGATCCCGACGTAGTTTAAGGTCTTCGGACCCAAAAACTTTAAAAGAGGGGCTGGTGATATATTTTTTTTGTTTTTCGAAATGATCCAGATCATCCGATCTTAGTCTTAAAGACTGGGATCGATGCTGGTTTTTATTAAAATCCCTCGGGATGTTGATCCCGACGTATTTTAAGGTCTTCGGACCCAAAACTGTATAAGAGAGTGCTGGTAATGCATATATATTTTTTTGTGATTTTTTGAAAAATGTCCGGTGTTGTCGGATCTTGACTCGAGCAATCAAGACCGATGCCGGTTTTTATTGAAAGTCCCTCGGGATCTTGATCCCAACGTAGTTTAAGGTCTTCGGACCAAAAATATGTACATGAAAGCAGCAATCCAGGTTGGAGATTATGGGAATTCTTCTTGGAATGGTTCGGATCATCAGGTCATATCCTTGGATGGTTGAGATCATTGTTTGACCAAGTCAAATTTTCCTTTCTTTTTCTTGAAAATTCCATGGAACTTTTCCACATCATCAAGCCAATTTCCCACCAATTTCTCACAAGATGAGATTTTGGTGAGATCTCTTCTTTTTTCTCACCATTCTCTTCCATCACTTCATTCTTACATGGAGGTACAAGATTCACTTGCAACCACCCTTCCCAAGGAGGAGTTCTTCCCAAGGAGAGAGGGAGGGTGGTCGTTTCATGTAGGTAGGGGCTAGGACGGCCTCCCATGGGCCGCCCGGACGGTCTCTGCCTCCTGGTCTCTTCAGTGGGTTGGGTAAAAGGGTGCCCTCCCCTTTCCTATATAACATGGGGCACCCTTACCCCCTCAAACGTGCAATCTCTCTCTTCTCTCTCTCATATTCTCTCTTTTTTCAAGTTTTCTCTCTCTTCTTTGGTGGTCTTTTGCTCTTTTCAAGTGGTGGCCCTCAGAGACATTTTGGGACAGCAACGTGGTCCTTCTTTGGTGAGGGGTAAAGGTATGGACCACTTCCTTTCCCTTTCTTGTCTTTTTCCTTCTTCATTATCTCTTCTCATGATCCTTTTCTTTTTCCATGTAGCCATTCCAAAAGACTGAGGGTGGGCCCAAGTGTTTTTGGCCATTTTCTAGATCTCAAGTCTCTTTCAAAGGTGATGCATGGAGAAGGACATTGCAAGCTCTCCACTTCATTTTTTTTTCTTTCTTCTTTTCACACTCCCCTCATGTGTATGTAAAGGGTGATTTTGCCATGTCACCAAGTGTTCATGGCAAAATACTCTATCTTTTTCGTGGGAGTTGGGCCTTTTTTCATATGTATCAAATGGGCTCAAAGTGAAGTCATGGCCCTTGGTGTATTTGATGGGCCCAATGCTTCATTTTGGGCTCCCTCATGCTTTCTTGCCCTTGTCATTTTTCCTTAATGCTCTTCCTTTCTTTTCCATCTTCTTTTCAAGGTTTGGGCCCATGGGCATGGTAGGGCCCATCTCAAGTTTTGGGCTCATGGGGCTCACTTTAGGTGACCCCATCTTTTTTCACACATGTATGGATCAAGATGACTAGCCCATTCTTCATTTGGATCTCAAGTGGGCTAGATTTCCTAGTTGGGCCTATATGGACAAGTAGCCCAACTCTTCCATCATTTCTTGATTATGATGTACATCCTTGTACAAGGTGTAGTGGGCTCCTTGGAGTCTCTATATGTGGATGGGCTTTTGGGTCCTCATTGAAATTTGGATTCCTTTGGACCAATGTGTGCACCACTACACTTTGTCCATGTGGGTTTTTTCTTTTCATGCTCTTTTCTTTAATGGATGGAGGACTTGAGTTACTTGACCATCTACAAGTCCCATGAGTGAGTTGTTCCCACAATCTCACTAAGTTCAAATGGTTTTCCTTGTGGTAGGAATGTGATTCTCAAGAGTTTCCCTCTAATGCTATCAACCTCAAATGGATGATCCTCAAGTGAGCTATCCATACAATCATAGCTCCTTTTCCTTTGGGGCTTCGTGGGTCATCCACCATCATTCTCATGTATGGGTGATTTTTCTTTGAATTTGTGGGAAAGAATGATACCCATAAGTTGCCCATTCTTGTCCCATGCTTTGGGACATTTTGGATTTTGATCTTCAAGTGGGCTATGTATACCATTCTTATCCATTTTCATGATGGTTAGGTGACTCATCAAGCCATGCTCTTTTGTGCTCAAATAGTCTCCCTTTTTTGGTAAAGAAATTGGTGCACATAAGTTGCCCAAACTTGCCTTTACATGGGCATTTCCAACTTTGACTCCTCATGTGGGCTATGTGCATCAAAATTTTTACCATTGGCCTCTTTGATTCCATATGTTTGTGGGTGGACCGCCATGTTGTATTCTCATGGCCAAAACTTTCATCAAGATGAGGCACATAAGGTTGCCTATGGTTGACTCATGAATGGGTCCTCATATTCTTCAAAGTGGGCTATATGCTCTCTCCAATCCATTGAGATGAGGCATTTGGGTTGCTCTTGGGGGCCCACTTCCTTTCTATTCCCCACTTGTCCATGCACATGTGTAAAAAGATGGAAACATCTTAAGTGAGAATCATGGTCTTGGCATAAAAGTGGATCAATCTTTTGGCCACATATGGACTTTGAGGGGGAGCTTCATTAAAATCCTTTGTTGATCTCGTGGCACTTGAGTGCATTTGTTGTCCAAAATGTGTCCTTGGATGATGGACTTTTTCTTGCCTAAGGCATGCCATGCAACCTTCTTTAAGGTGGGCCTTACTTTTTCCAAAGGGCCCAACACACATCCTAAGTGACACATGGAGTTGGACTTTAGATTTTGCATTTGAATGTGAGTCCAATCCCATGGGTTTCTTGGATGATAATTTGGATTTTAATGGGTAATGGGTAGGAACTCACCTTGCCGAGCTTGTAGGATTCAATGGCGGATGGTACCAGAGGTCACCGAGTGATTGATGAAAATGATCCTGCCTTCATTGTCCGCCGAGGGGACCACATGTGTTCCTTAGCTATAGAGCATCAACCTCTTCCCGCTATCAAGGGTCGAGGTACTAGGGATCGCTGGGACGACTGGGTGAAGGATCCACAGCCCTTGCTTGAACGAGTACTGGATGGTACTCCTTTTGCTGGCCTCCTCACCTTACGTTTCCATAATAACGATGCTAACCGTATGATGCTCGCGGCCCTTTGCGAGAGGTGGCGGGATGAGACCCACACCTTCCAGCTCCCTTGTGGGGAATGGGGAATAACCCCCTTGGACATTTACATGCAAATAGGCTTCCCGTTTCATGGAACAATTGTTCTTCAAGTCAGCTCTCTGGCTCCTCTCACTTCCACTGACTGGCTACGGCTTGTCGGTGACGTCCCACTCGAGGGTGAATTCCAAGGCCATCAAGTGAAGATGCGATGGTTCTACAACAATTTTGCCTCCGTCATCCCCACCACCGAGCGAGAGGCCCTCCACAAAGCGCGAGCCATGATCACTTATGCTTTTGGATCCTTTCTTTTCTGCCATGCGAATGAGAGAGTTGACCCCAAATTTCTTCGTTTAGTCGAGGATCTTCATCACCCCTATAACTGGAATGGGGCTATCTTGACCCGTATTTTTCAGGGTCTGGACAAGACCTGTCGGCATAGCCGGTCCTTCACAGGTTTTTGGCCTGTTGTTGAGGTATTTCTTCTTTCACCTTCCTTGGAGTCATTTACCTTCTTTCCCTCTCTGATCATTAGATGTGCTTTCGTCCAGACCTGCTTTTATGATCATTTTTCCCATCTCGCGCCGAGGATGCGGGATGATGTTGAGCCTTCTCAGTATCGCCACATGTACTGGCGCCAGCAAAACCGTCAGCGGAACTCCCGAGTTCCCGGGGACAATTGGCGTGCTGACATAGACGGGCTGACCGTTGAGGACGTAAGTATCTTTCTTTCCCTACCCCTCGTGTCGTACTGTAACTGATTGTGGTGACCTCATTTGCTGCAGCTTGCTCGGATGCCGTATGCCAGTTTCCCTCTCTATTATACCCCTCAGCGCGTGGAGGCATATGATGCTTCATGTCTCCGTATCATGCTTTCTGACGCTGAGTCTTTCCAGTGGTACTTGGGGGAGAGGTTGCTTCGGCAAGTCACTGGGGTGGTTCGGGTCCCTTGTTCTGCACCTCCCTCAGCTGCTCGGATGCCAGTTGATGAGAGAGTCGAGGCTCTCGTGGGCCAGCCCGAATTTCGTTTCACGATCCCGGATCGTGATTATGACGAGTGGTATTTGCTGTTCGGCCAGGGGCCTCTGCTTCCTTCGCTTTATGTTCCAGGTGGCCGTCGCAGATATGCTGGAGGTTCGGTGACTGCTCCTTTGATGGATCTTTATCGTCGGGAGCGGGACGCGAGGAGGGACGATGATGATTATGTTGGCGATTTGTAGCCTGCTTGGGTGTTCTGCTTTGTATGGCCTTGTACTTTTGCTTTTATCTTCTTTTGTATCAAGCTCTTTTTGAATGAATATACAGTCTTCGACTTGTCTCAAATTCTTTGATGATGTCTGGACGCTTTGACCTTTGACTTGTTCCTTCATGATTTGAGACTTCTTAGCTGCATGGATGATGACTTGAACGGTCCAGATTGCTTGTTTAGGCCTTGTGGGCCCACTTGATGATTAGATCTTGGATTTTGGCCCTTCTTTTTGATGATCGAACCTTTGATCTTGCTGCTCCATGACTTGTATAAGCTTTTCAATGGTTTGGATCCTGATGATTTAGCCCTTGAATGGTTTAGATTGATAGATTCGGCCCTATGGGCCCACTTGAGACCTTGGCTTTACTTTGGGGCACCTCTTTTGATGATTTGTGGGGCTAAGAAAGCTTCTCATGGTGTGCATGATGACTTGAACATCTCAGATCACTTGACTTGGCTTTGTGGGCCCACTTGATGGTTAGATCTTGGATTCTTGCCCTTCTTTTGATGATCAGCCCTTCGATCTTGTTATTTGATGGCTCATGTAGGTCCTTCAATGGTTTAGATCATGATGATCTGGTCTTTGAACGGCTTGGATTGCTTGTGGCCCCCACTTGACCACCTCTCCCTTTCTTTGACTTGATCAGCCATGCTCTGGCCGCATTGCTTCATGATTGGACCGGTGGGGCACCGTTTATATGATCTTGATCAACCTCAGTCGAAATCTGGAGTGGACCGGAGCCTTGGGCAGCCCATGGAGCGCCATCTCCTGACGTGGACTGTCAGCCTCACCTACCAAGAACCCTGGAGCCAATCCCGCGGAGAGAGGAAATCTGCGTCCATACGGGCGGCCCAGGGCAGGCCGCCCAAGGCTCGCCTCTTGAGCGGCCTGGGCTGGCTCTGGCTCGGACACTCTCCTCTGTTCACTGTCCCTGTCTCCATCTGCTTTGCACTGGCGAGTTTGATTCCAGCCATGAATATTCTTCTTGTCTCATCTTCCCTTCTCCTTTTGTCTCTTTCTTGGTTTGTCCTTTCTTGGGCAATGGATGGTGGAGATTTGGGGGCTGTGGGGGCTGTCCAAGGTGGGTCCCACACTTCAGATTTTCAATTAAGCTTTGATAATGGGGAGATGTCTTTAATGGATGGGGGAGATGGGGCATTGAATGGAAGCATTGATGAGTGGCTAGGGATGGTGGTTGGCGGAGCTTTGAATGGCTCCATTAATGGTGGGATGGCTGGATTTTCTGATTTGAATGGGCCCCTCATTATGGGAGGAATGGATGGTATAGATAGGATGATGGGATGGGACATAGGTGAAGCTATGCATCCCTTGAGTGTGGGCCCCATGGATGATGTGATTGATGGAGGTGATGGGACCAGGATGGACATTGATGGGCTGATCTCATGTTTGGATGGGATGGATGGCTCAGAAGATACCTTTGACGGTTTGGATGCTCTTGATGAGGGCCAGGATGCGCGGTATACTTGCTTGGGTGGACTTGATGTGATCATTGATGATGTCCCCTTGATGATGGGTGGTGCAGATGCCTCGATGATCCCTTTGATCGGCCAGGATGATGACTGGATTCATGATTTCCTATTGGAGAGGGCCGCAGGTCCGGATCTGGCCGTTGATTCTTCGATCGGGGTAGCCGGGACCCTTTTGGATGGTTCAGATGCATTCTTTGACGGTCAGATTAGCCAGGGTGCCACGATGTGCGGTGTGATCTTTACTGGTAGCCCTTTTGATGGGGAGTATCGTCTTTCTCCTGATCGTCGGTCTTTTGCGCACTCTGTTCATGAGGTGGGCGAGTCTTCCCATGCGGCTGAGGTTATGACAGTTTCAGATAGTGATACGACTATATCAGACATAGCCGTTACTGAGGGCAGGTCAGGGGCTGTCGAGTCTGCAGAGGTTCCAGCTTTTCCTTCTCCTTCGCCCGTTGACCTTCCGATCCTTGATGAGCCATTATTGACTTCTGGTCCTTTTGTGCTGGAGGGGGTACCAGTGAGGACTTGTCAGCTGCTTCCTCGTCCTTCTTGCTCACCACGACTGCTTGCTTGGCTTGACAGCTTGTCGGCTTATGAGATTCGAGATTTGGAGTCTTACGGCTTCGGCAGTCTGATCCATATGGCTAGAGTTGATATTGATTGGAGGATGCTTGGAGCTGCCTTGATTGACTGGGTCCCTTCGTTGAACTTGTTCGCGTTCAACGATATGGAGATGGGACCTTCTTTGGAGGAGCTTGCTCGCTTGACAGGCCTACCCTGGGATTATGCTCAATATTTTTCGCCGAAGACGTCGTCGAAGACTGCTACACCGCAGAACTGGTTCGGGATCCCTTATCTTGTTCGGCCTGCAGCTGGTGGCCAGGATGCTGTAGTGTTCTCTTTGGACCTGCTGTATGATCTTTTTTCGGGTCTTCAGAGTACGGCCGGCTCTACCTTTGCTCGGAACGCACTGATGTTCTGCTTGATTGCTGAGGTGCTGTTCTCGGGATGGCGCAGATCCCAGACTCCTTTGCTTTTTGAGGTGATGAGCCGAGCTATCCGTCGGCAGGGGATCATTTCTCTCATCTTGGCCGAGCTATTCGATGGGCTGACCGACTGCGCCTTGGGCCGCACTCGTGTCCTTTGCGGCTGCTGTGCATTTCTTCAGGTATTTCTCTTACACCTTTTCCTTTTGCTTTGTCAGGACTTGTTTTGCTCTAGCTGAACTTCTTTTGTGATCAGGTCTGGCTATGGGAGCGTCTTTCTCTGACCGTTCCTGTATCTCTTCCTGGCATCCCGGGCTCTGACATCATGCGTTATATCATGGAGTTCCTTCCGCCTACAGCCAGGATGAGCGAGCCCTTGTATCGCAGGATGTTTGCTGAACTTCGTGACTGGAACGTTCGTTGGGAGTCATCTTGGCTTTCACTTCCTCCAGTGCTTTGCGATGCACACCGCCATCCTCTGATGTTGGTAGGCTTTCGATCCTACTTTTCTTATCATCCCATCCGGTTCCTGCGGCAGTTTGGATATGAGCAGGATGTTCCTCTTTTCGCTTTCACGGGTATCGGGCGTCGAGCACTTCCATCCAGATCCTCTGACTTTAGGACCCGGATTGATTGTTCTTGGGCGAGTTTCTTGACTGCTGATTTGCTGGGTTTTGAGCTGCGGACTTTTCCGATGGCGACCGCCCCATATCAGTACTGGGTTGCTGAGCAGTCTTTGTACCGACGTATCCCTTGCTGGCACCAGACTGTTGATGAGGATGAGCAGGATATCCTTGGATATGCTGGCTCTTCATCTGGTTCATATGAACCCTTTGAGGAGCGCCCGTTTATCGATCCTGGCTTCCTTTTGGCCACTCATGGCCATCTGCTGTCTGAGATCTCTGCACTTCGGTATCATTGTGAGATGATGTCGAGGAGATTGGTTGCCGATCAAAGGTTGTCTGATGAGGAGACAGCGATCCGTACCCTTGAGCGCGATGAGGCGCATTACCTGCGTATGGAGGTGAGCAGGTTGAGAGCGAGATTATCTTTTTATGAGTCAGAGGACTTACCTGATGTGGCCGAGGAGGAGGGTAGAGATTGATTGTGTTGGCCACCTGCGCATTCTTTTTTGCATATATGATTGATGATGATGCATTTTTTTTTGTATTTTTTGAAAAAGATGATATGATATGTGTAAAAGAAATATGATGCATTTAATTAAAAAAGAGAAAACTGTTTGAAAATCTACTGTGCCATGAGTTGTCTTGTGAGTGTGTCTGGATTTTGTGTCAGGATATAGGAATCAGAACTGGGGCTCGGCCAATGCTTTGACCGATGTCTCGAGATTTGACTTGCTTGATCCTTTGGTTCCCTAGAGATGTAGGCAATGGAAACTCTTGCTTCCTGAGATTGTCAGAGTTTGTAGAGCTCTTCGCTCCTGACTGCGCTTCTTTTTGTTCTTGAACTGTAACTGCTTGAACTGATCTGGACCGTTTGCTTTCTTGGTACCTGCACTTTTTTTTTTCTTCTTTTTTTTATTTTTTTATTTTTTTATTTTGAGCCATTTTTGCCTGCAGTGCTCTTTCGAGTTTTCACCACAGCCGGCCTTTTCCCGTCATTTTTGCCCATGGCGCCCTTTCGGGTTTTCACCACGTCCCGGGTATTTGGTCTTGCCTGCCCCTTGGCAGCTATGCTGTATTTTACCCTTGGTGCCCTTTCAGGTTTTCACCAAGTCCGCTGTATGCCCACTATTTTTACTCGGAGCGCCCTTTTGGGTTTTCACTCCGCCCTCTTTGTTTAGGCACACATTTTCTTTTTCTCTCTTTTTTTCTTTTTCTTTCTGGATCTCTGGATAACTGCGGCGGCTAGAGGTCGGGAATCCGTCGTTGCCGGCCGATGGCAGTCTTTCAGCCCTTATCCTGAGTTACAATAATAGAGCTGTCGGTCTTTGCTAAAGACCCTTCTGAGGTGGATGGATAAATGTGTTTCTTCTTGGACTGATTTTTTTTCTCTTAGGTGCCTTGCTTTGGCTTCCCTTTTTCTTTCTCTTTTCTTCTCTTCTTTTTTTTTCTTTTATATTCTTTTTCTCTCCTTTTTTTTGTCTTTTCCTTTTGAATTCCCCCCTTTTTTTTGTATTTTCCTCTTTTTGAATCCTCTTATTTGAAACACTTGTTGGTGGACGGAAATGATTTCTCAGAGGTCTTAGCTTCGACCTCTTGACTTCAGCTCTATTAAAGTAAGCTTTGATAAGGTCAGAATAACTTACCCGTGAAAGATCTTCACGTTGTCGGCGTTGGTTGGCTTAGGAAGATCCACCCCTCTCATGTTGGTGAGTCTGAGGGCGCCTCCGGGAAGTACTTCTCTAACGATCAGTGGCCCGTCCCACGAGGGTTTGAACTTTCCTCTGGGATCTGGAAGGTGCGACGGTAGAATCTTCCTCATGACCATGTCGCCTACCTTGAAACTTCTTTTTCGAACTCTCTTGTTGTAAGCCTGAGCGATCCTTTTCTGATAGCACTGTGAATGACTTAGTGCACGCATGCGCTTTTCATCTGCTAGCTGCAACTGATCGAATCTGGCCCGTTGCCATTCTCCTTCTTCAATTCCGCTTTCTAGTAATACCCGTAATGATGGTATTTCCACCTCGACTGGTAGGACTGCTTCCATTCCGTAAGTAAGGTCGAAAGGAGTAACGCCCGTAGCAGACCGTACAGATGTTCAATAGGCCCAAAGTGCATATGGGAGCATATCTGACCAATCTCGATAGGTCACGACCATCTTCTCGAGTATCCTGACGATTGTCTTGTTTGCGGCTTCTACCCCACCATTCATCTGGGGACGGTAGGGGCTTGATCGATGACGTTGGATCTTGAACTTGCTGAGGAAGTCATCCATCTTCTTGTTGACGAACGGGGTCCCATTATCTGTGATGATAGCATTAGGGATTCCATACCGGCATATGATGTTGTTCTTCATGAATTTGATCACCTGAGATGCTGCAATTGTGGTGTAGGAGGTTGCCTCAACCCACTTGGTGAAGTAGTCGACTGCCACAAGTATGTACTCATGACCATTTGATGCATTGGGACTGATCTTGCCGATGATCTCGAGTCCCCACATGGAGAAGGGCCAGGGGGTGGTCAGGTTTTATAACTCTGATGATGGGGCATGGATTTGATTTGCATGCTCTGACGTGCTGGCAACAGTCTGTCTCCATGGTGAGCCAATAGTAGCCGAGTCGTAGAATCTTCTTTGCCATCATGTGCCCATTCATGTGTGGGCCACAGATTCCTTCGTGTATTTCTTTCATGATCTTTGCAGCTTCTGTTTCATCAACGCATCGAAGGAGGATGTGATTATAGGATCGCTTGTAAAGAACTTCACCACTGATGGTGAACTGGCCGGCCAAACGCTGAATGGTTCGGCGATCTGTCGCTGTTGCTGACTCTGGATACTCCTGGGTTTCGAGATATTGCTTGATGTCGGCATACCAGGGTTTGTCAGGGACAGCTTCGGCTTCTTCTATTTGCAGGCAAAAAGCAGGTTCTTCTTGAATTTCGACTGTGAGCTCCCATTCTGAAGCTCCTTTCGAGATCTCGAGCATTGATGCAAGCGTGGCGAGAGCATCTGCAAACTGGTTCTTGGCTCTGGGCATGTATGAGAAGGTGATTTCCTTGAATTCTTCGATCAGATTGTCAAGATACACATGATATGGTATCAACTTCTCGTCTTTGGTCTTCCATTCGCCATTGGTCTGATTGATGATAAGCTGTGAGTCTCCAAACACTCGTAGCTTCTTGACGCCCAAGATTATGGCTTCCCTTAAGCCAGCGACGCATGCTTCATACTCTGCCATGTTGTTGGTGCACTCGAATGCGATGCGCCTCGAGATAGGAATAGGGACATCATCTGGAGAGTAGAGGATTGCTCCAATACCACTCCCTTTAGAATTTGCTGCGCCGTTGAAGAATAATGTCCATTCATCTTTCTTCTTCTTTTCATCCTCTTCAATGAGCAAGAGATCTTCATCAGGAAAGAACGTCTTGAGCGGCTGATAGTCCAGGAGAGAGTGAGCCGCAAGATGATCGGCGAGGGCCTGCCCCTTGATTGCCTTTTGAGTGACATAGGTGATGTCAAACTCAGACAAGAGTAGCTGCCATTTGGCTATCCTTCCAGTGAGTGCCGGCTTCTCGAACAGGTACTTGAGCGGATCCATGTGAGCGAGGAGGAGAATAGGGAATGCAATCATGTATTGACGGAGTCGCTGAGTTGCCCAGACTAGGGCGAGGCAAGTCTTCTCGATCGGGGAATACCTGGTCTCATAGTCGGTGAACTTTCGACTCAAATAGTATATTGCTTGTTCTTTCTTTCCGGTCTCGTCGTGCTGGCCGAGGACACAGCCAATGGCTTCTGCTGCTACCGAGATGTATAACAATAGTGGTCGTCCAGGAGCGGGCGGCACTAGGACTGGAGGATTCATGAGATATCTCTTGATGCGATCGAAGGCGACTTGGCAATCATCATTCCATTCTTTTGGAACGTTTTTTCGGAGGAGCTTGAAAATGGGTTCACAAATAGGTGTGAGCTGTGCGATGAAGCGACTGATGTATTGAATTCTGCCGAGGAAGCCACGAATTTCTTTCTCTGTTCTAGGGGGGGCATCTCGATGATTGCTCTGGTTTTGGTCTCGTCGACCCTGATGCCATCCTCGCTCACCATAAAGCCGAGGAGCTTTCCTCCCATTGCACCGAAGACGCATTTCTGAGGGTTGAGGCGGAGCTTGTACTTTTCTAATCTGTTGAATAACTTCTTCAGATCTTCAAAGTGTCCTTCAATTGTGCGAGATTTGACGATCATGTCGTCCACATATACTTCAAGCTCTTTGTTCATCATGTCGTGGAATAGTGCTGTCATTGCTCGCTGATATGTTGCTCCTGCGTTCTTCAGACCGAACGGCATTACCCTGTAACAGAAGGTTCCCCAGGGAGTGATGAACGATGTCTTCTCGCGATCTTCGACGGCCATCTTGATCTGATTGTAACCTGAGAACCCGTCCATGAATGAGAAGATCTTGTATCCAGCAGTGTTGTCGACCAGAGTGTCGATATGTGGCAAAGGGAAGTCATCTTTAGGACTGGCTTTGTTGAGATCTCGGAAGTCGATGCACATTCGAACCTTGCCGTCCTTCTTTGGTACTGGTACGATGTTGGCGAGCCATTCAGGGTAGTTGGAGACTACCAAGAATCCCGCGTTGTACTGCTTGATGACTTCATCTCGGACTTTCAGAGCCCATTCTGGCTTCATTCTTCGAAGTTTCTGCTTCACTGGCTTCATATCTGTCTTGGTTGGCAGATGGTGTACAACGAGCTCTTCATCGAGCCCCGGCATGTCTTCATATGAGAACGCGAAGTTGGACAATCTTGGAGCTAGGAACTCTATCATTTTCTGTTTCATCTCAGGTGGCAACGATTTTCCAATGCGTACTTCCCTAGGGATCTCAGGTGTCCCCAAGTTTACTATCTCGAAATCATCGGCTACAACATTGGCTTTAGATTCGAACTTTTTGAGGAGATCCTCAAGTTCGGGAGAAGGATCATCATCTTCCTCATCCCGAGCTTCGTCCAGACCCATGAGTTCGAAGTCTAATTCGATGTCGAAATCATATGATTCGACTTCAAACTCATGCGACTCTTTAGACGAACTTGGCACACTATTGAATGCAGGAAAGGAAATATTTTTTGATTTTTGAGATTTTTCTGAAATTGAAATGCTAGATGTTTTTGGCTTTTGAATTTTTTTTATTTTTTGGATTTTCGAAATTCGTGAGACTTTGAACAAGCAGGCATTGCAGACCATGATTGAGCCCAACTTGTTCCAAAGTTCCGGTCGCTGCTTAAACAGGCGTTTTTTTTTTGGAAGCCAGAGCCCTCAGATGGCTCTTTGGCTGATTCAAAAGTGAGGGGAACAGATGACCATTCAGGACCCCACACTTCCTCCCCTGGAGAGGTGGGGGTTGATGATTTGGGCGAAGAATCATGATCTGGCCCAATGACCATGACTTCTCGCTGGTCGGGCTCGAGATCTGAGTCGCACTCTGTCCCTCCCGGGTCACTTACCTCGCATTGCAGCTCGTCTGGTTCTACGGCTAGCCAGAAGTTTAGAATCTGGACATCAGACCAATCTAGGGCTGGCCACTTTCCTTTCTTGGTCCAATGGATGGGCTGCTTCTGCCCCTGGCTGATGATTGATGATGTTGACTTTGCAGAGATGGGCAAGTCGTGCCCCTTGCTAATTGGTGCTGAGATGGGCGAGTTGTGCCCCTTACTGATTGAAGTGGGCAGGTTGTGCCCCTGGTTGAGAGAAGTGGGCAGGTTGTGCCCCTGGTTGGGAGCAGGTATCAGGGTAACCTGGTCCTGAAGCTGCTGTATTTGACTTCCTTCTTCGTCTTCATCATTTCCTTCTTCTTCTAGAGGCTTAGATGGTTCGAGAATCTGATCCCATTGAATGGGGGGCCACGTGGCCCAAACTAGGCTCATCGGGAGGCCTTTGTGTAATGCAGTCGGTTGATTCCCTCCTGGATCTTTGCAAGGTTCTCCTGGCTTGACGAATTGGATGGGTGAGCATCGAAATTTCTTCCTTCTTTTGTCCATGAAGGTTGTCTTGTATCCGAGTCCCCATTTACGTTGGTTATATACTAGCGATACCTTTCTGGACTTGAAGTGGTTCTTCATTCGGTACTTGAGGCTCAGACGCTCTGCTGGTGAAAAGACACGGTCCACCCTTATCGGTTCTGGATTAGCGATAGAGTTCACAGTCTCGAATTCGAAACTGTGAAACGGGATGTCTTCCTTAGAGTGCTGAATATCGATGACCGGGATGTCTGGCTCAGTGGCAGCAGCATTGGAAGGAATGATGAACTCCTTCTCTGCATGGATAGAGATCACTTAATTTTTACAGATGTATTTCACCCGTTGATGCAGGGTTGATGGCACAGCTCCAACCTTGTGCAGCCAAGGTCGTCCGAGCAACATGTTGAAAGAGGCTGATATATCCAGGATTTGGAATGTGATGGTAGAGATTTCTGGACCTATCTGTACCTCTATGTCGACCTCCCCTTCCACTGATCGGCGGGTGTTGTCGAATGCTCTAACGCATATGGTGCTGGGTCGAAATGAAGAAGGGCTGATTCCCAGACGTTCCGCGGTCTTGAGTGGGCAGACATTTAAGCTTGAGCCATTATCGATAAGGACCAGCGGAACACAGAGGTCTTTGTATCGTAAGGCTATGTTGAGGGATCGTCCATGATCGCGCCCTTCTGGTGGCAACTCATTATCTGTGAAGGTGATGGCGCGCGGAGCCAGGAGTTGTCCAATCATCAAAGCTATCATTTCTGGTGCCGTATCAGAGGAGACGTGAGCATCGTTCAAGGTCTTGGCAAACATTTCTCGGTGTATGCGAGATGTACAGAGTAACTCCCATACTGAGATTTGTGCAGGGATTGACTTGAGCTGATTGGCCACATCGTATGCGGCTTCATTTTTGTTGCCGAGGCCTGAAAGGGCGCCTTTGGGATCTCCTCTGTTCTGATTATCTCTTCGGATGCAACGCCCATTGGGATTCATGTTCCCCACTTCCGCACATTCTGGATAGTGCCATGGAACCTCTTTGTAGTTTTCCTCCCTTTTGCCTTCTAGGACCACCGGTTCTTGCAACGGTGCTGGTGTGGGTACCAGATCTTCCTCGTATGGAGCTTTTGCCTTGAGAACTACATTGTTGCCTGTGCTGAAGGGGTAGTATCGAGGCTTGTCTTCATAGACCACATAAGGTCGCGGTCCTGGCTTGATTGTTCCTGGGACAGGAGGCTCCCATGGAATGAATACTGGTCCTCTTGATATGGCAGGAGGTTTCTCTGTTCGTCCCAGCTGCCGTAGTGTGATTGACACGCCTCCGGAGTTTGCCCCTTGCAATACGACTGGCTCGACTGGAAGAGCTCCTTCCAATACAACGGGTTCTTGTTGTTGATGAGTATAATCCTTCCATTGTGGATTGGATTGTTCTTGAGTTGCCCCTTGCAAGATGACAGGTTCATATGTGGGCTCGATGTATGATTGTGCTCCTTCTAGGACGACTGGTTCCCAACATGAGGGGCCGTAAGGTGCCCCTTGCACAACTGGCACATCGTATGGAAGTGCTCATTCGAGTACTACTGGCTCGAGGACTGGAGGAGGAAAGGGACTTGCCCCTTGCATGATTGGGGGAGGATTTGTCGGCCCATAAGTGTAAGCATGAATTGATTGGATGGGGGAGAAGAAGCGATCGAGGCGTTCTTCTTCTATACTGTTGACGGTGGGACCTCGAGATGAACTGGGGTCCGTCTGATGTTGAGGCAGAGGATTCTGAAGAATGTTGGTGGAAGCTACTGCAGGAGTTCCAGGGACTGAGATGACAATCTTGCGGTCATCAATCAGATCTTGTATGGCGTTCTTCAAAGTGAAGCATCGATCAGTGGCGTGGCCACGCCCTTGATGGTAGGCACAATACTCATTTTCTCAGTAATTCGGTGGCAGAGGATGAGGAGGGGGCCTAGGTGCCATTAGAGTAAGTAATTGCTTCTGCACCAGCGTAGCCATGACTTGACTGAGTGGTTGAGAGAGGGGAGTAAATTTCCTGGACTCCCTGTAGTTTTGCCTATTTTGATATGGGTATTGACCGTTTCCTCTGAATTGCTGCTGTTGTCGAGGTGGTTGTGGCTGAGGATTTGGTTGTGGCTGATACCGCTGAGGCTGATGCTGAACTTGATTCTGCTGATACTATTGCCGTCCCTGTGGGGGAGCATGTTGATTTCCTTGAGCAGTGGTGTTGATGTTGTTTACCTCTGTTGGGCGGGGAGGAGAACCACTGCGGTTTCCATTCCCGTGCCCGATAGGTCTTCCTTCCACTCTGTTCCTCTTGACTGGAGTGGCTTGATGAGGCCATGGGGAGATCGTCCCTGCCCGGATTCCTGCTTCAACCTGCTCTCCAGCACGGATCAATTGTGAGAAATTTGCATATGGATGCGAAATGAGATATCCAGATATGCCCGGATATGTTGAATGGACAATCATGGAGATTTGTTCTTCGTCGTCGATGGGTGTCCGCATTCTGGCTGCCATAGCTCGCCAACGTCCCACATAAGCTGATAGCGTTTCATCATTCCTTTGCCTGAGAGCCACGAGGTCGGCTCTTCTGGGTGCCATATTGAGATTGTACGCGAATCTGTCGACGAAAGCTTGGAAAAGTTGTTCCCATGTCCTGATGCGGTGGCAGTCCAATGAGGTGTACCAATCTAGGGCATCGCCCTTCAGAGATTTTTAGAACAAGCGAATAAGGGCCCCTTCATTTCCTGAGATTGCACTCAGTTCTCCACAGAAGGCCTTGAGATGTGCTGTGGGACAACCGCTGCCGTCATATCTTTTGAATTTTGGAACCTCAAAGTTTTGAGGTACTTGAGCATCTGGGAAATGACACAAGTCTCTGAACTTGGTCGAAGGTAGATCGATTCCTTGCTGTCGCTGAAGCTGATTTTGCAAGATCTGGAACTGCTCCCGCAACTCGTCCAGTCCTGAATGATCTGTTCGAGCGACTGGTGCCTCTTGGAGTAAGGCACGTTCTTCTTCGGCATAGTGGTCGATGTCTTCGACCCTATGGGCTTGCTGAAAAGCAACCGCGGGTTGCTGAAATTGGTTTGATGATTGAACTGGATTCTGATGAAATGATGGTAACTGAACTGGAGACTGTGCTGAAGGAACTTACTGGAAATTAACTGGAGATTGCTGAATTGAAGATTCCTGGAAATTAACTGGATTTTGCTGAATTGAAGATTGCTGGAAATTAACTGGATTTGTTGAATTGAAGATTGCTGGAAATTAACTGGAATCCCATCGGCGGGGATGTGCTGGAATTGAAAAGTGCTCCTGTTTGCAGGAGGCTGAGATGTTGGGAAGTGACCCCCTTGTTGGGTATTTGCCACTGTCCACTGATTGACGTGGGCTTGACACTGACCCCCATTGTGGGCATTCGCCAGTGCTGTCCCTGTTGCTGGAGATTGAATTGAAATCCCATCGGCGGGGATGTGCTGAAATTGAAAAGGTGTCCCATCGGCGGGGACGTGCTGAGATCTACTGAGATTGTTGTTTGCAAGATTGACTGGAAGCTGACTGGATGTTCCTGCAACGGAAGTGCTCTGAGATGGCCTTGTCGTCGCAGGAAGATATTGAGAAGGATGCCCCATAGCGAAGGGCTGAGATGGCTGCTGTCGGTAGTCTTGGGCAGACTCCGATGGTTGTGCTTGATTTGAACTAGAGGCCGGAAGGACCCGGCATGGCTGCTGAGATTGCTGAACTGGGCCAACTTGATTGTTGGCTGCTGCGGTGGCTTGTGCTTGCATGAATTGCAAGAGCATTTCTTGCATTGCTCTCACTCCTTGTGCCAATTCTTGTATGATTGGCGTATTATCAATGGGCTGTTGCGCTGGAGGTTGCGCTTCGGTCATCTCAAGAGCAGGAAGGAGATGAGTTTCTTCTTCGTGGTCGGACATGGCTTGTTGAGCCCGAGTGCGGATTATGCTGCGGTAGGGAAGTTGTCTCCGCGTACGTTGAGTCCGAGGAGGCGCAATGGTGAGGACTGTACTCTACTCTTTTTGGGTTTTGGTATTTTCTATTTTTTCTGGTTTTGGGATCTTCTATTTTTTGTTTGTTTTGGGTTTTGGGTAGAATGCTATGCAAATGAGATTGTATGAGGATTAGTGACTTTCAAGTACGCGAAGGATTCTGTTTTTCAAGTCGGATCACGACTAGTGGGACTAGCTCCTCCCCAACAGAGTCGCCATTCTGTGGACCCTCGCCGATTTTCCGCGCTCCCACACGACGTTGTTCTCGCCCCTTCCCCTTTCGGGAAAAGAAGGAGAGGAGGATGCGTGAGTGCGAAATCGCCGTTTGTGCCACTGTCTTGCCTCGTTCTCGAGGGCTTTGTTTTAGTTGTCGTGTTAAGTTGGATATGTTTAAGTGAGTTTATATAAGACCAGAGTCGCCACTAGCCAGTTACTTCAAATCTACAGTCGGCTAGACCCCGTAGAAACGTTAGAGAAGGGAATCCGAAGATTCCTTCCTCTAAAATGACTCCTGTTGATCTGCGGTCAGAGATTCGAGGTAAGGGATCACGGTTACAGGGTGGGAAGAGGTTAAGCACCCCACACACTGCCCGCACCGAAGTACGGTCTCTACTTCACAGAATCGATCGAATACTTGAAAGTCTAGTTTAATCCTCGTATATTCTCATAGATGACATGATGCATGAATGCGGGTCTGAACAGTAAGAGTTTCTGATGGGCAGGTTCCAACAATAGGCAAGCCCAGAGCGTACGCTCGAACTGACAGGTGCTTAATGTAAGACGTATGCAGTGTGCTTGAATGATCAAGGTGTTTTATGGTGAAGCATGAATGCAGGTCTGAACAGTAAGAGTTTCTGATGGGCAGGTTCCAACAACGGGCAAGCCCAGAGCATACGCTCGAACTGACAGGTGCTTAATTTAAGACATATGCAATGTGCTTGAAGAATCAAGGTGCTTGTAGTGAAGCAGGGGGGTTGGAAGAAAAGTAAATGTTGCACTTATGCTAGATGCAAATGAGATGATGCTGGAAAAAGAATAGCTGGATGGACGGAGGTGTCGCAAGGATTGGCTTCGAGTGGCTGGATCAAGATTTGAATGGCTTGGGAGGCTTGGACCAGTGGTCAGGCTGGGCTGGACCAGGGCTAGACTCTCCTCACTCGGGCTCTCCTTGGTGGAAAAATGGGCTAAGGGGTGGATGAGGACTCGGACCGCACCCGGACTGGCTGGACTTGAAGGGATGTTGAAATGAGAAGGGGAGGGGGGTATTTATAGCAGCGGAGAGTGGCAGTTTGCGTAATTTTTTCCGGGCGGCCTGCTATGGGCCGCCCGTACGGCCGCTTCTCGGTTTCCAGCGAGTACGACCGCTCTCTCGGGGCTGCTGTTGGACTCGCTGGTCGACTCAGTGAGTTGACCCAGCGGGTCGACTCGATGGTTTGACTCGACGGGTTGACTCGACGGGTTGACTCGGTGTTTTGACTCGACGGGTTGACTCAGCGGGTTGACTCAGTGAATTTGACCTTTCTAGGATTTTTTGACTGGCTTTTTTCTGGGGGGTTTTTCAGGCTGATGTTTAAGACTGGGTTGACTGGGTTCAGGCTTGATCTGGGCTATGGAATGGGGCTTACAAGGGTGAGTTTGGCTGAGTTTGGACTTGGGATTTAGGGGTATGGTCCTCCATTCAACCAGCTATCTCCACCAACAGTGTAGCCGAAGGTGGGGTGTCTACATAGGGTTCGCCTCCGCAGAACAAGGTATGAAACTCTCAGTCCCCCGTTGTTCATTTCTTGTTCATCCTTTGCAACTTAAGCATCAAAGAGTCCACTGCCAACCATCGGCATCTCCCTGTTGCCTGTTTCTTATTCATCTTTTGCAAGTTGAGCCACCCCAGAAGATCGTGTAGTTGCATAGACCCCTTATGTCCAGACCCCATCGGGCGTCCTAGATAGTTATCGGGTGCCCTACAGCCCAAAAAACATATTAGTAATTCCAGATTCTAGAAGCCATGTCCGAGTGACCTCAAGTGCTCAACCTTGAACCCGTCAGGCACTCAACACCCCTTGGTGTCCAAAATTGAAGACAAAACCCTAACACCATAGCGCCCTTTACAAGGAACACTTGAATTGAATCCGAATATAGGTGACTAGGATAATTGTGAAATATTGTATGTTTGGTTCAATTCCAACGTCCTCCCAACACCCGTTCTATATAAACAAGTGTTTTTTCTCAAAGGACAGATTCAGTCCTAAATGTGAGATTAGATGGTCAAAATATCTTATTATTTGAAGACATAATCACTGTAATAATGGCGTTAATTCCATCCCATGCAATCTAATGTATCTTTCCAAATTGGCCCTTAATTAATTTAATTTTAGAATTAGGACGTATTTGCAATGTGTTATATTGATATGTGATTTACACATGTCAGGCGCACAGTCAGGGTTGCACTGCACGAGTGTAAGGGGATTTTTATTGCAATAGCCTTGACATGTGTCTATTTTTACTAAAAGTCTAACTTCTTCGTTTGGTTCATTTTTTTTGGCCTTTTGATGAGCAATTAAAAAATTGTGGTCAAACCCTTCCAACCAATTCTCCCTGAGGCACGGTGGTTTCCCCCTATGCACATGTTGGTCAGAGGGGCATTCTGGACTGTAAAATTTTCAATTCTTGTCAAAAGTCCAAAATAGATGAGGCCGACAAGAAATTGGACTTTTAGTAAAAATAGCCACACCCTCAGGGCTATTGCAGTAAAAATCCTGAGTATAAGAGGTCTATTATCTATCCAGGCAGGGACGTAAGGGGCACACCATGATTTATGGGTTTTATCCATGCCGTCCATCCATTTTGCCAAGCATTTGAAGGATATGAATTAAAAAAATGAGGCAGATCCAAGGCTCAATTAGACCATACGGTGGGGATTTGACGCCCACTATTAAAAAAATTCATCATCCATGTGTATAGTACCTTATGAACAGGTTGGATGGTAAATAAACGTCACGGTGGTCCCTAGGAATGTTTCAATGATGAGCGTCGTTATCACCACAGCTTCCTTTGGTGTGGTCCACTTGAGCTTTGAATCTACCTCATTTTTGAGTTTCATACCCTGAAATGATCTAGAAAAATGGATGGACAGTGTGGATCTAAAGCCCATACATCACGGTGGGCCCCACATAGCCCCTGCCGTGGCAGGACGCAATCTGCCGTCCATATCTAATCTAAAACCGTCCATCTTTAGGGAGCGGATTAGGTGCACATTTAACGGTTATCCGAACGACACCGGTTTCCATGCAACTTTTGTAGATTAGCTTATTCTACAAAGCAGTGTGTTGGGCCCACCATCATGCTTCTATTGTTATGATCGATGCTGCTCCGCTTCCGATCAACGGAGTGGAACACGGTCACGGTTTTAATCCGTACCTGTCTAAACGCAAAAGGAGACGCCATTGATGCCGGCAGCGGAGGTCACCGGAGACAGTGAGAAATACCGGATCTTTATGTTTTGAATTTATGGGCCCCATATGACATTGGTTACCTTATAAAGATAAAGGACGGTATGGATCAATAAAATGATTTTTATGTGGGTCCCACAATAGTGTGGCTTCAACCAATAAGAATGCCCCGCGGAGTACCAAATCTCCCTCTTAGCTTCGTATGAGCGAGGTTCTCTCCCGCGGAAGCCGATTGCGTACTGAGTAACCTCTGTGGGGCCACTGTGGATGTAAGTATCTTATCCACTCCGTCCATCCATTTTTCTACATCATTTTGAGGCATGATCCCAAAGTTGAATTATATAGGATGCTAAAGTGAACCACACCACAGGAAAATGTGGGGGCAGTGACGTCCACCACCGATGAAACCTTCCTAGGGCCCACATAGATGTTTATTTATCATCCAGACTGTTCATAAGGTAAAAAAGACATGGATGAAGTGAAAACACAAATATCATCATGCTTAAGTTTCAATGACCCCCAAGAACTTTTCAACGGTGGTAGACGTTCAATTCACACTTTTTCCAATGGTGTGGTCCACTTGAGATTTGGATGTACTTCAAATTTTATACCATGCCATAAAATGAGCTAATGAAACGTATGGACGGCATGGATAAGACACATACATCAAGGTGGGCCCCACGGCGTTTACTGAATACGGACTCGCCGCCGACATCAAGTGCTATCTACATTGTTTCTGGGCCCCACGGATTTGGGTCTGTTCATCACCTAGTTCTACCTACATTGACTGTTGATTGTGGGTGATTGCTGGCCACCATTGTCATGTTGAAAATGGCTTGTTGCTGTTTTGAAAAGAAGGCACGTTGTGGGGCTTGGAATGTGGGCCTATGTGCATCTAGGCCTGTTGGATTGGGACTCAAAGCAGGTGGCTACTGGTCGGTGCTTTGTGAGCCCACATGATGTATTTGTTTTATCCACGCGGTCCATTCATTTTTGCAGACCATTCTAGGGCTAGATCTAAAAAATGAGGCAGATATAAATCTCAGGTGGACCACACTACAGGAAAACAGTAGTGATTGAATGTCCACCATTGAAAACCTCCTAAGGCCCACTGTAATGTTTATTTAACATCTAACCTGTTTGATTAGGTCATACAGACGTGGATGAGGACGCATTGGTGCAGTGGGCCCACCATGTTTTGAACCCAAGCGTCGCAAGGACAAATAGGCACACACGTATTTTGTACATGTAGGCCCATGTTTTCACAGTCCAAACCATTACAAGGTGGGCCCCACCATATCATGAGGGCTGAAATGTCTGGGGATCCTAATCGTAGCATGATCTGATTTGGTGAATGACTTTGGGCCCACATGTTGGTACTAAACTGTGTGCCGAATTGGTTCAAATTATGGACCTGAGTCTAGGCCCAATGGTTAGACCCTTGTTTTGGATGTAACCGGGCCAGCTTTTTACAGCCTCTTATTTACATCCGTGAAAATCATGTCTTCTGGCTTTGTGGGTTTGTTGCAAATATATTGTCTGTCTAAAAATCCAGATGTGATTGCCTCGGCTATTCACACACAAAAGCGATATGCTAATGAGTGCTCCATCATTCATTAAGATAGCATGTTTGTCATGATGGTGATTGGGGGCCTAATTAATCCATCCTCATCTAAGGTTCTACATTAAATTCAGTCATTTCATACCCGTCCATATCTTAAGGATTTAAGGCCAACATAGTAACTAGACAAGATTACAGTTAATTGACCATTATGGTCCAGGTACCCACCTCAGATGCATGGGCTTTGAGGATATCCATTTGGGACAATTGATTGTTTGGTATCTTAGTTTCTAGGGATTGATAAGTGTACTTACTTATGTATTCTATTAAAGAGGCGGTAATGGGAGATGACAATAAGTTTTTAGAATAAAAAGGCATGATCTATATACCATGCTTTAAGGATTAATGAGGTGACATTTGTCTTTGGACAGATTATCTTCGACCCAAAGGAGTTTGTAGTCCCTTGAAATTAAACCAGATGAGGTGGATAATGTTAATATTATAAGATATAGGCCATCTTGCGAAGAAAGTGTTGGACTATTCGTACTCACATGATTGAATCTCACCTAATCCCATGTTGTGAGAACCACTCACCTGTAGTCTTAACTCAAAAGATGAATTGCAATAATGTATTAGGTTTTGCACCTAGGTTTGATGTTTAGGCTTGTCATCCTAAATAATCCAATTGACCATCTTATCAATTGGATAAAATGTAAAAATGTATGATATTTTCTAATACAAGTCTTAAATCATTCTTCTAACAGTTATGCATGTAATCCCCTAAGATTATTTAAGTCTCGGTTCTATTGATATCTTAATGTAATCTACTTCTAAAGAAGTTTTATTTCACGAACTTGAAAGATGAATAATTAGCGAAACAAATGAAAAAATTCATATATGTTTTTAATCAAATTTAGATGATGCACCTAAAAATTCATGATAGATTGATTTAGGTGTCACCACTCATATTTTTTTAGTTTATGCATGAGTTTATAAGGATCGGTAGTGTAATGCCTCGAATTTTTTCTTATTAGCTAAAGTTCATCATATTGCTTATTATGTGTGTTTTCCTTAATTAACGAGAATTTTAACTTGTTTTGAAAATTACTAATTATCAGTGATGAATTTGATATAATTCTTTTGTGAAATATATTAAAAATATGCCTAGAACCACGTAAAATCATTATATTTATCAAAACTATCATATCAGATATAATTATGAAAATGCCATTAACTTAGACCCTTAATTTTAGATCACATGGTTTTCATGATCTGTTTAATTTTAAATTTTATTCCATGCCTATCTATCATAAATGAACCATACATGTCGAATATTAGCCCTTAGATCATTGTAGAAGTGACCAAATTAGAACATTGGCCACTTAACCCTTGATTTTGGTGGCCATCGTGAGAGAGAACTTGATCATTGCCCATAGTCACTCGTTACCCATCTACTAAACATTTTAAATCATGAAGATCTTGACCATATTCAAAGAATTACTCATCCGTAGGTCAATTGTTGCGCGATTAAGAAACTAATTCTCAAATTCACCTTAAATTGATATTAAATTACTTAATCCTCAAGTTAAAAATGTTCCCACTATCAATCACAACTCAAATTTAGACCACATATTTTCCTCATATGACTACGAGAATATACAAAATCTAGACCTTGATCTATGATCCTACACCGCCCTGGAGCCACTCCTTGCCTTTATCCATAAACGATGAAATTTTATATTTAAACATTTCCCACCGTTGACCAATCACTAAAGTTTACCCAATCGTTTACCTACCATTACTACATATTTCTCCCAATTTTAGACCATGATCATTAGGCGTGGACCGTTAATCGAGATCGAGCTCAATTTGACATTCACCAAGCATTTTTCAAAGATCGGCTAATCTAGATTGTAGATCGCCAATAATATTACATATTCCGACTCTTTTCTTCGAAATAAACCCAATGAACGGAGAAAATTTTCATAAAAATCAGTCCTCTAATGAGTTTTGGAGTGTCCCACTTGAGTTAAGCATAGTAGGCACAAGTGTCCCATTAATAATGATTTGAAGAATCTAAACCGACCATCTTATAGATCACATCGATATTTGAAAAATCACAAAGTTTCATGTCAAACGGATGTGTGGATTGATCGTACCAGTTGAAGGAATCTGGATAGTCCTAAAAAAAAATGCCTACGCAGATTCTAGAAAAGACCTAAATGTTTTGATTTTTGCACCCCATTCTGAAATAATTTTGAACAATTCAAACCATCTATCATGTATAAGAGGAACTTTTCAACTAAAGTTCCAAATTTGAGACCAATCAGACTTTTGTACACTGCGTACCGTCGATTACAAGATGAGTGGTTTTACATGTGTCCGAATTGCACGAATTAGAGAGGCAGTCACTATTCTGATGCATGGGCCCAATCAAGAGATAATTTGAGAGATCTAAACCATCCAGGAGGAAGTTCAGATGTCAGGAAATTTATAATTCAAATTTTAAGGAAATCCGATCGTTTGTTATCTTATATGAAGCGAAATAAAATCAATTATGTTACTATTTGCACTATAAATATGGGAGTTCTCTTCTCTTTTAGGCATCTTAAGGACGTGGGGAGAAAGGAAATTAAGACCTAGGAGGCTTTCTAGCATTCTACTTCTAGTTTTTCTTTTTCTTTTTTCTAGTTCTAGTTCTTAGTTTTTTATATTTTTCCTAAGTTAATTTTTAACTAGAGCTGAGAGGTGATGCTTTTAGATTATTAATGATATTTTAGTTCTTTTTTATTTCAAATTTTAATTTTATTAATAAACATGGTTTGATTCTAGTTTAAATAATATTTTAGTTCTAATTATTCTTTAATCTGTTAATAAATACGGGCTCATTGGATGATTAAATGTTCTAAAGTTAAATTCTTACTTGTTTTGTATTGTTTAGACCTATATAGTTCATTGATCTACAATAGACTATAAGCATGGTAGTTACTTTGAATGTTTTGTGCTCTACAACATGCTTCTTAATGTGGGAACTATTTCAAAGCCAAGTTCTTATCTTTTGTATGAATCTGAGATGGATGAAACTGTTTATTGATATCAGTTTGATTCAAGTTAGTTCGAGTTATAGTTCTATTTTAATCTAGTGACAATATTAGAGGAAGACTTTGATAATGAACCTACACATTTTATGAGAGGATTGGCCAATGCCTAAGCTTCAAGTGTGTGAACTATATTAATTAATACCTATCCATGTCAAATTATTATGATTTAATTGTTCCATTTAAAAGAAAAATAATGAAAACTAATACTAGAGCATGAAAGATTCACTTTTAGTTATTAACAATGTTCAGTTCAATTAATTTGATTTGGTAACACAACTGGAATTAGAGTTCCATCTTATCCATCCGGATAATAGAGCAATTAAATCATAATAATATAACATAGATAGGCATTCATTAATATAGTTCACACGTAAAGCTTAAGTATTGGGCATAGGGAATCCAATTCCTTGGATTATACAGGCCAATCTTCTTACAAAACATGTAAGATCACAATCACAGTCTTCATCTAATCATGTCACTAGATTAAAGTAAAACTATAACTTGAACTTGAATCAATTAATATCAATCAATAGTTCTATCCATAAGAACTTGGCTTTGAAACAGTTCTCATTTTAAGAACCATATTGTAGAGAACAAGGAATTAAAAGTAACTACCATGCATGTAGTCTATGGTAGATCAAGAACTATATAGGTCTAAATGATGCAAAACAAGTAAGAATCAAACTTTAAAACAACTAAGCATCAAATGAGTCCGTAGCCATCAATAGATTAAAGAAGAATTAGAACTAGAACTTTATTTAAACTAGAATCAAACCATGTTGATTAATAAAATCAAATTTTGAAATCAAAATAATTAGAAATAAAACTAGAAATAGAAGGTTAGGAAGCTTATCAGGTTTTAATCTCCTTGTTCCTCACGTCTTTAGATGCCTAGAATAAAAGAGAGCTCTCATATTTATAGTGTAGACAGAAAGACAATAACAAAACTGATTTTGTTTCACTTCATATGGGATAACAAACGATTAGATTTCCTTAAAATTTGAACTGTAGATTCCTTGACTTCTGGAATTCCTCATGGATATTTTAGATCTCTCAAAGTATCCTTTAAGTGGGCTCATGAATCAAAAGAGTGACAGCCTCTCCAATTCACGCAATTCGTACACATGCAAAACCACTCATCTTGTGATCGATTGTACAGAATGTACAGAGGTCAGATTGCTCTTAAATTTAGAACTTTAGTGAAAATTTCCCCCCTATACATATTAGACGGTTTTGATTGGCCAAGATTATTCCAAAATGGGGTGCAAAAATCAGAACATTTAGGGATTTTCTAAAATCTACGTAGACATAATCTTTCAGGACTGTCCATCTGCCTTCAACTTGTACGATCAATCCACACATCCATTTGACATGAAACTTTGTAGTTTTGCAGATATCGATGTGATCTATAAGATGGTTGATTTAGATTATTTAAATCATTAGTGGTGAGAAACCTGGACTGCTTCCAAGTTAAGTCGGTAGAAATCAGAAAACTTTCAAACTATTCACATTATTTTGGTTGCCATGGTCAATCCGTAGCTCAGATCGATGTGAAGTTTATTGAATTTTTTCGTTGCCAAGCCGTTCTTCAACATGGATGGAATGGATTTTAAAAAATCATCAGGATGGGCCCCACAAATTGGTCAAAAATTGCCAGCGTGCATAGTCCTTTTCTATTTGAAATCCCCAAAATGGAAGCTTGTTGTTTTTATTTTACTTTAAAACTCAAAACCAGCAATGACTTTATTTCTTTCTTTTTTATTTTGATTGCCCATCATCTGGACCTGAAATCCAGATCGTTCATCAAGTGGTCCACCTGTATTGACATTGAAACTAAGGTCGTTAGATGTCATTGAAGCTGTACTCATGTTCAGCCAACCGTTCACTTTCTGGATGAGCTTGATGGAGTTGTGAAGGGTGAAGGAGGTGTGAAACGTCTAGTAGATTAGCTACTTGAGCTTGAAGAATGGACGGTGGTTTGAAGGGTCGTCCAATTGTGATGATGATAGCAATGGGAATGGTGCAGGTGGATGTTGCTGGTGTTGTTGATCTAGAAAATGGATGAAGGGACGGCTGGATGATTGGGTTCAACTGACCTTGCTGTCTATTTATTCCCTATTGAGCTCCTTTTATTCACATATCTCATTTGCTCCTATAATCACAAAAACACATTAAAGTCAGTCTTTAAGCATATTATTTTATGTAATTAAAGCATGGAATTGGGGATAAATATGCACAGTTCAAGGATTAATAACCCCCCTCCCCGAAACCAGCATTTTGTCAGTCCCAAGCAAAACATGCATGAAAACAAATTTAAATTTCCACCTCAACCCTCTCTCAAAAAACTATCTTCTATGAGATTCAAATATCATAAACAATGAAATTCAAAGATACTTAGTAATAAGACGCTTTCATGCCTATTTTCCAGTGACTTTGTAAGTGATTAAGATGAGTTCTAGCTGATTAATTAACAAATATGGCGAATTTAAATAGTCATGGCCTAATGTGCTCAGTGAATTCCTAACTTTTCATCAATAAGGGTTAACTTTCCATTAAATGGTTGATTAAAGTCTAGAAAGTGCACAGATCAACACAAGTCTTTCATAGGAATTTACCTTACTGTTCAATGAGGATTTTCTCCTTTTCTTTTCTCTCTCTATTTTTTTCTTCAGCTTTAGATTTTTCATCAGCGACTTTCATGCTATTCTCTTACCTAGTAGTTATAGGTATCAATTTCTGACTTTTTCATCGATGGCTTTCACTCTAATGCCTTTCTTAGGTGATCATAGGTAGTCATTTTTCGATACAACTGTTTTTTAGTTGATTTTTATTCTTTCTTCTTCTTTCCTTTTTTCAATACTTTTTCTTCATTTCTTTTTCCTCTTGAATCATGATGGATAAACTTCCCTGACTTGGCTCCTCAACACTTCTAAACCATTATCTAATTGAACTATAATAACATCAAATTTAGTCCTTAAGAAAGAAAGTTATCGTGCAATGTGAATTAGAGTCATTGATGTTTAAACTTTTCATTAATCAAATAATAGAAGAAGATCATTTAAAAACTACCAAATCAATGGATTTTAGGTTTTTCAAAAATCAAATTACTTCATACATCATTGTCTCAAATTTGCATAAACTTGAATTCATAGAAATTAAAATTTCTATTAGAGTTTTAAAATAAAAAATCAAAGAATTTTTAAAATTTTTTTACTCCAAATGTTGCAAAACACCTTATAGATTCAACAGGAATTTCACCATCAACTTAAAGTTTACATTATCCTCAATGTAAAGAAAATATGCAATAAAAGTAACATGTGGGTAATGACAAAATAAAGAGGAGTAAGTGAGAGAAAGTATCTGGGAGAGAAGGATATTCAAGAGCAATCAGACTAGGAAACTTATTCAATTCTAAAAAAATAAACTTAGTCCAGAAAATAACCTAATCTACCTAAACTACACTAATAAGATCTATCACATGGTCAGATTTGAACAAGATCTTCATGAACTTCAATAAGTTATTCATTAAGATCATCCATAGTCTTGCTCGGTAATATACATGAGTGTTCTTCATCATTAAAGGCCAATAGTAATTGTCATCACATGCATAAAAAGAGGAGATAAGGTCATCGAAAATGTATCTCATCAAATTCTACTCTAGGTAATGATTATACAAATATAGGTCCTCCCAGTCAGAATTATTTGTGGGTTGAAAAACCCAAAGAGATGGAGAGACATCAATCTGGTTTACTTTAAGTTGTCTCCTCCACAAAATTAGCATTTTTCAGTGCCTCTACAATCAATAGTGATAAATTTAAATCAGTGGAAGAGGGCTCTTCAAACACTGGCACTACATCAAGCAAGGCATTCATCTCCCTAATCATATCTTCATCCATGTCTAGGGTGTGTGCCATGCTTTCTTCTAGAGGATATGGATAGTTAATCAAGAGAGATTCTTCCTCCACATTTTATTAGAAAAATTCAGTTTTGGTGGAGGGAAGATACTCAAAACAAATGTCCTCCTAATTAATATAACGCTCTAGGCTGAAATTTCACAAGACATTCATGATGTCTTAAATCATTCAATCAGTTGAATTTTCAAAGTGAGCCAAGCAATCTTTCAAAGAGTTAGAACATTCAATCAGGGAGAGTTCTTCATCCACATTAAATTTAGGCATGTCAAGTTGGTGGAGTAACTCAAAAGCATATATTTCGGAAAGCTCTCTAGCATGAATATCAACTAGAGACTCATACATTATAGGATCATGGGGGGATGAAACCATAGATCCACAATCAATTTCTAGACTTTCATTGTAATGAATCACATCATCACTCTTAAATTTTATGGATTCCTTGAGTTTGTCAATATTCATTGGAATTTCTTCATCGTTCAGCCCATTGTATCTAAAAGAGATGATAGATTCATCGTAATTGATGATGATATTGGGATCACTGAAATCAACCTCCTTGATTAATTAATCAAATAGTTTGGGTGGAGATTGGGCAAGAGAAGTTCCTTCCTTCACATCAGTGAAGAGTGATTTGGTGGTCTTAACGTCCGGTTCAAAATTTTCAGAGCGCGGCAAGAGATTTTTAGTTAATTGTTCGATTGTTTTCATAAACTCTCATAGTGTCTCCTCAAGGGTTGTTGTCGGTTGAAGTGTATGAGGTGTAGACTCTTGAGTGTAATTGTTAGCATCTATTGTTGGTTCATCTTTCAAATTGAAATTTTGATCCTCCCACCAATTTGGATCATACGTATCATATGTTGGGTTGTTAGATGATTGTATATATGCATCACTATACAAATAATCACGCATTGTCCTAACCGGTGGGATACTATGTCTTTGGTTCTCCTTACAATACTCACCCAACGTTTTAACCAATGAAACGTTACGTACATTGTTCTTAGTCCAATAATCACGCAATGTTTTATGTGGGCAAGTATTATGAGTAAATTGAGCCTCAGGAAAATAATCGTAACTAGGCTGTTTCCAATCACAATGATTTTGGAGGCTTTGATCCAACATCTCATCTTCTAAAAGATACTTATAATATCCACCTGTCCAATCAGACATGATTCAGACGTGATGAAACTCTAAGAAAAATCTAAACCTAACCTAATCTAAGAAAAAAATTAATAAAAAAAACTTGTTCACTATTACGCCCCGGTTTTCATTACTCAGGTGTTGAGCTCATGTTCTGAAAACCTAGGTATAAACATTCTATGATAGCTCAAATCACACTATAATTTTTTTTTTTTTTAAACAGAGTATTGCAGTAGAACAAAAGAGAGATCAAGTATAAGGAATGTCTAAATATACATACACTTGAGCGTTGTACCCGTTCGAGCAGGAACGTGAAAAAGGGAGAGAGAGGGATACCTCATTTGATATCCAATGGGTCAACTGCTATTGACCGACTTGGCAAGAACAATGCACATCATGTGCACAACACACTATACACACACACACACAACATGTGTGGGGTCCACCATGATGCATTTTACACATCTACTCCGTCCATTAGTTCACATGGGTTGAATTAAGGTTAATGGTCCACATTTGGGACTGACCTATGAATCAGGTGGATCATATTAAGTAATTTATCCTATAATTATGCTATTTTATGTAATTTAGCGGTTGGATTGATCCCAAACAAAATTCCAATGGTTAAAACATTTTATGAGCTAGTATGTTCTACTCCATGAAGTATAATACCAACTAATACTATTTATATGACTTTAATAACACAAATATTATTATTATTATTTTGGTGAAATTAGTAGGACCCATTCTCAATCAACACAGTTCACTAAACTAGATCCACACCGCTCACCAACATCAATTGATCCCAACAGATCCATTTTCAGGTTTCAGCATAACTATTAAATAGGTCCAAATTCTCATAGGCCACACACGAGCGCTTGATAATTAAACTAACCACTTTCAACAATTCAACGATCTAAATTTACCTAAGATGTAAATTAAGATTCAATTGAGTCAGATTGTGTGAATTCTAGATTCGATTTCCATGGTAACACCCAAGTACAAAAATTACAGGGTGTTACATTCACAGCCCCAAGTGTAGGGTCGTGATGTAGTAATAATCATTTCTCTTTAATAAAGAGAGTGAACATGTTCTTCTCCTATTTTCTTCACAACAAACCCACGTCCAAGCACCTTTCTCCAAGCCCCACACTTCTTAAGTGAGAGAGAGATAAAGAGGATGCCCAAGCCCCCTTCTTCTTCTTCTTCTTCCTTCCTTCCTCATCCATAAGCATGGATCTCCACCATAGCTCGAGTGAGTCATTATGGTTCTTGTAGCCGCCTCCTTTAATTCTAACATATATAGGGTTTCATCTAAGGGCAATGTGAGGAGTTCTTTTAGACTTATTTACAATTATAGGTAGTTTTCTCCCAAAATATAAGAATTGTTTATATTGTTTGATTATTTAATTCATGAAACCCTTGAATGTTTTCTATTTTAATTGAATTCGTTTAATGTTGAATGTTTGAATTCATATTTAGGTGAGGTTTGATGGAGAATCGAACCATGTTGGGCGTAAACCTTAAGTAACTATGAAAAGCCTTTGGCAATAAGTAACTGCACTAGGATGTTGGAGGGGCCACAATGATGCTTGTGAGAAATCCACATCATTCATCCATTTTGAGCGCTCATTTTGTGACAAGTTACCGAAAATGAGGCGGATCCAAAACTCAAGTGGGCCACACAAGAGGAAATAGTGAAGATTCAATGAACACCATGGAAATATTGTGTTGTAGACAAATTTGGCTTTAAAAGATATGTGAGGAATCGCTGTCGCATCTCCAGAATGCGACCATCTCGACAAAGGGGTCGCATCCCCAGAATACGATCAGCTCGGCTCGGGCTCGACGGAAGGAGTCGCATCTCCAGAATGTGACCAGCTCGGCTCGGGCTCGACGAAAGGGGTTGCATCTCCAGAATGCGACCATCTCGACTCGTGCTCGACGAAGAGGCCGCATCCCCAGAATGCGACCAGCTTGGCTTGGGCTCGACGAAAGGGGTCGCATTCCTTATGCTAAATGCGAGTACTCTTGTTACGAGCAGCTCCCGGCATCTGAGCGATCGTGGTTTCTGGTCTCTGGCATGGATGGCCTTTGTCTCATAGTACCAGCAGCCCGTATAGGCCGGTTTCGGTTTATATCTATTCTTAGCTCCAAATATCTAGAGACGTAATCAGCTAGACGTCTAAGATGTTTTGACTACTTCCTTATCCAAGGATTAAGGAGATAAGGTACTTATCCTGTGAAATCAGTACTAATCTTAACAGCTTGCGTAGCGGATTGGATCATTTAGATCTGTATAGATGCCCCCCAAACCCTTGGCGTTGTGGAGCTACACCAAGGGTTTTGTTTGTATGCGTAGCTGGCTGCTGGGAGAGAATGCGCATGATTCCGCATTTATGATAGCTAGCTTTACTCAGCTTTTTCTGCCGCAAGAAATGAGGCGTCGGTCGCCACGTGTCTCCATATTTAATGCTAGTGCCCGTTCGTCTGCCGTGCCGGATGAGAAGCTGCCGCGTGTCAACCAAATCAAACGAAATGATTGCGTATAAATATCAAATCCTACAAAAATTCTTCCATTTTCGAACTTCAAGCTGCGGAGTTTTCTTCTTTCTTCTTCTTCTTTGTTTTCGGTGCAAACCTCTTTGCAGAGGTAGTCTTCTTCCTATTTTCTTCTCCTATCTTGTTTTTTCTTTGTAATAGCGGAGCTTTCTGACGAAGAGATTGTTCCTCTGGGGATGAAACCCTTGATTCTTCTGAATCTAATAACGCCAGAGTACCGGCCGGGAGATATTCTGCCACCGGTTACTCCTCTATACTGACGGAGGAAAGGCTTTCTAGCCTTAGGGAAAAATATCGGGTCCCAGACTCTGTTTTCTTCAGATTGCCCGGGAGAGGGGAGACAGCCGATGCACCACCACCAGGCTGCGTAGCTTTCTACGAATATTTTTTCAAAGTGGGCGTGCGTCTTCCCCTCCATCCATTCATATGAAATTTTCTACGTATCTACAAGATTGCCCCGGGCCAGCAAATCGTTAATGGCTGATGGGTGCTTCTAAGCACCTTTGTCCTCTGGAAACAAGCGGGTAACGATGAGTTAGCCGCTGAGGAATTTCTAAGGTTATTCCAGCTGAAGAAGGCACCAGCTAGCGAGGGTTGGTACTACCTCTGCTTCTGGCACAGGAATAATTTCATTTTGGGAAACCCTTCTTCCAACTGCCCGGGGTGGAGGAAAAAGTGGTTTTATGTCTCCGGCAACTGGAAGTCCGAAATGGGCTCCGACCCCAAAGGCCATAACGTTAATCGTTATTTTGGCGAAGGTGGGTTAAGTGTTTGCTATCTGTCTGTCTGAAACAAAGCCATTGCTCTGTAACGATTAATGTGCCTTCTCCTTTTCTTATAGGGATTCCAACTGGTGTGAAGCCGAACTTGCGAGGAGGACTCAACGAAAAGTTAGTTAAAGTCTACAAGCTCTCAGCGGCTGCGCGCCACATCAACGCTGCTCCAGAGCCTCGTTGTCTCTGTGCGGCGGGTCTCATCTTCCAAGAAGAGATGACGAATGTTGGAGATAAAATGGGCACACTAGGGGTACTTCCCCGTCTGAAGGGTACAGCCTCGAAGAGGCAAAAGAAGACTACAGGTGGCCCTTCAAGTGCGCCTACTCCAGCAGAGGGGTCTGCTCGCGGCCCACAATCGCGTGTGGCTGCACCAGGAGGGGTCGCTACGACCTCTCATATGACCGCGACACCTCCAGCCAATGTGACCCCTTCAACTTTTGTGACCCCTCCGGCTGACATTCGTGGTCAGTCGATCATCGAAGTTATTGATAACTCGCCGAAAGGCGATCGAAGAGGGGTAGGCCTCCCTCCAAAGGGGGCTACATGCGAGCCTACTGCCGCTCGCGAAGTACTGACGCCTGCCTCGGGTACTAGCGAGTGCTCGCGAGGCGGGCTCTAACGAGATGATTGTAGCCCAACCTTCTGGGTCGGGAGCTTTTGTCATCCCACCTCACTTGCATCTAATATGCGAGTTTATGTTTGACAAGATTTCTCCCAACTCCTTCGGAGGCCTCTCCGAACTAAGCCCAGAAGCTCTCTCTACCGATATCAGGGGTGAGATTGCTTCAGGTAACTAACATTCTCTCATATGTCCTTCTTTCTTTATTACCAATATGGCGGGCCACTCTGATTTCTCTTCTTCTTCTTTTTTTATATCAGAGTCTGGATCTCACGCTTCGTGTCAGACGTGACATTGAAGCAGCTCGCCGCAGCGTTGAAGATGCGAAAAAGAAGAAGAAGACGATGGAGGCCGAGGTCCAAGGGAGGGACCGTCTGGTGAAGGCTTTTGAAGCCCAAATCGCCAAGCTGGACGAGGAAAAGAGGATTCTCCTGGTCAAGATTCAAGCCATGACTGATCGCTTTCAGTCATTGGATCTCCAACTCGCGAAGCTTCAAGAACTCCATACCAAGAGCGAGAGAGAGAAGGAGATATTCCGCCAAGACAAGATCCAGCTCGAAGAGCAGCTCAAGGATGCTCGGGCTAAGCTCGAGGAGGCCCAGCAGAGGCTCAACCAGTTGAAGGATGATTCCATCCACTGGGAAGAGGAGCGGGTGGCTCTCGTCCAGATGGTATCTGACGAAGGCCCTCGTGCAGTCCAGGAATTTCGAACCTCTCAACTTTACGATGAGGAGCGATATGAAGCGTATATCGCTGGTCGCGATTTTGCGGTCAGAGTTATGCAGCAGATCACTCCGACTTTTAATTTTGAGGAGTTCGAAAGGGTGGCTTTCGAGGTTGCGGCCAGAGAGCGAGCTGCCGGTGAGAGTGACGTCACTGGAGCTACAGATGTTGCGCCTGCTCCCGAGACTGGTCCCGAAGCTGAGAGCCGCGAGCCCGCTCAAGACGGGGATGACCAGCCTTGACTTCGTGCTATCCTTCTTCTACATTGTGTATTTTTTTGAGCTTTAGCTTGGAATTCTGTCATAGTTTTGGGAGGATTTTTATCCAAAGCGAATCTGAATTTTTCGCTAGTGATCCCAGCTATTAAGGCGATGAGGCCTTTCTCCTCGGTATAATCTTCAGTTTGGACTGCTTCGGTTGTGAACCGCACTGTAAACTCCCTTATTGTTTCCCCATGCTGCTGTTTCAAATCCATTAGGTGAGACGCCGGTTTTTTGGTACGGATGCTTCCCATAAATTAAGAGAGGAACAGCTCCGATAGCTGTGAAAAGGAACTGATAGATCTAGGTTTTAACCTCCGGAACCAAGTACGGGCTGCTTCCTTCAAGGTTAGGGAAAAGGCCCTACACATGATTTCCGACCCATGTCCATCCAGCTCCATAAGAGACCTATAAGTTTCCGGATGTTCGAGAGGATCGTCGGTACCTGTATATGGGGTGATGACGGGTGTACGATACTTTCTCGGTAGAGGTGCTTCCATGACTTCGCTGGTGAAAGGGGACTCGGATCGATGTATCGACGCCACAGCGGCTGATGGTCGATTCGCCTGATATCGTTGCTCGATGTCATCAAAACGATCATGGATTTTCTTGAGGTGTCCTTCCCATGGTAAAGTATAACCTGATGCTTCGACAGTGGACCCATGAGATTGTTGTTGGCGGGAAGCACTAGAATGTACGGAATGTGGGGATAGTACGGGGGGTTGGTTGCCGATTGGCACTCGGTTCGATGGAGGATGATTTGGTTGGACCTGTGGTTCGTCCACAGAGTGTCTGGAAGCCATCGGTATGGGCTGTGCTGGCAACCCCCCGGAAGGTAGCTTCTGAGGCTCCAGGAAATGCTGATCAAGTCGGTTAGACAAGGCTTGAAACCCAGTATTGAGAGTTAGAAGTGTGTTTCCCAGAAAATGCATGACATCTTCTTGACTTCCGGAAGCCTCAAATAACGGGTTTTGTGACGGCACGCTAAGATCCCCTTGAGGGATGCCCGTCGAAGTGGCTGGAGGGATGGGTACTGGTTCTGTAACGTCAGGTGGAGGTAACGTCTGTCTTGACGTGGAAGGATGAACTGCCTTTTTTGGAGGCATCGTGCTTGATGATGGGAATGGCTAAATTTGTTGATCAAATTGCGTTCCCACAGACGGCGCCAATCTGTTTACGTCAGATTTTGTAACAAGGGCCTCCAAATGTACACATTTCCTTGTGAGCGATTTCCTCCTGACCTGAAAGAGGAAAAGGAGAACTATGGGCGGCCGGCGTCCAGCCGTTGGCCCTCCTGATCTATGATCTATATAAATAGATGACTCTATTGATGATAAAGGTACACAACACTCAATCCCTAATCCCCGTCATTGATTGGTTCTCTTTCCTTACCCTATCTAACTTAGGCATCGGAGGGTCAACGGCTGGACGCCGGCCACCCATAGTTTTCCTTTTCCTGTTTTAGGTCAGGAAGAAATCGCTCGCAAGGAAAGCTGTACATCTGGAGGCCCCTGTTACAAAATCTGACGTAAACATATTGGTAAGTTTTTTTGGGTTTTTAGTTCATGTGGAGCTTTTTGCGAAAATTATTTTTCCTCTAAAAAAATTCGAAATTTTCCTCTAGAACCCATTCCTCTCTCTATTGATGACAGGAAGAGTTCACATGCTGATATCATTGCTCTCTTACTGAAATGGAAATTTAGGTTAGAACCGAAGTTGAAGAATGCAAACAAACTCTCCATTCTCTTTGCTGAGGTGGCTCCGTCATCTTCTTCAATGAGAGAGACTCTATGAGTTTTCCGTCAGCTCCAGGTAAAGTGCAACGCGTTTTAGCAGTTTCAGCTTTTATCTTCTTCTTTTTATCTTCCTATTCTTTTTCTCTTTCATTCTGATTGTTCCTTAAGGTTTAAATTTAGATCTAGATTTCAAATCTCAGTTCCTTTTCTTCTCTCTCCTGAACGGTCGGGTTTAAGCTCTAGTAGGACTCGAGCTGGGCCTTACATTTATATTATAGGCTGGGTTTGGGCTCGACTTTTTTGCTCGGGCCGGGTTTGGAAAAATGTTAAAGAAGGCAGGCTTGGGCTTGGACAAAGCTTGGGCCGGCCCTAACCCGGCCCATTGACACTCCTACTGTTGGGAGTATTAATATTCATGATTGTATCTGGTCCCATTACGATAAATGTAATGACAAGTACTACTATGGTCCCATATCAATAATTTAAATATACTGAGTTATTAAGGGTTTTACTTGTGATCCATAATAAATATTGAGTAAAGTTTTAAAGTGTGTGTGTGTGTGTGTGTGTGTGTGTGTGTGTATTGCATTATAAGCCAATACCATTAGTAGCCCAAGTAGGAAAATGTTAAAATTTATTAGCCATATGTAACATTGGTTGTCAAAGCAAGGGAATGAACGGTCTAGATCAACAACATGAGTTTTAGTTTGGGCTCATAACTATGCAGCTTACGCCAATAAAGATGCCCCCATAGAGTATTGAATTTTCCCTCTTAATATATGCATTGTATATTAACTTGTCCATCCATTAATTTTGCCAGCTTATTTTAGGGCATGGTCACACAATTGAAGCAACGACTTGTCAGCTTACGCCAATAAAGATGCCCCATAGAGTATCGAAGTTCCCCTCTTAATATATGCATTGTATGTCAACTTGTCCATCCATTAATTTTGCCAGCTTATTTTACGGCATGGTCACAAAATTGAAGCAGCGACTTGTCCGATGCAAAGTAACCATAGACGGAATCACATAATGTAATAGGGAAAGAAAAATTCAAGCAACCATAAAGAACATGAATTTAACATGGAAAAATCCTTGCGGAAATAACCACAACATGAAGCGATAAACAATGCACTAAGAACAATAAGTCATAAGAGATGGAACAACTGATAGAATCGAAAATCTTAGTTTTCTCTCTTTACAACCCTTTGCCTCTCAAGCTTTCACATTTTACACTCTCTCCTTAACCCTATTTCTGTATTAACAAGATACATACATAATATATATATATATATATATATATATATATATATATATATATATATATATATATACGAGGTTCTATATATATATAGCTGTGTGGGCCCCACTATGATGTGCAGAAGACATCCACACCATCAGTCAGGTGCATCATTTCGTGTTCGGCCCAGAGCCTAAAACTCAGGCCAATCCATGACTTGGGTGGGCCACACCATAGACAACAGTTAAGAGCAGATATCCATCCATTGAAACCTTTATGATCATTTATAGGGTCGACTGAGATGTGGTAGATAAATCCAGCCCATCCATTGTGCGTGTCCCACTTAAACAAGAGGTCACACCAAGAGGACCCACCACATGCATGGTGTGGATGTCTACCCCACATCACAGTGGGGCCCACACAGCTGGCCCCACAGCTCGAGCACATAGTACCTTTTCCATATATAGCCCCATTGTGATGTGTGATGGGCATCCACCCCATCAGTTAGATGCACCATTCTGTTGTGGACCATGGGCCTAAAACTCAGGCCAATTAATGACTAGGGTGGGACACATGATAGGTAATAGTTGAGAGTGGATATCCACTCATTGAAACATTTTAGATCATTTATAGGATTGACTGAGATGTAGTTGAAGAATCCAGCCCATCCATTGTGCATGTCCCGCTTAAACAGGAGGTCACAACAAGTTTCAACCGTATACAAAACTTAGGTGGGCCCCAGCAAGTGCTTTTAGATGTTGTAGGGATGATTTTACAATGTTTCAGTTGGTATGGCCCACTTGAGTTCTGAATACAGCTGATTTTTGGGATATCTCATAACCAATAGGGTACCTACAAAATGCATAGTGTGGATATCTGATACACATCACAGTGGGCCCACGCAACTCAACATCATGGGAAGTTCCCATGAGGTCGTGCGCCCCCCCTCCCTGTCCTCTGAACCCAGCCCATTGACATCTGGCAATCCTGAGTATTATGAAAGCGGCTTCCGTGGATCCCCAGGTCCATGGAGTCCAGATCCTCTGTTGGCTGCCAAACGTGAAATCTTTATTTGGAGCCTTTTCATTGATCCACGTCATTGCATAGGTCTACAACCTAGTCACATCCTCATTACAATCTTATCACACCTCAGTGCAACATGATCATATTGACATCCAATGAAAAGGCTCCAAACAGGATTTTCTGTTTGGCAGCCAACTTGAGGATCCAAATGCAGGTCTTGGTGTATCTCTGACTGTGGGGTCCACCATAATGTATATACCTTACACCCACGCCGTCTATTCATTTTGACAGCTCAAATTAGGGTATGATGCCAAAAATGAAGCTGATCTAAATCTCAGGTGGACGACACCACAGAAAACAATGGTGATTGAATACCCACCATTACAAGCTTTTCGGGGGCCACCGGAACGTTTACTTTCCATCTAGCCTGTTGATAAGGTCAAAGAGACCTGGATGAGAACCATGCAAATATCAGCATGGTCAATCAATGGTGACTGAATACCCACCATCCAAAACTTTTGTGGCCCACAGTAAGCTTTTAATGTTCAATCACCACCTTTTCCTGAGGTATTGTCCACCTGAGGTTTATTTTTGAAATCATGCCCTAAAATGAGCTGTCAAAATGGATGGACGGCAGTGGATGTAATGCAAATACGTTACGGTGGGCCCCACAGACAGGGAAGCCGCGTGAGTACTATCTAAATTGTTTCCAAGCGTGCTGCCACAGAAACGTTGGGAAGTGTTCCACACTTTGCAAGGCAATGCCTGCAAGAGGGATAAATTGAAGAAGCCATTCACGGAAGATTCCACTCGTGTCGAACGTGTGTTCGATCCACGCCACTCGTTAATTTGGGCCACCATGAGAACTATCTCGTCCAAGAATAATCCGGTCCACTCATCAGTTGGGTGACACATCTACATTAGTTTTCTTCCGTTATTTATTTATTTATTCATTCTTTTAGTTATTTATTTATTTATTGTTTTTTTTAATACATGTCTTGCCCACTCGATGAATGAACGGACTAGATTTTTGTGTCAGGACATGCTCGAGGTGGGGTCCATCTTATAAAAATACCGGGAGCGGATTAGGTGCGACCCTGGCCTCACCCAACACGGTGCAGCCCTGACGGTGGGACCCACCTTAATGTATGCATTGTATATCCATGCCGTCCATCTGTTTCACCAGCTCATTGTAGACGTGCACCTAAAATTGAAGAAGAAGATTCAAATCTCAGGTGGACCACACCATAGGAAATAGTGGCGATTGAACGTCCACCATTAAAAAATTCGAACGACCCACCGTAATGTTTATTTTCCATCCAACCCGTTGATAAGTCACACAAACCTGGATGAACGACAAAAAAAAAAAAAAAAAAAAATCGGCTTGATCCAAAACTTCTGAAGCCCACGAGAAGTGTTTAATTGTCAATCGTCACTGTTTCACGTGGTGTGGTCCACCTGCTTTATTTTTGGGCTCATACCGTGAAATGATCCGGCAAAATGGATGGACAGCATGGATATACAATACATACATCATGGTGGCCCCACAGCCAGGGCCGCACCTAATCCACTCCCAAAATACCCGTATGATGCACAAGTGAGCCGCATGGACATACGTGCCACGAGTCACTTCTTCAATGTCTCCTCGCCCAAAGAAATGCAAAAAGCAAAAAGAATCAGATCCCATGCCACTACAAACTCACATGGACGGTGGCTAGAGTTCTTCATGTCATCTACATCACATGCGGGCCTAGACTCCTAGCTAATCTTAGTTCATTGCTTTGACTTTGAGAATGGTGGTGACACATCCTTCTCACACGTGTTACTGATATTGAGCCATCCAAGCCATCCAAATTGCAGAGTCCCGCTGTGGATGTAGCGTATGTCTAAAATTAGACTAATCAAGAAATTAGGGCTTTCAATGGAGTAAGTCATATTCGAGATTCATTTCGCTCTGAATCTCTATAATGCGGATTTGGATCTTAAAATAGGTCTGATTAATTTTATTGGACCGGATTCAAATTTTATTGGACCGGATTCAAATTTATAGAAATATATCCAAATCCGATCGAAATTCGTTTATAATTTTTTGGACTTGGAGTTGGATTCAACTGAATCCAATCCAAATCCGACTCATTGTCATCTTACTGTATATGTTATATCCATGCCAGCCATCCATTTTTCAGATTATTTTAGGCCACGTCTCAAAATTGAGACATATGCTAATCTCATGTCAACCATATCATAATAAATAATAGGATTTGCATCATTTTACTACTAAATTGAATTTATTATATTATATATTTTTTATATTTATGATGGGGTGGATTCGGACCTAGATATGACTCTAATATGATAGTTATATGAATTTGAAATGGATCTAGCTATTTACAAATGGATCGGATATAGATATCACCTTTTGAATTCAAATCTGTCTACATATTTTCAAACTTGGCTTGAGATCCAACTGGATTTGATTCGATCCAGATCTGACCCATTAAGAGCCCTACAACAAATCCTAACCATTCAGTTATTGGCTACCAAATGGATGGTTAGAAGCATAGTTTAGAACCTAAAAGCTCAACTCAACTCATGTCCAACCAAGTTCAAATCCTGGCGTGGACCAGGCTCACAAGCCGAGATGAGCGGCATTTTCGTCAGCGAGTTTTTAAGAGGCTCGGCTTGAAATTTGGTCGAATTGAATTGACCCACTCCGAGTTTCAAAGTCAAGACAACGAGTTTTGGAATTATAGTCAGAAGTAAAATAGGAAGCCTTCAAATTCAAAGGGAAAAAAATCAAATGATTAATATTATCTTCTCGGTTTAATTTTTCAGCTATGCACCATCTATAGTTGGGTCAGCAACTTGGACCGTCTAGATAGGCATATAACTATGCCAAATGTACTGTCGAAGATTCAAGGATTAGGATTCAAAAGTGATCCCTCCGGTACTAAGGTGGGACCCACCATGAGGCATGTGCTTTGTCCATGCCATCTATCTAATTGGCCAGCTCATTTTAGGAAATGAGCCCCAAAATGAGGTAGATCTATGGCTTAAGTAGGCCACACCACTGGAAATAGTGATGATTAATATTATCTTCTCCGTTTAATTTTTCAGCTATGCACCATCCATGGACGGCCTAGATAGGCATATAACTATGCCAAATGTACTGTCGAAGATTCAAGGATTGGGATTCAGAAGTGATCCCTCTAGTACCAAGGTCAGGTGCTATGTGGGATCCACCATGAGGCATGTGCTTTGTCCATGCCGTCCATCCAGTTGGCCAGCTCATTTTAGAAAATGAGCTCCAAAATGAGGCAGATCTATGGCTTAACTGGGCCATACCACAGGAAATAGTGATGATTAATATTATCTTCTCCATTTAATTTTCAGCTACGCACCATCCATAGTTGGGTCAGCAACTTAGACGGTCTAGATAGGCATATGACTATGCCAAATGTACGGTCGAAGATTCAAGGATTAGGATTCAGAAGTGATCCCTCCAGTATTGAGGTCAGTACTGGTTGGTGCTCTGTGGGACCCACCATGAGGCATGTGCTTTGTCCATGCCGTCCATCCAGTTGGCCAGCTCATTTTAGGAAATGAGCCCCAAAATGAGGCAGATATGTGGCTTAAGTGGGCCACACCACAAGAAATAGTGATGATTAATATTATCTTCTCTGTTTAATTTTTCAGCTATGCACCATCCATAATTGGGTCAGCAACTTGGACGGTCTAGATAGGCATATAACTATGCCAAATGTACGGTCAAAGATTCAAGGATTGGGATTAAGAAGTGATTCCTCTACTACCGAGGTCAGTACTGGTTGGTGCTCTATGGAACCCACCATGAGGCATGTGCTTTGTCCATGCCATCCATCCAGTTGGCCAACTCATTTTAGGAAATGAGCCCCAAAATGAGATAGATCTATGGCTTAAGTGGGCCACACCACAAAAAATAGTGATGATTAAATGCTCACCATTAAAAACTTCTCAAACAGGAGGTTCTGGACGAAGCTAATATTTGTGTTTTCCCTTCATCCAGGTATGTGTGACCTAATCAAACAGGTTGGGTGGTGGTTGTTCAATCACTACTATTTCCTATGGTGTAATTCACCTGAGGTTTGGATATGCTTCGTTTTTAGTCTCATGCCTTAAAATGAGCTGGCAAAATGAATGTACAACATCGATTTAAAAATAAAAAATAAAAAAAATGCATCATAGTGGGCCCACAAAACGACAACCTGCACTGACCAATACCCACCTTGGTGCTGGAGGGGTCGCTACCGAATCTGAGTCCAAGAATCACCAGCACACAGGAGTGACCCCAGAGAGAGAGAGATAGAGGGAGGGAGTGAGAGTACAAATGCTTCTGCATATGTATAAATGTGGGCTCACTCTGATGTTTTATAGACATCAAATCCATTCATCATGTGTTCCCCCATCGTAGTCTCTTTGCTCCCAAAACTCAGGTGGGCCATACTATATAAAATCATGTCTAAAACCTCTAAAATCACGTGCACCCGCTATAGTTTTGAAGTGGCCTGATTGTTTGGCATCCATTCATCTTGCTCCCATGTATCTTTTAGATGAGTTAATCCCAATATACAAAACACAGTCGGCCCCACATACACTCTGGAAGGTTTTTTTAATGGTGGAAGTCCTCATCCTAACTATTCCTTGTTGTGTTGCCCACCTATGTTTTGAATCAGCCTATTTTTAGCCCCAAGTAGAGAGAACATTAGGAGCGCACAAACGATGAATTGATTGGATGCTGTTAAAAGATTATGGTGGGCCCCACACATCGATTCATACGCGTTGACTGCAATGGGGAAACATCTGTATTGGATCTAGCCTCATAGTGCCAACTTCAAAGTACATTTTAACTTATTCTCATAAAGTAACCATATAGCTATCATCTACCTATTTCCTTCATAATAACATATTGCAATAATTCCACTAAAGGACAATATCTATACATGTGCCATGAGCCATGAGACAGAAACCCCAGACAAGGGTCAACCCTTCATCATCAAACCCAACATCTTTTTTCTTTTTTCTTTTTTGGGATTCTTTTGATCTCATCCCTTCGATCTACATTTGTTAAGTACATTAAGTTGATGAACTCTTATATGTTATTTCACCCTATTTTTTTTATACAAGCACCCTTTTATATACTTACGATATTGGAATAGACTTGTAATAGACTATTCTAACATCAAAGTGGAGAGGATGGATGTGTAGAAAGGAGGGTGTGGATATCACTCCCTTTTATTTATGAGATATGATCACATAGCAGTCTTTCACAGCCATTTCTTTCATGCCAACATGCCACATATGTAGAATATGTGATGTGCGAAAAAGGTGGGCCACACCATAATGATCACTTGGTAGGAAAATCAGTCTGATCAACTCATTGGGTGGGCCTTCAGTTTGCTGAGTCAGAGAAGAAGCTGTCCAATGATTTTGACCGGGTCCACCTTATATGTGGACCCTCATGATTTTCATATCAGGTGATCATCTTGGTGTGGCCCACCTTTTGGAAGGCGGAATATTGTACACCTGTGACATGAATGAATTGAATGTTCATATATGGCTGTCGTTTGTAATAATTTCACTATATTATATGGTGCACATGTGATCTTTGTAAGCTACTTTTTCAGTATTCTTTACTTTCTTTTCCCCTTCTTCTTCTAGATTTTTCTTAGAACAACTGCTGTTATCTTTCAGTGAAGCCTCAGTTATTAACTTATTAGGGGTGAGCATTTCAATGCCCTTGTCACCGTCTCAGGCTCCGTACCGCTGACGGCCTTTCTTGGGTTTGGTCCTCTGGCAGTTTGACAGCTGAGTAAGCACCTGCACCACAAAGCGCGCCGAGAACAGGAGCTGTGAGGTAGACCCAAATGGCCTTGTAGTTGTTTGCAGCTATGGCTGGCCCCAGAGTCCTTACTGGGTTCATGGAAGCTCCTGTGCTTTCCCTATAGATCACAGCATGAAGAGAAGCCATGAGAAGATGGTTTGAAAATTAGAATGATGAGATTATTCTTCTAGAGGTTTTGCTAAAATACAGCCCTACATATATTATATTAGAATATGTTGGGACTTTAGTGGTTGAATTTTTATTTTTTGTCATTGACCCAAACCATTTTTGTGATAGTGCTTTCCTTAATGGGAAAAGCCAAAATAATAAAAATAAAATAAAAAATCTAATGTTGAATATTTGAATATCTTGCTTATACTAAGTTATGTTTTGCTTGTTTATCTTCAAATCTGAAGAGCTGCATTATCAAAGGGTTGAATGATCCGATTTTATGAGGTTTTTTATTTATTAGTGTCCACTATGCAAAGTGAGATCCATCATATAAATGACATGGATCATTGTAAAATGACCCATATTCAAAGGATAAAGCCCTGACATATGTTATTGCAAGACATGAGATGTATTCTTGTTATTGGAATTCTTTTTGGGTCCGGCTGATGGTTGAGCTCAACAGACCATATTTTAACACTGAGATCATGAGATCGAGTGCTCATATAGCGCGACTGCTCATATAGCGCGACGTGGGTGTGTGAGTGTGTGGGGTGTGGATGTGTGTAAATAATAATAATATTATTATTAATATTATTTTTTTTAAATATGATTAATTAGTTAACGAATTAAGACAAAATGGAGAGGGTTATTTTTCTTTTGGGGGGAGGATCCACTACAAAGCTTTGTAGGTCAAGCTTAACCTACACAACATGATGTGTAGGCCCGACCATGACGTGTTCATGACATCCAATCCGGGCATCATGTGAGCCCCTCAGTGCTCTCCTTGGAGTCCTGAAGTGATTTTGATCCATAACTCAAGTGGTCAACACCAAGTAAATCCATGCCTTAAACCTCCAAAATCATATGGTGTGGCCTATGTTTTCGAGTGGCCTAGTCCGAACAGATTGGATGGCATAGACAGCGGCTCCACACAACGGAAGATTTTTAATGGTGGGCATCCTCATCCCAACTGTTACCTATGTGATCTGGTCCACCCAGGTTTTTGGGTCAGCGTGATTTTTGGCCACCAAGGAGAAGATTAGAGGGCAGACATGATGGACGGATTGGATGCCCATTCACATTTCATGGTGGGACCCACACATCACGTTCTTGGTTAAACGTAGTTCTTTAATCAGCAAAAAACGAAAGACCATGTGTAATTGCTTGTTCTAAATCTTTGAGAAGTCTTAATTAAAAATGTTATGTGAAACTTGCCATTTGAAGACCTCCAGTTGGATGGCTAGGATTATTCATTAAAATCACCAACTGATATGAAAATCAGATGGATCCACTCATTGGGTGGGACACACCAGTATGCTGAGTCATCCATTTTCTGCCCATTGATTTTAACAGTCCATCTGTACAAGTGGATCGGCCTGATTTCGTATTAGGTGATCATCATGTGTGGCCCACCTTTTGAACGGATTGGATATTCTCCACGTGATATTTTAGGGGGGGGAAAATGGCTCTCTTTCCCGTAAAGATATTTGCATTTACATCCCTCAACTTTGTGCTTAGGATTTTCTAAAAACGGGGGTATTTTAGTCCTTTCAAAGACTCCTTTTAGGTGGCAAACATGTATAATATCCAGATGGACCATGATGTAGGACCCACCATTGATGGGCCATGCCCAAAGTTCTCACTGATTGGACAATCACAACCCTTGGATTGGATGATGTTTTAGCAGAAAATGAAAGGTCAAAAAACCACTACTCGGCCTTTTATGACCATCTATTTTCTTTCCCCAGAAATCCTATTTTTTGATAGGTTTTTGAGGTGGACCCCACAAATCAACAGATAGAATGATCAGGACCATCAAATCAGTCTATTTTTTGAGGTGGACCCCATTCAATGTAGATCCTACTTGTTGATAGGTTCAGATTTATTACATGTATGCCACGTGTAAGAAAATGCAAGCCAACACTGTCTAAAGAATCCGTACCCCAGCCACTTAAAAGTGTAATTTCTGATTTGGAACAAGGGCAAAAGGGGGAATTCAGTTCCTTACCCGGCAATGAGTATGTTGAGCATTACCGTGGCCCCCACTGCAATCCCTGCCAGCTCACCCACCTGCATGGACGAGGACATCCCAGCGTGAATACTGAATATTATAATTACCAAAATATCCCTACCAAAAAAGCCTCATCTTTAGATCAATTACAATAATGCCACTCAAACATTAAACCCATGTGAAGAGACCGGTTCCTCCGCAACACTTTAGACCAATCCTACTCTCGACGTTTTTTGTGGGCCCACCGTGATGTTTTCATGAAATCCAATCCGTTCATCATGTGAGGTCTCATATTTTTTCTCTGGGTAAAAAATTAGGGACCCATTGAAGACTCAGATGGACCACACCATCTAAAATCATGCCTAAAACCTTTAAAACACGTGGTGTGGCCCATCTAATTTTTCTAATGGGCTTCTTTTTTATCTGTCCATATACCATGATGCTTCTGATTGGATAGGATGGAAGATAAATAACACCTCGGGCGCCATACACTAATCTGGAAAGTTTTAATGGTGGGAGTCCTTCTCCCAACTGTTCTAAGTGGTGTGACCCACATATGTCTTAGATCCGCCTCATGTTTGATATACGGTGTGTAATTAAAGTTTATCACCTTGTGGACGGATTGGATTCGAGAGATACATCATGATGGGCCCCACACCCGGCGTTGTAGAATAGACTTATTGTACAAACGTTCTAGATGAACCAGGCTCGAACGAAAAATGGTTACTGCTCTTTCTTGGTCCTCGTTTCCCACGCGTGGAAACTTGGCGCATGTGTACAAATACAAGCCGTTCATTAGACAGGGCCATCATGTATGATCACCAGTTGGGCTGACCTTTTGTCAACATCTGAACGGTCCATTTCTTTCATACACATGTGGCCCACCTGATGAACAAATCAGCCTGAATTTTCATACAACGCACCTACAGAATGAGGGATTTCAGGCCAGCAGATTGGATCTCGCACGCGCGTGCCATGTTGCCACGTGCGACAGGCTACTACCCTGTTAGAATTACAAAAGGGACACTCACAGCTCTTGTGTCAGTGGCAACTGCAGTGACCACAAACATGAGATTGAAGGTGATGATGAACTCCAAAGCAAAGGCCTGGCCGTAGCTTCCTGTGGGGACAGTCACCCCTCCCCCCATGAACGGATGAAATACCCCCTTGAGTGCAAATGCAGCACAGATGGAAGCCACCACCTGTGCACCAATGTACATGGGCACCTGCAAAGTGGGCCCCACATGTTATTCTAGAACCTTCTAGAAGAACCCATATATGAGAGAGAGAGAGAGAGAGAGAGAGAGAGAGAGAGGGGTAGTGGTTGTGTAGTACCTGTTTCCAGGGGAAGTGCCTGAGGGCTGCAAAGGCAATAGTGACTGATGGGTTGAGGTGGGCCCCAGAGATGTGGCCAGTTGAGAGTATGACTATCATCACAGCTAGGCCAGTAGAGGAAGCTAGGCCAAGAAGTGTGACTGACCCTTGTGTCTTCTGATTCACAATGCCTGCTGCTGCCCCTGCAAAGATGAGTATGAGTGTGCCAATGAATTCTGCACCCACCTGATTTCATCATCACCCAACAACACACAAAAAGAGAGATGGGTCAGTTTTCTTTTTGGAGAATTCATGACAACATGGTACATGCATGTGAGAGACTGGGCCCATTCATCAGGTGGGGCACACAATGAATATGCCCTAGCACAAAATTTTGGATGGTCAACAATCAAGTAGGCCACATGTTTACATTATTTCATCTTTACTTACCATCTTTTTCCCATATATATGTGGCCAACTTGATGATTGGACTGACCTGAATTTTGGGATGAGGAATGTTCACCACCGGCCCGATCTGATCAACGGCCAGGAGTCCCGAGAATCTAACTCATGTTAAAAGATCTGATGAACCCCGTAATTCAAGATTAAGGCATGGCTACTCTACAACGTGAGTAGAAGATCTAAATGGCCCACTAATTCGAAATCATGGGCATAACATGTTTATATTAAGAAAAGCTATAAACAACTCTACAATGCGAATGAAGGATCTAAGCCATCAGATCATTCGGAAACGTAAATGTATTAGAGATAGACACTTAGAAAAATCGACCCAAATGCTAATAGTGCTTAGAAACTAGTTTTAGATCGCCGAGTTCGACAATGGGCCACCCATATGTTATAGAACTCTTTTGCACTCACCTTTCTTGCAAGTGAGATCTGAGAGGACGGCAGTGCGCACACGACGGCGCCGAGGCTTCCTTCTTCCATTGCCCATGCATCACTAAAACACCTACAGCTTTTGAGAAGGGACCTTCTACCATTTGTACTCCTATCTGCCTTGAACCCACCAAAAAGTGGGGCCCCAGGAGTACCTGGGGTCACAGGAGTGGATGGTGCTGATGGAACATCCTCAGTGTCCACCATCACTTGAATTGGGATGGAGAGAGTGAAGAAGACCACAAAAAACAAGGTTGGGATTTTCTATTACTTGGGAACTCTTCTCCTTTGTTTTTTTGTTTGGAAGGAGATGATATTTATATATACTTGCAATGGGGGAGGAGGTGAGTGTTTGACTTGAGGGCTACAATACCATTTGTATTTTTTTTTTTGACCTATTCTTAGATAGTGGGGACTCATCCACCGTACACATGGCATTAGTGTAAGCCAATCAAGACCACCCAAATCGTGGGCCTTGTTCTAGATGGAGCATATGCAAGAAACCACAGTGATTGGATGACCGGCCTAACCATGCGTTATTGCCTGTTGATTTTCAGCCGTGGACATCATGGAAACCAAATGGACGGTTTGAATTACCGGATCAGTGTACTTTCTGAACATGGTCCATCAATGATTGAGACCCACGATTTGAACGGTTCGGATAGATGTACAGTTTACGCATAGTATACAGTGAAAAGTTGGGAAATATGCACATCTAGTCCTGCCCCCTCGACTCGAAAGTTCCAAAATGGAAAGAGAATAGTAATGGTAAGGATTGAAATTGGGTGCATGTGGAAAAAGGTGGAGAAGGAGGATTGGAGAAGAGTGGAAGTGCTTGGTGGGGCTTTTTTTGTGAAGCTTTTGCATTTGGGAGTTTGAAAGGGGGTTGTTTTTTCATTCACACATGCTTTCCTGGGTGGGCCACCCTCAATGCTTGTCTTTCACCGTTGTAGACTAGCCCACTCTCACTATGTTGGCCTTTTGGTCTCAAATTGTCAAAAGCAGGGTTATGATTGTTTCATGGAAAACTGATCATGGTCCTCTCTCTCTCTCTCTCTCTCTCTCTCTCTCTCATGGGTGAATCAAGGATGATGTCATTTCTAAGTCATATATTAGTAATTACTTAACAATTGTTGGGAGAAGAGATCCTTCCTACCACATATAGCAATATCGAAAGGAAAAAAAAAAAAAGAGAAAAGATGCAAACCATAACATAGATAATATATATGGTTTCATTTTAGTATGTTCACATATTCACACTGATGCATTATGCTCAAAGGCAGAAAAAAAAAAGGGCTTTCAATACAATGGTGGCTCTTTCTCCCAATAGAATATATATCATCCCAAACAGATTAAGGTTTATATAAAACCCGATGTCAAAACTATAAAATTGCTAACTAGACGAGTAATATACTTTTGATGTTCATGCTTTGTAGATCCTAACAATGATAATTAATCTAACAATTAACTTAATTATTTTTAACTGACAAATGATCAATACAGCTTGAACTTTCACAAGCACCCTTTTCTCTCCTTCCAATGTGTCATGATGTAGCAAGGTGGCCCCCTGATCGTGAACGAAAAAGAGCCAAGAAGAGGACCCACGAGTCGGCCCAAAAGAACTAAGGAAAACTCATATTTAAGTGATCTAATGACCGGTCGTCTGAATGGTCAAATTTCAGTAGGAGAGCGAGAAACTCATTGGACAATTCAAGACTCTAGGTGACCGGTTGCTAACCAGTCGCAGCTCAACAATGACCAGTCGTGGCCCCCTGCTGACTGGTTGTGAGACACACTAGCAGACACGCGAACTTACATGAAACTTGCTATTTTCGATTTTCTTCTTTCCTTATTTACTTAAGACTCTTGATTTACGTTTATTAGGGTTTCTTTTCCTAAGCGTAGGTTATAAATACTTCATTAAACTCGTTTTTAGTTAATTATTGAATATTATTCATTTTATCTTAGAAAAACTATAGTTTTCTCTATTGTTCTTCGTGAATTCGAAAAAAAATGCCTCGTGGATTCAAGATATCCCCTCATGGATTCAAAGAAGATCGGTTGAGGAGTCCTGATAGTTCTTTAGATTCAGAATAGTTATCCTACGAGAAAGATGGTATTCGATCTCGTCCCGTCTACGCTACGCGAAGTTGGTATCAGAGCGAGAAACAACATCGGGAAGATGGCTTCTAGCGATTGTCGTGACAATAATCCCGCTGACGATGATCAGGGGATCCAATATCTTACGGAGATAATGAAAGCTCTCTATCGGAAGAATCAGATGGCTATGCAAGGCCTGCAGGCCACCCTCGACCGGATCGCAAATGCGCTTACTCCGCCCTGAGCCCCGTGCGAAATTCAACCTCCCGTAGCTACTGTACATAACAATCCAGTTGTTCGTAAAGCACTCCTGGCGGAAAATCTTAGGGCTACTCCAGATGGTTCGAGCTCTAGCGACAAAGAAGTCGGTGGCATCATGATCCAAAATTCTGTCTATGGGGGCGAACCCGCAAATCGTGTTAACAAATACTATCGAGGTAAGGCAGAACTCTCCAATTTTAATGGCATGTTAAGCATCGAAGAGTTCCTTGATTGGTTAGCCAAAGTGGAATGGTATTTTGATTACATGGATGTACCGGAAGAGCGACAAGTGAAGTTGGTCACTTATAAATTGAAATCAGGTGCATCGGCATGGTGGGAGCAACTTTAAGTGACCCATGTTTGACAGAACAAGAAACCCATCTGATCATGGCCTCGAATGAAGCATCTACTACGGGCCCGCTTCCTCCCTAATGACTACAAACAAATCATATTCTAGCAATATCAGAATTGTTAGCAAGGGAATTGGTCTGTAACCGAGTATTTGAGAGAGTTGCTAACGTATAGGAACACAGAACAATTTAGCGGAATCGGAGTCTCAGCAAGTCGCACGGTTCATCGGCGGGTTGTGGCTTATGATTTAGGATCGGGTTCAGATGGTTCCAGTGTGGACCTTGGATCAGGCCGTCAAATTGACCACGATGGCAAAAACTCAACTTGCCAGACAAGTTCATGCTACAATGGTTTCATCTCAGAGCCCAATGTGCAGCGGTTGTGCCAGAATTGAGTAAGATTCCAAATCCCTATAGCCGGTCGAGGCCCAATCATTGTTTCAGATGTGGACAGCCAGGCCACTTATCAAACATCTGTCTTCAATGGCCTGCGGCTAATGTGACCAGAGAATGATGGTGCTGATGAAGTCGAGAATGAGGAAGACGGGACTGATTGGATTTTAGGGGATCAAGGTATCTCCTTGGTTGTACAGAGGCAATTGCATGCACAAGGCGTACCAACCAACCCCTAGCGATACAATCGTTTCTATACAAGTTGCACCATAGCAGAAAGAGTTTGTACCATAATCATTAACGGTGGTAGCTGTGAAAACATCATATCCAGGGTAGTGGTAGAGAAATTAAAGCTTGAAACTACATTGCATCCATCTCCACACATGCTTGGATGGATCCAAAAAGGCAGAGATACAATGGTAAGGGAGTAATGCCTTGTGTCACTCTCGATTGGCCGGACGTACAAGGATCAAGTATTGTGTGATGTTGTCGATATGGACGCTTGTCACATAATACTCGGGTGACCATGACAGTTCGATCGAGACATAGTACATCGCGGACAGGACAACGTCATAACATTTGTCAAGGACGGTCGAAAGATTAATCTCGCGCCCGCACTACCGAAGGCGTATTGTAGTGCAACCAAGGTTGAAGGGCAATCTCTCGTTATCTTATGTAGAAAAGTAAGGGATTCAAGGTGGCGCAACAACTAACGTGCATTCTATACACCTCCAGGAATGGCCTGCTGCTCCACCTCCGTTGGCGAATGCAATAAAGGCTCATGATCCAAGGTTGAAGCGAAACTCGAGATTGAGTTTCTTTCAAATGGGGAAGTCTGATGTAGCGAGGAGGCCCTTGATCATGGATGGAAAAGAGTCAAGAAGAGGACCCATGAATAAGCCCAAAAGAACCAAGGAAAACTCATATTTACGCCATCTGATGATCAGTCGGCGACCGGTCATACATGCTTAAGGACCGGTCTTTCAACTAGTCGAATTTCAGCAGAAGAGTGAGCCAAACTTGCTGGACAGTTCAGGACACTAGGTGACCGGTCGTGAGACATGCGGGCAAACACACAAACTTGCATGAAACTTGCTATTTTCAATTTTCTTCTTTCCTTAATTGCTTCTGACTCTTAATTTATGTTTATTAGGGTTTCTTTTCCTAGGCCTAAGTTATAAATACTTCCTTAAACTCATTTTTAGTTAATTATTGAATGATATTCCTTTTATCCTAGAAAAACTATAGTTTTTTCTGTTGTTCTTCGTAGATTCGAAGAAAATGTCTCGTGGATTCTAGATATCCCTTCATGGATTCGAGGAAGATCGGTTGAGGAATTCCTATATAGTTCTGTGAATTCGGAATAATTATCCTACGAGAGAGACAGTGATCGATCTCACCCTATCTACGCTGCGCCATGTCACTTGTGGGAAATCTTACCTGTCCAAAAGGTGGGCACCGCCATGAAGATCACTTTTCTATCAGGTTACTTCCATCAATGGGTGGGCCCCACGTGTGCATTGAGTCACAACGTTGGCTATCCATTGATTTCAATTTTGTGCCCCACCTGATGAGTGGATTGGCCTGATTTTCCATACAAGGTGATCATCATTGTGTGGTCTACCTTTTGCATGGCTTGGATATCCTTTATATGTGACAGATTGGTGAGAGATGGTTGTATATGAAAGTTCACGTAATATGTGGGCATTTCTCTTTTTAACATGATTTATTGGTATCATAACCTGGGTTGACTCGGCGTATCCAACCGGAACGGGCGATTCTGAATCCGAGTCAACTCAGACGAGTCGTATCACACTCATTTGTGTCTTAAAACCATGCTTGCAGGCGGTTGGGCTGGACTTGGGTCCTTAGCTCATAAGCCGGCATGTTCACCTAAATGCTATTGTGGTGCGGACCATGCCTGCACCTGCCAACAGACCATTTGTGCTGAAAATCCGTACCATGATGGAAAACCGACGGTCCACTAGACATACAAGTGTGGCCCACTTAGTGAGTGGACCACCGTTGTTTTCGTGGAGGGTGATCTTGATGGTGGGTACTGCTGTTTTCATAGTACAGATTCCCTGTACAAGTGGCATTTTTCAAACCATGGGTTTATTACTAGCTAAGAATTGTTAAAGACACCTCTATGGTTTTCTCCGATCAGGAAAAACTCTGATACTCTGGTACTCCGGTGGAGTGAGATGGATGGTACACAAGCACTTAGAAATTACTTAGAACCTACATATATTTCATATAAACAAATCTAAATTAAACTGTCCAAACTATGGGTCTCACATATCATGAATGAAAGATTAAACCCATCTGATCAACTGAATAATGAATTGGTGGACATTTATCAGACGGTTAAAAATGGAAAAAAAAAAATCCAATGGTCCTATTTCGATGAACATGTCCACAAATTGAAGGTTATGATTGTTCAGCAAAATGACATTTGGACTGTGATAGTTGTAGGTTTAATTTTTGTTAATATATTCCACTTGTTCAATTTCTACGTAGTTGTGTATGGAGCTACATACTCTGCCAGAGTATCAAATAATTTCCCTGGTCCAGGTATGTGATGGTGAGAGTGATTTGACTACATTCTAAGGTTCTTGTGGTACCTCTCTATGGCACTTGTATGGTAGGGGTTCCAAGAAATTACATCACCACCCATCTCGAATAAAATGAAAAGAGAGGCCCACATGCTCTAACATGACCATGATCGATGGAGGAGGTCCAGTCCCACTTAGGAGGACTAAATTTTCATTCTCTCAGATCTCTACCATACATGTGGCACATCTGTGGGATGATCTGAATTGTTCATTCCTTGTAGAATTCCATAAATAGACCATGGGCCAAAAATCACAAGGATCAAACAATCATGACCGTAGAAAAGTTTCATATGAAATCATTGATCAGATCCGGATGATTTTGTAGAACAATTTTTAGTGAATGGGATTGTTTGATCACTGTTTTTTTTTCTTGTGGCCTATTTATGGTTGTCCCTGATGAATGAACGGTACAGATCACCGTACGAATGCACCACAAGTGAGTAGAGTAGATTTAACAAAGTTGATAGTGAGGGAACATTTAAAGTTGCATGGGTTGTCTTTCACATGTGAAACGGTGGATTCTCTCAGTTTAGGTTGGTGAAAGGCTGAGTTTTGAGGGTCAAATCAGGCTCTCTGTTTTATATGTTTTTTTATTCGGCTTTCTTTGTTATATGTTTTTTTTATTTAGATGGGTGATGTTGTCTCACAAGCATGCTTTAATCATATGAAGTTATTCTACATGAGAAGCTTCCTTTCACCATGCGTGTTTTCCTCCTGTGACCACTTTTCCCCTTCACAAAAATGACCTTTTAGAACAGGAGCTAATGGGTTGTTCCTGTGACCACTTTTCCCGTTCACAAAAATGACCTTTAACAACATGAGCTAATGGGTTGTTGTGCCTCAAAAAATCCCACCCATTAAAATCAAGCTCATCACAAAAATAAACTTTAACAACCGGAGCTAATGGGTTGTTGTGCATAAAAAAATCCCACCCATTTATATGAAGCTCATCTTACGTTTACGACTATTAAGACCCATTTAATAATCGGTTCCAGATTTCAACCATAGATCACTGGATCCCGTAGAATATGGATTAGATTTGGGCTGAGTCTTAAGTCTACGCAAGTTGGGTCTAGTGGGCCGTTTGTTAAAATTTATTTGTAGCAATTATCATTGAAATTTAATATTTTCAATCATTTTCATAAAAATTATTTTCAGCACTTATCATTGGAGTTTGATATTTGCAGTGATTTTCACTAATTCAAATCATTTGATATTTGCAGTGATTTTTACAACCATACAAATGCTGAAAGTGGTGGTTTATTAGATTTTTTTTTTCACTTTTGACTAAAATATCCCCAAAGATCATTTTAAATTTATAATTCAAAACTTTAAATTTTTAGCACTTAATTTTCAAAACTTATTTTTCAGTTTTATCAAACGGCACCTAAGTCCAATTTGTTAGACTTAGTGTCACCGGTCAGACCATAATTGACATTGGTATACATTCATTCATTGGATTATATTGAGATTCTTCTATGTCTAAGTTTATATAAATGCATTGTTTCATGATAATGCATGCACATGGATATTTTGATTGGCTATCATGATAATATACGGCCAACATCCGCTAAAAGCTTAGTCTGCTTCTCGAACTACGAAGACCATTGTGTAGATGCATAATAAGATATATATATATATATATATATATATATATATATATATATATATATATATATATATATATATAGACACACACACACCCCAACATGATTTATGAGATGATCAAGATGAAATCTCACATAGATTAACATGATTGGCTTTGTATCTAGTTAAAATTTTATAAGTCTATATATTATAGCGGGGGATAAATTATTAGTTGATTAAATGGTTCTCGTATGATGATGGTATAGACAATAAATACTCGATCATCCACGATGTATGAATTGAGCCACACTGTTGAAACTAACTACCTATAAGTAGGGCTAAAAGTCGGGCGGGTCGGGTCGAGTCGGGTCGGGTTGGTGCTGAACCCTAACCCAACCCAAGGTTCCTATACCTCAACCCTAACCCAACCCAACCCAACCCAACCTCGGGTTGGGAATTCTCAACCCAAGCCCAACCCAAGCAGGCTCGGTCGGGTTGATCGGGTTGGTCAGGTTGATACATGCTAATATTTTCGTTGTTAAATTAGTCTATTATGTTTCAATACACGCCTTATTTTTTTGTACCTATGGCTTTATTAATTATATATGTACTTATTTATGTAAAGCACTTCACTTTTCCTAAACAAATAAGTTAAAATACAAGTAAACATTATAAGTTTACTTCACCAAAGTATAATAAAAGTATAAGTAACTTGTATATAGATCGGGTTCGGGTTGGGTCGGGCAACCCGAGACCTCAACCCAAGCCCGACCCAAACTTCATCGGGTTGATGTTTTCATAGCCCAAGCTTAAGATCGGGTTCGATTATTCTTGCCCAAGCCCAACCCAATGTTGGGTCGGTCACGGGTCGGTCGGGTTGAACCCGCCCAACTTTCAGCCCTACCTATAAGTGACAAATAAATTCTAGTCTAATCATTGTGCAAATATGCTTGTCCCTTAGGCGATTCTTGTGTCATCGTTATTCTATGCTATGTGCCAAGGTCATGAAAAAGTCATGCTACTTTGTTTTGTATTCCCAAAGCAATGCGCACATATTCAACTGGGTCAAAAACACATTGGGAAAGAGGTTAAATCATGTACATTATCATCATTATGTAACTGTTTGAAGGCCACAGACGGTTATATAATGATGAAAACGTGCATGAGATTTTATCTAAAGCATCAGATCGAATTGACAATTGGATTTTATTACTACTTGTTTTATAAAAAAATATTTATGCATTATTATATAAATATTTTTTAAGGACTTTGATCAATCTAGTTTGCTAAGATAAAATCCATTCAATCTTAAAAATGATTAAGTGTGGAAATTGATTGGAGCATTGGGATTTGTGTAAGTGCATAAATTGAATAAAAATGCTTGATCAAGTGTGATGAAATCAACAATCTAGGACAAGTTATTGGAGATTGGAATGAATCATTTCTGATCTACTTGTTAATTTGGTACGATATGTCATTATCTTAAGGATGATTATAGTCTTAGAAGCCTCTAAGTAGATCTATCTAATTGAAGAATGTAGATTGAGTTTTCTATTTAAGATGGAGTATGGTAATTCCACACACCTCATTACCACTATAACTTAAGAGATGTAGGAGTTAATCAATAGTCGGGATTTCTCCTGGATGAAAATCTATAAATATGGTGTGAAGCTTTAATTTGTGGTACTTCTCTCTCTCCTCCCCAACCATAACCTTAGAAAAATTTCTTCCATCTTTGAAACCTCAGTCTACAAAATAAAAATTTTATAGTGTGTATGGTGTTATCTTCCCTTGTAGTTGAGAATCAACATTTCTAACGAGATTTTCTTCACTTTGTGCGTGTTTTCGTGCAATGAAGAAGACGATCATGAAAATGCATTAAAGTAATTTTATTCCTCAAAATTTTAAATTAGTGTATTTTCAACTTTTTTTTCTAACATAATCTAAATCTAAGTTGGATTGGTCTACTTTCCTATTCATATAAACTATCTTATTAAGCACTTAATGATGTATTTTCTCTAACAGAATCCACCTATTTTTTCCCGACCTTATGAGAGTCAATCAGAAAAAGAAATGTGTGACTATACGATTATATAAGGTAGATGTGTGAAGTAGTGTGCGAAAAAGTATCAAGATTCATGGTGACACAGCTAACATTGATATGATGCCACGATACTAGTGGAGCTAAAGCAAGCGAGCGAACTTGGCCAAGTCAGCAAGACGGTTACAGGGATAGGTGTCAGATAAAGAAGGATCTGGAAGATCCATCGTGCCAATTGAGGCGTCAAGTGTTCTAAATGTTTGATCGACAGAGGCTATAAATAATGAAGGACTTCAACAGAAGAAAGGGTCTAACACCAACTAAATCAAATCAAAATCTTAATTTATCTTTCAATTATCATGCTCCTTAGCATCTTGTTATTTACATTCCTTATGGCCCGTTTAGCACCATGGATTTGAGGAGAAAGGAAGAGAAAGGAGGAGAAACTAGTTGCTTTATTCTGTTTGGCACCGTGGATTTGATGAGAAGTGGATTTGAGAGGAATCCAGGAGAACTCAAAAAGGTACTTTTAGCCCTTTTTCAAATCCCCAAAAAAAGGTGAGATTCGGAGAGAAATCATTCCCAACGTGGGACCCACCGTAATGTGTTCCTAACTATGGGACCCAACATGATGTATATTTTCCATCCAACTCGTTGATAAGGTCACAAAGACCTGGATGAAAGGACCATACAAATTTCAGTTTAATCCAAAACTTTTGTGCATCATAAAGGTTTCACTCTCCATTTTTTCTTGTTTTATGGTCCACTTTAGATGTGGATTTGCTTTATTTTTTGGATCTTGGCATAAAATGATTTGTAAAAATGGATGAATGGCATGGATTTAAAAATTGAGGCTAATACGGTGGGCATACGGTGGGATTAAAATTTACACCGTCCATTCCTTCATGTTTGATTTCTCTCCAAATCTTGACTGCCAAACAGAAAATCTGGAATTGGTAAGAACTGGAATTGATGAGAATTCATATCATGGAATCCACTTCTCCTCACTTCTCCTCAAATCCATGGTGCCAAACGGGCCATTAGTGTAATCAGCATTATTAGTTTTATTTTCGTTTTCATTAGCATAATTTTGCTCTTCACATTCTGTAGCATTAGCCGTGAATTTACCATTCGTAACAATAGAACGGTAACAATTATCCAATAGCTGGTAATTTTAACTGTACTAAAAGTCTACGCTCATATTTTGGACTTGTTTTAATCAAATGCTTCATTCGAAAAGGTGATCTGCAGCATGTCCCATGTGACCGACTATAAGTTTCTCCCCTTTCGTGTTTTATTTAATTCTATATTGAAAGTCATTTCGTACGAAAGGCAGAGGTGTAACCCACTATTGGAGGACGAACCCTATCCTTCAAACATCGTCTGATTATTAGAAAACAACTGTGCAAGTGGCTAAATAAGTGACCGATCTAGTACAGGTCCTGGTCATATACGATCGATTATGGCATATCTGCCTATTTTAATGCTTGGGGTTATCACTGTTCAGTTTTAATCGAGCCGCACAGTCGGTTCTGGCATGCCCGCACACACATTACACACGCAACCGAAAAATCGAGGGTAACAAGGAATTTTTATACCAAATCTAAATCACAACCTAGTACTCCGCAATTAAACTTCATCAAGCCAAGTAACATAACGAGTGCATAGAGAAGATAAGAGGAAAAAGTTATTATCTTCTTCCTTAATGATAAACTTTGATTGTATGAGGTAACACAAAATATCTAAAAATGAAAATAGAATGGATAATTAATGAATTATTGCTTTAGGATGCAATCGAGATTGAACTATATAAGCTTACACTAATTAACTTATTCGAAATAGTAAATTTTTTTTAAATATTAAATATATTCAAAATAATAAAGACATATAAACTAACTTAATTAGATAAATTAAATGAGGATATTAAGTTATAACTAGATTCCACCTATACAGTACATGGTAAATTTTGACTTTGGACTAAAAGTTAACCCCAAAATTATCCACATTTTACAATAGTGTTCGAAGCCAATTGACTTTAGTTATTAATCGAGGCATGTCATGACCCTTCTTTATTACTTGCTTGCTCTTTGGGGTTTGTGTGTATTAATTGGGTTTGGGCTAGCATTGGGTGGAACCTTGTCCGTGGATGAGGTGCTGTTAATGTAGCCTCTCCCATGGTCACACCAAAACCTTTGGTAAAACAGGAAGGTTGGTCTCGTCTATAACTTCTTATATAGATATTTTATTTATACGATTCCAATAATCAATCACAAAGGTATTGCCATTGAAAGTTATAATACACAATAGTTCCTCCCAAGATGATTATATTTAATACTGGCGCTTGATAAAATCATTTATGACTAGAAGACGCAACCTTGACCTAACCCAACCCAATCTTACCCAACCCATTGAAGTGTAATCAGGTCTCCAACTCCCGTTGCCCATTAATTAGGATGCCATTGTCTTAGAAGTGGGACAGTCCATGTGTCAATTTAACCCGACCCATTGCCACCCCTAGTCCTTAATTGGCTTAATTGAAGGATTTAAGGTCCATCTTAGATTAAGTTCTGGTTACGTCAATGTCAGGTCTTGGGTGGTCCAAATCAGACCCATTTAAGAGTTAGGTCTAAATGGCTCAGATTTAGTCAACTTTGTACCATTATTTTCATGTGTGGGATTTCTAAACCATGGGCCACCACCATGAGAACCATTGTTTTAAGGTATGGAATTTCTGAACCATGGACCACCACCATTAGAACCATTGGTTAAAATGGCCCATCACCGGTTCTCAGTCCCTCCTGAACAGTAAACAACACTGCAGACTACAATTTTCTATAGTCTCACAAACAATATTTTTTTCCCATTTTTACTTTGATAATTTAGAAATTTCTTACTGTAAATTAACTTCACTTTTGACCATTATTTTTCCAGCTAAACTCTTCCATTCTTTGTTTCAAAAAATAAACTTAGAGCAAATTTTCGGACGAAATTGCCCTTCACCATTCGAAAACCCATATCTATATTCATCTTCGATTTTCTTCATTTTCGAACGCTCTAATCTTTATTTTGTTCGGAAAATCGTCAGGCTTAGACGATGATTATGGCTCCTCCATCTTCGAAAGGTATGTTTTTTTTTTTTTTTTTTTGGTAAATCATGATTTTAGGTTTTCAAAATCGTGTATTTTGTTTGACAAATGTCGTTTTCATCATTCCAAGCTTTCTTTTATGAATTTTATTTTTTGAGAATATGAATATACATGTTTCTTGTAAAGTATGTAAAAACTGTGAATTTTTATTAACCTTCAATGTATTTTCAAGTTGGATACAACGTGTTTGTTGAAATGTCATAACAAAATAAAATGTTGAAAACGCTTGAGAATGTGCTTTGAAGTTAAATACAATGTATTTGTTGAAATGTCACAACAAAGTAAAATGTTGAAAAAACCTGAGAATGTGTATCTATATGTCTACAATCGTTGAAATTTCAACGAGAATATAAACATTTGAACGAGTGCGCATTGAAATTTCAGTGAGCACAGCCATTTGAATGAATACTAGTTGAAATTTGAACAAGTACAGCGAGCATTTGAAAAAGTACTCGTTGAATTCAACAAGTACAGCGAGCATTTGAACGAGTGCATCAAGATTTTGAAAGAGTAAAGCGAGCATTGAACGAGTACAACGAGCATTGAACAAGTACAGCGAGTGTATGACCATTGTAAAAACAGTTTTACAACGGTCATAGCCCCTTGTAAAAGGATAATTTTCTTGTAGTGAGTACTCGTTCAAATTGTCACTGTACTCGTTGCATTCAACGAGTACTCATTCAAATTCTCTTTATACTCGTTGAATTCAACTAGTACTTGTTCAAATTCTTCATGTACTCGCTTAAAACAATTTTACAACGGTCATAGCTCGTTGTAAAAAGACAATTTTCTTATAGTAAGTACTCGTTCAAATTATCACTGTACTCGTTAAATTATAGTAAGTACTTGTTCAAATTGTCACTGTACTCATTGAATTCAACGAGTACTCATTCAAATTCTCCATATACTCGTTCAAAACATTTTTACAACGGTCATAGCCCAGTTGTAAAAGGACAATTTTCTTGTAGTGAAGTTCTCGTTCAACTTGTTACTGTACTCATTCAAATTCTCTATATACTCATTGAATTCAACTAGTACTCGTTCAAATTCTCCATGTACACATTGAATTCAACGAGTACTCGTTCAAATTTTTACTGTACTGGTTTAATATCCCACGGTTCAACTATACTCGTTCAAATTTTCTCTATACTCATTCCAATTCTCTCTGTACTCGTTGAATTCAACAAGTACTCTTTCAAATTCTCACTATACTCGTTTAAATTTCCATTGTACTCGTTCAAATCCTAATAACATGGGTATTTCTGTCGAAAATACTCCATTCATACAAGTGAAGTTTAGAAATGGAAACAAAACTTTAGGAGGTTTATATGGGAATAATGGTCAAAAGTGAGGTTTACAGTTGGAAAAATCTCTTGATAATATGGTAATTGGACGCAGGTTGGTTGGTGCCGCGAACACCAGCCACCAAGCTTTGTGGGTCCCACCATGATGTATTTGTTTTATCCAAGCCATCCATCTTTTTGTACAGATCATTTTAAGTCATGCGACCAAAATAGGCAGATAAAAACCTAAAGTCGACCACACCACATGAAACAGTTAGGAGAATGATATCCACCATTGAAACCTTCCTAAGGCCCACAGTGTTGTTTATTTGTCATCCAACCTGTTCATAAGATCACAAAGAGCTGGATGAATGGAAAACAAAAATATCAGCTTATCCAAAACTTCTGTGGCCCCCAGAATTTTTCCTGCGGTGAATGTTCAATCCCCATTGTTTCCTATGGTGTGGTCCACTTGAACTTTGTTTATGCCTCATTTTTAGTCTCATGCCTTGAAATGATCTGTACAAATGGATGGACGGCATGGATAAAACAAATACATCATGGTGGGACCCACGGAGCTTTGACATCAGCTTGGCGGCTTGTGTTCGCGTCACCAGCCAACCCGCGTCCATGGTAACTAATCTCAATGAAGTCTTCAAGCCCATGGATGGGCCGGATATTTAGAAAAGATTGTTATTGATCTGGCCCTGGGCCTGGCCCAGTAAAAAACCTACTATTTCCCAATGGGACGCGGATTAGCTGTGCTAGCCGGAAGCTGTGTGGGGCCCACATAGATACCCGTGATAAATCCACTCCGTCCATCAGTTTTGCAAGAAAACAATAGGACATAACTCTAAAAATCAGGTGGATCCAAAACTCATATGAGTTACACTATATGAAACAACAGGTATTAAACGCCCGACATTGGAAACATTGTGGGGGGGCACAGAAGTTTTCTATCAGGATGATATTCGCGAATAAAGTTTATCTGAGTGGTAATAACCCTATGAACGGTTTGGATAGGATATAAACGTCATGGTTGGCTCCAGGAGGTTTCAACTGTGGAAGATTCCGTTCCCACTTTTTCGTGTGGTGTGTCCCACATGAGTTTTGAATCTGTCTTATTTTTAGAATCTTGTCCTATTGTTGTCTTGCAAAACTGATGGACGGAGTGGATTTGTAACGGCCATCTCCGTGGGCCCCACACAGCTTCCGAATACAGGAAGTTTCGGCAATCCGCCTCCAATGAGAAGCTTCAATGGACCCGCATTTCTTCCCATGATCACCACCATTTCAAGTTTCAAACGAACACGATCTGTTGCAAGATGAGCGGTTAGATTGGCGGGCGACACATTTCTCCTTGTCCCACCCCTCAAATGGACCCATATCTTGATTCTTGACACTTGGAAAGAAACCCAATACATGAATCATAGCATCTCCCCACTCAGCATATCCGTCCAAATGGGTGGGGCCCACATATCCATCTAAGGGTATGGACACCACCACAGACACAAAAAGGAATAGGAGATGGCTTGCTCCACACTCATGGGCATGTTGCCCACTTCCCACTATCCCCATGCTTAGATGGATGCAGAGAATGTCGTCTTCAAAGGTCTCTGACTTCTCCATTTCATGTTGGCCACTTTCTATTATTCCTACATCTGGGGACACACCATGCGTACTCGGGTTTTCATTTTTAGTAGTGAGGCCTGTTGTGAGAAGAATACGAGCTGACCTCAGGACTGTTGTGAGAAGAATACGAGCTGACCTCAGGACTGTTGTGAGAAGAATACGAGCTGACCTGGGGATAGATCTATATCAGCCCGCTCAGCTCGTATCCGACTTGAGGATAGACAGAACGACCCAAAAACAGGTCGTCAAGTTTGACCGACCCAGCCTAGGAGAAGAGACAATCCCTACGAACGGCCTCGTAAGGCCGACCTCGTTCGTTGTAACGAGCTGGTTCCGTCACCGCAGTTCTTTAAGTTTGTGCGTAATAAGAGGAAAAGAATCCGGAAAATCTCTAACCAACTGGCCGAAGATCCCCGAAGATCACGGGACAACTCGGGAAATCTCAGAGACCTGAGATTTCCTTTACAAGCATCACAGCGGCAGAAAAGGAACTAATCCCACGACCTAAGTCTATAAATTGAAGCATTCTCTCCATTATCAAGGTACGATACAAAAACTGATCAAAAAAGAGATTTTTAGTCTTTCAAGATCCAACTAACTTAGGCATCGGAGGGCTAACGGCTGGACCCCAGCCACCCCCCTTTGCTTTCCTTTGTGCTCTACAGGGTTTGAGAAACCTTCAGTTCAGATCCAGACCGCACACCTGCAGGAAATCAGTTGCATCCATCCGTCCAAGTTGGAGGTCACCTCATCTCATCTGTTGACCAATTTTCAGCATCAACAGATTGGCGCCGTCTGTGGGAAGCGCCTTCTTCCTTTAACTAGGAAGTCCCTGTTCTCACCCAATCGTTTAAGACGATCTCAACATCTTCTCTCCCTTTCACAATGGCTGGGAAGAGAAAGTATAAAGGGAAAGCACCCGCGATCGCCGGGCCTTCAGACGATCAAGACTCTGAGAATGAAGGATCGTTTCCCGACACTCCCGCCATCCAGCTCGGTGGAAACTCTCCTAATTTTGCTCAGCAGGGGGGACAACAGAGGCCTCGTAATCGAGGATTCCGGTTGTCCCTTCTCGAAGAGCAAGTCGGAGGGGTCACCCAAAAACTGGGGGGCGTTGACGAACGATTTGGCTACGTGGACCAGAGACTAGACGAGATTAAAGCTCTGTTAACCGGTCTGATCCATCCTGCGGTCGTAAATAACAGAGACCGTGACGGGCCTCAGCATACTCACCCTCAGCCTTAACAATCCCAACACTCTCACCAAACTCGGCAGTCACAGTGTGCTCAACCCCCCAGTCCGGTCGAATAAAATGAGGCCACCAGCCAATCAACTGAGGCCAGATCCCGGCCAGTAACAAGCTTGCCTGCTAGCGATCTACGGCATAGGCTCGAGGAGCGGAGGACAGCTCGTCTCGAGCATGAACGAGCTGATCGTGAAGCCAGCAACCGAGTGGACGACAACTTAGGCCCATTGGAGGCTGAGCTAAAAGAACTACACGAACAAATGGGCGATATTCAGAGAGCGCAGCGAGCCCGAGCTCCAATCGCAATGGATGCGCTAGTCGACTCATCTGAGTCACCGTTCACAGATGAAATTCGTGAAGAACCCCTTCCCAAAGGGTTTAAAGTTCCTCAGCTGAAGCAATATTCAGGGATAGGAGATCCAGCAGAGCACTTAGAAAATTTCAAAGTCCGAATGGACCTCCTCGGAGCCAACGGACATATTATGTGTAAAGCCTTTCCGTTGTCACTGACGAGCTCGGCTTGGACTTGGTTCCGCAACTTAAAACCAAAGACAATCAACTCGTTCTCTTAATTAAGTCGGGCCTTCGCCACTCAATTTATCGGGAGCACCGACCCGAGAAAGCACTCAACTCACCTTGCCGCGATCAAGCAAAAAGAAGACGAGTCCCTAAAAGATTATCTCGCGTGCTTCAATTCTGAAGCAGTACAAGTTGAAAATCTCTCACAAGATATGTTGTTACACACTATGATTAGAGGGCTACGAGACCGAAGGTTCCTTTGGTCTGTTGGGGAAGAGCCACCTCAGTCCGTGACCTAATTTTTAGATCGAGCAGCTAAGCACATCAACGCTGAGGAACTGGTTAACGCTCACCGACCGACGACCAGGAATAAGGATCGTCAGGATAGCGGCAGCTCAAAAAGACACAGGTCAGAGCGGAAGTCAGAGCGGAGATCACCGGCTCGGAACGGGCCTGCTCTAGGAACGAAATCACCAACACCACGGTTCAAAAAGTATACACCGCTCAACAAAACCATCGAGCAAGTGTATTTAGCAGAGAAAGGCAAGTACAACTTCGAACGACCTGCGAAGACAAAGACCGACCCCAATAGAAGGTCGAAATCAAGGTACTGTCTGTACCACAAAGACCACGGTCACAACACTATGGATTGCTTTGACTTGAAGCAACAGATAGAAATCCTCATCCAACAAGGATTTTTAAAAGACTACATCGCTCAGCGTTCTGACGGACGAAGGGATGAAGGTCGAGTCGCTGACTTGACCGAGGAACAGAGCAACAACCCTGTGGAAGAAATCCACATGATCTTTGGAGGGCTGACCACTGGAGATTCCGGGAACTCCCGCAAAAACTATGTACAGCAAGGAAGAACATCCCTACCGAGACCCTCTATGAACATCACCAGCCGACCTGCAAAGGTCGCAAAGGTAACCTCGCAAACAATAACGTTTACCGAAGAGAACGCTCGAGGGATCGTACACCCATATGACGACTCCCTTGTCATTGCGATGGTGGTCGCCAACAAAAGACTCCACAGAATGATGGTCGACACGGGGAGCTCGGCTGATATCCTGTACGCTTCTACGTTTGAGAAAATGAAGATCGACAGATCCAGACTGAGACCGGTCAAGACAGCGTTGACCGGGTTTACAGGGGACAACATCATGCCTGAAGGGTAGATAACTCTGTCAGTTACCGCCGGGGAAGAACCTAACCAAAAATAATTATGGTTGACTTCCTTGTCATAAATACCCCATCTGCCCATAACGCCATCATCGGCCGCCCTATCCTGCGAGCTCTCAAAGCTGTCGTTTCCATCTATAACCTTGCAATGAAGTTCGAAACTGATGAAGGAATCGGCGTGGTCAGGCGAGTTCAACAGGAAGCCCGTCGTTGCTACAAACTTTTCCTACGAGGGAAAAATAAAAGCACGGTATCAACCGTTTCTCATGCGACCTCCCTCGACCTAAGGGAAGAGGAGAAGGAGCGCGGGTCGCCCGCCGAGGAATTGATCGACATTCCTTTATCGGAGACCGATCCGACCAGGATTATCAAGATCGGATCATGTTTGAAGGACAAAGTGCGAGAGAGCCTAACCACCTTTTTGAAGGAGTATGTGGATGTTTTTGCATGGTCCCATGAAGAGATGCCCGGAATCTGCCCGGAAGTAATGGTCCACCGGCTAAGCGTCGACCCAACCATCAAACCGATCCGTCAAAAAAGGCGCTCTTTCAACACGGAAAGGTACATGATAATTGAAGAGGAAGTACAGAAATTGCGCAAGGCGGGATTCGTTCAAGAAATATGTTATCCAGAGTTGCTGGCAAACGTCGTCCTCGTCAAAAAGAACAATGAGAAATGGAGGGTCTGTGTGGACTACACCGACTTGAACAAAGCCTGTCCTAAAGACAGTTTTCCTCTACCAAGGATAGATTAGCTCGTTGACGCAATTGCTAGGCACGAGCTCCTCAGTTTCATGGACGCCTACTCTGGGTATAATCAGATCCAGATGTACGCTCCCGACAGGCAAAAGACTGCGTTCGTTACAGATCGGGGCCTATACTGCTATAAAGTCATGCCTTTCGGGCTCAAAAACGCCGGAGCGACCTACCAACGACTAGTGAACAAGATGTTCGCAGATCAACTCGGTAGGACTATGGAAGTATATGTGGACGATATGCTCGTCAAAAGTAAGCGGACGGAGGACCACGTCTACGACCTCTGCACTGTGTTCGAGATATTGCGGAAGTATCGAATGAAGCTCAACCCTAGCAAATGCGCTTTTGGAGTAAGCTCGGGAAAGTTCCTTGGCTTCATGGTAAACCAGCGAGGAATTGAGGCCAACCCTGAAAAAATTCAAGCCCTTCTCAACATAAGTTCACCTCGCATGGTGAAGGAAATTTAGCGGCTCACAGGAAGGATCGCGGCACTCAACAGGTTCGTCTCAAAAGCTACAGATCGATGCCTCCCCTTCTTCAAGCAGCTGCACAAATGCAAGGAGATGACCTGGACTTCGGAATGCGAGCAAGCATTTAGCGAGTTAAAAGCTTACCTCGGCTCTCCGCCGCTGTTGTCCAAACCAGTGCATAAAGAAGAACTACTCTTGTACTTAGCAGTTTCACCAGCAGCAGTCAGCTCGGTACTAGTCCGGGATGACAAAGGGATACAAAGGCCTGTTTACTATGTCAGCAAAGCCCTACTCGACTCAAAAGCACGCTATCCGATAATAGAGAAGCTGGCCTTGGCACTAATCACCTCAGCCCGGAAGTTGAGGCTGTACTTTCAGGCACACCCGATAGCTGTGCTGACCGATCAACCGCTGCAGGTAGGTACTACAAAACCCGAAAACCTCATGTCGTCTCGTCAAATGGGCAGTTGAGCTCGGATGAATTCGACATACAATATCAACCTCGAGCTGCGATCAAAGGTCAAGCCGTCGCTGACTTTATCGTCGAGCTAACCGAGCCCCGCGAAATACAGGACAACAATAAATCTGACCAACCTTCAGAGAATAATCACGACACACCAGCTTGGTTATTACACGTTGATGGATCTTCCAATTCACAAGGCAGCGGAGCTGGTCTCGTCCTGACATCACCGGACAGAGTCCAAATTCAATATGCTCTCCGGTTTGGATTCCGAGCTTCGAACAATGAGGCCGAATATGAAGCCCTCCTAGCCGGTCTCCGCCTCGCCTCTGAAATAGGAATCCGATCTATAAAAATATACAGCGACTCTCAACTGGTGGTCGGGTAAGTGACCGCAGAATACCAAGCAAAAGGAGGGAAAATGTCCGCATATCTGGCAAAAACTCAAGAGCTACTGTTACGTTTTGATCAATATAAAATTGTTCAGATCCCGAGGGGCGAAAATACGAATACGGATTCTCTCGCAAAGCTCGCATCATCAGCAGACGACGAGCTCGGTAGGATGGTTTCCATCGAGTTCCTCCTTCAACGAAGCATATCGTCAAACGAATCTGCAGGAGTTTTTCCAGTGTCAGCTATTCCAAATTGGAGAGATCCCATCATCCGGTTCTTATAGTCGGGCGAATTACCCGCCGATCAAAAAGAAGCTCAGCGTATCCGCTATAGATAAGCTCGATATACTTTGATCGATGGGATCCTCTACAAAAGGGGGTTCTCTCTCCCATGTCTACGTTGTTTGGGAACCGAAGAAGCCGATTACGTGCTACGTGAACTCCATTTTGGTTGTTGCGGGAATCATTCTGGTGCCCGAGCACTAGCACAAAAAGTAATCCGACAGGGATATTATTAGCCCACCATCCAGCACGACGCCCGGGAGATCGTTAAAAAATGCGACAGATGCCAACAATTCGCTCCAATTCCTCACCTGCCACCCGAAGAGCTCACTCCCATGTCTGGACCGTGGCCGTTCGCTCAATGGGGAGTCGACATCATTGGCCCTCTTCCGACAGGGAAAGGGCAGGTAAAATACGCAATCATCACCAGTCGATTACTTCACAAAGTGGGCAAAAGCGGAACCATTAGCGACCATTACAGAAAAGAAGGCGACAGATTTCATTTGGAGAGTGACTGTGTGCCGATTTGGGATTCCGAATACAATAATTACTGATAATGGGCGACAATTCGACAACGAAAGGTTTCGAACTTCTGTAAAGGTTTGGGCATTAAAAACGTATATTCTTCTCCTCATCACCCGCAAGCCAATGGCCAGGTCGAGGCAGTTAACAAGATCATCAAGAATCACCTCAAAACGAAGCTTGGAGAAAGGAAAGGTGCTTGGGCAGATGAGCTTCCCGAAGTACTCTGGGCCTACCGGACCACAGCTCGGTCCACAACTGGGGAAACACCTTTCTCTTTAGCTTTTGGAGCTGAAGCCGTCATGCCGGTAGAGGTCGGAATGCCCACGAGCAGGAAGAGCCAACACCGACCTGATCAAAATGAAGAGCAGCTGCGGACAAGCCTCGACCTGCTCGATGAAGTACGAGAGGCATCCCAAATACGACTGGCAGCATATCAGCAACGAGTTAAACGATACTATAACTCCCGAGTAAAAGAGCGACGGTTCCGAGCTGGCGACCTAGTCCTCAAAAAGGTCAGTACCAGAGAGAAAATCAGCGTCTTCAACCCCAACTGGGAAGGACCATATAGGGTGCTCAGCTCACGTCGTCCCGGTACTTATTGGCTCGAAAGCATGGAGGGTAAACCCCTTTCCTATCCGTGGAACGCTGATCATCTGAAGATCTACTATCCTTAAACGAGCAGGGCCTCATATAAAATATGCATTCCGAGGCGGTAATTCAATAAAATTGCTTTAAAATTTTACAAGTGTTATATTAACGACTCACTCACTCATGACCAAAGCGACCTAAAAGTTCAGAGTATACAGTGACGTTCCGACTTATAAAAACAGATCGGCCTAGCGGCATTAATGTTCCGAGCTGACTACCATACTATCCAGGCCTTATGACTAGTCATCTACTCTAATATGATGATCAGATTTATGTTACCGAGCTTTGTTGATTACAAAGGGTTCTTAAGCAGTTCTAAGATTCGTTCATACATGAGATAAAATAAGTGCTACACGCAGTTTGCCAAAAAATGCCTCTGAAGGGCTTGTAATGAAGCAGGATTCTCTTACATAAAAAAAATAAAAAATACAAGATAGATCAGCCTTCGGCAGCATTAGATGGACCGACAGCAGACCCTTTGGAAGGTCCTTCCCCCGCGGCCTCATCCTCATCTTCGTCATCGTCGACAGGGAGTAAGGTTCAGGTCGGGAAAATGTTTGAGGACGAGCCGCCTGCAATCCCGGAAGCCATGGTTGTACAGCTCCTCGAAAAGTGCGTTCAGCTTCTCAAACTTAGCCTCCGCACCTTTGGCATCAGCCAAAGACTTTAGCTGGACCTCCTTCAAAATTCTGGCCAGGTCTGCCTTCTCCTCCTCGGCTGTCTTGAGAGCAGCCTCGAGCGACTCGACCTTGTTCTCTTCAGATTGAGCCTTGGCCGATGTCTCTTTCAGCGCCTCCTCTAGCGACTGAACTTGTGCCTGGGACACCTCCAGTTCGGACTGTGCCACCTTCAGCTCGAACTGAGCTGTTTGTAGTTCCGTCTGGGCCGTAGCCAGCTCAGATAGCTTTCCATTCAGCTCAGCCTTCATCGCCTCGGTCTTGTTCTTTCAGGAGGATGTGGTGACCAGAGCTTTTTGCATCTGGTGGGTCCGCTCAGCCATCCTCTGGCGGATCATTATCAGCAAGGCCGAGTCCTACAAAAACACGTTACGACGGTTAGTAGTGCGACAGCAAAGCGAATAAGATGAAAAAAAAAGAAAAAAAAAGAGAGGGGCAGTCAGCTCATCCTGAGACTGCTCTCAATCGCGACTCCGACCATTTGATCAGGATCTGACGAAGCAAGCGAGCTCAGATCCTGAGGGATGCTGTGGTTAACGTCCATGTAGGCGTTAACCCCCTCTTTCCAAGTCGCGAACTGCTCCGTGACTGGAGGCATATCGACCTGGTCTTCGCGCTGCTCGGCCCCAGAAGCTGCTGTAGTACGAGCGGCCCTGGGAGCTTGAGGGGGACGCGAGGATCCCACCTCAGCAGGGGTGCGAGCAGGCCCTGCTGAAGTTGATGCTGTTGGAGTGCTAGACGAACTGGCACGAGTTGCAGGTCGGCCCGCTGACGGTTCGACCCGGGAATCCGAGGTGTCCGGCACATTGAAGACCGGAACCTCGGAAGCGGGAGACTGGGCAGCCAGAGGCTCAACCCTTGCAAGGGATGAGCCCAGAGGCGCACACGAACGACTGAGGCAACCTTTGTTGCCTCTGAGTCTCCATGGCTGCCCTTTTGTTCGGAGGCTCCGCCGAGCTCTCTCAGCGCTCAAGGAGCCGAGCAGGAATTTTGCGTGATTTGGAGACCGCCTTTGGTGCCATGCCTGTCCAAAACATAAAGAAACATGTCAGGACACAATGTATGGAGAAACGACGAGCAAAGTAATAAACAGCAATATTGACGACCTGACCCGACTCAAAGACGGAGTCTACAGAGATCAGATTGCGGAAATTCCTTTCTTCAAGGGGATAAGCTCGGGCAGCTCGGATCTGCCTCTCTTGTACCGCAGAGAGGGCTACTCTAATGGCCACTGAAGCTGCACAGATAAGGATATGCACGTCAGAAAAAATAAAATAAAATAAAAAAGCATTAGAGGTGCAAAAAGATCTGGGTGCAGCTCGACCTGGCAGAGTAAAGTCAGCTCGAACCCTGTGCTCCAGAGGGCGAAGCTCATCCGATGAAGCCTCTCAGTCCCCCGATGCAAAGAAACCATTTCCTCTTCCAAATTCTGTGGAAGATGGCAGACCGGTCACTACCGAGCCCCCCTGACCGGGTGAGAAGAAAAGTAATAAAGTCCCTGACCTCCCAGAGACTTAAGACTGTACATTGAAAAGAGCTCGTTCGAGGTCAGCTTTTTATTCCCTACTCTCTACCACAAGATGTAGCATCCCACCATACACCTCCAGCCATTAGGTTGCAGTTGGCTCGGTGCGAGACCTAAGGTATTAAGAACCTCTTGCACAAAGGGGTGCAGAGGTAACCTTAGCCCGGCCTCTAAATGCATCAGGGAGATGACGGTTTCCCCCCGGCAAGGTCGGCTCGGCCTATCAGCTCGGTCCGGAACCCTAAGCCCTATGGACTCTGGAATCCCATATGTTCTCCTAGCAGTATCCAGTTCTTTCTGGGTAATCTGGGAGATCACGCTGTCCAGCTCGAAAGAATCCTTCTGAGCCGTTCCATTCCTGACTTCTGGCTCAGGAACATCAGATTCCTCTTCACTCACAGGATCAGCTGTCCTGGAATGGGACTCTCTGGGTTCCATCTCCTGAAGCTCAGTCAGAGATGGGTCCGATTCGGAATCCCCAAACCTCACCATGGGTATGGCATCAGAGCAAGAAGTCCCCGACATTTGGAGAGGATTTATGAAGAATAAGAAGGTCTTCTGAGGTTAAGAAAAGCGTACCCTAGACGCTGGAGCACCGGCTGGATGAGGAGAGCTAGGAAAGGGAGAGGAAGAATCTAAGAAGGAAGGGAAGCAAAATAGGAGAAGAAAGCAAAATCGGAGAAGATAAAGATTTTTCTGATATTCGCTAAGTCTCGAGTTTTATACTCGAAGGATTCTCTCGCAATTAATGAAATGATCCCGCGTGGCGGCTCTCGATTAAAGCGTACAAAAAGTAACGCATTACTCCGGACACGTGCCACCCCCCTGTTCGATAATATCCGGTTGAGCGCTGATACGCCGTACAAACAGATGATGGTGCCTCGATTTTTTGAACAGCGCATTAAATGCCGCCTTCCCGCCCGTCGAGATGACGGCACTACAACTGTATAACGCCAAGAGTATCCAGATCGTCGTATCTTCTTTATTAAGCTACTCCCGAGACAGACGAGCTGGACTCGGGAGTGGGGGGACTTCTGTTGTAAGAAGAATACGAGTTGACCTCAGGACTGTTGTGAGAAGAATACGAGTTGACCTTAGGACTGTTGTGAGAAGAATACGAGCTGACCTCAGGACTGTTGTGAGAAGAATACGAGCTGACCTGGGGATAGATCTATATCAGCCCGCTCAGCTCGTATCCGACTTGAGGATAGACAGAACGACCCAAAAACAGGTCGTCAAGTTTGACCGACCCAGCCTAGGGAGAAGAGACAATCCCTACGAACGGCCTCGTAAGGCCGACCTCGTTCGTTGTAACGAGCTGGTTCCGTCACCGCAGTTCTCTAAGTTTGTGCGTAATAAGAGGAAAAGAATCCGGGAAATCTCTAACCAACTGGCCGAAGATCCCGGAAGATCACGGGACAACTCAGGAAATCTCAGATACCTAAGATTTCCTCTACAAGCATCACGGCGGCAGAAAAGGAACTAATCCCACGACCTAAGTCTATAAATTGAAGCATTCTCTCCATTATCAAGGTACGATACAAAAACTGATCAAAAAAGAGATTTTTAGTCTTTCAAGATCCAACTAACTTAGGCATCGGAGGGCTAACGGCTGGACCCAGTCACCCCCCTTTGCTTTCCTTTGTGCTCTACAAGGTTTGAGAAACCTTCAGTTCAGATCCAGACCGCACACCTGAAGGAAATCAATTGCATTCATCCGTCTAAGTTAGGAGGTCACCTCATCTCATCTGTTGACCAATTTTCAGCATCAACAGGGCCCATTATCCAGTGATCCAGACCGTTTATCTGTTCGCCCCCGAACTATCTTAGATTGGAAGATCCTTGCCAAACTCGGGGAATATGGACCGTATCTGCATTCTCTCTTAACCGTCTATTCTCGCTCGCCTAAAGAATAGTTAACGGATAGGATTGTTTCTTCATGAGTGCTTGGCGTGTGTCCATCCAAAGATGGGGTCGAACGGACCAACGCTCGAGATCGTTCAATCACGAGCTGCAGTTGTACAAACGGAAACGGATTGTACTGTGCATGTCCTGGGGTAGTCCCGGATGATAAGCGGGAGCGGATTCGGTACTTCCCCGCCTGTTCCCACCTCGGGACAGGCTAGGGCTTTGAGGGCCACCATGATGTATGGATCTTATCCAAACCGTCCATTCACTTTTCCATGTCATTTTAGGTCATGAGCCAAACAAATGGGCCAGACACAATCTCAAGTGCACAATGAAATGGGTAATAAACTCTGACCGTTGAAAACTTCTTGGGTGCCACAGGAAGTTGTGGATCAAGCTAATATTTGTGTTTTCCCTTCATCCATATCTCTATGATCTTATGAACAATTTGGATGGAAAATAAACATCACGGTAGGCCATAGGAAGGTTTCAACGGTTGGCATTATTAGCATCTCTGCTTCCTGTGGTGTGGCCCACTTGAAACTTGGATCTTCCCCATTTTTGGGATCATGACCTAAAATGACATATAAAAATGAATGAACGGTGTGGATAGGATCCATACATTACGGTGGCCCTTAAAGCCCTAGCCTGTCCCGAGAAGGGTACAGGCGGGGGAAGTACCTAATCCGCTCCCATGATAATCATGCCACGTGTACCAAGATGAATAAACGCTATTTAATGGGACGCGGGCTTCAGGGATTCTTCTTACAGCACTAAGCTCTGTGGGGCCCACCGCGATGTATGTATTATATCATATGCAAGCCGTCCATCCATTTTTCGCCAGCTCAGCTCAATCCAGGGCCTTAGCCCAAAAATGAGGCAGATGGAAAGCTTGAGTGGACACACCCACAGAAGGCGACTATGATTCCCACCGTTGAAACCTTCCTAGGGCCCACCGTGATATTTATTTATCATCTGGGCAGATGGAAAGCTTGAGTGGACACACCACATAAAGCGACTATATCCCACCGTTGAAACCCTCCTAGGGCCCACCGTTATATTTATTTATCATCTCACCTGGTCGTAACATGATGTATGTGTTTTATGCATGATGTACATCCATTTTGTCAAATCATTTTAGGGCATGAGAAAAAAAAATAATAATAAGACATACAAATGTCATGTGAGGGCATGAGAAAAAAAAATAATAATAAGACATACAAATGTCATGTGTACCACACCACATAAGGCAGTGGTGATTGAACACTCACTATGGAAAACTTTTTGGGTACCACAGAAGTTTTGGATCAAGCTGGTATTTGAGCTCTCCACTCATGTAGGGTGACCTAATCATGTTGGATGGAAAATAAATATCACAATGGGCATTAGAAAGTTTTTAATAATGGGCATTTAATCACAGTTGTTTTCTTGTGGTGTGATTTGCCTGAGTCTTGTATCTTCTTCACTTTTGGGCTCAGCCTAAAATGATTAGGAAAGATGGATGGATGATATAGATAAAACACATACATAATGGGGCTTACAAAGCACGGTCAATAGCCACATGGCTACTAGCAGTGTCTGTATGCAATCATGTCCCACTTGAGCCTAATGAAGGGGAAAAAAAACTACATGAAATAGTGAGGGTAGCCCACCATTGAAATCTTTTTGGGGGCCACTGTGATGTTTATTTGCCATCCATCCTGTTCCTAAAGTCTGGCTTAGATGAAGGGAAAACACTAAGGTTCGACTCCATGGCTCAATGGCACACATACTACCGTTTCAACATTGAGATTAGGGATCTAGTGCCCATGAAGTGTGGGTGGATGGGTGGGACACGGATTGCATCCGACCAGATCTGTGTAGGGCCCACCATAATATATCTATTTATCCACATCTTTCATTCCTTTTCTAAGATTATGCTAAGGTATGGGCCTAAAAATGAGGCATATCCAATGCTCTAGTGGACCACACTAGAGACTACTCTTGTATTTAATGCAACCAAGCTTACTATTTGGTGTGGTCTAATAGAGCATTGTATCTGCCTCATTTTTTAGCCTATACATTAACATAATCTTAGAAAAGGTATGGACGGTGTGGATAAACAGATATATCACAATGTGATCTCAAACAGATTTGAGTCAGACACAATTCGCATCCGGATGGGTGGGGTGTAGTGTGTGCATCCATCTAATATGTTCGTAAGGTCAATCCACCCTAGATGAAGGGAAAATACAAATTATCAGCTTAATCCAAAATTTCAATGGCCTTCAAAAAGTTTTTAGTAGTGGGCGCTCAATTCCCACTGTTTCTTGTGGTGTGGCTGACTTGGGGTTTGGATCTGCTTCATGTTGGCTCATGCTCTAAAATGAGTAGGCCAAATGGATAGAAATGCTCTAAAATTTCATGTTTTGTGTCCCACATTTGCAGTCCACTTGATGTATTCACACCATCCAACCTCTTTATAAGATGCGTCAAGTGAGAATTACCCCACTACTGGATACTCATACTAACAAAACTAACATGGGCCACTATAAATGGAATGAGTAGAGTTGTACACGAGCTGAGCCGAATTGAGCTTTGCCCAGTTCAGCTCGGTTTGGTCAGCGGGCAACCTGGGCTCGAGTTTGGCTCGGCTTGGTCCTCGAACCCAGGTGGTGGGCTTGGCTTGGTTTGGACGAGCTTTCGAGCCGAATTCGAGCATGTCCGAGCTTCAAGCTTTCGAGCTTAAATTCGAGGCTGTTCGCGCTTGTCCGAGCTTTAAGCTTACCTGGCTGGAGAGAGATGAGATAAGGGAGAGGCGAAGAGGGAGGAGATGATGCGGACGGCTAGAGGTGGTCGTTGCCGCTGGTCAGGCTAGGGCTGCAGGGAGGGCGAGCGAGTGGGTTTTGTTTTTTAGAGTTAGGGCCGGGCAAGTGGGCGCTGGAAGAAAATAAAATGGGGCTAGGGCGAGCGGGTAACTTAAATTATATATATATCGAGCCTCTACAAGCCGAGCTGAGCTCAAGTCAGGCTCGGGCTTGGCCCGAATTTCCAACGAGCCCAAAAATTCGACTTGGCTTGGCTTGAACCACCCTCCGAATCGAGCTGAGCCGAGCGAGCTTTTCGAGCTAGCTTGGCTCGTGTACAGCTCTAGGAATGAGCTTGTAGCGACCGCCCCCTAATTAATTTCACAAGGCCGGCCCGAGTATCCAAACAACTTGAATGCTCATCTGATCCTTCGCCTTGAATGGATGGAGGGTCTGAAAGGACTTATTATATAAACAACCTGGTGAGCCCCCCTCGATAATCAACAGCAAGCGTTCCCTTTTCAACATATTCCGTGTTGTGGCCCGTTAGGCTAAGCTTGGGGGCCTAGAGGTTTTCTGAGGTAGAGTTGATCACGAGCTGAGCTCAGCCATGTTCGAGCTAGGGTCGGTCATTGAATAACCTGGCTTGTGTTCGGCTCGGCTCAACCATTAAGCTGGACTGACATGTCTGAGCTTACTCAACCGAGCTTTCGAGCCGAGTTCAAGCCCAATGCAAGCCTGAAAAGAATAAAGTTTTAAGTAGGCCAAGCCCAAAGCTAAATCTAAAATTATTAAAAATCAGGCCCAAAGGTAGCTCATTACATCCCCCCACTTACTTTTATAGAAAGTTTCACCTCTCATTTCCTTTGCTAACTTCTGATGTGGGACAAAAAAAAACATACTTTTCCAACTAAGTCAGCCAAGTCAAGCCAAACTTTGAGCCAAGCCGAACGAGCTTCGGTTAGCTCGAGCTTGGCTTGAAAATCATTTTGAGCTTGGAAAAATGGCATGGCTTGGCTTGGTTCGAACCCAACCTTCGAATCGAGCTGGTTCAACCCGAGTAGAGCAAGCTAACCGAGCTAGCGTGGCCCGTGCACAACTCTATTAGGGGTTTTCTTTTTTAAATACAATTTATTAAAAAAATTAAGAAAACCCTACTTGAGAGAGAAGTGGGAAGAACATTCATGGGTGGTCGAGTGGGTGCGGTCATGCAGTTGAGTCGGGCAGGGTTGCTCGGGTGCTGGCCGTGGGGCAAGGGCCTGGGAGAGAGAGAGAGAGAGAGAGAGAGAGAGAGGGTCAGTGCAGGACATCCGCGCGGGGGCCGACGACGGGGAGGAAGGGCGGAAGAGAGGCACGGCGAACTAGCTAAGAATAAAAGGGATGGACAAGTGGAGTTGGATTACTTAGGGGGTGTTTTTTTATAATATTTTCAAGCTTGAGCCGAGCTTTAATCAAGCTTCAAGCCAAGCTGGGCCAAGCTTCCCCATGCTTGAGTTTGACTTGTTTCAAATGAGCTTATTAAATACGAGCTTGGCTCGAATCGAATTGCCATACAAGCCAAGCCGAGCGAGCTTTTCGAGCTACCTCAGCTTGTGTGTAGCTCTAGTTTTTTACTTATGTCAGCCATACATTTATTTAAAGTAATAATTTGAAGGTATGATCAATTCAACACTACCAATAACAACAAAATATGAATAATTAACTTCTTTCACATATATATTACAAATATATAGAAAGTGAGCCGAGTCAAGTTTGAGTCGAGCTTCGAGCTAAGCCGAGTTGAACTACTTGCTACTAGCCCTCGGCTTGTTTTTTAACAAGCTTAGTCAAACAAGCTACAGGCCATCCTAAATCCTTCTTTTGGCTGAGGCAATCCGAGCTAAATTGAGTCGCCTTTGTACAGCTCTAACATTAGCCTAAAAATGAGCTGATCCAAATCCCGAATGGACTACGCCATAGGTAATAATTGTGATTGAACGCCATTATTAAAAACTTCCTAAGGCCTGGTGTAATATTTATTTACCATCCAACCAGTTGATAAGGTCAGAGCTGGATGTAGGGATAATATAAGTATCAGCATGATTCAGAACTTTTGTGGCCCAATGAAGTTTTTAATGGTGGGCGTTCAATCATGACTCTTTCAGTTAATATGGTCCACTGAGCTTACGATTTGGATAAAACACATACATCATGGTGGGGTCCACATAGCACTGATCATTACCGTCCTTAGTACCAGAGGGATCGAATCTGAGTCCTTTTGAATTGAGCATGTTCATTGGCCAGGGCTAGGGCTGCACACAATTCAATTTATGATCAATTTATCGATTGAATCGAATTGAACAAATCGAATCGAATCGAATCGTTTTCCAAGATCAATTCAATTCAATTTTTAAAAAAAGAAAAAAATCAATTTCAATTCAATTTCAATTTTCAGTTCCGATCGATCGAATCGAATCGAAAATCGAATTGATCTGTATCTATATATAATATATATATATACATATATATATATATAATGAATGGTATGGATGAATATATATATATATATATATATATATATATATATATATATATATATATATATATATATATATATATATTAATGAATGGTATGGATGAAATAGATACATCATAGTAAGTTTTATTTATGCCGTCCATCTATTTTTACATCTAAATTTAAGGAATTTTTCAAAAATTAGTAAGATATATATCTCATATTACCACACCACAACAAAACAATGGAGATTGAACGTCTACCATTAAATTCTTCCTATGGCCCATTGTAATGTTTCTTTGCCATCCAACCTATTGATAAGGTCATATAGACCTTGAGGAAGGGAAAAAACAAATATCAACTTGATATCAAACTTCTAAGGCCCCAAAAAGTTTTCAATAATAATCGTCAATCCCCCATTGTTTTCTTGTTGTGTGGTCCACTTGAGATTTGGATGTCTCATTTTTGGGATAATGTCTTGGAATCATATGGAAAATGGATGAAGGGCCTAGATAAAACACATACACCATGGTGGAGCCCACAGAGCTTTGAAACCACCCTTCTGCATATCTGCGCCCACCCACGTGTCCAAGACGAATCAGATTGCGTACTTAGTAACTCAATGCGCTTGGCTTACCGAGTAAACTCTATAGGGCCCATGGTGATTTATTAATTTTATCCACTCTGTTCATCCACTTTAAAAGATAATTTTATGGCTCGAGCCGAAAATTGAAGCGTATAGTGGCACACACCACAGGAAACAGTGTGAATTGAACCTCTACCATTGAAAAATTATTGTAGGCTATAAAAGTTTCGAATCAAGCTGATATTTGTGTTTTTCATTCATACATGTCTACCTGATCTTATGAACAGGTTGGATGACAAATAAACGTCACTGTGTGCCCTAGGAAAGTTTCAACGGTGGAAATCATCATTCCCACTATTTCATGTGGCATGGTCCACCCAAGTTTCGGATATGCTTCCATTTTGGGCTCAACGGCTAAAATGAGCAGGCAAAACGAATGGACGGTGTGGTAAACCAAATGCATTCAAAGTAGGCCCAACTAAGTTTACTCAGTACAATAAAAGCGTGCAATTTGAAGTACGCTCAAGAGTAAATTAAGTGATATATTGGTAACAACTTAGTGAGTGTTACCCCTACCGTGTGGGGCCTACCTTGATATATTTTGTATATCCATTACATCCATCTAATTTTACTTCTCATTTTAGGACATGATCCAAAATTATAAGAAGATCAAATCTCAGGTGGACCATACCAAGAGAAAGAGTGATGAATAACCGTCAAAAACATTTTTTTAGCCTCATAAGCTTTGGATCAATACGATCTTTCTAATTTTCATATAAGGACTAGTTATTATGCATATGTTTTCAGAAGCATTTCTACTAATATTATTATTTGAGGTACTATAAAATCTAAACTTACAAAACTTATAAGTTTTCAAATTGCAATGTGTGAAAAATCGAATCGAATTGAATCGAAAAATTCATCAATTCAAATCTCAATTCAATTCCAAAAAAATTAGGTCAATTCAATTTCAATTCGAAATTTCAAAATTAAGATCAATTCAATTTCAATTTCAATTTTGAAAATTTAACATCAATTCAATTTCAATTTCATCCAAAATTGAATTCATCGAATCGATGTGCAGCCCTAGCCAGGGCTTATCTCTGACGATGAGCTGTGGGCCAATCGAATCCCGACACATCACCACCTTCTCCGTGGGTCCGAGGGAATTGCCTGCCAAAGGAACTTCCTGTGACGGGCCCACCGTGATGTTTGTGAGAGATCTACCCCATTCATCTGTTTTGCCAGTTCATGTGAGGAGATGGGCCAAAAATGAAACAGATCCACAACTAAGTAGGTTGCACAATATGAAAAAATGGTTTCCCTACAGTTGAAACCCCTTGGGTCTACCTTGATATTTATATGCCATCCATACCGTTCAATCCTCAATGTTTCCTAGCGTGTGGCCCACTTGAGTTTAGGATTTGCCTATTTTTTTGGCCCATGTCCTAACATGATCTGAAAAAACAGATGAGCGGGTTGGATTTTTCAAAAGCATCATCGTAGGCCCACCTAGCTTTCCAGCGCAGGAAGTTCAGGGCAATACTCAACTGGCCACTACTATGTGAGTTCTTCACCATTTAAACATGATGGTGAGTCGGTGACTCTTTAATCGTATACATGACAAAGTTGTCTGGAAATTCAGACTGCGAAATTGCTGACCAACTGTGGATGAAGAATACCAACAAATTGCACTGAGAAGATAATACTAACCGTCTGATTTTTCCTTTCGAATTTGGACCACTCACTACTATACTTTTAACCATCCATTTGATAGCTGCCAATTGGATGGTTAGGATTTCTACATCAATATGATTTTAGAGATATGCTCCATCTGCGATGGAAACTACCAATGGTCCACAAATATCGAGTGACTTGACTTGTACAGGCTGCACCATCTACATGCAAGAGATGAATTTGTAGTTGGTGGGGTCAACCATAAGGACATAGTGCCTGATTTGTTATTTAAGTAGATATCACACGTGGAAACATGGAAAAAGTTTGCTAGATCTGAACCGTCCACAAGACGGCCCCACCAGTTAGATGCCCCCGACTTAAAAAATCAATCTGATCCAACCATCAGATGGGCCACATGTGTATGTCAAACTCGTCATCTTTTTCCCACACCCATTTATTCTGTAGAGTGGGCCACCTAACGATCAGACAGGCCTTACTCCTTTAGACATGTGATCAACACCCAAAAAGCCTATCAGCATTTTCTTGAAATGTGATCATTTTGTTGAACGGTGGATGGTGAGACTGATGAGTTACTGTGCAATGGCCAAGAACCCAAGTCCTTTACTACTGGTACCTAAGGTGGCAAATGGGCTTAGCCTGGTGAAACATGTCCAAGTTCAGCTCATGAGCTAAGGGACCTAAGACTAGGCCCCTTCCTGACATTGATCTAAGGATTCAGGCTTTTGGGCCTAGTGGGCCTGACCACCCGAGCAAGTTGGGCTAGGTCAGAACTAATTTTCAAGTAGGGGCTTTAGGTGGATGCAAACCCTGGTCCAACCCAATTAATTATCAGGCTTAATATTGGCCAAACTTAGCCCAAATCAAGCTAGACTCTAACAGAGATGGGCCTAAATCTGGCCCGAGTCGAGCTAGACTGCGACCGGTCATAGTGACAAACTCCGTTCTAGGTGATTTCAGGAGAGATTTTCAAATTTTGAGGTTTTTCTTGAGATAGTCTCTGGAAAATCTTGTTCAAAATACAAATTGTTTAAATATCTATGTAAATTAATAAAAATATTTTAAAATTTAAATATATGCTTATATCACAAATTTTTGAAGTTTTAGTATTTTCCATGATAACATCGCAATAAAAAAATGCAATATTTTTTAAAAAATCTGTGAAGATCACATGATAATATTGTTTAGGGGCGTTTGGATGATAAGTTATTTTAGATAAGCTACTTATGGCATAAGTAGCTTATCTTGGTTTCTACTTTGTCCATGTATGTTTGGTAACCAACATACTTATCAATCAAAAAGTAGAAAAGCACGTTTGGTTTACAAGATCATAAGCAATTATTCCTCAAGTTTGTTTGGTCCCCCTCACATCCACCATACATCATATGGGGCCAACCTTTGATGTGTGCCATTCATTATCATGGAATGGCCCGGCCTTTAATGTGCAACATTCATTATGTAGGACCCACCTTTGATGTTGGCCATCCATCAAGTGTGGCCCACCATCAATGTTATTGTCCATATTGTGGGGCCCACCTTTAATGTGGACCGTCCATCATGTGGGCCCCACCTCTAATGTGGGTCGTCCATCATGCAAGCCCCGCCTTGGATATGGGCCATTCATTAGGGTCGACCTTTGATGTGGATCATCCATCATGTGGGGCCCACCTTGTTGTGGGTCATCCATCATGTAGGGCCCGCCTTGGATATGGGCCACTCATCATCAGGGCCAACCTCTTATGCAGACCGCCCATCATGTGGGGGCCGCCATTATTAATTGCCCATCATATGAAGCCCACCTTTGATGTGGACTACCCATCATGCATGGATGTGGGTCATTCATAATTAGGGGCTGACCTTTGATGTGGATCTCTATCATGTGGGGCCACCTCAATATGGTCATCCATCATGTGGGGTCTAGCTTCAATGTCCACTACGAATCACGTGGAGCCCACCTTTGATGTGGATCGTCTATCATGTAGGCCCCACCTTTGAAGTAGGTTGTCCATCATACCAGCCCGCTTTGGATGTGGGCTTTTTATCATTATGGGTCGACCTTTAATGTGGACCATCCATATGTGGGCCCACATTAATATGAGGTCATCCATCATGTGGAGCCCACCTTTTATGCGTATTGTCCACTATATGAGCCCCACCTTCTATGTGGATTGTCCCCCTTGTGGGGCCTCCTTTGATATGGACAATGAGACGAAGCTTCCTTTAGATGTATTAAGAGAGATATTCAAGTCGTTGAGGGGTTTTGAAAAGGAAAAAATAGATAAAGAGAATCTCGTAGCCTTGATATGTCGACGGAATAGTTGTCAACGGTCAACAACCCCATCAGCGGTAATGACCGAAACCCATTAGCATAGTGAAAGAAGAAATCAACTGTAGTAATGATGCACAACAGAGGATTTACACTTTCTTTGATACCACATGTTCTCATTTGTTCGTGCATCATAAGAGAGGATTGGTCCATACCTGATATGTCGAGGTTAACCACTATTAACATCGGGAGTGTATGGTTGCCAAAAAAGATGACAACTCCACATCTTCCTTCTCTTTCTATCTGTCAATGCGAACTCTCTCTTTGTTGAAAAAGATTTAGTGAGGAGAGTCAGGGACCAAGCCTCCTTTTATATATAGCTTGATGTCAGCAGCGAGTCCTATCCATCTCCCTTTGCCCCACGCCTGTCTCCTACAGAGGAGAGAAAACATAACAAGAAAGCTCATGGTACTTCGCAGAGTATAGCAGATAGTGTTTCCTTTTAATTTCTTTTATAAACTTTTTTTAATTTTTTGAGAATTCTGAAGTTTTTATAAGAAGTTATGTTTGGATTAGGGAATTCCACAAAATTCTCAAATTTTCAAACTATTGAACAAATATGTTGGAAAATTAGCATCCCGTATACTAAAAATTGAAATTTCGATGCCCAAATTATGTAAACAATGAAACCCAATGAGTTTTCATATTTTTTCTGAAAATATTAAAATATGATTCTTATAATGCTAATTAGGTCATATACTATTTTGCATAGAAATTCCAAGTTTCACATATGTAATTGCCCGAAATCCTATCCTATGATGCTTTACACTTAAAATTTTATATTATAACTAAAAAATATGATTTTTTTTATTTGTTTAATACAATTTTTTCAAAGTTTCAGATTTGTGAATTTTGTTTTAAATATTTAGCTTATTGCTAGAGATTAAAAACAAATATATTTGATACACAATTTTATTTTATGAAAAGTTTATTTGAAACGGTGTTAGAAAATAATGCTGATTTTTTTATAAACATGTTGTATTTTGGAAAGCATGTGATTCATGGAAGGTGTGATTGGATATTGCATACCTCAAAAATTTTGGAATGGTTATGAAATATCTTAGAAAGCTTTATGTGAGTATAATTATATGTGATTTTAAGAGAAAGCCATGCATCATGTATTGAAAACACAATAAGTGAGGTAATCGAGTCTCCTAAGTTAAAAGTCTTTAAAACCAGCACATAGCGTAATGCTCCAAATTTTTGCCGCCTGAGTATGAGACCCATGTGTCGGGAATCCTGAGAGTTACTGTGTGGGGTGGTACACGTAGAATAGTTTTCGCATGTCTACAGGGTTAGGTCCTCCCCAACATGTTAACAATCAAAGTCGCACACACCAGCATGGTGAGTATCAAGGGGAGAGTAAGGATAACTACGATATGTTATAGCATATCGGAGCAATATCCAAATATCACGTCCAAAATATATATAATAACCCAATCAGGGTATGTACAACCCAAGTATCTCTACAAACCAGATGTAGTTAAACTCAACAAAATGCTAATAAGCCACTGGTTGAGCTCATAGAGCTTAGCTACACGCACCGCGGGCTCAGCATCTCCTGGCTCCTCACCGGATTCCACAAGGACACTCTCGACAAGGCTCTCATCCTGAGCTATGGTTGAATCATCTGCATGTGTAAAATGAAAGGCGTCGGCTGCCAACATAATGAAGATACACTCTCAAGATTAAACCCACGGCATGTTATCTAGCATAAGTTCACTTTAAGTACCCTAAGCATGTTATACCCAGCATGTAACACTAAGCATGTTATACCTAATATGTAACAATAAGCATATTATACCTATCATATAATACTAAGCATGTTATACCTAGCAATTAACACTAAGCATGTTATAGTTATCATATAACAATACTAAGCATGTTATCAAACATGTTATACAGTCATAATTATCTTATTTAGATGCATGAATGCATGAAATGCAATCAAACTAGGAATGCACATCCAACTAAAAAGGACACTCATAGTGAACTAGTTGGCCGGTATAATACTCTCAAGTACACCCATACTGACTAGTCACCCGATAAAATTCATACAGAAATGACACCCATAGCAAAATGATCACCCAATAAAATACTCTAAGGTACACCCATGGTGACTCGGGAAACCCCGTGTCTTAGGCCGCCCACCCGGTAAAGTCCACATGTCATGAATATGTGATCAGTCCAACCATTATTAGTTCGGTTTATGCACAATCATCAAATAAGCAATCCGATTCATAAATAATACGTTCTACAATAAACAAAATTGTTCATCATTCCCTCGACTAGTGGCCTTCCCCCAATGTAACTGGCAAGGATCCGAAAAAGAGCAATAACAGGTGTACTTTCCAAGTAATATCATAATGACCTACAGTTCTATTCGAAATCCATCGTAAGTTCTAAAAAATCCTGAAGAGCGAGGTCAAGTGTCTAAGACATACTTCCAACAACTCTCCTCTTTCCAATTTTGAATACAAGAATCAATATAGCATATGATAGTTATAGATAAAAAGAAAAGTTGTTCATAATTGCACATTTGATGAGACTAAAATTGTTTATAACTTAAATCAACAATACAAGGCAGATACGAAAACAACTATTAAACCAAAATGCAAAGGGAAAGCCTAAGGGTAGATCTTCACCTTATTGAGTTAGGATTTTGGGGGAAATGGGAGCTCTGACGGATTTAATTTGGGGAAAGCTCTATTCCTACAACCAATTTCATACTAATTAAGTTAAGCTTGAGTTAAGTACTAATTCTAACCTCAGTTAATTGGGAAAATAAAAAATTGGCTCACCTAACTACCTAGACCTCCCAAATCGACGATTCGACTTACCACACAATGGATTTTGACAATGCTACGACAATCCGTAGCTACCAGGTGAGGTTAGAGCACACCAGGCACCCGCTAAGGTCCCGAAACCTGACACACATAGGCGAATGAGGGTCAGAACTACGGATTGTGGGGACTCAATGGAGATTCTCCCCCCATCCCACACTTATTTTAAGAAAAAATACAAAAGAGATATATGCAAGGCTAGAGGGATCTTACCTAGCAAATTCAAAAGCTAGATGGCTCACATGCAAGAGAACGGCGGTAAGGGAGGCATTAGGTAGCTCTAATCAACAAGTTGAGGAAAAATCGACAAGGGTTTTCCCCAACCTACCATCTCTCTCAATCCCCCCCCCCCCCCCCCCTGCACATTCTTTAGGGGCTGAAAAATAGTAAAAATGGAGAGAGAAATCGAATGGGCTGCTTTATATAGTCTTAGAGGTCGAATTAGATAGTCCACAGGTGAAATGTTTCATGGCTAAATGCACTCTATCGGTCGGATCGACGATGATTTCAATCAGACCAATAATAATCGCTAATCTAGTCGGTCGGACCGTTTGAAAATGCATTTTGAGTTTTCAGGTTCTCTCATGTCGGTCGAACTGACACCTCCACCAGTCGGACCGACAAAACAGTTCGATCGACAAAACATGAAATTAACTTGAAAATGGACTCTCTCTCTCTCTCTCTCTCTCTCTCTCTCTCTCTCTCTCTTCCTAAGGGTTCTAAGGTTAATTAGCTAAATGTTTTGTGTCGGTCTATTGGTCCAAGACATACGAGGGCACATATAATAAATATAATATTTAAAAATTGGTGGGTGACACTCGATGACATGCAATAACTGAGTATTAAAGAGCTAGGGTGTCATATGTTAGACGATTGATTCCCTTGGGTGAAAATTTCTAAACTTCAATCAGTACCTATTATACTCTCTTGATCAAGGCCGATTCGGTAAGTACCCCTGTTGAGTGCAACAAACCAGCTACGTAGACAATTGAAGATTTTTGTGTGACCATGCTGAGTGGATCCCTCACCATGATTTGAGTGGATTTGCTTGCAAGACTGCACTTGCCACTAAGGACAAGTGTTATAATTTAATAGTATTGGCCAGCAAAAGTAAAATGACCCTAGTGATGTTATTGGTTAACTATACTATGATGGTTGTTTCATCTTTGCATATCTTGCACATCATGCATATTTTTAAAAGCATGATTTAAAAAAAAATTATTTAAGTCTTGAATACTATTTCTGTAAATATATGTTTTTTGTGATTTTGAAATTCTAATTATGTGTGATAAATTATATAAAATTTCCTCATTGGGTTGTCAACACATCCATTTTTATGAATATTAAATTTCAGGAGTAGAGTCTAGGAGGGGAAAGAAGTAAAGCGGAATTTTGGTCATCTGTCTAGTTTTAATGTCATTTTCAGATTGAATTTATTATAAAAAGATATAAAGTGAAAGAATAGATGGAATTTTAAACTATTGTAATGATGTTTAAATATTTTATTTTAATGGGTTTATTCGATAAATATATACTTTAGTATTATGTGATATCTATAAAATCACGGTTTATGAATGTTTAATTTATGAGTTATGTCATGAGATGCGGGATTAAAGTCTGGCCAACTCAGGTGCTAAATTTATAAAGTGACCCCCCTTGTAATAGTTGTGTTGAATACAATTATGCCCCTCTATTAGTTGTATGCCTCTATACTTTTTCTCCCAATATTTATATATCTCACCTTATAAGGGAAAAATAATCAATAAGAAATTCTGAATTTTCTCCTTTACATATTTTTCACATGGTATCAGATCATCTTCTCTGATTTGGAATTGAAAAAAAAAAAAGAGAGAAAAAATAGGTTTATCGACTGTGCAAAGTAATATCTTGCGACACCTCCAGGTATTTCTAACCACTTGAAACAATTGCTACTCCCCTGCCCTCCGTCCACACACTGTTATGCGGGATATAATCAGCTATCCAACGCATATAGTTGTCGCATACAATCGCCGCCTTCAATCACAATAACCCATCTGGCCTTCCTTTGTCGCTAGAAAATTCTTGCTCCTCATCAGTGCTGCAATTGTCATTGTTGATCGTGAGTTATAAACAACATGCAACATTCGTAATCTCTATTTCCTCCAATGTTAAACCTAACAGTTTTATGGAGGCACGATCACAAGACAAATTGAGGAATGCTATAGATGAGGAATTAACTGTTTTTGCAAAAAAAAAAAAACACTTGGTGTCAGTAAGTTGCAAATGGGTTTAAAAAATTAAATACAAAACTGATGGCACTATAGAAAAGTATAAGGTTAAATTGGTTATAAAATAATTTAACTAGATTTATGGTATTATTTACTGAGAAACTTTTGCACTTGTGGGAAAGATGAGTTTTATACATGTGTTTCATCTGTTGCGACTAATCAAGAGTGGATTCTCTATCAGTTAGATGTGATTTTTTTTACATGGAGATCTTTATGAGAAAGTGTACATGAAACTGCCTCTTGGACATCTTTGAGAGGGGTGACATTATAGTAAGTTCAAAAAAAAAAGGCAATTTATAAGCTTTAACAATCTCCAAGAGCCTGATTCGAAAAACTAAGGTTAGCCTTAATTGCTTTTGGTTATAAACAACGCAGAGTCGATTACATGATGTTTATTAAATAGAGTTTTAGAAAGAGTGATTATACGGTGATGATATTATAATTACTGGCAATAATGAATTAACCATGCGCGAACTGAAGCATGATCTTAAAACACGATTCAACATAAATAGATTTTAGCAAGCAGAAATATTTTCTAAGAATAAAAGCAGTCTCTTCAAAAAATGAAAATCTTCTATAATAAAGAAAATACACCTTAGCTTAAGGTGGCATGAAAATTAGCTGGGAAGCCTATTGATACTCCAACTGATTGCAATGTTCACCTTACTAAGAAATAGAAAAGCCTATTAAAGACATTGGATGGTATCAAAGATTAGTTAGCTCAAGCTGTTTAAAGTCGATCAATTCATACATAATCCATCTTTCATCCATATGGAGGCTATAAATAGAATCCTCCAATTTTTAAAGGGCTCTTTAAAAAAAAAGAGTGTTATTAAATGTAATGGAAATTTAAAGATTATAGGATACTCAGATGGAGATTAGGCAGGTTGTCCATTAAACAAAAGGTCTACAATTGGTGTGTGTATTGGTTAGTGGTAAGTTGTATGGAAAAATAAAAAAATAAATAGTTGTTTGTTCAATCCAGCACAACAGTAGAATATAGAGCAATGGCCCCAACAACATGTGAACTTATTTAGGTAAAAGCTTTACTTAAAGATACGTGCTTTCATGATGATAATCCCATCGATTTGTTTTGTAACAATCAGGCGGTTGTTGAGCTCTAAATTATGCATATTTATTCCCAATTCCATGCTACATTTACATGAAACATTAAGTTTAATGTCTTAACTCAAATATGTTTTCATGTTTGTGGAAAATTTAGAGAGAATGGAGACCAATTGCATACATTTAAAGACGTATTGAAATCAAGCTACACCAAGTCTTTCAAGATTGGGAGTTCAAAGTTCAAAAGACAAGAAAAATCAGATTGTCGGATGGTCTTACATAGAAGTTAGAATTCTAAAAAACTTGCTGGACAGATAGTTACATAGGCAGACAATCCGACTAAACAGTCGGACGGTCCGACAAGTGACGCGGTTTGAGTTGGTGCATGAATTTCTTACGCAATTTTGAGGTCGTGCTTGTTGTTTCCTAATAAGGAGGTATTTTTCACACTCTTAAGACATCTTAGGACATGGGGAGAGTGAAGATCAAAGGTGTGGAGGCTCCAGCTTCTTCTACTTCTAGTTTTTCTTCTTTTTAATTCTATTTTTTTTTAGTTTTTCTGTTTTTAAGATAGATGTCTAGTTAATCTCTTAGCCAGGACTAAGAGGTGATACTTTTAGTTTATTGATGATATTATAGTTCTCTTTTATTCGAAATTATGGTTTCCTTAAGAAACAATGGTAATTTGTTTGAATAAAGTTGGTAGTTTTAAAGAATTCTAAAGCTCTCTTGTAATCGTGGATACATGGGATGCTTATGAGTTTTTTAGATCGATCAAAGTGGTTTTATGAGAGTTGATTGATAGAAGCCTTAGATTTATTATACGGTGAATGCTTTGAGTATTCCATTGGTTTAAGTTCTCCAATTTGAATTAGAACTAATTGATTGAAGTTCATATTTATTTTGTTTAAGTCTGATTTAATGTAGACAAATTCATTGATGTTGGTTTAATTAAAGTTCTAGTTTTGGTTCTACTTTGATCTTGTGATAAGATGCTTATATAGGAAGGCCAATGCTGTGATTTTACATGTTTTGCAAGAGATCGATTGTAAAATTCATAGATCTGTCGTAAACTGTGGGCATGATAGATGCTTTGAATTTCCTGTGATCAGTAACTTGGTTCTTAATAAAGGAATTGAATTAATGAATTTTTTTTTTATTAATGTTGGATTGTTGAATTATGATTTAATTGCTTTATTATTCGGCTAGATCGCATAAGACTTCAATTCTAGTTGAGTTATCCAATCAAATAAATTGAATGTGACATTATGAATAATTAGAAGTGGATCCTTTAAAACCATAGTGTTTATTTTAATTAATTTTTCTTTAAAATTGAATTCATTTATCCTTAATTCAATTTCATATTAGTCTAATTAGTTTAGTTCTAAATCCTAAAAAGCCTTCAAGTGTTTGAACCTATGTCCTTCTCGTGGATTGACCTCGATCTCACCGAGATTATTACTACATCGTGACCTTGCACTTGGGGTTGTGAACAATGGCTATTCATATTACAACTAATCTTATGTTTCATAAACAAACAAAATATATTGAAGTAAATTATCACTTTTTCAGGGAAAACATTCAAACTTAGGTGATTTCTACTCTATTCATATGAACTGGGACCAACTAGTCGATTGTTCTTCAAAAGCTTTTGGAAAACTAAGGTTTCAAAGTTTGTTGTGCAAGTTGGGTGTCATTAATATCTCAACCCAACTTGAGGGAAAGTGTTAAGCAATGGCTCTAATTAAGACTCTCTCTCTCTCTCTCTCTCTCTCTCTCTCTCTCTCTCTCTCTCCTCTTATAGTAGTTATATTGAACATAACCACTCATCTCTAGTAGTTGTATTTCTCTCTACTTCTTTAAAAAGAAATTTTCAACTTCCTCCCTTACTTGTTTTTCATAGTTTATGATAGCACAGTGTGGAAAACTTTTCAAACAATAGTTCATTATTGCTGGGCATATCATTAACTATGGATGTGGATGGACACTTATGATGAAATATTTCCTAAACAATGGATCCATCGCTGAGGGGAACATCATCAACTGTGGATGGACCTTTTTCAGTTATCCAAACTGTTGATACAATGGTCTGCATCGTGGATGCACCATGCTCTAAAAATCTCCCAAATCATCCATTCTATGGCCTTCTTTCAATTGAATGTGGTCCATGATTGCATTACCTCTTCTATTCCTAGGCCACCATCAATGCGTTAGGTTGTTCCCCAATTGAGGAGATTTTTCGTAGCATTGTCGATATAAATATTATTAGTATATTGATTTAGGGTTTGCTCATTACAATATATATATATATATATATATATATATATATATATATATATATATATATATATATATATATATATATACAGAGAGAGAGAGAGAGAGAGAGAGAGAGTAATGCTCATGCGCAACTAGTTGTACGTCCAGCTAGTTGGCGTTTGGAGCCCACCATGGTGTTTGTATAATATCTTGCCCGTCCATTAAGATTATCCCATCACGAAAATGAGATGACCCAAAAATCAAGTTGATCTAAGTATTAGGTGGGGTACACCATTGGAAACCATGAAACAACACCTATAAACTCCACATTCACATGGGGTATCACATTTTCATGGTTAGATCGTCCTGATTTTTTGTGTGTCCTATTGTTATAGTGAGACAATCTTTCTGGACGGACGAAATATCATACAAACACCATAATGGCCCCCACATGCCAACTAGTTGGACATACAACTAGTTGCTTGTGAGCGCGCACACACACACACACATACACACATACACATAATACAAGGACACACATGACACGTGTGACATATATTAACTGTATGCTATCATACCCCTGCAAGCTGAACGATACAATCACAAACATTCAGATTGGAACGCAATAATTTAAATTTCATAGATGTTAACCCTTTTGTAAAAATATCTGTAACTTGTCGATTAGTAGAAATGTACTTGACAAGAAGATCACCAGCTTGTACCTTTTCCTGAAGAAAGGTAAAATCAATCTCAATGTGCTTAGTGTGAGTATGAAATATAGGATTGGCTGTGAGATATGTAGCACTAATGTTGTCACAATAAATAGTCATAGGTCGATCTAGAAAACATGCAAATTCTAAAGTAGTTGATGTATCCAAATAGTATCAGCAACAGCATAGGTTAAAGACCGACATTTTGATTCAGCAATACTGGATTAGGAAATTGTAGGTTGCTTTTTGGCAGACAAAGAAACAAGATTCTTCCCGATGAAAACACAAAATCCAGTCATAGATCATCTTGTATCAGGGCAACATGCCCAATCAGCATAAAAAAAAAAAGAGCACGGATGAGCATATCAAAATTACGACGAAATAGGAGACCATGATGCTTTGTCCCTTTGAGATAGCATAAGATTCTTTTGACTGCCAGTAGATGTGGTTCTTTAGGCGCATGCATGAACTGAGACACCACATTAACAGCGTAAGCAATGTTAGGATGAGTTAAAGTTAAGTATTGGAGGGAACCAACAATCTGTCAATAGTGAGTTGGGTCCGCCAAAAAGACATCATCCGTAGCCGATAAAGCACATGCAGTAATGACGGGCGTATTGATAGGCTTAGCACAACTCATGCCACTGCATCGTAGAATCTCACCCATATATTTTGGTTGAGAAAGAAAAACACCAACAGAAGTATTAGAGACTTCAATGCCAATGAAATAATGCAAAGGACCAAGATCCTTCATTGCAAATTCTGAGTGTAACTGATGAGTAATCGACGATAACAAGGTTGATGAACTTCCAGTTAATATAATATCATCTACATACAGCAGAAGAATTGTCATGTCATCACCGGAGGAGTAGACAAACATCAATGGATCAGCTTTACTGCTCATGAAACCAAATTCACATATATAAGAGATGAATCGTTGAAACCAAGCACAAGGTGCTTGTTTCAGACCATATAACACATGACATAAACGACAAATGTACGTTGGATAGTTAGGATGAACAAAACCTGGAGGTTGATGCATATATACCTCTTCTTGAAGATCGCCATGTAAAAACGCATTCTTGACATCAAGCTGCTTAATTTGCTAATATTGTGAGAGGGCCAGACATAGGATAATTCTGATCGTTGTGGCTTTCACCACATGACTAAACGTCTCACTAAAATCGAGAGCATATTGTTGCTTGAACCCTTGAGCTACAAGTCTAGCTTTAAAATGTTCGAGAGTACTATTAGCCCTTAATTTGACTTTAAATACCCATTTGCATCCGATGAGGTTTTGAGTTGGTGATGAGGGAACAAGATCCCATGTCTGATTGCAGAGCAGAGCAGAGTATTATACTCATTTGTCATAGCTGTCATCCATTGTGGGTCTTGAATGGCCTGAGAAAAGGTACACGGTTCCTGAGGAAGAGAAGAATCCATGACAGGCGAGAGAGAGGGTAACTCCTTAATTTTACGTGTGTTGAGAGAGAGAGAGGCGAACTTTATGGCAAGGAAATAGGATATGAAGAAGATGTGGTTGACAAGATTCTTGGAGATCTTGGATGAGCTGGCGATGTGGATAGAGATTGTGGAGGGAGGGAATCTCTGGAGAAAGGAACCGGCAATGCTTTGGGCGTTGAATGGGGAGAAAATCCCGATGGAATAGGAACAGGTGACATGGATGGAAAGGTGTGTTGAAGGAGAGAAAAGGTAAGAGAAAATCTAGGAATGTGTGGTGATGAATCTTGGTTATGTTTAAAAGGGAAGGATCCATAGGAGCTAGGAATAGCAGATCTCCTACAAGGAGTTACTGAAGATTGTGGTCTGGATTCCCAAACCTAGGCCACCTTTTATAAAGGACCTAGGGATTCATCAATGGCCCTGATTTGGGTCTTGGTTGATTCAGGTTGGGATTGCCCTATGGTTTTGATGGGCTTGAATTGAATAAAATGCTTAATTACTAAATGGGTGGCCCATGTCTAATTTTAGTCTAATTAATAATTCGGTCAGGCTTGGGCTGATCTTGACCCAACCCATACCACTAGTTGCACCGCTAAGAATGATGGATTATATGATTATCTAATGACATGTATGGTACCACCATATTTTTTGTTTCTACTAGAGGGCTCATGGACTGATGATCTTAACGGTTGGTTTTATGAGAATTCAAAGTGCATAGACGATGATAAAAATAATTCTACGTTGGAAGTAGGGTTGGTGATTCACATCCATTTACTTGATTATTTGATTATTTGAAATATTCGACCTGATAAGATTTTTAACCCATTGACAAATTATACAATTACTACTTCTAAGTAGTTCAAATATCAATTTTACCTAATTATTAAAGGGCATTTTGTAATTCACTTGACTAATAGTATTTTCTAAAAAATTCGAATACCAATATGTGATATATTAAATAACTTTATATTTTAATGTTGTAGAATTTGTAGCTTGATACTATGCAATTGTATTACGAAGATATTAATTTTTATGTTAATAAAAGAGATATTTTTTTATTAGTCTACTGAGTATTCGTTTATGATAAAAATATATATAAATTTTTTTATTATTTTAATCATTTTTGATAAGTAGTTAACAAACTTTCTTGTTTTTTTAATTGGACATCATTTAGATATGTAATTACTTAACTATCAAATTTCTTTAACAATATCTATATCCATATCCATATCCAATTTTATATCAAGTAGAATATCAAATACACATATTACAATATTCAACCTATTTATAACCTTAGATGAAAGATCCTATTTACTGCAGAATTAGGTTGTCCACTTCTTGAATAAGAATATTAATGGCACACTTAGGGATTGTTTAGATGGCTGTAAAGTTTCAACTTGTAAACACTTTACACCTAAAAAGAGTTTCAGGTGTCAGTGATTTGAATGCTATTTTGTTTGACTTTTAAGTGGTAATTTGTTTACAAGTAAATAGGTTATGTGTTTGGCTAACTTGTAAAGTGTATACAATGGATAAAGTAGGTATTCATACCATAGCCTAGGTGGTAAAACCTTTTAAAATTTGTAAATCATATGAGGATTTGATTTTTTTAGGGCCCTAAGAGAGCATTAAAGCATGCACACACTAGACAGATTTTATGTCCTCCACCCATCATAGTGGGCTGCAAATGCAATCTAGAAGTTTTCAACGGTGGATGTCCCATCCTTCTCTCGTGTGGTCCATTTGATAATCAATGAGCTGTTTTTTAAGGTTATAGGAGAGCATCAAGAGAAGCACATGATGGATAGATAGATTACATGTACCATACACGATATGGTGGGCCCTACACACCATGAATGTATATAAACTATTTATGATCTACCATGCATAATGCCATTTTAGTTGTAAAGACTTACTTGTAATCTGAATTGTGGCTTTTTGTCAGGTTTTAAATTACAACTAAAAGCTTTAATGTATTTATAACCTATAATTTACAACTTAGATTTTATAGGCTTGGAAACGTGCTCTTGACGGTACACTAGGCATTCTCACTTTAAGAAGAAAAGTTTGAATGGGGAGGAAAAGACATCAAGGACATGATTGTGCTACAAAGACAGCGTGGTGTGGATTTTTTGTGAGGCCACCATGATGTACTATTTTAGCCACTTCATTCATTTTTCTAACTCATTTTAGTGCAAGAGCCCAAAATTAAAGCACATCCAAATTTCAAGTGGACCACACCACGGATAAAAATGGGGATAATGACATCCACTATTGAAACCTTCTTAGGGCCCATAGTAATGTTTATGTGTCATCCAGCCTCTTCATAGGGTCACACAAGCCTCCCAGGATGAAGGGAAAACACAAATATCAGCTCCATCCAAAACTTCCCGTGTCCTCGGGAATTTTTAAACAATAGGCGTACCCGGACCCGGAGGGACCAACCTGATGGGAACTGGGGCCGGTAACCGACCTGAACCCGGACCCGAACTGTTGAAGGCCCTACTCGGGTCGAGCACCGTACGATTCCTGGAGTTTAAAAGCAACGCTTCTTGCTGGATCTTCGTTCATTTCTCACAGGAGAAAAAGGGGAGAGAGAGAGAGAGAGAGAGAGAGAGATGATAGGAGTGGGGAAGATGAAGCAATACACGAATGTACTCGACAAACCTCTGAGCAAAGGCAAGCAAGAGGTATTTCATTTCCTTTATTCCCATTTTGCCCCTCAGTTCATGATCCAAAATCTGGGGTTTTTGAAATTCTCCGTTCCGAATCCGTTACCTTTTTACTGCTTGATTAATTCTCACTGTGTTGTTCTCGATTGCATTCCATTTCATCTGTTTTTCTTTTGGTTTAGTGCCCGTTTGGATGCACTGTCCAATTGAATTGCAAATTATTAATCTGATAAGAGATCCAGCCTCTCTGAGTGCTATAAGTTACAGTGATGTGAATTGACGGTCCAATTCGTCCAGACTGCTCTTTGTGGGCTACCGAGCGAAATTCACACTGATCAGACAATTCTAACCATCTGATCAGTAGACTATAAACTGGATGGTCAGAACTTTTTTTTTATGAGAAATAGGTCCAGTCAGTAATCTGAACCATCCATTTCATGGGGTTCATCTTGAATTGCTTAAGATTCTCAGGAATTGTTCTATGATAGCACAGTCTTAGCCATTTCATGGCTTGTAAAATGGATGGCTTATAGAAAATAAGTGTAACTTCCAGATGAATATGATCATCTTGTAGGTGTGATTTTTTCTTGGTGGCTACAAATTGTGACTGCTGGACTAATGGAGAGTCCAGATCATTCGGTTGGATCGTGTCCATGCCCCTATGCAACTTGTAACTTTACAAGTTATAGTGCTCTGGAAGTACTGGATCACTTCCTGCCTGATAAAGTGGAAATGACCAAGTTGTGATTTACCTTCCTCTCTGTGTTCAGATTGACTGTCGGAATGCAATTATAACCAGGTCAGTTTGGATGCTCAATTGAATTGAAACAATTCAATTCAATAAGGTGGAAATGACCAAAGTGGGGTTAGCGCGAACTCTAATCAGAATAAGGGAAATAAGGGTTAGTCATCCTTTTGAATTAAGACGTCTCCACCAACTCCATTTTTCCCATTTCGTATGTGTTAATTTGATTTTTTGCAATGTAGTTGAACCGAGCGTCCAAATTCCAAATGCAAACCCATATACTTTGAAGTTGAACTGGAAATAAATGTAACTTCAATTTGACACCAAAGAACATCAATAAGTTGTCATTTGCTCCTTATTAAACTAAATGTTTGGAATTCCATTCACTTGTCCATCCAAAAATATCCTTGAAGTATTGAATCAATGTGATGGGTTGTTTTTTAGTCACTGTTATGTTGATGGCTTTTGAGCTACCCTTTTCTAATTCCTATTTGGGGATTATTCCGGAATGGCATAAGCTTTCTGTTTTTCATCTTTCCTAGAGTGCACAATTATTCATCATCATTGTTGTTATTATCATAGCTTGTCGGCCCGGCTACTTGCATTGGCTTTATGCATGTGTTGCTGCTAATCATTCCCATGCGACGCCTTATACCTGGTAAAGTCTAGAACCCTTCATATCCCTTCTCAGCACCTCAATCCAAGTCCTTATAGATCTTCCTTCAATCCTACTTCCAGGCCCTTGAACCCTAATCAAGTTTCCCTTCCTTACTAGGGCCGTACTTGGCTGAACATCTCAATGTGCTCTCTATCATTCTCTCCCGTTTGGGGATACACATTTTTTTTTGGATGGGTAAGACTGAAAATTTTATTAAAGGAATTCAGCCCTCAAGAAACAGAAAAGAGATACAACGGGCAATAACACCCTTGCAAGAGTCAAGAAGAAAACACCAAAAAAGCTGAACAAAGAACGTCCCTCCTAACAGGCCCATTCTCTGCAAGAATATCAACCTTTGAGTTGGCCTCTATGGGGATGAGTGCGAAAGAGATTGTTTCACCAACACAGGTCCAGCACTTCTTCTACAAGGTCTGCAACTCTCCTAGCCCATTATATTGTGTTCCTAGAGTCACCTTAAAAGACAAAAGAAAAGAAATTGCGATCCACGGCCATCTTGATAGCCTGGAATGGAGCCGCAGCTTCAGTGCAGTTTAGAGCATGTGATGCCGATGGGGCTGGAAGATTCCAAGAGAAATTACCTAGCATTGTCACGAAACAAACCCTCAAACCCTGCAATTCTGGTGTTGCCCTCAACATTATGAGCAAGCTGTGCAAAATACCGCTCTCTCTTTTTTTCCGGTTCCACAACTTGGTCTTGATGGTCCACTGTTTATGGTCTTCTTGATTGGCAGTTGTTGGTTCAAAATCCAGCATATGGGAGGCTTGGAACTTCTCTTGGGCTCCTTTGGATGACTTTGTCCTTGACTTTAGCCTTCCTAGTCTTCCCACATGTCTAACTCAAGTCTCAACATCCTCGTCCTTCGCACATGTTACCTCCTAATTACATACTGTCCCATATAGTATAGATGATTGAGTAACAATTTTATAAAAAGTTCCAATTGCATAGAATTCTAGACACTAGAGGCGCATCTCCACTTCATCCACCAAACTCTAATTCAATTGGAAACAGTCCTGTTGATCTCTCCGTCCTCATTCAATGCTTATTTATAATTTTAGATAATCATTTAATCTCCTGCTGTAAGTTCTTGTAGACAGGATTATGAATCACACAACGTAATTGCTTTCTCATTTTCTGAAATGTTGTGTGCTTTGTAACCTTTAGACAAGAGGGAGGGAGGCCTCTCTTTTCCTTTATTTATAATGGGGATTTGCAAGAGAGAAGAGTTATAATTGAGATAAGAGATGAGAAGGAAAGTGATAAAGGGATGAGAGATGAGGCTTAACCCTGCAGGAGCTCTGAACCATTTGTTCCATCAGAGAGTAGAGTACACTGCAGGAGATAAATTGCACTCTTACGCTTCTAACAAATATTAAAAGCTTGAATCTTGTCTCTTTATCATTTCATAAATTGAATTGGACAATTGGTATGTTTTCACAATTCAATCATGCTTTTGACTTGCATGAATTTGTGACAGTTTCATGTACAATTGATTCTATTGCAGGTTAGTTTGAGTGCCTTTGCATTCTTGTTTTCAGAGCTTGTCCAGTACAATCAGACTCAGGTTGACAATATTGCAGAGTTAGAGCGAAGGTGATGTCTTTTGACAATATTACTCATCATTTCATTAGAATGCCCACCCCAAACCTGTCTTTCCTTATAATGATAAAATCTCCATCTTGTTTAGAGCACGGCATTCTTTGATATGATCTTCAGAAGTCCAAGCCTCAATATATATATATATATATATATATATATATATATATTGCAACAGTCCTAGATTGCATCTTGTTTTTAACAACAATGAATAGAGACTTGTGATCTTCTATGCGTAGAATCTGGAAGGTTGACATGCTTCGGGTTTGTGTTTCTCTTAGAAAGAAAGGTCTTTTAGGTCATGTTCAAGTATTCTTATTTAAGAAGATACTTTTTAAATGTGACAGGACACCTAGATATTACGTACTTTGGTTATACAGAAGGTATCTTATTTCATGGGCAGTCGGTAAAAGATATGTGTACTTAAGCCTGTTAGTCATAGAATTATGGTGTTCCGCACTTCAAATGAACGACCTTAATCCTGATATCAAGAATCAATTATCCATCAGCCTCATTGCTATAAGAAATGAAAATGACAAGTTAGTTTGGAGGCTTGCTTCTAATGGAAGGTTTACAGTTTCTTCAGCTTGGGATGCCCAAAGATAGCAGCGTTTGGGTGGCTAGTGGGAAGGAAGAGAGTTCTCACAATTGACAACCTGAGGAAAAGGTCTATGATTATTACCAACGTTTGCAGCATGTGCATGAATAACGGAGAGTTTGTTGATCATCTCTTTTTGCACTGCTCTTTCTTGAATCCGATATGGGCAGAATTTTTGAATCACTTTCAGATTTGCTTGTCCATGCCAAGCTCAGTTGGCCCTTGTTTGCTTGCGTGGCACGGAGTCATTCTTCCTAAGCCCAAGAGGATTCTTTGGAGGATGGTGCTCCTTGTTATTTGGTGAGCGGATTGGGAGGAAAGAAATGATAGGTGCTTCAACATTTCTTCAAAGGCGGCAGACAGAATCTCTTTGAGGATCAGATTGTTGTTGTCTGAATCGACTGCTTTTGCCGCCAACTCAAAGGGATGTAATATGGATTTCTTGTTTCTTTAGCTGGGTCGTTGTCTTGGCGGCCTTGCCTTTCATTCTGTTCTTGATCTTCTTGGGGTTTTTTAATAAAATTTGTCATCTTTCAAAAAAAAAAAAAGAAAAAAAAAAAGACAGCTGGTGGTGGAGTTTTCCAAATGGGGATATGGAACAACTGCATTCCTAAGGGGGTGTTTAGCTCATGGTATTAGATGGGATTAGGTGGGATTGAATTGGGTTTATGGCAATTATTACATCTGTCAGTGACTGTATGTTAATGCCGTAGTATGGAGATAACTATCCTAACGTGTTTGGGAGTAACATCACAAGCTGAGATTTGGTTGAGAATTCCACATTATCACGTTTGGAATGGTGGATTGTACGTTTGGAAATTTCGCCAGTCTTCCATCTGCACATTTGGAAAATTCAACGTTAACCTTGGATGGATACAGTGGAAGTGGAAATTCATTTTCTATATGCATGCTCATAAAATAAAGTTTTCTTATCATGCACAAATATTCCCACATTGAGTTGCATGTGGTGGGAATAAGTTGTAAAATTAAGATCGATAATAGATGTATAAAATCATACACAGATAATCCAACAAATGATGAACTTACCTGATAAGCGCAAACAAGTAGAGCAGAGAGGGAGGCTTTCCTGCAAAGATGCTCAACAATTGCACTGTCGATAAATCAATTTCACGGCCTAGCGAAAAAGACAAGACATGCAAGACATAGTAGATAGTTTCTTCAAATTTTCGATTTAATTGCGGGTGGAGGAAGCAAGCGAATTTAAGCTTGCATCCCAACAAAACAGATGTATTCCCAATAACATAGAAAATACATCGGATTGTACCCAATACTTGGAAAAATTTATGGCAGATAAGAAAGTGACCAGAATTTAAATCCCTATGGCCATGCGTAGATGGGATTTTCCATAAGCAGGCATGTTGAAAACTAGATGTGAAATCAGATAAAGAGGGGAAATGCAATCCCTCGTTTTCATTGCAAGCAGGCGCGGAAAATCCATTAATCTCAAGCTACGGCTAGAAAAGCTTTGTATTTTTTATGGAGGTGGGTAAAATACCCTAATCTCAAAATCGATTATTTGCAGAGGGCATGCATCACAAATACAAAAACAAAGAACAGAGCTCACCAATGAAGAGAGAGCCTCACAAATCTGTTGTGATAGTTACGACCGGATCTCTTCAAAACATCTATTCACCTTCCACATGCAGATATAAACTTGAATGAGGGACGATTGATATATGATATTCGGAATTGAAAAAGAGAAAAATAGCTATAAAAAGGAGAGGTTTCAATCTTCAAAACAACTATTCATGTAACAACCTCACCCCAACGGCACGGATATTGTCTGCTTTAGCTGAAGCCTCACGGTTTTGGTCTCGGGGTTTCTCCCAAAAGGCCTCCTTACTGTTAAGGTGGAACCCCCATTTATAGCCAGGATCGAGAGTCATTCCCTTTCCGATGTGGGACTAAGTCTAAGGCCCGACCTGCTGCCTCGATCGACAAGCCCGACCGATCCCATAAAGACCCGGATGACAAGTCCGGATGAACAACCCAGGTAACACAGGGACCCGCCCCCCCCAACGGGAGATAGAGCAACCCCGCTCTAATACCACTTTGTAATAACCCCACCCCAACGGCACGGATATTGTCCGCTTTGGCCGAAGCCTCACGGTTTTGGTCTCGGAGTTTCCCCCAAAAGGCCTCTTTCCAATTAAAGGAAGATATTGTCCGCTTCGGTGGCCCAACCGATTGCCCTGACCTGGCCCTCTGTGAAACATATCGACCCCGAATAAACAACCCGGATGATGCACCTCACGGTTTTGTCTCTGCATAGCGGAAGCTATAACAGAAGGCCTCCTTACCATTAAGGGTGGAACCTCCACTTATAGCCAGGACCGAGAGTCACTCGCTTTCCAATGTGGGACTAAGTCCAAGGCCCGACCTGCTGCCCCGACCGACAAGCACCACTGATCCCACAACAAGGACCCGGATGACAAGCCCGAATGAACAACCTGGCTAACCCAGGGACCCGCTCCCCCCAACGGGAGATAGAGCAACCCGTCCCTGTGTTATCTGGGTTGTTCATCCGGGCTTGTCATTCGGGTCCTTATTGTGGGATCGGTTGGGCTTATCGGTCGGGGCAGTAGGTCGGGCCTTGCACTTAGTCCCATATCGGAAAGGGAGTGACTCTCAATTCTGGCTATAAGTGGGGGTTCCACCCTTAATGGTAATTAGGCATTTTGGGGGAAACCCCGAGACCAAAACCGTGAGGCTTCGGCCAAAGCAGACAATATCGATGCCGTTTGGGTGTGGCTGTTATAAAGTGGTATCAGAGCGGGGTCGCTCTGTCTCTCGTTGGGGGGGGGGGGGGGGGGGGGGTCTCTGTGTTATCTGGGTTGTTCATCCGGGCTTGTCATCCGGGTCCTTGTTGTGGGATCGGTCAGGCTTGTCGATCGAGGTAGCAGGTCGGGCTTTGGACTTAGTCCCACATCGGAAAGGGAGTAACTCTCGATTCTGGCTATAAGTGGGGGTTCCACCCTTAACGGTAAGGAGGCCTTTTGGGGGAAACCCCCAGACCAAAACCGTGAGGCTTCGGCCAAAGCGGACAATATCCGTGCCGTTGGGGTGGGGGCTGTTACAATTCACCTTCTACATCCAGATATAAACCTGAATGAGGGACGATTGGTGTATGATATTCGGAATTGAAAAAGAGAAAAATAGCTATAAAAAGGAGAAGTTTCAATAGATACCTTTGCTCACTTGCAACGAAGAAGACAACTTCCTTCCTGTACTGCGAGGATCGCCTGATCGTCCCTATATACCAGAAGCTCGCTGCCATTACCCTGCAGAGAAATGAAGAAGGTGGACCTTGTAGTTGCTTCAAGGTCAATCCCACGTCTATTCAGTGGATTCGGAAAGGGTGGCTATGGCCTATGGGATTTCGTTTCTCTCTCTTAAATCTCTCAATGGATTCAAAGGATGGGCTCAAGGGATGGGATGGAGTCTGGCGCAAGTTTCAATACAGAATTTTGAGAATCCCTTGTAGTCAGCGTAGTATCTAATGTGACTGACGATAATCTCACACACAACCATTCAAACAAGGTAAGGTGTTAGAAATAGTGGATATTAGAATGCAATCCCGTGTAATCCCATCTAAACCCATGCGCCAAACTTCCCCTAAGAAAATGTCAATTTTTGCTTGGAGGGTGTTGAAGGGAAGTGTAATGGTGGGGTGGTGAAGAAGGGAAGTCACTTAGCATCTAAGGGGGCGTTTAGCGCATGTGTTTAGATGGGATTACATGGGAGTGCATTCTAATATCCATTGTTTCTAACACCTTGCCTCGTTTATACGGTTGTGTGAGATTACCATCAGTCACATTAGATACTACACCAACTACAAGGGATTCTCAAAATCCCGTATTGGAACCTGCGCCGGACTCCATCCCATCCCTGGAGCCTATCCCTCGAGCCCACCCTCGAATCCATGGAGGGATTTGAGAGAGAACCAAAATCTCACAGCCACCCTTTCTGAATCCACCGAATGGGCGTGGGATTGACCTTGAGGCGACTGCACAGTCCACCTTCATTTCTCTGCAGGGTAATTGTAGTGAGCTTCTGGTATATAGGGACGATCAGGCATTCCTTACAGTACAGGAAGGAGGACGTAGTGCAGGAAGGGGGTTGTCTTCTTCGCTGCGGGCGAGCGGGGGTATCCATTGAAACTCCTCCTTTTAATAGTTATTTTTCTCTTTTCCAATTATGAATGTCATACACTAATCGTCCCTCATTCAGGTTTATATCTGCATGTGGAAGGTGAATAGTCGTTTTGAAGAGATTCCGGCCGTAGCTACAACCACAGATTTGTGAGGATCCCTCTGCAGATAATCGATTTTGAGATTATGATATTTTTCCCACCTCCATCGAAAATACAAAGCTTTTTCCAGCTGTAGCCTGAGATTACTGGATTTTCCACGCCCACCTGCAATGAAAATGAGGGATTGCATTTCCCCTCTCCATCTGATTTCGCATCTGGTTTTCAACATGGCCGCTTATAGAAAATCCCATCTGAGTAGGACGATAGGGATTTTAATTCTAGTCACTTTTTTATTTGCCATAAAATTTTCCAGGTATTGGGTATAATCTGTGTATTTTTATTTTTCTCTATTATTGGGAATACATCTGTTTTGTTGGGATGCATGCTTAGATCCCTAACAGCTTGAAGTCCGGATGGCAGATCGGAAGGGAGAGGAAGAGGATCGGTATTAGACAACAAACAACTGGTTTAGTCGAAAGCCAAAGCCTCAGCGGTGCAAGCGCAACCCACCGTTAAAGACACAACCTAAAGCCGTTTAATTAAGGACGCTTGCCAACCCTTGAATTGCGCAACCCTAACTAGCCTTAAGGTTACCCTCCAAGGAAAAGTTGGACCGATCTAGCCCATTGGAGGTAGTTACTTCCATTTAGTCGGGCTGGAATAATCTGAAGCTCGAGATTCCCAGAAGTAGAGACCGGATCATGGATGGTTGAGTTCCAAACGGGTTCTCTGTTGTCCCCATCGGTGCAAAAGAGCTAGAAGTAGACATAACAAAGAAGAAACTGATTTTCAGAGGAATAAATAGGAGAGAAAGAGGAGTAAGGGTTTTGAGGATCGAGAAGGATTTGCATAGGTTAAGAGTTGTTTTAACCCAAGCTAAGAACCAAAGATAAGATTGAATCAATCTTTCTGATGTGCTAAGATCCGAGAAAACGGCAAAGCACAGAGCGTACTTCATACAGAATCAAGAAAATAAGAGAGCAACAACTTATCAAAAAGGAAGGAAAGGAGGAAAGAAGAAAATGAGAAAGCAGAAGGTTGCTTCCTCCAACTACAATTAAATTCGAAATATGAAGAAACTATCTACTATGTCTTGCAAGTCTTGTCTTTTACGCTAAGTCGTGAAATTAGTTTATCAGCAGTGCAATTGTCGAGCATCTTTGTAGGAAAGCCTCCCTCTGTGCTCTACCTGTTTGCTCTTATTAGGTAAGTTTCTCATTTGTTGGATTATTTGTGTATGATTCTATAACTCTATTATCGATCTTAATTTTACAACTTGTTCCCACCACACATGCAACTGAATGTGGGAATATCTGTTCATAATAAGAAACTTTATTTTCTGAACTGAGCATGCATATAGAAAAGGAATTTCCACTTCCATTGGACCTATCCAGGGTTAACGTTGAATTTTCCAAACGTGCAGATGGAAGATTGGGAGAATTTCTAGATGTACAATCCACCCTTTCAAACGTAATAATGTAGGATTCTCAACCAAATCTCAATTTGTGATGTTGCTCCCAAACACGTTAGAATGGTTATCATCATACTGCGGGATTAATAGACAGTCACTGACAAATGTAATAATTGTTATAAACCCAATTCAAACCCACCTAATCTCATCTAAAACCATGCGCCAAACACCCCCTAAGTGTTATTGCTATATCGGTTATCCACAAGCAGAAAGTTTGATCATCTTTTCTAGTTGACTGTGATGACTAGGCAAGTGTATTCTTTTTTGTGAGGCATTAAACATCATAAATTGCAGTATCCAATTGATCACTCAACATTTGAAAGCATTGGTTTTCTATGCCTAAGTTCTCCAATCATATGTGGCTTATCATTGGTCTGGCTCCTTTGTTATTTTGGAATCGAGTAAAGAGAGAAATTCCCCTAGGGGGCGACTGTTTGGATTAGTGCAATCCTCTAGAAGATCGTGAAAATGAAATTGATTTCCACAATTGTGACATTTTCCCAGTTTGTGAAAACCATTTATCTGTGGAAATCAATTTCTATTTCCATGGGTTTTGCTCGAAAATGGCAATTTCCATTTCTTCAAAAAAAAAAAGAAAAAGAGAAAAAAGAAGAAGCTGTTAACGCTAGATTTCCACATACAAGAGATAGCCTCCGCTTTTTTATATTAACCTTCTAACATTTCTATGGAAATCACGTATCCTAAAACAAATAGGTTAATGTGGATTCTTTTCGACATGTTTCCCTTTCCTATAATGGCCTGTTTAGATTCAGTGAAACGGTCGGAAAGTAAACAGGGTTTCTCTAGAAACCATCTTTCCACTGTTTGGAAACACCAAAACCATAGGAAAGGGAGGGAAGTTCAATTTCCCAAGCAGCTAGTTTTCCCTAAAAAATTGGCCTTTTTTTTTTCTCATCCTGACCCTTCGGAAAGGACATTTCCTCTCCCACATTTTCTCAGACTTGGATTCAGTAGTTACCCCACCAAACCCATGTGGGTGCGGGTTGGTGCTGGAAAAGCTCTGATGTATGTGTTTTCTCTATGCCGTTCAACCATTTTGCTAGCTCATTTTAAGGCATGAGCCTAAAAGTGAGGCAGATCCAAATCTAAGGTGGATCACACCATAGGAAATAGTGATGATTGAATGCCCACCATTAAAAACTTCTTGGGGGCCACAAAAGTTTTGGATCAAGCTGATATTTGTGTTTTTCCTTCATACAGGTCTGTGTGACTAATCCTTTAAAAAAAAAAAAAAATTGTGTGACTTAATCATCAGATCGGATGGCAACTAAACATTACAGTGGGCCCTAAAAAGTTTTTAGTGTTGGGCGCGCAATGACCACTATTTCCTATGGTGTGGTCCACTTGAGATTTTGATCTGCCTCATTTTTGGGCTTATGTCCTAAAATGAGCTGGCAAAATGGATGGACGACATGGATAAAACACATGCATCATGGCGGGCCTAGATATCTTTTCCAGCACCGACTAGTACTGATGTGGTACTAGAGGAGTCACTACCGTATCCTGCTTACTCTTCACATTCCATTTTTTTCCCCTGAAAATGCAAGGGGCCGATAACTTACTGTTAACTGAGTTTCACATGCCCCCACCATGTTTTCTACATCAAATCTACTCTGTTCATCAGGAATTTCCCTCTCCCTCAATGTTAGGCACTGGGACAAAAAATGAGCTTGATCCACAACTTAGGTGGGCCACACCACAAGAAACTAAGTGGACACGATGAACATAGGTTTGTACATGGAACCCAGTATGTTCCATCTAAGCCATTCATCAAGTGCCCTTCAGAGGAACTTCCAAACTACAAAGGAATATTAATTATTAATTCCAGACATCCCACTTCAAGCATTTGACACAAGGTCACCACACGATACCGAAGTGGCACTTATGAGTCCAGGTTGTTAATGTAGTGACCATTCGGTGCACATTCCTTAGCCTAAAATTTTTAGTTAATTTTCATATTTATATGGGTTTGGAATCTCAGGTGGCGTGCATGCCAGCTAGCAATCTGGGCCATTCATTAGGTAGAGGCACTAGACGTACAAAATACAAAAAATCAAAATATACCCATCAAGCAAGCCACATGTGTGTCGAAGTTGGACTATTGGACTTTTTTTTTTTCTAACCATCCATCTTTCCCAGACAGCATGATCTACAATCGGATTTTTTTTTGTTCCACAATCACAACCATCCATCTTTCTTACATGGGTGTAATCTGCCATCGTATCAACAGACCAATACTATTTTTTGGTCTACAATCACAATGTACGCTACCTGATGAATGCGTTGGATTGTGTGCCAAGCCCCTCTACTTTTTTTTTGTTAATAACTTCGCCTCTCAACTATGCACATATTCAATAGATGGGAGCTACTGCTCAGGAGATTGCCACTTCACAGGTGCATTGTCTCAGAGTTAGGCTGATCCGATCATTGATCACATGGTGGCCTTCTTGAGTTTTGGACCCGATTAAGCTTCAGCTGTAAAATGAAGAGGGGAAGCCGCACCAGATGGACAGAGTTCATGTCACATGAACAATACTGACTAGACCATTTTCTTTAACTTGCAAGAGTTACATGCAACAAAAGATGGATGTAAGTGAGTCGATGGCTACAATAACAAGTCCTCTCTTATAGTGGGGCTCACATTGTATCATAAATACTTTGAGACTTGAAGTTGCAACCAAAAGAATTTCTCCAGAGAATTTTATTTTACCAAAGCATATGAATCGGAAACAAACCTCAATTTTCTCGAGAAAATGTTGTCGATAAACAAACATGAGAAATACTATTTCCTTCCCCACACTTTCCTAGAAACAAGGTTTCTCGGAAAATACAATTTCCTTGCCCACCCTTTCCACAAATCCAAACAGGCCCTAAAGTGACATTTGGTTTCCAAATCCACATTTTGGTTTCCACCAATCCAAATAGGCCCTACTAGAGTAAGAGATGCACAATGAATAGGATAATCAGGAATGTTCTTCAATGGCTCTATATTGCTTTAGATGCCTGTGTTTTTTTCAGCAAGAGTATTCCTTTACCCAAAAGTGAATGCTGGAGTGTCTTCACCTTTCAATGTTGAGTGTAAATTGAGGAGGGTTATTATGGTAGTTTAGAGAAAACCACTTGCTGGAAGCATGAAACTGAATGTAGATGTTGCATCTAGAAGAAATCCAGGACTAGCTAGCAGAGGGGTCATTTGGAATCATAATGGGAAGCTAAGATCTGCTTTTGTACATTTCTGTTGTTTGGCTTCTAATATGAACAGCTGAGTTGCGTGCATTATTGGATGGATCAAGAATTGCATTGACTTGGGGTCTATGTAATGTTTGGATGGAGGGTGATTGTAAAGTTCATATTGATATGTTAAAGGGGAATACCCTTCATCTTTGGAAGTTTTGGTATTAGCGGACAGGATTGGAACTGAAGTGTTGTTTGGAGTTATTGGTCTCTTTCGGTCTTGTTTTTCGTCAAAGAAACAAAGTTGCTGTGGCATTAGCAGTTAGGGGTTGGGGCTGTGATTAAGAGGGGAACCGTGTCGAGAAATATTCTTCTCTCTTTCGGTGCTTTTTTTTTTTTTTTTTTTTTTTTTTTTTTTTTTAATTCGATAGGTTCATTTGATATTAGAGTTTGATTCGTATGTATAGATTATTTTTTTTTTTTTAAACATGCACTTACCTCCACACACACACACACCACGCAATCACACCACAGTGGCTTTTTTACACCACAATGACCTCGTGTTGAAACTCTTGTGAGTCTACCACTAAGGCATGAGTATGTTTTGGGGTAAGGTTTCATGTCCCAACAGTTCCTGGTGTAACTTCTTTTGTTTTTAATAAAGCATAGTGGTTCCATCCAGTTTTGCCAAAAAAATATATATTTCTTCATAGGACCCAATTGTTGAGAAGTTCGAAGAAAGAGTATCAACATGAGAAAGGATTTCTCTTTCCTTTGGTGATCAAATTGTACTTATAAAGTCATCATTATCCACCCTTCTCACTTATTAGCTATCCTTGTTGACAATGGATAGTTGCAATGGTGGTAAAAAAGCTTGAAAAACTAGAAAGAGGTATTTCTTTGGGAAGAAAAGTAGGACGAATTTTACTTAAAAAATAAGAAGATGGACAAAAGGCTTCTTTTTTTTTTTTTTTTGTGAAAAAAATAATACAAAGGTGGCGTGGGGTTGGCTAGGATGAAAGAAAAGAATTGGTCTTGACTATCTCAGTGGTGGTGGAGGTTTGGTAGTGAATCCAATGCTTTGTGGAGACATGTTATGGCAAGCAAATATGGTGAAAATGAAAGGGGTTGGACTCATGGTGTGATCTACAGGTAAAAGGCTTGACCAGATGTATGCAAATTTGGTCATGCGATCTAGGGGTGGTGGAGAAGTTCAATGAGGAATGATTATGTTTGGAGAAGATGTATGGGTAGGAAACTCTTCTCTTGCTCACAGATTCCCAAGAATGCAATATTATCTAGGAAAGGAAGAAGGACACATTTGAGGATCTTACAAAATCCTCAATGCCAAAGTAGCTCGGGACATCCTCTTTAGAAAAAAGCTCGTGGATCACGAAATAAACTTTTTAAGGAGTTCACAGGAATTTTAGAAGGCATCTAACTTTTTGTGGACTTGGTGATAGGATATGGTTTCCTTACGCGTAGTAAGTTCTCTTCCAAAATTTTCCTCAATGGAAAATTAGTTCTCTTCCTGATATTTCCGAAGTATATTCTTGCTAATGAAAAAGACAATGTATTATGTATGACTTTTGATATCTAATATTTTTCCGAAACAGAGTTGTGGTATATATGACATAAATTGATATGGGTTAGTGTGCATATGGTGGACCATCCATACGTGTTGAACCTGTGCTGGCATTTAATACATCTTTACTGTTATTGAAATATTGTTGCAAATATTTGTATGGATAGAACAAGATGAACTAACTGTGGTGGTCTGGATTAACTACAGAAGTTGCTTTGGTTGGAAGTTCATTTGAAGCTTCCAGAAGCACTAGCCTTACTAAGCTTATCAATTAAAGAACCTAACAATAATGTGACAGGATTACAAGAGTAAAGATTGTTTGACTCGCGACTTGGCTTTTAAAACACCCAATTTAGTTATAACTATTGTCTGCACATTAATTAGCCATTATTTATCAAAAAATAATAATAATAATAACAACACAATTGTGGGTGGATTGACTTGCTAATTTGGTGGTTGCTTGGATTTGTTCCAACCTGGACTATGCATTTCCTGGTTACTACTGTAACTGGGAGCTGCAGGTTATACCATCTTTTCCCATATCATTTAGGGCCCATTTGGTTGGCATCTGGAAACCCGTTTCCAGCTTAAAATCGAATCCGATTTTAACTTGTGTGTTTGGTGGCAAATTCCAGCCAAACAGGATTCCTTCTGGAAACCTAAATTGACTGGAACCGGGATTAGTGGAAACGGTGTGGGCGACCGTTTCGACAGAAGGGAAAAGAGGCGGAAGTGAGCGTCACCACCTCCATGTATGCAATGTACATCTATGATGTATGTGTTTTATATCCACATGGTTCATCAGTTTTGAGAGCTCAATTAAGGGCATTGGACAAAAAACGAGGCAGATCTAAATCTCAAGTGGGCCACACCACAGGAAAACAGTGTTGATTGAACGTCCATCATTAAAAACTTCCTAGGGCCCACTATAATGTTTATTTGCCATCCAACCTGGCCGTCTGTCTCGTGGGACTACAATAGGCCAGGGGTAAGGTTCGTAGGCGGATCTGAAGCCCAAGTGGGCCATACCACAAGCAACGGTTGGAACAGAATCTGGATTGCACCGTTTTCAACCAAACAGCAAGTTCCGGATGAAACCTGGGTTCCACTCTAGTTTCTGCAATTTTGGATTCCAACAGTAGAATCTAGATTTCCTCTAGAATCTGGATGCTGCAACCAAACAGGCCCTTACTGATTCTTTTCTTTGTACTTCCCTTTTTTCTGTAATACGCACTTATCATATCTTCAGGAAAGGGTAGGCAGGTAAACTGTTGGTTCATGTCTCCTGAGCCCTTTAGAATGGAATTAAATTTTTGCAAACGGAAAATTAATACTACACTTTCCTCTTTCTTCTTTCTTTCCTTGAACCCTTGTACCTTCATTTACTACATTATCTTTTTGGCACATTGGTCACTCAGCCATCTTTTTGCCAATGGAAGAATGTATTCTTCTACTCGTATTCATCATTCTCTCATCTTTTTGTGCATTTGTGCAATGGATAGTGATTTAAATGATTATAAACAGTTCAGTTGTTGAAGCTATATATGTTTTGCAGTTGCATCTTTAATTTTCATATCGAGCCAGTATATTATTTCTTAACAGTACTCTGTGTGTGTGTACTTTCTTTGATCTTGGTATTGAGGCATATTGTTGCAAATTAATTGGTCATTCACTATTGAAGGAGTAATTCGTGCTTTTGTGCTCTTGTGATGCTATTGGCCTTTTCTATACTGATCTTGTGTCACTACAAAACATCATTTAGGTTTTATTCTAGTTTAAACCTACATATACAGTATTGATTTCTGAGAAATCAATTGTTGTCATGTTGGACGCAGACAACTTAACTGACTTACAGTGGTGGAGGATTCACATTATTACCTATTACCGGCACGGTCAATAACTTATCATCACTCCAGTTAACCATTTGTTAGTTTAAAGAAATTCTTGGTTTTGGCAAGGCCAATATGATTCCTAGCAGCTAAGGCGTAGTTCAATCTGTTAGGTTCTTCAATTTGTTTGAAAATAAAGGATTAAAAAGAAAATATCTTTGATTACTATTAAAAAGAACAATCTCAAACAAACCAGGATCAAATTTTGGATAATTTCTTGGTGAACATGATCTGCCATAATCCCTTCGATTCCTACATTTACGTGCCAGACTTATTTGTTACATGTTTAGTACTTGCTGCTTGGCCAAAGTATACTTCTTTTTTGTCTTATTTACTTTATTAGAATTTCTATAGAACCATGTTAATGTACCTTTTGCAGTAATGATAATATAACTTTCTTGGAGATGGAGCAGGCTAGAGGATGCTGGCTATGCTGTTGGCGCGAGAGTTCTAGAACTGCTATGCCATAGAGATAAGGTATAAAACTTTTTTATGCAAATGGGTTCTACTACTGATAGTTTCTTGGAAGAGAGGCTGTTGTTAAAAATATTAATAAATTACCAAATTGAAATTCTAAACAATATATATTAGCAATATGTTGGTCAGATCATTTGGTAAAGTACTAAGGCTGTGCTTAAATACACTATTGAAATGAATTGCCACAATTAGTTAAATGAAGTGGAAATTACCAAATTGTAATTTCCTTCGTACTCAAATATAGGGATTGGGCTCCAAATTGCAATCACATTACTTTAAAGTGGGCCTTGAAAGGAACATAACTGCAAGTTGGGGATGCTTCCAATGCTGTTACAATCCATCATTTCCTCTTGATTGGAACTGAATATTTGAAATTCATTTCAGTTTTGCATCCAGATGTGGCCTAAAGGATTGAACTCGACTCTCTTGAAGCCAACTTCCTGCAACCCATGAAGAAAATGTTGGAAGAATTGTAACATCCGATCTTAAGAAAACTCAGACAATAATCTTAAAGACAACTTGGCCTGAGATCTGATGGTACAAAGTATTATGACAAAAAAGCAAGTCAGAGTTTTGTTCTCATATTAAAAAAATAAAAAAAGAGGAAATATCTTCTCTCTTACTATGCATGTGTTCAGATAAATGTGTGGTTCTAGGCTTCTAGTATTATATTATCGAAAACAAAAGGTTTATTTGACTCTGGTCTCTGAGACTTGTACTTATGCACTATCTGTTACACGATGGACTATTGCAGCCATCAGCAAATTTTTGGCCAATAGAACATGAGTAAAACAGAAAAAACATTCTCAATATAACTTGTTTAGAATTTATTGTCATTAAAAAAAATATTTGTTTTATGTTTTTGCCAGATGCACAACACATGCCTAGTTTGCTTTTGTATAATCTCCTCTGACTGAATTTTCTCTTTGTGCCAAAAAGGAATAAGGAACACACAAACGAATAGGATTAGACATATATTGCAGCTGGTATGTATTGTATGCATATCACTTTTTTGGGAAAACCAACATGATGCATTTTTCGTAGCTGATATGCGACTATGGGAACTCTGTCTAGAAGCAATGCAGCAGCCGGTCCCAAGGCTGGGTATAGTAGGTTTGCTCTGCTTGGGGATATGAGGTCTCTCTACTTGACTGGGGGGTTTCTGAAGTGAATGGATTTGTTTCTTGGGCCATGTTATGCAAGCAACTTAATGGGGTCCTCAGGGAAGGATATGCATAACAAGTGGAAAGAGGTTTTCTTTGGGAATGTGTCAAGCGTGGAGGCTACTACTAGTTGTATCTCTTTTCCCAGTGAAGGGTGGAAGTTCTTTATTGGGGGCACTTTCAAGGGATCCCAAAAATTTGGCTTTGGGGGAATGATTTGGGACAAAGGGGTGAACTAATGTATTTTGTTTGGAGGGAATGATTTGGTAGGCAGGGGCTCAGAATCTTCTCTTCTTCCTTTTCCAGCCGTATTTTGGTGATTTGCAATTCTCTGGATTGATTGAGTGGGTTGGAAAGAAGCTGTTGGAGACCATGGAGATTTGTCCTTTATATGAGATTCTGAATTGAGCTTTGAGGTTAAACACTTTGTTATCTGCCAACTCTAAGGAGGCCATGAATCTCATATTGAAACTTGAAAGTGTTATACACCTATCCCTTTCTGTTAGGGGCTTATCCTTGAACTTTTATTTCTTTTAATGATTTTTTGTTATTCTTAAAAAAAGTATACCAGGACAGTATTTTTCACACTCTAAAATCCAAAAGCATTGTAATTTGCAGGTCATAATTCTTTGGCCTGAACATGGAATTTTTAGATGATGGCATATAACCAATCCGTAGAGTTTTACAAACACCTCCCAACATGCTCACATGCGAAAGATATATGAGCATTCTTAAGTTGGGTTCCACCATGTAGATGACCTGGTCTGATGTTAGCCTACCAACTGATCAGGTGGGCTGCACATGTACACTGAATTTGAACACTCAGCAGTGCTTTTTAAGCCTTAACTTGTTTCCTTACGTGTTTCTCACATTGTGAGTTGATGATCTTGATTTTCAGCCAGGTCACCAAAACAGTGAACCCATCTCATGCCCTGATCTGGTGTCCACGACTCATGTCGGGTTGGCACTTGTGGCCACATGTAGAGGTGTGTGATGAGATGCATGTGGGCTTAACAAATTCCTCATTACATAATGAATCTTACCTGTCACACCATATTAAATTCTGAACGCATAGCTATGAGCTATAGGAGATGTAGGTAACACAGTGACATTGTCAAAGGAATGTGGTAATGTCAATCAATACAAGACACACCTACAGGAGATGTATGTACTTTTGACCAAAATACACCCAATAATAGATATCTACTCAATCAATACAACTATTGACTGCCTTCTCTATGCTTAATAGTTGAATGATACAATGATATCTTAAATATTGCTGGAAATGTGTGGAACAATCTGAATTATGGTACTGTTTAGTCCAAGGGTAATTTCTGCAAATGCATTCATATGCTTCTGGATATTTCTGATGTTTCAATTGAATGAGGATTTCGTAAGAAAATTGGTTGATATGGTTGACTTCATTATCATGTTGATACATTCCAATCTTATGCCACAGGGAAACAGAAGGGAGACACGATTGTTGGGGATTTTGTCCTTCGTACACAGTACAGTATGGAAGGTCCTATTTGGAAAGGTAAGCAGTCTTTGACCCTTCTCATGTTGGACTTCAAAATTGATGTCCTTTGAGGTGTATCATTTTTCTCACAAAGAAATCTCTACATGTACTATTGTCATCGTTTCGTTTAAGTTATAAGTTTGTCATTATCTTAGCACAGAAAATGCTATGATTATGGATGTAAACTGATTGGGTTTCTTTCTGGATAGCTTGCATTAAACTTTTACCAGTTTTCTGAAAGATGATGACCTATGGTCCAACTGAAGGGATAACGCTTAGATGATGATGATGAGTTTTCTGAAAGATGAAAACCTATTATGTGGAAGTTTTGACACGTCGACCTCTGAAACCTTCATTTATATATTTTTTTTATAGCTTTTGAAGGTTTTGCTGTTGGTACCTTAGTCCCATTTTGTCTTGATTTAAATTTTCCGAGAGCCTTGGCATCTTCCTCTTGGAGTCCTTTTTTTTTTACTTCAAGAATTCAGCTGTGGTGCCTTCAGTTGGAGACACTTGTTCATTTTGAACCATCACATTCACACCATGTATATCGATTAAAAAAAATGTATTCCATGTGCAGAAAATCATCTTATGTGGTTTTTTACTTGATAATACTGATAGGTGGCTGACTCACTTGAGAAAGGCACTGAACATGAAGATGAATACATGATCAGTGAGAAGGAACTCCTTGTGAATAGGTACTATTTTCATCTATTGTATTTGGAACTGTTTTATAGAAAACTAACGGCAGCTGTTTCTGCAAGTTAACCAGATTTATTTCCAACTTTTTCTTTTGTTTGAAGATTTATTTCCATACCAAAAGACATGGGGACCTTCAATTGTGGGGCATTTGTTGCTGGAATTGTAAGGGTGAGCAAACAATACTATAGGAGCTCTCTCTCTCTCTCTCTCTCTCTCTCTCTCTCTCTCTCTCTAAAATTATTAAAAGGAAAAAGCAGCTACTCTCTCTCTCTCTCTCTAAATTTGTTAAAAGGAAGATGCAGCTACAAAGATGGGACTAAGATTACAAATCCTAATTTTTAGGACTGCTATCTCACTGGCTTTGCTTCAACATATAATCTGGTGTTTGGAGATAAAACTAAAAGAATCTGTTTATTTCTGTCAAGGGTGTCCTAGATTGTGCGGGTTTTCCAGCTGTAGTAACAGCTCATTTTGTACCCATGGAGGGCCAGCAGCGACCGCGGACCACCATCTTGATAAAGTTTGCTGAAGAGGTATGTTCTATATTATCATCTCCTAATATTCTCATTAGCCCTTGAGTCTTCGATCAGATAGGATCAACATGCTTGCAGTCAGGTTAAACGTGAACACATACATAACTTCCAAACCATTTTGAATTCAAGTCATCCTCCATTGGGAAGAGAGAACAATCTAACCAGATGAGAGGCCCAGCCAGTGCCGCAGGCATTTCGATCTGCACTCCAAACAGGTTCAGTCACTGTTTCAAAGGGTCTCGAGAGGTGGCATCATCATATGTTATATATTTAGTGCTAAAACATACCTGTCACAGTTGAACGGTTCATAGCAATTTGTACTGGATCAACCCACGTGAACTGTTTATTTTATTCAGCTTGTTGAGGGGCTGCCTGAATCTTTTTAAACCACTGCGATAGTGGGAGGCCACTATGAACTAAAACTAACTCTTCAAGATATAACGTGCACTGCTGCACATGTAAATTCTCTTACATTTGTATGCGTTGCACCCTGCAGGCCTAAGAAAAAGGTGCTTCATAAAGATCATGTCCAGTTATGATGTACTGAGGGCTGTGTATATGCATAGATGATGGATCAAAGATATAGGCAGAGTTTGGAGAATGTATGCCAACATGAGCCTGACCCAAGCCCAAGCTCAAAAATTTTTGGTTGGGCGCTGTCCTAGGCCCAACCTGACCCGGCACAGCCCGAGAATTGATAAAATCCCTGTTCCCACTTGAATGTTGCTAATCTATCCATTGATCAAGTACGCCACACATGTACAAAGAAATAGACACCTAGAATGAAATCAACGATTCGATGGTCTACTTTCAAGATGCATGTGTTGCCTAATCAAGAATTAGAATGGCATATTTGTAGGATTTAAGACATGCACATGAAGTTGGGTCGATGCCGGTCAGGCTAAAATGACTTGAGCCCAAGACTGACCTAGAAATTGATTGGGCCATGCATGCCAGACCCAAGCCCTGCCCATGGGCCAAGTTAATAGGTCCAAGCCTGGTCCAAAGCCAGGTCAGGCCCATTGGGCCAAGCAAGTCACCCTTAGTCCCACAAAACAAGTGATCCAAATTATCTTCCATCTTTTTGGCACAGAAAACTCGTTTTTAGGGCAAGATTGCTGTTTTGTGGGTGGACTGTGTCCGCCCCCAATCTCAACGGCTGTAATTTGGATTTCTTGTTGGGTTGCTGTCTCGGCGTCCTTGCCCCTCTTGTTGTATTTGCTGTTTTTTGGGCTTAGTGCTTAATAAATTTCCTTATCTTTCAAAAAAAAAAAACCTGTTTTTAGGGGAGGATCATCTGCTGCTTTGTCAGATTATCTACTTTGGTCTGTAAGAACTAAGAACTTTTAGGCGTCAGTTGCCAAGCTGACCTTGAAGTCTAGGCGGAACAGGGGCAATACCAAACTTTGCGAAGGATCTCCCTCTCTGGAGGTACTAATCCGGCAAAAGGATTTCATAGAAAATTTTCTGTTTTGACCTCATCCAGATTTTCATGTTGTTAGTGGATGTATCAATGCCAACCTCGCAAAGCATAGTTTTGAATTAGGGTTGGTTTTGAATCAATGCATTGTTTTTTATATGGTCGCAAATTTTCCTAAGCCTTCCTAAAAATCTACCTCGCCATACTTTGGACCAGCCCCTCCAGCTCATAAGCATCAGGATTGGTTTTGAATCAATGCATTCCTTTTGAATTTGACTCACTATATTTCAGCGTTGCCACTCTTAGCCCTCGAATCAATGTGTTCACTTGCTACAAGAATGCCATCAAGAATTTGTCTCTCCTTGACAGAATTTCCTTGGAACTGGGAAATAACGGAAGCTCATAGACTCCTGTAGCTTGATTGAGAGAACATTTACGAAAATTTTATATATACTTCTAACCAAACTAATAGGGTCTAAAATCCTTGATCTCTATTGGCTTGCCGTTTTTTGGTGTGAGCGTAATGGAAGTCACAGTAAGGCCTTCACTCACCATCAACCTCTCATGAAACTCACAAATGCAGCTCATGATATTATGTTTGAGAGTGTCCCGATTTCTAAAAGGGCCCTAATGCTTTATCGCTGTCCATATCCCACACAACATTCGTGATTTATCTTCTCTATTTCTTCTTTCAAGCCACTCTGCCATCTCCGAAGGAAGAAGACGCTTGAAGCAAAGACCATTGAGTGTTGGTCTCAAGATCAGTTCTTTGGAATATAGCTTTATACAGAGATCTACTATTGTGCTTCCCACTTGGCCTGGGTCCTCTACGAGTGTCTTGAATGCACAATTTGTGTATGTAATTTGATCTGGTCCCATTCACCATCTTATGAAAGAAAGCTTTGGTTTTGTGCCCTTGAGCTATTTTTCCATGGATTTTTTCTCCTGCAACTTCTTCTATTCCCAACAAAGCGAGATTTAAAAACAAGAAATAAAGAAAGAAAGAAAAAAAAAAAACTTTTGAGCTCTGATTTAAAAAAAGCAATAACTAAAACTTTGAGCACTTCCCTTTCTTTTAGCCTGCCTCAAAACTTGTCAGCCTCCTTTTTCCCTGTGAATGCACACAGTACTGTTCACAATTTCTTCTTTCCTCTGCTCTATACTTCTTCAAAAGCCTAAAACCAACACATCCTCCATTAGAGATCCCGAACCAAGTGGCAATCATTTGAACATACCCATGTTCCTTCAAACACCAATTCGTAGATGGCCCAGAAGCAATGCTGGAAGATTCTAAACAAATGGGTGCAAGTTCCCAACCTAACCTAGGATGAACATATTATTCCCCTGACTGGGCAACTGATCCTTTTGATCAGCGTTCGTCCACCTGGTTCTATATTTTTAAGAGATTCTCTTGATCAAGGTATATGGCTCATCCAACAAGTACCGTGTTATGACTCAAAAGACAGTTGAGGTTGTTTGGCTTTGCTGGTTACTTGCAGAGATTAGATTCACGTGAATAAGGGTCTAATTTCACTCTTTTGTGAAAATAGGAGTCATCCAAATAGAGCAATCCAATGTTTGATGAGAGAACGGAATACATTGAGGTAGATTGTCATGTTGTTAGAGAAAAATATCTTAATGGGACTGTTTCCTTGCTGGATGTTTCATCATCATTGCAGCTCACAGACTTCTTCGCGAGTCTTGGGCTAGTGTTAGACATAATTTCCTTCTAAGCAAACTTTTGATGGTTTCACTTGATTTATAAGCATCTTGATGGGCAGGGGTGTTAGAAATGTGTATACTTAGCGGTTAGTTCACTTGTATATAATTGAAGGCAGTTTATTTTCCCTTTTTTTTTTCTCTTGTACCTGTACATGTTTTCTAGTTAGTAGAAATTTTGTGCATTTCCTATTCTACTTTAGGTTTCCTTAAATTTATAGGTTCTATGAAATCTTGTTTTGCTAAAAAGTAAGGCCATGCATTCCGTAAGTAAAGCCAGCATTCATATCCTTTCTCACAACCTCTATCCAAGTTCTTTTAGGCCTTCCACCCTGTTTTTCTTAGCTTGTGACCTTACCATCTTAAATGGCTCTCTCATTATTTTATCTCCAATTGTGACCTCACCCAAGTTGCTTCAAATGACCACATTCGGAGTTCTATCCTTCTTACCTTCCCATACATCCATCTCAACATCTTAACCATTTTGTTCCTAAGAGAGAAATTCCTCCCCTTGTCTAGCCTTTTCTTTTAGTTTCTTTACACGCGCACACAACACACGTCCATGCACGGGGAGGGAAGCTCAATACCACTTGCACATAGCACCAAGGGTGTTCCAAACCACCCGAACTTTAGGAAGGCTCCAAGGTTCTTCAATGGTCTCTAACCACCCTGTACAAGGGGAGGGAGGGAGGCTTGATACCACTTGCACATACCACTAGGAGTGTTAGAAACCACCTGAACTTCAGGGAGGCACCTAAATTCTTCAATGGTCTCTAACTACTCTATTGATAGTGTCTCTGGGGGCCCATAAATTCCTTACAAGATATTATTCTTGCACGATCATTTTCGGTCACCTAGGCCACATTCTCTGATTTGTTTATGAAAGCGCCTAGATTCTTCAGTGGGCTCTAACTAGCCTCTTTTGAGAGTGTCTTTGGGACCCACAAATTACTTACAAGCTAAGACCCAAGATAGTATTCTTACACGATCATTTTTACTTACCTAGGCCACATTCTTTGATTTGTTTATGAAGGCGCAATTATTCCTTGCCTTGGAAGAGAATCTCCATAGAAACTTTAGGAGGTGCCTAGATTCTTACGTGGTCCGACCACCCTCTATTGAGAGTTTCTTTGGGGAAAGTTTGTCTTGTTCTCTCGTGCAAATCTTGCAAGCTAAGTCTGAAGATATTGTTCTTCCACAAACATTGTCAGTCATCTATGCCATGTTCTCTAATTTGTGTATGGAGGCCCTAATTATTCCTTTCCTTGGAAGGGAATTTCCATAAACTTTGGCGAGAGAAAAATAGAGAGAAAGGGAAAACAAGTATCTCTGGAGAGCGGCGATTTGGTCGGGGTAGCGAAAGAAGAAGACGGTCAAGGAGGTTGGGAGATAGCAAGTAGGAGAAGGGTGGAGCGCCAGAGAACCATAAGGAGAGGTCCGTCCAGGCTATTAGAATACCCGACCCTCTTTGTTGAAAATTTTCAAGCAGGGTGGCGACCAGTTAACTTCGAAAAGGTGTTTGGACGGGCGGAGATAGTAATGGAGGTGGTGATTCTAAGAGAGAAATTCCTCAACCCTTTGAGGATTCGCATTCGTCTGAATAAGCTCTGAGCAAGAGATTGAAACACAATCCATTTACTGAACGGGGAAAGCTTTAGAGGTTTTAAACTGAGTGTCCAGAGGGCACGATATGGTCCAAAACGAAAGAATAGAGGGGGATATTTGGAATAAGCAGAGAAAAATGGAGGTTAGAACGCAGAGGATGGACACTTCAAGGGTGGCAGCTTCATCGAAACAGGGTCCTAGCTATGGAGTCACAAACTCTAGTAGTTGGGAAATCTTACAAACAGGAGATGATGAACAATAAAAAAAAAGGGACCAAAGGAGGTAGAGAGAGGGGAATCTCTGGTAGAGAAGTGGGTATGTAGGTTGTTCGCAAAGGAGGGCCCAAAGGTGCAAATACATAAGGTCTTGGAGAATTCATTGAAGACTTTTGAGTTCTTGGAGGATTTAATGAAGACTTTGAGTTCTGTTTTGTTGTCTCAGTAAATCCGAAGCCTGAGAGATTCTAAACTGGTGGAATGGTTATCTCAGAATTGCAAAGGTTTGGATGAACAGGATATTATGGTGAAGAAATTCCAGAAATATGTATTTTTGGTTTCCTTCAGGTGTCAAGACCACACAGATATCATCTTGTCCACAGTGCAAGACCGTTCAAAATGAAATAGTGAGAAAGATTAAAAAATGGGACGAGTGGTCTGTGTTTGGCTAGGAGGAACATTGGTATCAAATTTGGAATATACAAATAGAATTTTGGATTGATGACATTTTCAAGGAGATCGGTGCATGCATTGGGTGGTGGTGGACATAGATCCTTGAACAAATAGCAGCAACGAGTTGCGTTTTGCTAGATTGCGAACAAGGAAGAAGAGGGTTCAATCCTTTATAGAGACGATAAGTTTACTTGTTAAGGGTGCTAGGGTGTTGGTTAAGGTGTTTCGAGAACCAGAGGAGCAAGCACAAAGTGAGGAAGAAGATTGCAGGAACCTATTAAAAATCGTATTTATGAGGAAGAGATGGACGTGGCTGTAGAAGCGATACATGGCATAGTCTCGGACGCAGTTTTAAATAACAAGGAGAGAGTTTGTTGCGGGAGACAATATTTTCGATGAGAGGAAACACTTCTCGAACTTTTGCCGACGAATTTTCACGTGACTTCTTCTCAGGTCCCCACACAAGTTCCTATACTCCACACATGTGACAGAACCAACTTAACAGAAGTTGAGCCTGAGCCTGTTTTGGTTCCAGCAGTTGAAGGGAGTGTACAGGAGAAAAAGAAAGCGGATGGAAATTCGATGCGGGTATTTCATCTGCAACTACCAGGGTCCCTTTCTGAGTCATTGGATCTTCTCGATAAGTCACATGTAGCTGATTTGGGAGCCTGTTGTATAACAATGGAAGATTTGCAGATGCTCTGAAGGCAAAAAGAATCGAGGTAGAGTCTATAGAACTTGGTAATCAATATCAGAGAACCCTAACAAAAATACAGAGCGTCGTTATCTCCCAAATGGTGACCTACAATTTTTTTGGAGGGGAAATAGATTCGATTAATGGGGATGAAGAACAAGAAGATCCAATGTGCCTAAGGTTGTCGATTGTAGAAGCCTCAATCAGATGAGGCAATGGGAAGATGGTCTAGAGAGTTTTAAAGAATCAGGGGAACCAAAAATGATGACCCCATCAGCAATTGAGCATCGAGCGATTATCGCAGAATCAGTGACTTTACATCCAGAGGTAATTAATGGGGCTAATGACGTAGAATCGAAAAGTATCCATGGGACAAGGTATGAAGCGTATAAAGATGGTTGCATTGGAAATTACTCTGTTGGTGGGGTCCATGTTCGACGACTGGCTGAGGGATTACATAGCCTTCTTTGATTTTGTCGAAGAGAGGCAGACAATCGATACAATCAGATAACAACCCTGCCCCAATGGAGCTTCGGAGTCTGCCGGCAACGTAGTTCCGAAATGGATCCTGCGGTTTGTTTCAGACCCTCTCACAGTTCTTCCATGGAAAGATCTCTGGAGTGGATCGCCCAATTGGACTTGCCGGCAGTGCCTTCGGGCCACAGGCGACGCCCCGCGGCTGAGAGCACTTCGTCATCGGAGGGGCCTACTAGTACTACCACCAAGACTACCAATCCGAAGCTGGTCCCACTATAGTTGTAGTTGAGATGCCCAATTGACAGATGGGGTCAACAATAGAGAGATGACAACTTTGGCGAATGTCAACAAGGATGCGAGTAATCCAGAGATGGAAAACACAGAATCAGGTCTTCTGGAATCAGCAAGTACCCAAAGATCATGAGTTGGAATGTTAAGTAGCTGGGGTGTCCATAGAAGTATCGCCAAATAAAAGACTTGTGTAAAAGGTTTAAAGTACAAATCACAGCATTCCAGGAAACAAAACTGGAGGGGATAGAACAGGGGGTGGTAAATTCAATATGGTAGGGGCAGATGAAAGTTGGGCAACCTTAGATGCACCAGGGACAACTGGGGATATACTGGCTGTTTGGGACACAAATTTGGAGCATAGAAGATTGCTGGAGAGAGAAATATTAGATATCCTTGTTGCTCAAAGAAGTCTCCTCAAGCTTTCGATGGGTATTCTCAACAGTACATAGTCCTTATTTGGCCGAGACTTCGGTATGAGTTTTAAGAGTTGGACGTATGTAGGAGTAGATCGAGATTACCTTGGCGTATGGGTGGTGATTTTAATGAGGTCATATTTACTTATGAGAAATCAAATGGGGGAAGTAAAACTAGCAGCATGCGAAAATTTTCAAATTGGATTTATAGAAATGATATGGTTGATATGGGCGAAGTCAGATTCACGTGGTCGAATGGTCAAGCGATGGCGACAAAGTCGAAATTAGACCATTTTCTCCTCTCACACAAATGGGTGGAAAATTTTCCGTTGTCATTCCAACGGGGTTTGTCAGGGCCAATATCTAACCATTGTCCAATATTGCTAGAGATGGTTGAAAGAAGATTGGAGCCCCCGTCCTTTTAGATTTGAACTTGATTGGCTAGAAGTTGAGGGTTTTGCGGAAAAGGTGGTTGAATGATGGATGAGGGAAGGGTGGAGGGTAAGTCAAAGGTACATGATGCTATAGTTGATCTCTATAAGTGGCTCTTATCGAGGGAAGAGTGGTATAGGCCGTCTCTTGATTATCTGAATTTTGCTTCTTTTCCATTAGAAGTGGCAGATTCCTTGGGAAAGGTCTTTTCAGAGGAAGAAATTAAATGGGTAGTGTTACATTTGGGAAGTGATAAGGCTCTTGGACTGGACGGTTTTTCGATTGCATTTTATCAAAGGTTTTGGGAGGTGGTTAAGAAGGATGAAGTTGCCTTTATGAACGAATTTCATGAGAAAGATTACATTGCTTTGGAATTAGGGGCTATGTTTATAGCTGTTATTCCTAAAAAAGGTGTCAAATGCTTATGGGATTTTAGACCCATTAGCTTATTGGGAAGTGCTTACAAGATTCTGGCTAAGGTGTTAGCTTCAAGATTTCAAGGGGTGCTGGGTGAAGTCATTTCGGTATCACAAGGGGCGTTTGTGGAAGGAAGCCAGATTGTGGATGATAGCTTTTTGGTGGCAAATAAATGTATTCATTCTTGTATCAGGAAAGGGTCGAAAGGCATAGTTTGCAAGCTAGACATAAAAAGGCATATGATCAGTGTGGATTGTGACTTCTTGGATTATATGATGAAGAGGTTGGGATGCAGAGTTAAATGGCGATCGTGGATCCAGAAATGTGTGAGGTCGACAAAGTTCTCAATAATGGTGAATGGTTCTCCGAACAGCTTCTTCTTAGTGTCTAGAGGTCTATGGCAAGGGGATTCCCTTACTCTATATTTATTTGTGGTGGTCATGGGGGCTTTGGGTAGAATGATAAATAAAGGGGCAGAATTGGGCTTGGTGAAAGGATTCGGTGTGGATAAATTAGAGTTTCATATTTCTCACTTGTAGTATGCGGATAACACATTGTTATTTTGTGAAGCAGACGATATGTATGTTGAAAATCTCCATTTGATTATCATTTCTTTTGAAGTCGTTTCGGGGTTAAAAATCAATATTAGCAAGGGTGAAATATTGGGGGTGGGGGTCTCGAAGGAGGCGCTAAAGAGTTTTGCTCAAGCACTTAGATGTAGGGAGGGCTCCTTCCCTACTACATATCTTGGCCTTCCATTATGCATTGGTAGGTTGATGAAACATCTTTGGGATAGAGTAGTCGAAAGGTTTTAGCCGAAGCTATCTCTGTGGAAGACTCGTCAATTATCGTTGGGAGGAAAAATTACTTTGATTAAGGTGGTGATGTCTAACCTTCTAGTCTATTTTATGTCTTTGTTTAAATGCCCGATGTCGATTCTAGAAAGATTGGATAAATTTAGACAGGACTTCTTGTGGAATGGATTGGGAAGAGGTATGTAAGCCATTGGGGGGGGATTGAGAAATCTGGAAGATATGAATATAACCTTATTAGGAAAATAGGTTTGGAGATTCGGGGTAGAGGTGGGTTCTCAGTGACGAGCAGAGATCATTAGGAAATATGGGGTCGAAGAAATGGGGTGGTGGACTTAGGTCACTGTTACTTTACATGGCCTCTCACTTATGGAAATATGTGGCCTTAGTAAAACATGAAGTATGGGAAGGGGTGGGTTTCTTGTTGGGGAATGGGAAGAATATTAGACTTTGGGAGGTTAGATGGGTGGGGAATCATAAACTCAGCGATTTTTTTTTCCCCATAGTTGGCGGGGATTTCAGCTGAGGAGGGGTTGGGGGTAGCTAGTTGTTTTTTAATAGTCGGAGGGAAGGTAGTATGGGCCCCACCATGTAGGTAGAATTTGGTATATGAAGAAGTTGTAGAACTTATTTGTTTGTTGGAGCTGTTAGCAAATATACCTTCGGTTCTTTCAGATTTGGATTCTACGAAATGGCTAATAGACAAGTCCGGCATATTTTCAGTAAAATCCTTCTATATGCTCCTAAGTAGGGCTGTCTCTAGTGGTGGGGTTTGTTTGACAGCGTTCATTTGGCGGTATGGTGCTCCTCCAAAGGTGGCGGCTCTTGCATGACTAGTAGGGAGGAAGAAGGTGCTTACAATAGATAATCTTCGCAAATGAAGTCTTTTTCTCCTGAATGTTCATTTAACGTGTATGCGAGATGAGGAATCGGTGGATCACCTCTTCCTTCACTGTTCTTTTACAAAAGGGTTATGGGATACTTTTTTTCGTTTTGTTCAGTCTTATGGGTTTCACCAAATTCAATTGAGAGCTTCTTTTTTATGTGGAATGGTGGGGGTTCAACGGAAACTAGGAGGAAAGTCTAGCGGTTGTTTTTTGCTAGCAGGCATTTGGGATTTGTAGCTAAAAAGGAACGATAGATGCTTTAGGAATGGCAAGAGTTAGGTTTTTCAGATTTTTAGTAGAGCCAAATCTCTTGTAATAGGCTCTTCAAAAAATAAAAAATAAAAAAAAAATCTATCCAATGTAATAGAATGGGCATTATCATCAAAGATTTTAGCTTCTTTTTTGGAGTTTTGGGTGGGATTGTAATCTTTTTGGTTTTTGTATATTTATATAGCTTAAGCACAAGTTCCACTTAATTAAGTGGGAAGATGTGTGCAAACCAACGACTCAGGGAGGTGCAGGAGTTCGCAACCTGGAAGTTATGAACGAGGCTCTGTTAGGTATGTGGGCTTGGAGATTCGTCATCAAGGTAAGCAGCTTATGGAAGAGGTGGTCGTTAGAAAATATGGTGTCGAAGCAAATGGCAAGTGGACTAAAGCTTCGTCTCGATATAGGTCATGCTCTTTATGGAAATCGGTGAGCCTTTTTAAAGAAGAGATCTTGAAGAATGTGGGCTATGTTCTTGGGAATGGAAGAAGAATTCGGTTCTAGGAAGATGTTTGGGTTGGGACACAAAAGTTGAGCGTATTATTTCCCAAATTAGTAGGAATTGCATCCAACCCTAATATATCAGTGGAGAGGTGTTTTTTTAAGCACGAGGAACAAGTAGTTTGGGCTCCTCCCTGCAGAGGGAATCTCTATGATGAAGAGATGGAAGAGTTTGTGTGGCTTCTTCAACTCCTTGCAAGTTAGCGCCCTACCCTTTTGGAAGAAGATTCTCAGGTCTGGCTTTTGGACAAGTCTGGTAGATTCTCGGTGAAGTCTTTCTATAAAAAATTAGCGGGGCGGCAAGATGCCCAGGAGGTATGTCACACTAATCATGTATGGCACTATGGAGCTCCATCCAAGATGGCGGCCTTCTCTTGGCTAGTAGGTAGGAAAAAGGTTCTTACAGAAGATAATCTTTGTAGGCGCGGCATGGTAAATCCCAAATGTATGTCTTCTCTGCTACAATTCTGAGGATTCAATGGACCACTTATTTATTCATTGCTCGTTTGCGTCTGCGATTTGGATCGGTTTCATCTCTTTGTTCGATGTTCCATGGGCTAATCCGGGTAACGTAGATCAGTAGTTTTGGGCTTGGCATGGAGGGGGCACAAATAAAAGTGGTAAACGAATTTGGCATTTAAGCCTATTGGCAGGTCTTTGGAGCATTTGGTTGGAGAGAAATGATCGATGCTTTAAGAACCGAAGGGCTAGCCCTCTTGAAGTGTTTAAAATGGCAAATCAGCTTATAGACTGGGCGGTAGCTGCAAATTTTCTATCTGCTGATCATGTTCCTGCAAGTTGGTCAGCTTTGTACAGTGTTGTATAGTGTATAGCTTCTGGTTTCTTATGTCTTTTTTGGCCTTTGGTCTCTTTAATAAATCTCTTTATCATTGTTTCAATATATATATATATATATATATATATATATATATATATATATATATATATATATATATATATATATATATATATATATATATATATGAGCTTTTGCGAAATAATATTATCATCGCTTCAAAAAAAAAAAAAAAAAAAAAAGCCCATGAACTTTTGCCTCTTGGATATTATTCTTCCACAAACATTTTCAATCACCTAGGCCACATTCTCGGATTTGTTTATGAAGGCCCCAATTATTTTTTCCTTGGCAGTGACAATTTCAATAGATTTTTGCCTCCTGGCTTGCCCCTTGAGCTCCCATCAAACTTTAGCTTCCACATACCACTGGGAGGGTTTCAAACCACCTGAACTTGAGGATGACACCTAGATTGTTCAATGGTCTCCAGCCACCCTCTATTGAGAGTGTCTTTGGGGATTCCCACAAATTCCTCACTAGCTAGGACCCAAGATATTATTCTTCAACGAGCATTTCCAGTCACATAGGCCATGTTCTTTGATTTGTTTATGAAGTCCCCAATTATTCCTTTCCTTGGAAGGCAATTTCCATCCTGGATTACCCCTTTGAGCTCCCATCAAGTTAGCTTCCACATATCACTAGTTAGGACAAGGCTTAGATCAATGATGATGATGATGATGATGCCACTAGGATGATTCCAAACCACCCAAACTTTAGAAAGGTGCTTAGATTCTTCAGTGGTCTTTAACCACCCTCTTTTTAGAGCGTACTGGAGACTCCTGTGAATTCCTTGCAAGCTAAGGTGCAAGACATTATTCTTCCACAAACTTCTTGAGTCACCTAGGACACATTCTTTGATTTGTTTCTGAAGGCCCCAATTATTCCTTTCATTGGAAGAAGACAATTTCCATAGTGCTGCCTCTTTGTGCTTTGTAACCAAAGTTCCACACTTGTAGAAGCTTATCCACAAAAGGGGGCATTTGACCAACAACCTTTGGCAGTAGATAAGAAGTTGGCTGACGGTCTCATCAGCTTTTAAGCACAAGTAACCACCATTCACAATAATTCTTTGCCCATTCGGAGGTGATAGGTCATGCAAGGATTTTACCTAATCCCACCATTCTATAGAAACATGTGACTCTAGGTGGGATTCTGTTCGTCCAAAGCAAATTCATTGGTGTTTTTGCTTCACTCTCTGGTGATCGTCAACTAGTTTGTACTACTAATTCTGGTTTTGATGAGTGAAGAGTAAAAACTTGTGAGTGACTGGGCAAGAGGTATATGTTGAAACACGTGATGGAATTTGGATAAATCATGAGATTCGTACTAGTTCACCTTGCGCATTCAAGTCATCAGATAAAATACTTTGCAGCTCAGATGTCATTTTGTGGTTTATCATGTTGCAGATTTTGTGCTCTATATTTTGTGGATTGGTTGAACCTTAATGGTTGAAAGAAAAACGCCTCACTAATCTGGACTGTCTTGTTATATTTCAGGTACTTCGAAGGGAAGCACGTTTAGGCTGAAGTATCTGTATCTAGTGTGGCCGAATGGTGAGTGTCATCCTCTTGAACATCTATCAGGGTGGAAAGACTGTTGAAATTTTAACTGACTTTTATTAATTCGAGATGAACAACCAAACAAGGAGAAGAAAAGAAACCCATTATTCCATACGAACTTGTACAGATATTGTAGTCCATTTGGATGTACCCTTAAATCGGCATTTGTTTCATGCTTTTGATCGAATCCATCTGCTTCGTGTAAGGGGCTGCTTTCTCAGACCAAATCTCACTGGATTTGGGTGAAGCATACCCCATCCACTCCCGAGAGCGGGAACACCGAAATGTACCCTTACTAATCTCATTCATAACATCATTCCAGATGTATTTTCCAATCAGAGTTCCCTCCTTATGCCAACTGATGAATACCCTTGCAGATTAGAACTCATGATTCTGTTTCACCACATCAAGGGAGCCGACTTGTGGGTTTCATCTTCATCTCCTTTTGAACCCACATTGGTTTAATGGAATTAGTCATTGGTTTGATTGCAATATTACCAGTTCACTTCAAGGAGTTCACATATGTGGGGTGCATAGAACGGCATCTGTTTGAAACTCATTTGGTTTTGTCTGTGCTTTCACCTGCTGGGCTAGAAAGATGCGCTTTACATCTCTGGACAAGTAGAGGAAATTTCAAATTTTTTATTTTAGGCAACCCATGTTAATTAGAGACGACAACCCCCCTCTCCACTCTGTGTGCCATGGAATTCAGCAAATGCACAACAACAACGTTAGAATTGCTTTCAATCTCAAGAATCTTGCAGTAGTGAAGGCCAGAAAAAGAAGTGCTTGTGTGTTTGCTGCAATACTATAAGCAAACCTCTATAATAATGATGAAAAAAAAAAATCAGCTCTCTCCGACTATCCTACTTTCAATCTCAAGACTCTTGCAGTAGTGAAGGCTGTAAAAATAGTGTTTGTGTCTGCCATAATTTTATAAGCAAATTTCCATTATGATGATGAAAAAAAAATTAACAGCGTTCTTGATGATCCTTGCAACACCCAACCCTAGGTAACTTCTAAATGCCTTGTCAACATTTAGCTTTACCCAACCTGCCCCACGATAAAGCTGCTTTGTTAAAATAACTTAACATGTTTCACATGATTCGAACACACCCAACAAAGATAAAGGGACGCCCTGTAATTTCACACCTTTGGATTGGATGTATTGTCTATCACACCTTTGGATGTACTGTCTATCCTGCATGCCACTAGTCCAATGTCTAAGATCCATTGCCATGATTTATCTACACAAATCTGTTTCCGATTCAAATCATCGATAAATGTCAGAGATAAATGTCTCTGATTTGAATGTAATTTATCTACACAAATATCGTCTATACTTCATAAATATCATCTATACTTCGTAAATGTAACCCATCTACGAAGTAGTAGATTAGATTAACAGTCCCATTCATCACAGATATTATCCACATTATGGTGGAGATACTGGAAATGGGTAAAGTTAGATTGTTTTAGCATATTCATGTTTGGAAATGATCACATGTTGTCCGCACCAGCATCAATTTTTTTTAAATATAACATTACCACTTTAGAGAACTTGAACAAGTTACGAATTCAGAACTTGAACAAGTTACGAATTCAGCAGCTCTTCAAGTTAGTGCAAAGCTTGGGCAAATTTGGAGAAAAAACAGGTTTTACAGAACTCGGACGGACTCCTTTGGAGAGAGATCATAGTCTCTCAACTTATTCTCTTCTCCAGGAAATATTACCGCAATGTGAAGTTGGCAGTTTCCAGCAGTTGTCAAATTGTTGTCTTTGGTGTGCCCAGCTGAGCTTATTGGATCAGTCCGATTTCAGGAGCCTGGTTGGGTTTAACCTGCCGGACAGTTTGGATGCTGAATTCATACCATGGTGGACCCCACACAGTGCTGTCCAAAGGTCGCCTGTTTAGCCAATGGGGCCACTTTCACAGGCCATCCCAGCAAAATTCAGAATGACATGATTCAACAGAGACATAAAGAGCACATTTGAATCGACCCTAATTGCAATAGGATGTTTTAGAGGGATGTATTGTTATCCTTCCATTCTACTTTGGATTTTGCAGGAAATGCATTATGTGGAATACCATTTCTCTGTTTTTGTTTTTTATTGGTCCTGGATCACATGCCTGTGCTCACCTTCTTTTGGATTTCTTGGAAAGATGAAAGGGATATCAAAGGACATGTATAGGATTTTGGGCATTTATGTTACTTACAAGACATCTATTAGGTGCTCTCCAGCCATGAGGAAAAAGAAAAATCTTTTACACATTGACAAATTATGGGGGTTGACATGCAGTGTATCAGTGGGAACTCAAGCTAAACTGTACAAGTCGTGGACGTTTATTTAGTTGCCTATCAGACCAAAAGTCACATTGATTTGATTTCCCAATAGGCCTGATAGGTGGGTCTTTAATGGATGGTCAAAATGAAAATTGCTAGTGGTTTAAATTCAACATTCGGATTCTTATTAATTAGGGGCTAGAATAGTTAGACACATCTGAATTTGGATAATGATCCAAGTGGGTCACAGATTGGACAATTTGATTCAGTTAATGCTTGCTATGTGCAACTTCAAAGTGCCTGAATATCAACAATCACACTCTGCTAGAGTATCAAATCACTCACAACAAGCAAAATTTTACCACCACTTCCGAACCTGTTTCTGATGTCTTAGAAACCACTTCCATTCCCAATATCTATAAGAATATAATAAATGAATGAACCTTGCTAAGCTCACACACGTGCAATAAAGCTCATGCACACACCACAAATGGGCCAGCATGGCATGATGTCAGGCACTCAATCTGACAACCAACCCTATCAGAGGGCACTCGTCAGGTGGGCCACAGTTTGCAAAACAAATGTACAGCTCTGAAAAACTTGGTTTAAGTTTTCCAACCCATCCACCTGTTTCCCATGTTGGAACTCACATGCTGAGTCCACCACATTTATGTTTGGGAAAACATGTGCGAGATCAGACCAACCTGCTGCATGGATTGGATCTCTCACCTTACATGCCATTGCAGGCATATGTGTGGCATGTGCATGAGCTTTATTGCCGACGAATGTGCTTAGTGAAACTCTAAACGAATGGAGTTAGCCTGCTTTCTTGATCATGCAGACTAAAAACCAAAAAACAAACACAAAAAGAAAACATAAAAATAGTAACCATAACCTATTAGCAATAGCTGCTTCTTTCCAATTAATCTGTGCTGGGTAATGTTTTAGAAGTTCATAGAAAGGCTGAGGGAGGGTGAAGCTCATCTTTGCTGTCGGACTGAGGGAGTGCAAGAGGCTCATCTTCCCGGATGTGTAATCGGTTTGAGTAAGCTGTCTGCTCTCCTTGTTTCAGTTCCTCGCTTTGATCCTGTTGTGCACATTACTTGATCCTTAAAAGGATGTTAACCTGGCCATCCAATCACATCATTCATGGCGCAACATTAGTATTGAAGCCATAGATCAGCACAACTTGAACAGAAAAGATGGTGTTGATTTGGTGATGAAATCGGTTCTTTCAAGCCCTGTTGCACAGCCCTAGTTCTTTCAAGCAATAGATCAGCTCCAATTACCACACTTGTCGTTGTGCCATGCGGCCATTTGTTGTGCCCCTGCCCGCCTACAAAGAGTCCTTTGATAAGCAGATCCTTTCAAATGTCCAACACAGGTTAGATACACGTGTGCATGTGTAAGATGCCAAAACACATACCAAGTGCCACTAATTCAACAGCATGGATCCCATACATGCCACAACATTAGCTTGTGTACGGGTATCCATCCATTGGCCTCAATTGTCAGTGAAAGATCATACTGATCAGGCTGTCTTAACCATTCGATCGAACTGACCCATTGACTTTGACAGCATTCACAATCATTTGATGGCCATGCAATTATCATTTTTCGACATGTGCTCCTTAATCCCAAGGCCACAGTTTGATGGTGTGGATACCATGGGGCACACGTATCCAATCTGATGAATCAACTAAATTTCTAGGGGTAGTTTCATCATATAAAGTATTGAAAAATCATATTACTGAGAAAAAATAGAGAAATTCCAAAACTTATTTTGCCTTTCTTAGCGGTGTAAATTAGGGATCCAAGGCTGTGCACAGTATAATCAAGTTTCATCAAATCTAAAAAATGGGGCCCATGATTCAGTAATCGGACCCTTGATCTGTTGTTACAAATGTGGATAGGCAATGCCCGAAAAATGTCCTAGAGAGGACAATCATATCATTTTCATTTTAGCTTAAAAATAGAAGAAAAAGAACGAAAGCGCGAGTTTAAATTCAACTGAGAGAATTCCACATCGGTGGTCAGAATCTTTCAGTTTAGGAGAGTTTTGTATCATGGTCCATCCAAGGTGGGACATAACAGAACAATCATTTGGATTACTGAAGAATGAGCCCCACTCACGAGAAATGAAAGCCCACATATAATATCCTTCTTGATTGTGTACATCTCCAGAGAGACTTCCTCTGGGTGGTGTGTCCCATAATATCCTTCTTGACTGCACATATCTCTAGAGAGACTTCTCTCTGTTTCTCTAAAAACAAGGAGGAATTTATTTTACAGTGCCCAGAACAAATTAGTCGCGGTTTTACATTTGAGCCAGCATTCTGTGAGGGGAACCCACCTCCAGTGATCCAGACTGTTTGTCTAGTGACCCCACCATGAATGTATGATGTACTGACACTGGCAGCTGGCTGGAGATCCAACTTCAGCCACCATTGCAACCCAAAAATCAAAGAGACAGGATTGTCTAGAGTCTTCCATGCAGCATCTGCTATCTGTTGTAGAGCCAACTGGATGAATGGTCTCAAAACCCGAAAAGTAGGCCACACCAGAAAAGCTGGCCCAAAAGAAACATTCCCGCAATTTGAGCCATGCACTGTGTACTTTCCACCCAAAAAAAAAAAAAAAAAAAATGCATAAATGAGTTTCTGAATGCAACCAACAATACCTCATGTTGGAGACAAGCCCGGGATTGAAGCAGCCAAACCAAGCTCTCAAGTAGGACCTGACCTGAGCAAAGCAAAATGTGGGAGTCCATTACCAAAGTACATAAGAAGCACAAGTACGGTCAACCCAATTTACCAGACCTGCACCACATGTTATCGTTAAAAAAAAAAAAAAAAAAAAAAATACGGGCGTCTCTAGATGCACAATTAGTTCCATATGAAGGGTGTGTGCCACTAGCTGCATGTGGGGCCCATCTTGGCATGTGTATGGCATCCAATCCATCCAGCACGGTCACCCACCACAAAATCGGGATGCCCCAAAGTTCCGGCTGATCCAATCATCAGATGGGCACACAATGGAAAAATAATCAAAGACCTCCAAATTCACGTGGTGGCCAACCAGATGGTTGAATTGGCCTGATTTTTTGGGGTATCCCGTTTTCATGGCAGGAAAACATGCTGGACAGATTGGACAACCCCCCCCCCCCCCCCCCCCCCCCCCACACACACACACACCCCCACCCACCAAAGTAGACCCCACAGCTAGGTGCATGATTTTTGCATCTACAACGAGTTGAGTATGACGTTCTCTGAAAAGAAGAAGATGGTTCAACAGACGGAAGTAGGTAGAGGAGATGATGCAAAAAAGAAGAAGAAGAAGAAGAAGAAGAAGAAGAAAGGAACGGATTCATTCATCTAGCTTTCAAACATAAAGCTAAACTAAAGCATGCCAGTCAAAAGGAAGAATTACGGATGAAAAATAAGCTGTGCATTCTCTCACAAACATCAGTTGGATGAATGCATCATGCAGCTCGCATGGCAGAAGTTCAACAAAGCTGACTTTGCACATGGACGGAATATTCGGAAGGCAGAGGAATCTGTTGATCATCCATTTGTTGGGTGCAGACTGGAGGAGGAGATATGGGGGGCTTGCTTTAGCCCTTCTAAGGTTTGATGATTCGTTCAAAAGAGACTTGCAAGTATTTTTTGAGGTTTGCAGTGAGGGGAATTTGTTGAAATAGGAAATTTGCTGTGTAAATGCTACCTGGTGCCTTCCTGTGGGGCATTTGAAAAGAAAGGAATAGGCAGATATTCATATATGAGGTGTTGCCGGCGGAAAAAGTCATCGTGACAACCAAGAGTTATTTGGTCTGGTTTCCTGCCTTCAGATATTGTCTGATTGGAAAGCCGATCTTTGAAGGCTCCGGAAAGTGAACATGCAAAGAGAGTTTGCTTCCCTGCCAGTCAGATGGAAGATGAAGTTCAATGCCAAAAGGTTTATTGTCCTCTACGGAGGGATGCTGCAAATGTTGGCGCAGAACATGTGAGCCTGGGCTTTTATCCAACCTACTTCATTAAGTAAACTGCACAAATTTTAAGTTGCTGCAAGAGATATGACAGGTTACTTCGCCCCAACATTTCTTTTTCCACAGTGATAATGACCAAACTTCATATATTCACACAGCTCAGCAAAATGGTATTGCAGAGAGGCAAAAAAAAGAACCTGAACATGCATTACTAATCTACATGAATGTTCTGTAGAGCTACTGGGCTGATGTAGTTTTAACTTCATACTGTAAATGCCCTCCTCTGTTCTGAAAACTTTCTCCTCACTCAATTCTATTTCCCAGTGATCATGTTCTCTTCACCACCGTTGGCCATGACAGAATTACTTCAGAGGCCCCAACATTTCTTTTTCCAGAGCGATAACAACCAAACTTCATATATTCAGACAGCTCAGCAAAATGGTATTGCAGAGAGGGAAAAACAGAACTTGAATGAATTTGGACATGCATTACTTATCTACATAAATGTTCCGTAGAGCTACTAGGATGATGTAGTTTTAACTTCATTCTATAAAATGCCAGTGTGTTCTGAAAACTTAGGCCTCCTCACTCGATTCTATTTCCCAGTGATCCTGTTCTCTTCACCACCGAAAGTCTTTGGCTGTGCAGGTTTTGTTCATCATTTAGTATTGAGTACTCACAAGTGTGATCTTTGCACAATAACATGCATCTTTGTTATGTATTCAGGATTCGGAAGGGATGTATAGATGTTATAGCTAGGGCTGTGCACGAACCGAGCTCGCTCGGTTAACTCGCTCGACTTGACTCGGCTTGAAACTAGGTTCGGGCCGAATCGAGCTGTTTTTTGAAGCTCGAAAAAATTTCAAGCCAAGTCCAAGCTAACCCAAGCTCGACTCGACTCAAAGTTCGACTCAAATTCAACTCGGTTCGGTTCGGCTCGATTCAGCTCGACCTCCCTCCCTCTCAAATCTCTCTGGTTAATGGCGGACGAGGCAATCGGAGATGTTGGTTCCTGAGCAGGGAAGCTAGGTGGAGCCCATCGTGATGTTTATGAGAAATCCACCCCGTCTATCTGTTAACGTCGGATTTGGTAATAGGGTCCTCCAGACGTTCACCTTCCTTCAAGGCAGCTTCCCTTCGCGACCTGAAAGAATACAGGAGAAAACTAAGGGTGACCGGTGTCCAGCCGTTAGCCCTCCGAAGCTTAAGTCAGACGGGATATGGTTGTAAAAGGAAAGGACCGGATATGAGTTTAGAAAATTGTGTACCTTTATTCACTGTGGAGTCATCTATTTATACAAATCCAGGTGATCCAATCTGTTACGCAAGACGTTAAGATTGCTCCTGATTTCTGGGGATAAAGTTTTATCTTATTAATCCCTAGAGAAGGAGACGGCCTACTCCAGTTAAACATCTGGTTGATCACGTTCCTTGATAGTGATCCTCTGAGATCCGGAGCCACGAACAAAGATAAGCCCAAAACCGGCCTATATGGGCTGCTGGTACTAAAAAGGCGGGGGATGTTCGGGCTCGGAGGTAACTACTCGCATATTGAGATGCATCCCCTTCCAACGACTACGAGCCGAGATGCTCGCATATTCAAGGGTGTATACTGTACTTTCACGATATGCAAGCCTCAACCAGGAGGGCTCGGTGGTTCGGGAGTTGCATACCACACCTTCCCGATATGCGAGCCTCGACCATGAGGGCTCGCAGGTTAAACACCACTAAAAAGGCGCTTGCGGGCCTCAGAGTCTTTGCTATCTTCGACCACTGCTATGTGGCTATAACAGATGCCCCCCAAGTCCTTGCCGTTAAGGAGTCTTAAGGGAAGGACTTGCTTACTGGCATGCAAAACCGCCTAATGCCTTTCTCGAAGGTGAAGCCGTACATGATTGGACTGTCATTAATAAGCGTCAGCTTTCCGCAGCTTTTCGGCAGAGAAGAAATGAAGAGGCGCTCGCCACGTATCCGCGGAATTAATAACCATGCCCGTTCGACTGCTGTGCCAAACGAACGATCGCCGCTTGTCACCAAATCTTGAGGAATGATTGCTTATAAATATACGGAGCCTGCAAAATTTTCGAAATTTCATCCTAAGTTTACGAAAATTCTCCCTCTTCTTGCTTCCTTCTTTCCTCTGGTGTAACTTCCTTTCTTTGGTGAAACTTCGTCCCTCTGATTCCTTCTGGTATAGCTTCATCATTCATTCTTCTTCTTTTCCAAAGTATTATTCCTCCCTCTTTTTATCTTAAGCAACCATGGCAGAAGATTCTGATGAGGAGACCGTCCCTCTGGGGGATGCTACTCCAGAATCTTCTTCCTCCAACAATGCGAGGGTTTCGGCCGGCAGATACTCTGCGTCCGGGTATCCCTCCATAATGACGGAGGAACGGCTGAGTGAGTTACGGGAAAAATACCGAGTTCCCGACTCAGTTATATTTTGGTTGCTCGGAGAGGTAGAAACTCCAAACTCACCTCCCCCTGGTTGCGTAGCCCTTTATGAGTATTTCTTCATTCTTGGGGTGCGCCTTCCCCTTCACCCCTTTATTCGTGACGTGCTCCGGGCTTACAAGATTGCCCCCGGGCAACTCATTGTAAACGGTTGGAGAATAGTCCTAAGCTCTTTCGTTCTTTGGGCATAAGCCGGTAACGGAGACTTAGCCGTGGAAGAGTTCCTCAAAATGTACCAGCTCAAGAGAGCTCCCTCCAGCGAAGGCTGGTATTACCTATGTTACTGGCACCGGGATAATTTTGTTTTGGGGAAACCCTCTTCGAATTACCCCGGATGGAGGAAACGCTGGTTTTATGCTTCCAAGAGCTGGGAGTTTGAGACGAGGTCCACCTCTGGGGGCCATAACGTGAGCCGATTTTTCGGTGAAGGTGGGCGAAGCTTCACTCTGCCCTGATTTGTAACCCAACTCTAGAACTTCCGTTTTGCTGACTCATGCTCGCATTTGCAGGTATTCCGACCGTGGGAAAACCGAGCCTGAAGGGAGGAATTCACGAGAAGACTGTGAAGGTTTACAAGTTACCTGCTCGTGACAGGCACATCGAGGCTTGTCTGTCAGCCTCCCGACTCGCAGCTGCCGGGTTGATATCTCGCGAGGAGGTCGCGATGACGAATGTGGGGAAGAAGAGAGGGTTACTTCCTCGCTTGAAGGGCACCGGCTCAAAGAGACAAAAGAAGACATCTGCCGGTCCCTCTCACCCGTCTAATCGGCCGGGTGAGACTGCTCAAATTCCACAGCCGCGTGAACCCCTTCCTGACACTGCGGCAGCCGCGCCGATGGCTTCTACACCGGTGGTTCCTCCTGAACCACCGGTTATTGATATTATTGACAACTCCCCAAGGAATGATGGGGCGGGGTCGAGTTGCCCCCCAGCCGAAGAACCTCGCGAGCCAGAGGGTGCTAGCGAGTTGGTTTCTGCTCGCGAGCAGACCGTTGCTCAAGATGCGAGCCCAGCTGGGCTAGTCGTGGCCCAGCCCTCCGGAGTCAGGACATTCACCGTCCCCAGTCACCTACACCCGATCTGTAAATTCCTTTTCGATAACATCTCTCCCCAGACCTTCGGAGCCCTCCTCGAACCAATTCCTGAAGACCTCTCTCTTGACGCGGGAGTGAGGATGGTCCAGGTGAGAAGTGTGCTGGTTTGGCCCCATTTTTTTTTCTTTGTCGATTTTTAAATGCTTATCTCATACTCTTCCTTCTTTGTGCAGGGCTTAGACCTTATCATACAGACGAGGCGTGATATCCTTGCCGCCCGCCGTATTATAGATGAGGCCGAGGGGAAGAGGATTGCCCTGGAGAAGGCGGTCCATGGGAGGGACCAGGTCATTAAGTCTCGCGAGACCTTGATAGCGAAGATGACTGAGGAAAGAAAAATCCTCATCGAAAAGGTCCAGGTCCTGACTGATAGATATCAGGCCTTGGACTCGAACTTCGCCAACCTCGCGGAGATGAAGGAGAAGGTAGAGAGAGAAAGAGAGATCTTCCGCCAGGACAAGATCTCGTTGGAGGAGCAGCTCGCAGAAAACAGGTCGCGACTGAAGGAGGTCAGCGACAATTTGGAGAAAGAGCGCTCCACCCTCGCGCAACTTAAGGACGACTCAATCCATTGAGAGGAGGAGAGAGTGGCCCTCGTCAAGATGCTCTCCGAAGAAGGGGCCCGGGCTATCATGGAGTTCCGGACTTTGCGGCTGTACGATGATGAAAGATATGAGTCGTACGATGCTGGTCGCGACTTCGCACTGCGAGTGGTGCAACGAATGTCTCCCTATTTCAACATGGGAGAGTTCGAGAAGGTCGCGGCTATCATAGCTGCAGAGGAAAGAGCAGCCGCTGAGAACGAGGTCACTGAGGTCACTCAAGCAGGAGGGGTCTTGGAAGTAGGCCCTGAGGCTGAGAGTACCGCTCCTCCCCCGACCGATGCGCAAGAATGATCATCGCCTTCCTTCTCTTTTATCTATCTTATGTAAAAGTTTTCATTTCCATTTTGTAAGCAACCTGACCTTCTAGTCAATGAAATGAATGAGAAAAACTTTTTGATAATATGTTGTTTCTCGTTCTTTTGATTTCCGTTGGTTGTGTGCTGAATGCCAAAGTACTTAACTCATGAAGCAATGAGTTAGGCTCAATTCGGGGGTCTTGTTGACCATGTCCGCGTAGAGATAGACTGATCTATCGATTGAGGCTTCGATTCTACCAAGAGTAGAAGATTGGCCAAGAGAATGTATATATTCTCTTCGGGGCTATTCAGGTCCAATCAAATGGAGTAGCGACCAAAAGACAATCCATCTTTATTCGAATATTGTTCAAGCTTACATCGAATTAAGGAAAGTATTGGAGTAGATGCTCTACGTGCCAAGGGCGACGTAAGGGCCTTCCTTGCATATCTTCGAGATAATATGTACCTGGTCGCACAATTTTGATAACTCGATACGGGCCTTCCCAATTTGGATCCAACGAGCGAGCAGGAACTCCGAGGTTCTGCCTAAGGACTAAATCGCTGAGCTGGAAAGCTCTAGGTCGGACCTTGGCGTTACGATAGCGAGAAATACGCTGTTGATAAGCTGCCGCTCGAAGTTGGGATGTGTCCCTTTTTTCTTCCAAGAGGTCGAGATGAAACCTCAACCCCTCTTGGTTATTCATGGAATCGTACTGCTCGATTCGATACAAGGGGACTTAGACTTCGACTTAGACTTCGACTGGGACGACTGCCTCGGTGCCAAAAGCTAAAGAGAGGAGTTTCTCCTGTTGACGTGTGAGCCGTAGTTCTATAGGCCCATAAGACTTCGGGTAGAAGCTCTAGCCACATGCATTTACACTTATCGAGCTTAGTCTTCAGATGATGTTTGATGATGTTATTAACTGCTTCAACTTGCCCGTTAGCTTGAGGATGATATGGGGAGGTACGAATACTTCGTATCTTCCATTTTTCGCAAAACTCTGAGAACGCGGCGTTGTCGAACTTCTTTCCATTGTCGGTGATTATAATATAGGGGAGCCCATAGCGACGTGATGTTTCTCCATATGAACTTTGTGGTCTGTTTTTCGATGATTGTGGTTAATGGCTCTGCCTCGGCCCATTTGGTGAAATAATCGACTGCTACAATTGCAAACCTGTTCTAGCCTTTCCCAATGGGCAATGGTCCGATGATATCGACTCCCCATTAGGCGAAGGGCCAGGCGCCACTCATCGACGTCATCTGCTCGGAAGGCACGTGAGGTATTGGAGAATAACGTTGGCATTTGTCACATTTTTTGAAAAATTCGATTGCGTCCGCCTTCATAGTGGACCAGTAGTACCCTTGTCTTATTGCTTTATATGCTAAAGAGCGTCCCTTAGGATGGTTACCACATGCCCCCTGGTGTATTTCATCGAGAACGCAATGTGCTTCTTCTGGATGAAGACACCTTAAGTATGGTAGAGTAAAGCTCTTACGCAATAGCGTTCCATTTAGTAGGGTATACCTGGCAGCGCGATTGCGAATTTGCCGCGCGGATTTTTTATCATCCGAGAGCTGTCCATCTTTGAGATAAAGGACGATGGGGTCCATCCAACATGGAGAGGAATATATTATGACTACTTGCTCGGGGGTCGTTTGACAAATACTCGGAACATGAAGATGCTCGATGGGAACAGATTGCAGTAATTCAAATTCTGGCGCAGAGGCTAGTTTTGCTAACGAATCTGCGAGTTTGTTCTTCTCGCGAGGGATATGAATTATTTCATATCTTCAACTTTGCGAGCAGGATAAGAACGCGGGATTTATATAAAGCCATCCGCTCTTCTTTCGCCTCGAATTCGCCAAGCACTTGATTGACTATGAGCTGAGAGTCACTATGAATAAGTAAACTCCGAATCAAGAGAACATTTGCTAGTTCAAGGCCGACGATCAAAGTCTCATATTCTGCTTCATTATTTGAGACGTGGGTGTCGAATCGTAGAGCATACTGAAAGTGCGAACCCATCAGGAGCAATTAAGATTAAACCGGCTCCGCTACCAGTGGCGCGTTAAGACCCATCCACGAAGAGCGACCAAGTAGTCTGGTCGCTGGTCGCTGGGTCATTGTCAGAGTGAGAATATGTGAATTCAGCGATGAAGTCAGCCACGGCTTGACCCTTAATGGCTGTTCTTGGGCAGAACGATATATCATGCTCACTGATCTCAATTACCCACTTAGTCAATCGCCCTGAAACCTCAGGTCTTTGAAGAACCTGCCTTAACGGATGGTTCGTAGGCACCAAGATAGCGTGGGCTTGGAAATAGGGTCGCAGTTTTCGAGCAGCAGTAACTAAGACGAGGGCTAATTTCTCCATATCAAAATATCGAGTTTCGGAATCCACCATCGCTCGACTACTATATAATAAACGGGCCTTTGTACCCCAGAATCTTCTCTTATTAATGCGGCACTAACAGCCGTAGAAGACACAGATAAATAAAGAAGGAGCTGCTCGTGTGCAACAGGTTTTGATAAAATAGGAGGTGCACTCATATATTGCTTCAGTTGCTGAAATGCTTTCTCGCACTGCAGAGTCCACACCCAGTCGGCTTTGGCGGTGGCTCGGAGAAGCTTAAAGAAAGGTAGGCACTTATCAGAGGCACGCGAAATAAACCTGTTCAATGATGTAATGCGACCAGCCAGATGTTGGACATCTTTGAGAGTGGTCGGAGATTTCATTTCGATCAAAGCCTTTATTTTTTCGGGATTCGCCTCGATTCCTCGTTGGCCAACCATAAACCCAAGAAATTTTCCAGCGGACACCCTGAATGCATATTTTTCTGAATTTAGCTTCATCTGATACTTCCTCATTAAGTCGAAGGCTTCTCGAAGATCTGCAAGGTGGTCGTTTTCTACGGCGCTTTTCACGAGCATGTCGTCAACATAAACTTCCATATTCCTCCCGATTTACGCGGCAAATATTTTATTGATCAGGCGCTGATATGTGGCTCTTGCATTCTTAAGACCAAAAGGCATTACCTTGTAACAATACAAGCCGAGGTCAGTGATGAAGGCAGTGTGTTGACTATCAGGCGGGTGCATCATAATTTGGTTATAACCAGAATAAGCGTCCATAATACTGAGCAGGGCATGCCCCGCTGTTGAATCAACCAACTAGGTCGATACGCCGAGTCGGGAAACTATCTTTCGGGCATGCTTTGTTCAAATCAGAGTAGTCCACGCACATTCTCCACTTGCCATTAGCTTTTCGAACGAGGACTGCGTTCGCGACCCATTCCGAGTAGTCAACTTCCTCTATGAAATTAACGGTAAACAGCTTCTCGACTTCGATTTTAATCACCATTTGCCTTTCTGCGGTGACGGCACGTCGACGCTGGTAAACAGGTTTGTGCTTTGGATCAACATTCAGGCGATGCACTATGACACTGGGGTCGATACCGGGCATATCACTATGGGACCAAGCAAATACATCTTGATATTCGGTGAGAAAACGAACCAGGTTTTCACGAAAGACATTGTTTAAAGAAGATCCAACGTAGACCTTCTTGGACGAATTTCCTTCAGATAGGTGGACTGCGACTATCTCTTCCCCTGGAGTACCTAATTGAAGAGCATCCTCTCTTGGGTCCAACATTGTGGCTATCGGAGGATCTGATGAATCTCTTGTAACCATCATAACCGGTGTGGCCTGTGCTTTCTTTCGATCCTGTAAGGCGATTTTGTAACATGTTCGTGCTTCTTTTTTATTTCCTCGTACAACCCCGACTCCATTTGGAGTAGGGAATTTGACGCATAGGTATAGGGGGTGTAAAGCTGCACCTATCTTGTTTAGCGAAGGTCGGCCCAAAATGGCGTTATATGCTGATCTCCGATCCACCACGAGGAAATTAACGAAGATAGTAGTTTTCGCTGGGCTTTCTCCGAAGGTGACTGGAAGGTCGATGCTTCCTTCCGGTGTTACAACTTCGCCCTCGAAGCCGACGAGGGGGGTTGAGACTGATTTGAGTAGGCTCCTGGCGAGTGCCATTTTATTGAAGGCTTCTAGGTAGAGCATGTCAGTGGAGCTACCTATATCCAACATAATACGATGAGTCAAATAATTTGATACCTTTAATGCGACCACAATAGAGTCTTCGTGAGAGAAATGAATCCCTTCTGCATCTTCAAGAGAAAAAGAGATCGGATGATGGCCGGGATTCGATACATCGGGCGTCTTTTCCAACCAATAGATATGCTGGGGCTTTTGAGACGCTTTGCGAGTGTATGCTTTTCTTGATGCTTAAGAATCTCCCCCACAAGCCGGTCCTCCAACAATGGTTTGGATCTCACCAGTTGGCTCAGCATCTTCTTGCGGAGGGTGACACTAAGGTGACTTTTGCCTTTGCGACGAGGCTTCTCCTCTCTTAGGCGACTGACCCTGTCGCGCTACGTAATCTCGGAGATGACCCTTTCGAATCAGGGCTTCGATGTGATCTTTTAATGATATATACAATCTTGAGTATTGTGCCCATGATCTTTGTGGAAATAGCAGAACTTTCTCGTCTCTTTTTTCAGGATCGGACTTGATCTTTGAGGGCCACTTCACATACAATTTATGTTTGATCTCCATTAACACTTTTTCAGGAGATTGGTTTAGAGGTGTATAGTTATGATATTTACCAGAATAGGGCTTCTTTGGGGAACAATCCCGTCGATCGCGCCGATATTTCTTATCAGGAGGAGTCTCCTCAGACTTACGCTTCTTGCCCTGTACTTCATGACATGCCAAGGCGACTTCTTCCGCATTGATGTATTTTTTAGCCTTTGCCTGAAATTCCGTCATAGTTTTAGGAGGGTTCTTATCCAGGGCGAACCGGAATTTTTCACTTGTAATTCCGACTATAAGGGCGGTGAGGCCTTAACCTTCAGTCTGGACGGCTTCTGCAGTGAACCGAACTGTAAACTCCTTTATCGTCTCCCCATGCTGTTGCTTCAAATCCATTAAGTGAGATGCTGGCTTTTTAGTACGGATGCTTCCCATGAACTGAGAAAGTAAGAGCTCCGATAATTGAGAGAAGGACCCGATGGACCGGGGTTTTAGGCCCCGAAATCATGTACGCGCTGCATCCTTTAGGGTTAGGGAAAAGGCCCTACACATAATTTCTGAACCATGTCCCTCCAGCTCCATAAGAGACTTGTACGTCTTCAGATGTTCGAGAGGATCGCCAGTGCTTGTATACGGAGTGATGATAGGCGTGCAATATTTCTTAGGCAAGGGTGCCTCTATGACCTCACGGGTGAAGGGAGATTCGGATTGATGGATTGACGCAACAGCAATAGGTGGTCGATTTGTCCGATATCGTTGTTCCATATCATCGAAGTGATCGTGGATTCTTTTGAGATCTCCTTCCCATGGTAAGGTGTAGCTTGAAGTTTCAATGGCAGACCCCTGAGATTGCTGTTGTCGGGAGGTACTGGGGTTGGGCTGTCAATGGCACGGATCTTGATCCGTATCCGATCGGTATCCGATCCGATTAATCGGATTCGGATCAATAATCGGGTAATCGGGTCGGATACGGATACCCAAAGATGATCCGTTTAATATTCGGGTCGGATTCGGATCAGCCTTGATCCGGCCCGTTAACGACTCGATTAAAATAAAATATAAAAAAAATATGTCATCTTCCCCAATGTCCCTCATTGTTCCTTCGGTGTGGCCCATCTAAACTATGGATCAAGATGGATGGACTTTGGGATCTCGGCCTAACATGGGGATGGCATTCACATATCATGGTGGGCCCCAATGTACATCTTTCAAGTTCATTAAAAACCAGGTCGCTCGTCATCTTGTCATGACTCAAATATCGGCATTTCGGTCATTCCAAGATCCAGTGACATCGTCGGCACATCCAACGGTGAATATATGTAGGGCCGTAGGCTTGTGATTGCAATGACCATGTTGGTCCTTGTGATTTTTTGGTCCAGCGCAATGGCTCGAGAAATCGCAGGCGTTCGTCGTCGTTCATCATCATCATCATCTACTTCTTCTTCTTCTTCTTTTTCTCCTCCTCGTTTCAATGCTGCAACAGAAGAAAAGAGAGTTGTTATAGCAGAACTGAATCCTCTTCACAACAGGTAGAAATGGCGAGCACATCCCGAACTCCCCACCCGTAGTTCATCCAACATTCATCAGCCAATAGGGCCCACATTGAAATCTGATCGGATGATCGGATCCATCCATCTTCTAGTTACGACCTTGAATGGCCTAAAGTCGATGATGACGCTTTTGGGTATGGCCCATGTTAATATTCGGGTCGGATCATATTCGGATCGGAAACGGATTTTAATGTATTTAAACGGGTCGGGTTCAGATCATGTACTTGTGATCCGAATCGGATTCGGGTCGGATTCGGGTCGGATATATCCTTAATCGGATCGGATACGGATCATCACTGATCCGGCCCGTATCCGACCCGTTGACAGCCCTATACTGGAGTGGATAGAATGTGGAGGGGGTACTGGGACTTGATTGCCGAGTGGCATCCGATTTAAAGGAGGAGGATTTGCCTGAGTTTGTGTCTCGCCCGCAGAATGTCTGGAAGCCACTAGTATAGGTTGCACCGACGGCCCTTCTAGAGGTTGCTGCTATGGTTCCGGAAAGTGCTGATCAAACCGATTAGATAAGGCTTGAAACCCGGCTTTGAGAGTTAGAAGTATGTTTCCGAGGAAACGCATAACGTCTTCTTGACTGCCGGATACATCGAACAATGGGTTTTGTGATGGCACGTTAGACTCCCCCTGGGGGATGCCCATCGAAGCAGTCTGAGGGAGATTAGGTGCTGGTTCGGTAATGTCAGGCGGATGTAACGTCTGTCTTGAAATGGAAGGATGAACAGTCTTTTTGGGAGGCATGGTGGGAGATCACGACCAGTGATTAAAATGGCTAATCCTGATGACCTTCCCACAGACGGCGTCAATCTGTTTACGTCGGATTTGGTAACAGGGTCCTCCAAACGTTCACCTTCCTTCAAGGCAGCTTCCCTTCGCGACCTAAAAGAATATAGGAGAAAACTAAGGGTGACCGGTGTCCAGCCGTTAGCCCTCCGAAGCTTAAGTCAGACGGGATATGGTTGTAAAAGGAAAGGACCGGATATGAGTTTAGAAAATTGTGTACCTTTATTCACTGTGGAGTCATCTATTTATACAAATCCAAGTGATCCAATCTGTTACGCAAGACGTTAAGATTGTTCCTGATTTCTGGGGATAAAGTTTTATCTTATTAATCCCTAGATAAGGAGACGGCCTACTCCAGTTAAACATCTGGTTAATCACGTTCCTTGATAGTGATCCTCTGAGATCCAGAGCCACGAACAGAGATAAGCCCAAAACCGGCCTATAAAGGCTGCTAGTACTAAAAAGGCAGGGGGTGTTCGGGCTCGGAGGTAACTACTCGCATATTGAGATGCAGCCCCTTTCAACGACCACGAGCCGAGATGCTCGCATATTCGGGGGTATATACTGTACTTTCATGATATGCGAGCCTCGACCAGGAGGGCTTGGTGGTTCGGGAGTTGCATACCGCACCTTCCCGATATGCGAGCCTCGACCATGAGGGCTCGCAGGTTAAACACCGCTAAAAAGGCGCTCGCGGGCCTCGAGTCTTTGCTATCTACGGCCACTGCTATTTGGCTATAACACCATCCGTTTTGCGAGCCCATTTTAGGACATCTGACCAAAACTGAGATGGATCCAAAACTCATGTGAGCAGCATGAGAGGAAATAGTGAGGAAAGAAATGGCTATCGTTGAAACCTTCTCCGCCTTGATGTTTTTATACTATCCAAACCGTTTATAAGGTCATTCCCATTGGGATGAACTGAAAACACAAAAAACTTTGCCTGATGCAAAACATTTGTGGCCATACAATTTTTCAATAGTGGTCCTTCAATCCCCACTGTTTACTCTCGTGCGGCCCACATGAGTTTTGGATTCATATCATTTTTGTTTGGATGTCCTAAAATAAGCTAGCAAAATGGATGGACAGGGTGGATTTCTCATAAACATCACAGTAGGCCCCACCCAGCTTCCCTGCTCAGGATCTTTACTTTCACATGAAATCTGCATCTCGCAGGAATGTCGTCAATGTGAGCTGAGCTCGACAGCTGACAGCTATAGTTGGCAGCATCCATAAATGCAAATGTTGAAAATGAGGATGACAACTACAATCTCCTGTTGACACTTAGCTCAAGGACCGAGTCGAACCGAACTCAAGCTGAGGTAGGCTGCTGGTCGAGCCGAGCTGAGTTGTGCCAAGCTCGACTCGTGTACAGCTCTAGTTATAGCCCAAGTCGTTAAAAGACTGTATGTGTTAATGCCACTTTCTTGAGACAACACCCTTCTAAATCTAATGATGGGATGTTCCTCGAGAGATTAACTCAGAACCAGACAGTTTTTCACCAATTCTTCAAACTTGCACCCGTGCCTCCCTGTGGAATCTAGCCCCATTCAGCAGCCCTTGTCAAATACACATGTACAGACTAGCTGAGCCTGGACTTGGTCAATACAAGAAGAAGGCAGGTAATCGGGCCCATCATCCATTGTCGTCCACCATATATATTCCTGAATTTGCTAATCCAGCCTCCAATTCTGTGCCACTGCCATCCATCGAGTCGGAGCTTCCAATTACTCTCAAAATGGGTAAAAGTTCCTGCATTAATCATCCCATTTCTTAGTTTGTTTCTTCCTGTTGTCAATATTCTTCCTAGTGCAAATTTTCTTTGTTTCTTTCTACCCTTTCTGTTCCTGAGTCCTATCAATAGGCTTCATCACATGGTGGGTGGAAGAAACCTATGGAAGAGAGAGAATCTACTAGGAATAAGGAATAAAGAAGAGAAAAGACGAGAAGGTAGAAGAAAGAGAAGAAGAGGGATGGCTGCACTAACAATGCCTCCACACGTCCCCACTAGCTTTAGTTTTATTAAGACTGCACTAATATATCATAAAATTACAAAAGTACCTGTTACTTAAGAAGCAAAGACCATTAATAAAGCCCAATAGCCCAAACAGTCCAACTGTATGACCGTTTAACACTCCCCCTCAAGCTGGGGCATAGATATCATACATGCCCAGCTTGGATATAAGCTTTTTGAACTGGATTCCCCAAGTGCTTTCATGAATAAATCTACAGCCTGATTATGGGATGAAATATATGGAGTGTAGATATCCTTCTAAGAGATCTCATCTCGAATGAAGTCGCAATCAACCTCTATATGTTTTGTTCTCTCATGGAAGCTAATTCTTTGGCAGATAGGTAACGAAGGTGTTTAAGCCATCTCTTGTAATTAGAGAAGCTTTCCATTATGTTAACAGACAACTGTTCCTCTTTTGTGAATAAATTTCATTCACCTCATTCTTAACTCCATCCTTCTCGCTGCTTAAGAATTTTGAATAGGTAGAAGAAATAGGCAAGATGCTAGACAATGTTTTTTTTTTTTTTCTTTTTTTCTTTTTTGGAAAGGTAAAACTTTATTAAGAACGAAGAGGAAAAACAACAGAAACGCAACCAGAAACTAACTAAAAAAAAAAAACAAAAGGCAACAGGGGGAAAAGAAAGAAGAAGAAAAAAGAGAGACAGAAAAAGACTAACAATACAACAGGAGACAAAAGCCCCCTACCCCCAGCCACCCAGATCCGGGAACCACCTAAAACTAAGGGGCCCAATCACTAAACAGAATCATCACCTAAGAAAAAAACCCCGACCCAGAGGAAGAAGTGTTCCGGAAACATCTGTTGTTTTGCTCAGCCCAAATCGCCCAGAAGACTGACAATAGGATAATCCTCCATTTTCTTTTGCCCAGACAATGTGGACTTCGCTTATAGTTGCATGAAGCAACAAGTTCAGGTGCAGGACCAGGGAAGTGTCTATTTCAAAAATGTAGCAAGTATACATGCTTAGAAAGAAGGAGTCCAAAGCCCGATCCGAAGCCGGAGGGGCACCTACTTGGAAGAATCCTGCAAGTAAGCTTTGTTATCCGCCCTTGCAGAGGCACAAGGGTCTACATTGGAAGATTGACTTTCTTGCAATCCATACAATTAGTAACATCATGAAGTAGACATTGGGTAATAAGCCATCACCAAATTACTGCTTGTGCCTGAGAGCCTCAAACCATCCTATGATCACTTTAAGCATATGTATTTGATTAACAGGAAGTGTTCCAAAAGAATCAGGATACCGTTGGCAAATTGGAGATAGAAAATGACAATTTCCACATTGAATCTTTTTAGAAGCTGAAGCCAAACAAAGAAAAGAAGAGTGATAGGATCACCTTGACAATTTGTTACCACCTTAAACTATAGCTGTACTAAGTGTGAAGCAAACCCACAATTGATTTTAATGCAGGAGTGGAGAAACATTTGTTTTAGAAACGTAAGAAGTATAAACGGATAAGAACCAAGAAAGCACAAGTCAAGCACAATACAAAACGGGAGCAGAAACAAGATAGAAGGTTTGTGCATGTAGCAACCAAGCCTTAATCCACGAAAAGCATTTGCTCCCCTTCAAGAATGTTCTAAATATGACCAGAACAATTCTCAATTTGCAGTGTACATAAGAGATTCATCATCTTTGGTGAGGTGGATTGTTTTTCTACCAACATAGTCAGAAACACATGTTGAGGAATCACAATTGAAGAATGATGGAATGCTAAATGCAGACCCATCTTCTTCAAAGAACCAAGAACCTGTGATTTACTTTTCATTTTCCACATATTTCTATTGATTTTTATCATTTTTGCTTCTGTTCAATGCGCATTTTTTTTTAATTGGTAATAAAAAGCTTTATTAGAAAGAAAAAGGAGGGCCGGCGGACCCTTACAAAAGAAAGCACATTATTTATTCTGACCATCATAAGGGAGCCCTCCCCAGGCTAGGAGGAACCATGATTGCTGTTGCTTCCACCCAAGAGCAAACAAGGCATTTAATTCTAGCAATGGTTGCCAGTATCAATGCATCCTTTTATCATTAAAAGTGCAGTGTCTCAAACCAGATGTCCTAGAGTCCTCTCAAACCAAATGGCCTAGAGGATAGCTACAAAACAAAGACCCCAAGAAAAGAAGCATTTCCTCCGAGGGATGCACAGCCTCCATTTTGTAGTGAGATGAGCAATGGAAATGCGCATCAACCACACAACACTAAATTGTTGAAAGCACCAATTGCATACTGTTAAATCACCACTTGATCTAAAAGCTCGAGCTGTTAGAGGATGATGTATCAATGTATATCAAGGGACTCTAACACTCCCCCGCACGTGCGGGGTGGAACTCCACACTGGGAACATACTGGGCAAGGGTGGAAGGACACTCACAACTCACACCATAAACGCACCCCGTGGGAGAATATATTACCGGTGGCAAATTTGCTACTTCCGCAATTCGAACACAGGACCTTCCACTTTGATACCATGTTAAACAACCACTTTCTCTAAAAGCTCGAACTTCTAGCGCAACCAGTCCGTAACATGGTATCAAAGCAGGACGTCCGGTGTTCAAGTCCCGGGGTATGCAAAATTCGGTATTATAGGGCATCCGGTATTGTATCAGCCCAGAGTATCACGTGGGGCCAGTATACCCGCACGTGAGGGGAGTTGTTGGAGGCTTCAGCAAATCCCCTGATATACATTGTTCTGTCATTCCCTAACAGCTCGAGCTTTTAGCGCAATCGGTCAGTAACATGGTCTCTAATACCATGTTAAATCACCACTTGATCTAAAAGCTTGAGCTGTTAGAGGATGATGTATCAATGTATATCAAGGGACTCTAACACATACAACGACTCTAACACATACAACCCCCACATAAAAGCAATGGATAAGGAGGTAGTTAACGTCTTCGGCATCCCTAACATGGTATTAAAAAATGGTTAATTATAGCCATAATGGCTGTTACGTAATGGTTATAGGGGGTGCTTGTTATGCAATACAAAGCCGTAATGCATGATTTGAAAAACAAATGACCCGTAACACGCTGATACAGGACCGATACATTTTTTTCCTTTAGAGAAAAAAAGAAGAAGACCATTTTCAAGGCTGTAACAGCCACTACGGGGGTTGTAATGACCATTACAGTCCATATCATAACGGCCATCAGGCTGGTCGTTACATCCACGTTACTGTCTTTGACAAAGGTGATCAATTGTCAAAATAGAGTCCCAGTCCGATAGCCACACAAATGCAATCACCCTAAGAAGGGATTTCGATTTCCATATGGAACCGGCATCCCCTTTCAGTTGAAAGTACAATACCTAATCAAGAAATTATGAGATGACTCCCAACATTGACAAACAATGTCCTCCCTAGAGGGTCAAGGGTAGCCGCGGCAAGCAATTGCATCAAGCTCAAGAGTTCTTCATCTCCGACCTCAACAAAACTCCGACTGAAGGTGGGAGATCAAACCATTTGGTGTCCTGTGTCTTCAAAGTAATCGTTGATCTTTCCATTCGTGTCTAAGGCAATGAAAAGAAAGGCAACTAAAGGTAGATCAAAGCAAGTATTCTTCGCACAATTGATTCCTCGACAAAAGAATGGATCTATCGTTTCCTACGTCAAAAGCCATGCAATACAGACAATTCTATTACTGAAATACCCTTCCAACATCCACACATTCTATAGCTTGCCATGATTAGAGTGTTTCTACCGTCCTAGCATGCCATATCACTCTCCACCATAGGGCAGATTGTTTAGTAGAAAATCGCCATATGCATTTTTCTGAACGAAGATTCTTTCATTTTTCTCATGGATGTAAGGCCAGCGCTCCTTGAGATGGACTTCTTTCCACTTGAGGAGATTAAATCTATATTTTACTTCCAGACCCAATCTTTTTTTTTTTTCCTTTTTTCTTTTACTTTTTTTTTTTTAGCGATAAGAGACAAATTTTATTAAAAGAAGAGGCCAAAGGCAGAATATAAAAAACAAAAAAGACTATACAACCCCCTAAGAGCTTTTATATCTCGCCCTTAGCCGGAAACTGAACTAGGACCTTCACGATCACTGCCCATTCTATTACATGTAATTTTGCTACAACAAAACACCTCAACTTGACCCAACCGATTTCTGAAAGTTCTGTTATTCCTCTCCAACCATAAAAACCATAAGCCCGCTAGTAGCACGAGTCGCAACACTTTCCTACCCACTTTCCCACTCACGCCTTCGTGCCACACAAAGAAGAATTGGCGAATGGATTGTGGCGAAACCCACATCGTACCAAAGAGATTAAATATCTTATGCCTCGCAAAACCCGAATGAATAGGTGATCCACCGATTCCTCATCCTGAAAGCACATGACACAAACATTCGGGAGAATCATATTTCTTTTTCTGAGATTATCAACCGTCAAAACCTTAATATATCCTACTAACTAAGCAAAGGGCACTCCACAACCCCAAACCATAGTAGACGGGCTTATCTCGCTGTTTGTATCACCTCCCTCCAAAAACTTGTAGAAAGATTTAATCCAAAAATCCTCCGAATCTATCTTTAAGCCACACCAAAGAATCCGATTCTGACGGCACCCGCCTAACCTTATCAAGCAGGGACAACAAAGCTATTGGTTCCTTGACCTCCTCCTCCACTAGATTCCTTCTACACGGCGGGGTCCATATACAAACATCCCCTAGGATCGAGAAACACCTTGCCGCTACCAACCCCTCCCCCAAAGCAAGCCTAGCCAACCTTGGAAATACCTCCCCCACTCAAATGTCTTCCCAAATTTTGATCTTTAGCCCGTTTCCTAATGAAAAACCAACACCTTCCCACACCTTATTCCTTATCCAAGCTATTGCTTTCCATATCGATGAAGACCTATAGAACGATGAAGAGCGAGTACACCAACCCCCTTCATCCACCCCACCACTTCCCTCCAAAAGGAATCCTTTTCCAAACCCTATCATACGAAATCCTACTAGATTTTTTCACTTCTGGAGATAACGAATGCTAGGCATCAGAACGAGGACAAAAAATAGACAGGTAAAGCAGTCAAAGCCAACTTAATAAGCATAATACGATTGCCTAGACAGAGATGCATGCCTTTCCAAGAAGGCCAACCTCTTCTCCAACTTCACTATCACTGGATCCCACAACCTTTGCAATTGGGATGTCAATGCACAAAAGGAGACCAAGGTATGTAGTCGGAAGAGAACCTGATTTGCATCCCCAGATAGTTGCAAGATAAATAAAAAATAAAAAAATAAAAAATAAAATAAAATAAAGTGGTATCATACATACAAATGCCAAACTTACTTTTGGACAGACTAATTGTCTGCCCCAATGTTGCTTCGAAACATCTCCGAAAGCAACACAAATGTTGTCAAATGGCATAAGTGATCATGTGCAATTGCGTATGCTTGATCGCTTATGCGATCGCACAACTTTTTTTTTAGAAAAAAAATTTTAAAAATAAAATAAAAATCGAAAAAAATGGAAAGTGTGCGATCGCATAATAGCATATGCAATCGCTTTATGGGATATGCAATAGCATACCATTCATATGGCATATGCGACCATCGCATATGCCATTTGGATGGCTCGCATAATCGATTATGCGATCGCATTTGACAACTCTACTAGCTTCACAAAATATAAGCGTATCATCCACATTGCTCACCAACACAGAAACCTTCTATGAGGCCCTCCTCATGAACCCTTACAAGGATTTTTTTCTTCTTCTTTTTTTAAGGGTTTCTACGATGATAATGCAAAGGGAGATAACAAAATTCCTTGCCCGATTCCCCTGGACCCTTCGAAGAAACCTTTCGAAGATCCTTTCACCAAAATCTAGTATTTGGTTGAAGCCATGCGAGCACGCATCTAATTCCTCCACCTTACACTTAATCTCATCTTGCATAGTGTGTATCCCACAAAATCCCGATGAATGTTATCATATGCGCATTCTCAAGATCAAGCTTGAGAATCACACCAAGTCTCTAGTCTTTGTACCTTTGATTGACACACTCGTTGGCAATGAATGCACCATCAAGAATTTGTTTGCCCTTAATAAATGCTCCTTGGGAGAGAGATTATAGGTTCCAAGGCCTCCCTTAGCCTTGTTGCCAGCACTTTGAAGAGGATTTTATACACTGAACCAATCAGGTTGATCAGTATAAAATTTCCGAGCTCCTTGGTTGCCTCCTCTTTCAGAATTAACATAGTGAAAGAAGCCCCCAAGTCCTTTGCTACACTCCCTGTACCACAGTGAAATGCATCACATCTTCTCATTCCAAAACAATTGAAAGAAGGCAATGGGAAAGCCATTTAGGCCCAAGGCCTTATCTAATCACGCATCACTACTACCCAAACATCATCTCCCACGATGGTCCCTTCCCTATTGGCCCATTTCAGCAGCATCAAATTGGCCACTTCAACTTTGATCTTTAGGGGTTGAATATGGGCAAAAACAAGCCTTAAAGACTCTCTAAGTGCTAGTGTTGAGGCCTAGGTCTAGCAAGAGGCCACGGCTAGTCACAAAAAAAAAAAAAAAAACCTTGATACTTCCCTTTGGGTCAACAAGAATCCCCCTAATACACCACTTGCCTCCCTCTTCATTCCAGCTACTAGAAACCTTGAATGTCCACCGAGGAATTTAATAACAGTGATGGTGGTTGTAATGACCACCATTGTTACCATTACAATACGGGTCATAATGGCCGTTACAACTTCTTCTTTCTTTCTTTTTCTTTTTCTTTTTCTTTTTTTGTTGAAAAAAAAAAAGAACCTATATCGGCCCCGTAATAGTTATTACAAGCCATTACAACCCCGGAATGCTTACCATTACATAATGGTTACATAACCGCTTTTGAATACCTTGATGTCCACAAATCAAAAGACAATGGGCGCAAGTCTCGTAAGCTCCCCTAGTGAGAGTGGATGGGATCATCCCAATTTTCATTCAATGAGTCAATTGTTACACCTGTGAACAGTTTGTCAATGAGAGCCCAAAGGACTACTATTCTTTGACTTTACCTACAATAGCTTGGGCTGATTTTTCCTGATCTACAAAGATACGTCTATTTCTTTAGACCTACAGCTCCCATATAACCAAGAGAGGCAGAGGGAACATAGCACTTTGTCGAAAGATTTGAAAGGACCATTGCCCCAGCCATCTACAACTTCATAAATCTTCTCATTTAAAACCCAAGCAACATGTAACTCCCGGAGATCCTCATTCCACACAACTCGAGCGAAGGGGCAATGAATAATCAAGTGGTTGGTTGTCTTCTCTCCTCGGCACGTTTGCACGACACACTTGTTTGGAAGTGGAAACCTCTTTTATGAAGCTTGTCTACCTTAGGATCTTCTCCTTGGTTTTTGTTCACGTTAATGCAGAGTTTCTACTGAATTCCAGACAAATTGTGGAGAAGGTTCAAGGGGAAGTCACGAAATAGGCAATGTTGTTAAATGGCATATGCAATCTTGTGCAACTAAAGGGGGTTATCACTTACACGATGGCACAACCCTCCAAACAATTTCTTTTTAAAAAAATAAATAAAGGAAAATTCAAGGAAAAATGAAAAAAATGTGTGAAAATTATGTAAAAGATAGTGTAGGGAATTGGTTTTTATAGTTTAAGAGTATTAGACTATAAAAGTCAACGAAAAGCTACTCAAGCGAATGCATATGTACTAAACAATGTGAAAAAAAAAAATCATATCAATTTTATTGATGTCATTTTAAGAAAATGAGAGCAAGAGAGTTTAGAGAACTTGAGAAATGAGAGTATTAGAGAGAGAGAGAGAGAGGGAGAGAGAGTACTAGAGTAATGAAAATAGAGGGGTGGGAGTGCCCATCTATAAGTAAAAAATGAGAGAATGAAGTAAAAAATAAGTCCCAATAGGAAGAAATTTAACCACTAGGAGGTTATGCCATCTCATATTGTGTACGCGATGGCATAACTACGGCTTATGCAATCGTATAATTCTCTGTACAATCGAGTAAGCCCAAACGGCACAATAACTGCATATGCCACCGTGGCATATGTGGTCCACTGGTCTAAAGTGGCATATGCGATGGCATAAGCACTTATGTGATCACATATGCCAACATTGGGAATAGGCTTGGAAGAATGACTTAGTTGAGTAGACCCCTTGTATCAGTCTTGTTCCAAGTCTCTCTCTCTCTCTCTCTCTCTCTCTCTCTCTCTCTCTCTCTGCCTATGACCGACTTTGTTTGAAGAATGGAGAGAAGCTTAGCGTATCTCAGGATTTCTTCGTCTATGAAGTTCGTTCTGAAATGAACGGACTAGACTGATTGCCCTCCTTCGATCACCAACAAGCAGGTCCCAAAGAAATGCATATTTGCAATTCGATGGCCTAGAAATCTCTTAGCTAGCATTTAGTCGTCAATCCACTCTATCTTTCAGCAAAACCAAATTCTATCCCCTACTCCCCTTCGATAATTCTAAAGTCAGTTCCCTCCTGTGTGATCCTACTCCATTGGTTCTCAATCTCCCCAAGCTTGCTAATATTCCTATAGACTTTTTATTTTGTTTATCTATTGGCCCCATTATGTTCCCAACCCCCTTTGCCATGGCATATTTATCTGATATTGTTTTCCTCCATGGCACTTCTTCGAACTGAAGTCTCCACCAACAATTCCCTAGCAAGCTCTAGTTCCTTTCTTTAAGCATCCCGCCCAGACCCCACTCTTTCTTCCCCCTTTGTGGTGCAACCCAGTTATCGAGTCAATTAGATCCCAACACCCAAATCGCAAAGAAATGGACAAAGAGTATACCCACAAGAATATTTTAGTAGTGAGGGAGAGAACTTTATTGATACAAACTTCTTCTCTTACAAAACTAAAAAAAAAAAATTGGAATGCCCACCTCCTACACCACCAACCCTTTTTATATACCCAAAAAAAATGAAAATCCCCTAACTATTAGAATGATTTCAAACCAATCTTAATTGATTTCAAATCCATCTAATCTACCTAAGATGGCAACAAGCCTTATAACAACAAAAGCAAATCTAGAAAATAATATTAAAAATCTTCAATCACAGCATCGAATCCCCCCTCCCCCAAATAGTAAATTGCAGCTCCCAAGACTAACGCCCTAAATCTAGCAACAAACAGTTCAAAATCAGCACATGTTTTGCCATTTGGCATTTTAATAATATTTTTGCAATCTAAAAAACAAAAATCAGTACATGTTGGGCCCCATGGTGGACCATGGACCTACATCATTCCCCTCTCCCCGAGGTTGGAAAGAACTCAACTCCAGCGAGTTGGACGCTTCATACAAGTAGTGGAGGTCTAAATTCAATTTTTTCAATTTGTCGCCCATGATCCATATGCATTCACAATGGGACTTGTTCTTCCATTTTGCCAAGTATTGTTTGTATTGGCCTCATCTCGTCGAGTGACGATGGTCTTCACCCGCAACACTCGTTCAATTTTCTTTCTATTTCTTAGGAGTTGTTTATCCATATAAGTAACAACTTCGTCTTGCACATCAAGCACCTTGCCATGATACCAAAAAAAAAAACAAAAAAACAAAATCTACCATATTGAAAGTTGGCGAGATATCCAAATAATTTAGCAACTCCATCTCATAAGTATTGCCACCCAACTTTCTCTTGACTCAACATGGTGCAATCTTCTTAAATTTGAGCTTGTTTTAAGTTCTCCTAAAAAATATTTCTTTACAAAGATAAACCATAACCAAGTCACCTTCTTTGTATATCTTCTCATTACAAAGTTCATTTGCAATTTCTCGGTACTTGGTTGTGCTCACTTTAATATCCTTCTTTTGGCTTCTTTTTCTTCTTTCCCTTTCTTCTTTTGAATTTCTTCATGTTCAACAATTCAATCGGCAAAAGTATGGCTTGTTTGGCTGGTCTCATTTGGTAAAGTGCAAGATTGGGCATGTTTGAACATAGCACCAACTCAATATGATGCAGAATGTTCCTCATAGGAAGAAATCCAGGTTGGAGTTCTTCGGGCACCAAGTGTTAATATTTACGAAGGAGCTTCTGCATGAGAAGTGGAACATCTGACTATTTTGCTTCTTCTTTAGCATCTAAGACTCTTGATTAGATTTGGGTGTTCGAAGATGTTCCATTAGGTACAACGTGATATTAACACTATCCTTGACGAATGAATAGGTGTGTTAGTGTAAGTAAATTGCATCATATCTCTGTCCCTCAGCCACAATCTTTCCAAAATATGAGGCATGCATCCATGACAACCACATCACAACTCACACCACACCCAATCCTTGCACTTAGATCCAATAAAGAAAGAGAATAAGCACCTGGAGCAAACAAAACTTCTCTACATTTTTTGAACCAACAACTCTGGTATGGGCGTGGATGCTTTTGTTCTTTGGGTTTAATTTATCCACCATTTCTTGTGAAACAATGTTCTCATTCTTCCCCCCATCTATTAAAGTCAAGCATATCTTCCCACCAGAACTGCTAGTGGTGCGAAAGATACCATGTCACAACCATTGCCCTTCATCAATCACTCAAGGCGTCGATAGCAAAGTTTTTAGTTCATTAGATAACTAACAACTTGCCTTTATCACCATACATATCTGCTACATCTTCCCAAACATATGCCCCATCCTCATATGCATGCTCAACGTCATCTCCTGCTTCATTTGCACGTAGTCGAGAGTGTCTTCAACATATTCTCTATCATCGGCCAAATTAAATTTAATGTGGACCCATATGTTTAGGATAGTAAAAAGAACGATGTCCCTATTGCCCACACTTTAGCACATGAAAGGAATGTTGCTTTGCCTCGTCTTGATCACACTCAATGTTTTAAATAGTGAATAGAGTGTAGCAGAGTGTTCATTCCTCTGAAGCATGAAGCGTAAGCTACATGCTACTACTAGATTTTTAATCAAGGTTGAGCTTCGTTGCACCAATTTCATCATATTCTACACCAAATAAGATTGGTTAATAATGAAATTTAACAAAATTTCATGATATTTGGTGCAACTAAATGCAACCTAAAGTAATAGGAAAAGGTTTGTTTTTTAAGAGGTAATAGGAAAGGGTAATGATTAAGTATAGAAGTGAAGTAAGAGCAACAAAGCTGATTTAATACTGCTTCTTATATTATTTTACTAGCAGCATTTAGAAGATTAACTAATTTTCTTTGAAATAGAAAAATGTAACAAATCATTGAAAACATAATTGATTTAATGTTATCGTGAAAAGTAACTCGTAATGTGAGATATGTAGCATATAACTAACATATGCAAGTTAATCATGTAGCGCCTTGTGGTCTGGCTTCAAACATTGGCCAATCATTCCTGGACCTATGAGAGGACCTATGGTTTCTTTACGTGAGAAGTTAGCATACTACCCCATCATTGATGATGACCCTCATGGGGCACCAAATCATCTCTCAAGTCTCTAATTAATTGTCTCATCAGCTTTTAATACAAGTGTATATGCAATGGATATCTTAAATACATCTTTGATAGCCAATTCATTTTTAATGTTCAGGTTGAAGACCATTAAGTTATCTTAGAAATCTTTTAGCCTTCATACTCACAAAACCCTACCCATGATGTTAATATATGAAACTCCTTGGTCTATTCATTTAACGATTTGTTCCATTAACGTATATTATGACATCTTTGATAGAGGTCACGGGCAAAGTCACGAGTAGGAACTTCCTTATTGACTTCTTTTTCATCTTTTTCTAAGAATTTACTTTCTCCTTACCTTGATGAATTCATTTGACTTGGAGCTAGTCCTACCATGCTAACGTGTGAGCAGAAAAATTCATAGTTACTAATTTAATTTTCCAATAGTCCACGATGTCCTTACACTCGAACACCTTTTTCCATCTTACCTGGGGCCTGTTTGGTTGCAGAATCTAGATTCTAGAGAAAATCCAAATTCTAGTGTTGGAATCCAAAATTGCAGAAACTGAATTGGAAACCTAGATTCCATCTGGAACTCGTTGTTTGGTTGAAAATTGTGTAATCCAACCGTTGCTTGCGGCATGGCCCACTTGAGCTTCGGATCCGCCTGAGAACTTGACCCCTGGCCTATAGTAGCCCTGCAATACAGATGGTCAAGTTGGCTGGCAAATAAACATCATACCCTAGGAAGTTTTTAATGGTGGACGTTCAATCAATACTTTTCCTGTGGTGTGGTCCACTTGAGATTTAGATCTGCCTCATTTCTGGTCTAATGCCCTTAATTGAGCTCTCAAAATAGATGGACCACATGGATATAAAACGCATACATCATAGATGTACAACACATACATCGAGGTTGGCACCACCCTAAGGGTATTATCGTCAATATTGAATGATGCTCACTTCGCCTCTTTTCCCTTCCATAGAAACAATCCCCCACACCGTTTCCACTAATCCCAATTTCAGCCAATTTAGGTTTCCAAATGGAATCCTGTTTGGCTGGAATTTGCCACCAAACACAGGTTAAAATTGGATTTCACTGGATTCCAAATTAAGCTAGAAACAGGTTTCCAGATGCCAACCAAACAGGCCCTTAGCCAATTAATGAAGTCCTCATCATGAAACTGACTCTGAAATTCTGAAATTTCTACCTTAATTTCAGACTCACTGTCACATTCCAACAACCGAAGGATTCATTCATTAGTGTCTTCACAAACCGAGGCCGCCCGTTGTTGGTTAGGAACTTGGTGGGTACATTCCACTATGTGTCCATGCGCTCCAACTTCGGTCTCTGGATTCCCTCTACGTCGGAGCTCTGCCACTTAATTAGTGGGATTGTTTATCATACGCGTGAGTTGACCTACTTGCTCTGTGAGTAGGGCTGCACATCGATTCGGTCAATTCGATTTTAGATGAAATTGAAATTGAATTGATCTTAAATTTTCAAAATTGAAATTGAAATTGAATTGATCTTAATTTTGAAATTTCGAATTGAAATTGAATTGAACTAATTTTTTTGGAATTGAATTGAGATTGAATTGATGAATTTTTCGATTCAATTCGATTCGATTTTTCACACATTGCAATTTGAAAACTTATAGGTTTTGTAAGCTTGGATTTTATAGTACTTCAAATAGTAATATTAGTAGAAATACTTCTGAAAACATATGCATAATAACTAATCCTTACATGGAAATTAGAAAGATCATATTGATCCAAAGCTTTTGAGGCTCGAAAAATGTTTTTAATGATTATTTATCACTTTTTCTCTTGGTATGGTCCACCTTAAATTTGATGTTCGTATAATTTTGGATCATGTCCTAAAATGAGACGTAAAATTAGATGGACGTAATGGATATACAAAAAAATATATCAAGGTAGGCACCATAAGATAGGGGTAACACCCACTAAGTTGTTACCAACATAACACTTAATTTTCTCTTGGGCGAACTTCAAATTATACGCTTTTATCGTACCGAGTAAACTTAGTTGGGCCTACTTTGAATGCATTTGGTTTACCACACCGTTCATTCGTTTTGCCTACTCATTTTAGCCGTTGAGCCCAAAATTGAAGCGTATCCGAAACTTGGGTGGACCATGCCACATGAAATAGTGGGAATAATGATTTCCACCGTTAAAACCTTCCTAGGGCCCACAGTGACGTTTATTTATCATCCAACCTGTTCGTAAGATCAAGTAGACATGTATGAATGAAAAACAAAAATATCAACTTGATTTAAAACTTTTGTGGCCCACAATAATTTTTCAATGGTAAAGGTTCAATTCACACTATTTCCTGTGGTGTGTGCCACTATACGCTTCAATTTTGGGCTCGAGCCATAAAATTATCTTTTAAAGTGGACGAACGGAGTGGATAAAATGAATAACTCACCGTGGCCCCCACAGAGTTTACTTAGTACACCAAGCGCATTTAGTTACTAAGTACGCAATTTGATTCATCTTGGACACTTGGGTGGGCGCGGATATGCAGAAGGGTGGTTTCAAAGCTTTGTGGGCCCCACCATGGTATATGTATTTTATCTAGGCCCTTCATCCATTTTCCATATGATTCTAAGACATTATCCCAAAAATGAGACATCCAAGTGGACCACACCACAAGAAAACAATAGGGGATGACGATTATTATTGAAAACTTTTTGGGGCCTTAGAAGTTTGATATCAAGCTGATATTTGTTTTTTCCCTTCCTCAAGGTCTATGTGACCTTATCAACAGGTTGGATGGCAAATAAACATTACAATGGGCCATTGGAAGAACTTAATGGTGAACGTTCAATCTCCATTGTTTTGTTGTGGTGTGGTAATATGAGATATATATCTTACTAATTTTTGAAAAATTCCTTAAATTTACATGTTAAAATAGATGGACAGCATAGATAAAACTTACTATGATGTATCTATTTCATCCATACCGTCCATTAATATATATATATATATATATATATATATATATATATATATATATATTCAATTCAATTTGATCAATCGATTCAATTCGATACAGATCAATTCGATTTTCGATTCAATTCAATCGATCAGAACTGAAAATTGAAATTGAATTGAAATTGAATTTTTTCTTTTTTAAAAAATTGAATTGAATTGATCTTCAAGAACGATTCGATTCGATTCGATTTGTTCGATTCGATTCAATCGATAAATTGATCATAAATTGAATTGTGTGCAGCCCTATCTGTGAGTGCGTGGATCAATTGGATTTACTTGTGCAAACTCTTCCTATGTGACCCCTTACAAAGCTATTAAGAGATGATACAAAGTAAAAAGTCTCCAGAGATGACCTACTCTAATACAAAAATGATGCAATCCGGTTATCGAGTCAATGACATCTCGACACCCGAATTGCAAAGAAATTGACATCAGGACACCCACAAGAATATTTGAGTAGGGGGTGGGATTTTATTGATATCAAACTTCTTCTCTTCCGATACTTGAGAAAACTCACTAAGAAATTTCAAATGCCTACCCCTCCTATACCACCACCCCTTTTATAGACCCTAAAGACAATCCTTGTGAATCTTTAAAAAAAATCCCCTAACTATTAGATTGATTTCAAAACAATCTTAATCAATTTCAAACCAATCTTAATTGATTTCAAATCAATATAATCTATCTACGACAACAAGAAGCCTAATAATAGCTTAAAGCAAATCTAGGAAATAATCCCCAAATATCTTCAATCACATCTTAAAATCAGCCCCCATATCTTCCATAAATGGTACAATTCAATTTCTGAGATTTAGGCCCTAAATCTAGCAACAAATAATCCAAAATCAGTAGATTTTCGGCCCTATGGTGGGTTGTCGGCCTACATCACTTTGGACCTCTTCCCAATTCACCAAATGGATTCTTTTGGAATTGCCTTTCCCATTCCACAGGAAATCCGCTGTAGTTTTTTCAATCTCTTCATTACAACAATCGACACTTTGAACAACAACATGAAATACACCAAGAGATTGGCGAGAACAACTTTAATGAGGGTAATGCAACCTTCTTTTTTTTGGAGAGATAACATTACTTTATTAAAAAGCCTGCCAAAGGCGAGAAAAAGGTACAACCCAACTCTACAACTTAAGAAAGGGCAAAGAACGACAAAATTAACTGTCATAAGAAGCCCAACACAAAACACTACTGCTTAACCCTGCGAATACTTCCCTCTACTGAGGAATCCCTATTATGAAAGCAAAGGCCCTCCTCCATGCCAAGGCCCTCCCTATTATGAAAGCAAAGGCCATTTCAAGCCTCCCAAATCACCCAAAAAATAGCCAAGACTATCATTCTCCACACCGCTTTCTCCACCTTCCCCACCCCTTCGGCCCTCCATTCCAAGCCCACAAAAGATCAACCACAGTCCCCGGCATCACCCAATCTATATGAAGCAAAGTGAAGAAATGCTCACAAACCCACCTCAAAAAAGGCAATGAATGAACAAATGATCAATCGACTCTGCGTCCCCCATACGCATCAAACAATGTTTGGAAGGACAAGAGCTCTCCTTTGCAGGTTGTCCACCATTAATACTCTCTTTCTTCCCACTAACCAAAAAAAAGCTGCTACTCTAGGGGGGAGTAGCAAATGACCATAAACAGAAAGGGTAATGAACCGGATGTGCGCGAGATGGCTTGGAAATCAAAGAACAGAAGGATCAAACTGAAAATCGACCTAAGCAATGAACAGACCGCACCAACAAATCCTCCTCATTAAGCACATGAACAACACATTTCAACCAATCCAGTAAACCAGCAAATTCCACAATCTCGTCGTCCTTCAGATTCATACGACAAGAAGAAGCCCACACCACCCGATCATTAATAATAGAAAAATAGTGATCCACAATGATACATCCACCGCGAGGCAAGCCATCTTGGGGAAATCTCCTTGGAGCAGCCCATCTCCACACCAAATATCCATCCAAAACCAAATGCGAATCCTGGACCCAAGAGAAAAAGACATCCCTTTATTAAACAAATGCTTGGTCAAAGCAACCACTTTCCGAATACTAGAAGCTCTGTAGAGAGAAGAGCTCCTCATTCCCCAACCTCCCAATTGAGAACCATACTTCCTTTCAATCATCACCCTCCATAATTTGCCCTCTTCAAACCCAAATCTCCACAACCATTTGCCAAGAAGTGCTAACCCCCTGCGTAAACCGGCTTATAGACCTCCTTTCAACTAAGAAGATGAAACTTTCTTCTTTCCTCCATCCCATTCCAAAGAAAGTCTCTTCGCAACTTTTCCAACATATCCAGCACCGATTTAGGACATTTGAACAACGACATAAAGTAAACCGGCATATTAGAGGAGGAGGAAAAAACAGCTTTTAAGAGAGTGAGGTGACCCCCCAAAGATAGATATCAGCATTTCCAACTAGACAACTTCCTTTCGACTCTCTCAATAACTTTATCCCATAAAAATTTCGCTGGCCTCCAAATACATAAAGGCATTCCAAGATATATCGAAGGAAAAGACCCCGCTTTGCATCCATACCCCAAAGCTAGATGCACCAACTCCCTGAAGCTAGATACGTCGACTCTCTCAACTCTTACAACCGTCAAACAAGAGATATCTCTTCTTTCGTGAGGCAAGCCTTCTTTTAATCCTTTTAAGGATTGGCTCCCAGATAGATTTCTTAACCCTTTTTTTTTTTAATCCCTTTCTACTCCAACCATGACACTTTTATTAAGATTGACCCTGAGCACAGAGACCACCTTAAAGGTGATTCCAGTATGCAAGCATCTTCCTCACCGTCGTGATTGAATTCTAAATTATCTAGCCTTGGCATTAGAATGTGGTCCTTAGTGAATAGCTTATGGTAGAAGCCCACAAACTCCATTCATATCATTTGTGGTTCTCCACCTCTACCCCGGTAATAATCAACATCTAAATCATGTTTACCCTTTTGTATGCATTTGCCACGATGAAAAAATCAAGTGTTCTTATCTCCCTCCTTTAACCATAGAGCCTTGTAATTCCAATCATATCATCCGCGGTTCTCCACCTCTGCTCCGGTAATAATCAATGTCTAAATCATGTTTACCCTTTTGTACGCATTAGTCATATGATGAAAAAATCAAGTGTTCCTATCTCCCTCCTTTAATCATAGAGCCCTGACCCTTTACCTCCACATAATCTCTACCTCAAGAGCCTACTTTAATTCTTCCTACAGATGAGCATTTCTATCTCCACATCTAAAGCTATATCCTGCTCAATGATGCTATTAATGGACCGATGTCTTCAGAATTGTGGTCATCACTCTTCCACTTTACTGAACTTTTCTTTGTTCCATCCCATAATCTTTAGTTTGGTTGCTACATCTTGAAGCGGATTCTTCTACCTGCATCTTCCGAGCTTGTATCAAATTGCACCTCTCCCTTATTTCATGCACAAAGTCTACTTCACGAAGCCGCATCAACTCAAATTCAAATGGAAACAAACCCCACGTCTTTACACTTTTGTAGAAAATGTCCACACATATTAACTAGTAAAACTTCCATATACATTACATGAAATGCACGTGGAGAGAGAGGAATCAATTTGCAAATTAGAGGTGGTTCGTCTTAGAGTTGCACGAAGCATGAAGATAAGCGGCAACAAATTCAAGTGCGGAGTGGGGGAGTGGGGAAGTGTCCCTTTCAAAATGTAAACAAGTACAAATAGGTCGGAAGTGGAAGTGTGGACGAGATTCTGGATTGGGAGTTGGAGCAAGATTCCAAAGCAAGGATTCAAAGCGGAAGTGGCAGCTAGTTAGAAGGATCCTGCCCTTTCAAAATGTAAACAAGTACAAATAGGTCGGAAGTGGAAGTGTGGACGAGATTCTGGATTGGGAGTTGGAGCAAGATTCCAAAGCAAGGATTCAAAGCGGAAGTGGCAGCTAGTTAGAAGGATCCTGCCCTTTCAAAATGTAAACAAGTACAAATAGGTCAGAAGTGGAAGTGTGGACGAGATTCTGGATTGGGAGTTGGAGCAAGATTCCAAAGCAAGGATTCAAAGAGGAAGTGGCAGCTAGTTAGAAGGATCCTGCAACTAAGGTTTGTCCTATAAGTGCACAAAGTGTGAAGTGAAGCGACAAAAAACTCAAGCGCAGAAGTAGAAAAACATCTGTTTAAAAATTTAAACAAGTGTAAATAGGTAGGAGGCGAGGGTAGGCATGGGAGTGAAAGTTCGTAGCAGAGATTCAAAGAGGAAGCGAGGCCTAGTTCGAAGGATCCTGCATCCTACTCTATGATAGAGAATTGTCAAAATAGTGTTCTTTTTTAGTGTGTCTATTGAATACATCGCTTCAAACCCAATAACAAATATGCCCTTAGAACTACCTAGAACAACATGTTAAACCAAGGTTACTTGAATCCAGGGTTGCTTTGGTATGCAATGTTTTCATTATTGACAATATTGGTGGATATATCCCATAATATATCTTGTATCCCACCTGTGCGATACAAAATGCACAAGTAGTGTCAGTATATCCTGCCTGTTTGATCCAGTGAGAATTTTCGATTTTTATCATTTTTTCTGTACATGTGTTAAATCAGTGTCAAATGGTTACAAATCCATGATTCTTCATGTTTTGCATGAAGAATCATGGATTTGGAGCTTCAATTTCGAGATTTGGGGGAGAAGGGCCGACTTGTGGAAATTTGGGGGAAAAAGAAATTTCAAATTTCTAGCAAATTGGGTACAATCTGTGTCCAAACAAAAAATCAAACATGTATGCAACCTGATCTGATTCTTCTATTGCTTTTGAATGCATTGCCTGTATTTCCATACATGTCTTCTTACATTTATAAATTCTATGAATAGACTTTGAATATGCTTGCATCAAGCTCAATCAAACAACGCACAAATTAGAACCCCATGCAAAGGTAGCCTATTCTGTGGACTTTTTTTTTAATGTTTTGATCTATAAGTGTGTATTGATGTCTTTTTTAACAATCCTTGAAGTTTCATTGAAAAAGTTGACCAAATTCCCCATGTTAGCCAACAACAGCGATACATTACGCAATACAACCAATATATCCCATGCAATAACCGATATGTATCCGTATCCCAAGGGTGTGATCCATTAGGCGATAATGATATGGAAAACATTGTTGGTATGTGAAACGGGAACAAGTGCGCTGCTTCCACTAAAACATGTTATGCTAGGGGAAGGATCATGTGCATCTCTCTATTGCATACGCTAAGTATTGCAATCCAATTTCATATACAGAGTGGTATTATAATTTATAATTTATATATGAAATGATCCCGCAAGCTTCTTTTTTCTGAATGGCAGCTGTATGCATAATATTATATTATATGCATGCTATTGCACAAATCAAAGTATAAATTTCTACATTCTACATATAAATTTCCATTAGAACTTAGAATTGTAGTTTTGGATTAGTAAAAATAGCAAGCGGGACTAGAAATGACCCAGATGGCAGAATTCAGGATGGAAAATATAGGGAGGTTGGCAATTTGGTAACATTAGAACCCTTTGTGAGGTTGGCACTATAGGTGATAGATATTATGTTAAACCCCTCTTGATCTCCAAACCACAATAGCAACATGGCATGTCTAGCAATAAGAGGAGGCTGGATTAAACCCCATTGTGCTCTGAACCACAATAACAATAAGAAGAGATTCACAGTATAAATTTCTACATTCTACATATAAATTTACATTACAACTTAGAACTGTAGTTTTGGATCAGTAAAAATAGTGACCCCAATTGTAGAATTCAGGATGGAAAATATAGGGGGGTGAGCAAGTTATGTAACATTATGTTAAACCCCTCGAAGTGGGTCGGCAAAGATGGTTTTCCAAGAAGTGAGTGTGCAGAATGATCTAATACCTGAAGCAAATATACCGATCTCCCATGATCTCATTACCTGCCATAGACAGCAATTTCATAAATAGAGGATGAAAAATTAATTAAGGAGACACACCTACATAACATCTCAAATGTTTTCAAGCATTCAATAGGATAAAAACCACAAAGTGATATCAGATCATGGAAATTACAAATCACAGATGATTACAAACAAACTTCATGAAATTCAAACATGAAAGAAGAAACCCATTTTCACATACCTTGCCAGATTCGTTGATATGCACGCTCCATGACCAAACCAGCCTCAGCTTTATGCATCATAGTCTCCCAGCTTCTAATGTATGAAGTTAGTGATACTCAGCTACAAGAAAGAAAGGCTAAAAATTTGATGCCCCACATTCTAATATGTCGTACTGATTTTACATTCAATAGCTGCCACAATGCTCAAAATATCGCAAAGGTACAAAACATATCCAGAAAATGTAAAATTCAACAAAAAAATTCTAATATTGGACAAATATTTCGTTAAGAAAGACCCAACGTTAAGAAATGTTGCTGAGCTTGGATCTTCAACTAAATGGAATTGCGAAAACTCAATTCACTGAAGCAAATGACCAAAATCACTCATAATGTGGGACTGGGCCCGAGATTGCGATAAATTGTCGTTTCAAGGGCAGCTTAAAACACAGAACTGCAGTTGGGGGCTTAGCTGCCATGATCAACAAAGACAATGCTACTTCCCACTTTGGTCATTTCTTTGACAATGAATTGAATGAATTCCAATTCAGTTCAATCGAGCATCCAAATGCACCATTGAACTCCAAAAAACACACCAGCGGCTCTCTCAATTCACAAACCTCCCATTCTGCACAAGAATTAAAGTGAAAAGAAAAAAGTAGAAAAGAAATTTCATAACTGACGCAGCAATTTTGTTGCTAAAAGGTGTACATAGAGACAGATAACGTGGGGAGTGTCGACCCACATGTACTAGTCAAACAAACACTCTTCCATTTTTTTTCTCCTTCTTTCTAATGACTATTCTGCCCGTTCTCAACACCCAGACCGTACAACACGCCTGCGTATCTCTCCGTCGATCCATTGAAGAACGACTCCTTCAATTTCCTGAATGTGCACGACGTGAGCAGGCTGTCAGACCCTGCCTGGTGGCAGATCCCAACCCGCTCAACATCGAGCAGCTCCGCGAGCTTGTTCAACCCACCGTGCAAGCTGTTGCAGAACTTCATGAGGTGCTTGATGTCATAAACGGTAGGGAAGTACATCTTGATGAGGTTGAAGAACCCGGTCTGTGTGTCTGGGAGATTCTGGCAAGTGAGGAGCTTAAGCAAGTACCCAAAGTCATACCCACTGTGGAAAGTGACCCAGTGAACGGCATCATTGAGGACGATTCCGGACGACATGAGGAGCTCGCCAAATCGTGATGCGTCAACGCCCCTCTCGCTGTTCTTCTTGAAGTCAATACCGCTCTGGCGGAGGAGCTCGATGGAGTCATTGGCAAAGACATCGTCAGCGGGGTTGAACTCACGGAAGTTGAACTGCCAGATGCAGAACTTATCGGTGCCACAGGTAGGGAGGTTGCCGTCCTCATCAGAGAAGGTCAGGCCAAGCTGGATCAGCTTAAGGAGGTCAACGTTCGCCTTCAGGGTCTGGTAGTGGTAATCAGCAGTCGACTTGAAGGATCCGACAGGCCGTAAAACGATGCCGGGGAACTCGGTATCCATCGCAATGTACGGGTAGTCGTCGACAATATCACGGATGAGGGCGAATTCGGCATCGAGGTTATCATTCCAGACCTCACGGATGTGGATCGAGTCGGTCTTTGGCAGGATCGACATTTCTAGGGTTTCAGAGGGGGCTGATTTCGAAGAACAAAACACCCTACGCCGGATCTGAGATCTAGCAGCTGATGAAGACGACCATGTGAAACCCTAGGGCGGATCTTGGATCGGTGGAGGGTGAGATCGTGGCCGAGGAGTTCTCGGAGATCTGAGATCGGATAGACAGGATCTGGGAATTTTCCGTGGTTGGTGGTTTAGAGAGAGAGAGAGAGAGGAGAGAGAGAGGGGATAGAAATGGAAAGACGGGATTTTATAGGGTTAGGGGTTTTTTTCTTCTTTTTTTTTTTTAGGCGACGGAGAGAGATACAGAGGAGGGATTGGTATTCGAGAAGAATCGCAGAAAAAATCCTGCGAGAGAGAGAGAGAGAGAGAGAGAGAGAGGGGAGAGAAAGGAGACGGGATTTTTTTTTATGCCCTTCCCTGTTATTTCCTCCAATCGCAATAAACAAAAGAAAGAAATGTCGAGAAAAGAGAGAGAAAGAGATATTATGGTGGTTTGCGGGATGATTGGAAATGGTAGTTCTCTATATGAGGAATTAGGGTATAGTGGACGCGGTTTTGGCTGGACGTGGTCTGCGTACCGACACTGTCACTACCGAGTAGCTGCTGGACGGTTATCAGTGGACCTTAATTTATGTGTTTAATACACACCGTTCATCCATTTTTTTTCAGGTTATTTTAGAGTATTAGACGAAAAAAATGAGATTGATTAAAATCTTAGGTGGAGCAAGTAGTAGGAAAGAGTGGCGATTGAAGATCCACCGTTAAAAACTTCTTAAGGCCACAAAAGTTTTGGATCAAAGATGATATTTGTGTTGTGTATTCATCCAGGTCTTTGTGACGTAGTCAACAGGTTGGATGGTAAATAAACCTTATAGTGGGCCCTAGCAAGATTTCAATGGTGTGCGTTCAATTACCACTGTTTTCCTGAGGCGCGGTCTGAATTTGCTTCTGTTTTGGGATCGTGCCTTAAAACAACGATCCAAAATGGACGGACGGCCTGGATAAAACACATACACCATGGTGTAGTAGCCAAACCGGAGGCGGATTGCGTGTGTACAGACGGTCAGTAGCGACGGTTTTCTGTGGGGCCCACAATAATGCATGTCTTTTATCAATGACATCTATCCATTTTTTCCATCATGAACCAAAAATGAGGTATATATAAATCACAGGTGAACCACACAACAAGAAAAAAGTATTTATTGAATGTCCACCGTTAAAATTTCTTAGGGCCCACTGTAATGTTGATTTTTCATTCAACCTGTTGACAAGGTCACACATACCTGGATGAAGGGAAAACACAAATATCAGCTTGATCCACAACTTATGCGGCCCTTAAAAGGTTTTCAACGGTGAGCATTCAATCTCCACTGTTTCCTGTAGTGTTGTTCACCTGATATTTGGATGTGCCTAATTTTTGGACTGATTCTATAAAATGATCTGGGAAAATGGATGGACGGCGTGGATAAAACCAATACATAATTTTGGGGCCCACACAGCTTTAACATCAGCTGGGTGGTTTGCCTTGGGGTCACCAGCCAAGCCGCATCCGCGTATACCTCGTGTATTAGTTTTGCGTCGCTTAAGAAATGACGTTGCTTCTCACATGTGGCACCGACGTTTATCCATCTAGACCATCCATTTTGTGGGTCCCATTAGATTGGTGGGTGGATTATATTATCCGTAAAATCAGGTGATCAATCAATCCTAACCATCCAATTAATGGATATTAAATAGGTGGTCAATGGAAACATAGTGAGTGGTTCAAATTAGAAGTGAAAAATCAGATGGTTGGTATTCTCTTGTCAGTGCTTCTTTTTAATTATGCTCAATCAACAGCTTGGTAGGCTACTTGGACGGTCTGGATTTCAGTAGAACTTGTCCATGTGTATGATCGAAGAGTCACGTGGTCCAAATTAGAAGGTGAAAATCAGATAGTTGGTATGGTCTTTTCAGTGCATCTTTTTGGTTGTGCCCAATCAGAAGCTAGGTCGGCTATTTGAACGGTCTGGATTTCAGTAAAACTTTGCCACGTGTACTATAGAAGAGTCACCGCCATTTTCTCAATGGTGCAAAACCAACGCAGCAGCCTAGCTCGAGGGAATAGTGGTGCGGCTGGCCAAGGTCTAGACTGACCTCACCTGTTAGTTTAGCTTCTTTAGCACGACTTAAATGGTGGTGATTCATGATATTTAGGCGCTGATGTAGAGCTATCCAGACCATCCAAATGTATTTGTTAATGAAGCATACTGCATATCTCTAAAATCATACTAATCAAGCAATCCTAACCATCCAGTTAATAGCGATTGAATGGATGGTCAAAAGTGACGTAGTCAATGGTCAAAATTGGCAGAGAAAAATCAGATGGTCTGATATCTTTCGTCATGCTCAATCAACGGTTGGGTCGGCTATTTGGACGGTCGTTGTTTCCTTGATGATCACGTAGATGCCATGTATATCCTTTGAGAGTCACCGACATTAAAATTAGTAGGTGCACTGTGATACCGGTACCCCAGCAAGCTTACGGTGGTAGAAGGTAGAATTGGGATGCACATGATGTTTACGTATCATCCACACCGTCCGTCAGATGAATCACCTCAGAAAACATCAACGAACCAAAAATCAGCAGGATCAAAAACTTAGGTAGGCCATATAATAGGAAACAAGTTAATATGGGATGCTTACCGTTGATTTTTATAGGGGTCAACCTGAGATGAGAAACCTCCTTATTCTTGCCCTAACCCTTTTTCCCAGACTGGACGAAATGTATGAACGCCCTGGATTTTATCTAAACAATACAGTGGGCCCCAACCAAATCAACAGTAGGTATCTCCTCTCACATTGTTCTCGCTGTTTTGTGGCCCACCTGAGTTTTGGATCAAGCTTCTTTTTGGCCCAATGGGGTTTATTGAGGTGAATCATCTGATAAACGGGTTGGATTGGATTGATACATCTAGTGGGACCCACATCTGACCGGTGAGCTTGCCCCTTAAATTAGACGGTGCAAAACGGGCAGTCTTTCCCGAAGAATCATAGTGTCGTGCGGCGAGACTAGATGCGTTTAGCACAATTTCGAAAATGGTGGCGACTCATCCTCTTGCCATGTGGCACCGATTTACATTCATCTGGACCATCCAAATCGTGGGTCCCGCTGTGGATGGAGTATCTGTCTAGAATCACACTGATCAAGAAGTTTTAACCGTCCAGTTGGTGTTCGTCAGATGATGGTTGAGGTCTAATTAGTGAGTTCTCCAAATTGAAAATCAGATGGTTGTATCATCTTCTCAGTTATGCCCCATCCACAGTAGCGTTAGCAATTTGGACGGTCCCGATTTCCTTACGGCTAAGCCATGCGTACGGTTTGAAGAGCAGCCACCACTCTTTAAATGGTGCAAAACTAACAAATGAGTCCTCCTTAGTTCTCATCCATTACAAGTCAGTAGCCTTCTGACAGTATCTCTATCGTACAGGTGTGGCCCATGTCTGTTGATCCAGACTGTTGATCAAGATTGGAAGATTCTACCCAGTAAAGTGGATAGTTCCTGTACTTTCTCTTAGACCGTCCATTTTGTGGGACACTGGTCCAAGGGCTAGGAAACTCTAATCCGGAGGAATTTTTTAAGGAATCTTTCATCTGCGGTGGGCCAATAAGATCAACGGTCTGCAGCAAACCATGGGCGCCATTTGTACAGACTCGTGCAGTGGATGCTGACGTGTAATAAGAAATTTATAATGGTGAGAATGTTTTATCGATGCATGGGAACTTAGGCACGTGTTTGCACGTCTGAGGCCACGCTTGGTGCAATGCATGGGACGAAAATTGGGGTGGCTTGTTTTTGGTGGGCCACCTGATGACTGGATCGGTGCCACTGGTACTACCCCAGGATCTAGCTAGAGAGGGACGGTCCTGTCAGGGGATCTGTGGGGCCACCGTGATCTTTGTGTTTTATCCAAGCCGTCCATCCATTTTGAAATATGATTTTAAGTCATGAATAAAAAACGAGGCAGATTGAAGGCTCGAGTGGACCACAACGCAGGAAGCCATGGTGACAATAACCCCACGGTTGAAACCTTCTTAGGGCCAACGGTGACGTTTATTTGTCATCCAACCTCTTCATAAGGTTACAAAGACCTAGATGAAGGGAGAACATAAATATCAGCTTGACTCAAAAATTTTGTGGCTGGCAAGAGGTTTTCAATTCCCACTGTTTCCTGTGTGTGGTCCGCTTGAGCATCCAGTCTGCCTCATTTTTTTTTTTTTTTTTTTTTTTTTTTTTTTTTTGCTCAAATGATTTGTCAAATGGATGGATGGCATGGATAAAATATATAAATCACGGTCATGCCATCGACTGGTAATAAGCATGCTTAGGTTGGGGGCAGATGATGGACGGCCAATGTGCCTAAGGTCCTGTTTAGGATTGGAGGAAATATCCTGGTTGCGTTGGCACCATGGATTTGGAATCTCATGTAATCCAAACATAGTTGTGCATAGTATATTTAGAAGAGTTTGAATTTAATTATTAAATCAACTTTAATATTCTTAATTAATGTATGCATGTAATGTTTTACACAATTATCCTAACAAGCCTGTCAAAATATATACTTGGGCCCAAAATGATGAAATTCCAAGTCTTGAATGGGCCACAAGCATAAGATTACAACCAATCAACTAACCAACAAATTTTAATCTTCAATTTACATAGACAATGTTTGGATTACACATATCATCTTATTGAAGTAATTTTAGTGATGCAATTGATAAACGGATTGTTATGGGATATCATCATTGGGCCATGTGCCCAATAAATTAGTAGCCTAGTGACACACATGTTACACATGCAACTTAGGGAATATTTTAGATGTAATCCTAGCTTCCACCTTGGATTTCAAACCCTCTCTTTAATTAACTAGATATGAAACCTCAATTACTTTATAGTGTTAAAGAGACGAGATTTGAAATACCCCAAAGTCCATGGCACCAAATGACTCCTAACAGACATTTGTGTTTGCATGTGTGGGAGAGTAGGATTCTCTAGCAGGTAAAGCCGTCTCAACCTGCTCCAGCTACTTGTGGGCGTAGAATTTTGAATTAGTTGTTCCTAGATGTGCCATTTCGGTACGTTTGGGCCACAAAAGTTTTGGATCAAGCGGATATTTGTTTTTTCCCTTTATCCATGTATGTGAAATAAACATTATTGTGAGCCCTAAGAAGTTTCTAATGGTGGGTGTCCAATCACCATTGTTCCTTGTGCTGTGGTCCACTTGAGATTTTGATATGCTTCATTTTTTATTTTATTTTTTTGTCTTGTCACTTAAAATAAGATGAAAAGATGAATGGATAGCATGGGTAAGAGACATACATGTAAGAGACATACATCAGGGTGGATATTGCAGCTTTAACCACTCCATATGGCACTCCACATGGAGGGGCGTTTGCCAAATTTAAAGTCATAACCCTCCACCACAGACATTCATGTTGGAAAAGCTCTACAGGCTCCACCATGATTTATGCACCAGTCTAAAGTTGAGAGTGTTAGAAACAGACGCCTTATATCACGTTTGCACAGGGCCACCGGCCGATCACACATGAAGTTGGGGCAGCATTGTTGTTGGACTGTTTTTAGGCCATTCGGACGACCGGTCGGCAGTCCTGGTGCAACCCGATTTCTTACACGATGTTGCGCAAAAATGTTTCTAATTCCATTTTTTCTGCCTATTTAAGGAGTATTACGGAATTAGAGGTATTCAATGTTACAAGGGGATTAAGAGAGCTTTTAGGTGAAAGAAAAAACTTGAAGAAGATGTTTTTTTCTTGAGGTAGCTTGGATTTCCCTTGTGGGCTTGGGCTTTGAGGTTTTGGGTTCCATCTCTTGTAACTTCTGATATCATAGTGGATTGGTGTCGCTTTGTGCTGTGGTTTTTTACCTGTGAGGGGTTTTTTCACGTTAAATTTGGATTGTCTATGTGTGGGTGATTGCATGCATTGTGTTTGCATTGTGTTGCTTGTTTGATTCAATTCGCTGCTTGTGTTCAGTTTTACTTCCGCTTGCCGACCCTCCTATCCAAACAACTGGTATCAGAGCGATCGTTGAGGTGTAGTAGAAATTCGAATCTGAGACAAGAGCATAGCATTGGGCATGAGGTTCGACATAGAGAAGTATTCGAGGAAAAATAATTTTGAACTTTGGAATGTGAAGATGAAAGGCCTTCTAGTTCAACAAGGATTGCAAGATTAGCTCCTTGGAGAGCGACCAAAAGCTATGAAAGAAGAAGAGTAGATGAAGATTGATGAAAAGGTCAATGTCTCAATCCAATTGTGTCTGGCAGATGAAGTCTTTTATAATGTCATGAAAGAGAAAATTGAGGCTAAAACATGGGCGAAGTTGAAGAATATCTACATGAAGAAATATCTGGAAAATCGCATATATTTGAAGCTTTAGTTGTACAATTTGAGGATGATAGAGGGAGCTGATGTTGAGAGCCACATTAGCAATTGCAATAGGTGTATTTGCAAGTCGATGGATGTAGATGAAGCGATGAAGGACGAGGATCAAGCGTTTATCCTGTTGAATTTTCTTTCAGAATCATATGAGTCGCTCAAGGACTATTTGTGCGCAGGTAAGGAAACTATTGGCGTAGAAACCGTTATCTCAGCCCTTCAGGCAAAGGTGATGAAAAGAAAAAGCGGTGGCATAGGTCCCTCTACTGAAGAGGCACTGGTTATGAGGGAGAGGAATTCTGAGCGGGGTGGAGGATCTCCTTCATCGATATCCAAATCAAAGGGCAAGTGGAGCCACAAGGTGAGATGCTGGAATTATGGGAAAGAAGGGCATGTGAAGATGGATTGTTCGAATCCCAAGAAAAGGCAGGAGAAATCTGAAGATTCTTCTAAAGAAGGAACCAATACCGTAGAGGACGATGGTAATGGTTGTGATGTATTGATTGTATTTGGCATAGAGTCTCTTGGTGGAGAGTGACTCTTGTATTCAGATGCATCATGTCATGTATGTCCTGACTGGAGTTCATTCATGTTATACAAGGAGTATGATGGTGGATCGGTATTTGTGGGTAATGGCTATGCTTGAGATGTGGTAGGGATTGGTTTGGTGCGCATTAGGATGTTCGATGGAGTCGAACGGATCCTTGAAAGTGTGAAGCATATCCATGAGATGAAGAGGAATGTGATATCTCTTGGTGCACTCGAGGCGAAAGGGTGCAGGTTCATCAGCTATGATCGGTATTGTAAAGTGGTGAAGGGAGCACTCGTGATGATCAAGGCACAGAGATGTGATAATCTTTACAAGGTGATCGGGAGCACAATTCATAGTGAATCTGCAAGATCAGCAGCGGGATCTACAGTTGTTTGTATGTGGTAAGAGAAAAAGGCTCACATGGGAAGAGCAACAAGGCATGTGAAGATGCAAGGATAAAGTTGATGGGGCACAAGAAGCGACGGGACTATAATAATGACGAAGTAGAGGCGGAGATTGTGCGTGGCAAGGTGATGCATAGTGATTTGAGTCGTGGTGGTGTTTGTTGGAAACGAACGTCTCATATCACGTTTGCTCAAGGCCACCGGCTGGCCGGCCGGTCACACATGAAGTTGGGGTAGCATTGCTGCTGGATTGTTTTTAGGCCATCCGAACGACCGGTTGGTAGTCTCCTAGTGTAACTCGATTTCTTACGCGGTGTTGTATATAATTGTTTCTAATTCCGTTTTTTCTGCATATTTAAACGGTATTACGGGATTAAAGGTATCTAAGGTTGCAAAGGGGACTGAGAGAGCTTCTAGGTGAGAGAAAGAACTTGAAAAAAAGGGTTTTCTTCTTGGGGTAGCTTGGATTTCTCTGGTGGGCTTGGGTTTTGGGGTCTTGGGTTCTATCTTTTATAACTTCTGATATTATAGTAGATTGGTGTCACTCTGTGCCGTAGTTTTTTACCCGTGAGGGGTTTTTCCACGTTAAATTCGGAGTGTCTATATGTGGGCGATTGCATGCATTGTGTTTGCATTGTGTTGCTTGTTTGATTCAAATCGTTGCCTGTGTTCGGCTTTGCTTCTGTTGCCGGCCCTCCTATCCCAACAGAGAGATCCAATCCTAGATAGACCATACCACAAGAAATAGTATTGATTGACTATACATACCATTAAAATTTGTTGTGGTCGCAAAAGTTTTGGATTAAGTTGATATTTGCGTTTTCCCTGCTCAAGTGACTTAATCAACAGATTGGATGACAGGTAAATAGTAAAGTAGGCCCTCAAAAGTTTTTTTCTTTTTAAAATGGTGGGTGTTTAATCACCACTGTTTCTATGGTGTGGCCCACTTCAAATTTGGATTTGCTTCATTTTTGGGCTTATGCCCTAAAATAGATAGACGATGAATAAAACTCACTGTGATCCAACACCACGGACTAGGATCTCAGTACTGACGGGGTCATAGCTAAATCCGAGTCCATGATGGAGGATTTGTGGGGCTAAAAATTGCAGCAAGGAATTGATAGCGACCTGTCTACTATAGACGATAGTGCTCCTCAATGTTGGAAAAGCTGTGAGCCCCATCATGATGTATGTGTTTTATCCATACTGTCCATCCATTTTTCTATTCCATTATAGATCATGAGCCTAAAAATGAGACAAACCTAATCTCATGTGAACTACACTATAAGAAAGAATGGTGATTGAGTGCCTACCATTGAAAACTTATTGGGGACATAAAAGTTTTGGATTAAGCTGATATTTGTGTTTTCCTTCACCTTGGATGAACTAATCAATAGAGTGGATGGCAAATAAACATTATAGTGGGCCCTACAAAAATTTTTACGGTGGGTGTTCAATCACCACTATTTTCTGTGATGTGGTCCACCTAAGATTTGGATCTGCCTCATTTTTGGGTTCATGATGAATTGTAAAAATGGATGTGTAGCATAGATAAAACACATACATCATAGTGGGGCCTGCATAACCTAGTCCACATAATTGTCCATGCAAGTGAACATCCATCTTGATTGGCCATGTTTCTCGAAGACCCTCACCACTTGATGAGCAGGTTCGAAACAAATTATATTTTTTCCATGATGTTGGCCTCTTTGGGATTAGCTGTCCAATGGGTCTTCCAAATCTACGGTCAATCATGCACATATCCAATGCATGTATATGATAATATGGTGCAAATGAGGTGTATCATCATTTATATTCATAACTTAGATTTGAATTTGAATTTGATCATTACTTTTAAGTTAGGTTCTGTGGAAGTCATCGATGTTGCTTTTCTGGTTTCATCTGTTTGGGTGGCTCGAGAAGTGGGAACTTTTAGTGGACACATAAAACCTGTTTCCTCGCTAATTTTAAAGTGCGTTTGGCTAGCATGAAAATTGCAATTTAACCATTATTTTATGTTATTATCCATTTTAAATATAGTTGTCTACTCTTCATGGAAAAAATTTATAATTTATAATTTTCCTCTCAAAATCAAGAAGAAGAGAATTTTGAAAAAGTGAAATAACCATACTTATGATTTATAAATATTATTCAAATCAGTTATTGGACCTTCTCTATAATAATCAATATCGGTTATCTATTTTTCCATCCATTAATCAAATGTTTGTAATTATCTTATCGAAGTAATTTTTAAGAGTGATGGGTAGTCAAAGTTGGGCACTACATAATGGACACTCCATATTAATGATCGAACCTCTATTATAATCAATGGGAACTGCCCATTTTAATGACCATTGATTGATAACGGCAATCATATTCAATCAAAGTAATCTTTTAAGAAGAAAGATTAATTAGAGATGGGCGTTAGATGGTCTAAATCAGTGATGGGATCTTTTATATTATAATCAATATGGACCCTCTCTTGTTCCACCAATTGATTTAGAGACTTTTTAAGAGAACAAGCAATCAAAGGTGAGCCCACATGATAGATAATCCAAATTAGTGAATGAACCTTATCTGACATTCATTCAATATGGATCATCCTTTCTTATCATTAATCAAATGGCTAGGATCATTCGGTTAGTTTGACTCTTAAGAGGGACGGGCAATCAAAGGTGGGCCACATCACATAGTTAAGATCATCCAATCAATCTTTAGAGAGGAATGGTCAACAAAGTTGGGTGCTACATAATGGGAGGTCCAAATAAATTATCTGACCTTTTCTATAATAATCAATATCAATCATCTTTCATCCTTACCATTGATTGATGGCTAGGATCATCCAATCAAGTGACTTTTAAGAGGAATGATCAATCAAAGGTGGGCCATGCAAGATGGACGGTCCAAATCAATGAATGGACCATCTCTACATGTGGCTTCCAGCTTCCAATATTGGAAAATTAGAATCATCGGAAATTGATTTTAGGATAGACATGCAATCAAAGGTGCAAGGTATATAGGTGGACGATCCATATCAATGACTAGACCTTTTCTCTGAGAATACACGGCCAAATTGTTTGGCTTTAGTAAGTAGTTCTTCACATGTGTCAAACCAGTCCCACTTCCCTCGAACCGTCAATTCAAATTAGGCGCTGACCCATGCCCCTACATCAGAAGGCTACCTGAATTGTTGTGCATGTGACCTCTATAACAAATGTTTTATTTAGTGGGATACATGATATGATCACACACAATATAAAGTTGCTCTAGCTAGACAGACGGTCCAATTAATGGACTTGCTCATTTAATGACAATAGACCACCTTTTTAGGTCACTTATCTAGGGGAGTGGTGGGTTTATTATAGGGCCCTTGAATTGTATGAATCCATTATTAGGCTGGTCACAGTGCAATTTTAATTAACATAAGTAGGCTTGTAAACTATCATGCACTTTGTTTTATTATAAGATATTTCTATTAAGGAAATATAAGGTCCTGATGCATCCAACGTATGGTATTTTGATTCCAACCGTCAGGAGAGGATTGATCTAATGGGCTTCATCATGTATGGGATGCTACAAATTTTGAACATTAGAATTTCCTCACCTTTATATCAATAGCACAAAAATGGAAGGAAAAAAAGAAAAAGAAATAGTCTTGGAGGAAAGTGTATGAAGATCTTTTGATGAATCCGCAAACCCAATCAGATCAATGGTCCGGATAATCTTATTATGGTTCCTTGTGTATGGATTGGGCGGTCATGTCTTGGTTTTCGTTAAGCTCTGGTCTACAACATGCACCATGAGTAGTTAGGAGTAAAAATTGCATGCAATTAGCTTTATTTATTTATTATTTTAATAGTAGAGCTTTGCATTATTTGAAGATAGGGGAAAGGTTTTAGCCCTGAAAGTCATATATGTAATTTAATGTGTGGGCCTTTTATTAGTTATTTTAATAATTAAAGCTTGCATTATTTGAGGATATGGGAAGTCTTTTTTATATAAAAAAAGATATTTATGTAATTTAATAATAAGTTTAATCGTTATTTTTAATAACCTACTGTTAAAATTTTACCTATTATTGATAGATAATGAAATGGTCCAGTGAAAATGTTAACGGTGATTCGCATGGGTTTAGTGAGATGGGAAGGGAACAACTTCATGTACATGAGATCCACCTCATCCATTTGGTGTGCCACACCATATGAGACTTTAAGCTTAAGATTTCTGACCGTCTGCTGGGCTTCAATAGGATTTTCAGTTTGCCAGTGCTTAATTGGTCCAGCTCAAGATATGTCAATAGTGACTGCATTAAATGCAGTTGCGTTGATAATGTCCATGTTGAGTTGGACCAATCAGGAGGTTGGCAGACAGAAAAATCATGTTGAAGCTGAGCAGATGATCGCGACTCTAAGCCTAAAGGTCTAAGGTGGGCCACATGCTATAAATGGTTTTTAGATGACATTGGCCATTAAAGCCTTTAAAATTGTGGGATCCATCGTGGTATGAATATGCCATCCAATACATTTTAAGGCATGCGCCCAAAAATGAAGAAGATCCAAATCTCAGATGGACCACACCATAGGAAACAGTGTTGATTGACAATTAAGAAATTTGTAGGCTGCAAAAGTTTTGAATCAAGCAAATATTTGTGTTCTCCTTCATCCAAATCTATGTGACCTTATCAACAAGTTGGATGATAAATAAACATTACAATGGACCTTAGAAAGCTTTTAACGGTAGGAATTCAATGATCATTATTTCCCATAACATGGTCTACTTGAGATTTGGATCTGTTCCATTTTTGGTCCCATGCCCGAAAATAAGCTGGCAAAACACATGAAAAACATGCTATACAACACATACATCAAGGTGGGGCCCACGGTTACAACGTGACAGTACTCGATCTGTGACGTCCCGATCTGAGTAAAGCGGCGCTCATCAGGACGAAAGACCGAACCAGTCTCCAATTATGTAACATTGTACAGGTGCATTGCACGCGGGGGTGTCAACTCAGTTATATAAACGTGGGTGGTAAAAGGTTCTATGATTCTTCCTCACTTTCTAAACGTGGGTGACGAAATGTACCAAACAAGTACATAGCCCCTCAGGGATCATGACATGTACAGTCTTCCAAGGCACCCAAAGCCCCTAGATGGCCTCATGGTCCAGTGATCCAGACCGCTGGTCTGATTGATGTCAGACGCTCTAAAAATCTTGTTGGTAAGAATATCCTAACCCTTCCACTTGTTGGATAAAAATAGATGGTTTGGACAAGGATATGGAACGGTGATCCACATTGGATGGAAAATAATGCCAAACATTGCATGCTTAGGAATGTGAGTCTAGGTGGGACATCAGATTAACAGTGCGGATAACCAGGCCATGGTGGCTTAGTGGTGCATGACCATAATAGTATTAAAAGACTATGAAATGAGGGATATTAATTACCATTATGACGTAATAAAGGCATTGACTTGATATTGAATTCATCTATACACTTATTTGCCCTTTTTAGGATAAAAATGCCCTCTACCATCCTTCGCCAACAAGCATCTTACCGCAAAAATCGTATGGACATTTTCAAAGGGGGATTATGCCCCACTATATAAAGGATTGGGGCCACCCGCTTAGTCGATCTGATTCGTTCACTTTAATTGGTCAGACACAAACCTTCAATAAAGTCATTTCAAGTAAGGTCATGTAAAAAAATTAGAGTTTTCTATGACCCACATTGCATGTAAAAAAATTAGAGTTTTCTATGACCCACATTGCATGAATGTCGTTCATTACTTTCGGACTATTTCCTCTGGTGTAGTCCATTCGTGATGAGTTTTGCCCTCGAACTTGGGTTGATTGAATGAAATTAAAACCCCATTTATGTAGATGACTTTGATCTGCTATAAGATAATCCAATGGGCCTTACACAAGATGTGGGATGGGTTTAATTTGTGGGTCCATTGTGCGAGAAGGCCATTTTGCCTTTTCTTTCTCTTTCGTCTTCATTTTTTTTCATGGGAGAGCCATTTGGCCATTAGGACCATTGCCACCTTTGTGGGACCTACTCCGTGCGAGCTTCTGGGATGCATTTGGTGTCATTTCCTCTATTTTGATGACCTTCTGAGTTTTTTTTTTTTTTTTTTTTTATAAAGATCATTGGTTCCATGAAAACGGTCATAACTCCCTCGTACATATCTAATTTGGGTGATCTGGTACTCGTTAGAAAAATAATTTGATAAACTTTCAAATGGCTTTGAAATTATCTCATTTGGACACTATTTAATTACTCAGAAGTGGGCCCAAAGTTCATCTATTTGGGTAGAGCTGCACACGAGCCGAGCTCAAGCTGAGCTCTTTTTTTTTTTTTCCCCTCTCTTCATCCTTAACCTGACTCATTGACCTACTCGACCCAACCCATTGACCCCAACTGACCCAACCCACTGACCCCAACTAACCCAACCTACTGACTCGACCCCAATCTTCTGATCCAAAACCCCCTAAAATTAGGGTATTTTCTATTTCAAACAAAATAAATCACAAATAAGAAAAAAAAAAAACACAAAAACCTACTTGATAGTGGTGGATGCTTGGTTGTTCGCTTAAAGATGCGGTGTGGTCCGGCGTTTGCTACCGGGCGTCCAGTGCCGGGTGCGGTGCGGGGAGGAAGTCGGAACAGAGAGACTAGAGAGAGGAATTCGGAACAGAGAGAATAGAGAGAGAGAGAGAGAGAGAGAGAGAGAGAGAGAGAGGAGAGAGAGAGAGAGAGAGATTTGAAAAAAAAAATGGAGGGAGGAAAAAAGGGAGAGGGGCAACCGGGTAGGGGTACGGCGGGTTGTGTGGGGTTGGGTGGGAGTAAAAATGAAAAGAAAAAAAAAAGGGTCAAGTGGGGTCTTAGGGTTAGGTTTATATATATATATATATATATATATATATATATATATATTGAGCTCAAGCCGAGCCGAGTTCAAGCGAGTCAAGCTTTATTCGAGCATCAAGCCAAGCCGAGCCAAGTTCACTCGTGCTCGAGCTTGGCTTATTTTTAAATGAGCTTTCAAAATTAAGCTTGAGCTTGATCGAACTTGCCTACGAGCTAAGCCAAGCCAAGCTTAAACGAGCCAAGCTGAGCGAGCTTTTCAAGCTAGCTGGGCTCGTGTACAGCTTTATATTTGGGTAACTTATTCGATGATAAATGTCATAGTAAATTTTGGGCCCACTTTTGGACAATTAAATGGTGTCCAAGTGAATTAATTCAAATCTATTTGAAAATTTATCAAATTATCTTTCCAACGAGTAACAGACCACCCAAATCGGACATGTAACGAGGGAGTTATGACCATTTTCGTGGGACCAATGATTCATAGTGAATATCGACGATCCATAGTTACTTTGGGCTTACTTTTAGGCAAGTAAATGGTATCAAAATGATGTGATTCCAAATCTGATTGAAATTTCATCAAATTACTCTTCCAACAAGTATAAGATCACCTAAATCGAACATGTAATGAGAGAGTTATGATTGTTTTCGTAGGACTGACAATCCATAATTATGATCCATAGTGAGTATCAATGATCCGCGATATATTTCGGCCCACTTTTTAGCAATAAAATGGTGTCTAAATGAAATGATTTTCAAAGCCATTTGAAAGCTCATCAAATTACTTTTCCAACGAGTACAATATCACATAAATCAGACATGTAACAAAGGAGTTATGATCGTTTGCGTGGGACTGATGATCCATAGTGACTTTGTGCCCACTTTTGGGCAATCAAATGGTATCCAAATGAGGTGATTCCAAAGACATTTAAATTTTCATCAAATTATCTTTCTAACGAGTATAAAATCACCAAAATCGAACATATAATGAGGAAGTTATAATCATTTTTATGGGATTAACGATCCATAGTGAATATTGGTGATCCATAGTTAATATCAACGATCCACAGTTAACATTGGCGATCCACAGTGAATATCAACGATCCATAGTTAATATCGACAATCCATAGTGATTATTGGGGATCCACAGTGAATATCGGTGATCTACCATACAACATCCATCATTCTTCCATCTCAACATTCATCAATTTCAACATTCTTCCACTGTAACATTCATCCATCACAATATTCATCCATTATAGTGTTCATCTATTTCAACGTTCATCACATTATCCATTATAATATTCTTTAATTTCAAAATTCATCCATTATAATATTCTTTCATTACAAAAATCATCCATTTCACAAACTCACAATATATATATATATATATATATATATATATATATATATATATATATATATATATATATATATAGAGAGAGAGAGAGAGAGAGAGAGAGAGAGAGAGAGAGAGAGAGAGAGAGAGAGAGAGAATGCTCACCTCCTCACTTCTTGTGAGAGAACTCGTGAGCACTTTTTCTTGGCTCATCACACATGATGTGAGCCTAAAATCTGAGCCGTCCATGTGATGCAGCACTCCAAAAAATCCCTAGGGCCCATCTTTCAACTTGTTCCAGAACTTTGGTGGGCCATGAAAGAAGGAAACAGTTTCCTCCCTTGATTTGCCTCTTGCTTTCTGTTGCGGCCCACCAGAGTTTTGGATCAGGTTGAAAGATGGGCCCTATGGGTTTTTTGGGGTGCTGCATCACATGGACGGCTCAGATTTTGGGCTTACATCATGTGCGATGAGCCATGAAAAAGTGCCCATGAGTCTCTCTCACGAGAAGTGCCTAGGTGAGCATTCCTACATATATATATATATATATATATATATATATATATATATATATATATATATATATATATATATAAAGGGAACCAGCATACCTTCCTCCCTTTCACAAACTCCATTAATACTCACGAAAAGAAAATACACAAAAGCTACTATTATCCTAACTTAAACTTACTTTTAGCCGTCATACTCTCTACATTAGAGATTGTGGTAAAAAATCTTTAAAAAAAAAAAAAAAACTCAAAAGCTCGTTGGAATAGAGGAAATGACGTCAGAAGTTCTCTAGAGTGGGTTTCACAAAGATGACAATGGTCCTAACAGCCAAATGGTCCACTCCAATGAAAAAAATGAATAAGAAAGAGAAAGAAAATGCTAAATGGCCTTCCAATATAAGGGAATTACTTATTGAACCCATCCCACTTCTTATGCGGGGCCCACTAAATTGTCTTATAGCAAATTCAAGCCGTTCACATGAAAGAGATTTTAATTTCATGCCATCTACCCAAGTTTGAGGGCAAAATTAATCACGGACGGACCATACTGGAGAATGCAGTTTGGAATTAACTCATGGTGATAATGCAATTTTGGGCCGCATACACTTCTAATTTTTTTTAAATGACTTTGTTGTGGGTTTATGACTATCTGATTAAAGTGAATAGATCAAATTAGTCGAGGAGTTGCCTTAATCGTTGATTTAATAAAGTCCATACCCCCATTTTTAAAAGGCTCTCTCAACTTTTGCGAAAAACTACTATGGTTTGAGGGGATTACTATAAAGAGGCATTTTAATTTAGAAAAAGCCAGAAAGTGCTGGAGGGCTAAAACAATAATAGATTTAGCATTTGAGGTCAGCGTATTAATTACATTCTACTGTAGGGCTATTTTAATTAATATCCCATGAAATGATGCGTGGATGCCATGATAGTTAGGGCCTGTTTGGATTGGATTGTAAGTTACTTAAGATAAGCTACTCATCAGTAAGTAACTTATCTTGGTTTCTACTTAATTAGCAAATAAATATGTTTGGTAAACAACATGTTTATCAATCAAAAAGTAGAAAAACATATTTGTTTCCAACATCATTCCTCAAGTCTGGTCCTGCACATCCACTATATCCATCATTTGGGGCCAACCTTTGGTGTGGATTGTTCATTGGATGGGCCCCGCCTTTATTGTGGGCAGTACATCATGTGGTGTAACGCCCCAGATTTTCGAGATTTATTTGAAAATTTTTGAAAATTCATTTTTAATTTATTTTTTTTAATTATCGTACATTTACCGTTAATTTGCGAATAGCGGGACATCCGTAGGAGATCCGATAGGGGACCCTTTACAAAAGTTGCTTAGAATGATCCCATAAATATCGAAGAAAGATCAGATTTCAAAAATCACGCACTTTTTAGATAATTACGAAAATGCCATTAGTTAAACTTAAGTTAAGATGCCATTTTTAAGTATTATAGTTTCTGACGATCGCTTTCACGCAAAACCCTGGATTTAAGCTTTTGGGCACATATTAACCATACACGTTAAATTTCAGCCCTTAAATCATAGTAGAAGTGGTCCAATTGTCAAATCAACCCCTTAACCGTTGATTTTCATGTCCATCGAGTGAGGAAAGTGGATGGTTAGTCGTAGTCGAATATTTGTCTTCATATGAATGATTTGGATCGTCTTTATCATGGACCAATAGTGTGATTTGAGTGCCCCACCTTGATAAGCATCTTTCTTATGCGCGAAGTTATCCCGTTTTAGAAATTAACGAGTTACCAACTCTTTTTAAATCTGAACCTTTCAATTTACCCACTTCTCACCATCAATTGCTTCTCAAATTTGGACCACTTATTATACTCATATGACTACGACTTTACACAAAATTTGGACCCCGATCTATAATCCTACACCGTTGAACCACAAAGCCAGCCCCTTCCTTTTCCGCCAAAAGTTGGAATTTCAGATCTAGGCATTTCTCACCATGAATCAACCACTAAACTTTGTACAATTGTTTGCCTATCATGACTACATATTTTCTCAAAATTTAGGCCCTGATCATCAAGCGTAGACCGTTAATTGAGATCTAGCCCATTTTAGCACCCGTTAGGCCATTTTCAAGGATCGGCCAATCTAGAATTTGGATCATCAAGAAATTTACGTATTCTGACTCTACTCTTCGAGCTTAATAAGATGAACAGATTGGAATTGATCAAAGATCATCCGAATATTGAGATTTGAGAAACCCACCTCAAGAGGTTGTTACACAAGACCTCGCGTGCACATCCCTCTCCATATTTCTACAACGCACCTCCAAATCCTTCTCCTAACCCTAGCCTCCATGCCCTAGAGAAAGAGAGAGAGAGAGAGAGAGAGAGAGAGAGAGAAGAGAAGAGAGTTCTTTCTCATATTTTTCCAGCGGCTAGGATCTTCTGCAACCCTCTTCTTCTAAGTCCATCCTAAGGTGAGGATTTTCCTTCAAGCCTTTCATTAATAATATTATGATTATCATAAGTTTCTTTTATGGCATGTGAAGTTGTTTTGTTTTGAATTGCTGATCCATATAACATGAAGTTTAATGTAGGATTTGTAATGAATATCATTATATAATGATGTGATTCATTGTTTAGATTTTTTATTAAGAAGCATGTGTATTTGTGTTATTTATCTTTGTGAAATCTATGCCCTTATTTTCTTAGTCCATGTATTATAAGTAACATTGGTTTTCATATTGTGATATGACATATGTGTATAAGATCATCATATGGACATCCCATTATTGTATACTCTTTGTCCCTAAGTTGGTAAAATTATTCGATGTAGAGAGATGGAACCCGTGAGAGGTGTCCATGATGGAAGAATATCTCTTGACTTAACTGAGAGAATGAAGTGATTGCTTGTTAATGGATCCTTACATGTACATGATGCTTGATTTGATCCATTTACAGTACATGGGTATTTTAATGAATTTGGTCATGATGTATAACATTGGCTTTTTGGGACATGATGAAATCATAAAACGGGACAATGAGTGGACACTAATGGTATACAAATTCTCATGAGCCGGAGTTGGTGCTATGGACACTAATCCCGTGCTGTCGGCCTATGCTGGGTTGCTTGCGACTCCCCATAGTGACCATTGAGTTTTATTTAAATTGGTTGTATGCGAAAACACTTAAATAAAGGTGAAACTAAAGTCATGCATTCACTTGGCTCCATGTGGGTGTACGGAATTGAGAATAGGCTAGAGCATCCTACTTCTCCCGTACACTGTCACGTGTAGATTTGGGCTATGAGCGTCCCGTTTCTCACGTGGTCGGGCAAGACTATGGGCTTGTGCGTCCCAGGAACCTCTGGTGACTAGTGGCTAGCATGAAGTCGTAACAGGGAGTCTCCCACTTCATGTATTGTGATTCTAGCCAGGGTGCCTTAGCCAGAGCATGCATTCCATGCATCGCATTAACAAAGATTTTTACTTGATTGTTTTGTTTGAATAAAGATATTATTGTGTTGCGTTACTCTGAGTTTTATACATTGTTATTCTTGATAGTCTTGGAGGAAATATTCCCCACTATGATAGCGTTTAACGCTATCCCAAACACAATTTAGATGATGCAGGTGAAGATCCAGGTATTGAACCCGATTTTTAAGGAGAAGAGTTCAATGTTCGTACAATCACATGGCGGATGACGATGTTGGAGAAACTTAATCGATGTTTTCATTTATTAAATGTTTCTTTTGAATAGTTGATACATTTATGGAATTGTAATAAGTCTTCAAGAGAAGACATGGTTTTGTATTTTAATTAATCAGTATGGATATTGGTTGGTTCCCTTATTTAAACATTGATGATGACGTAGTAAGTTTGATAGAATAAGATGATAATTGTTTCCGCCATTGTGCTTGAATGCTATATTTTATTATTTGACAAATTAGTTATTTAATAAATTACTTAGAAATTCGGCCGTCGTATTATACACGAGAGTCGAAAATCTCGGGTCGTTACATGTGGGGCCCACCTTAGATGTGGGCCATTTGCATAGTTCTTATGTAGGGCCCACCTTTGATGTTGGTCATCCATCAAGTGGGCCCACCATCAATATCCACTACCCATCATGTGGAGCCACCTTTAATGTGGATCGTCCCAAATGTGCGGCCCACCTCTAATGTGGATCGTCCATCATGCGAGGCCCACCTTGGATATGGGCCACTCATCATTAGGGCTGACCAATGGTGGGCGTCAATGACCACTATTTCCTGAGGTGCGGTCTATTTGAGATTGGTTTCTGTTTCATTTTTGGGATGGACCAACAAGGGTGGACGGTTTGGATTTCATGCGCACGGCATGTGGCCCTACTATCCAGTGGGCTACTCAAAACTAGTTGGAAAAACAGATGAATGGCATGAGTAAAACACATCACGCTGGGCCAGGGAGGTTTCAACCGTGTCATCATTATCACTGTTGCTTTTGATGTAAGGTCCACCTAAGGTTTAGATCTGCCTCACATGCTAGCCCTACTCACATCCAAATTACATGGACGGCGTGGATCAAACATATGGCAGTGGGACCAACAAGCTAGATGGTCAACGTGAGTTGGGCGGTTGCCATGAAAATCAGCACTTTTCTATTTATAGACAAGCACTCTTATTTTAGTCCGTGGTGAAAAAGTAGAAAAGTAAAATAAACATGCTGAAATACGTAACTGATTTGCAGCTAATAAGTAATGTTCATTATTTATTAACCAAACTAACTTATTTCAAATAAGTTACTTAACTGCTGTCATCAACAAGAAAAGCAACTTATTTGGTGGTATCCAAACGGGCCCTTGGCAACCCACTTTGTGATCATAGGCCATGAGAATGATGTGCGGCTGAGATCTCTTTGTTAACAAGTGTGGCACTTTTAGGTCTACCAGATTTATAGTTGGAAGCAGTTCTTTCAGAATTTGTGGCCTGAGCATGAAGAAGCCCATGAGGCCGAGTAGGCAGAAACGGCATATGGTAGAGCGTTTATTCACAGTATATGTGGCAATCTGGACCGTCCATCTAGTTGAACTTATTATGGATGGCCTATGTGTAAGAATCACGCAATCAGACAATCCCAGCCATCACTTTTCTTCACTTCATCCCAATGAATTTCCGTCAATTTTCTATGGTTGCTTTAAAGGCCACAGATTAGATGGCTAGGATTATCTGATCTGTTTCGTGTGCTGAACCATTTTCTATGCATGGAAGGAGCAACGAGGTGGACGGTCCCGAGTGATTAGTTACATTGCCACGTGTCACGTATAGGGTCGAACGATGGCCCCACCATAGCACATTCACGAGTCCGGATACTCTGTTGAAGCCCAGCATAGTAATCCTGCTCGTCGCTTCTCTAATTGGTACAGGTCAGCCTGACTGCGTCAGAGCTGAACTGCTCTAATGCAGTCGAGCTGGACCAATCAGAGCAGCAGCAGTAGAGGTTCTCTGATTGGATTAAACAGAGGATCCGGATTCCACATTCACCGGTGACGCGGATTGCGTGGTGACCTGCCCCCACCGACCTCCGTGATGGCATGACTCTGTGGGCCCACCTTGATGTTCCATGCTGTCCATATATTTTGCTAGCTAATGTTAGACCACTAACCCAAAATTGAAATCATATCCAAGGCTTAAGTGGGCCACACCACAGGAACAGTGGGGATTAAACGCCTACCGTTGACCCTACGCCCACCACCGACCTCCAGACCCATGAGCCCAAAATTAAAGCCTGTCCAAAGCTCGGGCATACCACACCACAGAAATTGTGGGGATAATGAGAATGCGGATTCGGTGGTTCTGGGATTGTGGGACCCGCATTTATGTATATCCTTCACATCCACACCGTCCATCCGTTTTTTCAGCTCATTTTAGATCATTGGATAGAAAAGTAAAGCAGATCCAATTCTCAGGTGGACCACCCACAGGAAATAGTGGTGATTGAATGCTTACCATTAAAAACTCCCTAGGGCCCACCATGATAATTATTTACCATCCAACCAGTTGATAAGGTCACATAGACCTAGATGAAGGGAAAACACAAGTATCAGCTTGATCTAAAACTTTTGTGACCACCAAGGTGTTAAGATGGGTGTTCAATCACCACTATTTTCTGTGGTGTGGTCCACCTGAGATTCGAAGTTATTTTTTCCCTTATGCCCTAAAATAATCTGGAAAAATAGATGGACAGTGTGGATATAAAAAACATTCATCACGGTGGCCTCCACTGCCGCGGAACCACCGAGCTCGGTGGTTTCCCGGATCCACTGAAGCCGCGTCCACGGTCTGTTGAAACCTTCATAGGCCGCAGAGTGAGGGAGAGAGACATAGCCTCGATTGTTTGACTTTTCATACTAATCCCACACGCGTGTACGGACGCGGATTGCCTGCGAAAGCCTTTGCAGGCATCTCCTACACTCTGAATAAATGTGGGGCCCACGGTGATGTTTGTAAAACATCTAATCCGTACAAACGTTTTTTGAGATCATTTTAGGCGTTACGACTAAAAATGAACGGGAGCCAATACCCAAGTGGGCCGCACTAAAGAAAAAGGTGAGTAGGGAAATTCCTACCGTTGAAACCTATATGGGGTTCAAAGTGATGTTTATATGCCATCCATACCGTTCAAAATGTCATTCATACTGAGATGAACTGAAAACACAAATATTATCCTGATTCGAGACTTCTGTGGCCCCACGAATATTTCAACTGTGCAAGTTCAATTATCACGTTTTCGGCCACCTTGGGTATTGGATCCCATTAATTTTTGTTCGCAACGTCTAAAATGATATCACAAAACGTTTGAACGGCGTAGATTTCTCACAAACATCACAGTGGGCCCCACATAGATTCCGAGTGCAGGAGATGCCTGCGAAAGCCTATCGCAGGCAATCCGCGTCCCGCGTGTACAGCTTTGTACAGTTGTACTCTCAACAAGGACACCCAACCCAGCACGTGAAGAAAAGATCCAAGCCGTCCATCAGGTGGACCCCTCGGTACAAATGCTCCGGGCCATATATCAGAATGGTCCACCATCGGGAGTGTAGAAAACAAACGCAGGTCCATTTTATTTCGCAACTATCAGCCCGATTCTTGGGCAAGGCATCTACATGTGGTCCACCCAACAGACGGTTCAGATTTCACGCACGTGTTCCAGCTTGTGGAGCGGCTGAGCTACACCGACGTGCGGTGTTAGCAAGCCTCTTTTGACTTGGAAAAGTACGAAGTTCCCATCAAAGTCAAGGAAGAACCGGTCTCCTCCGCCACCCAGTGGCTGTGTGATGTAAAACATTGAAAATAACATGTGGGGCCCACCCAAGGCCAGGTAGTCTGCGTGTGCATTGTGCGATTGTAATGGTCGGCGACGCTAAATTCAACGGTCACAGAAGCTTGAAAAAGGCCGGTGTCATAGTCCGTTGATGGATGGATGCAATTGTCAATGGGCCGGATTTTTTGGGGCAAAGCCAGATTGGTCTTGTCTAACCCAGACCATTCATTAGGTAGGCCTAAGTTTAGGCCTACATCATCACAAATGGGCCTCAACTTGGGCCTGAGGTGGGCCTCATTGAAAATGTTACCAAATATGGCTCACGATATGGTCCTGATCAGAGGTGGGCCCGATAATCTGGTTACTAATCTATTTGGAGTGTCAATTGATGAGCGAATTCAGCTCCTCTTGGTGTTGACTAGTGGGCCTTCTATGATGAAATTATATTGGTGGTCTTGACTATTGAAGCTCTTAGAAAACGAAAATTGGAGCCTACTATGCCTCTTAGATGTATATGAATGGGTGTGCCTATGCTGAGATGGAGAATCATGGCTTGTTTGGTAGCTTGTATTTTGTATGAATTGGAATCCAAATTATAATTATCATGGAATGATGTAAATTGAAATCCTCAATCCTGTTTGATAACCTATAATTGAAATGCACTAGAATTCAATAATTGTATTTATTGTATTTGACAATATATAAGCAGTCATTTGGCATCATGAAGTTGGTGGTAATCAGTGGTAGTAGTAAAAAGTGGCCGCATTTGGTAGGGGTGTACGAAGGTGGTAAGTCATCTATTTTAAAATTCTTGTGAGGAGGCATGATTTCAAGCTTGATTATCACCAATTAGCATTGGTGACATCACATAGAAAAATCACTTGAATTTAACTCTAAGAATTAGGGGCTCATTGTGATATTTTTAAGTGAAATCCACCCCAATCACTAGGTGGTCTCCCTATTTTAGTCATATGGCAAAACAAATCAGCCTATTTTGTGATTTAGATGAGCCATACGAAGGGAAATAGTTGGAGTGGGACACCCACCTTTATTTTTTAGGGCCCACCATGATGATTATATGAAATTCACTCCAACCATTAGATGACATACTAAAATTTAAGCCTTGGTACAAAAATCAGGCCCATTCACGATTCAGCTGGGCCAAACAAAGGGAAACAATTTGGAGAGTGAATGTTGCCCCTATACTATTTCAACCACTTGAATCATAGACTGGGCTGATTTTTGGGCCCTATAGCAAAAATGTGGTAACACAAATTGTGATTGGGGACGATTTCACATAAATATCACAGTGAGCTATCGTCAGAATTTTTATATTTGTGCCGTGTAGTTTGTGTAATTGACTTTTACATGCAAATAACTGCAATTTGACTTTAAAAATTAGTGTGGCCTCGGTGTGATGTTGAAGTGAAATTTACTCAGATCACCGGTTGTGCCAACCTATTTTAGTTGTAGGGCCCAAAATGAGTCGGCATGTGATTCAAGTGGGCCATATGAAGGGAAACAATTAGGAAAGGGTCACCAACTATTGATTTTTTCAGGGCCCACCATGATGATGATATGAAATTCACTCCACCGTTGGATGTCAAGCTAAAGTTTAAGCCTTGAGACAAAAAAATGGGCCCCCACTACCACACTGACTTAAACAAAAAAAACCTAGGTGTGTTTAGATTGAGCATTGGATATTTCTTCAAAATAAAGTTAAAATAACACATATAGGCATTACATGATGCTCCATCAAAAGCAGCACTATTTTTTATTTTTTAAATAGGCAATTATAAACTTGGATCCCTTCTACTAGTAATATAAATCATCCATTCCATCATGGATGGGCCATGCCCTTCTATCTCCCCCATTAGATGATCCTAGCCATCCAGTTGGCAGATTGCAAATGTAAAATTGCATACAAACGTCTATATTAATGGTGTCACAACTAGAAAACTAATGGGATTTCCCTGTTTAGATATCATCGAAAAGTGTTTGGTTTTCCCATTATAACAGTGAATGAGTGAATGGTTATAAATGAGTAATGATTATTTACTATTATAATTGTATGGTGGCATTACTTACATTCTACTATAATGATGATTTTTCTACATAGTTTATTTCATCAGGAAATTATAATAAAATTGGTAGTTTTATAATGTAAAAATATAATGATTACAATTTACTTATTTCTTTTACAAGTGTATTTGACTATTGATGTATGAGACATAATTTATCTTTCAACAAACACTTAAAAATGATAATGATGACTTCTTTACTTTGCATGTCATAGTAAATTGGAAAACTAAATAGGCCTTAAGAGATTTAGATTTTGAAATAGTGAGCGAGAAAAGGAAAGATGACGAAAGATTTAAGAATAGAGAGAGAGGAATTAGAAACAAAATGGATGTGATTGTTACCATTGTCTGTGGAGGAAATTTGATTTGGAAGAAAAAATGAAAACCCTAACACTAAATGTCACAAGAAACCCTAAAAAAAGGTATTCATGCATCTGATTCCGACATAGAGAGAAGGGACTATTAATGTTAGGGCACCGTGGAAGTAATCACAAAGTATAATCAAACAAGCGATGAACAAATGCAACAAAGCAATCTAGAGAACACACGATTTTAAGTGGAAAAACCCTTGCAGGGAAAAATCATGGCACAAAACGATAAAGAATCCAATATGAAAATGAAAGTACAAGAGATTGAATCAACTTATAGATGCGAAAAACCCTAATCTCCGCCCTTGCAAACCCTAGAAATGATTTGGCTCTCTTAATTCTTACCCTAATATCGCATCATACCCATATATATAGTGTTATACTCAGAATAAGAAATAAATCACACACTTATACAAAACCGCGCGAATCGTCGATCGATCAACACCGATTAACGACTCCTCGATCGCTCAATGACTCCATGTTCGATCAATCGAACATGTCCAAAACTGTCCAGAGAGTTTGTAATATAAATAGGTTATTTTCAATCGATCGAGCCTCCAAGTTCGATCGACCAAACTTGTCCAAAACTGTCCAAAGACCAATCTGTATAATCCGGAGTATTTTTTTATCAATCGATCACAGTTGTTGATTGAACGATGACCCCCAAAATTGTCAAATTGAAGACTCCAATCAACAATTTCCATCGAAGCTTCAATCTTCCATCAATCTTTCCATTGCTTTAAGTTGCTTCCTCCATCTTTGATCGTCTCCATCATGGTAGCATCATCATAGTCGGTTTTCGTGCACACTCCTTCATTCCTTCAATGCAGACCCAAAGAAGTAGAAAAAGACCTTAACTTTTCTACAGGAACCACCTTCGTAAGCATATTTACCAGATTCACGCTCGTGTGGATCTTCTCAAGAGTAACACCGCCTTTCTCAAGCACCTGTTGGATAAAATGATGACGAACATCAATATGTTTAGTATGGAAATGGTAAATATAATTCTTTGCTAAATTGATCATGCTTTGACTGTCATAATTAACCGGCACAGTCTCCTGCTGAAGCCCCAATTCATTCATCATTTTTCTCAACCAAATACTTTCCTTAAATGCCTCTGTCATTGCCATATACTCAACTTCTATTATAGAAAGAGTAGCCACAGACTGAAGTTTTAACATCCAACTGATCGCTCTACCTGCTAACACAAATGAGTAACTGAAAGTCAACCTTCTATTGTTCACGTTTCTTGCGTAATTTGAATTTACGTAGCCTACAAGTTTTTCCTTTGTTTTCTCAAATGTCAAGATGCAGTCCTTTATACCTCATAGATATCGAAGTAGTCATTTCATTGCCTCCCTAATGTTACTTGTCAGAGTTGGACATGTATCTGCTTATGACATCGATCGCATGTGAAATATTCAATCTTGTAGAAACTATGACATACATCAAATTGCCAACCATGCTCGAGTAGGGCACATGAGACGTATACCATTTTTCTTAATATGTTGTAGGACATTGATCTGAAGAAAGTAAAAAATGAGTAGCATAGGTTGTGCTAACCAGTTTAGCCTTGCCCATCTCAAACTTGACCTAGACATTCTCAATGTAATATGCCTGAGACAACCTTAGCCTGCTTCTCTTCCCGTCACTGTTTATATCGATGCCGATAATCTTCTTTGCAGCCTCAAATCTTTCATCTCGAATGTCCTTGATAACCGAGTCTTCAATATGTGGATCTCAAACATACTATGATTGACAATAAGCATGTCATCAACATACAATACTAGGACAATGAATTTTCCATCATTCAGTGCCTTGAAGTAGACATAATGATCATATTCGCTACTGATAAATCGTTGACTCATCATGAAAGTATCAAATTTTTTGTTCCACTGCTTAAGTGATTGTTTCAGGCCATACAACGGCCTCCTTAACCTGCAAACCTTATTCTTTGACCGATTTGGATTGATGCAACAGTTCTTCGCCATGATAGTTTGGGAAGATGTGTTTCAATGGATGAATTTCCTGAAGGATGATTTCAGAAAGAAGGCTGGTTTCACAACTTCAAAAAGTATAGCAAGCAGTTACAATATTTCATTCATGAAATCAAGCAATCTTAACAACCTAGCATCAGATCTAGGCATTCCTAAATGTTCAAACACGACATTAACTATACCTAACAATGTTTGATACTAGGCAACCTAGGGTTAATGATCTGTACCTCACTTTTGGAGTTGGAATGAAATTCCTACATCAAAATGGAGCTTGCATGTTAGAAGGGGGTTGTGGAGATCTAAGGGGGAAGTTGAAACATGAATGTTGAGTTATATTCCCTTACCAATGGAGGTTGACGATGGTGATTCAACGGAGATTACGATGCCTAGTGGGCCGTAGATGCATATGGAAGGAGGTGGAGTGACATGCATAGCTCCACCCTTTCTTTTCTTCTTCCTCCTTCACTCTCCTTCTCCTCCTCTCTCACTCTCTGAAATTTCAGCAATGAAATGGGGGTTTCTCCCCAATTTCACTCTTTTTATATGACATAATTTACCTCAAATGGCCCTACCTGCTGGAACTTCATGGAAATGGCCCTGTGAGGGGTTGTTTTGATTAGTTGTGGCCCGCCTGGCCCATGTACGGTCAATTCGAACTATGAAACAGGCTTCCTCACTAGGAAATCTACCTACGGGTGTGATTTCATGCAATTCAGACGCGACAATTGTTGGTTAGGTGCGTAAGTACGTTCAACGGTCACCAATCGTCGATCGGGACCACATTTTCTAGTTTGAGTTCAATGTTATAATTTGAGCCTGTGTTCTAAGTTTCATGGTTGTCTAAAGGTTCTAATGCCCCATCTTGAAAAAGGTGTGAGTGGCAATGATTATTTGGGTTGGGTTTGGCTTAGGTAGATTTGCACTTAACAAAGTGCTTCCACCAATTTCTAAGACATGTGCGACTTGGTTGCTAGCTTCGCAGTGACTCCCCTTCAGCGTTGACGAGCCCAGTGAGAGAGTTGCCCCTTCCAAATTTTGGACTCTATGGTCCTTCGATGAGTGGTCTAGGATTGTTTAGGCTAAACTGGCAATTTCCAAGTGTGTTTGGGTTTTCCCTAATGAATTTTAAGGTCTTGTTAAGTTAGGAAGGGTTAATTAACTGGACTAAGGTGACGTGCGCGCGACATGACCCAAGTGCATGCTTGAGTTTTAAAGTGTCAAATTTATGGGGTGTTACAAGGAGGGAGGGAGAGATTGTGAGCGTCAGAGAGTTCGAGTTGGGATCGGGTGCACTAATAGTTTAGATTTAGGTTTAAGTTATTTTTTTTCTACTATTCGAAACCAAGTCAGATGGGGTTTCGGATCGAGTTGGATTAGCATCGAGTTGGATTTCAAGTCGGATTATTGGGTGAAGTAGACCCGAGTCGATTTTAGTTTGGATTGGGCGAAATGCACCCGAATCGGATCGATTCACCCATATGATTCGAATCGAGTCGGGTATGAACGAGTTGGATGAGTCTCCCAAGTTGACTCAAGACATGTCCATCTCTAATCTTAAACAACATTATGCAAGTGGCCGAATAAGTAACTGATGATTTGACTTTGGTCATATATGATCGATTCCGACATATCTACCTATCTTGACACTTGGGGTCTTAGTTCATCGGTTTGAATTGCGCCGCGCACCAGCATGGCCGCACCATTTACGTGACCGATTTTGAAACCAGACGCAACAGTTACTGACATGAATAAGTTAATATCCCACAATCACTCCCCGTAATGATCCAAACCTTTGATTCTAGAGTTGAACGAGAGCCATTGAAAATCTTCTTCTCGTTGTTCTAAATTCAGCTACATACGGCAATGATCAAAATCATCCGTTCAGTTGACATAGGGAGCAAGATCCAAGCCATCCATCATATGGATCAAACCATGTAAACCATCTGGCCCAAAAATCACATCAGTCCATTCTTCATGCGGTTCACAGGTTAAAAAACAGGCAGACATCCTAGGGAATCATTTTCCAACTTTATTACCAACCACTGATTTATCTCGGACTGGCCTTATAGGTGGGACCCACGATGTCAAGGGAAGAAGAAATGGGATGGGAAATGCTACCTGATTAGACTGATTAGCTTGACGACCCCATCCAAACATCCCCTCAATCTTTTTCATACAAGAGTGTCGTGGGAATCCATCCTTCACCATGTATACACGTGACATACATTTATATTAGTCCAAACAGATCAAATCATAGGGCCCACTATCAGTAGAAAATAACCCAGAAATTGAACTTATCAAATAAATCCAACGTTGGAAATCATAAAGCTCAGATCGTCTGATCAATGTGAACCTGAGGCCATGCCTCATCCATAATGGGGCGTTGATATAGAAGTTTTGGTTCATATAAGTATAGGACCCCATTGTGCTATGAAAATGTACCCTACATAAAAATCAGGCCGGTCCACTCATCAGATGGGTCACAAAATATAGTGACGGTCGACGGTCGTGCATTTTTTGCTAGCTTAACGGGTTGTTTGTTCTGATTTTTCAATTAGATAACCTTTATGATGGGGCCCAACTTTTGAACGGCTTAGATGTCTTACATGGGCCACACATGAGTGGAAAAACACGCATGCATGATGGGTCCTCACTAAAAAAAAACGCTCCATCTATTATTTTAATATATTTTACCTCTAACCATCTGATTGTTCGTTTGGTATTTGTGTGTATCCGAGCCATTCAAAAATTGAACTGTGTAAAAAATTAGCCCAGTCCACTAACCGGGTGGGCCCCATTCCTTAAAAGAGGTGAATGCCGGCGGTTTGATCTGGTGTACATTTTGAGCCCATCTAATGGCATGACCGGCGCTGATTTTTCAGAAAGATACCTTCATGTAGGGGTGTCAATGGGCCGGGTTCGGGCCTAAAAATCAGAATTTTGAATAAGCCCGGTCCGACTGATAGGCCCGAAACAGTTCAAAATCCGGCCCAAGACCGATCACAGGATCGGCCCGTTGACAGCCCTACCTTCAATGGGTCTAACTTTTGAATGATTCAGAGATCTCACACCGGCCAAACACGGGTGGTAAAATACCTGTGCATGACGGCTCCCCACCGGCCAAATGCTTTGTTTAGTATTTAATTAACAATTTTTTTCTTTTTTGATGTTGTATTTTGTGGACATCCGAGCCATTCAAACAGTGGGCCCCACCATTATCAAGATTATTTGGGTCAAAAATCAAACTGGTCCACGGTTTCCAAAAGTAGTGATGGCCGCCGTATATGATCTGATGTACATTTTGCCGATCTAATAGCTTCATCTTGCTGGCTTTCACGGTGAATAGAATACATGATGAGGCCTAACTTTGAACGGTTCAGATGCCCTGCAAGAGCTGCATGAGAGTTGGGAAACACATGTAAACGGTGGATCCGATCCCAACAAAGGCTCTAGTAATTTTTCAATGGAGAAAAACTTTGACCCGAATGCCAACGAGTGAAAAAAAAAACTGTGAGAAATGCTCGAGTGCTCTTCAAGCTGTTCAAGTTATAGAGCTCCTTACAGCATTGGGACACTTGGACAGTCCAATCACTTAATCTAGACTGCTCATACGGTTATAATATTTCGTAGGCTAGCATGCAAATATCATGCCAATCCGGCTAATATTAACCATTTGATCATCGACCCTTAATATGAATGGTCAAGATTGCTTATGAAAAAATTAAGACCAATTAACAATCTAATCTATCTATTTTTTAACGGCCATCATGGATTGCTTATGATTGTAAAGAATCACGATCGTCAAGCGGCCATGACCATCCCATCCATGGATTTGAAAAATGAATGGCCACGAAAGGCAAAATCAAGGATAGATTTGATCTTGTTGTTGTTGTTTTTTACACGTCTGCGGATAAAATTGGTGTCAAGCAATGCCATAACTGTACTTGATTTGATTTGATATTATAACATGTGAAGGTTGATCCGGTTGTTCAACTACCAATGTTGCAGTGGTTGGACAATTTATAAGGGAAAAGTTAGTCATTCAATTGAATCTTTTACTTTGTGTTAGGACTTTCCTTTTAATGGTGATTATGATTCTCGATTTTTTTAATAATGTGATGATAGATGATTAAAATAAAAAATTAAAGGTTGGATCACTAATTTTATTAATTTGCATGTAAGGACAATATAATCAACGGATAAAATAAAATTAAGTAGAAAAAAATAAGGAAAATTAATTATGAAAGCTTGTGTGGACAGAACAACTAAGGGGTGCAGTTTGTAGGAAGTGATTGGTGTGATTTACTAAATAAGGACTCAATGATTGGTGAGATCCAATGGCGGAGGTCAAGAATATTTATCCACTCCTAAGTAGTACTACAACGATGGTGCTAGATAATAGCATAACTAATCTGACCTAAGGATTCAAACTTTTTACAGCATGGGTGGATAGAAATTGAATCTCTACGCTAAAACTAAGAATCGCAACATTGCATTGTAAGGATTGATTGGTTATATGTGGCGAGGGCCTTGAGCTTTTTATTGAGTGCTATTTATATAGACTTGGAAAGGCAGTGGTTGAGTTGAGTGTAACGCCCTAGATTTTCGAGATTTATTTGAAAATTTTTGAGAACTCATTTTTAAATTTTTTTTTTATTAATTATCGTACATTTACCGTTGATTTGCGAATAGCCGGACATCCGTATGAGATCCAATAGGGGACCCTTTACAAAAGTTGCTTAGAATGATTCCATAAATATCGTAGAAAGATCAGATTTAAAAAATAACACAATTTTCAGATAATTGTGAAAATGACATTAGTTAAACTTAAGTTAAGATGCCATTTTTAAGTACTATAGTTTCTGACGATTACTTTCACGCAAAACCCTGGATTTAAGCTTTTGGGCACATATTAACCATACACGTCAAATTTCAGCCCTTAAATCACAGTAGAAGTGCTCCAATTGTCAAATTAGCCCCTTTAACCCTTGATTTTTATATCCATCGAGTGAGGAAAGTAGATGGTTAGTTGTAGTCGAATATTTCTCTTCATATGAGTGACTTAGATCGTCTTTATCATGGACCAATAACGTGATTTGAGTGTCCCACCTTGATAAGCCTCTTTCTTATGCGCGAAGTTATCCCGTTCTAGAAATTAACGAGTTACCAACTCTTTTTAAATCTGAACCTTTCAATTTACTCATTTCTCACCATCAATCGCTTCTCAAATTTGGACCACCCATTATACTCATATGACTACGAGTTTACACAAAATTTGGACCCAGATCTATAATCCTAAACCGTTGAACCACAAAGCCAGCCTCTTTCTTTTCCGCCAAAAGTTGAAATTTCATATCTAAGCATTTCTCACCATCAATCAACCACTGAACTTTATACAATTATTTGCCTATCATGACTACATATTTTTTCAAAATTTGGGCCCTGATCATCAAGCGTAGATCGTTAATTGAGATCAAGCCCATTTTAGCACCTGTCAGGCCATTTTCAAGGATCGGCCAATCTAGAATGTGGATCATCAAAAAATTTACATATTCTGACTCTACTCTTTAAGCTTAATAAGATGAACGGATTGAAATTGATCAAAGATCACCCGAATATTGAGATTTGAGAAACCCACATCTAGAGGTTGTTACACAAGACCTTACGCACATGCCCTTCTTTTTTATCCTCATATGTGCACATCCCTCTCTATATTCCTACTATGCACCTCCAAGCTCTTCGCTTAACCTTAGCCTCCATGCCTTAGAGAGAGAGAGAGAGAGAAGAGAACAGATGGGAGTTCTTTCTCATATTTTTCCAGTGGCTAGGATCTTTTACAATCCTCTTCTAAGTCCGTCCTAAGGTAATGATTTTCCCTTCAAGCCAACATGGATAAAAGTGTAATTCCTAGATTTTCTTTATTATTTATTGGGTATCTTAAGCTTGAATGCATGATCTATATTAGACAATGATTAATATTATATTTATGTTAAAATGATATTATGTGATGCTATGATTTCATATTTAGATGTATATGTGAGAAAGCATGTGTATTTTTCTGCATTATTGTGAGAACTATGTGTTGATTTCTTTGATTTATATTTATGAATGATTAAGATGGTTATGATAATGTATACATCATATGGATGATGATTATTATGTGAATATGATGCTTATGTACACCCTTGTCCCCATATTGATGAGATCAGTTGTTGTAGAGAGATGGGCCCGTGAGAGGTGTCTATGTTGGAAAGATGATCTTGGCATAACTATGTTTATGTGTTGAGTATTGCCAAGGGATCCTTGTGTTCACATGATGTTGTAATGGATTTATGTGTCGTATATGTATGTTTCATTTGGTTGGCCACGTTGGAAATTAATGGCTGTTTGTGTGACTTAGTCAGACTATAAGTGGGACAAGGAGTGGACATTAATCGTATATGTTATCTCATGAGTCGTGGTGCTATGGACACTAATCTCGTGCGTCGACCTATGCTAGGTTATTTGCGACTCCCCATAGTGACCATTGAGTTTTATTTAAATCGGTTGTATGCGAAAATACTTAAATAAATATGAAACTAAAGTCATGCATTCACTTAGCTCCATGTGGGTGTACGGAATTGAGAATAAGCTAGAGTGTCCTACTTCTCCCGTATACTGTCACGTGTAGATTTGGGCTATGAGCATCCCATTTCTCACGTGGTCAGGCAAAACTATGGGTTTGTGCGTCCCAGGAAACTCTAGTGACTAGTGGCTAGCGTGAAGTCGTAACAGGGAGTCTCTCACTTCATGTATTATGATTTCTAGCCAGGGTGCCTTAGCCAGAGCATGCATTTCATGCATCGCATTAACAAAGATTTTTAATTGATTGTTTTGTTTTGAATAAATATATTATTGTGTTACGTTACTCTGAATTTTGTACATTATTATTCTTGATTATCTTGGAGGGAATATTCCCCACTATGATAGTGTTTAACACTATCCCAATTGCAATTTAGATAATGCAAGTGAAGATCCAGGTATCGAACTCGACTTTCAAGGTGAAGAGTTCGATGGTTCGTACGATCACATGGCGGATGAAGACGTTGAAGGAATTTAGTTGATATTTTCATTTACTAGACATTTCTTTTGATTAGTGGTTATATTTATGAAAATTGTAATAAATCTTTTAGAGAAGACATGGTTTGATATTTTGATTGATTAGTATGAATATTGGTTGGTTCCCTTACTTAAACATTGATGATGAAGTAGTAAGTTTGATAGAATAAGATGAACATTTATTTCCGCCATTGTCCTTGAATGCTATATTTCATTATTTAACAAATCAATTAGTCCATGATTACTTGGGAATTCGGCCATCGTGTTATACACGAGAGTCAAAAATCTCGGGTCGTTACATTGAAATTTTCTTATTGATCCTCAAAAGTTTTTTTTTTTTTGGGTGTCTTAGTGGAATTCGGATTCTTTATGTCATCATGTCCTGTATCTCCTTTTAATTATGAAAGAACATGTTTTTTAACTTTCTATAATCTTTGTGAAAGCATCAATTATCTTTGAAAAGTTTTCCTTTTTGACATGATTGTGTGAGACGACTTTGTCATACATATCTTGAATTGCGAGATATTTGACATCAATGGGTCTTTATATAACTTGATGTGTATGCTGCTTACTCGCACATGTTACTCTTGCGACGATCACGTGTCCTTCGCGCAAGTCTTTTTTTTTTTTTTTTTTTTTCCGATCACAGACGTGCAAATAGCTCTGATCTCGTGTTGCTTTTAGCAAGCTACATGTCGCCGAGAGTATGAATTAAAGCTTTCCCTAAGGCACTAGTATAATATGCCTCTCGTCGCTTGCTTGTACGATAGTGTCTCCACATAGTGACATCTCATTGGATAATATGGACTGTGGCAAGCTAGGTTTAAACACATCTTATTAGTACAATTTTGCTTGGAACCCCATGAAATGTGTTTCTAACTAAACGAACAGTTTAGATCGACTGATTTTACTATTCAAGCAAACTAATACAACTAGGAGCACTATAACTTAGAGCATTTGATGTAAAACAAGAACCCCTTAATGTAAGATATGAATTCAGTATATTATTCGCATTGATGGACCAAAATAAGGTAGACTGTAAATCGGCCATAACTTTTGATCTGGGATGAGTTACGGGACGAACAACATATGAATTTCTACTAAAATTACGTTTTATGGTGAACAAACCCATTAATGTGGGTTGTGTCCATCCGTTTCGCCAGAAAATGACGAAATTTTAGGGAAAACTTCTACTTTTAGTAATTTCGAATTTTAGTGTGTTTCCTTCTTTTTATATTCTTGTTTATTGAAGGATTTCTACTTATGCTGAATAATGAGTTTTAGAAATACTCTACTTAGTAGTATTCTTTAATTAGGAGTTTACTATTTTTAGTAACTTTCTATTTCAGGAAACTTAATATTTTTAGTAAATACAAATTAGGATGTGTTTAGGGTTATGTAAGGCTGTTAAATTCATTTTTAATGTAATATCTCATATTATCAATAAAATTATTTGTCTGTTTCTTCTTATGGATTCGAGAAACGTCTCGTGGATTCAAGATTTTCCCTCGTGGATTCGAGGAGGCCTTGTTGAGGAGTCTAGGGAGCCTTGTGGATTCAAGGTAGTTATCTTGTGAGAAAGATGGCGATAGATCTCACCACGTCCCCCTGTGTCAAGTGGTATCAGAGTGAGGACACCTCTTAAGCCGCTGCAACTAACGACAGTTTGGACGGCAATCCCATAGATGATAATCTAAGGGATCAACCTTTAATAATGGCGACTTTTAGAGAGTTTAGGCAGGAGAGTCGGCAAGTCATGGAAGAGCTGCAGGATGCCCTCAACTATGTAGCGGAGGCCATAGAACTCTATGTTCGTAGTGGAATCCCGCTTCCGAGTTCCGCTAGATTTTACAATCGGGTGGATCGGACAAATCGATCCTACAGGAGACCAATGGATACCCTAGCTTCAATGGCCAGAGTTGCATCGATGAATGACCTTTTGAAGTCGAACACTTCTTCGACCACACACGGATCCCAGAGGAGAAGAAGGTTCAGTTCGTAGCATATAAGTTGAAAGGGGGCGCTTTAACGTGGTGGGAGCAACTTAAGTTTGACTGAAAGTGACAGTTGAAGGCGCCAATGCGTTCGTGGCCGCAGATGAAACAACGGCTGCTATCACGATTCCTATACACCGTTGATAGTATTATCCCAGTAGTCCCACAAGGCCACAACTTGTGGTAGGAATCCTATTGTTTTGAGTTGGAGTTGCGACAGTTGTCCTTGTAGAAATGCAGAGCCTACCCCAAACTTTAAAGTGGAGGGGTAGTTCTTCGTAACCATCTAGAATTTCACCAAAGAATCTGATAATGGTGAGTTGGATCCGGACGAGTGCAATGAAGAATCAAATTGGGCATTTAAAGCAAAGCCTATGGATGGTAGGCCTCAAGAAGATCAGGCATGTTTCGTGTTGAAAAATGCGGAACAGTCTCTTGTTGAGATGCCTCTTTCACCCGTACCAGAAAGATGATTCGTGGAGGATGAACATGTGGTCCATCATATCGTTGTTGTAGATTTAGTACTGTCACAAGTCGATGAGGAATGCATCAATCTGAATGATGATCCAAATCCTGCTAGCCCCACTATTGAATTTCCCATGCTATTAGCGATTGAGGGCGATGACGTCAAGCGAGGAATGATCGAGGCCTTAGTCGAGCAAGCAACGGACGTGAATTCCCTCTATATCACCGAAGATGTAGCGCCAGGGTTGCCGGAGTTCAAGACTATTGTATTTGATCCTGTAACAACATCGATGACACCTTCTCCAACGTACAAGCGAGAAGCAAGTAAATGAAGGTGTCTGAAGTTGAGTGTGCATCGTAGCTCAGGTTCAATGCATAACACGAGAACAAGTTATTTTGAAGTGGAGGGGTTTGATGTAGAACAAGAACCCCTTGATGTAGACGTGGATCAAGTACATTCTTTGCATGGATGGATCAAAAGAAAGTGGACCATAAATCAGTAATAACTTTTGATTCCGGAGGAGTTACGGGACCCATAACATATGGATTCCTATTGAAATTACGTTTTGTGGTGTACTTATAGTGAATCAACCCACTAAAGTGGGTTATGTTCGTCCGTTTCGCCAGAAAACGTGCACTTATAGCAGAAAATATGATTTTAGAGAAAACCTATTATTTTTAGTAATTTTGATTTTCAGTGTGTTTCCTTCTTTTTGGAGTTTTGTTTATTTAAGAATTTTTACTTTTACCGAATAATGAGTTTTAAAAAGACTTTACTTAGTTGTAGTATTTAATTAGGAGTTTACTATTTTTAGTAACCTTTTATTTTGAGAACCTTACTATTTTTAGTAAATACGAATTAGGGTTTGTTTAGGATTATATAAGGTTACTAAATTCATTTTTAATGTAATCTCTCATATTATCAATAAAATTTCCGACTTTTGTCTCTTTTCTCTCTTGGATTCAAGAAATATCTTAGAAATTTAAAATTTTTCCTTATGAATTCAAGGAAGCCCTGTTAAGAGTCCAAGGGAGCTTTGTGGATTCAAGATAGTAATCCTATGAGGAAGACGGTGATCGACCTCACCATGTCCCTCGCGTCAACATTTCTCACTCTGAAAGAGTAATGAGAGATAGACATGCTCTTCTGAATTACTTAGAAATTGCAAGCTTCACATACAAGTAGTTCATATTAAACGGTCTGAATTATGGGTCATTGGTCAGATGTATCATTAGTCAAAGATTAAGATTGTGTGATTATTATGATATAGGATTGATGGATATTTATTGGACGCTTAAAACGAAAGTGTCTAAGGGTCCTATTTTAACATTAAAAGTTTACAAATCACTGTCTTGGATAGTTTAACCAATCTGATTTTGGGATTGTGACTTGGAAACCGTGCTTTACATGATTTAGCTGGTTTAGTTCAGGTTGATGTATGCCACGTGTACAACTTCTAGCGCTTGCGTATCAAGCCTAAATCATATCAAAGTATCAAATATACAACTACTATTTTTAATTATTTTTTGTCTCGCATAATCTGAATTTTATGTTGTATTTGTGGTAATCAGATCATTCAAACAGTGGGCCCCACCATCAGAAGGACCCGTACAAAAAATAGACCCGTCCACTCACCTGAATAGCAAAAGTTTCCAAAAGAAGTGATGACCGATATTCTGATTTAGGTTGGATGTCCTAAAAGGGGACGCGGACCGAGTATTACCCATCCTGAGCTCGGCACAAGAAGGGGCTCTTAGCGGCCACCGTGATGTATGGATTTTATCTACACCATCCAACCATTTTTACAAATCATTTTAGAGTATAAGCCCAAAAATGAGGCACATCCAAGGCTCAAGTGGACCACATACTGGGGATTAAATGTGCACCGTTGAGAACTTCTTGGGAGCCACAGAAGTTTTGGATCATGCTGGTATTTACTTTTTCCCTACATCCACATCTTTGAGACCTTATGATCAGGTTAGATGGCAAATAAGCATCACCACGGGCCCTCAAAAGGTTTAAACCAGGTGCATCATTATCACCACTGCTTCCTGTGGTGTGGTCCACTTGAGCCTTGAATCTGACTCATTTTTGGGCTTACAACGTAAAATAACCTGGCAAAATGGATGGATGGTGGGGAAGTACCCAATCCGTGTCCCCTACAAGGGTCCCTTTTCCTACAGAGACCACATTTCATAGAACTTCGTGAAGCCACTCCATGCATGGCTCATTATTTTAAAAACAACATTGACCAAGTTAATTTCGTGGAAGTGATGGACGCCGATAAGCATGTGTTCAAATACTTTATGATTGAAAGTGGTCCACCAATGCTCGATGATGAACTCCAGGTCGTAGATGCGGTGGGCCTTCATGTGACTTGGACCTTCATTTTAGTTAATGTGTGCCATGTGTATATATTTGGTGGACTTATGTACTGAACTGCTCAATTCCTCGTAACGTTCTTTTTATTTATTTTGATTATTATATGTATGAGTCCAATTGGTTGGACCATAGTTTACAGTCCATCTAGTGGATTTTTTTTCAGCCTGTCAAGTACTCGTGACTTCCAATCCTCCTAATAGGTTGGAGGATGAAAAAGAGCCTTTCATCTTTCCGAGTACAAAAGATAGTTTCAATATTGGAGAAGGACAAGGATGTAAAGTGTTTATATATAAGGCCCTCCATCCTATAATCTTTTTGAAAAGTGTTACATTATGCTCTAGCCTGTACATATATACCGGGGTAGACTTAGAAGAAAATCAATTAATAAGGCGCATACACATGCTACTCACATGCGATTAAGGAGATGCAGATCCCAGCATGTTAGGCTTGAGTGAGTTCCTTTCTTTCAGTTCATTCTCTTCTTCTCTCTAGGCATCATGCAAAGTTGTGGTGGCAATGGTGTTTGGTCTCAGGTAGTCTATGTGCGCTGTTGAGAGCAAAAGGTGGGTGACTGTATCTTGAAGATCGCATAGTGGGAATTTTGCAGCCGAATATTTTACAGAGAGATGAGAACTATCTTAAAGAGACCGACTAATTCCATGCCTCGTCCGGGTAAGAAAGCAGATTATGGCCATGCCATTGCGTTTGTGATCACCTAAACATGCACGATGTTCCATATTTCTCTAATTTATTATTGTTTGAATATTTTCCATACCCTTCTTTATAACAAATGCAAATAGCAAAGTAATTGAGTCTATTCTATAAACTGAAAATGTTTCGATCTAAACATTAAAAGATACACAAACCAAAAATTAAGTATCATTAGATTTGGATATCTTACTATGAAGTGGGCAAAGCTAAAAAAGTCACACTAATTAGATGATCCCAACTATTTGATTGGTGACCTACCTATTAACTCACAAAAGGATAAAAAACCATTCACATTCAATAGGAAAAAAAAATGTTCTTTGATTCAACAATTTTTTTTTTAATTTATTATTATTATTTTTTTTTTTTTATAGTTTGGCATTTTTAAGCCATGGGAAACTGAGGGGGTGTTTGGATCATAAGTTACTTATACTTATGCCTCAAGTAACTTATATATCTTGGTTTCTACTCATTAAGCTAAAAAAGTTCCTTATAATTGATCTTAAACCAAACTTACGTTATCTCAAATAAGTTACTAATCTACTGCTATAAGTAGAAAAAGTAACTCATTTGGTAGTATCCAAACGGGTCTTAATTGCCAATAATTGACGAATAATTTAGATTTTAACTCTATGAGTACAATTTTAAATTGTGTGAGAAAAATAAGTCATCATCTTACAAGAGAAAATTATGATTTAGAAAGGAAGAGAAAAATTGAAGGCTGTGAACAGGAAATATATAGGTATAAATTAAAATATGGATACTAATAAATAAAGAATTGAAAGTAAAAATAAAATGTTAAAGACATTTAAGGGGCATTTGGATCATAAGTTACTTAAGTTGCTTATACCTCAAATATTTTATCTTGGTTTCTAATAAGTATGCTTGGTAAACAACATACTTATTAGCTTCTCTTGTCTTGTCTTTCTCGATGCCTCTTTTCAGCAACTTATGAAAAGTAAAAAAGCTAAAAGAAATAGCTGAAGTGATTAAGTAATTTTAAGTAAAAATAGAAGTTACTTATAATTAATCACAAACTGAACTTACTTATCTAAAATAAGTTACTTATCTACTTCTATAAGTAGAAAAAATAATTTATTTGGTGCTATCCAAACGGGCCCTTGAAAATGCAAGGAGAACTTGTGCATTAACATAGTTTTTACAACTGGGTTGATCAGCTAAGTTTTCAAAAACTTGGATGAGTTTTGTACAGTATTAATTCATGACGTGAATAGCTTGGTTTTTGGTCTCGGCCAATTTCTTAGTTAACTCACTGAGTTTTACAACAATGGTGTTAGCATAAATCATGACTTTAGGGGGATTGCCCACTAGCCCAGCTAGTAGACACCTGGGCATTTCAACTGCTGGTCTCGAATTTGAAACCCACTAACCCCACCAGGTGAGCATCGTGTGACTGATCGGGTGTCTAACAAGGTGTGTGCATTGTATGACTAAACAAAGAAATAAAATAAAAAAATCATGACTTTAAAATTACAATTATTAATATAACAATTCTAACTATAAATCGCTTAATGAATTAAAAAATAATAATTCCTCGGTGTGCTCAAAGGCTTTTCTAGCCAACATTAGCCACCCATTTCATGGAATCCTTAAAAAAATGGACCACCTAGGTAAATCAAATGCCTTGCGGTAATTCCAATGCATAAAATTACACTCAATGCGACCATACAGGTGTACTTGTTTATTTTTTGTTTAGACCAGTTCAACCTTATCCAATGGTGAAAGCATTTTCTTTCCCATCTTGTTGCAAACTACAAAGAAAAGATAGAAAGGGACTCGATATATAATGATCTGCTTATTTAAGGTCTAAAGACCCTGGATAGTCCAACACCATTAAAAAATTGGCATTGACTCTTTGGCTGCCACATGGCATGGTTGTATGGCTATTCCGGCCGTCCAAATCTCTGTGGATGGATCACAATCCAAAATTTTGCACAAATAACATGATGATGATAATACGATTTTTCCCTTTTAATTTGGACCACTCCTTATGTTGGTTTTCCCGTTCATTTGATACTATCGAATGAAAGGTAGGTTAGGATTTCCTGATCACTTTGATTTCAGAGACATGATCCTTCCACAGTGTGCCCAACAATTTCAATGATATAGATAGCCGCACATGAGTCCAACATGTGAAGATGACAAGTCACCACCATTTAAAAAATGTTGGTAAACTATCATAGAACTCAAGCCACTTATTTAATAAATAAAAAATAATAACAACATTATTATATTACATGTTCTTGAATGTTTAAATGTTCCATTTAAGTCATGCATGTGACTAAACAATCAATGGTCTCAAAGGTGCACAAAACATGCTAAAGTCCCACTTATGGGGCCCACTGTGATGTATGTATTTTATCCACACCGTGCATTCATTTTGGCAGATCATTTTAGGGCATGAGCCCCAAAAGAAGACAATCTAAGGCTCTAGTGGACCACACCACAGGAAGTAACGGTGACAATGATGCGCACCATTGAAACCTTCCTAGGGCCCTTCCTGATGATTAGTTTCCATCCAACCTGTTCATAAGGTCACATGGACTTGGATAAAGGGAAAACATAAATATTAGCTTGATTAAAAACTTCAGTGGCCCCTGAGAAGTTTTCAACTTTAAGTATTCAATCCCCATTGCTTCCTATGGTGTGGTCCACTTGAGTCTTCAATACACCTTCTTTTTGAGATCATGCTCTAAAATTATCTTTCAAAATAGATGGACGGAATGGATAAAACATATACATCACCTTGGGCTCCACATAGCCCTGCAAGGATCGTCCGTCTCTAGGTAGGCCCTAGTGGGGGTAGTACCCAACCGTCGTCCCAATTTCCTTGTTGGGCTGTGTCATTTTGGGAACGGTGTTATTTCGTGACTGGCTAAGATGGTCATACTGGCCCCACCCAAATCAATTGACATGACTGGAATCAAGGTGCTAAATATCGCCGAGATTATGAAAATCTCACACTATTTCATGAGAAGTTAACTAAATGATGACTCGAGATTTTCAAAATATCATAGTGGTATTTTTTCACAAAATTATTCTAAAATAAATAAAAAATTTATTTAAAAGTTTAACTCATTATATAATTATATGTATAAATGTATTAGAATTTTAGAATTATTTTATTAACTTATAAGAAACATTTTTTATTTTTTAGCTAGATTTTTGTGATGATATCTTAAAAAAATCTCTAAACTTAATAATCTCCTTAAAAAAATTCAACGAGATGAGAATTTCCCGATAGCGATATTTGTAGTTATGATTGGACTGTCAATGCAGGCCTAGTGATTTTACTTCATTCATGCATTGGTTTCTGTTGGAGGGAGAGAGAATCTTTGGAATTATGTCATGCCAAGAAAGATTAGAGTTATGTTCTCTGTCCTCTTTCTCCTTAATAATTAAAAATAATAGTATGATGGTCAAGAGTATGTGATTTTAGTCGTTCATGTACGCACAGACACCAACATTTACAATGGGCTGGTACACGCAAGTGAATGTTTGTTCTTGCATGTGCGCACACACACACATATACATATATATTAGGAATGCTCACCTGTACACTTCTTTCACGAGAGCTCGTGAGCACTTTTTCATGGCTCATTGCACATGATATGAGCCCAAAATCTAAATCGGCCATGTAATGCTGCACCCAAGAAATCTCTAAGACCCATCTTTCAACCTGATCCAAAACTCTAGTGGGCCATGAAAAAGTGCTCACGAGTTCTCATGAGTGAAGTGTGCAGGTGAGCATTCCTCTCTCTCTCTCTCTCTCTCTCTCTCTCTCTCTATGTGTGTGTGTGTGTGTGTGTGTGTGTGTGTGTGTGTGTATAAGAATGCTCACCTACGAACCATCTCTTTAAACCATAACCCTTATAGTGGTCCATCTGAATCATGGATGGGCCTAATTTTTGGGCTCTAGGCCTATACTTTGATGTGTCATCTAATGGTCAAAATGGATTTCATATAATCATCATAGTGGACCTTATAAAAATCAAGGGTGGGCATCTCTCACCCAACTGTTTCCTTTAGGGCTCGTTTGGTGTAGCAAATTAGGTGGGGTGGAATAGCTTAAAAGTCATCATTATGACAAGTTGGTGCTTGTCATGAAATTGCTAGGGAAACACTAACCCTACTCCATGTTTGGATAGTGAAAAGAAACTAATGCAAATCCATTACTTTTGAATAAGTCCACATTTGAAGTGGAGGTTGGATGTATTAGAAAATACAACATCTAAGAGTAGCTGTTTGGAAACTAATTTGTTTGGATTATTAAAAGCACATGTCCCATTTAGATAGTGAGTCTTCATAACATGACCACATGTTGCATTACATGGGCGTATGTAGGTAACTTGTCAAATTTGGATTAGACAGTAGCCGTAACTGTGGTCCACAGCAGGATGTACATAATTCATCTACTTCGTCCATCCTTTATCATGGATCATTTTATGATATGACCTAACAAATGAGTTAGATGCAGACAAAGTTGAAGAAGAACTGAAAACTCCTAAATATGGACATGGGATTTCATGCACAAACGACTTACCCAAATAATCCAGATTTATATACGGACTCTACCAACCCACCAGAGAATATATATAGGAGGTTAGCTAGTGTTCGATCTACATATCAAGTGGCCAGTAGTTGAGTCTTCTGCTATCCACAGTATTATACCCATGTTTGATCTAAGTCGTCCATCCATTCTTAAAGACCATTTAAAGTTATGAGCGCACAAATGAGGTAAAACTACTGAACAAGTGGAGAACATGACAATTGAAGAAGAATATGAAACTCCCAAATGGGCCAATAGTACGATAACAACATGACCACCTTGCGTCGGTAATGTTACTAGCCAAACACATTCTTCTTTAATTAAATTATGGCTTTTGACAGTGTGGCATATGAAGATCATCATCTATCATTGTAAATCACACACTGTGTTTGCATGTACTAGATGATAAAACAAAAATGAGGCAATGGAAAAAAGAAAAAAGCAAGATAAAAAAACATCATTCAACCATGAAACATACAACCTACTAGGCCACCATTACATCCATATAGAAATCAGAAAAATTGATAAAATATAAAAATAAAACTCCTATATAAAAGATGAACAACAACTCTCATGTATGAGAGAAAGATGCACAACTTTGACTATTTTTAAGATCCCTTTACTATTAAAGATCTTGTGTAAGAAAATAACTTGCCTGAAGTAGACCCTTGAGGTTTATGACATTCTTGAATTAAGTACAAGGCAATCCTCAACACATAATAAAAAAGTATGAAATGCGAAAATGATAAAAGAAGGAACGACAATACATGTCATATAATGTATAGGTGTGAATGTGTACCCGCGCGATGTCCCGACTAGGGAAAGGAGATTCCCGTGCCCGTCACTCTTCTGATGCGGTGACCAGATGTAAACTGATTTGTTTGGCTTGGTTTTGTTTTCTGAATTTTGCAATACCTTTACAAGGTAGATAGAATGGTACATGAGTCACTACTAGCTAAAAGCAGTTATGGGATCTATGGTTGGCTACAGTCTATAGAAACACCTAGGGAGCGGGAAATCTAAAAATTTTCCGCCTCGAATGACTCCTGCACTAGTCTACATAGTAAATTCAGGGTAATGGCCTCAGTTATGGAAAAATGAAGTGGCTAGGTATCCTTTTCCACTCATGCAATGCATAGTCTCTACTTTATATACACGTAATATACATTAACATACACAAATGACACGTGCGTAGTGGATGTGTGTGTGAAGATAATGATAAGAAATACCACAATGACAATAATGGCTAGAGAGAGTTTTACATTACCACTTAAAAGTAATATATAAACTAATCCATACTAATTTCAAAATCCTAATAATAATAATAATAATATGATTATTATTATTATTTAAGAAAATGAAAAAAGAAAAAAGAAAAGAAGAACTATTAAATAGCTCTCATGGCCTAACTTAAATTGACCCACAAAAAACATGGTAAAAATTTCAAAATGCTCATGAAATATTAGTAAAATAAAACCTCATTCACACTTTTCACCTAAAAAAAATCATAGTCACACATATACATGTCATATGCATTTCATCTGCTTGTATATGATTTCACTTTTACTTCATTGGTTATGTAAAAAGGAAGTAGTTAAGCATCATTTTCCACCCGTTCAATGTATAGTCTCTACTTTATGGGGCTATACGATTTTTTTATAGGGATTCGGGAGACTTTCAATATTATTTTATTATGCCATACCTACGCTAAACAATTGGGGCTTGAGTAGGTGAAATGAAGAAAGTAAAAAAATGTTTAGTATTAAGCCATACTACGTAGGTTCTTAAAACCCGAGGTAGGTAAAATGTTAAAGAAAATGGAAGCAGAAAAGTCATAAGTGGACGTAAATGTTATGGGTGTGTAGGGGATGTGCAGAGTAAAATATGACATAATTTTAATATATGAGAGGAAAAATAAAAAATCAGACACCCTTTCTTAACGAAAGGGATGGTCAGATGTTCCGAATTCCAACCTTACTCGTTGATTTTAATATTTGTTAGCTTTTAACTTTCTAAATTAACAGGATAGTGTTGCAGGAAGTACTTCGAGTTAGTAAAGGGTTGAAGCAAAGTTGAGACCGACCAGTTGAAAAATTGAAGGTGCGATGTGTCTACATGCATTTATAAGATTGGTTGACTAGAGCTCTTACACCACTTATGGGTTCAGACCCTCTCCTTAGACTCTCTGCACTGTGTGCTCTCTTTGGACTCTCAATGAATTCTCTATTCGTCCGATCCCTCCTTCGTTCACCATGGGGGTCCTTGAATAGACGTTGGAGGTCGAATCATCCATAAATCTACCTAATCAAAGTGAGGGATACGGTCTGACAAGCCTTATAATTGGGCCAGTGCACTAGAAACTCGAAATCGATAGACAAAGAGTCGATTCTATGTGAAACTAGTCACCCAAGACCATTTTTTATGTTGAATTGGATCTTGTAATATCGGTCTTGCTATGGTGGTTTTGCTAATCTGATTGTTGTTTCACTAATCTGGGTGTTCAACATGCATTATTCAAATTTTTTTACTGCTCTGTTGGTGGTACTTCAAGATACACATCGCCTTGGGTAAGTTCTTCGCGTGTCTTGGCAATAGCCAATCTAACCTGATGGGTGTGCTTGAGGTATGTTTTATGTTGTATGGGTGCTTCGATCGGACTCGATTGAAATCGACGAAAAATGTCTTAATCTCGATTAAGGTGGGGTGTCTACAATAGGCGAGAAAGATATTGAATTTTTTTCTACGATTAATACAATATTATAAATCTTCATCCTACGACACTTTTGCTTTATTTAGTATACCTATGGGTTGTATCTATTAATCAATATACATAAATAGTTCTTATTCAAGTTAACATATACCTGATTATATCAGGTATAGATTAAGCTCCAGATTAGTGAATACCTTTAATTCCTTTACCTCTTGCATCTGTATGAAAATGAATTAACTAAGGGTGAATTAATAATCTTGTCTCATCTACAAAAATAATTTCTTTTATATATAGATTTATGTAGTAAAAATCAAAGCCTTAGTATGAAAATCATCCATTAATGCAAGGCAATGCCGCAAGCCTACGCCAACTAGGAAAAAAGTAAAAAATTAGAAATCACAATATGTTATTTAGAAAGCAGATGAAGAAGATATAGGAGTCTGTAAAGATAATTCAGGTATCAATTGTTATATAGCTTGTAGCTGTGTGTAATGAATAATACATGTGAATTCTGTTAGATAGCAATTTCATTTACTATTTTTTAGTCTAGTTGACGTCAGTTGGATAGGTTAGCCCTCACACCTTTATGAGGAGTTAAAACTTGATTTTTATTAGAATTGTAACTGTCAGCTTACATAAAATCAACTGAATGTAGTTATGTCCAATTTAAATTGGGCACAACCCAATGAAAATGGCCTAATCACTGTGAGGATTATCAGTTTGATCACATTAAACTAGTTCAAAATGCAACAATCTTAAGTAAGCGTGTATAATAACTATAAAAAAAATAGTTTACATGCAGTATGGTTCCAATTTTGAAGAGTATAATGGGATCATGCACTGTCTTAAGATAGATAATTAAAAGGATTGTTTCAATTATTTTAACGAAAATTTGATCTAAAGTTAAATCATAACGTATAAAGAGAAAAGAATCATGATTCGTATAAGCAAAGCAACCAATGTCTCTCTTAACGATAGGGAAGTCTCCTCCTATCAACGTACTCCAAGAAACCATGGTTGGGGCCCGGCGTTCCACCTCCACGGATGACGAGATTGGTGCCACAACTTTTCCAAACCTGGGCATTACATATCCAGAAGACATTTTCACTGAGTGGGCCATCCGTAAAGCAAGCCAATACTACAGATTTAAAATTTCTCCCACTAATCAGTTTCATCTATAACTCCTTGAGTGTTAGAGTATAATTACTCTACAAAATCCTTTCAATCATACAAATTCTTATTTTATGGTAATTATGACATAAATAACGAGAAAATTTAAATATCATTCCATTCAAATTAATTACTCTAAGTTTCATTCACTATTGTTACATTGATCATAAAATTGACTTATTACAATTTCAAAATTCACATAATTATCACTAAGAAAATAATATAAACAAAAGAAACATAATCTCTTCTAAGCTGCCACCACTTGTCGCTACGAGCCATTCTAATTCTTGCTTTGAAGCTTTGGCTCATTCATCAGATTGTCACCTGTGTCAACTGGGTGGACAATAAAGAAAATGGTAGGATACTCTGATTTCTTTAATTATGCACTATTTAATGAAAGAGATAAAATATTCTCATTTCATTAGTCGGGTTTTGAAGCATAGAAAGCGACATGATATTCTTGTCTCACATGGGGTATGTGGGGGCGACAAGATATTCTTGTCCCACGTGTGGCCCGATAAACTCTAGTAACTAGTGGCTAAGGAGAGTGTCAGGACATTCCCGTTTCATCTAACCAAGGAACTCTTCACCAGAGCATGCATATCATGCATTGCATTAATAAAGATTTATCATAAATGTTTTACTTTGAGATTCTATGTGTGAGATTAGTATGCTATTTTTGTGATAATCCTAGAGAAAATTTTCTCACTGAATTAATCACAAACAACTCCCTTCCTCTTGGGACAGTGTTTTAAAACACTACCTAGTTGATACAGGTGACGATCTAATAAATTAGCTAAACTTTCAAGGGGAGAACTAGAATGGCTCGTGACGACATGTGACAGATGATGAAGCCAAGACGGCTTAGAAGAAATTTTGTTTCTTTTGTTTATATTTCTTTCTTTGTAGTAATTATGTGAACTTTGAAATTGTAATAAGTCTTATAAAAGGACCAAGCATGTACTATAATTTTATGATCGATATAACAATTGTGAATGGAACTTAGAGTAGTTAATTCTAATGGAAGGAGATTTAAGTTTTTCAGTCATTTATGTCGTGATTACCATGACAATGAGAATTTGTATGATTGAAAGGATTATGTGGAGTAATTATACTATGACATACTCAAATTAATACCTTGAAATTCGTTCCTTCGTGTTGTCCATGAGAGTCGAAAATCTCGGGGTGTTATAACATCTTTCAATGATTTGAAGGAGTAAAATGTATAGCAGATGTATCATTCTACTTCCAACCAAGCTTCCTTCCATGAAGAGTAGAGCTTAGATGACAACTGAACAATACAATGTAAAATTTATCCTTTACTGTCTACGTTCACATATAGTTGAAAATATATTATGAATGGACATACTGATATCCATATGAATTCACCTGATGAATAACTTTATGAGAAATTACTTGTAAACTTTGAGTTCGATTAGAATATAGTAATGACTAGTAGATTAGAAGTAGATGCCTTATGAGAGATTACTAGTAGACTTTGAGTTCGACTAAAATATGGCAATGACTAGTAGATTAGAAGTAGATGCCGGAATGAAGAAGTTTTCCCAAATAACGTACAACAATAATATATTAAATCTACATGAATATATAAAAATACAAATACTAGAAAACTCAGATAAGTCATACATACAGTTTCACATATTGTTGAGCGAATGAATAACGCACAAATGCTTAATTAAAACCGTCCAATAAATATGCCAAGTCACCTACTAAATAGTATAATGTTAATAAAAGTTCATCAAATCCAAACAACCATATAGCTTTAAAGAGTTGGTAAGGTCGGAATACCTACTAAATAATGTGATGTTAATATATGTCCATCAAATCCACGCATTGAAAGCAATTTTTAAAAGTGAGAAAGGAGTTCTAACCTTCATAAGAGAAGGTACTTGTTAACATGATTCATCATACAAGCCTAATAGTTTTCAAGTTACATAGACATGTTACAAAATATCCCTTAGGGATGATCTCCACCAATAGTTTCTTCGAAATTATGAAGATTTTTTTCAACCATTATGTTGGGAAAACCGCAATCAGCCCGTAGTGAAAGAAGTGAGAAATTAAATGAGATAATCACAAATGACACACACTAAGCAACAATGGACAATCACATAAGAAGGCAATCTGGTTTTGATGTGGAAAAACCCCAAACGGGTAAAAAACCACAGTATAAAATACAAAGTTATCAGTGAATGAAGAAACAAAACCAGAATCTAAGCCCCACAAGAGAAATCATAAGCTCTCCAAGCTCTTTCTCTCACTCTAGAACCCTCTCAATCCCTACTTATGCATCTAGGATATCCTAGTTTTCATTTACACTTTGCTTAAATAGGCAACAAACCAGAATTAGAAACATCTTACGTAAAACTGCGCAAGATCGTGCAAATTATATAACACAACCGACATATAGTCGGTCAGCCCGAACCCTGATAAAAAAATGTTCATAGAGTTCTCTATATCAAATTTGAGGTAGTTTGCCGCCCAAAGCCCCTTTCCAGCATAGATTTGAGTCACCCGATTCCAACAATCTCCACCATGATGAAAATTTTCATGTTGTTCATCGCTATACTTAACTACCCATCCTTCATCTCTACTTCGTCTCCATCATAGCTTCATCACTTCTTGTGCCTCCACCAACTCTATTCCTGCACCTGCACTCCCTTGTTGCTCTTCTCATGTGATGCTTGCTTGCTTTCCACATACGAGCAACCGTCGATTCCGTTGTCGATCTCATAGCTCTACCGTGAGAAGTGCTCCCGATCAACTTGTAAAGATTGTTGCACCTCTGTGCCTTCATTATCACGAGTGCCCCCTTTTTCACTTTATAGTGCCAATCGCAGCCGATGAACCTACACCCTGTAGCCTCGAGTGCACCAAGATAGATTACATTCGTTTTCAACCTACGGACGTGCCTCACATCTTTCAGGACTTATTCGATCTCATCGAACATCCTAATTCGCATCGTATCAATACCCACCACCTTGCGGGTGTAGTTATCGCCCAAAAATATTGATCCACCATTATACGCATTGTATGTCATAAATGAATTCTAGTCAGGACATACGTGACATGATGCACCTGAATTTGAGAGTCACCCTCCACTAAGAGACCCCTTACCGGATACAATCAATACATAACAAACATCTTCCATGAATTTTACATTATTAGCCCTCTCCCTAGAAGAATTTTCAGACTTCTCTTGCTTTGATTTGAGATTTTGACAAACCCTCTTCATGTGCTCTTCTTCCCCACAGTTCCAACACCTTACTTTGCTCTTCTCTTGCCCTTGGATTTAGATCTCGATGACGAAGATCCTTCACTCCGCTCAGAATTCCTTTCCCTCACAAACAGAGCCCTGTCAGAGGACGACCTCATGTTACCCCTCTTCCTTCTCATCACCTTCGCTTGGAGGGCTAAGATAACAGTCTCAACACTAATGGTCTCCTTGCCGGTGCACAAAGAGTCATTGAACGATTCGTATAATTCACGAAGCAAATTCAGCAAGATGCATGCTTGATATTCATCTTTCATCGGTTTATCTAGATCCAACAACTTGCAAACTAGCCTATTAAACATGTTAATATGGCTCTCAACATCAATCCCCTCCACCATCTTCATATTGAATAACTACATCATCAGATATAGACGATTCTTTAGAGATTTCTTTGCATAGATATTCTCGAACTTCACCCTTGTATTGGCTGCGATCTTTACCCTCATGACGTTGTATATGACCTCATCCGTTAGGCACAATTGGATTGAGACCTTAGCCTTTTGATCCACCTTCTTCCACTCTTCTTCTTTCATAGCCCCAGGATGCTTTTCAAAGAGAGCTTCTTCGACCCCTTGTTGAACTTGAAGGCCTTCCATCTTCACATTCCACAGTTCAAAGTTATATTTCCCTGAATACTTTTTTATATTGAATCTCATGCTTGACGCCATTGAAATTTCGCCTCAGATTCCGATCTATCTCCCAACGTTAACTCTGATACCACTTGTTGGAAAAATCGCAATCGTTTCGCAGCGAAAGAAGTGAGAAATCGAAAGAGATAATCACCAATGGTACACACCAAGCAACAATAAAAAATCACACAAGAAGGCAATTCAATTTTTATGTGGAAAAACCCTTCACGAGTAAAAATTATGGCACAAAGTGGATCCACTATGAAATACGAAGTTATAAGAGAATGAAAAAATAAAATCCAGATCTAAGCCCCACAAAAGAAATCCCAAGATCTCTAAGCTCTTTCTCTCACCCTAAAACCCTCTTAATCCCTCCTTACGCATCTAGGATACCATAATTCTTGTTTACACCCGCTCAAATAGGCAACAAACCCAAATTATAAACATCTTATGCAAAATCGTGCAAGATTGTGCAAATTGTATAACACAACTGACAACTATGGTTTGGTCGCCCGAACTAGACAAAAAAAAAGTCCAGATAGTTCTCTATATCAAATCTTGGGTGGTCAGTCACTGAAGGTCCTGTTTAGCAGAGGTTTGAGTCACCCAATTTCAACACATTATACTTGTGCTGTCTTCGAACATTAACAAAGAAAGATGTAAGCTGCTCATCTTTAGAGAGGAGTTTATCGACATTTTAAAATTCAGTGTTGGTCAAACCCTCCATCTCTTTCAAGGCACTTAAAAGTTTAGACATATAGTTTATTTTCTTACCATTAATAACATGAATGACAAAATCATACATTGCATTAGACACATTAGTAAGAGATGTGTCAAGCATGTCATAAGGATGACCAAGTTGTATTAATTTTTATAAACTACTACCATTATGAGTGCTATCAGAATCTGAAGTAGGATTTGACGTGTTGTAAAATGAATAATTATTTGAGACTGACTATTGTAAGAATATCGAAATGGCCTACCAACTCCCCTAAATTATCAGAAAATAGCTCCATAGTATCATCCATATCCTCATTTAGGTTTGACCACATTTTGTTTAGATCTCATTAAAGATAAGATAATGAAGTAGTCATATTCTTACTTCTTTTAATATATAATCTCATAGCATGGCCATTTTCAAAGATTATCGCTAAATCATTCATTCAATTGATTCTCTTGCCCCGTATGCGTTTAGCTCATGGACATGACTATTGCAAACAATATGAGTAAATAATTAGTAATCGATGTCTTTTATAGGAAATTACTATACTAATAGATAATAATCTATCGATTATTCATATCCGATTGAGCAAGTATAAGACATTATTGCCCTCAAATATTCCTTCTAAACCTTATTAGGGGCCGTCACGACTGCTAGCTCTTTATCTCATCCAAACCCAATCGCATAGAGCATGCCCTTCACATCATTATATTTTCTCTTATGATACCTCATTCGATTTTGCACATTTATCCAATTCACGCTCACATCAGTTTATTTCATAATCCCGTTAGCTCAACTTGATATGTCTCCCTTTTAAAGCCTTTGTCAGCCTTATATCCTAGATAAATTTTCTCTAGCAAAGTATTCGTTAGCACTTGATCAATTTTCTTTATCCATTTTACTTTTGATGTTTTAATCTTTTTCAGATCATCTTTTAAAAGTGATTTTAATAAATGGTTAATTTAATTGTGCATAGATCCATTTGCTTAGAATATTTTTTTTTTTATAATGAATATGTTTTTTTATAATATTTAAAAAATACAATGAGTTATAAACATGGAAGCAAGTATACAAGTTCTATTAAAAAATACAGATCTTAAAATAGCACACATAATCCAGATCTCTTACATATATACATTTATTACGAGGTAAAGTATATTGCAAAAAAAATCTATATTAAAATAGTAGAAATTGATAACTTAGAAATGAAAGTGATAAAATATGAAGTTAATCTATGACAGGAATGTAGATAATGAGAGATTCGTTGTTCCTCATTGACATATTGTATGATTAAGTATATGGTTAAGAAAACACAAAAATTATATCATCATCCTGTTAAAAAAATTTAGCTACATATGCCTTTACTGATTCATGTCATCAGTTTTAAAAGTTGAAAAACAACACAGTTAGGTTGAAACGCTCACATGAAGTTACAATCATTCTCATTCCATTAAAAATGAAAATAATACTTATAAATATTAGTTCCTACTGCCACACTTGAGCCCACTTTACACATTAGTGAAAAAATAATGACAACATCCAAATGACCTAATGATCCGCATGATAAATTAATCTTAAGTTTTCGTCCCTTTACAATAACAAGGCACAAGGCTGGTAGATCTACAACCCATCCTCACTTCTTCACAATTAAGTTTATGAATATTATAATGTAATTAAAACATAACATCTCGTGAATCAATATTTCTGGTCACAAAACACATTTTTTTAAAAAGAAGATTGTGATTTATAATATTTCAATAGGAAAAGATACTTAACAACGATCATTTACAGCAAGGTCTTACAGAAATAAATTTTTTATGAAGTTGATATCTACACCCACCCATTTGATACATTCATTCCTTCTATTCAATTTGTTCATATTATGTAAACAAAATGAAAGAGAAAATGTGTTTATTCCTGAAGCAAAGTCTGTATTTATAGAATATTCAGATAGGTCATCCAATCTAGATAAAGGGTCCTCAATCAATACCATACCCATGTGAACCATAACATGAAATAAGGCCTCTAAAAATAAACTCTACAATAAAAAATAAAAATAAAAATGAAAGAACAACCACATAAGGGGGCTAAGGATCAATCAATGTTCAATCACAAATCATTCAAAAATTTCAAACTTCCTAAGATATCTTAGTTAGAAAGTGAAATTAACGCATTTGGTTAGTGCAAAGAGCTACAAATGAGGGTGTTACAACCCTAGAAAATTCTATTGCAGAGGCAGATTATGCGATTCATGTCGGGGAAAAAGCATTTGATACATAAATTGTAACACCTGTAGAAGATGGGGAGAGTAGTGATATTTTTATTTTTTTATAAACCCAAATCAATACTTAATCCCAAATGGACCAAATTTTTTATGCACAGACAACTTTTCCAAATGAGGGTTTGTATACAGACTTTACCAAGTAACAATAGATTTCAGTGTACAATATCACTCGATGAAGTGAAACCCACTTGTGATTGGCTTTCCAAACTCTTCCATAGAATCTTTATTATATATCTCGAGATAGATGAGAACTCGTCATCTGTAATAAAGACCACAATGACTATAATCTCCTTAAGTTCCACCCCTCAAAATTTCATTATATCACAAAGAATGCTCTGATAGGGTGTTCCTCCTCAAGGTTGTGAGAAGAGAAGTGCAGGTTTAGGGCTGTCGGGTGACTGAAACTCCCCAAGATATGTCAGTTGCTTGTTAGATTTTTTCAGACAAGTTCGATGACCGACAATTATTGATCAGGGGATCGAGGCCCATATTGAGCGACTGAAGGTGGAGTTCAGGTGACTTAAACTCGAAGGTATTTTCTCTGGAGCTCTCTAGACAGATTTGGCCATCATCGGGTGACCGACAATGTCGGGTCAGGCGACCAATAATGTCGGGTGGAGCGACCGACGACCACACAAAATATTTTACATAGTTTCCTATTATAACTCTAATTTCGGCCCAAAGTGCTATTTAAGTATATAATGATAGGAATTAGGGTAATAGAAATTATTCACAAGTTAAGAGTATAAGAGAGAAAAAGAAGAAGAAATTTTAAAAAAAGAGAGAGGAAGATTGAAGAGAGAGAAGTCTAAGTTTGTGACGATTCATCTACGATGCCAGTTCATTCTTAACTTCTTCAAGTTCCTTGAATCGGTGAGATCTTTCTATATCATTCTTTTTTATTGTAATTCATCTAAGGGTGACGAAAATCGGATCTAAGCATGTTATAAGCTCTTAATTACTATGTATTCTTACGTAGTGGATTGTTTGTCTGGACGAGGTCCCATGGTTTTTACCTCTAGTAGAGGGTTTTCCACGTAAAAAGTACTTGTGAGTCGTGGTGTGGTGATTCTCTTTTCTTATTCCACATTTATATTCCATAATTCTGTGTGATTAGGTAGTGCGATATCTTAAGGTTATGCATCTTTACCCAACACCCTTGAGACGATTTCTTTTCTCTTCAATCCATAGAAGGATTCGAGCAAATACAAAAATAGGGATCATGGCCCGAGGTAGGATTGCATAATCTATCTCAATCTTTACGATATACAACTCCTTTTCCAAAGCTTAAAACCCTCATCAACTATACGACTTCCCAAACCTATTTTTAAAAGCCAAACATGAGATTTATAAGCTAATCGCGCATAATTTCACTTAAGTTGTTGCATAAAATGAGCCATTAATGTAACTTACTTGACTAAGAGGGCAACTTGCTTTTTTGGCCTTACGTGTAAAGCGTGATTAGACATTGAATGTTTGGAGTCAATTTCACACACACACACACACACACACACACACACACACACACACACACACACACACATTATGATAGGCCTCTTAAAAATTATGGGTACACACCCTGTACCCATCACTCAGCTGTTTAAAAGATAGACTTAAATTGGGTAATACAACGCAACATCGCATCGGTATTGTGTAATGTTGGAAAAGCTTTGTGGACCCCACCATAATATATGCGTTTTATCCACGCCATCCATCAATTTTGCCAGGTCACTTTAAGGCTTGAGCTAAAAATGTAGTAGATCTAAATCTTAGGTGGACCACACCATATGAAATAATGGTGATTGAACGCCCACCACTAAAAACTTCTTGGGGGCTACTAAAGTTTTGGATCAACCTGATATTTGTGCTTTACTTTCATCTAGGTCTGTGTGCCCTAATCAATAGGTTGGATGGCAAGTAAACAATATGAAAGTACATTGGTAGTCTAACACGACACCTTCGTATATGCAGAAGCTTAAAGAGCAACTAGAATTATGGCTAAGTCCTATTGGGGGGGGGGGGGGGGGGTGAAAAATTATTTTCACCTACTTACACAATTTAACAAATTAAACTAAGCAAGCAAGAACACTTTGGCTTCCAAGCCTAAGTGGGTCCAATCACAAGACTAGCATAAGGTTTAAGCAAGAAACAACCTAGTCTAAGCATGCATAGATAATCAATCGATTTAACTAATCAAGCTCCTAATCTATGCAACCTATGTAGACTTATAAGAATGGATCAATAAGCGCAAGTTTACACAACTAGTGAAAGTACATCTTATGTGTGGATGTGCCTATCTAGTGCATAGCATACATTCCAATCAAGCATTCATAATTAAACAATTAAACTTACAATGCTAAGATATCAATGTGTTCAATTCAATAAAAAACACAAGCATGTATGGTGGTTCGACTTTAGGTCTACTTCACTCCCAGTTCAAGTACTCAACTCCTTTGAGCACATCGGCATTCACTATCGGAGGTTTTAAATGAGGTTCACCTCTCAACCTTTACACGAAGGTTTTACCGGTTCACCTCTCAACCATAACCGGAGTTTTGGACAAAGGGCTAACTCTCAACCCAAACGAAGTTTTGGACATAGGCTAACTCTCAACCCGACGCACGTTCACTCCCGTGTCGGAGGCTCCCCCATGGAGACTTTATTTAGGCCTAGCTAACGGGCCAAGGAGTGCCAAACAACTCCTAGTCTTTAGGACGACAAACAGGCCAAGGAACGGCCAACGTCCCTAGTTCGAGTTTGATTAACAAACTCTACACTCAACTCCCACAGGAAATTGAGTGGATGTACTCTCAATAAAGACAACTTTACTTGTCGGATGAGCCCCTTGCTCATCGCCGGTTCGGGTTGCTTGATCTCCGCTCTCCCGTGCTTCAATCAGTTTCCCTTGCTCCCACGATCATGTTGCCGTTGCGTCGCCAATGCCTCAGCTACACTTGATCAATCACCTTGCTTGTGATGCCTTTGAGATGCCTAAGGTAATAGGAGGGTAGGCTTGAGAACTCTATAACTAATGGGAATGGGTTGCCTAGAGTTTCTCTCCTACAATGATCTCATCTTAGAGTTTTAGACAAGGATATGCCTATCAAGGAAGGTCCAAACTCTAGAGATTAAGAGGGGAAGAAGGTCATCTTCTTCATGAGCTTGGAGTGATCCAATCTTGTGTTGAAGCATAAGGAAGATGCCTTGTATAGGTTGGGAATGAGCCTCAAATGGTCTCCAACAATGGTGGCTTCACTCCACTCGAAATCCCTTTATCTACCCCTCAAAATGAGCCAAGCCCCTTTATAAAAGGTGTTCAAATGGACAAAAAGGACAAAAAAACGGCTCTTTCCGACCTGTCCCGATGGTCGGCCAAAGCCAGAGAAGACAGAAAACACACTATCTAGGGGGGGCTGTCTGACCGGTCGGACCAGACCTGCCAACCGGTCAAGACCGGTCGGCCCAATGGCCTGTTGACACAACAAGGTTGCTGTTGAATCTGGGACCCAGTCTGACCGGTCGGTCCAGTCTAGCCGACCGGCCAGGACCGGTCAGACAAGCCTGGGTTCAACCCATATGTTTGCTGACCCATCTAATTCACAACCCACTCACAATGGCCTAGGTTTGGGTGATCTTTTGGGACACCTAGGGCCAATCTATGATGACTTAAAGATTTCCTAATATGGTCAAGGTCATCAAAGAGGATAAGGGTTGGGTTTTGGTCAAGGTTAAGTCACATCAAGGCATCACTTTTACCTGTTTCTTCTTCCTTGATGGAGCAGAGCCACTTAAGTCTTCGGTCTTCGTCGTCATTAAGTTCAACCAACATTAGACTCACTGACCTAAGTGATTGACAAACAAGGTGCACTAGTATGCCACAGAAAAGTGAACTAACACAATACACTGGGTCTTAGAAAGTTTTTAATAATGGTCATTGAATCACCACTATTTCCTGTGGTGTGGTCCACCTAAGATTTGGATCTGCCTCATTTTTAGGCTCATGCCCTATAATGAGATGAAAAGGTGAGTGGATGACATGGATAAAATACTCATGCCCTACAATGAGATGAAAAAGGTGAGTGGATGACATAGATAAAATACACATCATGGTGGGGTCCATAAAGCTTTTCCAGCAACACACAGGATTAGATTTTGTAGTTATGTGTTACACTACACAACCGAGTCCTGCAAAAATAGAAATTTTAGGAGATGTTAACCTTTATATTTGATGGGGCTCACTATGCTGTGTATGTGAGATTCACTCGACCATTAAATATGTAATCTCACCTTAGGCGCAATGTCAAAAAATTAGGCTCTAATTTATTTTGTACCCTTCACTCAATGAGAAAATGGGGCAGATTCTACAGAATCAAACCTATAAGACTTAAGGAATTATGAAAGTGAATAAAAAGAAAAAAAAAACTTGTTATAAGGCCATAACAAAGGGGATAATGGAGAGAGAGAGAGAGAGAGAGAGAGAGAGAGGGATATGGGAGAGAGAGAGAGAGAGAGAGAGAGAGAGAGAGAGACGTCCAACCTTAATTTTTATAAGGCGCACCATGATGATTATATGAAATCCGCTCCAATCATTATATGTCACACTAAAATATAGCCTAGAGTCTAAAAATTAGGTCCATCTTTGATTCAGGTGGGCCACACTAAGAGTTATAGTTTTAAGGGTGAGAGCTGCCTTATATACTTTTTTTCAGTCATTTGGTTCACTTGAATCATAGTTGGAGCTAATTTTTTAGCCTTGGGCTTAACATAGAGTGACACACTTGGTGGACGGGGTATATTTCACATAAACACCATGGTGATGCCTACCTGAGTTGTCAACCATTTTTCTTCTCCTTTTCTTGTTTCTTACCATATTAATTAATCATCTATTACTACAGCAGAGTTATATAGTCAACTAATTGAACTTGAGAATACACACACACACCCCCCAAATAATAATATAAGTAATGCTTTTCAGATCTTATTCTTCATTACTAAAAATATTAATCATGATAGTCATCATAATATTTACCTTTTTAAAGTGAGATAAATTACAATCATAAATATTAGTAATATTAACAACATAGTAGTATAGTATGGAGATCGCACGCTTAATTCAATCACATGTGCTTATTTTCAAGTAGTTTTACTATCTTTGTTAAGAGCTTTATATATATCTAATAAGATCCAAAATTTTGCTTACTCATACTATGTGTACACACTAAAAGTTAAGTAAGAGATAATATATAACAAAGTCATCAATAATAAATACATGAGATCTTTAGATATTTGTATATAAATTGAATAAAATTAAACTTTCACTAAATACGTCGGTGGAATTGACAACTCTTATAGAAATTGCATCTATTAAATAACGTAATAGGAAAGCCTTAGTGAATGAATTTGCTTTCATCACCTTCATACCTATATATTTTATAGACATTTGATGATTTTGTACTCTTTCCTTTATAATAAAATACTTTATTTCAATATATTTTTATATAAATAAGTGTTTCTTGTTATTGGATAAGTTAACTATATTTAAATCATCATGTAATTTTTTTAATGAAATCTGGATCAGCTCCATAACTCGCAAGTAAAAGAAAAACTTTGAAGTCATATTGTCTGATTTTTTACTTCATGACAAGCTACTTATTTAAATTCTATAGTAAACCGTTTTATGCTTTTCTATGACATAGCTTTACCAACCATCATGAAAATATAGACAATATAACTAGTAAGATCTATGTTTGTATATTCAATAAATTTTAGATGGTCGAATTTTCGATATGTAAATGTTAAGTCCTTTGTCCGTCACAAGTAACATAATATCTTTCTTTGCGGCTATCTAATTATGCATAATTGATTACAAAGATAAATATCTAACATTCCAACTTTAAAAGCAATATCAAAATATGTATATACTTGGACATATGTAATGCTTCCTACTGCTGACGCATAAGAAATCTTTCATTCAATTATTTTCTAGGTTATTTTTAAGGCGCTGAAAATTGACCCAAGTTATCGTTATTTATAATATGTGCTTAGCTAGGTGCACAATCTTAAGTGTTGAACCTTTTAGGAATTTTATCGATATAAGATTTATGTGATAAGCTAAGTAGTCATATAAGATATGACGACGTATCTCAATGTTAATAACAAATAAAGTATCAATAAGATATTTCATTTTAAAATTTTGGAATAGAAATTTCATATTTTAACACAATTTTTAATGTTATTATTGCCTAATAAAATGTTATCGATACATAAGACTAATATTATGAGTTTACTACCATCGATTTTTTTTTTATAAATATACACATTAATAATGTTTTTTACAAAACTTAATGAGAAAATTACTATATAAAATTTTAGTTGCCATCGTTGTAATATCAGTTTCAATACATATATGGACTTCTTAAGTTTACAGATTAGATGTTCTAAGCGAAAGCCATTGATTAAAAAATATTCTGATTGCTTCATATATATACTCTCATTTAGACCCCATTCAGAAATAATTTTAACATCAATTTGATGTAACTATAAAGCTATATGAGCTAAAAGGGCTATATAACATTAAAAGAGTATTTATTTGATACTAAAGAGAAAGTCTCATTGAAATCAATGCCTTCTTATTAATTTAATTTCTTAATAACTAATATGACCTTATATTTTTCGATACTATCCTTAAAATTTTATTTAGTTTAAAATACACATTTACAACTAATTAGCTTAATTCCTTTGATAATTCAATAATATTTCAAGTTTTATTGCCCTTTATAAACCTTAATTAATCTTTTATGACATTAATCTATTAAGAAGAGTTAACACTTTGTTTAGCTTATAAAAATGATATAAGATCTTTTTTCACCTTTATATCAAATTTTTTATTTTCAAATGGACAATACAGTCGTTAGTAATTACATATCTTCTCTCTTTCTGTGATATTCTTAACGTCTCATTATTCATAATTGAGCTTTATATTTCTTCTTTAGTGGGTTATATGTGATGTTTTATGTGGTGATTTATAATAATTTTAGGCTCTACTAAAAAATAAATAACCATGTTAATAAGAAAGACCGCGATAAGAATAATAATTCGCTTTTCCTCAATACAATTTCTTAAATTTATATTTTCACTATTTTTAGTGTTATTAATAAACCTATCATTTACAGCTTTCACAATCCTAGTGGAGTGAGAAGGATAATAAAATCTAAAACCTTTTAACATTTATGAGTATTCAGTAAAAAAATAATTATCCTAGGGTCAAGTTTTCTTATTTATGGTTTGTAGGGTTTGGCTTCTTTAGGACAACTCTATACATGAATATATGACAAACTAAGTTTTCTCCCACTCTACAATTTCAATGAGGCTCAATATAACCTTGGAAAACTCGATTAAGAATATGCACTATAATTTTAATTATGTTAACGCACAAAAATTATGGTAATGTCGAATTACTATGTTGTGCACCATGTCCTTCAAAGTATGATTGTGCCTTTAAACTACGCTATTCTGCTTAAGTGTTTTACGCATAGTGTATTGGATAATAATGCCACAATCTGAAATTGCAGTTTTATCGCTTGTAAAGATACTTTGAGATATGCCTAATGTCCTAGAGGGGGGTGAATAGGACTTTTTGAATTTCCAATTACAATTTAAAGATAATTTAAATCTATTACACCAACCACGATTGTCACAATTACATTCAAGGCAAATACATGCTCAATTTGCAAGAAAGACTATTATTAGCATTTTATTAAACAGTTAGCATTCATGGTTGACTAAGCTATTTTACAAGTTCAACACATAGTAATCATTCAATCTCACAATGCACAACGATATATATTGGTTTGGTTTCCCTACTCCACTCTCGGATCTCAACCTATGCGAATGCCGGAATTTCACTATAGTCGTGCTTTTAAATTAGGTTAACTATTAACCTTAACATCCTATGTTCTAGGGCCGCGTTTACCATCCACTAATGGCCTAAACTAGGGACTTAACGAGTTTGGATTTCAAACTCTTACCAATCCTAATCCAAGGACGGCCACGTACACTCCTGCCGGAGTTTTCTAATCCAGGGAATAATAACTCATAAATGGACTCTCAAATACTAGACATACCTAGATGATTGAGCCCTGATTCGATGCCTTTGATGATTAGCTTCAGCTCCACGTGCTTCGGCTTCTCTTTGTGCTCCCAAGATCAGCTACCGATGCAAATGATATGTGTATGCTTATGATGGGTAGTTAGGAGAGAGGTGGTCAAGTTCCTCTTACCTATTCAATGTAATGGTTATGAAGGAACTATTCAATGGTTATACAAGACCTCATGATGATATTTCGAAGGTATGTCAGCCATGAATGCAAATCTTGAGTTCATACTTCAAACCGAGCTTTGAATACTCAACGATAAGCCATTAATGGCTAGGTTTGAATAATGAACTCAAGAGAGTCAAGAGCAAAGAAGGTAGGAAAGAGTGAGTAAAAGCTCTCTCACTTGGCTTTTGATGGGTGTTGAATGCATGCCATTAAAGACCCTTAGATGTTGCTTTATAGAGCCCCAAATGAGGGCTCCAACAGATCTAAAACGGTCATATCCGACCTGTCCAAGAGAAGTCTGACTGGTCGGATAGGTCTGGAGCAAGGCTTGTGTTGCTGGAAGAATTTTGGGTCTGTCCGATCGGTCAAGACCGGTCGGATGGCTGGCGTCACGCCCCAAAATTCAGGACTCGAGTACAACAACCCAAAGCCCGAGTTCCAAAGTGTGAATTTAAAATTCGAGCATAGATTCCTTGTGATTCCATTCCACACATCGTATAGCTAAAATAAATCTCAAATATAAAGTTTCTTTTCCACTAATGTTTTATTACATTGAATTTAACAAAATAAATCGACTACGGTTGGCGTTTCATGTTGAACCTCCAATTTATATATTGCATAGCCCACTACATCACATTATATGCATGGTTTTCATGTTTATAAAGCCCATCTAATGTGTGTTTTGTGATTGTAGGGATGAGAGCGGACTTCATCAAATTGGGGACTAAAAAGAGTCAATTGAAGCCATTGGATGAAGATTGAAGAAGGACTCAAGAAAGTAGAAAGAGAGGAGAAGAAAGGAAGAAAGAAGTCCAAGGAGAAAGCAGGAAACAGAGGCCAAGACCGGTCGTCCATCGCCAGGACCGGTCGTCCGATCGGTCCAATTGTTTGCAGAAGAAGATTTTTCACAGAAGGTCACTGGACCATTCACGACCGGTCGTGCGACCGGTCGTCCGATGCCCAGACCGGTCGTGCGACCGGTCCTTGAATTTAAAGTTTAAATCGAAATTCTGGCAAAACTCGCTGGACTATTTTTGGACGTTTTGCGACCGGTCGTCAGGGAGCTCAGATCGGTCATGCAACCGGTCATCTGCAGTAACAAAGCTTCTCCGTGAAGCTCCGAGATTTTCTGCGCAGTGCGTAACCTTACGCAATTTCTGGATGTTTCCGACGCAACCGAGCGTCCTCACTATAAAAGGACACCTAGGGCTCTTCCTAGGTCATCATAGAAGCCAAGGGACGTAGTGCTAGAGAGAGGAAGCCGTCGTGGAGCGTCTGCAACCCTCCAAACTCTGGTTTTTCTATGTTTTCTAGTTTTTTTTATGAGTTCTAGTTGTAGTATGACAATGCTCGGCTAGAATCTCTCAGCTAAGGCTAAGAGGTGAAGCTTGTAGCTAATTTCCATGTTTGATTCATTTTAATTCAAGTAATTTCAATTCAAGTTTGGGTTTTTAATCTTTTAGTCCCTTAAGTTGGTAGTTTGAGATGTTTTATGAGAGTTCATGTGCTCCGGACATGAATTCCTTGCAATTCTCTGAGATTATCATATGGTGTTTGTTTATATTCGAATTATGGTAACCCTTGAGCAAGCCATAGTCCATAGGCATGGCTGTTACTCCGAAGGCTATGATTTCGAAGTCTACATGTGTTGAATGGGGACTAGAACTTGGAAGTTCAACTTTAATGGAATTGAATGTTTTTGAATGCTTTATTTTCCAACTAGATGAGAGATAGGACTTCAAATCTAGTTGTGTTCTATACTTGGATTGACTGGATTGACATGGGATTGCTACAAGTGGATCCTTGAATGCCTTAGTACCTTAAATTACTAATTTTTATTAAGTTACTGTTTTAGTTAATTACTCAATTGAATTCTCTATTTATTGCAAACTGAGTTGCTGGAATAGTTTGAGAATTGTTTACCGCTTTCCCTGTGGATCGACCTCGGTCTTACCGAGATTTATTACTACATCACAGCCTTACACTTGAGGCGAGCGAACAAGTTTTTGGCGCCGTTGCCGGGGAATTTAGATAACGGTTTTCAAATTGTTTTAGTGGCTGTAGAAGTAGAAGTAGATAGGTTTTCTGATTTTTTTAGATCTAACAAATTGTTTTGTTTTGTAGGATTTCTTCTCTAGTTCAAGCACATCTGGTAATACTTTTCTAACTTAGCTTTTTACAGATTTTCTATCTTCAGATTAATTTCAGATTTCTAGGATTTAGGACTAGTTTAGTTTTTTGAGTGGTTTATGTCCCGTTGGGAACGGAACCATTCAAATCGTCTCCAATCAGAAGGTAGTTTAGTTGGACCATTGTCAGCCCATAGACGAGTCCGAAACTACCAAGAACATTGTGAAAATTTGGGGAGTATGGATCAAACACCTTTAAGGAATCCTCCCCCCTACTCCAACTACAAACACAAATCAAGAGGGAGTAGGAGAGAATGAGGTACATAACGTTCCTCCAATGAGATCACTGCGGGATTACCTACAACCAGCACGTGCAATTACACCTTCTTGCGTGGTTCTACCACCAAACGGGGGAAACATTGACATAAAGCTGGGTGTAATTCAACTTATACCAAAGTTCCATGGGCTAGACTCTGACCGCCCATATCTGCACTTGAAAGAATTCGAAGAAGTGGTGGCTACCTTGCAATACACCAATGTTTCTGAAGATACCATTAAACTTAAACTCTTTCCCTTTTCATTGAAAGAAAGAGCCAAAGATTGGCTTCACTCTCTTAGACCACATTCGATTGGGTCATGGAATGAGATGACCCGGGAATTCTTGAAAAAGTTCTTCCCGGCTGATAAAACGAACACCCTTCGAAGAGCCATAATAAATTTTTCGGCTAAAGAGGGTGAATCTTTCTTCCAATGTTGGGAGAGATTTAAGGACCTCCTACTTGCTTGCCCATATCATGGCTATGAGAGTTGGCGAATTATAAATTTTTTCCAATGATGGATTAAGTTCCAATATACGCCAATTTGTAGAGATGTTGTGTAATGGCGAGTTTATGAGCAAAAATCCAGATGAGGCTTGGAGTTATTTGGACATGTTGGCTGAAAATGCCCAATCTTGGGATACCTCGGATAAACCTAATAACCACAAGCCTATTCAAGAGAAAGAGAAAAGAGGGATGTATATCCTTAAGGAGGAAGACGGCGTGAATGCAAGGATAGCCAACCTCACAAGGAAGATCGAGGCTATGGAACTTAGTAAAAGTGGAGTTCCAAAGTCCAATGGAGCTATTGAGACCATATGTGGGATTTGTTACACCGATTTACACGTTACGCAAGATTGTCCCACAATTCCTGCCTTTCAAGAGGTATTACATGAACATGCAAATGCCACATATGGGTATCAACGGCCTTTTAATGGACTGGTGGGTAATACGTACAATGACAGTTGGAAGAACCACCCAAATTTTAGTTGGAAGAATGCTCCTACGGGCAATCCTACCAACTCTCAAGGAGGGCCACCCATGCAAAATATGGCCCCACCTCAATTCTCAATCGAGGATACCTTGAAAGCGTTTATACAAGGGCAAACGCAAATCAATCAAACAAATCAGCAAATGTTTCAAGAGCTTAAAGTTTCGGTTGATGAGATTAAGGGACGCTTAAATGCTAGGGAAGGGACCTTTCCGGCCCAACCTCAGCCTAATCCAAAACAAGTACATGAAGTGAGCATTCCTAATCCTTCCAACCAACACATGGAGCAAGCCAAATCCATCACCACTCCTAGAAGTGGTAAACAAATTGACAAATCTATTCCGATGAAGGCCAACAAGCCTAATGATCCGGTAAATTCTGAGGATGAGGATAGATCTAACTTAGCCCCACAAGAAACGAAACGCATTTACAAGCCCGTGGCACCATTCCCTTCGAGATTGGTTGCCCCAAAATCTCTTCCAAACTCTCATGATATTCTAAAGATTTTTCGACAAGTCAAGATCAACATTCCCTTGCTTGATGCCATCAAACAAGTCCCCTCCTATGCCAAGTTTCTAAAGGACCTATGCACAACTAAACGCAAATATAACGTGCAGCAAATGGCCTTCTTAAATGAGCAAGTGAGTGCCATTCTCACTCAAAAAACCCCCCCAAAATTTAAAGATCCCGGTAGTCCCACCGTCTCATGTATCATTGAAGACTATCGGATTGAGCGTGCATTACTAGAGTTGGGGGCAAGTGTGAGTTTGATCCCATACTCGGTATATGAGCAATTGGGTCTTGGTGAATTAAAACCCACCAAAACCACATTGCAACTCGCTGATAGATCCATCCGTGTACCGAGAGGGATAGTTGAGGATGTGCTAGTCCAAGTTGATAAATTCTACTACCCGGTAGATTTCATTGTCTTGGACATACAATCGGTTATGGATGCTAGCACCCAAATACCGGTGATTCTAGGCTGCCCATTCCTTGCTACATCAAACGCAATCATAAATTGCTGGAATGGAGTGATGCAAATGTCCTTTGGAAACATGACGTTGGAGGTGAATGTGTTCCACTTGGGCAAAAGGTATAGGGATGATAATGATGTCCACGAGGTTGATTTGATTGATTCAATCGTGGAAGAAGAGTTCACTTTAAGGCAGAATTTTGATCCTCTAGATGTTGTTAGCTTTGATCCCTTTGAGGATTGGGACGACAATGATGGCCCTCATGAGGTAAACATGATAGAATCCATGGATGATGGGGGGTTTTTCCAACATGATCTACCTGAAAGTTTGGGGACATGTTTGACACATTCTAAGGATGAACCTAATTCTCATTTTATTAAGACATTGGAAGTGTCAATTTCTGAAAATTCAATTGACAAGTCACCAATTTCTGATTTACATAAATTTGTTGTGCAGGATTTGGAAGAATTGGTGCTTGACTTGCCTACAGAGAGGCCAATTTTTGAAAGTGTAGAGGTTGAGGACCCACTCCAACCTACACAAAATTCTGAGGAGGAAAACATGAAGGGTCCAAATCTGAAAACTTCCTCCGATGAAGTCTCCTACATTCTAGAGGAGTGTTTAGCGTATTTTGAAGATTGGGATGATCCCATGATTCAGGATATTGTGAATGCTTTGAAGGAGACCCCTCCGGTGCAAAAAAATTTATACTTCCACAGAACACCAAACTGAAAAATCAATTGTGGAAGCACCGGTGAAATCTGATTTTGTGGAGATCATATCAACTCGTGAAGAAGAAATACAAGTCTCCACATCTCTTTGGTTTGTTCAAACTGAAGAACACTTCTGGGATGATCCATACTTGAATAATTTTTGCCCAGACAAGAAGGAAAGGAAATCTATATTCAATGATTTCCAACCAATGCAATTCTCCTTTCCTAGTACATGTGACAATTTTGTTGAAGAACCCGCTGAAATTTTTCAGCCGGATTTTCAATGGGTTAGAATGATCAATGTCACCAATGTACTTTCCAAAGCAGGATGGTGGACAGTCCTACTGGAAAATTTGTTACACCACTTGATGATCCTGCTCAACTTTGTCCTTTTGGATGTTATACTGATAATCGATCTCCTAGTCTGATGGAGATCCTCCTTTTAAAAGGGACGGGTTAGTTATCTTTATTGCTTTCCGTAAATTAGGTTTAGTTTATCTAGTTTTACTGTTTTAAGTAGCTTTAGTTGTTGGGTTGTAGACTTCCATGATCGCTCTCTCAGGTACTATTGTTCTTACTCTCTCATATTTTACCATTGCTCTCATGTTCATGTTCATTGCATATCTTTTTTACATTGAGGACAATGCAAGATTTGGTTGGGGGGTGAGATGAGATCCTTCATCTAGCATGTTGCAACATTTCAAGCCGCATATGCGCAATTTTTTTGAATTTTCTAAAATTTCAAAACTCTTTTAGAAAACTTTATTTCTATATATTCGAGATGATATGAGTATGAGAAGAGGAGATACGAAGTGCGTGATGTTGTAAGTCTTAAATTTCTCCCAACATAATGGTTTTATATGTTAGTTCTCCTATTGTTGTGATCGATAGAAAATTTGAACACTTTTTACACCTAGTTCACATTACATAATTTTCATGGGTTGAAAGGATTATGTGATTTGTGGATTAGCTAGACTTTGATTTAAAGGTGTTGAGAAACCAAGCCGGGGTATTTTGTCCATCCTTGTCCATGGGAAAATAATGAAAGATATGAATTTTTAAAAATCCTATCTAAATTAAAAGAAAAAAGAAAAGAAAGGATGAAATCGGGAATGAAGGAAAAATGGTGGAAAATTCCGAAAAGGGCTACCTATTACCAACCGGGGGATGGTCGAACCGTAACCAAAGTCGGAAATGGGACGTAGTGTGAAAGCTGTCGGAAGGACAGTAGGCAAATTCCTGTCATAGGCTTGTTGTTTTTCTGTGCACCTTAAAATCCTTGGTTTACTTAATCTATGAAGAAGATAATCCCAGAAACTCATGAGATGAACTTTCACTATGCACACTAGGTTGAATTTGTTCAAGTTCTTCTATTTATCAATCAATCAACTAGAATTTCATGTAGACACTTATTATGTTTTGAGAGTTTAAGGTTTCAGCTTCAAGCACCTAATTTCTCCAAATTTTATACTTGTATCTCTTGGAATGGATAGAAACATGGTTTCTGATGGAGGTTTGGTTTGGAGGTTTGAAATTGTTTCACGCATGTTTTGCTCGGGACTAGCAAAAAGCTAGTTGGGGGGGGGGGGGGGGGGGGGGGGGTGTGTGTTGAACCTCCAATTTATACATTGCATAGCCCACTACATCACATTATATGCATGGTTTTCATGTTTATAAAGCCCATCTAATGTGTGTTTTGTGATTGTAGGGATGAGAGCGGACTTCATCAAATTGGGGACTAAAAAGAGTCAATTGAAGCCATTGGATGAAGATTGAAGAAGGACTAAAGGAAGTAGAAAGAGAGGAGAAGAAAGGAAGAAAGAAGTCAAAGGAGAAAGCAGGAGACAGAGGCCAAGACCGGTCGTGCGACCGGTCGTCCATCGCCAGGACCAGTCGTCCGACCGGTCTGATTGTTTGCAGAAGAAGATTTTTCACAGAAGGTCACTGTACCATTCACGACCGGTCGTGCGATCGGTCGTCCGATGCCCAGACCAGTCGTGCGACCGGTCCTTGAATTTAAAGTTTAAATCGGAATTCTGGTAAAACTCGCTGGACTGTTTTTGGACGTTTTGCGACCGGTCGTGCGACCGGTCGTCAGGGAGCTCAGACCGGTCGTGCGACCGGTCGTCTGCATAACAAAGCTTCTCCGTGAAGCTCCGAGATTTTCTGCGCAGTGCGTAACCTTACGCAATTTCTGGATGTTTCCGACGCAACCGAGCGTCCTCACTATAAAAGGACACCTAGGGGCTCTTCCTAGGTCATCATAGAAGCCAAGGGACGTAGTGCTAGAGAGAGGAAGCCGTCGTGGAGCGTCTGCAACCCTCCAAACTCTGGTTTTTCTATGTTTTCTAGTTTTTTTTTATGAGTTCTAGTTGTAGTATGACAATGCTCGGCTAGAATCTCTCAGCTAAGGCTGAGCGGTGAAGCTTGTAGCTAAGTTCCATATTTGATTCATTTTAATTCAAGTAATTTCAATTTAAGTTTGGGTTTTTAATCTTTTAGTCCCTTAAGTTGGTAGTTTGAGATGTTTTATGAGAGTTCATGTGCTCCGGACATGAATTCCTTGCAATTCTCTGAGATTATCATATGGTGTTTGTTTATATTCTAATTATGGTAACCCTTGAGCAAGCCATAGTCCATAGGCATGGCTGTTACTCCGAAGGCTATGATTTCGAAGTCTACATGTGTTGAATGGGGACTAGAACTTGGAAGTTCAACTTTAATGGAATTGAATGTTTTTGAATGCTTTATTTTCCAACTAGATGAGAGATAGGACTTCAAATCTAGTTGTGTTCTATACTTGGATTGACTGGATTGACATGGGATTGCTACAAGTGGATCCTTGAATGCCTTAGTACCTTAAATTACTGATTTTTATTAAGTTACTGTTTTAGTTAATTACTCAATTGAATTCTCTATTTATTGTAAACTGGGTTGCTGGAATAGTTTGAGAATTGTTTACCGCTTTCCCTGTGGATCGACCTCGGTCTTACCGAGATTTATGACTACATCGCAGCCTTACACTTGAGGCGAGCGAACAAGTTTTTGGCGCCGTTGCAGGGGAATTTAGATAATGGTTTTCAAATTGTTTTAGTGGCTGTAGAAGTAGAAGTAGATAGGTTTTCTGATTTTTTTAGATCTAACAAATTGTTTTGTTTTGTAGGATTTCTTCTCTAGTTCAAGCACATCTGGTAATACCTTTCTAATTTAGCTTTTTACAGGTGAACTTTAAGAACAGAGATAGAAGATAGATGGATCCCATAATAAGGAAGAAAACATTAGCGCATGCCTAAAACCTAGTTAGGGAAGGATAATTTAGAATTTAGACGTAAGCAGGAAAGAACATTGAAGAAAATCAACGCAGAAAGTTACGTGAGATGAATCACTCACAGATTGTCGATTATTTTTCGTGCCACAAACATACTTGAATTGGATTGGAAACTTGTCAGTGAGTCGACCCAGTGAGTCGGATCGGCTCACCCATCGTTCCTGCTTCTTCTTTCTCCTTCATTCTTCTTCTTTCTTTCCTCTTCATTCTTATTCTTTCTCTTTCTTTCTCTTTGCCTGAGATGCCGCCTCAGCAACAGCAACAGCAGCAGCATAGGATATGCTCTCTCTCTCTCTCTCTCTCTCTCTCTATTTGCCTTTCTTGAAGAAGAGGGAAAACGGATGGACGGATGGCTTATATAAAAAGTTAGGGAGGTGGGTGCGGTCGGTTGAGTTGAAGAAGGATTCTATTTCAGGGATCCTTTACACATGCGGCCCATTGGGAAGCTAGTTGGGGTCCACACGATCCTAAAGTAGTAAGTCTTGAACGTCCATGCATTGAAAAGATACGGATCTTGACGGTTTTAGTTTTCTTTGGTTAGAAACAACGGTACGGCATACGTTTTGCAAGCAACGTTTAAAAAAAACTTCAAAGGATAGACGTAAAGTTGAAGGGGAGTCGGATGGATGGTGTGGATTTGTTACTGGGGCCCACCATGATGGACGGTGTGGACCGGCAATGTCGTCCGTTGTTTACACAGCAACTAGAGAAGAAGAATTCGAATGAAATTTCTTTTTTTATTTTTTTTAACTTGCGTCGCACGTAATATAGATTTTATGCTCCTCTTTGCACGTGGGGTCTACTTGAGGTTGATTTAGACCATTTGCTCCGTCTAATATGTGGACAACGTAAAACAAATCGCTGACAAGAAAAATGAGTTTGACTGATGGCATTTTTGTAATTATTATAAATTTGTGAGTTTTGTGAAATCTAACACTTTTACACTATTCTAGGGTTTATTTTGATCAACTTTAATAAAGGGACCCTACCCTAATTCCATACGGATGATTTATTATTAATTTATCAATATTAACAGTCGTTTATTTTATTAAATAATTAACTAAATTATAATTTAAATTATTCTAAAATCCTAGAGTGTTATAAACACGCCTGAGGAAGTTTATAGGGTTGAAAAATCAATGATTTAAGTACATGCTTGGTAACAGACAAGATGTACGGATCAGATTTGTGGACAGACATGTGTACAGGCCGATGTGGAGATCGTACGGCGGGTTTAAGTTGATCACGTAGTTTGAAATCGAAGTGGTCGGTTAGATATTCCAGTCTAGCAACGACAGATCATTATAACGGTCAGTTTATTACTTAACTAAGTATACTAAGTTTTCAGAGGTCTTAAAAGTTGTTGGAATACATACAAGAGTGTACACGTGTGTGTATGTGTGTGAACAACATGGCCTAGCATTTAATTTTTTACGTGTGAACACGAACTCGTGTACTTACTCGTGTGTCCAAATTTTTGGAGTATTACAGCTGGCCAACTAAAAAGGAATTGTTGCTGGACACTTTTGTTGTGCTTATCTGACCGGTCAAGACCGGTCAGATGGATTCCCAGATTAATGCAGCAAGGCTGCTGTATTCATTCTGCTATGCTGACCGACCGGTCAAGACCAGTCGGATGTCTTGCTAGACCTCTACAGCAATGGTTGCTGGACATATTTCACATGCTAGGCCGACCGGTCAAGACCGGTTAGCATTCTATTAAGCAAGGCAGGTCATTTCAAGTGAGGGCTGCTGGACAGAATGAAATGGTCAGTCCTGCCTTGGAGTTTATACTCATCAGCAGCAGTTCACTTCAAGGGTCTGTCTGACTAGTCCAGATCGGTCGGCAACCTTATAACCTTGGCAACTCAGTTGAATATTTAGCATGAAATGATGGTGCATGGAGTCCAAGGATTAGACAATGTTTTCAATTATGATATTAGCACTTGCCATGGAAAATTAAGCCTGATCCACTTAAGCTAAAGGGTCGAGAAATGAATGGGTTAAGATGTGTTGATAATTACGCCATTCATTTATGTTTTGGGATTCCTAAGGTCGATCTATATGCAACTTACCTGAAATCTTATTTCTGCTTGAGCTTGAGCAAGGGAAGAAGCATAGACTTCAAGTCTTGAGCTTCAATTCTTCAACCTGGGCTCATAAGACAGGACGCGACCAGATGGCACGACAATTGACAAAATAAAGTGTACTAACAATCTCCCCCTTTGTCAATTGCGTGACAAAACATCTATCCTCGACTCATCATGAGTTCTAAATCATGATAGACCCTTAAACAGAAAGAAAAGTACACCCAATTACATGTCTATACAGATATACAAAATGATCTTTACAAAAGGACATGTACAGACTCGATTTTCTTCAAAATCTCGCCCTCAATGCTTGCACCTATAGAGTCCTGCAAAAAGATATAATCGGACCTTTTAGGTGGATGATTCTCCCCCTTTTTGTTAGTAATTGACAAGGGTTAGCCAGCAAAAAGATATGCCTAAGAAAGCTTCAAGGCTAGAGCCAAAAATATGTCAATCACATGAAATAGGGATGAGAGATAGAAATTGAAATCCTGAGGAGATTTAAGGAACAAAACATGCAAGATATAAAGATAATCGTGAAAGCATAGAGGGCTCATAGCCCAATCAACCAACCACCCCTCCACATGTATATCATGACAAAGAATAGTACACAAAAAATGAGCTAATAAAGGACGGAGAGCCCGAACCATCCAACCTCCCATAGATATGCAATAAGGAATATAAGTTCATATAAAGGAGAAAAAGTGAACAAAAAAAATCATCCATAAAGACATCAAAATGGGCAAGCAGCCTAATGTCGATATGTATGCATCAGCGCAACATATACAATTGGTAAATATCAAAACCATAGAAAGATAATATATGAAATCTAGATGGTGTCTTTGGTCATACAAAAAGAGAACTATGACCAAGACACATGATGCTAAACACAACACTAGTAGTCCGAGCCATCTCCCAGATCGGGGGGTGGAACATCTCCACATGCAACGCGCTTCCAAACCTCCATTCGCGTCTCAAGTTATGCCAGACGAGTCACGATAGCCTCCTACCGCACAAGGATAGTGGCATGTCCCTGTAAGAGCTTCATCTCGCTCTGCTAGATCCCGTTGAGTCTCTAAAACAGACACTCCTGATGCTGGCGTAGCTCAATGATATATGATAGAGGATCCGCGGTAGGCGATCTATGTCAAGTGAAAGCTCGTAGAGGCGTACAGAATCGACCAGGTGAAAATCATGGATTAAGGGAAGGATCAGAGGAAGGAGCTGTAGGTGAAGTCTGAGAGGGTCCAGTGGAAATGGGAGGAGCCTCATGCTGGGATGGTTCCTCCTGGTCGTGCTGCAGATTCTACAGATGACGACTCTGAATGGCCTCTTTGGTGAGCTCCATTCTTGTTAGGATGGTGCAATTGATAATGATGGGATTTTGTATCTTATTAGTGGGACTGACAATGCCAATAACTCCAGCAAGTTGGCATATGAGATGTCCAAAAGGAAGAAAAGAGGATTTTTCATCGTTATGCAGGATTACTTGGTGAATAATAGACATGATCTGGGATGGTAAGTAAAGGGAATGACCCTGACCAACTCGATAAAGAAGACAAAACATAGGTTCAGTGATATCCGCTTTGTTGCTCTTTCTAGGATACACATTACGAAAGAATAAGTTATGAAGTATACGGTAATCCCAAAGCATGGAGGACGCTCGAGGCACACCTCCGACCCATTTAGGTGTCCCACCACCACACAGAAACTGAGCAATAACTTTATTAGGTTTAGGACCTAGATGGAAAAAAATTAGCAGCAGTTTCATCAACAACAGGCACTCCAATGAATTGAGAGATGGAGTTCAGAGTGAATACACAAATACGATCATCGCACTCAACTTTAAAGCAAGGGGGAGATGCCATCACATGAACACATGATGAATAGAACTACCTAACTGCATCAAACTGGACTAGGCCACCCATGTGGAGTGCGGGAGCCCATTTGATGGCTTTCAGAATGGAAATGACATTATATTTGGCTAAGTCATTCAAATTTTCAGATTTTCACACACCACCTCTTTATCCTTAAAGTCAGCCTAATGGGTGAGATGAGATGAGACGAGACATTTTGACCCCAAGGATGGAGATTGAGGTGGTGAAATGGAAGATGAGGCAGCCCATTTCACTTTTGATAGGGTTTTCTTAGATTTTGAAGGGGGAGGAGGAGGCTTAGTTTGTTTCTCGGACCGATTACTCCGCCTTAGAGGGAGCTTATCTTCACTGTCATGGGAAGACATTGTAAGCTCTAAAGACCACCCTAAATCACTTCTAGATTTCAAAGAAAAAAAAAGATCTATAAAGGAAAAATGGAAGTGAATCCTTTACTTATGGAATGAAAATGATTTGGAGCAATGTAGATGAGATTGGAACCTCCAATCTTTGAGAAAATCACCTTAGGAGGCTTGGAGATGGCAAGAGGGGAAGTTGGAGCACAATGGTGAGATGGGGGCTCTAAAGTGAAGTTCGACTGGTATTAAAGGGCTCCCAAATCGGACGGATGCACTTGCTGACCAGTCATGGTTAGCCTGACCAGTCTTGACCGGTCAGCTGACCAGTCGGCCAATCATTTTGGCAGAAAATGTGTATTTTTGCACAGGGTTTTCGTTAGAGATGGTCTGGCCTTTAGACAGACCATTATTTTTTTTTATCCTAATACCTTTTTACTGAGGATACAAGACCCATGCACCATGGTGTACCAAAATGTCCAACCCGACACATAATTATGAACCCTTATAGGTCTAAATTTAACGATGCAAAAAAATAGGGACTATGATCTCGGATAATCTTAGAAAGCAATGATTAAAGAGGTAAAGGTCCTCAGATATACCTATAAAGATCAGATAGAGAGGCTTAATCCTCTGATATTACTTGTAAAACATATCCTTGTTAGTTGGATTAGACACACCCAACACCAATGGACTTCTGGAGGTTCGCAAAACGAACTGAGTCCAAGGGTTTGGTTAGGATGTCGGCTAACTGATTCTCAGTAGGCACATGTTTGAGAGATATTATTTGATCTTCAATCAATTCTCGAATAAAATTGTGCTTAATATCAATATGCTTTGTGTGTGAATGTTGAACTGGATTTTTCGAAATGTTAATAGCACTGGTATTGTCGCAAAATAAGGTCATAGTGCCTTGATTAATTCCGTAATCCGACAAGGTTTGCTTCATCCATAATAATTGAGCACAACAACTACCGGCAACAATATATGTTGCCTCAGCTATAGATAAGGAAATGGAGTTTTGTTTCTTACTATGCTATGCCACAAGACAGTTTCCAACATAAAAGCACCTACCACTTGTTGATTTACGATTATCAATGTTACCAGCCCAATCGACATCTGAATACCCGGCTATGTCTGTAGATGAATCAAATGGGTACTAAAGGCCGTATTCAGTGGTGCATCCTACAAATCGGATGATACGCTTAACTGCAATAAGGTGAGATTCTTTAGGGTCAGCCTGGAATCGAGCACAGGCACCCACACTAAATGCAATGTCGGGTCTGCTAGCAGTGGGATAGAGAAGACTACCAATCATGCTTCTGTAAAGATGTTGATCTACACTGTTTCTTGCTATATCTTTAGATAATTTAATAGTGGTACTCATAGGTGTAGTGTGTGATCGACCAGATTCGAATCCAAATCTCTTAACAAGGTCTCTAGCATACTTTGTTTGGTTAATGAATATACCGGACACTAGTTGTTTTACTTGTAAGCCTAGAAACATGTTAGGTTCTCCTACCATACTTATTTTGAATTCTGATGTCATTAAATCAGCAAATGAAATAGACATTTTCTCACAAGTGGAACAAAAAACAATGTCATCTACTTAAATTTAGGCAATAAGAACTAAATTCTCGGCTTCTTTTATAAACAGTGTTTTATCAACACTCCCCCTAACAAAATCATGGTGTATTAGAAAATGAGTTAGACGCTCATACCATGCATGGGGAGCTTGCTTGAGTCCGTAAAAAGCCTTTTTCAATCGGTATACTTTATGAGGATATTTAGGATCAATGAATCCCTTTGGTTGTTCGACATAAACTTCCTCATCTAAAATACCATTCAAGAATGCACTTTTTACATCCATTTGAAACAATTTGAACTTTAAAGCACAAGTAATAGCAATCAGAATTCTAATAGATTTGAGTCTAGCTACAGGAGCAAATGTTTCGTCAAAATCAATACCTTCAATTTGAGAATACCCTTGCGCAACTAACCGAGCCTTATTCCTTATAACATTCCCGGATTCATCGGATTTATTTTTAAAGATCCATTTGGTTCCAATAACATTTATCCTTTTAGGCCTATCCACTAAATACCATACCTCATTTCTAATGAATTGTTGAAGCTCTTCTTGCATTGCAAGGATCCAGAATTCATCTTTTAGAGCCTCATCAGCATTTTTAAGTTCTATTTTAGAAGTGAAACACAGGTGACTGTTGATAGCCTGCAACTGTCTCCTAGTTTTGACACTAGTGTTAGGATCCCCAATGATTTGATTGAGAGGGTGATCCTTGACAACATGTACATCACTAGGAGTAGTGGTGGTATTTGGAAATGAGGGTTGTTTATCAGATTTGCCTATCTTGCATATACCTTCATCTTCTTCTTCATCACCTAGAGACACTGAGTCATCTAATTGATCATCTACGGTTACATTAATTAACTCTTGAACAGATGAGGTTCGAATGTTGTAGACACGGAAGGCTCTACTATTTAATGAGTACCTAAGAAGATACCCTCATCACTCTTGGGGTCAAACTTTCCCAAGTTTTTATGGTCTCTTAGAATATAACATGTGCTACCAAATACCTTAAAATATTTCACATTTGGTGTCTTTCCACACTACAACAATTCATAAGTAGTTTTGTTTAGACCTGCACTTAAATAAACTCGATTTATAATATAGCAGGCATGTTTACTGCTTCGGCCCACAAATTTTTCACAAGATTCTTATTATTAAGCATAGCTGTGGCCATATCCAATAACACCCGATTTTTTCTTTTAGCAACCCCATTTTGTTGAGGTGTTTTGGGTGCTGAAAACTCATGACGAATTCACAATTCATCACATAGATCTTTCAAACGATGATCTTCAAATTCACCGCCATGATCACTCCTGATTCTTGATACCATGTATCATTTCTCATTATGAAGTCACTTTACTAATTTCTAGAATTCTTCAAAAGTGTCAGATTTTTCTCTCAGGAAGGCGACCCATGTGAATCTAGAGTAATCATCAACGACTACAAAGAAGCATCATTTTCCACCTTGGCTAAGAACCCTGGTAGGACCAACTAGGTCCATGTGTAGTAGTTCAAAAGGTTTTGATGTAGCTAGGATAGAGGTCCTCTTGTGTGCAACCTTGATTTGTTTACCCTTTTGGCAAGCGATGCACACAAGTTTAGGTCTTTTGCCTATCTTAGGCAATCCCCTCACCAAATTTTTTCGACTCAGTTTAGATAGATTTCTATAATGAACATGACCGAATTGATGGTGCCACAGTTCTGTTTTATCCTTAATGGCGATGTGCAGGTGGGGGACCTTGGATTGTTGTGATTTTCAATGACATAGAAGTTGTCTTCTGTGTGTAGACCTTTCATGACTAATTTTCCTGTGGAGTTCCGGATCTTGCACATATCTTTGGAGAAACTTACTGAGTGATCATCATCACAAATTTGTGAGATACTCAGAAGATTGTGTTTAAGACCATTAACATAAAACACATTTTCGATTTCGGACAGTCCTGACCCAGTGATGGTTCCTTTACCAATGATTTTAGCCATGCTCTCATCACAAAATGTGACAGACCCACCATTGAATTCGTCATATGCATAAAATTGAGATCTATCACCTGTCATGTGTCTAGAGCAACCGCTATCCAAGTACCATATAGGGTTATTCCCAGCTTTTAGAGCAGTATGAATAACCAAACATTTTCTTAACTACCCATTGAGTTGTTGTCCTTTTATGAGTGATATTCTTATAGTGTGATTCTCTAGTTTTCTTGGGATAAGCAAATTTTTCTTTCTCACATAGGAGAATAACAGTTTTCAAATTCAACATTTTAACTTGCTTCAACAATTAATCCATTCCCTTATCCTTCCTAGGAAGTGTAGGACAATTCTTTCTCATGTTTCCTCTTTTTGGTGAAGTATGCATAAGAGGATTCCAACTAGATTGCACATTTTTCGCGTTCGGTATAAATTTTCCTTTCAAATTTTTGACATGATTTTTAAAAGCCATGCATTCAAATTTTAGGTGGCTAATGTCACCACAAGCATGGCAAACAGGAGAGAGATACTTTAGTTTTTCTCCCCGATGCACCATGATCTTTTCTTACCATCGGTTGGACGGAGGTAGTTTTTGAAATGTGACTGTCATAGCCCAATCCTCTTCTGTCCACCGGTGATCTTACAATACCCAAGAGTTTTTCAAGGCTTTCTTCTCCTTGGGCGAAACGTCTTCTAAAGTCAACAACTTGACATTTAAGACGATCAATTTCACTGTTCGCTTCTTTGAATTCTTTCTCATGTCTAGCATGCTTATCTAGAGTTTCACCATTCATAAATTTTTTTCTTTTCTTGTTCAAGCTCATCATTCTTCTTTTTCATTTCTTCTAGATCTTGTCCCATCTTTTGATTCTCAATTTTCAATCCATTAAGACTCTTTGTCAATTTATCATTCTCAGCCTTCATTTGGCCCAACTTTTTAATGGTATTCATATTTTCAATGTATAGTTGGTTATATACCTCCTAAAGGTCTTCATCATCATCACTTAAAGAATCATTTTCAGTGTTAGAGGATTCATGATCATCAATGTCTCCGGTAATCTTTGCCAGGGGCTTAATTTGAGGCACAATTTCAGTGATGGAAACCATTAAAATTTTGATTGAGCCTTGTTCCTCATCACTTTGGGATGTGTTTGATTCTGATTTAAATTCTTCAGTATTATCTCATGTAGCCGCCATTGCCTTTTTCTTGACCTTTTTATTGGTGCACTCGGAAGCAATGTGACCAAATCCTCTACACTTGCAATGTGACCAAATCCTCTACACTTGTAACATTGAGGATCTTTTGAATGCTTAAAAAATTTACCTTTAGTTGTTCTTAGAGTCAAAATGTTTACCTTTCTGATAGGGTTTCCTTCTAGAAGTATTTCCTCTAGTTTTGAAGAATTTTTGAAATTTCTTGGCCATAAGTGTCATTTCTTCCATATCTAGATCTTCTTCACTTTCATGTTCAGAGTCTCGTTTCTTATGAGAGGATTTCAATGCAGTACCTTTGGATTTGGAGGGAGTTTTGAAGTGTAACTCATGGGTTTGAAGGGACCCTAACAATTTTTCAACCTTCATGGTATCTAGGTCCTGACATTCCTATAAAGTAATAACTTTGATAGAGAATCATTCCGGTAAGGATCTCAGAATTTTCCTACATAGTCCATTTTCGGAACGGGTTCCCCTAAACCACACATGTCATTTGTAATTTTATTCAATCTGGTGAAGAAGTCCATAAATGTTTCATGCTCCTCCATTCTTATGTTTTTAAATTGTGTAGTGAGGTGCTAAAGTTTTGAGCATTTAACAACGCTTATTCCTTCGTGTGTAACTTCAAGAATATTCCAAGCTTGCTTAGTGGTTAGGCAATTTTGAATGCGACCAAATTCATCTTTAGAAACTGAACAAAAAATGGCATTCAGGCCTTTAGCATTATGGACATGTTGAGCTTTATTAAAATCTGTCCACAGCCTTCTCTCTTGACCTAAGGACATCCTGTTCACCGTCCTTACTTATAATATTCAATGGGGGTTTATATCCAATATCAACCATGTCCCTTACATCAGAATCGATGGATTCTAAAAAGATGTGCATTTGGGCTTTTCAATATGGATAGTTTGAACCATCAAAGAAAGGAGGCTTAGTAACGGATGTGAAGTCCTCTCTAGACATATTTCAAGTTCTCTTAGGATCTTACTCCGAGTTTTTAAACCTGAGCAGAGGAACCCGTCGGAGTTTTCTAATCCAAGGAATAATAACTTAATAAATGAACTCTCAAATACTAGACATATCTAGACGATTGAGCTCCGATTCGATGCCTTTGATGAGTAGCTTCAGTTCCACGTACTTAGCTTCTCTTTATGCTCCCAAGATCAGCTACCGATGCAAATGATATGTGTATGATTATGCTGGTAGTTGGGAGAGAGATGGTCAACTTCCTCTTGCCTATTCAATGTAATGGTTATGAAGGAACTACCAAATTTCAGCATTCAATGGCTATACAAGACTTCATGATGATATTTCAAAGGTAGGTCAGCTATGAATGCAAATCTTGAGTTCATACTTCAAACCGAACTTTGAATACTCAATAATAAGCCATTAATGACTAGGTTTGAATGATGAACTCAAGGGAGTCAGGAGCAAGGAGGGTAGGAAGGAGTGAGTAAAAGCTCTCTAACTTGGTTCTTGATGGGTGTTGAATGTATACCATTAAAGACCTTTAGATGTTGCTTTATAGAGCCCCAAATGAGGGCTCCAACGGATCTAAAATGATCATATCCGACCTGTCCAAGAGAAGTTTGACTGGTCGGATAGGTCTGGAGCAAGGTCTGTGTTGCTGGAAGAATTTTGAGTCTATCCGACCAGTCAAGACTGGTCGGATGGCTGGCCAGCTGAAAATGATTTGTTGCTGGACACTTTTGCTCTGCATGTCTGACCGATCAAGACCAGTCGGATGGCTTCCCAGATTAATGCAGCAAGGCTGCTGTATTCATTCTGCTATGCTGACGGACCAGTCAAGACTGGTCGGATGTCTTGCCAGACCTCTACTTCAATGGTTGCTGGACATATTTGACATGTTAGGCCGACTGGTCAAGATCGGTCGGCATTTTATTCAGCAAGGTAGGTCATTTCAAGTGAGGGTTGCTGGACAGAATGAAATGGTCACTCCGACCGGTCAAGACCGGTCGGCTGCCTTGGAGTTTATACTCATCAGCAGCAGTTCACTTCAAGGGTCTGTCCGACTAGTCCAGACCGGTCGGCAACTTATAACCTTGGCAACTCAGCTGAATATTCAGCATGAAATGATGATGCATGGAGTCCAAGGATTGGACAATGTTTTCAATTATGATATTAGCACCTGCCATGAAAAATCAAGCCTAATCCACTTGAGCTAAAGGGTCGAGAAATGAATGTGTTAAGATTTGTTGATAATTACGCCATTCATTTATGTTTTGGGATTCCTAAGGTCGATCTATATGCAACTTACCTAAAATCTTCTTTCTGCTTGAGCTTGAGCAAGGGAAGAAGCATAGACTTTAAGTCTTGAGCTTCAATTCTTCGACCGGGGCTCACAAGACAGGACACGACCAGATGGCACGACAGTTGGCAAAATAAAGTGTACTAACACAATCTTGTAGGTATTTAATGAATGATCCTGAATTCACCTTGATTTGTCATACTTTCTATAGTATTCACCACTACGGTAAGATTTGAAGACTGATTTTCTATTAAATTGTTCATCAACATTAGCTTTAACAATATTAACTTTATCAAAAGCATTTAATTTCTCATTTATAATGTATAAGTAACCATAAAGATAATAATTATTTATGAAGGTGACAAAATACTCGTACCTATTCCAGGATACAGTAAAGAATGATTTATAGATGCCTATATATATTATCTCTAAGAATTTGACACTCCTAGTGGCACCATTCTTCTTAGTTCTTATTTGCTTGCCCTTAATACAGTCAATATTGATCCTAAAGTCTGAAAAGTCTAGAAAGTGAAGAATTCTTTTCCACACAAGCATTTCTATCTTCTCTCGAGAGATGCGGCCTAATCATTTATGCCATAATATGGAGGAGTTTTCATTCTCAATGCTTCGCTTTGTGCTACTCTCATTTTCATGTAAAGAACTAACACTATAGATATGTAAGACATCTAAGTTTAATTGATAAAAGTTAATATTTAAAGTGCCAGTGTCAATCATATTCAAATTATAACAAAAAATTGGGCTTTCTATGTTCAAATTTAAACACAATCACATACATTTAAAGGAGAAATAGAAACCAAAATGTGCCTTATAGAAGGCACACAAGCTGCATCTACTAGATTCAATATGTTACCTAACGCTTACTTAAACATACATTCCAATTTGTTGAGGTGTGGAGCCAGCACACCTTTTGCCAACCAGGGGTGGTCGGGCGCCGACGGTCAGTGGATTAGGCGCCCGATGACCAGGGCAAGTGCCCGACCAGGTTTGGTCGGATGCTTGAAATTCGAGCATTCTCTTGCTGATCTCACCAGACATATTTGACATTGGGCAAGCGCCCGACCAAGCCTGACCGGGGGCCCGACTAGACGCGAAGTGTTTCACGAGGTTTCCTATTTTGAGTCATATTTCCTAATTATGCTATATAAAGGGGTGTAATTCGGGATTAGGGTTTTTATACGTCCAATGTGAGAAAAATGTGAAGAAGTTAGCAAAAAGGATCATCTCTGTACATAGGAGCATCTGAGAAGGTGAGTAGATTCATTGTAACCTCATTTTCTTCATAGTGAAACTTTACACCTGTAGTTTTTTTACCTTTGTTGGGGATTTTTACATGTAAATTATGTCTTGTGGTCTGTTGGTTTGTTTCAATTCTGTTTCTATTTATTATTTTTTCTTATTTATCGTTTGTGAGTGAGATCGGAGATTGGATCTTTGTTCACCGGTGTTGTTGGCGTGCTGCACAACAACTAGTATTAGAGCTATTAATTTAGTTCAAGTGGGAGCGATAACGGAAGAAGGGAAGACACGAATTGAGAAGTTTGATGGTTCAAACTTTGCCTTCTGAAAGTTGCAAATGGAGGATTATCTGTATCAGAATGACCTCTATATTCTTCGAGAAGGAAAATAGAAGAAACCAGAGAAGATGATAGATGATGAATATGCTTTAGTGGATCGGAAGGCTCTAGGAACAATTCAACTCTCTTTGTCTAAGAGCGTCGCCTTCAATATATCCAAGGTAAAGAACACAAAAGAATTAATGCAAGCTCTAGCTACAATGTATGAGAAAACCTCAGCGTCCAACAAGGTTCATCTCATGAAACGACTATTCAACGTGAAGATGTCAGATGGTGGGGGCGTGGCTGAACATCTAAACGACTTCAATACAGTCACGAGCCAATTGGAATCCGTTGACATTACTTCTAATGATGAGGTCAGGGCGTTATTGATCTTGTCCAATTTGCCAGACAGTTGGGATAGTTTGGTGATTGCCATAAGCAATTCTTCAGGGTCGACGAAACTAAAATTCGATAGTGTGGCAGGTCTAATTCTCAGCAAAGAATGTAAAAGAAAGGCATCGGAAGTTTTAGGGCATTCTGGGAATGCTCTAAACGTTGAAGGAAGAGGAAGATCGTCGAACAAAGGTGACAATAAACACAGGCATTTTAAGTCGAGGAAAAAGTCCAATGGACTGAAAGACAGGGATGGGTGTTGGCATTGTGGGAAGAAGGGGCACATGAAACGTGATTGCAGGGCACTTAAGAAATAAGAAGGAAGCTCTTAAGGTGGGAATGATTCAATGAATCTATATGAGGAGAGTGATACAGAGGCGTTGATCTTGTCTCTTGATGCGTGGAATGAGTCTTAGGTTATAGACTTGGGTGCTTTGTTTTATACCAGTTCGTCCAAAGATGTTCTTCGTGATTATGAGTCAGGAGACTTCGAGAGAGTCTACCTGGGTGATGATGAGCTGTGCAGTATTGTTGGCAAGGGAGACATTCACATAAGTCAGAAAGACGGAATGGTCTTGAAGTTGAAGGATGTCAGACATGTACCAAGTCTGAGAAGGAACTTGATTTTAGTAGGACAGTTAGCCGATACTGGATATGTGACAACATTCACTAGCGATTCATGAAAAGTCACAAAAGGTGCCTTGGTAATATCTCGAGGAAGAAGGAATGTACTTTGTACGTGACTTCCAGATCATATAGCTCACTCGCAGTTGCATCAACTAGAGTAAATAGGGAGTTATGATATCAGAGGTTGGGACATATGAGTGAGAAGGGGATGAAAGTGCTATTGTAAAAAGGGAAGCTACCAGGGTTGAAGTTTATCGACTTGAAATTCTGCAAAGACTGCGTGTATGGCAAGTAGAAGAGAGTAAGCTTCAAGAAAACAGGACAAGCTCCAAAGACGCATCTATTGGAGCTTGTACACACTGATGTGTGGGGACCGTCATAGGTATCATCTCTTGGTGGATCACGTTATTTTGTTTCTTTCATTGATGATGCTAGTAGGAAACTGTGGGTCTATTTCTTAAAACATAAATCTGAAGTGTTTGATGTATTTAAGAAGTAGAAAGTACTGGTAAAAAATGATATAGGAAAAACAGTAAAATGTCTCAGATCAGGTAATGGGGGAAAGTATTGTGATAAGAGGTTTGAGGAGTATTGTGCAACACATGGAATCAAACATCAAAAAATGATTTTAGGGAAACCACAGCAGAACGGTGTGGTTGAGCGCATTAACAGGACTATCCTTGAGAGCGCCAGGAGCATGAGATTACATGCAGGGTTGCCCAAGACGTTTTAGGCAGATGCTGTGAATACTGCCGTATATCTCATCAATAGACGTCCCTCAGCACTATTGAATGATGGGTTACCAGAAGTAGATTGGAAAAGAAGTGAACCTTGCACATCTCAAAGTGTTCGGTTGCACTTCATATGTTCACATTGATGTAGAGCACAGAAACAAGTTGGATGCGAAGTCCAGGAGGTGCACATTTATAGGCTATGGGCGGCATGATTTTGGCTACCGATTTTGGGATACAGAGAACCGAAAAATCATTAAAAGCAAGGATGTAGTCTTCAATGAGAAAGTGATGCATAAGGAAGTTTGCAGCAAAAATAAATAAGGCCGATGAAAAATAATTCGTAGAGTTGGAAGAGTTACCGGACACAAGTGTTATAGTGCCACAGAATGAGCATGCACAGGAGTATGATGGGGCAAAGCCACAGACACCGGTTGTGAGGAGGTCTACTCGGGAGAGAAGACCCAATGTTCGATACTTATCCTCCTTACATTATCTACTGCTGATAGATAATGGTGAACCAGAATGTTTTGAAGAGGTATTACAGTCAGATATACGGGTTAAGTAGGAGCAAGTCATAGATAATGAGATGGACTCTCTTGACCTAATACAACTAAAAAGAAGTTTGAGTTAACCCAAGATACAACTAATATTGACCATTGATAAATTAATAGTATTTTGAGTTAAACAGATAGTTGGATTTTTGTTTCCTTTTACCACAACCAACAATTCATATAAGCTTACAGCATATTAAGAGCCCAAAATTTTTAGGCCTAATTAAAACTTAATATACATAACAAGAATGTAAAACAACAAACGATTTTTTTAATTCTAATTTTGACGAACCATTTTTTTTCATATGGGCACACTTGTACTATAAGATGAGAATTTGAGTAGTTGTGTATATTTCTATAATGATCGAGTTTGTTTTCATGACTGTTTTGATCAAATCTCCGTGATTGGACTATCCTTTGGTCAATCTGAGCTAATAGATGTTTCCATAAATACACAAATTAGACTTAGTAGCAATATTCATCTCAATCATATCTGAAATGAATTAGATTCATTCAAAGTAATTTGTAAATAATCATGACCAATTTATAGCTAGATCTGGATATTGATGATCCAACTCAGACCAAAATTTATCTCATTCCCACTAGTAAATCATGAGATAAGGACCACTTAATGAACAATCAATCTTAACCATCTAATAATGTTGTAATTTGAATTGCAATATGAACAAGCGACCACTAATTTTGAACCTCTTGAACTCTGAATTGAATGAATGACTACTAATTTCAAAGTTCTCGACGAGTGACAGAAGGCATCAGATCTTCTAAAGGGAGACTTAAACTAGGCAAAAAAAGGCCCGCAAGTTGCTGACGCAACAAGGTTTAGGCATGGGCCAAATCACGCACATTTCGTTAGCTCCATATTATACACCAATGATCCAAAAGCTATAAGCCCCATCCACAAGAAGCCAAGGGTGGGCCTATGCTCTCAAGTGATCATATAACCAAATTCTTGCATGAACGATTAGATTTCGACACTAACATATCATACATACATGATGAACAAAATGGATGGATTGGATTATGTGGGGGACATATGTGAGCCTCCAACATTAGAAGTTTCCAAATTTCTAAAGGCTCTCAAAACCTTAAATTTTTTTTTTTTATATGTAGAAACATTAATTTAATTAGGATTTTAAAAATTAACTCAAAATTAGAAACATAGTCAAACTTAATTAAGAAATAAGGGGGAATGCAAGGAGGGTCTACATGACTGGAACCTTCAGAAACCTCACATAGTACGCCTTTTAAATTATTCAATTTAACCATTCTCTCTCTCTCTTTTTTTTTTTTTTTTTTTTGAGTGAATTCTATTAATCAATTATTTGCATGTGTAGTCTCAGAACCTATGCTTTGAATGAGAAACACAATATAACAATATGTTCCAGCAAGGCGAGACAATAATATTTATCACTGACTTTGTTATTAACAAGGCCATGGCTATTAATCTTAATAGCCAAATTTAACAAAGAGATAACGATAATCACAAATCAAGGTGGCCAATGAATGTGATTTTGGATCAAGCAAAGTAGACCTATCCAAAACATCCTTTATTCAACCATATCCACCCTGATTGATTTATAGGTAGTCTCTTATACAATTAACTTAATTTGTAGAATTAAAAGATTGCATTATGCATCAACTATGAAGATTATATGTATTTAATTAAAATCACATATCTGCATGAGAAGCCATTCTGATTGATGATGATGTATCTTGATCTTCAACACCTTCTATGCTTTTAAAAACCTTCGGTAGTAAGATTGGTTTTTTTTGTACATGTAAGTAAAGGGACCAAGACTCCATTTCTATGAATTGGGGTTAGAGTGGTTCAATTCATCACACTACTTCTCTAAGAGTCTCTGCAAGGTAAGAGTCCATGTCTCTTTAAAATATTATATAAAGTGCGGTCCAAGCACACTACTCGTCATCTGAACTGATCCCAAGCACTATAGGGCCGACCAGTATGCTCAATCCAAATAACCTAATGGTCAAATGTAAACCATTGATCATGTGGGGCCCACCTACTAGAAGGCATAGTTGGACCTACGTGGGTTCCTTCTACGAGGTTGATTATATTAAAAAGGTTTGATGATTGATCTGGATAGCCAACACACTGGCCCACTTTGATTGATAATGCCTCTGAAGTAATCAGTTTAATCGAACGATGCTAACAATCCGATTAATGCTTGTAAAACGGATGGATCATCCAACATGTTAGGCCACCTTTCTTTGGTCAATCCTCTCAACAATCACTTCGTTGAGGTAAGAGTTGAAAACACAGCCTACGTAAAAGGGGCCAGTCCTCATCTCAACTATTGTTATGCTCCCTTGGGAGCATGTAGACCCATGGATCATTGATCAAAATCATTGACCTGATGGAACCATCCATGGATTCCATGAGAGATGCCTTGAAATTATTGGAGATTAAAAGATCATAACCCTCAACCATGTGTAGGAGAGGAAAAACAAAAGAAAAGAGAAGAGAAGAAAAGAAAAGCAATGATTCACAATCAATGAAAAATAGTCAAAGAATGAATGGCTTAGGATCTCCAGATTATCAAGATCATCCAGGCTTCTCCATCCACAGTGGGTCACACCAAATGAGCGGTTTAGATCATTGAAGCATATTCCCAAAATGTGTGACCATCACCAACATCGAAATTGATGGTTCATCGGCAGCATTATTCAGGTAAATCCTAGCCGTAGAATAAAGTTTCTCTTTTTAGAAATTTAAGAATATCTTAATGGATATTTAATAATATTTAAAAAACAAAAATTAGGTTTTTGAAAAACTTTTATTTTCCATTATATTTCAAAAATCCCAACAATAATATCAGAGCAGCAGATTTTTGTGGTCATCGGAACCGATAATTCCTCAACTATGACTTGATGGGCCCAAATCTTGTTAGCCATCACGCGTCAGAACTTATAACTCCCAACCATGACCTGATGGTTCCACATCTTGTTAGCCATTGCACTAAATTGCCACGGTTTAGACAGAGCTTTACTGACCCTGCACGACATGTGCAAGCCGCTTCATGCACACGCCATACATGTGCCAGCACGATGCAGAGGTGTGAGATCCAATCCATCCATCAGAGGTGTACCACAATCACAGATGGCCAGGACCAAGAATTAGGTTGGTCCACGAGTCAGGAAATAAATGCATGGCTGAAAGAAATTGGCCAAAATTTTCTAGCCCGTCCATCTGTTTCTAACATCATGGTCCACCTGCTTAGTGGACCAGCTTTAATTTTTGGCGAGGACATCTACATATTTGAGCCCACCTGATGGACGGCTTGGATAGCACAAGAGGATAGCATATCACAGCATGTAGATGCGCCTAGGGAGTGGGCTTTAGCAAATGCCCTGCACCGGATGACTTCACCTTGGGCACAGGGGAGGCCAAACATGCCGACACGTCCATGGTGCCAAAACTTAGGACCATTCATTAGGTGGGCCCATATCTCTCATATGCATGCCATGTTGGTGCTGAAAGTGTTTTCAGTGCTGAGAATCATGTTTCCAAATATGCTAAAAACTTTAGAATAAAACATTCACTCTGTTTGGTAGATGCCTAAATATGAGCTTATTTCATTTTCATTAACACTAATCATGTATTAGAAATTCACTATTAATATGAAATTGTCCACAAGACCTATAATCAGACCGCAATTATTCCCGAGGCCTATAATCTGCCCAATATCGTTCTTGGGACCTGTAATCGGGTGCCCGCAATCGTTCTTCAAACCTGTAATCAAACAATAAACATTCCAAGAACCTGTAATTGGATCATAATCGTTCTCAAGACCCATAATCACACTGTAATTGTAATCAAATTACTCTTAATTCTTTCATTACCAAAATTATCTTTTACACCTACCAGTATTGTGAGATACTATGCATAAGGTCAATCAGCCTGTAATCGTTCTTCAAACTTGTAATCAGATAATAATCGTTCCCAGAACCTGTAATTGGACCACAACAATTTCCAGGACCTATAATCACTGTAATTGTTATCAACTTACTCTTAATTCTTTCATTACGAAAATTATCTTTTATACCTACAAGTATTATGAGATACCATGCATAAGGTCTTTGACCTCCGAAAAGTCCGAATGAGAAAATGAGCTGATCCAGATTCATCCCAGTCAGATATTAAGAGGTACTGGATTCTGTTTCAGATAGGCCCCAAAAGGAAAAAGAAGTCTAGAATGCCAACAATCAAAATGAGATCAAATCATTTTTAAGCCTCTACCAAACAGGCCTTGGAACATAAACTGTGGAGAAAAAGAGAGTCGTAAATGTAGGGTGTTTTCATGCACCTCAAATGGATGGTAAGGTTAATGTACACAATGCACATATGACCCAGTGTCATATGTATATGTCATTGGAGCCAACCCGGTATTTTGAGCATGAAGGCGATGGCTCGATTGAAAGATCAATGGAATTAAAAATCAGGCCAATATTCCACTGAATATACAACATTTGCTTGTTTACATTACTAAACATTCCATGTGAAACAAGCAGCCCACAAATAATCCGAATTCCTGTCTGTCGACATACGCTCTTCATTCACAACTGGATGCGAACTAGGGATTCCAACCATACCATCAGACAGTTCCAATCCAAACCTAAATGAGCATGTCCTCCGCCAATCACATGCATTCCAGCGTAGTATTTAAATCTGCAAAACTAAATCAAAATCAAATTCCCAATCCTAAACCTCATTTAAAAAAATAAAATAAAATAAAATAAAACAAGCCTCACACAATTTTGATTCAACATTTAAAACTCTGTATAAACAAATTCATTTTTGGGGACAAGCTGAATTAAACATGTTTTTCTTCAATAAAACATTTTTTTCTAAAAAAAAAATCAGACCAATTTAAGAAATAGAAATTGGTGGTTGCCCCAAATTGATAACATTGAGTGTAAGGTGGAATTTTTTTAGCAGAGACAGCCGGTTTATATGTCAATTACCTTGAAAGGAAAAGATTCAAGAGAGGCAATGAACACCATCCGTTAATCTATGTTCATGATAGTTCATACATATAGAAATTCTAATTATTTTAGTTGAAGTTTTCTATTTTAATCTCATTTATATAATATGTACACATATAGACATGTATTAGCCATTTTGATGCGGAACAAAAGCATTCAAGGTGTACCAACGAAGAAAGCGCCAACCACAAGTACCATCCTTGTGGATAGGCGACTATTGAGGAGCATTGAAGACCTTACACATGTAGTCCGAGACATTTGAAAAGACCCCACCTTGGGAAGACATGTGTAAGTTGCTTTGAGGAGATGATCAGACCGTTGGATCGTGATGATGATGTGATCGGACCGTTGGTTCATTGTGGCCCACTTTCATCACACCATCATTGGAGCGTATTGGACATCTTAGATTTGAGTTTATTTTACGCATTTTTTACTTATTTGAGTTTTGGGTTAGTGTGGGTACGTTTTTTTCATGCAAATGTCTTTTTTTTTTAATTTTGTTAGTAGGGGTATTTTGGTAATTATGCTAATTCCGAATTTTATAAGGGTGTTGCCCTAAACCTTTTTGATTAGTTGTTGATTTATGAAAAAGAGCAAACCTTTGGTTGCCTCCTTCCTCTTTCCCTCTCTCATGGTGCTTCTTCTTCTTCCTTGATCTCCTTCTTCTCTATTCTTCTTGTGCCCCTCCAACTTCTTTCAGGTATTTCATCTTCTATTATTATCCTTCTAAACTTCTGTTTTGTTTATTCCCCACGATCTAAACCTTGAGAATCGATCTAAACCCTAAACCCCCAAATTCTCAAATCCCTAATCCGAGAAACTTTCTGATTCTTCGGACTAGTGATCATCATTGATCGATTGGGTATGACCATGCAAGATCGGGAGGTTCCATCCCTCGCCGGATCCAACCTATACGCTACTTGAATCCCATACTCCATGGTTGTGATGATGGCCCGTCCCATTGCATGTTTCCTTTATGATTTTCTTAGTTTATGATGATTGATGCTAGATTTCATTATTATTATTGCTTTTATTTCCGCTGAATAATTGTGTTCATGAGCATGCATCATATTTAGGGCTGTCCTGCATCAAATTTGGTATCAGAGAATAGGCTTGCATGGTTTTGTCTAGATCGAGTTATCAAATTAGGGTTTTGATTTTTAGGTTTGTTTTAGGAAATGTCCAGATTTAGAAAGTTTCCAATTTTAGAAAGTTTCCTAATTTGGAGAATTTTCAAATTTAGAAACTTTCCAATTTTAGAAAGTTTTCTAATTTGGAAAATTTTCAGATTTAGAAACTTTCCAATTTTAGAAACTTTCCTAATTTGAAAAATTTTCAAATTTGAGTCGCATCATCTAGAATTAATTAGTGTCAATTCATTGCAGTTTTAATTCATCGCATTCATATTGTGAGTCACCCAGTCCTTAGAGTCTCCCTGTAATGAATGGAGTATAGACGTTTAAGATCTTCAGGGCCATTAAGTGTTGTCGTGTGGCCGTCGAGACCTAAAGGAAAGCCGAACTCCGATGAGTTGGCCTACTTTAATGGTCACATGGACCCACAAACATTCTTTGATTGGCTTGAAGACTTAGACTATTTTTTTGATTGGTATGATATGTCGAATTACCGTCGAGTGAGGTTTGTCAAGTGGAAATTCGAGGGCCAAGCCAAGTCGTTTTGGACAGATTTGGAACGACGACTTGATAAAGTTGGGAGAGCCCCGATCTCACAATGGGACGAGATGAAAGAGCGTTTAAAAGAAAAATATCTTCCCATCTCTTATCGTCAAAAGCCCTTGGTTCAAAAGAGAGTTGCCTCACCTTCTCGTCCAAACACAGAACCAATATGGTCCCCTCCTTGTAAAGTGGTCCAACCCATCATTAAGGAAATCTCGGCTTATGACCAATTTGAGTGTTTAACACCAATTATATTTCCTTGGAAGCGAGATAATACCTTGGTGAATGGCCAGTTGGAAGAATCCAATCAGGTTGTTTATGAAGTGGAAGAGTACGTGCCTAATGTTAGTAGTGAGGAAATGGAAGAAATTGAGGCATCGCTCATCATCGTTGAGGATGACGAAGTGTGTGCTAGTGATGAAAAGGTCGAAGAAATTGAGACCGCACCACTTCCAGATATCATGTGTGACTTAAGTGATGTAGAATCCCAATCTAAGTCTCTTACCATAATGCACACGAATGAATTTGAAAAGGAGACTAGTGAGGATATGATGGTAGACACCCACATGACTTGTGATATCCCACTAGATGATTTATGGGATAAATTTCCACCCATATGGGACAATCAACACACAATCGATCTTGTCCCTAGGTTAGTCCTGTCAAGCTTTCCTCCATACCAGGTGAACCCCGTAGAAAATACCGATATGCAGCGTCAATTTGATAAACTTCTCGGGGAAGAATTCAATAAGGAAAGTTTAAGTTGGAGTTTTGTTTTGTGTGTCATGCCTGCCCTTTTCACTTTCAAGAACAATGGCATATGGCACACATGTGGGCATATCCTGACCGCCCACAAAGCTTCAATCAAGTGTCAAGCCATCATGCGATGTATTCACGTCATGGTGGATATGATGACCATAGCCCTTATCCCGTATCTTGGTGACATTTTGGACATAACGGCTGATGCCAAGATCTGCTTAAGACTTGGTATTACTAATGTTTGTTCTCGAGTGTTGGGATACATGAAAATCATCCTTGTTTATAATACTTATAATGAGAAATTATGTGTCATCCATGGGAAGTGTCCTTTTGTTTTAGTTTTTCAAATTCTAGGTCATAGGATTGTTTATTTCCATACGATTGTTTATTCCAAGTTCATGGATTTTTCAGCGTGTCCTTTAGTGTCACCTATGTCTGTCATCCAAAGGTCTTCAGAGTCGGCCAATGCATTCGCACGCCATATTCATGATTTGCATACACATACTAGACAGCGGATAAATAAGAGCAATGATGATTCTAAAATCTCAGCTGATTCTCATCGTAAATTGCAAGAATTTCAGGAAGGAGACTATGTAATGGTGAGGATAAGGCCAGAGCGGTTCTCACAAGGTTCCGCTAAGAAATTACAAACGCGTAGTGCTGGACCATTCAAAATATTGCAGAAGGTTGGGTCTAGCGTGTATCGGATCGACCTTCTATCTGAAATGGGCATTAACCCAACTCTTAATGTGGAAGATCTAGTCCGTTCTCACCATCCCATCGTTGATCCATCGTCCCTTTCATGGCCTTGTTCTGATTTTGCTATACAACCCCTTCCACCCCTTCCCCCACCCATTACCCATGAAGAAGAAATTGAGGAAATCTTGGGTGAAGAGATCATTTTTATGAGAGGCGGAGGTTTCCAAAGATACTTGGTCAAATGGAAGAACAAGCCACCATCAGAATCTACATGGTTGATAGAAGGGAGTTACAGAGCGTTAATCCAGATTTACTAGAGCGCCACAAGAGTTTTAACTCGCCGGAGTCGAGTTCTTCTCAGACGAGGAGTATGATGCGGAACAAAAGCATTCAAGGTGTACCAACGAAGAAAGCGCCAACCACAAGTACCATCCTTGTGGATAGGCGACTATTGAGGAGCATTGAAGACCTTACACATGTAGTCCGAGACATTTGAAAAGACCCACCTTGGGAAGACATGTGTAAGTTGCTTTGAGGAGATGATCAGACCGTTGGATCGTGATGATGATGTGATCGGACCGTTGGTTCATTGTGGCCCACTTTCATCACACCATCATTGGAGCGCATTGGACATCTTAGATTTGAGTTTATTTTACGCATTTTTTACTTATTTGAGTTTTGGGTTAGTGTGGGTACGTTTTTTTCATGCAAATGTCTTTTTTTTTAATTTTGTTAGTAGGGGTATTTTGGTAATTATGCTAATTCCGAATTTTATAAGGGTGTTGCCCTAAACCTTTTTGATTAGTTGTTGATTTATGAAAAAGAGCAAACCTTTGGTTGCCTCCTTCCTCTTTCCCCCTCTCATGGTGCTTCTTCTTCTTCCTTGATCTCCTTCTTCTCTATTCTTCTTGTGCCCCTCCAACTTCTTCCAGGTATTTCATCTTCTATTATTATCCTTCTAAACTTCTGTTTTGTTTATTCCCCACGATCTAAACCTTGAGAATCGATCTAAACCCTAAACCCCCAAATTCTCAAATCCCTAATCCGAGAAACTTTCTGATTCTTCGGACTAGTGATCATCATTGATCGATTGGGTATGACCATGCAAGATCGGGAGGTTCCATCCCTCGCCGGATCCAACCTATACGCTACTTGAATCCCATACTCCATGGTTGTGATGATGGCCCGTCCCATTGCATGTTTCCTTTATGATTTTCTTAGTTTATGATGATTGATGCTAGATTTCATTATTATTATTGCTTTTATTTCCGCTGAATAATTGTGTTCATGAGCATGCATCATATTTAGGGCTGTCCTGCATCACATTTTCATTCTTTTTAGTGGCAGACTGAATTAAACCCGACTTTCCTCTGAATTTTTGACCGAATTTTGACCTTATTTTTAATGATCAAGACTGAATTAAGCACAAACATTTCCCGTATAGTTTTTGCCACACTCACTATTATTATTTGGAAGATGAGAATTTTATTGAGAAGCCAAAAGGGCCTCTCCAGCTTTTGCTGAAAAGAGATTTTTTTTTTTTGTGATTTTGATTCTGAAAGTAACTTTTTTTAGGCTTTATGTGTTTGTTTAGCCAATTAATTAATCAATTTTAGAAAAAAAAAAAAAAAACAATTTTCCTAATCTGCGCTTTTTTCGGCAGTGCCAGACTGCCAGCCCCTGTTTCCTACAGTTGTTTCCCCTATACAAACTTGCCAAAAGAACTAAAATTGAAGATCTCTCTCTTATTGGAAGGTGTATTAATTGCAGTGTAGAGCCATACACCTCCACATGTGTCATCACAACAAGTTGACCTGACCATGTCCACTCAAAAGGTGGGCCCCAATATTGGAAATAGGTAAGATGGGTTAGAAGACTTCAACTATGTGTTTTGATTTCTAGAGCCGTACATTTGTTTTCAAAACTGTTGCCCACATGAAGAGTGGATCAACCTAATTCTTGAACTAGGGCATTAATATAGTGGTGCTTTTTTAATGGATGGATTGGACCTTGGACCTACATGCCCTGATAGCAAACCCGTCGCGTGTACATGAATTGTGTTCCACACACATGTGGGTAATAAATATCATCTCTGGAGATGCTGGACTGACCGCAACTTTCCTATGACACCCACTTGCAGTATTGTGGGGCCCACCGCAATGACTGTGCAAAATCCACTCTGACCATCCGTTTCGCGATATCATGTTTGGATCCAAGACCTGCTTTCATCGCATAGGACTCCTCCCACACCTACTGATTCAGAATCCCTTGTCGCAAAGCCATCGAATAGGAGGTGACAACAACCCACAGAAGCTTGGTGGCCAATAATAGCACCAACAGTGTGCTCCACACCTTCCATTTTCAGCCGCTTGATCAGGTCATCGACTGAGACAGCTCGAAAAGGTTTCTGATTTAGGGCAACAGAATCAAATTTCCATTAACTTTGTCTAGGCTCCTTGAAATTATTTAAAAATTTTCTATTCTGTTCCAAGTTCCAACCACAGCTCCCAGCACAAGGGGGAGCAGACCCCGAAGGATCTGACTTCTAGTCCTGAAAGGGGAAATGGGTGTTAGAATATCTTCTGATGAATCATAACCTCTGGTCTGAAGTGCCTCTGTATTCTGAAGTGTTCTTCTTCCTCTGTTGCAATCTTCATTTCTGCAGGGATGGAAGAAAATCTTTTTGTCTCACCTCTGTTTCTGTTTTGCCATTGAGATCGACCTCTCGTCCTCTTGATTGATCGGCCTCTCGATCTCCAGCTCCCACCTCTCATGTCCCCTCTTGAGGGAGCAAGAGGAATGGGTTTGGAGAGTGGAGACTGAGGATGGACAGAAGGTTAGGATTCATCAAAACATATTGGAGAATTCATGAAATTCTTTCCAATATAGTTTCATAGCTTCAGTCAGGCTGGGAGTTTCAGAGGAAGAAGTGGGAGACTAGTTAAGCCATAACTGCAGTTTGGAAGAAGAATGCTGAAACATGTGAGTGAAAAGCGAAGGCTAGCATGGACAGACCTGATTGGCCAGCAGAAAACAGATAGGGTGGGAATAAAGGAGGCATCGATGCGTGTCCTGGCTGTCAACAATGGCAGCAGTAAGTCGGCAGTGGCAGAGAGCTCTTGCTCAAGAGGGGGGTAGGTGGTGGGAGACGAAATGATGGTTTGACACGTGGTTGTATGGTCTGTAGAGGGAGTAAATACGCAGAGAAAGGAGATGACATGTGGGTGGATGACGTCATTTCAAGCAATAGAAAATTGACATGTGGCTCTATGAAAGAAGGAAATGAAGCAACCTTCTCAACATGTGGGAAGAAGGATACACGTGTCTTCTCTTTTTATTTTAACATGTGGGGGAAATACTAATGAAGACGTGTGTGTGGTTTCCTTATAAAGAGACTGGCAGAACTCTCTCCTTATTCTTCAAGACTTCACACCAAGGAGCAGGAGGCAGAGTCAATAAGCAATCGGGTGTCTCAATTTCAGGAGTTGATGAGAAGCAGGAAGAGGAAGGGGATATCCAGATGGTTATAGAGGAGAATCTTCTAGTAGGAGCCACTGATAAAGAGGTGATGCAAGAAGGTTTCAACAGTACGTCAGTGGTAGAAGCCCAGAACCAAGCTAAAAAAACATGTGAGATCAACAGAACTCTCCACGGAAACGCTGGAAGTGCACATGATAGATCCAGGGTTATTGAAAGACCGTTTCTGTTGAGAAAGGGACAATGGCCAGGGTTATTTCACAGTCAAATTTAAATGAAGGTTCATGTTCACCTAAAGTATCTATGGCTCAAGGAATGAAACAAATAAAGGAGGTAGGTAACAGGGAAGATGGCGCGCTTAGTGGGGGGGTATCCTTGGAGACAGGGATGATGATCATGTCGCCTGTTTCAATTAAGAGGTTGGGGCAGACAATACCTTCAACAAGAATTGAGCAGTCAGATTCCCAGAGAGATTAAAGCAAGTAGGGAGCTCTTGAGGTTGAGGCCTAATATCAATTATGAGTCATCCTCTTCTCCGAGAAGCACAACAAGGGAGAAAAAGGTTAGATCAGTCACCCAATGAAGGTCGTTAGTTGGAATATGTGAGGTTTGGGGTGCCCACGAAAGACAGTGCAGATTAGGGACATGTAAGAGATATAAAGCTCAAATGGTATAGTTAACTCATTGTTTGTTTTTGTGTGTGTGTGTGTGTGTGTGTGTGTGTGTGTGTGTGTGTGTGTTTAAGAATGGATGGCGTTAGATGCGATAGGTTCAGCAGGGGGAATTTTAGTAATTTGGGATTCAAAGATTTGGATTAAAGAAGAATGCTGGAATAGTCTTTTCTCAATTTCATTGCCGTTAAGGGAAATTTCATCAGGTTTTTTATGGATATTCTTGACAGTATATGGACCTAATAGTCCAAGGCGCAGGCCACAATTCACAAGGTTTTGAGAAATCAAGTGGGGGTGGGGGGGGGCAGATAAATTGCAACATGAATTTTTATTTATTTCAAAATGGATAGTAAAAAATGAAATAGTCAACTTACTAATGAGAGAGGTGAAATATTTGTGATCTAATGGATAGGTCAAGTCTATCAAGTCAAAGTTGGATCGCCGAGGCCAATTTCCGACCATTGCACTATCATTTTAGAGGATCGGGGCCCTCATCCTTCAAGATTCAAGCTTGCATGGTTAGAAGTGGAGGGAATTTTTAAAATGGGGAAAAGAGTGGTGGTCATCCTTCTTGATCGATGGTTTTGCAAGTTTCTCTCTATTTCAGAAATTAAAGCTTCTAAAAGGAAGATTAATGTCTGGGGAAAAAAAAAAGAAGAGGTTTTGGGGAGCCACAATGAGAAAACATAAAAAAATTTGCGAGATATTCAGGAGCTCGATATTAAGGAAGAGGAAGAGGAGCTATCAGAAGAAAAAAGAACATGATAGAAAATTTATAATGCCAAGTAACGATGCTAGGCTAAGAAAGGAGGAAATTTAATGGAGGGAGCAATCTAGGGCAATTCGGCTAAAGGAAGGAAACAAGAACATGAGATTTGTTTTCATGCTATGGCAAGTGCTCGAGCTAGAGTTAACAAAATCAATAACATAGTGATGGAGAGGGAAGGAGTTGAAGGTAAGGCTAAGGTGTGTGTGCACTGATAGTAAATTTTTATAAGGATCTTTGGAACAAGTGAAGAATAGTAGAGATCTAGGCTAGACAATCTTCTTTTCAACTCAATTTCAAAGGAGGGGGTGGATTCGTTAGAAAAAGTACTCTCGAAGTAGGAAATTAAGGCTGCAGTTTCTAATTTCGGGGGTGATAAAGCCCATGGACCGAACGATTATCCAATAGCATTTTATCAAAAGTTTTGGGAGACAATAAAGGCAGATTTGATAAGAGTATATCAATGAATTTTATGAGAAGGGATTTCTGGAGACAGATTTAGGTGCCCCTTATTGCTCAATCCCCAAAAAAGGAAGCAACGGGGGGTTCCTCAATAAGATATTGGCAAAAAATTTGGCATCCACATTTGAGCGGTATTAGGTGATGTGATTTCAAAATCACAAGAGGCTTTTATGGTAGGGAAACAAATTGTGGATGGCACATTAATAGGTCATGAATGCACTGACTCTTGCAATAAGAATCTAGATATCGGGAAGGCATATGATCATCTGGACTAGGATTTCCTCAATTACATGTTGGGGCAGTTGGGGTGCGGGGGAAAAGTGGATTCGAGTATATGCTTAAAATCGACAAAATTTCTAGTTTCAGTAAACGGCTCACCGAAAGGTTATCTTTCATCTTTTAGAGGGTTGTGGCAGGGGGATCCGCTCTTACCATATTTGTTTGTGGTGGTGGTAGAGGCCTTACAAAGGATGATCCATAGAAGAGTACCAATGGGATTGGTAGAAGGATTTTGAGTTTTTTTTTTTTTTTTTTTTTTTTTTTTTTTTTTTTTTTTTTTTTTTTGAGATAACATTAATTTATTGAGAAAACTTACAAAGTGAGAAAGAATGCAAAGCCCAAAAAGGAAAAACGAACAACAAAAGGGGAAAAGCAGCTTAGGTTGCCTTAAAATAAATCGCCCATTACTTCACAAGCCTCACCACATTAGAAATAGCTACATTCACCCCTGCTTCCGCATTCCGAAAACAATGCGCATTCTTGGTTCCCCACACAATCCAGAAGATAACTAAAATGAGAAGCCGCCAACACACTCTACAATCTTTTCCCACTCTTCCTCCGTGGCATGCCCATAATAACTCTTCGATAGTCTTTGACATGACCCAAGCCATATGGAAAGACGAAGGGAAGAAATCCCAAATCATCTTCACGAAGAGGTAATGAATGAAAAGATGGTCAATCGTCTCCTCATCCCCCATGCACAAGAGAGAAATGTTGGGGAGAACCATCGCTCTTCTTTGGAGATTATCTATGGTGAGAATTCTTTTCATCTCTACCAACCAAACAAACGCAGCAACATAGTGCGGCGCCTCATAAAACCAATGACAAAATGAATGAGACGAACCCGGAGAAGAGGACGAAGTAAAAATGAAGTGATAAAACGCTCTAACTGAGAAAATCCTCGATCAAGTGGAAGACCAATAAACCCAGGACAGGCCTAACCGTACATTTTTTCTTCCATACATTCCAGCTTAACCGTCTGCAAAATGGCCAACATGACACAGGACGGCCTGATCTAATCCTAGATGCATGCGGAAACTACAAATAAGGCGGAATCAGACTCAAGGAACCCTCCACCTTGACCTACTCCACCTAGGTCCGACAGATACCCCCTGCTGATCCAACAGCATCAAGCACCAACCACTCTGAAGATTTGAAACCCCAGATAGCGTGAATCATGCCTCTATTGAAAGACTTCAACTTGGTTTCCTGAATTGCGATGATGTCTGCCTTCGCCTTTCCGTAAACCAACTTAACTTGAGCCCTCTTAGTTTGACTACCCAAGCCACGCACACGCCATGAAAAGATCTTCATTGAACATCGATCTTCCCTAATCTCCCCCTTTCCTACCAGAAGAATTGTTGTCGTTGTCATAGTTGATGGAACACTCTAGTCTGAGTAATTCCTGACACCCCTTTGAGGGTCAAGAAGCATTGTACTACTAAATCTCACTAAAATACAAAAAGAAGCTCTGGCTTGAGCAAAATGAAAGAAAGCCCTTACATCATCATCGGGGACCCCATACGACATTCCAACCAATCTGCCTACCCTTACCAGCACGTTCTTTGCCCATCTATGTTGTTCTAAGGAAATTTTGGAGTGCGACTTGTGACCGATTAAAGCCATGGTGGATTCGATGTTGTCTAATTGTGGTTGCATCTTTTCCACACAAAGCTGAGTCACATTCAAAGCCCCCTCGAACTGTTCTCCATCCACATCCACCTCCGCCAGAGGAAGGGGACCTTCATACGTTTCTACCTCGCACCCTAAGATAACCTCTTCTGTAGCCGTCATCGACCATTGATCCTTGCCTGCCATTGGGGCGAGCTCATCATTGCCCTACTCGCTAGTGGGAGATTCGTCCCGTCTCTAATTCTCCTTTGGAGTCTGCATGCGAGGAGAAATCATCTGCGACACTTAAATCTGAGGTCGAAAGAGGTTGAAGGATTTTGAGTTGATAATTCAAAATTTCAAATCTCACATTTATAGCATGCCTATGATACATTGCTCATATGCGATGCGAATGAATCAAAAGTAGACAATCTTTGAGAGATAATAACATATTTCGAGGTGGTTTCGGGGTTAAAAGTCAACATTAGTAAATGTGAGCTATTGAAGGTGGGTCTTTCAAAGGAAGAAGTGGTGAATTTCGCTAAGATGTTTTGATGTGAGGTGGGTTCTTTTCCTTCTTCATATCTTGGTATTCCCCTATACATAAGAAAACCGGCTAAACATTTGTAGGATAAAATCATAGAAAGATTTGAAAGAAAACTTTCAAAATGGAAGTGTAGGCATCTTTCTTTAGGTGGAAGGTTAACATTAATCAAGGTAGAAATGTCCAATCTTCCAATTTACTTCATGTTCCAGTGCTCAAAGTCGGTATTGGATAAATTGGAGAAGATTAGGCAAGATTTCTTGTGGAAAGGATTGGAAGAAAAGCACAAATTTCATCTAATGAAGTGAGAGGAAGTATTCAAACTCTTGGATTAGGGGGGAGCCCGTTTAAGAAGTCTGGGGGCTATGAATTTGGCATTGTTAGGGAAGTGGATTTGGAGGTTTTGAGTGGAAGAGGGTAGCCCATCGTCACTTTTCCATCGGTGGCTTCAATGGGGGGGGGGGGGGGGGGGGGGGAAGCTTTGGGAAGGGGTGGGTTTTTCCTTGGGAGATGGAAATGATGTAAGGTTTTGGGAGGATGTCTGGTTAGGCGATCAAAAATTGAGTTTAGTATTCCCTCTATTAGATGGAATCTCAATAGAGGTGAATATTCTGGTAGCTAGTGGAAGCTATCTAAGCTCCTCCCTGTAAAGGAAATTTGAATGATGAAGAGGTGGAAGATTTGGTTAAATTGCTTGATATGTTGAGTAAAGCGCAACTTTAGATATTAGAAAAGGATTTTATGAGATGGTTAAAAGAGTAAGTCTGGTAAACTTTCGGTTAAATCTTCTTGTAGTATGATCAATGGGTGGTCTCGTGCGAGTGGTTTGAGTCATACAGCTCATGTGTGGCGAAATGGTGCTCCTCCAAAGGTGGCAGCTCTAGCTTGCTTAGTGGGAAGAAACAAGGCTCTCGTGGTTGATAACTTGTGCAAGAGAAAGATGGCTATCCCAAATGAGCGTTTGATGTGTTATCAAAATGAGGATTCGTAGATCATCTTTTTATTCATTGCTCTTTTGCCAAAAGGATGTGAGAGCACTTCTTTAATTTGTTTGGAAAATTGGAATAGCATGGGTTTCGCTAAGATCCATTGAGCATTTCCTCTTGGCTTGGCATGGTGGAGGCAAAGGAAAAATTGGAAAAAAAATTAGAATCTTTGCTTATTAGCTGGAATATTATTTCTTTGGTTAGAAAGAAACAACCAATGTTTCAAGAATCGAAAGGGGCGAATCTCGAAGGTCTTCAATATGGCTAAACTTATGGGCGATAGCATCAAATTCTATTTGCTATGGTCCATTTCCCTGTTATATGATCGGATTTGTAATTTTTCTTTTCCTCTTCTATTTTTTGGCTTCCTTTGTAATTCTTTAGGCTTCAGCCTCTATTCAATAAGATTATCATCGTTCAAAAATAAAAACTAAAAAAATCTAGCCCCCTTTTCTCTCAGTGGCCACTATGCCAGAAAGGCTGAAGAAGCTATCCCAGAAACGTTGGGAAATGGATCAGTGAAGTAATACATGCTGCACAGATCCTCCTTACACAGGAAGCATCTAATCTAGTTTCCACATAGAGCATCTCCTTCACATTTGGGCTTTTGCGCTTCTTCCCAACTAAGTGGATTTTTCCTTGAATCTTAAAGAGAGAGAAATACATCAGCAAGTTGGATAATGCTGCTTTTATAGCATAATTCAGCCATCAAAAGACAGATAAATTTTCCTTGTTAAGGCCTATCTTTTTTTCGAACTTTTCGATCACCAGAGTACAAGTTGTGACATCAAAAACTTTAGCACCAACTAACATGAGGCAATCCCAAATAAAGAATTAAGAACTCCCCATGCTTGTTCCTCCTTGAATCTGCTACTCAACCCTTTTGTATTGCTTGTTTTATCATTTGACTACAAGAATTACAGGCCTGTGCCGTAGACCTCTCAAGCACTTGAAGAAACCATTAGTAATCAATTTGTGATATCAATGGTACACCCTATAGAGTGTGCCAGAGGAGGAGGCGTCGTGGACAGAATACTGGAGCAAAGGAGTTGATGTGAATGGACGCCGAGTCCATCGGGCCCATTTTATGGTGCGCCAGGTAGGGGATCGATGGAGCAACATGATAGCAGGACCATGGGGCGTATTTCACACCCTGTCGCGCGGGTGTTTTAATCTTCAACCATTTTTCTCTTATTTTTAGGCCTTTTTATGTTCTTTTTCTGGTTTTCAGGCGCTTTAGTGCACTTTTTTTCTTTTCATGGCTTATATATATATTGTGAGAACCCTACTTTTTTTTTTATTATTGAATGAATGAAATTTCGTGTGCTTTCTTCCTCTCTTACCAAAGATATTAGGGTTTCAGGATTGGCCCTTGGGTATTGAGGATTCCACGATGGTTTCAGATTTTCCTTCTTTTAAAATTTCAAGGTACAGGAAAAGATAAGAATCATTCGTTTTTCTTGTTGAGATAATTCGTACTTTCTTTCATCTTAAACCCATCCATTCTTCATCTCTTTTGTTCTTCTCTGATTCTTCCCTTTTTGGTATGAGCGGAAAAGAGAAATGACTAGCCATAAGAATCAGATCCAAACTTGACTGTGGACTGGCTTATGCTAGATCTAGGATATCCTCATATCCCCTAGGTCCTCCCTTTTTTACAGTTTTACGTGATTTTATGCGAAGAGGCATGATCCTGACGGATTGATCTCATCTCTGTGTTGGGATTTGCTTAATCCATTTGATTGAAAATGATTAGTTGATTAATTTTATTGTTTGAATCTCTTCAACTTGATTATACATGTATCTATAGTTAAGTCATCACATGTCCCTACTTCAATTTTGGTATTAGAACCCTAGGTTTAACGTAGGTCTGTTTATCAAAAAATCCCTCTTTGTAGTGAAAATTTACAAAGAAACCCAATAGCCCAAATCGTAGAGCTTTCGAGCGCTCTGCGTAGAGGTCATATTTTATTGAGTGTGAACCTACCATCCTGATGCACAAATTGTTGCACGATCTCATCTCTCAAGGTCCGAAATTGTTGATTTATTCTCTTAGTTAGACCCTCTATAACTTTGGTAAATTGATCAGAGTCCATGGTATAATGGAGACCAAACCCACGACCAGTGCGCATAGGCATACACTAAGAATGAAATATGAAGGGCCCTAGATTTAGGTGCACAAAGATGTAAAATGGTAAAAATCTAAATGAAGTTTTGACTATCTTAGTTCAACGCAATGCAAGCAACCTATATGGCCTAGATCTATATGAGGACTCAACAAAATCTAGAAAATGGCTAACTAAATTCAACAAAATATGACCCCTACGTAGAGTCGCCCGAAAGCTCTACGATTTTTACGATTTAGGCTATTGTATTCCTTTGTAAATTTTCACCACAAAGAGTGATTTTTTGAAAAACTGACCTACGCTAAACCTAGGGATCTGATACCAAAATTGAAGCAGGGACATGTGATGACTTAACCCTAAATGCATGTATAATCAGGTTGAAGAGATTCAAATAATAAAATTAATCAACTAACTGTTTTCAATCAAAGGGATTAAGCAAATCCCAACACAGAGATGAGATCAATCCGTCAGGATCAAGACCTTTCGCATAAAATTATGCAAAACCGTAAAAAATGGAAGACCTAGGGGATATGAGGATATTCCAGATCTAGCATAAGCTTGTCCATAGTCAAGTTTGGATCCGATTCTCATGGCTAGTCATCCCTCTTTTCCACTCATACCAAAAGTAGAAGAATCAGAGAACGAAAGTAATGGAGAAGAAATGGGTTCAAGATGAAAGAAAGTACGGATTATCTCAACAAGAAAAACAGATGATTCTTATTTTTTCCTGCACCTTAAAGATCTAGAAAGAAGGAAAATCTGAAATCGGGATGGAATCCTCAACACTCAAAGGCCAATCCTGAAACCCTAATCTCTTTGGTAAAAAAAGAAGAAAGTATATGAAATTTCATTCATTCAATAATAATAAAAAAATAGGGTGTTCACAATATATATACAAGTCATTAAAAGAAAAAAAGTGCACTAAAGCGCCTAAAACCAAAAAAAGAACATAAAAACTCTTAAAACTAAATCATAGCACTAAAGTGCCTAAAAATAAGAAAAAAACACAGAAACACGCCTAAAGACTAAAACACCAACGCGACAGGGTGTGAAATCCGCCCCATGGTCCTGCGATCATGCTACTCCTACAGTCCCGTACTCGTAGCGCATCAGAAAATCGGCCCGATGGACCCGGCGTCTATCCACATCAACTCCTCTGCTCCAGTACTCTGTCGGCGACGCCTCCTCCTCTGGTACAATCTATAGGATGTACCACTGATGTCCTCATCAACCAAGCCTATGCATCTCATCATCCATTTCCTTCAAAAACCAACCTCCCGAACACATTCTAGAAACTTCTAGTAGGCATGGTTGTAGACTATTTTCATGTCAAGTTCATAAATGATGCACATCATCACTCACTATATTTGGAAACTACACAATCATCAGCCATAAGAACCCCATCCAGATCTATTTGCCATAGATAAAAGCCCCTTGGCTTCCAAAATGACCAACATAAACACCTTTTCAAATGTGCACTGCAATGTCTTTGCAAGCCTCAAGTCTAGTATAAGGTCCTTTTGTACAATGTTAATTAGAGAGAGAGAGAGAGAGAGAGAGAGAGAGAGAGACTAAAAGAAAAGAAATCGATTCATTACGTAACTCATCAAAGTTAAATTTGATTCAATGACCAGAGTTAGACAAGGATACACAGCTCCGAGACGTCGAAAAGAAATCCGTTAATTTGCATCAACCTTTCAAAGGGCACATTCAAGCCTCACTTGAATCACTAATTAACAGAAAATGAGAGCTTTGGTTTCCACTCATCGAGATAGCTGCAATTACATATTTTGCAAACCAGGCCTCCATTCATGTTTAAACACAATTGGAACTATACATGCAAGAAGCAAAGATGTAAACATTCATCATTGAATTCCATGACATAACCAGGAAGTTCAACCATAGATCCGCTAATGCAGCTCAAATTACAACAGAATTGAACAATCTATATAAAAGAAGCACCACAGTAAAGGCATCACATACCCTTACCATCAATTTCTGCCGAGTGGAAGAGATCTACACATGTAGGTCTCCTTAAACTCCGTTTTCTTTGATGATGTGAAAATCGAAGCATAAACTTCTTTCGTAGCATTTGCGGGCACTGTATCCGTCGCTTTGAACCGTTTCGCACTCACCCCATTTCCTGCCTTCCCCAAATTCAAATTCTTCTTCCCTTTTTCTTCATCTTTAACCCCTGTTGCCATCGGCAAGGCCCCAACCTTTTCATCCACCCCATGCTTTGTTCCACTCAACTGAGCCGAATCTGAACAAACGGTTTCAGACCCACCAACCGTCTCCCCATTCCTTGCCTTCCTCTCCTTTTTCTTCCCCAATTTCGCCCTCTCCTCTTCCAATCTCTCCCTCAATGCTGCAGCCTCCTCCCCACTTGGATTTATCACGATCATATCCGACTTTGAGAACTCATGGTGGCAGACTAGGCATGCCGACATCTTAACCTCCTTCAATGCCTTTGCGCTCAGGACATGCCCACACCCACGGAGGGCGTAGAACCTATAATTTCCATTGAATTCTAGGCTCGTGATCGGGCACTGGAACCTCGTGTCGAAGCTGATGCGTTCATCAGACTCCCGGCCCGGAATCAGCGAGAGCTCGATCGGGATCATGTCCTTCAGGCCCCTGATGTGCCCAAACTCCCTTGGGAGCTTCTTGGAAAGAAGGGCCTCGACGAGGGCCTCCTTGTTGAAGAGATTGCCAAGGCGATCGACAACAGCGGGCCTGCGGAGGGGCTCAGACGAGAGGGCGCAAGCCATCCATCTCGACAGCCTGGCCTCGTTGGGGTCCACCTTGTCGGGCTTCTTCTCGGCGTACATGTTGAGGTAACAGTCTCGAGACTCGGCGCCGGTGGCACCGCCATCGCCGCCGCCGCCGGGTAGGCGGAGGTGGAGGGTTAGGGTTAGGGTTTGGGAGGAGGGCGGAAGCAGGGAATGGAGTGGCGAGGAGGAGTACGGGAGGGGTTTTCCGTTGAAGGAGAGGAAGGGAGAAGAAGAAGGGGGGAGGGAGGGAGAGAGGGAGAGGAGGAGGTGGGGCAGGGAGACGGTGGGGCCCAACGAGAGGAAACGGGACGGGAATTGATGGACAGTGGATTGGAGGAAGATCTGGAGGTCTGATTTGCTGGGTTCCATTGTGATTTTCCTTCTTTCACGAGGGTATTTTGGGGAAGAAGGAGAGATCCGAGGTGTGAAGGATTGAGAATTCGGAGGAACAGGCCTTGTTCGAGTTTTCAAAGGAAAAGAACTTTTGATACTCTGACCGTGTTTTGGATGATACACAGGCACTTAGAAATTACTTAAAAAACTGTAGACCCTGCAGACAAGTAATTCAAATTAAACTGTTCAAATTATGTGTACGAGTTTAGATGTACCCTGAACCAAAAATTACTGTTATTTATTTATCTGACAATCAGATTGATGGAAATTTATTGGACGGTTAAGAATGAAAAAGATCTTATTGTCTTGTTTCAACAAACAAATGTCCAAGAATCAGAGGCTACGATCGTTCAGATAATCTGATTTTTTCTATTTTAACTTAATGAACGCAGGTTCTGCTACTTAGTCGGTCTAATTTGGGTTAGCATATGTCACGTATACTATTTATACGTGTATGTGTATCAAGCATCATACGCAGGCACAGGCACAGTACCAAATAACTCTCCCTTCAGCACCGCCAAAGACAAAGGGGAGCTTCCGTAGGAAGTACCTCCGCTTAAAAGCTAGGTGGGCCCACCGTGATGTTTTTTATCAATCCACCCGGCTCATCCGCTTTTCTTGATCATTTTGACAGGAGACAAAAAAATAAATAAGGCGTGCATATAAAACTTAAGCGAGTCAACAAAGAATGGAAAAATGCAAAAAGAAATGCTGCCATTGAAAGGGAAAATAGAAAAGCAATGCCCAACATTGAAACTTTCTGGTCCATCTTGTTGCTTATATGCCATCTAAACTATTTATAAGGCCATTTCTACTAGGATGAAATAAAAAACTTAAAACTTAGCGTAATATTAAACTTTTGTGGTCATCCAACTATTTCAAAGGTGGTTGCCCAATCTCTACTGTTTCCTCTCATGTGGCCTATTTGAGTTTTGGATCTACCTTAATTTTTTGTCTCATGTGCTAAAATAATTAGAAATAAAAGAATGGACAGGTGGATTTATCACAAACATCACAATAGGCCCCACATAGCTTTCCAGGGCAGAAACTTCCTGCAGGGAATCTGTGTCCAAGACAAGGGACCGGAATTGAGTGTGACACACACCACCGACCTCAGGGTGTGTTGACATCACTAATTTCTTTAGACCCCTACAACATGATGTATGTATTATGATCACACCTTTCATCTATCATGAAAGATCCTTTTAGGGCATGGGCCAAAAAATGAGGCATATCCAAAGCTCAAGTGAACCACACCACCAAGATGAAGGCTAATCATTGAAGTTTCTTTGGGCTAATGGTGGATGGCTCAGATCACGTTGGTGGGTCCCATAGATGATGGATAGTAGATCGAGAGGGAAGAGGGATTGAAAGGGAGATGGAGGATGGCTTTCCAATTCTCATGGACGTGCGTTCGCGGCACGCATCTAATTGATTTTTTTTTTTTTTTTTTTTTTTACAATGGGGGCAGTGGGCTCCACTAGTGATGTTTGTGAAGAATCCACTTCGTCAATTCAGGTTGTTAAATCATAACAAAACATGAGCTAAAAATGAGGTAGATCCAAGGCTTAAGTGGGCCACAATTTGAAAAGGTGTAGTGAAATGCCTACGGTTGAAAATTTTCTAGAGTTCATTGACGAATGGTTTAAACAGATGGGCTTCACTAAGATGGCAGGTTGGGTTTGATGGGTAGATTGGCAAAAGAATGAATAGCTTAGATGTAGGGTTGGATTTGGATGAGTGAATGGACGGTTTCGATCTTAAAGTAGGCAGATCTAAACAGTTGTCTTAAGATTAACTGTTTGGATCATTTGGTTTGGCAGATGGAGAGATTAGGAGGTAGTATTACTCGTTGGATGGTAAGATTAGGATCAATGGTCACAATTTATCTAATGGAGGGTTCAGATTGGCAAGAAATAATCCTAATTGATTAACCGTGGTTAAAAGAGGTTGGGTTGGAAAGTAACGGCCAAATGACGTTTTAAAATAGCAAGTTGAGTGGCTATAGCAAGTTGGTTAAAATAGCAAGTTGAGTGGTTATAGATTCTTTGGGGTGTTAAGACATATATGAACAATTCGTCTTTTAGATTAGCGTCAGATCGTGATTCTATTGAGCGGGAGTAACAGTAAGAAGTTCTAAATTATGGATGATCCAATATAAAGGGGCTCATATTAGATCTTTGTCAATTTCATAATGATGTGATGATCCTGATTGAAACCAAATGGATGGATAGCTTAATAGGTCCATAAGGAATAATCCTAACGGATAGATCAGGTATAAAATGATATGTAAGCTTGGGTTGAGTGGAAGGGCACATATATGAATGCATCGAAGAGAGGGGTCATTGGGTAGCAATTTCAACGGTTAGATAATCTTATACGATGGTAGTTGATAAGATGAACAGGTTAGAACTACGAATGGATATGCACATGAGTGAATGTGATGATCGTAAGGTTGGTTTTCTATGATTAGGCAGTCTGGAAGTGAAGTGGACGGTTAGATCTCTTCCTCTAGTGATGTGTGGCTATTTTAACCGTTGGTTCGAAGGCTAATTGAGTATATGATAATATATTGGGCCTTGAAAGTTGTTTCAAGGTATATAAGGGTCTAAGTGTGTGTAGATGTGGGTAAGTTCAAGTGTCATTTGCTTTAAGAGTACATATTAAAATTGGAATGTACACGAGGATAAGTACTCGTGTACATACATGAGCACAAAAATTTGCAAGGTATTGCATTGACATTGCAAACCACCGTTTGCTATTATAGACCTAAATCCTAACCCACTGTCATTTTCCATCTTCCTTGATAAATCCTCCTAACTCATCTCCCCCAAATCCTGTCACAACCCTATCTTCCCTGACACAACCCTTACACCACCATCGTTGTTCTTCATCCGTTCAATTCTAACAATCATCGGCATATCCATCACATGTTAGCATCTCTGTCACTAGCAACCCAAAACCGCATTCTATCGTCGCCAAGACCCGGCCCTGCGACAAACCCCATTCCAACACCATCTAGCCTGAGGCCCCTATTGTAAGCCCCAATCCATTTGACTCTACAAGCCCACTATCCAGCCACACCATCCAAACCTTGTTGTCGGACCTTCTCTCGAAGTTGTCATTGTTGGGATTTTGTGCATCCCTGGCCACATTTCTGCTAAAATTTTCTGTGGTATTCTAGAATAGTCCAAATTCCATATATGACATGTTAAATTTAGTTTATTCAATCACAAGTACACATACACTTAGATCCAACTTCTTCTGCTCAACCTCTTCCCAGCATCTCCATCTCTTGTGGGACATCCATTAACACATGAGATTTGCTTTGTCGACTACATCCATCTGTTATTTATTTCTAGTTAAGATAATTGGTTCTGCTTCCCAGTTCATCACTTCCTATTTAGAGCAACTTTATTCCATAATCTCTCAATTTTGTTTGTCTTTTGATTCTACTACTTTTTCAAGTAATACTGTTTCTACTTCTTAGTTAGTCGATTCCGGTGCTTCACGTCACATGACAACCAATGCATCTCTTTTAAACCATTGCTAACCTTTTTTCTGACTTATTACTACTATAGATGAATCTGTCATGACAATATCTGAAGTTGGCTTTATCATTAGTAAAAACTTGAACATTTTTTATATTTACCGTGTTCTATCCCTTACCATGAATTTACTTTCTATTGGTCAAATTACTCATTCTAATTATAATATTTTAGTCTCTCCTACCAATTGTTATGTGCAAGATCTATAGTCTGGGAAAGTGATTGGGATTTAGTATAAAGTAGGAGACCTCTTTTGGAATTAACGGCCCACCTCTGGCATTGGTTGTCGGGGGCAATGGAATTGACGAGTTGGATTGTAAGAAAGAGTTCCAAATGGGGCCCATTGTTGCATGGTGAGTGATAATTCTTATCAAGTTTCCCTTCCTTGTATATCCATAGATCTCATTCCATGAATATCCGTAGATTTCATTAATATTTATCCTGTATAATGTTCGCTCGCCTCAAGTGTAAGGCTGTGATGTAGTAATAAATCTCGGTAAGACCTGAGGTCGATCCACAGGGAAATAGAAACAATCTCCAAACTACTCCAGCAACTCAGTTTTTGGGAAGAAAATCATATTAATTGGGTAATTAACTAAAACAGTAACTTTAATAGAAAATCAATAATTCAAAGTACTAAGGCATTCAAGGATCCACTTGTAGCAATCCCATGTCAATTCAATCAATCCAAGTAGAGAACACAACTAGATTTGAAGTCCTATCTCTCATCTAGTTGGAAAATAAAGCATTCACACACATTCAATCCAAATCAAGTTGAACTTCCAAGTTCTAGTCCCATTCAATCAATATAGAATTCAAAACCATAGCCTGCGGAGTAACAGCCATGCTTATGGACTATGGCCTGCTCAAGGGTTACTATAATTCGAATCTAAACAAGCATTATATGATAATCTCAGAGAATTGCAAGGAACTCATGTCCGGAGCACATGAACTCTCATAAAACATCTCAAACTACCACTTTTGGAAACTAGAACATAAGAAAAATTCAAACTTGAATTAAAATTACTTGAATTAAACTGAATCCAACATGGAATTGGCTACAAGCTTCACCTCTCAGCCTTAGCTGAGAGGTTCTAGCCGAGCATATTCATGCTACAACTAAAAACTCTTAATGAAAGCATAAAACTAGAAAAACCGAAAATAAGAGAATTGCAGACTCTCCACGACAGCTTCCTCTCTCCAAAACCACGTCCCTTAGCTTCTATGATCCTCTAGGAAGAGCCCCTAGGTGTCCTTTTATAGTAAGAAACCTCCCTTGCGTCGGAAACATCCAGAATCTGCGAAAGGTTACGCAGTGCGCAGCAGTTTTCGGAGTCCCGATTTAGAAAGGACTCAGTTTACGCAGAGCCGACCGGTCGGACTAGTCTTTTAAACATCCAGGGAGTGTGGCCGACCGGTCAAGACCGGTTGGGCTTTGTTTTGGGAGCTTCCAGCGTGCATAGCCGACCGGTTAAGACCGGTCGGGCTAGTTTCCTTTTGTCCAGTGCACATGCGATCAGCAAACGGGCTAGTTTCCTTCAATGTGATCAGCAAACGTGGCCGACCGGTCAAGACCGGTCTGGCTCCTCTGGCCGACCGATCAAGACCGGTCGGACCCTCTTCACTTTGTTCTTCTTTCTTTCTTTTCTCCTCTTTTTTCCTTCTTTCTCTTCTCCTTGCTTTCTTCTTTCTTCGGTCCTCTTTCGTCCTTCATCCAATAGCTCCAAATGCTTTCTTTTAATCCCTAATTGAATGAAGTCCGCTCTCATCCCCTATAATCACAAAACATGTGTTAGATGGGCCTTTAAATCATGAAAATCATGCAAACCATGTCATGAAATGGGACAATGCAGTGTATAAATTTGGAGGTTCAACACACCCCCCAACCAGCTTTTTGCTAGTCCCGAGCAAAACATGCGTGAAACGATTTCAAACCTCTAAACCCAACTCTCCTTCAGAACCCATGATTCTATCCATTCCAAAGTGTATAAGTATAAAATTTGGAAAAATTAGGTGATAGAAGCTGAAACCTTGGACTCTCAAAACATAAAAGGTGTCTACATGAAATTCCCGCTGACTGATTGACAAATAGAAGAACTCGAACAAATTCAACCTAGTGTGCATAGTGAAAGTTCATCTCATGAGTTCCTGGGATCATCTTCTTCATAGATTACGTAAACCAAGGATTTTAAGGTGCACAGAGCAACAACAAGCCTATGATAGGAATTTGCCTTACCGTCCTTCCGACGGCTTTCACACTACGTCCCATTTCCGGCTTTGGTTACGGTTCGACCATCCCACGGTTGGTAATAGGCAGCCCTTTTCGGAATTTTCCACCATTTTTCTTTCCTTCCCGATTTCATCCTTTCTTTCCTTTTTCTTTTAAATTAGATAGGATTTTTTTAAAAATCCATATCTTCTGTTATTTTCCCATGGAAAAGGATGGACAAAATACCCCGGCTTGGTTACTCAACACCTTTAAATCAAAGTCTAGCTAATCCACAAATCACATAAACCTGGCAGCTCATAAAAATCGTGTAATGTGAACTTGGTATAAAGGTGTTCAAATTTTCTATTAATCATAACAATAGGGAATTAACATATAAAACCATTATGTTGGGAGAAATTCAAGACTACAACATCACACACTTCGTATCTCCTCTTCTTATACTCAAAGCATCTCAAATGTATAGAAATAAGATTTTCTAAAAGAGTTTTGAGATATTAGAAAATTCGAAAAAATTTTGCGCACATATGAAGCTCGAAATGTTGCAATATGCTAGATGAGGAATCTTATCTCACCCCCCAACCAAATCTTGCATTGTCCTCAATGTAAGAAGATATTCAATTAGCATGAACATGAGAGCAATGGTAAAATATGAGAGAGTGAGAATCAATAGTACCTGGGAGAGCAATCATGGAAGTCTCCAACTCAACAATTAAACCCTACTAAAACAGTAAAACTAAAGAAAACCTACCTATGCTATACCTCCATCAGACTAGGAGATCAATCATCCTGATAGACAGGATCATTCAGAGTGATGGACGTGTCCTCTGAATCAAATTTCTCAACAAATGGTTTAAGGCGTTGTCCATTAACTTTAAAACAGTTACCATTCATTGCATTTTCAATCTCAACAGCCCCATGAGGAAAAATTTCTTTGATAATATATGGGCCGGTCCATCGAGATCGTAATTTTCTCGAAAAAAGATGAAGTCGGGAATTATACAAGAGTACTTTCTGTCCTTCATGGAAAGATTTCCTGAAGATGTGTTCGTCATGGAAAGCCTTCATTTTACTCTTGTAAATTCTCGAGTTCTCATATGCATCGTTCCGGATTTCATCAAGCTCATTTAATTGGAGTTTGCGAAGCGAGCTAAGCCTTGTCCATGTCAAAATTTAAAGCCCGAATTGCCCAATAGGCTTTGTGTTCTATTTCCACAGGCAAGTGGCAAGCTTTCCCATAGACAAGTCTATAAGGGGACATTCCAATGGGTGTCTTGTAGGCGGTACGGTGGGCCCAAAGTGCATCATCTAATCTTAGGGACCAATCCTTGCGATCCGATCTCACCGTCTTTTCCAAAATCTGTTTGATTTTCCTATTGGAGATTTCAGCTTGCCCACTTATTTGTGGGTGATATGGGGTACTCACTTTGTGCCTAATACCATATTTCTTCATTAAAGATTCGAAAGGTCTATTGCAAAAGTGAAAACCACCATCACTAATGATGGCCCGAGGCGTCCCAAATCTAGAAAGTATGTTTTCTTTGAGGAACTTGAGAACCGTACGATGATCGTTGGTTCTACATGGGATAGCCTCTATCCATTTATACACATAGTCTACGGCAAGTAAAATATAGACATGTCCGAAAGATGAGGGGAATGGTCCCATGAAATCGATGCCCCAACAGTCAAAGACTTCAAGATGTTGAATTGGGGTGAGAGGCATCATATTTCGACGGGATAATCCTCCTAACTTCTGGCAGCGCTCACACGCTTTGCAAAACTCGTGGGTGTCCTTAAATAACGTAGGCCAATAAAAACCACACTGCAGAATTTTCGCAGTTGTTTTCTTGGCTAAAAAATGACCCCCACATGCTTGATCATGACAAAAGGAGATGACTGAATTGTGTTCATCATCAGGGACACATCTTCTTATAATTTGGTCTGGGCAATATTTAAACAATAGAGGTTCATCCCAGAAAAATCTGCGCACTTCCCTTAGAAATTTACGTTTGTCTTGCGCAGTCCAATGAATCGGCATCGCACCTGTGGAAAGATAATTAGCTATATCAGCGTACCATGGTGGATGCATAGCAACAAAGAGTTGCTCATCAGGGAATGAGTCCTCAATAGGTGACTCATCAATGGAATTTGGTAGGACTAGGTGGGATAGATGATCTGCCACCACATTTTCTACCCCATTCTTGTCTTTGATGTCTGAGTCGAATTCTTGAACGAGTAGGATCCATCTAAGCAAACGGGGCTTAGCATCCTTCTTAGAAAGAAGGTATTTCAGCGCCGCATGATCCATATAAACAATGACTTTGGATCCTATTAAGTATGGCCTGAATTTGTCCAAGGCAAAAATGACAGCTAGGAGTTCTTTCTCCGTAGTCGAATAATTAACTTGGGCGGGGTTCAAGATCCTACTTGCGTAGTAGATAACATGAGGCTTCTTATCCTTCTTTTGGCCTAACACCGCCCCAATAGCAAAATCGCTCGCATCGCACATCAACTCAAAAGGAATGGACCAATCTGGTGGTTGCATGATAGGAGCGGTTGTCAACATGTCCTTTAGCTTTGAAAAAGCTAATTGACATTCGGTACTCCACTTAAATTGGTTCTCCTTTTGTAGAAGGTTGCATAAAGGCCTTGAGATATGACTAAAATCCTTTATAAACCTTCTATAGAAACCGGCGTGTCCAAGGAAGGACCGCACATCGCGTATGCTTTTGGGTGGTGGTAGATTGGAAATTATGTCAATTTTTGCCCGGTCTACCTCTATTCCATTGGACGAGATGATATGTCCAAGGACTATTCCTCTTTGTACCATGAAATGACACTTTTTCCAGTTTAATACAAGTTGCTTCTCCTCACACCTCATCAAGACCAACTTCAAGTGCTTGAGACACTCATCAAATGTACAACCAAAAACAGAAAAGTCATCCATGAATACCTCAAGAAACTCACCCACCATGTCCGAGAAAATACTCAACATGCATCGTTGGAATGTGGCGGGTGCATTTCATAACCCGAATGGCATCCTTCGGTAAGCGAAGGTGCCAAACGGGCATGTAAATGTGGTTTTCTCTTGGTCTTCCGAAGCTATCTCAATTTGGTTGTATCCGGAATAACCATCTAGGAAGCAATAATAGGAATGGCCTGCCAACCTCTCCAAAATTTGATCCATAAATGGGAGAGGGAAGTGGTCTTTCCTAGTAACCGTGTTGAGCTTCCTATAATCAATGCACATACGCCAACCGGTGGTCACCCTAGTTGGTATAAGCTCGTTGTTGGCGTTTTCAATGATGGTAATACCGGATTTCTTGGGGACAACATGGGTAGGACTCACTCATTGGCTATCTGAGATAGGGTAAATAATACCCACATCCAATAGCTTTAACACCTCGGCTTTGACAACCTCCATCATGTTTGGATTTAGCCTTCTTTGAGGTTGTCTAGTCGTTTTTGCATTTTCTTCAAGGTGTATTCGGTGAGTGCAAACCGAAGGATCTATCCCTTTGAGATCCGCTATTGTTCATGTTAGTGCACTTTTCTGTGGTATACTAGTGCACCTTGTTTGTCAATTACTTAGGTCAGTAGGTCTAGTGTCAGTTGAGCTTAATGAAGACGAAGACCGAAGACTCAAGTGGCCCGGCTGCATCAAGAAAGAAGAAACAGGTAAATGTGATGCCTTGGTGTGCCTTGCCTTGACCAAAACCTAACCCATAACCTCTTAGATGACTTGCACCACCTAGGTATACCTTTAGTCATCATCATTAGTCTTAGAACTCCATGAAAAACATGATAAATTAAACTAAGTAAAGAGGTGGAAGCTGCTGCAATAAAAAAGGCTCAAACAGCAGTTTTCGATAGGACTCCGATCAATCGGACAGGTGCTTCGATAGGACTCCGATCGATCGGACAGAAATTCCGATCAATCGAAAATTGTCCCAGAAAAAATTGAAAACTCACTGAACATATTTCCGATCAATCGAACAGTCTTCCGATCCATCGGAAGGGGCCGTCCGATCAATCGGACAGTGTTCCGATCAATCGGAATTTCTTCTAGAGACTTCTCTGGATAGATTTCCGATCAATCGGACTTGTCTCCGATCAATCAGGACTGGGCTCCGATCAATCGGACACTTTTGCCGATCAATCGGAGATGCACGAATCTGCCCGTTTTTTTACCGTTGGAAGAAAATCTATTTAAAAGGGGGATTCATTTTTTGAGCTAAGAGAGGGGATTTTGAGGAGATAGAAGCCACCATTGCTAGAGATCATTAGAGGCTCTATCCCAAACCTAAAGCAAGTCATTCTCCTTGTGTTTTCATCACAAGCTTGGGCCATTCAATGGCATCTTGAGAATGGACTTGTTCCCTCTTGATTCCTAGGGTTTAGACACCTTGATGATAGTTAAATCCTTTGTCTAGACACTACCTAGGAGTCCATTTAGGTGCATTCCTCTAGGAAACCCATTTTTTACCTTTTGTAGAGGTTTCACCATTCCCTAGCACCTTGGGCATCTCCAATGGAGCATCACATGCAAGGTAGCTGATCTTGGAGCTGAAGCCTTGGCAAAGCGGCGGCGTCAAAGATCGAGGGAGCACAAGGGGAGCTAATTCAAGCACGGGAGAGCGAGAAGAAGCAACCCAAGACGGCGCAACAAGGGGCTCAATCCGACAAGTAAGGTTGTCTTCTTAAGAGTCCATCCACTCAATTCCCTGTGGGAGTTGAGTGTAGAGTTTGTTTGACAAACTCGCCCCGGGGTCGTTAGCCGATCCTTGGCCTATTAGTTGGGCCTAAAATCTAGGGACGTCAGCCGTTTCTTGGCACGTTAGTCGGGCCTAAAACAAAGTCTCCAAGGGGGAGCCACCAACACGGGTGCAAACGTGTAGGTTGGGAGGAACCTGTAAACTCCCCGGTTGGGTGGATCCGAGTTAAAACACCTTGGTTGGGAGGAACCAGATTTAAACTCCCCAGTGAATGCCGGTGTGCTCAAAGGGGTTGAGTACTTGAACCGGGAGTGGAGTAGACAAGTAGTCGAACCACTATACATCCTTGTGTTTGTGATTGTATTGGAGCACATTTCTCTTTAATGCATTGCATTTAATTGGTTAATTATGAATGCTTAGTTAGGAATGTATGCTAGGCACTTGATAGGCACATCCACACTCACAAGATGTACTTTCACTCCTCATGTTGACTTGAGCCTTTCTTGATCCACCCTCTATAGTCCACATGAGTTGTTTAGACTAGGTTTCTGATTGCTCTTATCTTTTGCTAGTCTTTTAATTGGACCCACTTAGGCTTGGAAGCCGAAGTGTTAATCGCTTACGTAGTATAATTTGTTGAATTTGTTAAGTAGGCGAAAAGATTTTGAAAAAGGTCCTATTCACCCCCCTCCTATAGGTTCAGCCATAATTCTAGTTGCTCCTCAAGCTTCCGCACGCGTATGCGTAGGGTGTCGTGTTAGGCTACCCGACGCAATTTCAGTCCAACATATGGCTTCCCTATGTTCCTTGAGTAACCCAATCAACTTGAGCTCTTGGTCTTTCTCTAGGTGGGAGGCAATGACAACTGGGAACGTTTCCTCTTGACCCAAATATACATATTTAAGCTCGGATGGTAATGGTTTAAGGTCAAGCTTCGGTGGTTTGATGTTAGACGGTAGAGGCCTTGATGTGGTTGGTGGCAATTTTTCAAAATGGGGCCTCCACCAGGCTAGTATCAACTACCGGTCTTTCTATATTTAATGCCTGCACAATCTCACTAATGATGGGGTCTTCAGAATCCATGAAATGTGCTAAGCATGTCTCCAAGCTTTCTAGTGGTTCAAGTTGGAGGAGTTCTTCTTCTTCAAAAGTTTCAAGCATGTTTACCTCGAAGAACTCATCATCATCGACATCCCTATGTCTTTTGCCCAAGTGAAACACATTTACCTCTAGTGTCATGTTTCCAAAAGATAGTTGCATCACCTGCATTCCGGCAATTGATGATTGCGTTTGATGTGGCAATGAATGGGCGGCCTAATATTACCGGTATTTGGGTGCTAGCATCCAACACCGGTTGTGTGTCCAAGACGATAAAATCTACCGGGTAGTAGAATTTGTCAACTTGGACTAGAACATCCTCAACTATCCTCCTCGGTACACGGATAGATCTATCAGCGAGTTGCAACGTGATTTTGGTGGGTTTTAATTCACCAAGACCCAATTGCTCATATACCGAGTATGGGATCAAGTTCACACTTGCCCCCAAATCTAACAAGGCACGCTCAATCCGATAGTCTCCAATGATACATGAGACGGTGGGACTACCGGGATCTTTGAATTTTGGGGGGGTCTTTTGAGTGAGGATGGCACTCACTTGCTCAGTTAAGAAGGCCTTCTGCTGCACATTATATTTACGTTTTGTTGTGCATAGGTTTTTTAGAAACTTAGCATAAGAGGGGATTTGTTTGATGGCATCAAGCAAATGGATATTAATCTTGACTTGTCTGAAAATCTCTAGAATATCATGAGAATTTGTGAGAGATTTTGGGGCAACCAATCTTGAAGGGAATGGTGCCACGGGCTTGTAAATGCGTTCCGGTTGTTGTGGGGCTAAGTTAGATCCATCTTCATCCTCAGAATTTACCGGATCATTAGGCTCATCGGCCTTCACCGGAATAGTTTTGTTAATTTGTTTACCACTTCTAAGGGTGATGATGGATTTAGCTTGCTCCATGTTTTGGTTGGGAGGATTAGGGATGCTCACTTCATGTACTTGCTTTGGATTAGGCTGAGGTTGAGCCGGAAAGGTCCCTTCCCTAGCATTCAAGCGTCCCTTAATCTCATCAACCGAGGCTTTAAGCTCTTGGAACATTTGCCGATTCGATTGATTGATTTGCGTTTGCCCTTGCATAAACGCCTTCAAGGTATCCTCCATTGAGACTTGAGGTGGGGCCATATTTTGAATGGGTGGCCCTCTTTGAGAATTGGTAGGATTGCCCGTAGGAGCATTCTTCCAACTAAAATTTGGGTGGTTCTTCCAACTCTCATTATACGTATTACCTACCGGTCCATTGAAAGGCCGTTGATAACCATATGTGGCATTGGCGTGTTCATGTAATACCTCTTGAAATGCAGGAATTGTGGGACAATCTTGCGTAGCGTGTAAATCGGCGAGGCAAATCCCACATATGGTTTCAACAGCTTCATTGTTGGGAACTCCACTTTTACTTAGTTCCATGGCCTCAACTTTCCTTGTGAGGTTGGCTATCCTTGCATTCACATCGTCTTCCTCCTTAAGGACATAGATCCCTCCTTTCTCTTGAGTGGGCTTGGAGTTATTGGGTTTATCCGATGTATCCCAAGATTGGGCATTTTCAGCCAACATGTCCAAGTAACTCCAAGCCTCATCTGGATTTTTACTCATAAACTCGCCATTGCACATCATCTCCACAAATTGACGCATATTGGAACTTAATCCATCATTGAAAAAGTTTATGATTCGCCAACTTTCATAGCCATGATGTGGGCAAGCAAGCAAGAGATCTTTAAATCTTTCCCAACATTGAAAGAAAGATTCACCTTCTTTGACCGAGAAATTCATAATGGTTCTTCGAAGGGTGTTTGTCTTATGAGCTGGGAAGAACTTTTTCAAGAATTCCCGGTTCATCTCAACCCATGACCCAATCGAATGTGGTCTGAGAGAGTGAAGCCAATCCTTGGCTCTTTCTTTCAAAGTGAAAGGAAAAAGTTTAAGTCTGATAGTATCCTCGGAAACATTAGTGTAATGCAAGGTGGCCAACACTTCTTCAAATTCTTTCAAGTGTAAGTATGGGTGGTCAGAATCTAGCCTATGCAACTTTGGTAAGAGTTGAATTACACCCGGTTTTATGTCAAAATTTCCACCGTTTGCTGGTAGAACCACACAAGAGGGTGTAATTGTTCGGGCAGGTTGTAGGTAGTCTCGTAGTGATCTCATTGGAGGAACATTATGTACCTCATTCTCTCCTACCCCTTCCTGATTAGCGTTTGTAGTTGGAGTAGGGGGGTGAGGATTCCTTAAAGGTGTTTGTTCCATACTCCCCAAACTTTCACAATGCTCTTGATAATTTCGGACTCGTCTATGAACTGACAATGGTCCAACTAAACCACTTTCAGATTGGAGACGATTTGAATGATTACGTTCCCAACGGGACATAAACCACTCAACCAAAATTCAAAACTAATCCTAAATCCTAGAAAACTGAAATCTGAAATTAATCTGAAAAGAAATTCTGCAAAAAGCTAAGTTAGAAAGGTATCACCTGATGCGCTTGAACTAGAGAAGAATTCCTACAAAACAGAAAAGAATTTGTTTAGTTCTAAGAAAATCAGAAAAACCTATCTACTTCTACTTCTACAGCCACTGAAATTATTTGAAAACCGTTATCTAACATCCCCGGTAACGGCGCCAAAAACTTGTTCTCTCGCCTCAAGTGTAAGGCTGCGATGTAGTAATAAATCTCGGTAAGACCGAGGTCGATCGACAAGGAAATAGAAACAATCTCCAAACTACTCCAGCAACTCAGTTTTTGGGAAGAAAATCAGATTAATTGGGTAATTAACTAAAACAGTAACTTTAATAAAAAATCAGTAATTCAAAGTACTAAGGCATTCAAGGATCCACTTGTAGTAATCCCATGTCAATTCAATCAATCCAAGTAGAGAACACAACTAGATTTGAAGTCCTATCTCTCATCTAGTTGGAAAATAAAGCATTCACACACATTCAATCCAAATCAAGTTGAACTTCCAAGTTCTAGTCCCATTCAATCAATATAGAATTCAAAACCATAGCCTGCGGAGTAACAGCCATGCCTATGGACTATGGCCTGCTCAAGGGTTACTATAATTCGAATCTAAACAAGCATTATATGATAATCTTAGAGAATTGCAAGGAACTCATGTCCGGAGCACATGAACTCTCATAAAACATCTCAAATTACCACTTTTGGAAACTAGAACATAAGAAAAATTCAAACTTGAATTAAAATTACTTGAATTAAACTGAATCCAACATGGAATTGGCTACAAGCTTCACCTCTCAGCCTTAGCTGAGAGGTTCTAGCCGAGCATATTCATGCTATAACTAAAAACTCTTAATGAAAGCATAAAACTAGAAAAATCGGAAATAAGAGAGTTGCAGACGCTCCACGACAGCTTCCTCTCTCCAAAACCACGTCCCTTAGCTTCTATGATCCTCTAGGAAGAGCCCCTAGGTGTCCTTTTATAGTAAGAAACCTCCCTTGCGTCGGAAACATCCAGAATCTGCGAAAGGTTACGCAGTGCGCAGCAGTTTTCGGAGTCCCGATTTAGAAAGGACTCAGTTTACGCAGAGCCGACCGGTTGGACTAGTCTTTTAAACATCCAGGGAGTGTGGCCGACCGGTCAAGACCGGTCGGGCTTTGTTTTAGGAGCTTCCAGCGTGCATAGCCGACCGGTCAAGACCGGTCGGGCTAGTTTCCTTTTGTCCAGTGCACATGGCCGACCGGTCTCCTTCAATGTGATCAGCAAACGTGGCCGACCGGTCAAGACCGGTCTGGCTCCTCTGGCCGACCGGTCAAGACCGGTCGGACCCTCTTCACTTTGTTCTTCTTTCTTTCTTTTCTCCTCTTTTTTCCTTCTTTCTCTTCTCCTTGCTTTCTTCTTTCTTCGGTCCTCTTTCGTCCTTCATCCAATAGCTCCAAATGCTTTCTTTTAATCCCTAATTGAATGAAGTCCACTCTCATCCCCTATAATCACAAAACATGTGTTAGATGGGCCTTTAAATCATGAAAATCATGCAAATCATGTCATGAAATGGGCAATGCAGTGTATAAATTTGGAGGTTCAACATATAACACGTTGTACATCTATATAAACCCCATTTAGGGTAAAAGTAATATAAAAAAAGTCTAGAGAATTCTCCAAAACCCCTTTGTGTTTATTAGGCTATCATGGCATTAGAGCAGAAGGTCTTGTGTTCGAATCCCAGGAGAAGTAAAATATGCCTCGATAATATATTATCCCAAGTGGGGCCAAGAAAATCAAGTCCGACCCGGGGATCGGGAAATCAAGACCGGCTTGTTTATGGTGTGAGTGTCCCTCCACCTTGTCTAATATGTTCTCATGCTGAGTTTCACCCCACACGTGTAGGGGAGTGTTAAAGTCCCTTGATATACATTTATACACTATCCTCTAATGGCTCAAGCTTTTAGAGAAAGTGGTTGTTTGACACGGTATCAAAGCTTATAGTGTGTACAGTTTCAGCCTACCCCACTCAATACCATACTTCTAAGAGTATTAAGAGATAAGGTTTTTTTTTCTTCTCTCTCGACAGAGAGAGGCGTGGAAGAAACGGACATTGGCGGCAATGTCTTATGATGGGTAGGACTCTACCACTGACCTTAGTAGGTTTATAAAATCATCCCTTGGTTCACAGTTCTTTTGGTGTGAAAGCTTTCAGATCCCATTGTTGAGAAACACGAGCAAGATGAGTAAGAACTGAGCACCGACATTGTCTTCTTTGGCATCTCCCTTCTCTACCATTTTTCGGGTGTGTGGGAGTCCAATACACTTGTCCGACTCACTATTTTACAAATGTGTGCCCACACTTATGAATTTTTAGAATCCAGACCCGCGATGGTTGGAGTAAGCTTTCGATGGGGGATGTTGGTGATCACAAATGGATTCCAGTGACCGAGAAGGGATTCCGGTGATTGAAAATGGATTTCGACGAGATTTTCCAACGGGAATCTCAATTACCTAGGGGATAATAACTCTCTCTCTCTCTCTAAAAAAAAATGTACAAATGAACAGTCGGGTGGGGTATTTATACCCGAAAATATCGAAAACTAACCAATGAGGGGTTGTCACGTGCCACGCACCCGTAAAATACCTCTAACACACCCTAAAATCGATGTGTGGGGCTCCGACGCATCCAAAAAAGATGTTCTGAAATTGGCTGATTTTTTGGGTGCATGGGGCTATTTTTCGGGTGCGTAGGACATCGATGCATCTTTAAATGAGTTTCTGGAATGTGTTGAATTTATAGGTGCGTGGACCCATTTTTTTGTGCTTGGGACCCGATTTTATGGATACGTGGGACTCCAATACATTCATAAATTACTTTCTGATTCCTGTTGATTTTTCGGGTGCGTGGACCCATTTTTCGGGTGCGTGGGACATCAATGCACCCTTAAATCATTTATCTAATTTTGTTGAATTTTCGGGTGCAGGGGACCCAGATTTTTGGGTGCGTGAGACTCCAATGCATCCATAAATCCGTTTATGATTTTGTTGATTTTTCGGGTGCGTGGGACCCAAATTTATGGGTGCGTTAACGGACTTTTGAACGCTCCGAATGTGTTTTGAAAAATGATGGGTTTGTGGGGCCCGTTTAATGATGAAAGCTCATGCAGTGTTTATCATAATTCATAATGAAGATATCGGCTTGATTTCGGACGGTTCCGATCACGGTGATTCATGGGGCCCGCCGGAGATTTTGGCCAAAATGGCTAAGTAAGAGGACCTAACTTGTAAATCTCCGTTTTGCATGTACTAGAAGGTGTTTTGTAGGATTCTTTTGAAGGCGCGTAGCCATTTTGTTTGTTTTGAGGACCCCAACATTTTGGGACCCCAACACTCATACTTTACCTTTTAGTCGTAGTGATTCTATTTCTTCTTCTATATTTAATCTTGTTCATATTAATATTTGGAGACTTGCTCTGATTGCTTTAAAATGGGTTTCTTATTATTATGTTTTCTTTATTGATTGATCATACTTGATATACTTGGGTGTTTTCTTATATGTATTTGAACTAAATTTTATGATATATTTATTAAATTTTATACTTATGTTGAAGTTTAGTTTCCACTAAAATTAAAGTTCTACGCTCTGACTTTGTAAATGAATATATTAGTGGAAACTTTCAAAAATTCATTTATGACAAAAGCATTCAGCATCAAAAGTCTTGCTCGTATACCCCAGAGAAAAATAGTGTGGCCGAGTGTAAAAATTGCCACATTATGAAAACTGCTTGAGTTCTTCTTCTATTTACCTTCATTCTAAAAGCTTTCAGGGAATAAGCTATTCATACTGCTATTTATTTGGTTAATATTATGCCTTCTTCCATTATATATAGGGATTTGCCTTTTGAACAGTTCTTCTCAAAAGCCAAATTATTCTACTCTTTGAGTTTTTTAGTGCACTTATTTTATCTTGTTAACAACTTTTGAAAGAGATAAATTGTCTACCAAATTTATTAAATATTGTTTTTTGGGCTATTTGGATGTTATGATCTAGTGATGAAAATACTTTATGTCTCACGAAATATTATTTTTGTGAATATCTTTCATTTCATTTTGTGACAAAAGAAATTGACTTCTCTACTGATATCTTTTTTTTTTTCCTTTCCTAAAGATCCATCTTTCTTCGAGAAATCATCTACAAGCCCCTTTGATAACTATTAATTAGTAGATAATCCAGCTCTTGCCCATGATCTATCTCCCGCCTCTAGACTTGCTCTGATCATGCACCTTCTTTGGCGATTCGTTGAAGTTCAAGATCCTTTATTCCTCGTGCTCGATTTGTTGACCATGAAACCTTCTTACCTTAAAATCGTACATTTCTTACTTTTGTTTATTTCTATTTTGAGCTTCAGTTTTATAAGAAATTAGTTGTTAAACAACTTGAGTGGTAATAAGCTATGACAGAAGAATTAGATATTCTAGGTTGAATGTAAGCATGAAAACTTATTTATCTTCCTCAAAGGAAACATCCCATTAGTTGTTGCTTGGCGTGTAATGTTGATGTTGGATTCTGGTTACAACTTCCTCCCCAAGTATACGCCCTCTTCGAAGTGAGCTTCCCCTTCAAACCTGAAAGCCAAAGAAGAAAACTAAGGGTGACCGGCGCTTGGCCGTTGGCCCTCCGAAGCATAACTTAGAGAAGGCTTGAGAATAAGATGAAGTGTGAAACATAGGCTTAAAGATTGTGTACCTTTATCATCTGTGGGACCATCTATTTATACAGATTTGGGTGATCAAGTCTATTATGCAAGCCGTTAAGATCACTCTTGATTTGAGGGGATAAGGAACTTATCCCGTTAATCCTCAGATAAGGAGATGGCCTAACCAATTTAGATGTCTAGCTGATTATGTTTTTTGATGGAGATCCCCCGTGGTTCGGAGCTACGAATAGAAACAAGCCAAAATCGGCCTATATGGGCTGCTGGTACTATGAGACGAAGGACGTCCCCAGCAAACGACCAGAGACCAGGGCTGCTCGGATATTGGGAATATCTTTGTTTGATGACCAGGGAACATGGCTGCTCGAATGATGGGGGTGTCCCTACTCGACGATCAGAGACTAGTCCTGCTCGCATATTAGGAGTGTCTAGAAGTCACGGGCTTGTTCAAGATATGAGATGCGACCACGTAGGCTCACTGGACGGCTGATCTGTTCGCGACTTTATGGAGTCTAGAAACGCTCGCGGGTCGTATGTGCATGACTGAAAAGACGTTCGAGGTTTTGAGGTCTTCGAGCTTCTTCGACGACCAACTTTATTCTACAACATGTAAAATAAAAACTAAAGAAGATGAAAGCATTAAATGTTATAAAACTCGTCTTTTAGCTAAGGGCTATAATCAACAGTTCGATATTGATTTTGCTAAAACTTTTTGCTCATGTTGCTCCTGTTGCTCATATGACAACAATTTGTACATCAATTTTGTAGCTGCAATCTATAAATGACATTTATATCAGCTTGATGTTAAAATACCTTTCTCAATGGGGATCTTCAAGAAGAAGTGCATATGTAACTGCCATTTGAATTTTATTTTATTTTTAATCTTGAAAACCATGTGTGTAGACTACAATGTGCTTTGTGTGGATCGAGACAAGCTCCTCGTACTTGGTTTGAGAAGTTTAGCTCCGAAGTCTTGGCAGCAGGCTTTCAGCAGGGTATTCATGATCTGACTTTATTTGTTTTTGTCACTTTTAAAGAAAGAGCTATCCTGTTGCTCTATGTTGATGATATGATCATTTTTTTTTGTAATAATGAAGATATTATTTGTATAATCAAACGACATCTTAGTAAACTCTTTGTGATGAAAGATCTTGCTTTTCTATATTACTTTCTGGGATTAGAAGTTGCATATTCTCCATATCTCTCTTTGCCACTGATCTTGTTTCTCGAGCCGTATTGATAGATGATACAAAGTGCGCTGACACTCCAAGTAAATTACATGCCAAACTTAATCCTACAGATGAGAACTTTTTTCAGATACGACTTTTACCAATTCCTTGTTTGTGGGTTGATTCACTCAACCATCTCTCAGCTGGATACTGTTTATGTGATTCATCTAGTTAGTTAATTTTTTTGTGCACCTTGCTCTGTCCATTTAGTAGTTGTCCAGCATATAATTTAATATATTCAAGACACTCATGATCAAGCACGCTTCTTCTCTGCAAGTTCTTCTTTGGAGCTAAGGTGTATTCAAGTTTTGATTTTATAAGAACCGTTTCTGATAGGAAGTCTACTACTGTTTATTGAATTTTTCTTGGAGACTCTCCTCTCATAGAAAAAGTAGAAGGCAACATCAAATTTTCCAGTCGACAATTAAATAGAATATAGAGCAATGGCTTAAACTACCACTAAGATTGTCTACCATGGTTGTTAACTGATTTTTGTATACATCTTACTACACCTACTCTTCTGTATTAATGTGACAGAAAGAGAGGTTTAGCCGCTCTGATTGACCCGAACCACTTTGGGAGTTGAGTCAGATCGAGCTCAACTGAATCGGTTCAAGCGAGTTCTTTGAGCTAGCTCAACTTGTGTTCAACTCTAAATAGGATTATAGCTTCGACTAAGAACGAGTTGACACCATACACCTAGGCGATGTTCTAATACCAAATGATACGAACATAACGATCTGTGCACTGCGATCTCATGAAAAAAATTAAGAGAGGAAGTGCAATTGAAAAATTCCAGTTTCCATGGTCAAACTTATAGAGTTACAAATTATCTCTCAAGATAATTAAAATCCCAAAACAAAAATATTTAAGGACAGTAATAACCCACTAGAATACATTTATTTAAACTTATTACCACAACATTCATTAGCTTCGATCGTGGCCCACCCAATGAATGAAGTAGCCTAATTTTTACTCTTAGATGATCTTCATGATGGGACTCTTCTGTTTACATGGCCTGGAAATCTTACACAAGTGACACCAGTGGTCTTCTATATGGGTAGTCCACTTGATTTGCAATGCGGATGCCTTGCTGCACTGCCCGGTGGATTTAAGTCCACGGATGGCAATGAGACCGAGTCATTTATAAACGGGCCAAGAATTCTACATGGCATAGTTATATGTCTAACCAGACCATTACCCTATGGCCCACCTGACCCACTTAAAATTCATCAAGCCCGAGCCCAACTTGACCCAGCACAACACACTTGGGTTTAAGAATGGAAAATGAGGCTAAAGGCATCCCTACCCAGCCCAATTAGCGAATACGAAAAAATGTCCATAACACATGTGGGCTTATCCTTTATTAATTTGTTTTAGGTTTTTGGCCGGGTCGGGTCGGGTTGGGTCAGGTCATCTAGCTATTGATAAGCTATATGGGTGGGTCAGGTTCAACCTGAGCTCGACCATTTGGGTACCAAACCCATCTCAGAGCGGGTCAGGCCAGTTGACCTGCAGGCCGACCCACCAATTACTACTCCTACATTTAACCACTAGTTGCTTACTATGGCACATGTGTGCAAGATCCAGGCTATCCATTAGTGGCCCAACAGCATATGCTCTTGGCAGAAACTACGGTTGCAACTGGGCTGGGCCAAGCTTCCTTCTCCAGTTCTGTTAAATATATTGATTTTTCTAGGCCCGGGTCCTCCACAGTTTGCTTGGCATGGGCCGAAAGTAGTTCCGTCTTCCGTCTTAATTGTAACATAGCAAGTCAGGTTCACTAGCACAAGTCGGCCAATATGGCCCATATGCAAGATGTTCAGATGACCAGAATAGTCCATCTTCTGCGAGCTACTCTAATTGGGCCAAAATCCAATACTCAACTTCAAAGGATGATCCGGACCATTGATTTATGCTTTTGCCAAATGGTGGGCCTTTTAAATGGCTATTCAGAGCCATTGAAATTATCATTTCATGTTAGGGGTGAAAGTGGGTTAGCCAGTCTTGCCCAGGCCCAGTCTAATTTCAACTCATATGGACGGCTAAGCATGTAGGTCCGTGGGCTGGGCTTGGAATTAGATAACCTAAAGGCCCAACATGCTGCCTGGCCCGTCAGCAGGACATAGGCCTGGGTTTGGGTATTTAGCTGGTGGATCAGCCTCGGTATGTCTTTCCAAACTCAATGGTTACAATGAGAGACTCATCACATTGCTGGAATTCTCATCCATGTGGTGGTTGCATGCCCATTTCTAGAATCTCTGCTGTACACGTGGCAACTGGCTAGTGAGATATGAGGCATCCATCTGATGACCCACCTCATGCAGGGCCACAGCCCAAAAAAGATGACGATTGGACGATCCTAGCGGTTTGATGTGCTAACTAAATGTAGACTGTTGATCAGGGTTTCTTTTGAACTGTTCATGTGTAGTAAGTCATCGTTGTGGCAGTTAATATAGTCTGATAGTCCATGATTTGTAAGCTATGATCCATCCATGCGGTTGCCACCAGATCAACGGTTCTGATCACCACAGACATTTCGATTTTTACAGTGGAGATGATACAGTATGCTGTGCTCTGAGAGCATGTAAGCTATATAGTGCTCCTGGTTGCATTGAGACACTTGAACCACACGTACAGTCGATCTAAACGGTCCATTTACGTGCAGTACATATCGCTGACTACCATGAAAAATCACACCAATCAAGCAATTTTAACCATAGGATAAATGGCCCACAGAATGGACAGTCAATATCATTCATAAAAAAGTGGGCCCCATTAATGATTTGAATCATCTCTTTCATAGGACTCATTATGATTGGCTTGTGAGACCAAAGAATCACTTCTAACCAACGAGCGGAAGCGGATTACGTGGTGTGCCAGTCCACTGACTTCCGTGGTCTGTTGACGTCACCAAGTTCCGTAGGCTCCACCGTAATTTATATGTTATATCCACACTGTCCATCCATTTTGTGTGATAATTTTAGGGCATGGGCCTAAAAATGAAAAAGATTTAAAGCTCAGGTGGACCACACAACAGAAAGCAGTGGGACAATAATGCCCACCATTGAAACCTTCCTAGGGTCACCATGTTGTTTATTTGCCATCCATTCTGTTCATATGGTTACAACGATGAAGGGAAAATATAAGTATCAACTTGATCCAAAACATTTGTGCCCCCAATAACTTTTCAATGGTAGGCGTTTAAATCCTCACTGCTTTCTGTGGTGGGGTCCACTCGAGCTTTGGATCTGCCTTAATTTTTTGGATCATTCTCTAAAATGATGTCAAAAAAAGATAGATGGTGTGGATATAAAACATACATCATGGTAAGGCCCACAGAACTTGATTATGTCACACCTGCTTCCCCAACGAACTATATATCTGAGAGGATGCTTAAATGTACGACCAAGGGTTAGACGAAATCCACGTCCACCTTAAACATTCCTTATATGGCTTGAAAAAATGAATAGCTATACATGCCGTACCTAATAGGCATTTCACATCCATTGATTGGACTGTTCAATTTTCAATTTTCTAGGGTTTCCGGATACCCTGTTGAGACCGGGCAAAGAACCTCTGCTTGCTCTGATTGGTCCACCTTATTCTGGAGGTGTCAGAGCTCAACCCTAACACCGTCAAGCTGAAATGGATCAATCAGAGAAGTGACAAGCACCGTCTTTCTGCTTGGTTTCAAGGGAGGATCCGGACTCTTTTCTAGGTACTCACCTACATTGTTAAAATCAACTGTTACATTGCTTATGTTGTGGGATAATAGCTGGCATGTAGGACTGATGGCTGTCGTTTTATTGCAACGTGGCACTATAGGATACATAAAATAACGTGTAGGACTGATGGCTGCGGTTAAACTGCATCGTGGCTCTACGTGGGATACAAAAAGTACTTATGTCATGTGTGGCTTTAAATGCACGACGTCATGTTAGTGGGATTGGATTAGGTGCGCCCCTGGCCTCACCCAAGATGGTGCAGCCCTTGCAGTAGGGCTTACTTGGTGTATGTATTATTCTACATCCATACCATCCATCCGTTTTGTTAAATCATTTTAGGGCATGAGCCCAAAAATGAAGTAGATCCAAAACTTAGGTGGACCATGCCATAGGAAATAGTGGTGATTGAACCCCTTATCATTAAAAACTTCTTAGGGCGCACCTTCATGTTTCCATAATGTTTATTTTCCATCCAACCTGTTGATAAGGTCACATAAACCCAAATAAAGAGAAAAAAAAAAAAAAAAACAAATATCAGCTTGATCCAAAACTTTTGAGGCCCATTAATTTACAATCGCCACTATTTCCTATGGTATGGTCTACCTGAGAATTAGATCTGCTTCATTTTTAGGGTAATGTAGTATGAAAAATGGATGGGTCCCTTCCTCTTGGGTGAGAGAGACCAGGGCCGCACCTAATCTACTTCTATGGTAGTGATGATAGGTCACCAGTTATTGATCCGAGAACCACTAGAGGCCAATTTCTCGTACTGATAGGATGATTATGATCACCTAGCTAATAGGGTTATTTCTGTATCATAAGTCACAATCCGTGTATAAGGTGGGGACTGACTTGATGAATGGTCATGATCAATCAACTGTTGTGCCATGTGTATATTTTTGGATTGTAGTTTTTGGTGTAAGTTGCATGTTTTGATTAGCTTGAATAGGAGGGCCTGCAAAATCTGATGGCCTACACAATCTTGGGACTTTCGCACAAGTTTGAAGATAGTATGTTATTGCTCGGCCTAACTAATATGGAAGTAAAAAAGATTTGTGACCCTTATAATTCTGGTTAAGATGGCCCCTAAAATAAGACCAGTATAATAGATTGTCAAGAGATGGGTCAAATGGACAAACGAATAGAGACACTTTTCTCCGCCTTCCCCCTCTGAGAAGTTTCTATCTTTTGGATTTGTTGAATGACCGATGCCTTTCATTCCTATAAGAGAGAGATCAAGAAAGTGTGGATGATCTTATCACATTTTTCTCATTCTCCGAATCTTATTTATGATTGAATTCAATTTTGAACTTAGAATTCAAAGTAGTTGCCCACGAGTTGTCTTACATATTCATTCTCAAGAGTATGGTCAACCATGATTTTTCAATGGGCTTTGTTGTATGCCTCTCTCTCTCTCTCTTTGAAAATAAAAATACTTTATCTATTCTTCTTAAACAAGTTTTTATGGTTTTTATTTTTATTAAAAGAACTGCCTATGATTAACATTGATGAGCAAAATATGGCATAACCATTAGAATTGACCATTGACCATGGAAGAAAGCTCTTTGTGCCCCTTATTATTTATTTATTTATTTATTTTACCACATGCACCCACATTTTTTTTTTCTCTTTAGGTTAGTACACACATAGTAGCACCCACCATGTTAGTCATGCCGCAATGCTAGCCACCTATACTCTAGGAGTCAGTACAGGTTATCTTCACTTAGTCTCTCACTTGAGCTATGACACCTACACACCAGATGGGCACTTGAACTCATGACCTCTGTGACGAAACCCAGAGAGTCTACCACCAATCTATGAGTAGAGTCCCATGTCTTTGCTCCTTTTTTATTAGTCATTCTTAGGGTCTAGCAGAAGGGGGCGAAGCTAGGTTTAGCATTGGGTTAAGATAAGTGGGCTTTTTTTTTTAACCATATTTGAAAAATGAAAGGAATCATTATACGCAAAAATAATTCCTTACTTTGGCAGAGCATGATTAATCATACACATGCTTAAATTCTCTGTACATGACGTAGATATACATCCATCCAAACCGTCCATGTTAGACAATCTTAACCACTTAACCTTTCTATTGAATTTGGACCATTGATCAGATCTGGCTCCAAAATCGTGTGATTCAACCTGTACTGGCTATGGCACTAGACTCATAATGATGGAATGAAATCAATTTCAATTGTCTCATGCGGTCGTTCCCCGACGCGGCTTCAGTAGATCCGGGCAATCATCAAGCTCGGTTGTTCGTGGACTGTATGGCCAACTGTGATGTATGCGTTTCATGTCCACACCGTTCATTCATTTTTCCAGCTCATTTTAACTCACAGTCCAAAAATTAAATAGATCTAAATCTTACAATAATGATTTAACGCTTACCATTAAAAACTTCCTAAGGCTAAATATTTATTTTCCAGCCTTTTGATAATGCCATTCAGACCTGGATGAAGTGAAAACACAAATATCAACTTTATCAAAACTTTTGTGGCTTCCAAGATGTTTTTAACTATAGGCATTTAATCACTAGTGTTTCTTGTGGCTTGGCCCACTTAGATTTGGATCTATTTCATTTTTATTCTTATGCTATAAAATGAGCCGAAAGAAGGATTGAACGGCGTGGATATAAAGCACATACGTTACAGTGGCACCACAATCTCGGTACTTCCCACATCCACCCAAGCCGTGGTCCGATCCGTCCTTCACATTGCTGATTGCCACCGGTCACAAGATGTTCCTGTAGTTGGAAGCTATGTGGGGCCTTTAGAGATGATGTGAGAAATCCACTCCGTTCATCACTTTCTCAATCTCACAATATGACAGGAATCCAAGATTAAGGAGGGCCGCATGCATGGCAGGAAACCGCAGGGAGATATATGATATTTTTGCCTACAGTCTACCCCAGTATTGATAACCCTTATGATCGGTTTTTGGATGTCATATGAGCATCTTGTAGACTCCAGGAAGGTTTTAACGGTGGACGTTTCCCTTTTCACCGTTTCCTGTGGTTCACATGAGTTTTGGATCTGCCTGATTTCTGGATTCCTGTCCTACTGTGAGCATGAGAAACTAATAGATGGAGTGGATTTCGAATGGGCATATCTGGGAGTAGAGGTGGGCAATGAAAGGGCCGGGCCAGTTAGCCTTAATTTGGTTTGGCTTGTTTTTGTGTCACCCCAATTTGCGGATCCGCCCAATTTGGGTTTTGGACCTACCCATGTGCCTCAGTTTGGTTTGCTCCAAAAAACTCTGGTTCGAGATGGGATTGATTTGGTAAAAAGTTTTGAATGGGCGGGCTGAGTTGGAACAGGTAGCACTCCTTTTTTCTTTGTTTAAATAAAAAAAAATTTAAAAAGTTAGAAATAGTATAAAAAAAAAAATACAAAAGTATCTCACTAGATGATGTTTAATCATGCAACTTCAAAATAGATATATAAGAACACTTTTCCAAACAAAAGTACACAAGCATAACCTTACAAGTGCAAGGAAACAATGTCCATTCATGCATATGCTTTATATATGATCCACGCTATCATGTATATATATTATCCATGCTGTCCATCCATTTTTACATATCGTTTTAGGCCATATCCCAAAATAAAATCATATTCAAAGCTCAAGTGGATCGCACCACTAGAAATAGTATGCTTACAATCTACGAGCCTAGTCAAAGCAAGCTTTGAGCCAGGCCAAGCCAGTACTGCCCTAGTTTGAGCTTGATTTGTTTTTTGAAGCAAGCTTGACTATGCTGTTTGGCTTGGTTTGAACTTCCATTCGAACCAATCCAAGCTGAGCTTTTTCAAACCAATCTGAGCTGAGCTTTTGAGCTGTCTTGGTTTGTGCCCAGCTCTATCTGTGAGCCCCACATAGCCAGGGGCCATCCGTGTCCATCATACCCTACCATGCCCTCTTCGTACTCCACCGTAGTACCACGTGATTTCAGGGTACTTTTTCTCATTGAAGAAGCTTCCACCTAATCCACTTAGGAAGGAGGTCCATGGAATGTAGGGCCATATCTTGTCGGCGGTCAATGCCGGGAGCTATGCAAGCGGATAGGATTCTGTCTCCATGCGCTTGACTTGTTGACTAAGCATAACGAAGACTGCCTTCTCAAAAGGATAGCACCACACAAAATGGTCATTAGTCCATGCGTCCACGATACACATATACGGTGATCTGGACCGTTCATCCCACCATACCCCTTATGGATTAACCGTTCAAATAAGCAACTGAGTGGTTCATGTAGACCGAAGTTTTTTGGACTCGTTTGTCCATTCTTGTGATTTTTGGTAGACTGTTATGAAATTTAGGAGGCCCATTTTATCAACAGTGTTGATCAACATGTTGTTGGGGTTTTGGTAGGTCCACTGATTCGAATGGTGTGACTCGCTGCCTTGATCTACTCTTCTGTGTATAATTGTCCATTGTCGAGTGAGTCAATCCAGATGGCCCAAATTATAGGTCCTGGGGGATTTTGAACTGGTCCCACATGGGAAAGAAAGCCCATAAGCCCATAGGGCAAGTATAACTCCTCAGCCCTGTCTCCGGGCTAAAGAGTGATGGGATTGAGGAGATAAGTCGACCAACCCTCTAAGTTGAGGAGCACCAACCATCAAGCTTTCTATTGCAGTCCTATCAATATTTGCAAAAGCCAAAGCTAGAGCAAAGCGCATCTCCATGTCCTCTGTCTTCTATTAAACAGAATGGCCAAACAGTTCTTTAAAAATACTTTGCTTCCCGGGCTAAGGAGTAGCTACAGATGGACCGAGCAAGGAGACCATCTGAGAGAGCGGTTATTTAGGCTCGGAGACGAGCTATCGAGCTGGACAAAGACAGAGCTCGGACTCATCCTCCGAGGAAGATTGACAATCTGGGTGACAAACTCAAAGGGAAGGAACTTGGATACCGATCAACTCCACATCTCGTGCAGACCAAGACGACCACTGCCAGAGAGGCAATACAACAAGTTCAGGGCAGATCCGCCGAACACAAACGAGATAGGGATCCGACTCTATCTGATTAGTTGTGGATTCAGGGACGAGACTCTCACCTCATTATGACTCTCCTAACATAGCTTAGCGGGACTCCCGCGTTTATATCTTCTATATGTCCTATAAATAGGGCTTTAATCTCCAAGTTAAGGTACGTTGCTCTTACCTTGCACGATCCCTACATTCGAATTCTATTAGCCTGACTTAGGCATCGGAGAGTCCATAGCTGGCCACCAGCACCCCCTTGTTGCCTATTTATGTCCTCCCATTGCAAGACCGACGATCAAAGGATGTCACGAGCTTGCTTTGTCTTAGGAAGATGATGGTGGAAAAGATCACAAGGCCGACTTAGTTCGACCGTAACTGTTGGCCAAATCCGAGCGACAATAGATTGATGCCTTTTATGGGAACAACGACCTATGTTCCCACCGTTCTCAAGCTCTGCACATGATTCCAGTTCATCCTCCACTTTCCACCTAATGGCGAAGAAGAAAGGGAAAGCTACTACTGTAGTCGAGTCCTCCCACAATGCTCTATTTGGGGAGGAGCAAGTCTCACAGTCGCTTTCTTGGCCCATCCAGTCTCATTCTCAGCAACCCTTGTAGGCCACAGGCGAGAAGAGATTACGAAGTTGGAAAGGTTGACTTGTTTCCTTTGAGGAACAGGTCGACACCGTGGCCAAACATGTCGGCCACCACACAAGATTAATAGAAGGGTAGCAAGCAACACGACTAGCCAACCCCCAGGATTAACCTCGAGCATCAGCCACGTCACCAGTGCAAACACGGGAGACTAGAGAGCTCGACGACTTCGACCTATGCCATACACTCGAGGAAAAGAGTTAGGATCAGAAAGGAAAAGCCCCGGAGGATGTGGCAGATAGTGAGGTCCCTTGGGGGCGGAGATCAGAGAGATCTGGGACCGGCTTGATGACATCCAACAAGCATATCGAGCTAAGGCCTCGAAATCTGTCAACACCCTCCTTGAGCATACCGACCCCTCGTTCACCGACGACAAATACTGGAACAAATGACAATGACGAACCGTTTATGCTAGCATCTCAAGCCACACATGCATTTTATGTGAAAGACCCCAAGGATAACTGGCATGTCGCCTTGCATGTAAAACTAAGGGACCTATATGATACTAGAGGGGATGGTTTAACAGAGAAAGTAGAAGATTACTTACAAAGATTGCCTTACGATGTTTGGAGTGTGGTGGATACCTTGGTCGCTAGTGAAGACAACATCACTTGTGATATGTCAGATGTGCCTGGAATAACAGTTGATGAACCTTTGTCAGCCATAGATGACATTATGGAGGATGCCATAGACGAGTCTAGTTACAATAGCAATGATGGTGACATTAGAAACATTTGATACATGTTGTTGTGATGAACTTGTAGAATTCATTAATTTAATAAATTAATGAATTAGTTTTAACAATTATATTAATGAATCAGTTTCAACAATTATACCTTATATAAAATTATATATTTATGTTTCAGGTAAACAATTGGAATGGGTGGTGTTGAAATAAATTGAAAGTACAGGTTTCACCCATGCAGTCGATGAAGGATTGTTGCGTGAAACATCTTTGAGTTTATAAGATAATGGGCGAATGAGGGAACCCTTCGATCATTTATAAGTTATAAAAAATAAAATGAAACTACAGTGACCTGATCTTATCATGATAATAAATCTGAAACTCGAATTCCAGTTGAGTTTAACTAAGATTTGGACATCTTACGCAAATGCATTTATCTTAAAATGCATATTTTGTATCCACTTGAATTCCAGTTGAGTTTAATTTAAGACAACATCAAATGTATCTACACTAAAATGTCCATTTTGTAATGAAACTCAAATGAGATACATGTGTCATAATTTTATTATCATCATAAGTAGGTAGGCAGCTCTCAAATTGATTATAGAGAGAGTCCGGTAAAAAAAAGAAGAAAAAGAAAAATGCAAATCATGATACTGTACTACAATGGATGTACGTGCTTTAAATTTAGACTTCGCCTAAAATGATCTAGCAAAATGTGTGTAGGGTCTTGGATAAAATAGGTAAATCACAGTGAGAACCATAGAGTCCATACAATGCATAGCTAAGCTAGGTGGTTGAATTGATGTCATGAACATGCTTCACATTTGAAAACAGCCTCATAGCTTTATATTATCGAGACGGGGTGGTTGAATTGATGTCTTTATATTTTCATGATACACCATGTGTAGCTAGCTAGCCGTCTTGATCATGTCATCCGTAGCAGAAGCACGCTCGACCCTTCGTTAGCTGTTGCAGTTAGACTTACCCAGCTTGTCTGCTTTAGGTCGGGTTAAAGATTTGCCTAGTTTGGTCAAAATTGTAATTCATGATGAGTCATATGATTATTTTGATGATGAAGATAAACGAATGTACACTCTTTTTCGAATTTTGAGTATAGTAGCGGAATATGAAGATGCGAAAATGATTCTTGATATGACGATCTTTTCTCTTGCTGTACTCAATAAGGGTCCATTACCTCCAACAGAGTCTGTCTCATTGAGCGGGCAGCTGAATGGGGATTTTTGGCGCGTAACCTGTGTTTGTGAGGATTATGATGAAGTATAACAACAACACATCTGAAGTATCAGACTTTTTATATCGTTACTGATGTAACGAACTTGTAAATGAATGAACATGTGAAATGGACTTAAAATGGAATGAATGACCTTCTGTAATGAATGGATGATAAAATGAATGAATGAACCTGCTATGTTGTGGAGCCTTTTAGATGGTATTTCATTATTTTAGGTGCAATTTCATCCATTGTGTATCTGCCTCATTTTTTGTCTCATTCTTTAAAATGAGCTATAAAAATGGATGGACGGTGTGGATGAAACAAATACATCATGGTGGGTTAAATTACAATGGTGAGGCCCACCTAAATCATGGATTGACTTCAGGGACTTAACCCTGTGGCCCACCATGGAATGGTGAAGCTGATCGATGGTGTATATGTTTGATACACATCATAGTGGGCTAGGTTTCCCCTAGCATGAGGATCCCCTTTAACAAAATTCTGCCACATCCACTTTTCAAGTGATGCCAAATTTGTATTTTGCTAGAAATTATTTCTTATAGTTGTGGTCCGCTCATTGAGAAAATGGGGCTGATGTTTGAACTAGGTGATCCTCATGGATGGGTTAAGCCATTAGACATTCTCTTAACTGGTTAAAAGTGGTACACCCACGACAAGAGTTTGTTTGGTTAATTGCATGAACTTGTTGAATACGGTTTGGGTTGGGCCGAAATCGAACATAGTTAGCTATCCGATTTCGAGTTTAGTTTGGTTGAATGATGAACTTGTTGAATGCAACTTTGGTTCTTTATGAGCATCAAACGTATCTAGCTAGCGATTCGATTTTGATTTTAGTTGGGTTGAATGCATGAACTTGAACGTACCTAGCTAGCCAATTTCGATTTTGGTTTGGTTGAGTGATGAACTTGTTGAATGGGGTTTAGGTTGGGCCGAACTCGAACATAGCTAGCTATCTGATTTTAAGTTTGGTTTGGTTGAATGCGTCAACTTGTCGAATGCGGTTCGGGTTCGACCGAACTTGAATGCAGCTAGCTATCTGATTTTGAGTGTGGTTTGGTTAAATGCACGAACTTGTTGCATGTGGTTTGGGTTGGGCCTGAACTTGAACATATATAACTAACGATTCGATTTCAATTTTAGTTGGGTTGAATACATGAAGTTATTTAATGCAGCTCATGTTGGGCCGAACCTGAACGTACCTAGCTAGCCGATTTAGAATTTGGTTTGGTTGAATGCATGAACTTGTTGAATGGGGTTCGGGTTGGATTGAACTCGAACGTAGCTTGCTATCTAATTTTGAGTTAGGTTCAGTTGAATGCATTAACTTATTGAATGCGGTTCAAGTTCGGCCGAACTCGAATACAGCTAGCTATACGATTTTGAGTTTGATTTGGTTAAATGCATGAATTTATTATGTGCGGGTTTGGGTTGGGCCAAACTCGAACTTGAAATGAATGAATGAACTTGTCAAATGAATGAACTTGTGAAATGAGAGAATGAATAGACTTGTCGAATGATACTGAAATGAATATATTTGTGAAATGCATAAATGGGTGAATGACTGAATGATGTAGAACGGGTCGCTGATTATTTCATGGCCTAGATGGAGCAAAAGAAGACCGGTCGGGGTCGAAAGTGATTCGGACCATCAGGACCGTAAATCGGTCGTATCTCACAATCCGAAATGAGTTACGGGATGTATAATATATCAATTTAGGGTAGCTCGAGCTACTTTAGCCAACCAACCCGCTACGTCGGGTTGCCCAGGACGGAATCGCGAGATTCGACCGTATCGACGGTCATTAGGCTAGTTTATTTTCAGTTTTACTACTTATAATAAGTTTTAATTCGATTATAACTTTGCATCTGTAGGGATTTAGGGTTAGCGCCCAACATGAAAAGGGCTTAGAATATTTAGTAGAACAACGTGTTGAGGCCGTTTGATAACTTTCTATTTTTGGCTGAAAACCAAGAGTTCTAGTAGGATTGAACGACTTCTATAAATAGTAAGTTTACTATTTATAGTAAGTTGCGTTTTCTAGGAGTTTTAGTTGGAGTTGGATTCTGATATTTTACCTAGGGTTAGTTTCCTATTTATATGCATTGTAATTCCGTTTTATTCATTTAATTATCAATAAATCAATTAGTTGGAATTAAAAACCTTTTTTTTATCTTTGATTTCTTCTCGTGGATTCGAGAAACTATCGGTTAGGGAGACGGTGATCGACCTACCACGTCCTCCCTGTGTCACTGAATGAATGAACTTGTGGAATGAGTGAAGGAATGAATTTGTGGAATGAAATGAAATGAATGAACTTGTGCTTAAAATGAAATTAATGAATTTAAGGTAAAATATGCGTTATATCCATGCCATCCATTCATTAGTAGAGATTATTTTAGGGCATGGACCCAAATGAGGTAGATTTAAAGCTTAAGTGGACCACACAACAAAAAACATTGGAAATTAAACACTAACCATATAAATGTTCTTCCAGTGATGTGGCTCACTTGAATTTTGGATATGTGTCATTTTAAAAGGTGTGTCCTCCAAATGAGAGGACGAAATGGATAAGACATATACATCATGGTGGGACCCACGGAGTATCGTCTCGTTTTTCAGTGTAAAAAATTATTATTTTTGTATTCATACAGCCCCCAAATAGCTTTAGTAAATAATAAATATTGCATAAGGTAAAATACACTACAAATACAATGAAATGTATTATTTTAAACAAGATGCCTCCTAAATGGGTAAAATACACTACAAATGAGATGAATGAATTTGTGCTTGAAATGAAATAAATGAACTTGAAATGAACTTGTGGAATGAAATGAATGAAAGCGTGGACTTGTTGAATTCTGTTCGTGTTTGGCCAAACTTGTACATAAGGTGAGCTAATTTTAGTATTGGTTGTTGTATGTATTATCCATGAATTTCATTACAAGATGGCTCCTAAATGGGCACGATCCATTGATGACATTCGTACTTCAGATCTATACCCATCACATCATGACGACGCTGTAGACCTCGGGTTGACGCAGACAGGCTCGAGTATCCCTTCCGATTAGAGATTTATACCCACTGCTGGTGAGAAATGACATATATTTCTATGTGCATGATATTGAAATAATGAATTTTAATTAATCTCTTATAAACATCTTTTATAGGGTCTGCAGACACAGCACCCAGACGTGTGCGTGGTAACACACATCTCGAGGACCTCTGGAACAGGGCCCCAGAGGATCCTCTGCTGATAGTCTCGCTGAACAGAAGTGGGCAGTCATTTAACGATGTGGCCTAGAAACTTGGCCAATTCTTGGGGATCGCTGTACGGAAGCCACGGTACTTCCCCCTCTCCTATCCTGATTAGAGGAAGCTGTCTGACGAGCACAAAGAGGTTGTTTGATAAGCAATTCAGGTAGATTAGTTAAATTTTTTTTTCTAATCGGTTAAATTTTATTATAATCTGTCAAAGAATACCTATCTTAACAGTTGCTTTCTAAATGCGGTGTAGGAAAGGTTTGATGTCCCTCCTGGAGTTAAGCAATGAGTTATGGAATCATTGAATAAGAGATAAAATGATTACAAGTCAGAACTAAAGGCAAACCCACTTTACATCTCGTGAGCATAATCCGGTTGAGGCAAATAGGAACTGCCCACCCAATATGGATCAGGTGGAGTGGGATTGGCTGGTTGACTTTTGGACTAGTGATGTGGGGAAGGTAAGAGTAATAACTGTATATAATTTCATTTAAATGTATATATGAACAACATATTATATTATATTGTTTACTAAAGTTTCTTATTTAATGTAAATGAAATTGAAAAAAAATAAAGCAAACCGTGAGAAGTAGGGTCTTCCCCATACCTGTGGCACATCTAGCTTTGTGAGAAAATACGTTGAGGTAAATTTGGGTGACCAATAAACGTATAATTTTTTCATTTATCAACAATTTAATATTTTATACTTGTTAATAGGTCGAGAAGGAGACCGAAGCAGAGCCCTCCTACGTGCAGATGTTTACGATTACACATGCACATAGGGATGGGACGGTTATAGATTAGGCTTCGGCATATCTGATTGTAAGTATATGTGTCAAACTTAAAATTATTTTTATTTTTATTTATTATTTTTATTTTTTTGAATCGTGTTAGTATTGAATATATTTAATTTGTTACAGGATGAGATGACGACGAGAGAGTCCCAATTGCTAGAGGGCTCTCAGAGTAGCACAATCAGGAATGACGTATTCTCCTAAGTCATGAGAGAAGATGGCCATGACTGTGTGAGGACGATGGAGGCAGGAGTTACTCCCTCCAGATTGTGGGGTCTCCCACCCTTTATTGCTTAGTACAGGGATCAGGTTGCAAAGCAGAGTCAGGCTGTCGCTAAGGCATGTTGAGAGGTCGCTGAGGCAAATCAGAGGGCCAACGAGACGAACGAGAGGGTCACTTTCTTACGAACCTTTGTGGAGGCGCAGCTTCAGGTGATGTTGTAGTACATAGTCCGGCGTTTGGGCGGTCCAGTCAACATGGAGGAGATACTACGAGTGACTAGTAGCGGCGTTCCTTCGACTGATCATACCAACGCTCCTCCACACGATGCTCCTCAGCCTGATTCTTGAGCTGCCCCGCCATATTTTTTTATTTTTTATGGATGTTGTATACTATAACATTTTTGTATTTGTATTTTATTTTATTATAAGTTTTAGATGATGTATTATTTTTTTATTATATGTGATTGTGTTTTTTTAAAATTTTCTCCATTTATATATTTTTTAATTATATGTTAATTGTGATTATCAAGTTCTTAAACAGGTTTTCTAGGAGCCAACAAATAAAATTTACATGACAAAAAGTATATTATATAGAAGATATATCCGTCACTATAGTAAATTAAAAATTTAATAGCGGCGGATATTTCCGCCGCTTTAAATATAGTGACTATAGTTTTGTCAGCTTCATACATCATTACAGTGGAGGATACATCCGCTGGTGTAAACCAAATTTAATGGCTGATTTAATTCGCCTCTATAAGTCAATTTATCGGCGAATATATTCGTTGCTAATATATCATTTAGCAGCGGAAACATCCGTCTCTGAATAAACATATAGTGGCAGTTTTTTTATTCGTCGTAAGATTCATTCCCGTTAAATTCACTGCTATATTGTTTTATATGTTGGGAATAGGGGCGCCGGTAGCGAAAGCGGAAGTCGAACAAAACAACACCACTGCAGTATATAAGATCAAATGAGAAACACAATGCAATCACATCACATAAGCATTCAACCAGAAGAGAATCTGAATTTACATGGAAAAACCCCTTAACGGGTAAAAAGTCATTGCACAAAGAGATTCACTATGATAAACAAAAGATTACAAAGATTGACAGCCCACAAGTAAGGAAAATCGAGAAAACTCAAGCTCTCTCCCTCTCAAAACACTCTCCCCTCTCCCTAATGCGATTAGGAAGCCTTGGACACCTTAGGATTGCTCCTAATCCTGAATTCATGTCATATATATAGCAAGCAACCTGGAATTAGAAACATCTTATGCATAATTGCGTAATGCGTAAGAAAAATGCGTGCACAGTCGACCGGTCGGACCTTACACAAAACACTCCAGAGAAAATCACACATCTACCTCACCTTAGACCTGTCGCCCGACCTGTTTAAGCTCCCTTCAGACCTGTCGCCAAACAGGTCTAGTGTGAGAGAAAACAGTCCAGCGCCTTTTGTGCATCTAGGCCATAACGAGCAAACCGGTTGCCCGACCGGTCTAAGCATCTAAACCGTGCTTTTTGAAGGCTCTCCAACAATCTCCACCGAGGCTTCAAACGTCGAATTAAACCATCCTTGCTTCGTCATCTCATCTTCATTATAGCTCCACTGCTTCTCGTGCCTCCATCAACCTTAGCCTTGCACTTTCATGCCCTTTTCCACTCTTCTCATGTGGCCCTTAGGCACTTGCCATATACGAGCAATCGTGGATCCTGCTGCTGATCCCGCAGCTCCACCGTGAATTGTGCTCCTGATTAACTTGTAAAATGGCCACACCTCCTGTACCTACACACAAGTGCCCCCTTCATCACTTAACAACAACAATCGCGGCTGATGAAAGTGCACCCTTTCGTCTTGAGTGCACTAAGAGAGATCACATTCATCTTCATCTTGGGGACATGCTTCACAATTTTCAGGACTCGTTCGATCCCATTGAACATCCTGATGCGCACTGTACCAATACCCATACCTCATGAGTGTAGCCATCGCCCACAAATATCGATTTACCACCATACTTCCTGTATGTCATGAATGAACTCCGGTCAGGACAAACGTGACATGAAGCTTTTGAATCTAAGATCTACTCTCTACCGTGAGATCTCTTGCCAGATGTAGACACCCCACCTTCGGTTACACTGTTGGTAGAGATAGCTGGAAGAATGGAGGACCATACCCCCAAATCCCAAGTCCAAACTCAGCCAAACTCACCCTTGTAAGCCCCAATCCGTAGCCCAACTCAAGCCTGAACCCAGTCAACCCAGTCCTAAACAGTAGCCTGAAAAACCCCCCATAAGAAAAGCCAGTCAAAAATCCTAAAAAAGTCAAACTCACTGAGTCAACCCACTGAGTCAACCCGCTGAGTTAATCCGTTGAGTTAACCCGCTAAGTCAACTCGTCGAGTCAAAACACTGAGTCAACCCGTCGAGTCAACCCGCTGAGTCAAGTCACCGAGTCAACCCACTGAGTCAACTCACTGAGTCAACCCACCGAGCGAAACAGCAGCCCCGAGGGAGCGACCATACCTCGCTGGAAATCGAGGAGTGGCCGTACGGGCGGCCCACAGCGGGCCGCCCAAAATTATTTACGAGCTCTGCCACTGCCCGCTGTTATAAATACCCCCCTCCCCTTCTCATTTCAACAGAGCAATCCGGCTAGAGAGAGCCCGTCCGTTCGAGTCTCCTTCTCCACCCTTTAGCCCATTTTTCCACCAAGGAGAGCCCAAGTGAGGAGAGCCTAGCCCTGGTCCAGCCCAGCCTGACCACTGGTTCAAGTCTCCCAAGCCATCCAAGTCTTGATCCAGCCACTCGAAGTCAACCCTTGCGACACCTCCGTCCATCTAGCTACTCTTTTTCCAGCATCATCTCATTTGCATCTAGCATAACTGCAACATTTACTTTTCTTCCAACCCCCCTGCTTCACTGCAAGCACCTTGATTATTCAAGCACACTGTATATGTCTTAAATTAAGCACCTGTCAGTTCGAGCGTATGCTCTGGGCTTGCCCGTTGTTAGAACCTGCCCATCAGAAACTCTTACTGTTCAGACCTGCATTCATGCTTCACTATAAAGCACCTTGATTATTCAAGCACACTGCATACGTCTTAAATTAAGCACCTGTCAGCTCGAGTGTATGCTCTGGGCTTGCCCGTTGTTGGAACCTGCCCATCAGAAACTCTTACTGTTCAGACCCGCATTCATGCATCATGTCATCTATGAGAATGTACGAGGATTAAAACAGACTTTCAAGTATTAGTTCGATTCTGTGAAGTAGAGACCGTACTTCGGTACGGGCAGTGTGTGGGGTGCTTAACCTCTTCCCACCCTGTAACCGTGATCCCTTACCTCGAATCTCTGGCCGCAGATCAATAGGAGTCATTTTAGAGAAAGGAATCTTCGGATCCCCTTCTCTAACGTTTCTACGGGGTCTAGCCGACTGTAGATTCGAAGTAACTAGCTAGTGGCGACTCTGGTCTTATATAAACTCATTTGACACATCCAGTTTAGACACGACTACCAAACAAAGCCCTCGAGAACGAGGCAAGCCAGTGGCACAAACGGCGATTCGCACTCACGCATCCTCCTCTCCTTCTTTTCCCGAAAGGGGAAGGGACGAGAACGTCGTGTGGGGGGCGCGAAACGGCGAGGGTCCACAGAATGACGACTCTGCTGGGGATGAGCTAGTCCCACTAGTTGTGATCCGACTTGAAAAACAGAATCCTTTCCGTACTTGAAAGTCATTAATCCTCATACAATCTCATCTGCATAGCATTCTTCGCAAAAAAAAAAAAAAAATCCCAAAACCAAAAAAAAATAGAAAATCCCAAAACTCAAAAAGAATAGAGTATAGTCCTCACCATTGCGCCTCCTCGGGCTCAACGTGTTCTGAAACAACTTCCCTTCCGCAGCATAATCCGCACTCGGGCACAGCAAGCCATGTCCGACCACGAAGAAGAAACTCATCTCTTCCCTGCTCTTGAGATGACCGAAGCGCAACCTCCAGCGCAACAGTCAATTGAGAATACGCCAATCATACAAGAATTGGCACAAGGAGTGAGAGCAATGCAAGAAATGCTCTTGCAATTCATGCAAGCACAAGCCACCGCAGCAGCCAACAATCAGGTTGGCCCAGTTCAGCAATCTCAGCAGCCATGCCGGATCCTTCCTGCCTCCAGTTTAAATCAAGTACAACCATAAGAATCTGCCCAAGACTACCAACAGAAGCCGTCTCAGCCCTTCGTTATGGGGCATCCTCCTCAATACCTTCCTGCGACGACAGAGCCATCTCAGAGCATTCCCATCGCATGGAATTCCAGTCAGCTTCCAGTCAATCTTGCAAACAACAGTCTCAGTAGATCTCAGCATGTCCCCGCCGATGGGACACCTTTTCAATTTCAGCACATCCCCGCTGAGGGGAATTCAATTCAATTTTCAGCAGCAGGGACAGCACTGGCGAATGCCCACAATGGGGGTCAATGTCAAGCCCACGTCAATCAGCGGACAGTGGCGAATACCCAACAAGGGGGTCACTTCCCAGCATCTCAGCCTCCTACAAACAGGAGCACTTTTCAATTCCAGCATATCCCCGCCGATGGGATCCCAGTTAATTTTCAGCAATCTTCAATTCAGCAAACTCCAGTTAATTTTCAGCAATCTTCAATTCAGCAATCTCCAGTTAACTTCCAGCGAGTTCCAGTTCAACCTTCAGTACAGTCTCCAGTTCAGTTGCAATCCTTTCAAGCACAAGTTCATCCGAATCCAGTTCAATCATCGAATCAACTTCAGCAACCCACGGTTGCTTTTCAGCAAGCACATAGGGTCGAAGACATCGACCACTATGCCGAAGAAGAACGTGCCTTACTGCAAGAGGCACTAGTCGCTCGAACGGATCACTCAGGACTGGACGAGTTGCGGGAGCAGTTCCAGATCTTGCAAAATCAGCTTCAGCGATAGCAAGGAATCGACTTACCTTCGACCAAGTTCAGAGACTTGTGTCCTTTCCCAAACGTTCAAGTACCTCAAAACTTTGAGGTTCCAAAATTCAAAAGATACGATGGCAGCGGTTGTCCCACAGCACATCTCAAGGCCTTCTATGGAGAACTGAGCGCAATCTCAGGAAATGAAGGGGCCCTCATTCGCTTGTTTCAAAAATCCCTGAAGGGCGATGTCCTAGATTGGTACACCTCATTGGACTGCCACCGCATCAGGACATGAGAACAGCTTTCTCAGGCCTTCGTCGACAGATTCGCATACAACCTCAACATGGCACCCAGAAGAGCTGACCTCGCGGCTCTCAGGCAAAGGAGTGATGAAACACTATCAGCTTATGTGGGACGTTGGTGAGCTATGGCAGCCAGAATGCGGACACCTATAGACGACGAAGAACAAATCTCCATGATTGTTCATTCAACATATCCGGGCATATCTGGATATCTCATCTCGCATCCATATGCGAACTTCTCGCAGCTGATCCGTGCTGGAGAGCAAGTTGAAGCAGGGATCCGTGCCGGGACAATCTCCCCATGGCCTCATCAAGCCACTCCAGTCAAGAGGAACAGAGTGGAAGGAAGACCCATCGGATATGGGAATGGAAACCACAGCGGTTCTCCTCCCCGCCCGACAGAGGTAAACAACATTAACACCACTGCTCAGGGTAATCAATATGCTCCCCCACAGGGACATCAACAGCATCAGCAGAATTAAATTCAGCATCAACTTCAGAGGTATCAACCACGACTAAATCCGCAACCACAGCCACAACCACCTCGACAGCAGCAACAGTTCAGAGGAAATGGTCAGTACCCATACCAGAACAGGCAGAATTACAGGGAGCTCAGGAAGTTCACCCCACTTACTCAGCCACTTAGTCAAGTCATGACTATGCTGGTACAAAAGCAGTTACTCACTCTGATGGCACCTAGGCCTCCTCCTCATCCTCTGCCTCCAAACTACCGAGAAAATGAGTACTGTGCCTACCATCAAGGACGTGGCCATGCTACTGATCGATGTTTTACTCTGAAGAATGCCATACAAGATCTGATTGATGACCGCAAGATTGTCATCTCGGTCCCTGGGACTCCTGCAGCAGCTTCCACCAATATTCTTCAGAATTCTCTACCTAAACATTAGACGGATCCCAGTTCATCTCGAGGCCCCACCGTCAATAGCATAGAAGAAGAAGAACGCCTCGATCGCTTCTTCTCCCCCATCCATACCATTCATGCCTACACTTATGGGCCGACAAGTCCTCCAACGATCATGCAAGGGGCAAGTCCCTTTCCTCCTCCAGTCCTCGAGCCAGTAGTACTCGAAGGAGCACTTCCATATGATGTACCAGTTGTTCAAGGGGCACCTTACAACCATTCATGCTGGGAACCAGTCGTCCTGGAAGGAGCACAATCATACATCGAGCCCACATATGAACCTGTCATCTTGTAAGGGGCAACTCTAGAACAATCCAATCCGTAATGGAGGGATTATACTCATCAGCAGCAAGAACCCATTGTTTTGGAAGGAGCTCCTCTAGTCGAGCCAGTTATATTGCAAGGGGCAAATCCCGAAGGCGTGTCAATCACACTACGGCAGCTGGGACGAACAGAGAAACCTCCTGCCATATCAAGAGGACCAGTATTCAGTCCATGGGAGCCTCCTGCTCCAGGAACGGTCAAGCCAAGACCATGACCTTATGTGGTCTATGAAGATAAGCCTCGATATTACCCCTTCAGCACAGGCAACAATGTAGTCCTCAAGGCAAAAGCTCCATACGAGGAAGATCTGGTACCCACACCAGCACCATTGCAAGAATCGGTGGTCCTAGAAGGCAAAGGTGAGGAAAGTTATAAAGAGGTCCCATGGCACTATCCAGAATGCGCGGAAGTGGGAAATATGAATCCCAATGGGCGTTGCATCTGAAGAGATAATCAAAACAGAGGAGATCCCAAAGGCGCTCTCTCAGGCCTCGGTAACAAAAATGAAGCCGCATACGATGTGGCGACTCAGCTCAAGTCAATCCCTGCTCAAATCTCAGTATGGGAGCTACTCTGCACATCTCGCATACACCGAGAAATGTTTGCCAAAACCTTGAACGATGCCCACGTCTCCTCCGATACGGCACTAGAGATGATTGCATTGATGATTAGACAACTCCTGGCTCCGCGCGCCATCACCTTCACAGACAATGAGTTGCCACCAGAAGGACGAGATCATGGGCGATCCCTCAACATAACCTTATGATATAAAGACCTCTGCGTCCCACTGGTCCTTATCGATAATGGCTCAAGCTTAAATGTCTGCCCACTTAAGACTGCGGAACGTCTGGGAATCAATCCTTCTGCATTCCGACCCAGCACCATATGCGTCAGAGCATTCGACAACACCCGCCGATCAGTGGAAGGGGAGGTCGACATAGAGGTACAGATAGGTCCGGAAGTCTGCACCATCACATTCCAAATCCTGGATATATCAGCCTCTTTCAACATGCTGCTCGGACGGCCTTGGCTGCACAAGGTTGGAGCTGTGCCATCAACCATGCATCAACAGGTGAAATACATCTGTGGAAATCAAGTGATCTCTATTCATGCAGAAAAAGAGCCCATCATTCCTTCCAATGCTGCTGCCACTGAACCAGACATCCCGGTCATCGATATCCAGCACTCTGAAGAAGACATCCCGTTTCACAGTTTCGAATTCGAGACTGTGAACTCTATCGCCAATCCAGAACCGATAAGGGTGGACCGTGTCTTTTCGCCGGCAGAACGTCTGAGCCTCAAATACCGAATGAAGAATCATTTCAAGTCTAGAAAGGTACCGCTGATATATAACCAACGCAAATGGGGACTTGGATACAAGACAGTCTTCATGGATAAAAGAAGGAAGAAATTTCGGTGCTCACCCATCCAATTCGTCAAGCCAGGAGAACCTTGCAAAGATCCAGGAGGGAATCAACCGACTGCACTACACAAAGGCCTCCCGATGAGCCTAGTTTGGGCCACGTGGCCCCCCATTCGATGGGATCAGATTCTCGAACCATCTAAGCCTCCAGAGGAAGAAGGAAATGATGAAGATGAAGAAGGAAGTCAAATACAACAGCTTCAGTACCAGGTTACTCTGATACCTACTCCCAACCAGGGGCACAACCTGCCCACTTTAGCATCAATCAACCAGGGGCACAACCTGCCCACTTCAATTCCAGCCAGTCAGGGGCACAACTTGCCCATTTCAGCATCAATCAGTCAGGGGCACAACTTGCCCATCTTAGCATCAATCAGCAAGGGGCACGACTCGCCCATCTCTGCAGAGTCAACATCATCAATCATCAGCCAAGGGCAGAAGTAGCCCATCCATTGGACCAAGAAAGGGAAGTGGCCAGCCCTAGATTGGTCTGATGTCCAGATTCCAAACTCATGTCTAGCCATGGAACCAGACGAACTGCAATGCGAAGTAAGTGATCCGGGAGGGACTGAGTACGACTCAGATCTCGAACCCGACCAGTGAGAAATCATGGTCATTGGGCCAGACCATGATTCTTCGCCCAAATCATCAACCCCCACCTCTTCAGGGGAGGAAGTGTGAGGTCCTGAATGGTCTTCCGTTCCCCTAACTTTTGAATCAGCCAAAGAGCCATCTGAGGGCTCTAGCTTCCAAAAAAAACGCCTGTTTAAGCAGCGACCGGAACTTTGGAACAAGTTGGGCTCAATCATGGTCTGCAATGCCTGCTTGTTCAAAGTCCCGTGAATTTCAAAAAGCCAAAAAAATAAAAAACTTTCAAAAGCCAAAAACATCTAGCATTTCCATTTCAGAAAAATCTCAAAAACCAAAAAACATTTCTTTTCCTGCATTCAGTAGTGTGCCAAGTTCGTCTAAAGAGTCACATGATTTTGAAGTCGAATCATATGATTTCGACATCGAATTAGACTTCGAGCTCATGGGTCTGGACGAAGCTCGGGATGAGGAAGATGATGATTCGGCTCTCGAACTAGAGGATCTCCTCAAAAAGTTCGAATCTAAAGCCAATGTTGTAGCCGATGATTTCGAGATAGTAAACTTGGGGACACTTAAGATCCCTAGGGAAGTATGCATTGGAAAATCGTTGCCACCTGAGATGAAACAGAAAATGATAGAGTGCCTAGCTCCAAGATTGTCCAACTTCGCGTTCTCATATGAAGACATTCTAGGGCTTGATGAAGAGCTCGTTATACACCATCTACCAACCAAGGCAGATATGAAGCCAGTGAAACAGAAACTTCGAAGAATGAAGCCAGAATGGGCCCTGAAAGTCCGAGATGAAGTCATCAAGCAATACAACGCAGGATTCTTGGTAGTCTCCAACTACCCTGAATGGCTCACCAACATCGTACCGGTACTAAAGAAGGATGGCAAGGTTCGAATGTGCATCAACTTCCGAGATCTCAACAAAGCCAGTCCTAAAGACGACTTCCCCTTGCCACACATCGACACTCTGGTGGACAATACTGCTGGATACAAGGTCTTCTCATTCATGGACGGGTTCTCAGGTTACAATCAGATCAAGATGGCAATAGAAGATCGTGAGAAGACATCGTTTATCACTCCTTGGGGAACCTTCTGTTACAGGGTAATGCCGTTCGGTCTGAAGAACGCAGGAGCAACATATCAGCGAGCAATGACAGCACTATTCCACGACATGATGAACAAAGAGCTTGAAGTATATGTGGACGACATGATCGTCAAATCTCGCACAATTGAAGGACACTTTGAAGATCTGAAGAAGTTATTCAACAGATTAGAAAAGTACAAGCTCCACCTCAACCCTCAGAAATGTGTCTTCGGCGCAATGGGAGGTAAGCTCCTCTTCTTTATGGTAAGCGAGGACGACATCAGGGTCGACGAGACCAAAGCCAGAGCAATCATTGAGATGCCCCCTCCTAGAACAGAGAAAGAAATCCGTGGCTTCCTCGGCAGAATCCAATATATCAGTCGCTTCATCGCACAGCTCACACCTATTTGCGAGCCCATTTTCAAGCTCCTTCGAAAGAACGTTCCAAAAGAATGGAATGATGATTGCCAAGTCGCCTTCGATCGCATCAAGAAATATCTCATGAATCCTCTAGTCCTAGTGCCGCCCACTCCTGGACGTCCACTGTTGTTATACATCTCGGTAGCAGCAGAAGCCATCGGCTGTATCCTCAGCCAGCACGATGAGACCGGGAAGAAGGAACAAGCAATATACTATTTGAGTCGAAAGTTCACCGACTACGAGACCAGGTATTCCCCGATCGAGAAGACTTGCCTCGCCCTAGTCTGGGCAACTTAGCGACTCCGTCAATACATGATTGCATTCCCTATTCTCCTCCTTGCTCACATGGATCCGCTCAAGTACCTGTTCGAGAAACCGGCACTCACTGGAAGGATAGCTAAATGGCAGCTACTCCTGTCTGAGTTCGACATCACCTATGTCACTCAGAAGGCAATCAAGGGACAGGCCCTCGCCGATCATCTTGCGGCCCACTCCCTCCTTGATTATCAACCGCTTAAGACATTCTTCCCTGATGAAGATCTCTTGGTCATTGAAGAGGAAGAAAAGAAGAAAAAAGATGAGTGGACGTTATTCTTCGACGGCGCAGCAAATTCTAAAGGGAGTAGTATTGGAGCGATCCTCTACTCTCCAGATGATGTCCCTATTCCCATCTCAAGGCGCATAGCATTCGAGTGCACCAACAACATGGCAGAGTACGAAGCATGCATCGCTGGCTTAAGGGAAGCCATAATCTTGGGCGTCAAGAAGCTACGAGTATTTGGAGACTCACAGCTTATCATCAATCAGACCAATGGTGAATGGAAAACTAAGGACGAGAAGTTGATACCATGTCATGTGTATCTTGAAAATTTGATCGAGGAGTTCGAAGAAGTCACCTTCTCATACATGCCCAGAGCCAAGAACCAGTTTGTAGATGCTCTCGCCACACTTGCATCAATACTCGAGATACCAAAAGGAGCTTCAGAATGGGAGCTCACAGTCGAAATTCAAGATGAACCTGCTTTCTGCCTGCAAATAGAAGAAGCCGAAGCTGTCCCTGACAAACCCTGGTATGCCGACATCAAGCAATATCTCGAAACCCAAGAGTATCCAGAGTCAGCAACAGCAACAGATCGCCGAACCATCCAGCGTTTGGCCGGCCAGTTCACCATCAGTGGCGAAGTTCTTTACAAGTGATCCTATAATCACATCCTCCTTCGATGCGTCAATGAAATAGAAGCTGCAAAGATCATGAAAGAAATACACGAAGGAATCTGTGGCCCACACATGAACGGGCACATGATGACAAAGAAGATTCTACGACTCGACTACTATTGGCTCACCATGGAGACAGGCTGTTGCCAGCACGTCAGAAAATGCTTCAAGTGTCAGGAGCATGGGAATTAAATCCATGCCCCCTCATCAGAATTATACAACCTGACCACCCCTTGGCCCTTCTCCATGTGGGGACTCGACATCATCGGCATGATCAGCCCCAAAGCATCAAATGGTCATGAATACATACTTGTGGCAGTCGACTACTTCACCAAGTGGTAGAGACAGCCTCCTACACCACGATTGCAGCATCTCAGGTGATCAAATTCATGAAGAACAACATCATATGCTGGTATGGAATCCCCAATGCTATCATCACAGATAATGGGACCTCGTTTGTCAACAAGAAGATGGATGACTTCCTCAGCAAATTCAAGATCCAACGTCATCGATCAAGCCCCTACCATCCCCAGATGAATGGTGGGGTAGAAGCCGCAAACAAGACAATCGTCAGGATACTCGAAAAGATGGTCGTGACCTATCGAGATTGGTCAGATATGCTCCCATATGCACTTTGGGCCTATCGAACGTCTGTACGGTCTGCTACGGGCGTTACTCCTTTCGAGCTTACTTATGGAATGGAAGCAGTTCTACCAGTCGAGGTGGAAATACTATCGCTACGAGTGTTACTCGAAAGCGGAATTGAAGAAGGAGAATGGCAACGGGCCAGATTTGATCAGTTGCAGCTAGCAGATGAAAAGCGCATGCGTGCACTAAGTCATTCATAGTGCTATCAGAAAAGGATCGCTCGGGCTTACAACAAGAGAGTCCGAAAAAGAAGTTTTAAGGTAGGCGACATGGTCATGAAGAAGATTCTACCATCGCACCTTCCGGATCCCAGAGGAAAGTTCAAACCCTCGTGGGACGGACCGCTGATCATTAGAGAAGTACTTCCCGGAGGCGCCCTCCGACTCACCAGCATGAGAGGGGTGGATCTTCCTGAGCCAACCAACGCCGACAACGTAAAGATCTTTCACGGGTAAGCCATTCTGACCTTGTCAAGAGTTACTTTAATAGAGCTGAAGTCAAGAGGTCAAAGCTGAGACCTCTGAGAAATCATTTCCGTCCACCAACAAGTGTTTCAAATAAGGGGATTCAAAAAGAGAGAAATACAAAAAAAAAAGAGAAAAAGAATATAAAAGAAAAAAAATAAGAAAAGAGAAAAAGGAAGCCAAAGCAAGGCACCCAAGAAAAAAATCAACTCAAGAAGAAACACAGTCATCCATCCATTCATCTCAGAAGGTTGATAGTAAAGACCGACAGCTCTATCATTGTAACCTAGAATAAGGGCTGAAAGACTGCCATCGGCCGGCAACGACGGATTCCCGACCTCTAGCCGCCGCAGTTATCCAAAGATTCAGAGAAAGAAAAAAGATAAAAAGAAAATGTGTACCTAAACAAAGAGGGCGGAGTGAAAACTCGAAAGGGCGCTCCGAGTAAAAATAGTGGGCATACAGCGGACTTGGTGAAAACCCGAAAGGGCGCCAAGGGTAAAAACAGCATAGCTGCTAAGGGGCAGGCAAGATCAAATACCCGGGACGTGGTGAAAACCCGAAAGGGCGCCACGGGCAAAAATGACGGGAAAAGGCTGGCTGTAGTGAAAACTCGAAAGAGCGATACAGGCAAAAATGGCTCAAATGAAAAAAGAAAAAAAATGAAAAGTGCAGGTACCAAGAAATCAGATAGTCCAGATCGGTTCAAGCAGTCACAGTTCAAGAACAATAAGAAGTGCAGTCAGGAGTGAAGAGCTCTGCAAATTCTGACAATCTCAAGAGGTAGTAGTTTCCGTTACCTACACCCCTAGGGAACTAAAGGATCACTCAAGTCAAATCTCGAGACATCGGTCAAAGCATTGACCGAGCCCCAGTTCTGATTCCTATATCCCGACACAAAATCCAGATACACACTCACAAGACAACTCATGGCACAATAGATTCTCAAAAAGTTTTCTTCTTTTTTTTTTCATTAAAAACATCATATTTCTTTTACACATATCATGTCGTCTTTTTCAAAAAATACAAAAAAAAATGCATCATCACCAATCATATATGCAAAAAAGGAATGTGCAGGTGGCCAACACAATCAATCTCTACCCTCCTCCTCGGCCACATCAGGTAAATCTTCTGACTCATAAAAAGAGAACCTCTCTCTCAACCTACTCACCTCCATACGCAGGTAATGCGCCTCATCGAGCTCAAGGATACGGATTGCTGCCTCCTCATCAGACAACCTCTGATCGGCATCCAATCTCTTCGACATCATCTCACAATGATACCGAAGTGCAGAAATCTCAGACAGCAGATGGCCATGAGTAGCCAAAAGGAAGCAAGGATCAATGAATGGGCGTTCCTCAAAAGGTTCATATGAACCAGATGAAAAGCCAGCATCTCCAAGGATATCCTGCTCATCCTCATCAACAGTCTGGTGCCAGCAAGGGATACGTCGATACAAAGATTGCTCAGCAATCCAGTACTGATAAGGGGCGGTCGCCATCGAAAAAGTCCGTAGCTCAAAACCCAGCAAATCAGCAGTCAAGTAACTCGCCCAAGATCCATCAACCCGGGTCCTAAAGTCAGAGGATCTAGATGGAAGTGCTCGACGCCCGATACCCGTGAAAGCAAAAAGAGGAACATCCTGCTCGTACCCAAACTGCCGCAGGAACCGAATGGGATGATAAGAAAAGTAAGATCGAAAGCCTACCAACATCAGAGGAAGGCGATGTGCATCGCAAAGCACTGGAGGAAGTGAAAGCCAAGACGACTCCCAACGAACATTCCAGTCCCGAAGTTCAGCAAATATCCTGCGATACAAGGGCTCGCTCATCCTAGCTGTATGAGGAAGAAACTCCATGATATAACACATAATGTCAGAGCTAGGAATGCCAGGAAGAGGTACAGGAACGGTCAAAGAAAGACGCTCCCATAGCCAGACCTGATCACAAAAAGGAAAAGAAGTTCAGCTAGAGCCAAGCAATTCCTAACAAAGCAAGAAGAAAAAGGTGTATAAAAGATACCTGAAGAAAGGCACAACAGCCGCGAAGGACACGAGTACGGCCCAGGGCGCAGTCGGTCAGCCCATTAAACAGCTCGGCCAAGATGAGAGAAATGATCCCCTGCCGCCGGATAGCTCGGCTCATCACCTTAAAAAGCAGAGGAGTCTGGGACCTGCGCCATCCCGAGAACAGTACTTCAGCTATCAAGCAGAACATCAATGCGTTCCGAGCAAAGGTGGAATCGGCTACACTCCGAAGACCCGAAAAAAGATCATACAGTAAGTTCAAGGAGAACACTACAGCATCCTGGCCGGCAGCTGCAGGCTGAACAAGATGGGATCCCGAACCAGTTCTGCGGTGTGGCAGCCTTCGGCGATGTCTTCGGCGAGAAATACTGAGTACAATCCCAAGGTAGGCCTGTCAAACGTGCAAGCTCCTCCAAAGAGGGTCCCATCTCCATATCGTTGAACGCGAACAAGTTCAACGAAGGGACCCAGTCAATCAAGGCAGGTCCAAGCATCCTCCAATCAATATCAACCCTAGCCATATGGATCAGACTGCTGAAGCCATAGGAATCCAAATCCTGAATCTCATAAGCTGACAAACCATCAAGCCAAGCAAGCAGCCGTGGCGAGCAAGAAGGACGAGGAAGCAGCTGACAAGTCCTCACTGGCACCCCCTCCAGAACAAAAGGCCCAGAAATCAATGATGACTCATCGAGGATTGGAAGGTTGACAGGCGAAGGAAAAGGAAAAGCTGGAACCTCTGCAGACTCGACAGCCCCTGACCTGCCCTTAGTAACGGCTATGTCTGATATAGTCGCATCACTATCTGAAACTGTCATAACCTCAGCCGCATGAGAAGACTCGCCCACCTCATGAACGGAGTGCGCAAAAGACCGACGATCAGGAGAAGGACGATACTCTCCATCAAAAGGGCTACCAGCGAAGATCACGCCACACATCGTGGCATCCTGGCTAATCTAACCGTCGAAAAATGCATCTGAACCATAAAAAAGGGTCCCGGCAACCCCGATCGAAGAATCAACGGTCAGATCTGGACCTATGGCCCTCTCCAACAAGAAATCATGAATCCAATCATCATCCTGGCCGATCAAAGGGATCATCGAGGCATCCACACCATCCATCATCAGGGGGACATCATCAATGATCACATCAAGTCCACCCAAACGAGTATGCCGCACATCTCGGCCCTCATCAAGAGCATCCAAACCGTCAAAGGTATCATCTGAACCATCCATCCCATTTAGACAGGAGATCAGCCCATCTATGTTCATCATGGTCCCATCACCTCCATCAATCACATCATCCATGTGGCCCATGTTCAAGGGATGCATAGCCTCACCTATGTCCCATCCTCCCATCTCATCCATGCCATCCATTCCTCCCATAATGAAGGCCCCATTCAAATCAAAAATTTCAGCATGGTTGCCATTAATGGGGCCATTCAAAGCTCCACCAACCACCATCCCTAGTCCCTCATCAATGCCCCCAATTAATGCTCCATCTCCACCATCTACTAAAGAAAGCCCTCCATCATTAAAGCCTTCAACATTTTCTGAAGTGTGGGACCCACCATGGACAGCCCCCACAGCCCCTAAATCTCCACCATCCATTGCCCAAGAAAGGACAAAGTAGGAAGAAGACAAAATGAAGAGAAAGGACAAAGAGAAGAAAGGATTCATGGCTGAAATCGAACTTGCCAGTACAAAACAAGTGGGGACAGGAGCAGTGGACAGAAGAGAATGTCCGAACCAGAGCCAGCCCAGGCCGCATAAGAGGCGAGCCTTGGGCGGCCCGCTCTAGGCCGCCTGTACGGACGCGTTCCCTCTCTCTCCACGGGATTGGCTTCATGGTTCTTGGTAGGTGAGGCTGACAGTCCACATCAGCAGATGGCACCCTGAGGGCCGCCCAAGGCTCCAATCCCTTCCAGATTTCGATTAAGGTTGATCAAGATCATCTAGAAAGTGCCCCACCGTTCCAATCACGAAGCACTGCGGCCCGAATGGGTCTGATCAAGTCAAAAGAGGGAAATATGATCAAGAGGGGGCCACAAGCAATCCAAGTCATTCAGAAAATAGATCATCATGATCTAAATCATGGAAGAACCCACATGAGCAATCAAACAGCAAGATCAAAGGTCCGATCATCAAGAGAGATGGCCAGAATCCAAGATCTGATCATCAAGTGGACCCACAAGGCCAAGTTAAGCGATCCGAGACATTCAAGTCACCATCCACACCATGAGAAGCCTTCTTAGCCTCACAAATCATCAAAAGAGGCGCCCCGAAGTAAAGCCAAGGTCTCAGGTGGGCCCACAGGGCCGAATCTATCAATCTGAGCCATTCAAAGACTAGATAAACATGATCTAAACCATGGGAAAGCTCATACAAGTCACGAAACAGCAAGATCAAAGGCTTGATCATCAAGAAAGAAGGCCAGAATCCAAGATCTGATCATTAAGTGGGCCCACAAGGCCAATCAAGTAATCTGAACCGTTCAAGTCATCATCCATGCAGATAAGAAGGCTCATCCTCCACAAACCATTAAAGACTGAGTCAGAAATCAAAACATCCAGGCATCATCAAGAAATCTGAGAAGAATTAAGATTGTGTATTCATTCAGAAGATTTTGATACAAAGATGGGTAAAAGCAAAAGGAAAAAGGCCATCCATCATGTAAGCTGAATACAAAAGCAGGCTACAAGTCGCCAACATAGTCATCATCGTCCTTCCTCTCGTCCCGCTCCCGACGATAAAGATCCATCAAAGGAGCAGTCACCGACCCTCCAGCATATCTGTGACGACCCCCTGGAACATAGAGCGAAGGAAGCAGAGGCCCCTGGCCGTACAGCAAATACCACTCATCATAATCACGATCCGGGATCGTGAAACGAAATCCGGGCTGGCCCACGAGAGCCTCAGCTCTCTCATCAGCTGGGATCTGAGCAGCTGGAGGAGGTGCAGAACAAGGGACCCGAGCCACCCCAGTGACTTGCCGAAGCAACCTCTCACCCAGATACCACTGAAAAGATTCAGCGTTGGAAAGCATGATACGGAGACATGAAGCGTCATATGCCTCCACACGCTGGGGGGTGTAATAGAGAGGGAAGCTGGCATACGGCATCCGAGCGAGCTGCAGCAAATGAGGTCACCACGATCAGTTACAGTACAGCACGGGGGGTAAGGAAAGTAAGATACTTACATCATCAACGGTCAACCCGTCTGTGTCAGCGCGCCAATTGTCCCCAAAAACTCGGGAGTTTCGCTGACGGTTTTGTTGGTGCCAGTACATGTGGCGATACAAAGAGGGTTCAACATCGTCCCGCATCCTCGGCGCGAGATGGGAAAAATGGTCATAAAAGCAGGTCTGGGCAAAAAGCACACCTAATGATCAGAGAGAGAAAGAAGGCAAATGACCCCAAGGAAGGTGAATGAAGAAATACCTCGACGACAGGCCAAAAACCAGTGTAGGACCGGCTATTCCGACAGGTCTTATCTAGACCCTGAAAAATATGAGTCAGGATAGCCCCGTTCCAATTGTAGGGGTGGTGTAAATCCTCAACCAAGCGAAGAAATTTAGGATCGACCCTCTCATTGGCGTGGCATAGAAGGAAGGACCCGAAGGCGTAAGTGATCATGGCCCGTGCTTTGTGGAGGGCCTCTCGCTCGGTAGTGGGGATGACGGAGGCAAAAGTATTGTAGAACCATCGTATCTTCACTTGATGGCCTTGGAATTCACCCTCAGGTGGGACATCACCGACAAGCCGTAGCCAGTCAGTGGAAGTGATGGGAGCCAGAGAGCTGACTTGAGGAACAACTGTCCCATAAAACGGAAAGCCTATTTGCATATAAATGTCTAGGGGAGTTATTCCCCATTCACCACAAGGGAGCTGGAAGGTGTGGGTCTCATCCCGCCACCTCTCGCAAAGGGCCGCGAGCATCATGCGGTTGGCACTGTTGTTATGAAAACGTAAGGTGAGGAGGCCAGCAAAAGGAGTACCAGCCAATACTCATTCAAGCAAGGGCTATGGATCCTTCACCCAGTTGTCCCAGTGATCCCTAGTACCACGACCCTTGATAGCAGGAAGAGGTGGGTGCTCCATAGCCAAGGAACACATGTGGTCCCCTCGGCGGATGATGAAGGCAGGATCATCCTCATCAATCACTCAGCGACCTCTGGTACCATCCGCCATTGAATCCTACAAGCTTGGCAAGGTAAGTCCCTATCCCTTACCCGTTAAAATCCAAATTACCATCCAGGAAACCCATGGGATTGGACTCACATTTAAATGCAAGATCTAAAGTCCAACTCCATGTGTTACCTAGGATATGTGTTGGGCCCATTGAAGAAAGCAAGGCCCACCTTAAAGAAGGTTGCATGACATGCCTTAGGCAAGAAAAGTCCATCATCCAAGGACACATTTTGGACAACAAATGCACTCAAGTATCATGAGATCAACAAAGGATAATAATCCTACCTCACATGAGAACTCTCTCTTCAAAGTCCACATGTGGCCAAGAATTGGTCCACTTTTTATGCCAAGGCCATGATTCTCACTTAAGATGTTTCCATCTTTTTACACATGTACATGGACAAGTGGGAAATAGGAAGGAAATGGGCCCCCAAGAGCAACCCAAATGCCTCATCTCAATGGATTGAAGGGAGCACATAGCCCACTTGAAGAACATGAGGACCCATTCATGGGTTAACCATGGTGTTATAGGCAAAATGATGGAGATCAACTTAGCTACTAAATTGATTACGCGGACGCCCACTCGACTCTCGAGATCATTTGATTTAGAGTCGCAGATCGAGCAAATACGGAAGCGCCCATTTGACTCCCGAGATTACATGCTCGAGAGTCGCTGTTATAGTTAAAATAGCGAAGATCATCTGCTGGAGATAGACATCGCGAGCACCTTTATCCGACTATCGAGAACGTCTGTTCGAGGCTCGCATATTCTGAAGATATTCCGACCTCGCGAGCATCCTTATCCGACTATCGAGAACGTCTGTTCGAGGCTCACATATTCTAAAGATATTCCGGCCTCGCGAGCATCCTTATCCGACTATCGAGAACGTCTGTTCGAGGTTCTCTTCCTATCTTCCTCTTCAGGTTCTGATGCGCACTCGAGGCTCGTATATTAGGAAACCGATGCTCGACTACCAAAGCTTCAAGAAGTTGTGTTTTTCCTGCGAGCAGACCTTCTCACAAGTCGTTGAAAGGTGTTACATCTAAATGAGCGAGCACTTGGACTCGCGACCATCTTCCAACATGCGAACATCTCTCTCTGTGACGACACCCCTTAGCCTTCAGTACCAGTAGCCCGTATAGGCTGATTTTGGGCTTATCTTCTCTTATGGTTCCGAAACTCAAGGGATTGCTATCAAGTAACGTGATTGTCAAGACAAGTCATTGGGTTAGATCTCTTCTCTAAGGATAAGGATCTTATCCCACGAAATCAGCGGGATCTCGGTATCGTACACGAAATCAGCGGGATCTCGATATCTTACATAACAGATTGGACCCTTCCAGATCTATATAAGGAGAAGACTCCATTAAGATACAGGTACACAATATTCAATCCCTGGTCTCGTTTTGCCTGGTGATTCTTCTTCTTGCTTTGCCTGACTTAAGCATCGGAGGGCTAACGGCTGGACACCGGCCACCCTTAGTTGCTTTCTGTCTTCTTACAGGTCTGGCGGAGGAAATCCCTATTGGAGAGAAGGTGAACGACCGGAGGATCCTGTTACAAAATCTGACGTTAACAGTTTGGCGCCGTCTGTGGGAACGACTTGATCGTCAAAATCAATCGTTCTAACCACTGATCAAAACCTTTCTGCGATGCCTCCTAAAAAAGCTGTTCATTCTTCAACTTCAAGGCAGGCACCACCTCCGCCCGATGAGACGGAATCCATACCTGCTCTTCCACCCAGTTCGACGAATATCCCTCACGGAGCCCCAAATATGCCACCAGCAAACCCATTATTGGAGGCTTCTGAAAATCAAGACGATGTCCTATGTTTCCTCGGAAATACTCTTCTAACTCTAAATGCCGGAGTTCAGGCCCTGTCAAATCGGGTTGATCAGCATTTTCCCGAGCCGCAAAAACAACCCTCCGAAGGGTTACCATCACAACCCATACCAGTGGCTTCCGGACATTCTATGGACGAACCACAGGTCCCACCACCTGGCAACCATCTCCCTGTGCCGTCCCCACATTCTATACATTCTAGTTCATCTCGACAACCTCAACCTCAAGGCTCCACCGCCGAAACATCAGGCTATACCCTACCATGGGAAGGAGATCTCAAAAGAATCCATGATCGTTTTGACGTCATGGAACAGCGATATCAGGCAAATCGGCCATCTGCCATCATGACGTCGATACATCAATCCGAGTCCCCCTTTACCAGCGAGGTTATGGAGGCACCGTTACCTAGAAAGTATCGAACACCAGTTATCACCCCGTATACAGGTATTGGTGATCCTCTTGAACACCTAAAAACATACAGGTCTCTCATGGAGTTGGAGGGACATGGCTCAGAAATCATGTGTAGGGCTTTTTCCCTAACATTGAAGGAAGCAGCTTGTACATGGTTCCGGGGGTTAAAGCCCCGTTCCATCAGCTCATTTTCCCAGTTATCGGAGATATTCCTTTCTCAATTCATGGGAAGCATTCGCGTTAAGAAGCCAGCCTCCCATCTGATGGATCTGAAACAGCAGCAAGGGGAGACAATAAAGGAGTTCACAGTACGATTCACTGCCGAAGCCGTTTAAACTGAGGGTTATATTGAAGAAAAAGGTCTTACAGCCCTCATAGCCGGAATAACGAGCGAGAAATTCAGGTTTGCTTTAGATAAGAGCCCTCCAAAAACTATGACAGAATTCCAAACCAAAGCTCAGAAATATATCAATGCAGAAGAAGTCGCATTGACACGCCATGGAGTACAGGGTAAGAAGCGCAAGCCAGAGGATACCTCTACTGCAGATAAAAAATATCGTCGTGATCAGCGCGAACGTTCCCCCAAGAAACCTTATTCTGGTAAATATCATAACTACACTCCTCTTAATCAGTCTCATGAAAAGGTTCTAATGGAGATAAAACACAAGCCATATGTGAAGTGGCCTGCAAAGATCAAATTCGATCCCGAGAAGAGAGACAAGAGTAAGTTTTGTTACTTCCATAAAGATCACGGGCATAGAACCCAGGATTGCATCTCTCTACAAGATCACATTGAAGCCCTTATTCGAAAAGGCCATCTTCAGGATTATGTCGCTCGTAAAAATCGATCACCAGAAAGGGCGAAAATCTCACCACGCCAAAAGGAACCGCCTACTGCCCAAGAGGACGCTGAGCCTACTGGAGAAATTCGCACCATCGTCGGAGGACCAGCTTGTGGGGGTGACTCTCAAGCTTCAAGGAAAGCATACACTCGGAAGGCATCTAAAGAACCCCAGCATATCTATTGGCTGGAACAGACGCCCAGCTCGTCAAAAGCTAGCCATCCTCCCATTTCTTTCACCCTCGAAGATGCAGCGGGAATTCACTTCCCTCACGAAGATTCCATCGTAGTCACATTAAAGGTATCAAATTATCTGACTCATCGAATTATGGTGGATACAGGTAGCTCAGCCGATATTCTATACTTGGAGGCTTTCAACAAAATGGCTCTTGCCAGAAGCCTACTCAAGCCAGTTTCGACACCCCTCGTCGGCTTCGGAGGTGAGGTAGTAACACCTGAAGGAAGCATTGATCTCCCAGTTACTTTTGGAGAAAATCTAATGAAGACTACCGTCTTCATAAACTTTCTTGTGGTGGATCGAAAATCAGCTTATAATGCCATTTTGGGGCGACCTTCTCTTACTAAGGTTGGGGCAGCCTTGCACCCTTCATATCTGTGTGTCAAATTTCCTACCCCAAATGGTATCGGGGTCGTGCGAGGAAGTCAACAGGAGGCACGGTCTTGCTATCAGATAGCCCTACAAGATCGAAAGAAGGCTCAAGCGACACCCGTTATGGGACCCCAATGTCATCGTACATCGTCTCAATATTGACTCGAAGCATAAACCCGTGCACCAGCGTCGATGTGCCTTCACTGCAGAAAGGCAAATGGCGATCAAAGCTGAAGTGGAGAAACTACTCACGGTCAATTTCATAAAAGAGGTTGATTACCTAGAGTGGGTCGCGAACGTAGTTCTCGTCTGGAAAGCTAATGGCAAATGGAGAATGTGCGTCGACTATTCAGATTTGAACAAAGCATATCCCAAAGATAGCTTCCCGACACCGCGGATTGATCAGTTGGTCAATTCAACAGCTGGGCACGCTTTGCTCAGTTTTATGGATGCTTATTCTGGTTACAACCAGATCATGATGCACCCACCTGATAGCCAGCATACCGCCTTCATCACAGATCGGGGACTATATTGCTACCAGGTAATGCCATTTGGTCTTAAAAATGCAGGGGCCACCTATCAGCGCCTCATCAACAAAATATTCGCTGCCCAAATCGGCAGAAATATGGAAGTTTACGTCGATGACATGCTCGTGAAAAGCATCGTGGAAGATGATCATCTCCCTGATCTTCGAGAAGCATTCGATCTGATGAGAAAATATCAGATGAAGTTGAATCCAGAAAAGTGTGCATTCGGGGTATCTGCTGGAAAGTTCCTCGGGTTCATGGTCGGTCAGCGAGGAATTGAGGCAAATCCCGAAAAGATAAAAGCATTGGTAGAGATGAAATTCCCCACTACTCTGAAGGACGTCCAGCGTCTGGCTGGTCGCATCGCATCGTTGAATATGTTCATCTCGCGAGCATCCGACAAGTGCTTACCATTCTTCAAACTCCTCCGTGCAACGGCCAAGTCTGATTGGATATGGACGCCAGAGTGTGAGGAAGCCTTTCAACAACTGAAGCAATACATGAGCACACCTCCCATTTTGTCAAAACCTGTAGCACATGAGCAACTCATTCTTTATCTTTCTGTGTCCACTACGGCCGTTAGCGCCGCTTTGATAAGAGAAGATTCCGGGGTACAAAGGCCCGTTTATTATATTAGTCGAGCAATGGTTGATGCAGAAACTAGGTATTCTGATATGGAGAAGCTGGCCCTAGCCTTAGTCACGGCAGCTCGAAAACTGCGACCATACTTCCAAGCTCACGCTATTCTAGTACCAACAAATCATCCACTACGGCAAGTCCTCCAAAAACCTGAGGCTTCCGGACGCTTGACTAAATGGGCGGTCGAGATCAGCGAGCACGATATCTCATTCTGTCCTAGGACCGCAGTCAAGGGCCAGGCCTTCGCTGACTTCATCGCCGAATTCACATACTCTTTCGATGATAATACTATGACCAGCGACCAGCCTCCTTGGTCACTCTTCGTGGACGGGTCGTCTTGGGCCACTGGCAGCGGAGCGGGCCTGATTTTAGTGGCTCCCGACGGGTCGCATTTCCAGTATGCTCTGCGTTTCGATTCTCGCGTCTCAAATAATGAAGCAGAATATGAGGCCTTGATCGTTGGTCTCAAACTGGCCATTGTCCTCGCAATTCAGAATCTGTTAATTCATAGCGACTCCCAGCTCATTGTCAACCAAGTTCTTGGTGAATTCGAGGCCAAAGAAGAAAGGATGGCCTTATACAAGTCTCGTGTCCTCATCCTGCTCGCAAAACTGAAGACTTATGAAATAATTCATATTCCTCGCGAGAAGAACCAACTTGCCGATTCCCTGGCAAAGCTCGCCTCTGCATTAGAATCTGAGTTATCACATTCGATCCCCATCGAACATCGTCAGAACCTGAGTATCGACCCAGCAACTCTTGAGCAAGTAATATCGGTACAATCATCTCCATGCTGGATGGATCCCATCATCCTGTATCTCAGAGACGGATACCTACCAGAGGACAAGAAAGCTGCACGACAAATTCGTCTTCGGGCTGCCAGGTATACCTTGCAAGACGGAATATTGTTGCGCAAGAGCTTTTCCTTGCCTTATTTAAGGTGTCTTCATCCAGAAGAAGCACTTCGTGTTCTAGATGAAGTACACCAGGGGGCATGTGGTAATCACCCCAGGGGGCGATCCCTAGCATATAAGGCGATGCGGCAAGGATATTATTGGCCCACTATGAAAGCAGATGCAATTGAATTTTCTAAAAAATGTGACAAGTGCCAACGATATTCACCTATACCTCACGTACCATCCGAACGGATGACTCCAGTTGATAGCCCTTGGCCTTTCGCTCAGTGGGGGGTCGATATCATTGGGCCCTTGCCAGTGGGAAAGGGACAAAATAAGTTTGCAATTGTGGCGGTTGATTCACCAAATGGGCCGAGGCAGAACCATTAGCCAAGATTACTGAGAAACAAACTACCAAGTTCATATGGAGAAATATCATATGCCATTTCGGACTCTCACACACTATAATTACCAACAACGGAACGCAGTTCGACAACGCGGCCTTCGATGAATTTTGTGAAAAATGGAAGATACGTAATCTCCGCACTTCTCCATATCATCCTCAGGCGAATGGGCAGGTCGAGGCAGTGAACAAAATCATTAAGCACCATTTAAAAATCAAGCTTGGTGAATGCAAAGGTGAATGGCCAGAACTTCTACCAGAGGTATTATGGGCATATAGGACTACAACTCGCACATCAACGGGTGAGACCCCTTTTTCCTTAGCATTTGGTGTCGATGCGGTAGTACCAGTAGAACTTCAAGTGCCCTCGTATCGGATCGAACAGTATGACACCATGGGTAATCAAGAAGATCTTTGACTTCATCTTGACCTCTTGGAAGAACGAAGAAATACCTCCCAATTACGAGCGGTCGCATATCAGCAACGTATTGCTCGCTATCAAAATGCTAAAGTTCGGCCTAGGTCCTTCCAGCTTGGAGATTTGGTCCTGAGGCAAAGACTCGGGGTTCCCGCTCGTTCGCTGGATCCAAATTGGGAAGGCCCTTATCGGGTTATTAAAATTGTGTGACCCGGTACTTATTACCTCGAAGACGTGCAGGGAAGACCCGTACGTCGCCCTTGGCACGTAGAGCATTTGCTACAATACTATCCCTAGATTCGATGTAGTTCATGATGACATTTCGTGAATAAAGTAAAAAGATATCTTTTGGTTGCTACTCCATTAACTTGGACCTGAATAGCCCCGAAGAAGATGCATACGATCTCTTGACCAATTGCCTACCTTTGGTAGGGTTAAATTCACCCAGGATGGTCGCATTTCCATTTTATGGATAAAAAACAACATTGCAGAAGAGCTTGTTTGTATTCTCGACCATCCTATCCTTGGTAAATTTTTGAGTCTCGATCGATAGATCAGCCTATCTCCACCAGGGTATGGTCATCACGACCCCACGAATTGAGCACAACTCTTCTCAATCGATAGATCAGTCTATCTCCACGAGGGTATAGTCATCACGACCCCCCGGATTGAGCACAACTCTTCTCAATCGATAGATCGGTCTATCTCCACGAGGGTATAGTCATCACGACCCCCCGGATTGAGCACAACTCTTCTCAATCGATAGATCAGTCTATCTCCACGAGGGTATGGTCTTCATGACCCCCCGGATTGAGCACAACTCATTCTCGATCGATAGTCTATCTCCATGAGGGCATGGTCACTACGACCCCTCGGGTTGAGCATAATTCATTGAAACAAGAAGGCATTCATTGCATGAAAGGGAAAGAGTAAACAAAAACAACACTACTTCCAAAAAATAACTTTTCATTAATATCGAATGTTTACAAGTATCAGCTCGAAAGTACAGGAGAAAGGAAAATAAAAGAGAAAATCAATCCCTCGGAGGAGGAGCCGTGCTCTCGACTTCAGGGCCCATTTCTGGAACCCCTCCAGCCTGCGTGGCTTCGGTCACCTCATTCTCAGCAGCAGCTTGCTTCTCTACAGCTATGATGGTCGCGACTCACCCAAATTCCCCTATATCGAAGGATGGGGACATTCGTTGCACTACTCTTAACGCAAAGTCGCGACCAGCATCATATGACTCATATCTTTCATCGTCATATAGCTGCGAAGTCCGGAACTCGGAAATTGCCCGAGGTCCTTCCTCCGAGAGCATTTTTACAAGGGCGACTTTCTCCTCGTCCCAGTGGATCGAGTCGTCCTTGAGCTGTGCAAGAGCGGAGCGCTCCTTCTCCAAGTCATCATTGGCTTCTTTGAGCTGCGACTTGGACTCCGCTAGCCGCTCCTCCAACGAGATCTTGTCTTGGCGAAAGATCTCCCTCTCTCTCTCCGCTTTCTCCTTCAAACCCGTGAGCTTCGCGAAGTTAGAGTCCAAGGCCTGATACCTGTCGGTCAGGACTTGGACTTTCTCGATGAGGATCTTCTTCTCCTCATCTCTCTTCGAGATCACTGCTTCACGGGCCTTGAGCAGTTGATCCCGACCCTAGACCGCCTTCTCCAAGGCGATCCTCTTCCCTTCTGCCTCATCAATCACGCGGCGAGCAGCGACGATATCCCGCTTCGTCAGCAAGATGAGGTCCAAGCCCTGCAAAATGAAAAGAAAAAAAACGTGAGACATTTGAGAGCCCCAAAATAATGAAGTTAAAACTAAATCTCCAAGGTTTTACCTGCACCATTCTTACCCCCGCCTCAAGGAAGAGGTTCTCAGGGCTTGGCTCGGGAAGAGAGCCAAAGGTTTGGGAGGAAACATTCTCGAACAAAAATTTACATATTGGATGGAGGTGGCGAGGGATAGAATATGTCCCACTTCCAGATGGTTGGGCAACGACCAACCCAGCTGACTCGCGAGACGGAGCCATCGACTCTCGAGCAGGTCCCTGCTCGGCAGCATGGATCAGCTCGCGAGCAGGAGCTATCTCGCGAGGCTCTATTTGCACGTGAGCCTCTTCGGCTGGGGGGCAGCTGGACCCGGCCCCATCCGGGGAGTTGTCAGTGATTTAATCACTAGCGGTCCAGGTGCGACCACCAGTGAAGGAATATTGGGTACTGCCGGTACCCCAGCCGTGCTCGCAAGAGGGGCAGGCTGATCGCTACCCTTGCGGGCAGATGGTTGAGAAGGTTCGGCAGTTTTTTTCTGCCTTTTTGAGTTTGTGCCTTTTAATCGAGGCAACAGACCCCTCTTTTCTCCCGCCTTTGTCATTACGACTTCTTCGCTGGATATTAATCCCGCTACTGCGAGTCGCGAGGGAGACAAGCAAGCCTCGATGTGCCTATCACCAACAGGCACCTTGTACACCTTGACTATCTTCTCGTTGATTCCCCCCTTCAAATTTGGTTTTCTCAAGGCCGGGATACCTGCGAGCATAAACAGAGGTCAAAGAATGAAACGAAACCCTAAAATCTTTAAACTGGAGAAAATCGTACAATGTGGGGCTGTGCCTACCTTCACAGAAAAAACGGGTAACTCCTGGACCCCTGGAGGAAGCAGACTCCCAGTTCTCGGAAGCATAGAACCACCGTTTCCTCCAGCCGGGATAGTTCGAGGAGGGTTTCCCCAGCACGAAGTTATCCCGGTGCCAGTAGCACAGGTAGTACCAGCCTTCGCTGGAGGGTGCTTTCTTCAGACGGAACATACGGAGGAACTCCTCCGTCGTGAGCTCCCCGTTGCCAGCCTGAGCCCAGAGGGCAAAGGAGCCCAGAACTACCCTCCATCCGTTCACGATGAGTTGCCCAGGGGCAATCTTGTAACATCGGAGAACGTCGCGTATGAAGGGATGGAGGGGGAGGCATACCCCCAGGATGAGTTGGTACTCATAAAAAGCTACGCGTCCTGGGGGAGGGGAGTCTGGTGTCTCTCCATCTCTGGGCAATCGGAGAATGACTGAGTCGGGGATCAGATGTTTCTCCCGTAACTCAACTAGCCGGTCCTCCGATAAAACAGAAGGATATCCGGATGCTGTGTATCTCCCTGCCGGAACCCTCGCACTGCTAGAAGCAGAGGATTCCGGAGTGGCATCACCTAGAGGAACGGTAGTCTCGTAAGAGTTCCCAGCCATGAGAAGATTAAAAGAAGAAAAAGAGAAAAAAGGAAATATACTAAGTATAGAAAAAGAGAGGAAGGAGGAACACCAAAGGAAGAAGATGGAGAGGGAAATGACGGGAGAATTCTTTCCTTCGAAGAAACTTTTGTAGAAAACCAGAGAAATGGCGGACTCCGTATATTTATAGGCAATCATTCCGCCGTATCTGGTGACACGCGGCAGCCCCCCCTTTGGCACGGCAGTCGAGCGGGCATGCCCATTAACTCTCCGGACACGTGGCGAGCGTCTCTTCACTTTCTATCTGCGGAAAGGCTGCGGAAAGCTGGCGCTCATTAATTCCAGCCCATCATGTATGGTTCCGTTCTTGATGAAAACAGCGGGCGGTTACGTGTGATAGTAAGCTAAGTCCTTCCCTTAGGAATTCTTGGCGGCAAGGACTTGGGGGGCATCTGTTATAGGCAAAATGATGGAGATCAACTTAGCTACTAAATTGATTACGCGGACGCCCACTCGACTCTCGAGATCATTTGATCGAGAGTCGCAGATCGAGTAAATACGGAAGTGCCCATTTGACTCCCGAGATTACATGCTCGAGAGTCGCTGTTATAGTTAAAATAGCGAAGATCATCTGCTGGAGATAGACATCGCGAGCACCTTTATCCGACTATCGAGAACGTCTGTTCGAGGCTCGCATATTCTGAAGATATTCCGACCTCGCGAGCATCCTTATCCGACTATCGAGAACGTCTGTTCGAGGCTCACATATTCTAAAGATATTCCGGCCTCGCGAGCATCCTTATCCGACTATCGAGAACGTCTGTTCGAGGTTCTCTTCCTATCTTCCTCTTCAGGTTCTGATGCGCACTCGAGGCTCGTATATTAGGAAACCGATGCTCGACTACCAAAGCTTCAAGAAGTTGTGTTTTTCCTGCGAGCAGACCTTCTCACAAGTCGTTGAAAGGTGTTACATCTAAATGAGCGAGCACTTGGACTCGCGACCATCTTCCAACATGCGAACATCTCTCTCTGTGACGACACCCCTTAGCCTTCAGTAGCAGTAGCCCGTATAGGCCGATTTTGGGCTTATCTTCTCTTATGGTTCCGAAACTCAAGGGATTGCTATCAAGTAACGTGATTGTCAAGACAAGTCATTGGGTTAGATCTCTTCTCTAAGGATAAGGATCTTATCCCACGAAATCAGCGGGATCTCGGTATCGTACACGAAATCAGCGGGATCTCGATATCTTACGTAACAGATTTGACCCTTCCAGATCTATATAAGGAGAAGACTCCATTAAGATACAGGTACACAATATTCAATCCCTGGTCTCGTTTTGCCTGGTGATTCTTCTTCTTGCTTTGCCTGACTTAAGCATCGGAGGGCTAACGGCTGGACACCGGCCACCCTTAGTTGCTTTTTGTCTTCTTACAGGTCTGGCGGAGGAAATCCCTATTGGAGAGAAGGTGAACGACCGGAGGATCCTGTTACAAAATCTGACGTTAACACATGGGCACCCCTATGTGCACCATCTTGATGAAAGTATTGACCATGAAAGTACAACATGGTGGTCTACCCACAAACATATGAATCAAAGAAGCTAATGGTAAAAAGTTGATGCACATAGCCCACATGAAGAATCAAAATTGGAAATGCCCATGAAAGGGCAAGTTTGGGCAACCTATGTGCACCAATTTCTTTACAAAACAAGGGGACCATTTGAGCACAAGAGGGCATGGCTTGATGAGTCACCCAACCATCATGAAAATGGATAAGAATGGTACACATAGCCCACTTGAAGATCAAAATCCAAAATGTCCCAAAGCATGGGACAAAAATGGGCAACTTGTGGGTATCATTCTTTCTCACAAATTGAAAGTAAAATTACTCATCTTTGAGAATGATGGTGGATGACCCACCAAGCACCCCAAAAGGAAGTTCAAGGAGCTATGGTTGCATGGATAGCTCACTTGAAGGAGGATCATCCATTTGAGATTGATAACATTAAAGAGAAACTCTTGAGAACCACATTCCTACCACAAGGAAAAACCATTTTGGGATTGTTGGAACAACTCACTCATGGGACTTATAGATGATCAAGTAACTCAAGTCCTCCATCCATCAAAAGAAAAGAGCATGAAAGAAAAAAAAGCCTACGTGGACAAAGTGTAGTGGTGCACACATGGTCCAAAGAAATCCAAGCTCCAATGAAGGCCCAAAAGCCCATCCACATGAAAAACTCCAAGGAGCCCACCACACTTTGTACAAGGATGTACATCATAATAAAAAAATGGTGGAAGATTTGGGCTATTTGCCCATAAAGGCCCAACTAAGAAATCTAGCCCACTTGAGATCCAAGTGAAGAATGGACTAGTCACCTTGGTCCATACATATGTGAAGAAAGATGGGGCCACCCAAAGTGAGCCCCATGAGCCCAAAACTTGAGGTGGGCCCTACCATTCCCATGGGCCCAAACCTTGAAGAGAAAATGGAAAAGAAAAAAAAGCTCCAAAGGAAATGACAAGAACAAGAAAGCATGAGGGAGCCCAAAATGAAGCATTGGGCCCATCAAATACACCAAGGGCCATAACTTCACTTTGAGCTCATTTGATACATATGAAAAGAGGCCCAACTCCCATGAAGAAAGATAGGGTAGTTTGCCATGCACACTTGATGGACATGGCAAAATTACCCTTTACATACACATGAAGGGAGTGTGAAAAGAAGAAAAGGAAAAAATGAAAAGCTTGCAATGTCCTTCTCCATGCACCACCTTTGAAATAGATTGGAGATCTAGAAAATGGCCAAATATACTTGGGCCCACCTTCACTCCTTTTGGAATAGCTACATGGAAAAAGAAAAGAACCATGAGAAGAGATAATGAAGAAGGAAAAGGACAAGAAAGAAAAAGGGAGTGGTCCATACCTTTACCACTCACCAAAGAAGGACCACCTTGCTGTCCCAAAACTTCTCTAAGGCCCACCACTTGAGAGAAGCAAAGAACCACCAAGAGGAGAGGGAAAACTTTGAGAAAGAGAGAGTATGAGAGAGAAAAGAGAGAGATTGCACGTTGGAGGGGGCAAGGGTGCCCCATGTTATATAGAAAAGGGGGTGCACCCCTTTACCCAACCCACTGAAGAAACCAGGGGTCAGGGGCGGTCCGGGCGGCGCCCAGGGGGCCATCCTACCCGCTACCGAGTTAAAACGACCTCTCCTCCTCTCTCCTTGGGAAGAACTCCTCCTTGGGAAGGATGATTGCAAGTGAATATTGTACCTCCATGCAAGAATGAAGTGATGGAAGAGAATGGTGAGAAAAAGGAAGAAATCTCACAAAAATCTCATCTTGTGAGAAATGGGTGAGAAATTGGGTTGATGATGTGGAAAAGTTCCATGGAATTTTCAAGGAAAAGAAAGAAAAATTTGACTTGGTCAAACAATGATCTTAACCATCCAAAGGTATGACCAGATGATCCAAACCATTCCAGGAAGAATCCCAAGAATCTCCGCCCTTGATTACTGTTTACATGTACATATTCTGGGTCCGAAGACCTTAAACTACGTCGGGATCAATATCCCGAGGGTTTTTAATAAAAACCAGCATCGATCCTAACCGTTCAGGCTAAGATCTGATGATCTGAATCATTTCAAAAAAAAAAATGCTCCGTTTGTACATATTTTGGTCCGAAGACCTTAAACTACGTCGAGATCGACATCCCGAGAGATTTTCAATAAAAACCGACATCAGTCTTCATTAAGACCTGATGACTCCGGGCACTTTCTAAAAAAAAAGTGATTTTCAGCATCGCTCGTACATGTTTTGGGTCTGAAGACCTTAAACTACGTCGGGATCAAGATCCCGAGAGACTTTTTAAATAAAAACCGGTAGCAGTCTGGATCGTTCGAATCAAGATCCGCTGACACCGGACATTTTCCAAAAAAAAAAAAAAATGTGTTTTCCCAGCTTATACATATTCTGGGTCTGAAGACCTTAAACTACGTCGGGATCAATATCCCGAGGGTTTTTAATAAAAACCAGCATCGATCCTAGCCGTTCAGGCTAAGATCTGATGATCTGGATCATTTCAAAAAAAAATATGCTCTGTTTGTACAGTTTTTGGTCCGAAGACCTTAAACTACGTCAGGATCAAGATCCCGAGGGACTTTCAATAAAAACCGGCATCAGTCTGGATCGAATCAAGATCCGCTGACACCGGACATTTTTCAAAAAAAGAACAAAAATAGGTTTTCCTTGTTTTGTACAGTTTTTGGTCCGAAGACCTTAAACTACGTCGGGATCGACATCCCGAGAGATTTTCAATAAAAACCGGCATCAATCTTCATTAAGACTTGATGACTCCGGGCATTTTCTAAAAAAAATAAAAAAATATGTTTTCCCTGTTTTGTACAGTTTTCGGTCCGAAGACCTTAAACTACACTGGGATTAATTTCTCGGGGAACCTTTTCCTACTTTCAACAAAAAATCGGCATCAATCCCAGCCGTCCAGGCCAGGATCTGATGAACTGGATCATTTCCAAAATACCAAAAAGACTTTTTGAGTTTTCCATAAAAACCAGTATCAATCTCAAACACTTGATTTGAACTCTGGAACCTTTTAAAAAAAAAATACAAAAATATAAAAATAAAAAATAAAAATTTTTTTGCCATCAATTTCAACTGCACAAATTCATCTCCAGCGGTCCGAAGACCTAAAACTACACTGGGATTAACTTCTCGGGGCTTTCTTTCCTAACTTATTCCAGACATGGCTGACACTTGATCGTATGGGTGTCTGGAATCTTTTAAACAGGTAAGGGATGAGGCGGGCAAAACTCCGCAATCCTGTTCGTGTTAAACGCACCGTGATAGACAACCTTGATTTGGAAGTCGCTGTTGAATCTAACGGATGTTCCCTGTTCCTAAAACTCATGAAGGGGATTAAGGCTGTTGGGAGGTGGAGCGCACCCTCACGGAATTGTGAGCAACGTAAGGCCCCAAACTGGATTGACTAAGGGAAATGTGAGGATGTGGCTCATTTTGTGGCCGAAGGAGTCCGTCGGACGATACGTGGTCTATGTACATTGCACATGAGGAACAGGCAACTTTGTGGGTGTGTTGACTGAAAACCCTCAAAATCTCCTCATCCAAAGATGTAAAACTACGGCACTTAACTGTGTGAGACTCGTCTTGCTCGCTGACGTAAAATGGATTGGGTGCCTTACTAGCAGTAGAGGCTGGAAGTGGATGAAAATTCCATACTTTTACCTGCATTTCAGAAAAATCACAAAATACAAAAACATTACAAAATCACCTCTTCAAAAATCACAAAAATATGTCCCTTGCTTTCGAATCAAATATTTTCAAAAAAATCACAATAATATTTCCTTTGTTTTCAATAACCGATCTCTATCCTGACCACTCAGGTAAAGGTTCGGACCAAATATTTGCAAAAATCACAAAAATTGTCACTATCCCTCAGCACTACACTTCAGGAGTCTTGAACTCCACTCTCTTCACAATTTGGGATGATGGATCCGATCGCCCGCAAATTGAAATCTTGACCAAAACTGGCGACTAAGCACCGTCTCAATCGCATTTATGCCCAGAAGAACATCTTGAAGTTAGATAACATCCTCATACATTCTCATTAGCAAAGAAACAGCATCTTGGGACGATGGACCTGGCCAACCACGGGTCGGGATCTTGACCAACCCGCTGACCAAACATCCGCATTAAAAAGAAAATCCCCAGGGAGCACAACCTTGCAAGCAATAAGCTCCAAGTTCTCTGCATCATCAGCAAAAGCAAAATCATCAAACTGAAAGAGAATGAGCTAAGCCATGCATTCATATGCATCTCCATGCATCAGCATCCATCGCATCAATCATCATGTTTACCTGCTTTCAAAATAAAGTCGGTTCGCCAAAGACCCCATAGGCATCCCTAGTGGAGGCGCATGCAAACCGGATTCCCATTTCAAAAAGACAAAAAAAATATTACTTTTTGCAAATAAAAACCCCACGGAGTATCACTCCCCAGAGTGGGTGCCTTTTCAAAAATCCAAAAAATACTTTCCCAGTAGAGCGTTCTGCCTCCAAAACACCAGGAGATCTTCCATATCTCTGGGTAGGAGCCGACGCAAAAATCAAATAAGATCCGATGTCTCGCGGTTTCCCAGGGGACCATCAGATCCAATGCACTCAAAGTACGGTCGAACTGAACTCCAGTGTCAGTGCGGTCGTACCACATGCGAAGATACAAAAAGATGAAAGCCAAAAGGCTCGGTCACAGAAACCATCTGAACAGGTGGAAACGATGAATTGTAACCCAAGTATCAAAATCAGCTGATTGGGTGGAAAGAGTTCACCCGCACATACCTAGGCGTGGATGCCTGAAGTACCTTGACTGAGTCCAAGTCGGCGTAGTAGAATCCCGTAAGCCTATCTGACGCAGGGCGTCTAACCACTTTGACAGTCAAGCGAAACAAGTACTCCTGGAGTGATATGGGAAAACATCAAACATCAAACAATCAGTCTCAGGGTCAGTATCCTCGTAAGACTAGCGACGCAGAGGCTCTACTGTACCTTTCCGATGTTAGTACCGATCGGGAATGGAAGGGTTGCGATTGGGCACCCAGGTTGCAGCGCATGCAGGGACAATCGCAACGTTTTCTCCAAACTCCAGCGGTATGTGCGAGTTATCAATCTCCAGACAATCATCTGACTCAGATACAAAGGACAACAAAGATTCCAGACCACAATCAAGGAAAGAATGAATTGCAAACTAAGCATTAAAACCAGCAGATCGGGTGGAAAGAGTCCACCCGCACATACCTAGGCGTGGATGCCTGAAGTATCTTGACTGAGTCCAAGTCGGCGTAGTAGAATCCCGTAAGACTATCTGACGCAGGGCGTCTAACCACTTTGACAGTCAAGCGAAACAAGTACTCCTGGAGTGATCCGGGAAAACATCAAACATACAATCAATCACAGGGTCAGTAACCTCGTAAGACTAGCGACGCAGAGGTTCTGCTGTACCTTTCCGATGTTAGTATCGATCGGGAATGGAAGGGTTGCGATTGGGTGCCCAGGTTGCAGCGCATGCAGGGACAATGACAACGTTTTCTCCAAACTCCCGCGGTATGTGCGAGTGATCGAGTTCCAGACAATCAACTGGCACAGATGCAAAAGCAAGCAAAGATTTCAGAACATGATCCATGAATGACCGGGTTAGAAGTGGGGTGTCCACTCGCTTTGGCATTCGGTTGCGCGCAACCTTTGCCAAAGAGGGGCATCTGTAGACACCCCACCTTCGGTTACACTGTTGGTAGAGATAGCTGAAAGAATGGAGGACCATACCCCCAAATCCCAAGTCCAAACTCAGCCAAACTCACCCTTGTACGCCCCAATCCATAGCCCAACTCAAGCCTGAACCCAGTCAACCCAGTCCTAAACATTAGCCTGAAAAACCCCCCATAGGAAAAGCCAGTCAAAAATCTTAAAAAAGTCAAACTCACTGAGTCAACTCGCTGAGTTAACCCGCTGAGTCAACCCGCTGAGTCAACTCGTCGAGTCAAAACACCGAGTCAACCCGTCGAGTCAACCCGCTGAGTCAAGTCACCGAGTTGACCCACTGAGTCAACTCACTGAGTCAACCTACCGAGCCAAACAACAGCCCCGAGGGAGCAACCGTACCTCGCTGGAAATCGAGGAGTGGCCGTACGGGTGGCCCACAGCGGGCCGCCCAAAATTATTTACGAGCTCTGCCACTGCCCGCTGTTATAAATACCCCCCTCCCCTTCTCATTTCAACAGAGCAATCCGGCCAGAGAGAGCCCGTCCGTTCGAGTCCCCTTCTCCACCCTTTAGCCCATTTTTCCACCAAGGAGAGCCTGAGTGAGGAGAGCCTAGCCCTGGTCCAGCCCAGCCTGACCACTGGTCCAAGTCTCCCAAGCCATTCAAGTCTTGATCCAACCACTCGAAGCTTACCCTTGCGACACCTCCGTCCATCCAGCTACTCTTTTTCGAGCATCATCTCATTTGCATCTAGCATAAGTGCAACATTTACTTTTCTTCCAACCCCCCTGCTTCACTGCAAGCACCTTGATTATTGAAGCACATTGCATACGTCTTAAATTAAGCACCTGTCAGTTCGAGCGTATGCTCTGGGCTTGCCCGTTGTTGGAACCTGCCCATCAGAAACTCTTACTGTTCAGACCTGCATTCATGCTTCACTATAAAGCACCTTGATTATTCAAGCACACTGCATACGTCTTAAATTAAGCACCTGTCAGTTCGAGCGTATGCTCTGGGCTTGCCCGTTGTTGGAACCTGCCCATCAGAAACTCTTACTGTTCAGACCCGCATTCATGCATCATGTCATCTATGAGAATGTACGAGGATTAAAACAGACTTTCAAGTATTAGTTCGATTCTGTGAAGTAGAGACCGTACTTCGGTATGGGCAGTGTGTGGGGTGCTTAACCTCTTCCCACCCTGTAACCGTGATCCCTTACCTCGAATCTCTGGCCGCAGATCAATAGGAGTCATTTTAGAGAAAGGAATCTTCGGATTCCCTTCTCTAACGTTTCTACGGGGTCTAGCCGACTGTAGATTCGAAGTAACTGGCTAGTGGCGACTCTGGTCTTATATAAACTCATTTGACACATCCAGTTTACACACGACTACCAAACAACGCCCTTGAGAACAAGGCAAGCCAGTGGCACAAACGGCGATTCGCACTCACGCATCCTCCTCTCCTTCTTTTCCCGAAAGGGGAAGGGACGAGAACGTCGTGTGGGGGGCGCGAAACGGCGAGGGTCCACACCAGATACAATCAGTACTTCACAGAGATCGCCACTGTCCTCTACGGTATTAACTCCTTCTCTAGAAGAATTTTTATATATCTCTTGCTTCAACTTAGGATTTTAACAATCTCCTCTCATGTGACCTTCTTGACTACAACTCCAGCACTTCACCTTAGCTTTCCCTTTGCCCTTGGCCTTAGATCTCGATTTCGAATATCTTCCGTTATACTCAGAATTTCTTTCCCTCATAATCAGTGCCTCTGAGGAAGAACCCGAATCCATGTCACTGCTTTTTTCTTTCATCGCCTTCGATTGGAGGGCTAAGATAATGGTCTCAACGTTTATGGTCTCCCTCCTTGCGCACAGAGTCCCTGAATGGCTCATATGAATTTGGAAGAGAATTCAGTAGGATGCATGCCTGATATTCATATTTCATCGGCTCATCTATCTCCACCAACTTGTAAACTAGCCGATTGAACATGCTTAAGTGGTCCTCCACATCCGTCCCCTCAGCTGTCCTCAACGTGAACCATTGCATCAACAGGTACATGCGATTCTCTAGAGACTTCTTGGCATAAACCTTCTCTAGCTTTGCCATCGTTTCAGTCGCAGTCTTCTCATTCGTGACATGATAGAGGACATCATCTGTAAGGCTTAACATGATCGAGGTTCTAGCCGTCTTGTCGAGCTTCGTCCACTCATCATCTTTCATCCTTCATAGATGCTAATCGCTTTCTATATTTTTCTTTCACGGAATCCTTCTCCACATCGAACCTTATGCTTGATCCCATCTTCTCATCTCATATTCGAATTCTACTCCACCCCAACTTTAGCTCTGATACCACTTGTTGAGAATATGGGCACTAACAGCGGAAGCAGAAGCCAAATAACACTACAACAGTATATAAGATCAAACAAAAAACACAATGCAATCACACCACACAAGCATTCAACCACAAGAGAATCCAAATTTGAGTGGAAAAATCCCTCAACGGGTAAAAAACCACTATGATAAATGGAAGATTACAGAGATTGACAGCCTACAAGCAAGGAAAATCGAGAAAACCTAAGCTCTCTCCCACTCAAAACACTCTCCCCTCTTTCTAATGCGATTAGGAAACCTTACACCTTAGGATTACTTCTAATCCCGGATTCATGCCATATATATAGCAAGCAACCCGGAATTAGAAACATCTTACGCACAATCGCGTAATGCGTAAGAAAACGCGTGTACAGTCGACCGGTCGCCTGATCGATCGGACCTTGCACAAAACAGTCCAGAAGAAATCACACATTTGCCTCACCTTAGACCTGTCGCTAGACAGGTCTAAGGTGAGAAAAAAATAGTCCAACGCCTTCTGTGTATTTGGGCCATAACGAGCAGATCGGTCACCTGACCGATCTGAGCACCCAAAACCGTGGTTGGAAGATTTTTGCCGTAGCTAGTTATAGCGGCGGTCCATTTATCGGCCGCTGTATCGATAACGACGGCACACTTTACAACGGATTCTATATGCACCACCGCTATTAAATCTAGCGGAGGATATAGGACTTATAGCAGTGGATAAATCCACCGCTATATGTACTAATGGTTGTACTGTAAAGTCTACTAAATCACACGTAAATCATCCCTTACCCCTAAAACCAAAAACAAAATACGTGGGCGCTTAGCGTTCACAGTATCACGTACTTAATGACCCGGCCAAATTGATGGAGGGAGTGGATCACATGAGTGGTCCCTACGAAGCTTTAGTTTTCCCGGGCTTCATTTAAACGCGCAATTCGTGTCTAGTGGAAATTATATTCTATAATAGGACCAAAAATTTGGACGATCTGAGTTAATGTGCATGTGCCTGTCCATCCTTGAGTTGCCGTATCATTTACTGCCATCCATGTCAGCATCTAGAACCTTTATTCTCCTTCCAACGGCTAGAAACGTCCGTGTGGAAGAGAATGTTCGTTTTCTGCTTCCAGGTTGTCCTTGGCCCGCCTCCCTGGCCGTTTGGAGATATGAATCGCCAAGACTGTTGACAAATGTTTATTTCCGTATACAAGGTGTGTAGAAAGTAGAAACCCACGTATGTAGAAACCATGTTTTCTTTCTTTTCATTTTATTTTATTTGATTTTATTTTTCTTCTAATAACCTGGTGACTTGTCTCGACTCGCGCGTTAGGCTTCAAGTTGAGTCGTGACTCGCCTGAGTCAGGGGTAATTGGGCCGGATTAGCCCCAGTCAGGGTGAATCAGGGTTGACTCGCCGGACTGACCTGATCCGTTCATGACCAGAAACAAGTGGACTCAGGCGAGTCGGTTACGACTCGAACCTTGTCCAACTGTGCTGGGAACACATATATAGATCTCTGACCAATGATGACCTGAAGCAGCTGTGCCACAATTACTGATACATCCACTGGTATGACTCAGCCTATTTGTGTGGCCAGTGCATGAGTGGATCATATCCGTTGGTCATCATGGTGAGCTAGCCCCATCTTTAATTTGCATGGCTTAGATACTCTACACATGCATGTGACGTGGGGGAGGGAAAAGAATGGCCGTATCAGATCCATGTTTTTAAGGGTAGGTGCCCGATCCTGTCTGATACCACAAGCCACCCCGAGTCATCTTGACTCGGGCGAGTTCGGCCTATATATTCAGGCCCCAACTCAGACGAGTCCCCATTGGACTCAGGGCCGAACCAGTCAATCCGGTTCTCCGAGTCTCAAAACCGTGATCAGAACTTCATTTTGTACAATTGGGTTAGTATTCAGTTATTCCACACGATCATCTGATTGGATCCATAGCGCTTGGATCAGTCGATAAGACAATCCCAACCTTTCAATCTTTTGAATGAAAAAAATGGCTGAGAAGAAATGAAGCAACGATCCAAATTTAACTGTAAAAAGAACCCAAATTGTGGTCTCGAAACCTACAATCAATGATATTTTCATGGAAATTACAGCGAGTTATTGACCAATGGTCTGGATCACTGATCATTGAAACCGAATTGTATAAACTGAAAACCCAAGTATTTATTGTGTATCCTCGGTCCGAGTATCATATAGCTTTTTTCTGCAAAGAACAGAAGTCAATCCCGGTACGCGGCCGGACTATAGAAGAAAGCATGCTGATGTATTAATCGTTAGGATTTATCATCGCGCGGATTTCCTGCCAAAGCGAATTTCCTGCGCTGGGAACGAAGGTGGGCCCACAGTGATGTTTTTTGATAAATCCACACCGTCCATCAATTTTGGGAGCTCATTTTAGTATGTGAAAACAAAAATGAACCGGATCCAAGAATCAAGTGGGCCTCACTAAAGGAAAAGGTGAGGGGTCCACAGTGATGTTTATATGACATCCATACCGTTCATAACGTCACGACTACTAGGATGAACTGGAAAAACGAATATTATCCTGATTCGAAACTCCTGTGGCTCCACAAATATTTCAACTGTGGACGTTCAAATATAGCGTTTTCGGCACACTTGATTCTTGGATCCGGTTCATTTTTATTTTCACGTTCTAAAATGAGCTCCCAAAACGTATGGACGGTGTGGATTTATCAAAAAACATCACTGTGGGCTCACCTTGGTTCCCAGCGCAGGAAATTCGTGCGCAAGGCTTTCGCAGGAAATCCGCGCCTATCATCCGTACATGCAAGTCATCTTCCCACCGAATGCCAGGTGTGTACTCGCTCGTGTGCAGTTTGAAAGTTTACGGGCTCACACGTGGATTGGAGGCACACATGTGAAAGATCTGAGACGTCCATCAGGTGATCCACACCAAGAAGGTGTCATCTATCAAAAGAAAAGTGGATAAGTACAAAATATAAAAGAACATTGGAAAGAAATTTACCATCAGTTCAGATTCTCTATATGTGTGTTGCCGATCTGATGATCAGATCAACTTGTTTTTTCAAGCCATCGACATATACAATATTGGTATCATCTGATGAAGAGCTCTGGTCACAATGCACGGTTCTCTACAACGGTTGCACGTGGAATACACTGGTGTTTGCATGGAATCCATCTTATCAAACAGGGTCGCCTCATGCATAAGTACTTGACCAAGCTGATAAAATCATCAAGTGGGCCACACATGAATTTGGACATTTTTGAGCCGTCCAACTAAAGATTGGATATGCCTGGTTTGTAGGACATCGCATCAACATGGTGGTTCTCCCTTAATACAAACAGAAAAGTGGGCCCCACACAGGCAACACGGCATAAGAAGGTAGGCATGTGAAGGAAATTTTACACTGTATAGAACAAACTTTTCTACAAGTACTTGCAAAGAAATGGCCTCGTTCTTAAATGTCCATATACCATTTTTTCAACGGCATGGATTTGGAGATCTACTAGAAAGACCGTGTTGTTTCCTTAGTCCAAGAAAAGGAGGAAATCCATGTCACTATAAGAAAGAAACCTTTCTTTCTTTCTTTCTTTCATTCTCCAAATCATGGGTTCTCAAGAATACATCTCCTACGGAAATAAGGTATGTGTTTGGCTATTCCATTCAGGCTGGGAATTCTTCTCCATGCTATTCCATAAGAGGACGCTAACAAACTGTTGGAATCCTCACATGCATTTCCATTTTCCATAGGAATTCTTGTTATTTTCTATGTCCATATCTTATTTTTCCTATATCCAAACACCCTCTTTTAATGGAGGATCTTGAAATTATCTTAAAATGGTTTAGTTCAAATTTAATTATATAAAATGATCTTAAAACAGTTTTCTTGATTCCTTTAGGTTGTGTTTGGCATATTTTTGTTTCATGATTGGAGAAAAATAACCCAACTTTCGCAATTTCAATTCTTAGCAGAATTTCCAAAAAATAGCATTTGTGTAGGACGACATCAGTACCATGAAAACGATAGGCCCCACCATGAACATCACCTGTTGGACCGCCTGGTGTACTATTCATAAATCAAGGTGGGCCCCACGGTTAGGGCTTCACTGAATCCGCTCCCATGAAGCTAAGGATAGGCATGCGAGAGTTTAATAGAAGAAAACCGCATGGGACTCGCCCTCCCACTTGAGGTTGCCGACAGTCATGCCTAAGTCCATATTAAAATCCTTGAAAGTCACCAATGTGCAAAATGAGTTGGACGGTTAATAGATATAGAAGGGGGAATGGAATTTCCGACCCTATAGAAAAAACTGGATCCAAGCAAGATTTTGTACACCACTTTGAAGTACACCAATGGATGCGAACTTGTCAAAACCGATCAGGTGATATGAGTATTGGCCACACACTATAATCATGATGCGACTAAAAAATCGGTCAAAGGTAATTATGATCCGCTAAGCACCTCGTTACAGGATATCACCTGTTCCCCTTTATGTGGGGCCCACAGAGATGCCACTGAGAAATCCACTCCTTCCATCAATTTTTCAAGCTAACAATAGAACTGGAGTCCAAAAATCAGCCAGATCCAAAACTTAGATGGACCACGTCACATGCACAACAGGGACTGAATGCCCACCATTGGAAACTTTATGGGGCCACCAGAAGTTTTGGATCAGGATGATATTTTTGTCTACAGTAATAATCTTATGAACGGTTTGGATGGCATGTAAACATCATGGTTGGCTCAAAAAAGGTTTTCAATAACCTACATTTCCGTTCTCACTGTTTCCTATTTTGTGGCTTATCTGAGTTTTGTATCTGCCTATTTTTTTTATTTATATCCTATTGAGCCTAGGAGATGCTTTAATTTTGGTTTAGGAGGCCAAAATCTGCATGAAAAAAAATAGTATTGTCACCCATAGGTAGGCCACACTGTTGGAATCAGTGCGGTGGTCTTATTCTAAAAACAGGCGTGGCCCACGTAGTGATTTTCAAGAAGGGTGATCTTCATGGTGGGACTTATCTTTTCATGTGGTACTGGTGTCCCACTCAAGTGACATGTACCTCAAGTTGTGGTACAGTTGCTTGTAGGTGATCAGTTCTCATTCCAAAATGCTAGAAATTAATTGGAAATTTACGTTCTTCTGTTATATTCAGGTGTGCAATCTAAAAGTGGAGTTAGAACGATTAAGCAAAGAGAATGATGGGCTGAAATGTATGCTTTCAGCCATGTACAGCAACTGTGAAATTCTTGAGGCTTATTTGAAGAGGAAGAGAGCCCATGAGGTGGGCAGTATTGCCATGGTACCGAGCCATGAGTCAAGCCAAAGACAGATGACTGGACCCATTGCACCACCTTCAGGACCGAAGGTGAGGCGTGTCTTTGTTAGAACTGATGCAGGAGATACTAGCTTGGTAAGTAGCTTAGTGGGTTAAACAATCATTTAAAAAAAAAATAGATGGACTGGATTTCTGATGGAGACATGTAGTGCAGCCCATGATTGTTATGACATCCTGATGGGGCTGATGATATACGGGCCATGGCTTAAAATCAGGCCACTTGGATGATCCTGTGCTCTCAATTTGAGGTATAAAAATGCCATGCATAGGTTCGGACCATACACTGGCTCCTGAATTAATTGATCTGGACTGTCCATACTTCAGCTGCACAGACCACAGGGACATGTGGGTAGTCCAATCAATTGATCTGGACTGTCCACACTTCATGACACCTGAATGTACGATTTCAAGCTTCCCATCAGTAGCTATACGGTTCTGATATGTGGTCCACCTGAATGTACGATTTCAAGCTTCCCATTTATGTGGTCCACCATGGATTGCTTATGGTAAGACGTCCTTAACCATTCCATCCATAGTTTGGATTTTGGAAAATGGTAGGCTATAAAACGAAAGGCAACTTTTGGAAGGATATGATAATCTGGTCAGTGTAAACGTTCCAGAATGATTGATCTACTTCCCATATAGCTTCCCATAAAGTGTGCTCTAAACTTAAATGGACGGTCCAGAATGATTGATCTACTTCTAATTTTCTTTTTCAGACTGTGAATGATGGGTACCAATGGAGGAAATACGGACAGAAGATCACGAAAGATAATCCATCACCCCGAGCTTATTTTAGATGTTCTACAGATCCTTCATGCCCCGTCAAGAAGAAGGTAATTTATTAAATAATTCTTAAAGAAATTATAGGATTCTCCACAAGTACTGGGACCACTGTTAGGTAATCCAGATCGCTGGATCGTTGCGTGCCATGATGGATGGACCATGCCCTAGAGCTCTCCCATGTAGGATAATCGCACCCGTCGATCTTCAATCTTTTCTCAGTTTTGTTATATCTCTCTTCCTAAACCGGTATTTATGAAGGATTTTTTTTTTGGTCATGGTTGACACAGTGGTACCGAATGGACCGGTGTCAAAGTCACTCTCGCATCTAATGGATTGAAGTTAGAGGCCCGCAATGGCGGCTGTTCAAAATCACATGCACCATGCGATAATGGGAAAGATTGACTATGATAATAACTGATTGATAAGTGATACCGTGATTTGATAGGCAAATCAATGACAAATCACATTGGTTTGAGGTGACATGGTCATTTCTAGCCGTTTAACTAGCTGGGGAAAAATCAAAATTACAGTATGGTGTGCCCTAAGGCTGTGTTTGTTTTGGAGAATTTTCGGTAAATACAGGCAAAATAGTAATTATTACTCTTTTCCCTGTTTGAAAATCCATCCCATTTCTAGCCTTAAAACCGGTTTAAAATGGTAGTTAAAATTTGTGGGCCCCACCGTAATGTATATGATATATCTACTCGGTCCAAAAGTTTTAACATAACGTTTTTAAGCTTTAGGTGAAAAATGAGACAAGCCCAACACTTAAGGAGTCCATACCAAACAAAAGAGTAATTCCAAGAAGATTTTAACGATAGGTGTTTATTTTCTTTTTTCATTCCTTGTGGTCCAATTGAGCTTTGGATATGCCTTAGTTTTTAGATAATACCATAAATTTAAGTGACATAATGAATGGACGGTGTGGATTTGTGACATAATATACGGTGGGACCCACAAAATTTTATGGCGTCCTCGGTTTTAAAGGGGCGGTCAAATCATAGCTTTGGGAATGATGCGGTAAATCTCGGGAAAATCATCATTACAGATTTGCTTGTATTTACCATGACTTCCCCAAATCAAATAGGCCCTAAATGCTGTTGCGTGCAGGCAATGGTGGTGACCATTATACCTTATGGGATCGTAAAGGTCGTAATGATAGTCATTATAAAAATAATAACTTGTAAAAGTCATTACGACCGCCTTAATAGCCCACTATCGCCCATAAAGGTCATAATGGCCCATTACAAATTTTTCAAAAATTTCAATAAAAAAAAGAAATCATAACGGTCGTTATATCTTGTATCGTAAAGGTAATGGTGGTTGCCGTTACAACCACAGTTACTATTATGGAATACCTTTCTCAAAATCGTAATTAAATAGATATAGCATTGATAGAGGACAGAACATGAAATAATAATGAGAAAGATCACTGTCTCTCTCAAATAGTAAATGCCTGGAATCCACAGGGTAGTTCCTTGAATATACAAGAAAAAAAAGAGATAAAACTCGAATAATTTATTCAAATAATGTATAATATGTATGATTTCTTGATTATACCATTCAATAAAGGAAAAAAAAAATCATAATTCCTAATTACAAAAAACAGCAAAATTCTATTCTTAATAGAAGTTACCTAAAATAGTAAAATTCTTTTAAAGCTTAATTTTTCAAAAATAAAAAGTTTAGATAAACTTTACTAGAGGAGTCCTAACATGAATATAAGTAATTTCTAAAACAACGCAAATCTAAAACTCTAAAAATAAGAAAATACTACAAAAATTGAAATTACTAAAAATATTAATTTTTTTCTAAAATTTCATTTTTGAACTAGAAGTGTGCATTTTCTTGTGGAACGGACTGAATGGTTGACCTCAATGGCCTATTATAATAAAGATTGATAAGTTGTGTGTCCTGTGGTGATACATAGATAAAAAGTTATGGCCAATTTACAGTTCACACTTTAAACGATAATTTTGTTGAGTGTGGAGCTAATCACTTAAGGGATGGTCAGGAGCCCAAGCGGTCTTTGGATCGGGTGCCCGATATTCATGTTTTAGAGACTGTTGTCTCTGGACTGTTCTGAGAACAGTCGGGCACCTGATGGTCAAGTGGATCGGACGCCTGATATTCATCTACTTTAATTCTTTTGTCGCTGGACTATTTCAACATTGGGCTGGCGCCTGACCCAGTCTGACTGGGCACCCAACCGGCCGCAAACTAAAGTGCGGGGTTTCCTATTTTGAGTTGTAATTTTTAGTTTTACTATATAAAGGAGTGTAAACTGGGATTAGGCTATGTGATTAGGGTTTCTATACGTCCAAGGTAGGAAAGAGGCGAGATGTTAACAAAAAGGGCCATCTCTATGCATGAGAGCATAGGAGGAGGTAAGTGTATTGTTTATAACTTCATTTTCTTTATAGTGGAAGTTTGCACCCGTGATTTTTTTACCCTTGTTGGGATTTTTCCACATAAATTCTGTCTTGTGGATTGTTGGTTTGTGTGAATTCTACTTCTAGTTATTATTTCTTCCTATTTATCATTTGTGGGTGAGATCGGAGATTGGATCTCGGTTCACCGGCGTTGTTGGCATGCTGTGCAACAAATTGCTCCTTATCCGGAATGAATTTCTTTGAATCGGACGCACCTAGGACTCAGTTACATCATACCTCATGTAGGACTAAGCCCAAATCTGACTGTTTACTTCCACATATGCTTGGCCTTCTTTTAGTCTAGCTAGGAATGTATTTGTGCCACATCCTACATCAAGTATCCTCTCCTCCTTCACAAAGAGAAATAAAAATCAAATTTTATTAAATCAATCAACACTTAAATTACAATGAAACAACAGTATTTATACCAACTCCTAAATCTTATTATTTTCTTTCTTTCTTTCTTTTGGTGGTAGAGCTCTGTGAATAAGAATGTTATGTAAACCTTCATTCTACATCTTAATTTCTTCTCACTATTATATACATCTTTAGAAAATCAATCACAAATTGCTCATACAATATTGGAATTATTTTTATTCCTAATCATTGATTAAAAAAAAATATTAAATATGAAATATAAATAGCTCGTCGGACAGCCAACTTAATAGGGGTTCAAATGGAACTATTTTTTTATGGTGTTTCAACATCATTTGGTACCTGAAAGTGGGCTGCCGCAAAAGCGATAGAGAAAGTAATTAAAACTTTAAAACTCAATCCAAATAATTAAAAAGTAGGATAAAGTCTCTCTAGAAAAAAGCTAGCATAGGATTGAAGTAACAACCCATGCACTCTCAAAATGATTATGATCAGTCATCCGGAGTTAAAAAATGATGATCCACGTATGATTCCTTGAAAGTTTGGGTTGTTGAAGGGTTTTGATATATAATAGATCATCTGGAAATTGATGGTAGAGATTGGTTGGGCTTGATGTTGCTTGTATCAAACTCTCTGGATTAGAGAAAACTTGTCCACAAGGTTTGCTTTCTTGGGAGTTCTCCAATATGATATATGAATCACTCCAAGAGCTGGATTCATATAACGTAAAGTAAATAAAATAGTATCGATACAACGGCTCCTTCGACGTTTCCTTGATGACATTGATGATGCACTTGGGGTAGTCGCTGTATCGTATAATGTATCAATGGTGGTAAAGGATCTTCATCTAGGGTGATGGAAAGGCAATAATAGATTGACGTTGATGCTGATGGTCATATGATCGTCTGAGATAATTATGAAATATAGATGTTGGTAATTTCCAATTGATAATAATATAATGATTTGGACAGTAATTAACTTAACAACAAATCACGCTCAGTAACAGATTGTGGTCACACTATGAGCAACTTGGCAACAGAAAACTAAAAAAGCTATGAAATCAAAGTGATATTGAGTCTCTCTTCTTGTTCTCAAAGAGGATAAAATCGAAATTTTATAAAATCAACTGGCTATTAAATTATGATGCAATTAGAACATTTATATTAACTTCTAACTCTACCTACTCTAGACCTTCAGTTTAAATCCTAACTTCTAATCTTAGCCGTCTAATTCAAAAAAAAGAAAAAAAAGAAAAAAAAAAAGAAAAGAAAAAGAAAAAAGAAATTGAAGCCTAACTTGTTCATACAATGTCAGAATCGCATAATCTTGGTTTTGTTGGAAAGCTAACTTAATAGGTTTTAAATAAGATCAATTTTGCTTTATTTCATTATGATTTGATGCTCTAAAAGTGTGTCATAAGATAAGTGACGAACAATACAATAAATTTAACGATATTTAAATAACTAAAAAGAAAGAGAAAATTTCTTTAAAGAAGTTAACCTAAGCTGGTAGTAACTCAAATAAATTTTTTTTATATGTGAGGCCCAAGACAATGAGCCGCTCTTCCCATGATCACAATCATACTCCTTCACGATAAAATGATGATCAACACATGATTCCTTAAAATCTTGGGCTTTGAATGGTTTGATCACAAGTAGTATGAAAATCAACACTGGAGATTGGCCTGACCCTGGATGCTACCTATGTCTACTCATGTCTTGAAGTTTAAGGGTTGATCTTCAAATGTTCACACAGTCCTATTTATCTTGTGTTTCAAACTCATAATCTTTACTAAAGGTTTAAAATGGTGTATCAGGTATATATCTTCATTCACCACTGATACAACCATACATATCGCCTTGTATTGGGCTACTTGAGGATGATACATCCATATCATTCATGATGATATTGGTATACATTCAGTGATATGTATTGGTTCTAGACCATTCTTTAAAACTTGGTCCATAATGTGCCCCATAATTTGGATGCCATGAATAGCGATGTATAAGTGCCACATGTGAGAAGGTTGAGTTACCGCTTCTCTAGAGGTAAGAGTATGGATGAGAGGGAGGGACATAGAGAGGGAAAAAGAGTGGAGGCATTTTGGGTGGGAATGGTGGGGGAAAAGGAAGTGACATATGGTGTTCTAGTGTCGTATATTAAATTGAGAATTTGTTTACTATCACATAGTGCATCTCTAAAAAAATAAACAGCTTTTAGAGCTAATTATTTAGATTGAGGATTATAGTAATATAATTGAATAATGCAATGATTTCAAACCTTTACATGCTGTTTGTAACATCTGCATTTGACTGAGGATTGCTGTGTTTGATTTATCAAGAGTAAAATCATTAATGATGGCATATTTCTATTACTTTCATGTTAAATCACCATATTCATTCATTGATGTACTTGTTAGATTCCAGATTTCTATGGTAATGCAATTGAAAGTACAATTAATACAAATTTCATTACTTGTCTCCTGAAATTATCTATAATTGACCAACAATTGTTGATTCAAAAAGGTCTTTTAAAATTATTATTATTATTATTATTATTATTATTATTTTGCATATAAATGCATGTCTTTTAGGTATATGGTCAAAATAACTAGTTTGACTTGTACTGAGGACTAATTAACAAAAAGATTTGTTAGCTGCATCAAAGACAATTTTATGCCATTGAACATTGTTTTCACTATTTTTCCTGAATTGCATCTTAGGGGTTTGAGCTGCTATATCCCAAAGTTTAGTGGGGCCCACTGCAATGTCCTTATTACATCTATTCTGTCCATCAGTTTCACCAACTCATGGTAGGATGTGAATCCCAAAACTAAGCAGATCCAAAACTTAGGTGGGCCACACCGCAAGAAACAGTAGGGATTAGACACTCATCATTGAAACTTTATTGGGGCGTTCAAAAGTTTTAGACGAGGCTGAAATTTGTTCTCTTCCTTAATCCTTGTGGACATCACCTGATAAACGGGTTGGATTGAATATAGATATAATGGTTGGCATTTCCATCCCCCACTATTTCTTATGGTTTGGGCCACCTGGCCTTTGCATCTGCCTTGCTTTTGGATTCAAATCCTACCATGATCTGAAAAAACTGACGGATGGAATGGATGTCACAATTACATCGCAGTGGGTAGTTAAAGACCCTTTAGTTATGAGACATTAGGTAGACTCCTAGGAGTTTCAACACGAGGTCGGGTTTGAGTTTCTATAGGTGGTGAAATTTCACTAGGGCGTGAGTGTATGGGTGGGTGCGGGGTGCGTGTGGTGAAGAAAAAAAAAAATATTGAAAACCATGCACATATATTTCAGTCAACACTTTACTGACGGCCTAAAAAGTAGGGGGATTTTAGAAAATGCACTAAAGCATAGGCTTTCATATGAAAAATTTCCCTAAATTAAAATAGAACATTCAAACTGTGCATCTTCTGTAAATATATAGATTGTATTCCAAATTCACATATACTGAAAACCGTAATCTCTGATTTGTGGATATTTGTTTTCCGAATTTGAAAGGTCCGTTAACTGTCCACTTTTCCTGATTCTACCGTATTAGACAGACAAATCATATGGCTGGATATATATATATATATATATATATATATATATATATATATATATATATATATATATAGAGAGAGAGAGAGAGAGAGAGAGAGAGAGAGAGAGAGAGAGAGAGACTCTTAAGTCCAACCGGTTAACCATAGTTTGCAGTCCATCCTGTGAATTGCTTCCAACTTGTTAAGCTCTTGTCACATCCAATCCTCTTAATAGGTTGGCCCCACCATGAGGATCACCTAGTGCAAGAATCAGCTACATCCAATGATCCAATGTGTTGGGATAGGAGGGCCCGCAGTGGAAGCAAAGCCGTAGACAAACAGAAAATTCAATCAAACAAGCCACACAATGCAATCACAATGCATGCAATCACCCACACATAGATAATCCAATTTTTACGTGGAAAAACCCCTTATGGGTAAAAAATCACGGCACAAAGCGACACAAATCCACTATAAACTCAGAAGTTACAAGAGATGGAACCCAAGCCCCAAAAACCTAAGCCCACAAGAGAAATCCCAAGCTTACCCAAGAAGAAACCCTCTTCTCCAAGCTCTTTTTCTCACCTAGAAGCTCCCTCAATCCCCTTTGCAACCTTGGTGACCTCTAATCCTGAAAATACACCTTAAATAGGAAGAAATCCGGATTTAGAAACCTCTTGCGCAAAGAAACCGCGCAAATCCGTGTTGCACTAGGACACTGCCGACCGGTCGGCCGACTGGTCGGATGGCCTATTTTTGTCATAGCAGCAACGCTGCTTTGGTGTCCAGCATGACCGGCCGGTCGGACACCCCCACCGATTGGCCGGTGGCCTTTGTTCACTTGTGATTTGAGACATCCAGTTCCCAACAAACTCCACCACGACTCAAATCACCATGCACCTCTTGGCCACGCACAATCTCCACCTCTACTTCGTCATCATTATAGTCCCGTCGCTTCTCATGCCCCATCGACTCTATCCTTGCATCTTCACACGCCTTGTTGCTCTTCCCATGTGGCCCTTTTTCTCTTGCCACACTTGAGCAACTGTGGATCCCGCTGCCAATCCCATATCTCCACCATGAATAGTGCTCCTGATCACCTTGTAAATATTATCGCACCTCCATGCCTTGATCATCACGCGTGCTCCCTTCACCACTTTACAATACCGATCGCAGCCGATGAACCTGCACCCCTTTGCCTTGAGTGCACCAAGAGATATCACATTTCTCTTCATCTCAGGGACATGCTTCACACTTTCAAGGATCCGTTCGTCTCCATCGAACATCCTAATGCGCACCGAACCAATCCCTACCACATTGCGAGCGTAGCAATCTCCCACAAACACCAATCCACCATCATACTCTTTGTGTGACATGAATGAACTTTGATCAGGACATACATGACATGATGCCTCTGAATCCAAGAGCCACTTTCCACCAAGAGGCTCTATGCCAGATACAGTCAATATATCACAACCGTCACCACCGTCCTCTATAGTATTGGTTCCTTCCCTAGAAGAATCTCCAGATCTCTCCTGCCTTTTTTCAGGATTCGAGCAATCCCTTTCACATGTCCTTCTTCCCCACAATTCCAGCATCTCACCTCCACTTGCCTTTTGATTTAGATCTCGATGAAGAAGATCCTCCACCCCGCTCAAAATTCCTCCCACTCATAACCAGTGCCTCATCAGTAGAGGGACCCACGCCACCACTTTTCCTTCTCATTGCCTTCACCTGAAGGGCTGAGATAACAGTTTCTACGCTAATAGTCTCCCGACCTGCGCACAAAGAGTCCTTGAGAGACTCATATGATTCTGGAAGAGAATTCAATAGGATAAACGCTTGATCCTCATCCTTCATTGGCTCATCTACGTCCATCAACTTGCAAATAAGCCTATTGAAATTGCTGATGTGGCTCTTGACACCCCTCCGTCATCCTCAGATTGTACAACTAAAGCTTCAAGTATATGTGATTTTCAAGAGATTTTTTCGCATAGATATTCTCCAATTTCGTCCATGTTGCCGCCGCAGTCTTCTTTTTCATGACGTTATACAGGACCTCATCTGCCAGGCACAACTGGATTGAGACATTGGCCTTTTCATCGATCTTCTTCCACTCTCCTTCTTTCATAGCTTCTGGTCGCTCTTCAAGGAGCGCATCTTGCAATCCGTGTTGAACTAGAAGGCCTTTCATCTTCACCTTCCAAAGCTCAAAGTTATTTTTTCCTGGATACTTCTCTATGTCGAACCTCATGCTTGATGTCATGCTCTTGTCTCAGATTCGAATTTCTGCTACACCCCAACGATCGCTTTAATACCAATTGTTTGGATAGGAGGGCTCGCAGCGGAAGCAAAGCCGTAGACAAACAAAAAATTCACTCAAACAAGCCACACAATGCAATCACAATGCATGCAATCACCCACACATAGATAATCTGATTTTTACGTGGAAAAACCCCTCATGGGTAAAAAATCACAGCACAAAGCGATATAAATCCACTATAAACACAGAAGTTATAAGAGATGGAACCCAAGACCTAAAAACCCAAGCCCACAAGAGAAATTCCAAGCTTACCCAAAAAGAAACCCTCTTCTCCAAGCTCTTTCTCTCACTTGAAAGCTCCCTCAATCCCCTTTGCAACCTTGATGATCTCTAATCCCGAAAATACACCTTAAATAGGAAGAAATTCGGATTTAGAAACCTCTTGCGTAAAGAAGCAGCGCAAATCTGTGTTGCACTAGGACACTACCGACCGGTCGTCCGACCGGTTGGACACTCCTACCGATCGGTCGGCCGACCGGTCGGATGGCCTATTTTTGTCGCAGCAGCAACGCTGCTTTGGTGTCCAGCGTGACCGGCCGGTTGGACACCCCCACCGATCGGCCGGTGGCCTCTGTTCACTTGTGATTTGAGGCGTCCGTTCCCAACACAATGTACCACACTTGTATATATTTTTGCTATTAATGAATGGTTATATACGGTTTTCTATATTGCAGTTTTTTTTTTTTTTTTTTTTTTTTTTTTTTTAACACGGCTCGGCCCAAACTTGACCTGGCCTGAACCTGAACATAACCCGACCGGAACATGACCCGGCCGACCAAAAGCACATAAAGGTGCTGCTGGTGTGTCTCGAACCTGAGTGATCCTCATTGTCTCCAACCTGTTTTTTTATATTGTAGCTCACTTAATGATTGGATAGGGCTGATTTTTACACCAGGTGATCCTCATTGTGGGGCCAACCTACTAGGAGGACTGGATGTCGCAAGCACTTAACAGATTGGAAGCAATTCACTGGGTGGACTGCAAACCGTGGTCCAAACGGTTGGACTTGAGTGTGAATTACACACACATGCACACACACCTTTTGAGGTAGTGTTTCCCGATTCTACGATATTATTCTGCGTGTTTGTCTCACCTATTCGATGACTCACAACTAATTCAACACGTTGCACCTGTGGGGCCATGTGTAGAGATGTAATGATGATCATAGCCATCTAAATCGTGAGGCACACCTTAAATATGATCTGGCTATAATCATTACACAGGTTGAAATGTCCACAGAACTCACATCAACGGTTAAAAACAATAATTTCTAGTGGTCCATCTGTTTGGAATGTTGTGGCCCACCTGAGGTATTTGACTCGGTACTCTTTCTTCCTCATTTGAATTTCAGGTGCAAAGATGCGCGGAAGATAAGTCGGTCCTCATGGTAACCTATGAAGGAGAGCACACCCATGAGCTGGCTGGTGAAATCCATGGCTACAAGGCTAGTTCTCCCTGTTCGGTTTCAGCTAATCCTCTCTGTCCATCCGTCACCACTGATCTAACTCTAAGTGCCACCAATCATAAAACCACAACCGTCCATCAAAACTCCGATAATAGTAGTATGGAAGAATACGTGGCCTCCTTGACCAGGGACCCCAACTTCATTGCAGCGTTAGCGAATTCAGTTGCACGCTCTATTGTCAGACATCCAAATCCGGGCTAGAGATGCATTTTTTTTTTTTTTTTTTGTATGGTTGGGATCATGTTAACTGCAGTCATCATTTTCTGGGCCCACTGTGATGAGTTAGGTACATCAAACCCGTCCTTTAGATGCGGCCCCCCTATATCAGGCCTAGATCCCAAAAGGAAAATAATGCACCTTTAAGTAGCACAATTCAAGATATGAATACGGCCCAAGCCTGGCATTCAGCCCATGATTTCCTTCCCAATTGCATTTAAGGGTCTTTATGATGCATGATTTTTAAACCATGTTTCATGCATGGGGGGTATTTTGCGTTGCTTAGAAACATGTATTTTTTTTTTTTTTTTAATCTATCTCAGAAGATGTTATATGGTTTGGGACCTATGGTTATTAGTGATGTATTTATGAGATATTTTGTAATTGGTCAATGTAAGGACACATTTACTATGAGAAAGGAGTTCATCTTTGAGTTATAAAAAATAATATTACTTCTTGCATATTTTTAGTGAAAGAAATAGTTGAGTGATTCTTCTTTAGCTGGAATTGAGTCCCGCCAAGACCAGTCAAGTAATTCCTGTCTCAATTTTAATTCTATTTTCATCCTACAAAATTTTATTATGTTTTAATTTTCATAAAAAGAAGTTAAATTTTTTTTGAAGTACCTATTTGAAATTAATGATTTTTCTAAACAATTTGTAGAAGTCTTAAAATAATCTTCTTCACGCTTGTGTTTTATTTTATTTTATTTTATTTTTCTGAAACAAGACTCGTCATGGTCCATTTGGTACTTTGAATTATTTTAATGAGAATTGTATTTAAGAAGATACTATTTTAAAGGTGGTATATTTAACTCGTTAATTGCACTCCATTGTGACCATATCAAGTTACATCAAAGTGGTTCCTTTTTTATTGAGCAAAAGGGAAGGTAATAAGGGGGTGTCGTGCGTGATGGCAATAATAGAACCTTCCAGCTTGAATTGGGGGTCCACTATGTGGTGTGTATTTTGGGACCGTGGAAGCAATTTAGAGTAGAATCAAACAAAGTAATCACAGTTGCACTTAGCAAATCCAACCACAGAAGGCAAACGAACTTATATAGAAAATTTTTGTGAGAAAAAACCATGACACAAAATGAAACACTATGAAAACAAAAGATATAAGAGATGAAGAACACTTACAAAATCACTCAGAGAGAAAACCTTAACTTTTCTTCTCCCAAAACTCTCTAATCGCATTTTGAACTCAAGTGTTAAACCCTAATTCAAATTACACCTTTATAAGTAACATGAAACTAGAAATATAAACAAAATGTGTTAAACCGCAAAACTGCGCGCACTGTCAATTGGTCGGGTCAATCGGTTGAGATGACTCGATGCATGGGTCGACAACTCATGTTGAACATGCTAAAAATTGTTCAGAGAGTTTCACCAATATTTTGAATTATTATCGATCAGCCGAGCCTCGAATTTCGACCTATCAAAAGTGCCCAAAACTGTCCAGAGACCTTCTGTGCTATTTCGAGCATGCTCAATCGGTCGCCAAGCTGGTTGACAGGTCGATCACCCTATTTTCTGCACAGATTGAAGGCTCCATACAACAGTATATACCATCCAACCCATTCATTAGGTAAGCCCCACTAGGAAGAAGGGAAATACAAAAACTTAAGTGAGCCTGAATATTATACATTGCTCCCTCTGGTTTGTACCACCTGAGTTTTGGATACGATGAATCTTAGGATGCATAACAAGCATGAGGAAATGCACTAGATTTATGGTATTGATTCCACATACACATCACGGATGGGCCACACATAGGTTGAACATGTAACGATTCAAACATATGTGATCATTGCCCCTTTGAAATTGACATTTCATTGTGTATTCTTTCTTTCTTGTACTGGCCACGTTGTATGTAGACTTCGCCCGTTTTGCGGCCAACATGTGATGTGAGTGGGACATATAAGATGTAGTGGGTCACACCATGAGGATTGCCTGCAATGGAAATTGGGTTATCGCATGTTAATTGGGTCACACATGTAAGTTGAGCAAACCATCGGCTATCCATTGATTTCGATAGCATGGACGTACGGCCGATGAGTTGATTTGAGCCTAGATGATATTCATGTTGTGGCCCATCGCACAGCTTAGATGTCATACGCAAGACATGATGGCAGAAACACAGGGCTGTGATGGTGATTTGTTTTCCAATGATCACTTTCACATATGTACTCTTCCCCACAAATTACTTGTGCGAGTAGGATGTGTGAGATGTGCCAAAGACGGAACATCATGAAGATTGTCTACTGCAAAACTCAGGCTGGTCCATTTATTACGTGGGACATATGTGTAGCTTGAGTCAGACAATCAGCTGTCCATTGATTTTGACGGTCTGCCTACCTATTTTGACCAGATTGAATTGGGCAATCTGCATGGTGTGGCCCACCAATTGCTGAGTTAGGGTGTTCTACTATAAGTTAGATGCGGTTGGAAAGAGTCAAATGATCGAAGGGATTGAAATATAGTCCAAAAAAAAAAAACAATTTTGGACGTCCTCGTCCATGGCAATGTCTATATAGCATGTTTGGATGATTGAAACAAGACCCGGATCAACTGTTATAGTTTTTTAAAATAAACAAGCAAAAATACAGTCAAAGACCCATGTTTATATTTAATTACAATTATCTACTTATTGATCATCTAATTACACTTATACTAAAAGAATTATACGTTACTTTCTTTTATACAATTCGTCAAAGGTAAAAAAAGATACTTCATATTTAAATAACCAAATACCCTTTTTTCATTAAACCTAAGTTTCAGATGTGGACGACTTTATGTGGATGAGATGCACCTGGCCTCAAATATCCCGCTTATCCAAAACTCATGAGGGCTTCACCATAGGAAACAATGTAAAGTCTGCCTAAAACTTTATATTCACATGGTGTGGTCCACCTAATTTTCACAATCGCATGATTTTTGGAGAGTAGTTTCAGATTGATTAGAAAAGTCATATAATGGATTTGATGGCATATGTAAACTACGATGGGCCCCATCTACATCTAATGGCAAGCGTCCCATCTACATGAGTTTTGGTCCTCTTGGTTTCCAAGGTGAAAGTGAGGCAACAAATGTGATAGATGGCATGAATCATGCATGTTCTTGATAGAATATGAAAGATGTTATTGTAATATTTAGATGTCCAAATGATTATTATGTAAAGCATTCTCATGATATAAATATATAGCTAAAAGCCATTTGGGGCAAGGCACTACATTTTACATTTTACAGTTCTCTCCTATGTGTTGCTTGGTTAGTTGTAGGTGGGCTACCTATAACATGTAGTCATGCCAGAGGTTCATTGTTTTTCCTCGGGAGTTTGAGATCATTTACGTACAACACCTATTTTTAGGGTGCATTTAGAACGCCCAAACTCTATGGGGCCAACATGGTGAATAGGTGAAATCCACTCCATCACTCAGGTGATCACCCTTATTTTAATTTCACTCTACAAACACAACAAAAAAAATGACCTTTACCAGTGGTCAAAACCGCCAATAGAGGTAAAAAAAAAAAACTGCGGCTTTGTGACTGCTGGTTAAAGGTTGTAAAAATCCACCAGTAGATTTTTTGAGGGGCGGTCGTTTCCTACATTAGGGGTGGCCACACGAAAGCGTGGTAATTCATATCTAAACGGGTGGTATATGCTGGCCGCTGATAAAAACTAAGATGGGTGTCACCTAAGGACACAATGTAAACATGTGATTTAAACACAAGCTCATGTGTTGTGGGCCGAATGAATTTTGGACCATGCTGATTTTTTAATATTCCTTAGGGAGTCACACCTGATGAACAGGAAATATAGACACCATGGTGGCCCAATTAATACACAGACCTATGGTTGTCGTCCCATCCTCATTGCTCTCCATGGTATGACCCACCTAAGTCATGGATCTGGCTAAGTGTTTTCTCTGGGCCTAGCATTGAGGAGCACACCTCTAATGGACGGAGTGGATTTCACATATACAACATTGCCAGTCCCAAAGAGCTTAGGTGTTGTAGGCACTGTGTAGAATAAAAGGAGTTGAGTAGGAATGGCCTGTTTAGGCCACATTCCATGGCTGGAGTACTCCACTACGACAATGGTTTTGTAGGGATTAGGAGCTCCGCAGCGGAAGCAATCGAAGCAAGCGAGGAACACACTACAATGGCAATTAACAAGCAAATCATCACACACAAGAAGGCAATCCGATTTTTACGTGGAAAAATCCCTCACGGGTAAAAAACCACGGCATAAAGCGACACCAATCCACTATGATATCAGAAGTTACAAGAGATTATAGAAGAATACTTTGGATCACAGCCCATAAGAGAAATCCCAAGCTACCTGAAGCTAATTCTCACATGAGGAGGACAAACTCATCCCTTTCCCTCAACTCAGAGAACTCCAAGCTTCCTCCCTAGCTCTTTCTCTCACCCTAGAACCCTCTCAATCCCTTGGCCCATTGACGGCAACCCTAATCTCGGATTACATCTCCTTAAATAGGAGAAAACCGAAATTAGAAACTCCTTGTGCAAAACTGCGCAAGAAACCTAGACCAAAAAAGGAAACTGCAGATTGGTCGTCCGACTGGTCGGACCCCCCACCGGGAAACTGTTGTCTTGTTCTCCAATGTGACCGACCGGTCGGTGGTCTTCATGCTTGAAGGTTTGAGGCGTCCAAGCCCAACAAACTCCACCACGACTCAAATCTTCCTACAAGACCTTGCCATGCATCATCTCCATCTCTACTTCATTATCATCATAGCTCCACCACTTCTCATGCCTCATCGACTTCATCTTTGCACCTTCATCACCCGCTCGCTCATGTGGCCCTTGCGCATGTCACACACGAGCAACCGTGGATCCTGCTGCCGATCCCGCAGCTCCACCATGAATAGTGCTTCCGATCAAACCCAATCACAGTCGACAAACCTGATTAAGATATTGGAGTACCGATCCACCTTCTTCAACTCAACTTCTTTCATAGATACCGATCGCTTTCCATGTTTTTCTTTCACGGAATCCTTTTCCACAATGAATCTCATGCTAGAAGACGTCATTGATGCCTCGCTTCAGATTCTCTTTGCCTCCTTCCCAACTTTTAACTTTGATACCACTTGTTGGTATCAGTGTAACGCCTACCAACCTTAGCTCTGATTAGGGATGGTCATGAGTTAGCTCGAGAAACTCGATTGACTCGACTCGAAAAAGCTCGCCTCGGCTTGACTCGACTCAGTAGAATAAGTCAAGCCAAGCTTCATTTAGGAGCTCGAGTCAGAAATCGAGTCAAGTTCGACCATTGGGTCACTCGACTCGACTCGATTCAAGCTCGACTTAGCTCGAGCTCGACTCGACTCGTTTCGTATAGATATTTGTTTAAAAAAAAAAACCTAATCTTCTTATTTCTTGGTTCTTTCTCCCTCTCCCCCCCCCCCCCCCCCCCCCCCACCACATACATTGGCGTCCAAGCTTAAGACATATAAAACCCTCATATGTTGGGGGGGTTTCTTAATCCTACTATTTTATCCAGGTAAGAACATTCCTTGTTGAGCATATCTGATGGATTGAGTAATTTCAAGCACAAAACATGGTGAGCACACAGTGGTTGTGTGTTTTACACACTACACAAACACAAGTGCGACGGTGAGACCACACACCATACATATCAACAAAACAGGGGCTATGGTAAGACCAAACACCATATGAGGCTATTGATTGCAATTTTACGAGGGAGGTGGTGCATCTGATCCATGAATCAGCTGAGCCTCATCATGAAGATGGTCCACACAATAATCAGGGTAGTCCATTCATGTGGTGAGCTATGCATGTACTGTGTTAATTATGGTTCAGAAAATATTACTAGTGGTTTGCATTCAATGCATGTGTGACTTGGCCAAAGAAAAAACAAATCAGAGCTAGGTCATTTTAATGGTGGGGTCCCACCTGTAGAAATACTATTCTCCCCTAATATATGTATGACTTCTTGAACTTAATGTTGTTGACTTTTAATTTGTATTTTGTAGTAAAAAATATAATAAATTCAGGTGGGAGCAAGCTCGACTCGACTTGAGGTAAGCTCGCCTCGACTCGATCCACTAGCTCGCCTCGAAAGTTTTAGCAAACAAGGCAAGCTCCAATGGTAAGCTCGAGGGTGAGCTTGAGCTCGAGCTCGAACTCGAGGAGAGCACAGACGAGTCAAGCCAAGCTTGGCCCACCTCGACTCGACTCGGCTCAATGTATAGCCCTAGCTTTGATACCACTTGTTGGGGTTAGGAGCCCCGTAGTGGAAGCAATCGAAGCAAGCGAGGAAGACATCACAATGGCAATCAACAAGCAAATCATCACACACGAGAAGGCATTTTGATTTTTACGTGGAAAAATCCCTCACGGGTAAAAAACCACGACACAAAGCGACACCAATCCACTATGATATCAGAAGTTACAAGAGGTTACAGAAGAATACCCTGGATCATAGCCCATAAGAGAAATCCTAAGCTACCCGAAGCTAATTCTCACATGAGGAGGACAAACCCATCCCTTTCGCTCAACCCAGATAACTCCAAGCTTCCTCCCTAGCTCTTTCTCTCACTCTAAAACCCTCTCAATCCCTTGGCCCATTGGCGGCAACTCTAATCTCGGATTACATCTCCTTAAATAGGAGAAATCAAAATTAGAAACTCCTTGCGCAAAACCACGTAAGAAACCTAGACCAAGAAAGGAAATTGCAGACCGATCGTCCGATCGGTCTGACCCCCACTGGCCGGTTGGCTGATCGGCCGGATGGCCCAGAAAAGGTTCCAGAAACTGTTGTCTTGTTTCCCAACGTGACTGACCGGTTGGTGGTCTTCATGCTTGAAGGTTTGAGGCGTCCAAGCCCAACAAACTCCACTACGACTCAAATCTTTATGCAATACCTTGCCACGCACCATCTTCATCTCTACTTCATCATCATCATAGCTCCACCACTTCTCATGCCTCATCGACTTCATCTTTGTACCTTCATCACCCGCTCGCTCATGTGGCTCTTGCGCATGCCACACATGAGCAACTGTGGATCTTGCTGCTAATCCCGCAGCTCCACCATGAATAGTGCTCTCGATCAAACCCGATCGCAGTCGACAAACCTAATTGAGATATTAGCATACCTATCCACCTTCTTCATCTCTACTTCTTTCATAGATATCAATTGCTTTCCATGTTTTTCTTTCACGGAATCCTTCTCCACAATGATCTCATGCTAGAAGACGCCATTGATGCCTCGCCTCATATTCTCTTTGCCTCCTTCCCAACTTTTAGCTCTGATACCACTTGTTGGTATCAGCGTAACGCCTACCAACCTTAGCTCTGATACCACTTGTTGGGGTTAGGAGCCCCGCAACGGAAGCAATCAAAGCAAGCGAGGAACACACCACAATGGCAATCAACAAGCAAATCATCACACACAAGAAGGCAATCTGATTTTTACGTGGAAAAACTCCTCATTGGTAAAAAACCATAGCACAAAGCGACACCAATCCACTATGATATCAAAAGTTACAATAGATTACAGAAGAATACGCTGGATCACAGCCCATAAGAGAAATCCCAAGCTACCCGAAGCTAATTCTCACATTAGTAGGACAAACCCATCCCTTTCCCCCAACCCAGAGAACTCCAAGCTTCCTCCCTAGCTCTTTCTCTCACCCTAGAACCCTTTCAATCCCTTGGCCCATTGGCGGCAACCCTAATCTTGGATTACATCTCCTTAAATAGGAGAAAACCGAAATTAGAAACTCCTTGCACAAAACCGTGTAAGAAACCCAGACCAAGAAAGGAAACTGCCGACCAGTCGTCTGACCGGTCGGCCGGCCGGCCGGATGGCCCAGAAAGGTTCCAGAAACTGTTGTCTTGTTCTCTAACGTGACTGACCGGTCGGTGGTCTTCATGCTTGAAGGTTTGAGGCGTCCAAGCCCAATAAACTCCACCATGACTCAAATCTTCATGCAACACCTTGCCACGCACTATCTTCATCTCTACTTCATCATCATCATAGCTCCACCACTTCTCATGCCTCATCGACTTTATCTTTGCACCTTCATCACCCGCTCGCTTAGGTGGCCCTTGCGCATGCCACACACAAGCAACCATGGATCCCGCTGCCGATCCCGCAGTTTACCATGAATAGTGCTCTCGATCAAACCCGATCGCAGTCGACAAACTTGATTGAGATATTAGCATACCGATCCACCTTCTTCAACTCTACTTCTTTCATAAATACCGATCGCTTTCCATGTTTTACTTTCACGGAATCCTTCTCCACAATGAATCTCATGCTAGAAGACGCCATTGATGCCTCGTCTCAGATTCTCTCTGCCTCCTTCTCAACGTTTAGCTCTAATACCACTTGTTGGTATCTGAAATTGCGGTTTTACCGCTTGTAGAGATACTTGGAGATATGCCTAATGTCCTAGAGAGGGGTGAATAGGACTTTTTGAAATTTCAATTACAATTAAAACTAATCAAGTTAATCTTAGCAACCAAGATTATCGCAATAATATTCAAGGCAATTATATGATGAATTTGTAAGCAAGGACTATCATAAGCATTTCATCAAACAGTTAGCATTCATGATTGACTAAGCCATTCAACACATAACAATCATTCAAACTCACAATGCACAACGATTTATAGTGGTTCGGTTTCCCTACTCCACTCCTGGTTCACGATCTCAACCTATGAGACCACCAGATTTCACTATAGTCTTGGTTTTAAATCAGGTTAACCATCAACCTTGACATCCTTTGATCTAGGACCGCGTTTACCATCCGCCGATGGCCCAATGCAAGGACTTGACGAGTTTGGATCTCAAACTCTTACCAATCCTAATTCAAGGACGGTCACGTACACTCCCGCCGGAGTTTCCCAAATCCAGGGAATAGTGATTCAATAAATGGACTCTTAAATACTAGACATACCTAGACGATTGAGCCCCGATTCGATGCCTTTGATGAGTAGCTTCAGCTCCACGTGCTTCAGCTTCTCTTTGTGCTCCCAAGATCAGCTACCGATGCAAATGATGAGGTTATGATGATGCCGGGTAGTTGGGAGAGAGTTGGTCAAGTTCCTCTTGCCTATTCAATGCAATGGTAATGAGGGAACTACCAAACTTCAAGCATTCAATAGCTATAAACGACCTCATAAAGATATTCCGAAGGTAGGTCAGCCATGAATGAAGGTCTTGAGTTCATACTTCAAACCGAGCTTTGAATACTCATTGATAAGCCATTAATGGCTAGGTTTGAATGATGAACTCAACGGAGTTAAGAGCAAAGAGGGTAGGAGGATGTGAGTAAAAGCTCTCTCTCTTAGCTCTTAAAGGGTGTTGAATGCATGCCATGAAAGACCACAAGTCATGGTTATATAGAGCCCCAAATGATGGCCCCAACAGATCTAAAATGGTCACGACCGACCTGTCAGAGAGGGGTTTCAACCGGTCGGACGGACCGGTCGCAATTCAAAATGAAGAGCCATATCTGGGTCTGCCCGACCGGTCAAGACCGGTCGGATCTCCTTGCTGGAAGCATTCAAAAATACAGGCCGATCGGTCAAGACCGGTCGGCTCACCTTGCCGGATCAAACTGCTGTTTGCAGTTCGACCGGTCAAGACCGGTCGGCTATGCTTGCTGGACTAAATGGGGAAAACAGGCCGACCGGTCAAGACCGGTCGGCTGTGCTTGCTGGACAGATATTATCTTCTGGCCGACCGGTCAAGACCGGTCGGCTGTGCTTGCTGGACAGATATTATCTTCTGGCCGACCGGTCAAGACCGGTCGGCTGTCCATTTGAAAACCTTCCAGCAAGGTTTCTGTTAACCTTGAAATACCTGGCCGACCGGTCAAGATCGGTCGGCTGCCCAGCTGAAATAACCATAGCAAGGTTGCTGTTGTGTTGAGAAGCCTGGCCGACCGGTCAAGACCGGTCGGCTTGTCTAGTTGTTTTCATTTCAGCACAACTGTTGGACACATCTTGTAGTTCGGGCCGACCGGTCAAGATCGGTTGGCTGTCTAGATGGTTTTGTCACAACGAGCTTGCTGGACCAAGTCCTTCAACACAGCAGCGGATCACATTCATAGATGAAGCATGAAGTGATGAGGTGCATGAGGTCCAATGTATGGACATATCTTCAATTACGTTTAGCACCAGCCATGGACCACAAGTCTGATCAACTTGTGCAAGGGTCGAGAGAGAATGGGATAAGATAGGTGAGTCATTACGCCATTCTTTGATGTTTTGGGTTTCCTATGGTCGATCTATATGCAACTTACCTGAGATCTTGTTTCACCATGAGCTTGAGCAATGGAAGAAGCATAATCTTCAAGTCTTAATCTTCAATTCTTCGACCGGGGCTCACACGACAAGACGCGACCAACCAACACGCCAATTGACAACAAAAGGTGTACTAACAATCTCCCCCTTTGTCAATTGCGTGACAAAACATCTAACCTAGACAAATCATGATTCCTTATCATGATTGACCCTTAAACAGAAAGAAATTTACACCCACTTATATGTCTATACAGATATACAAAATAATCTTTACAAAAGGACATGTACAGACTCGATTTTCTTCAAAATCTCCCCCTCAATGCTTGCACCTACAAAGTCTTACAAAAAGATATAATTAGACCTTCTAGGTGGGATGATTCTCCCCCTTTTTGTTAGTAATTGACAAGGGTTAGCCAGCAAAAAGATATGCCTAAGAAAGCTGCAAGGCTAGCGCCGAAAATATGTCAATCACATAAAACAAGGAAGAGATATAGAAATTTAAGTCCTGAGGAGATTTAAAGAACAAATTATGCCAGATATACAAGTAATCATGAAAGCATAGAGGGCTTATAGCCCAATCAACCAACCACCCCTCCAGATGTATATCTAGACAAACACAGAACACAAAGCATGAGCTAAAAAAGGGTAAATGTGCCCAAACCATCCAACCTCCCACAGATATTCAATAAAAGATCAAAAGCTCATATAAAAAGATATAACTATAGCATTCATATATATACCAAAATGGGCAAGCAGCCCAATGTAAATATGTATCAATTCGTGCAAAATATACAGACAACCCATAGACATATAGTGCATGAAATCCTAACAATGTTATTGGTCATACAAAAAGTAACTTTGACCAAGACATGAGACTAATAATCTGTTCCATCTCCCAGATCAGGGGGTGGAACGTCCCCACGCGCCGCGCGCTCCCATATCTCTATCCGCCTCTCCAACTGTGAGAGGTGAGTGACAAGGGCCTCCTGCTGTACAAGTATGGTGGCCTGACCCTGTAAAATCTGGTCCCCAGTCTGCTCGAGCCTGTCTAGCCGCTGAAATAGAGTCTCCTTAAGCTGGCGAAGCTCAGCAATGTAAGGTGGATCCACGGAAGGGGATTGATGTCGAGAAAAGGCTCTAGGAGGCGTACTAAATCGACCCGGAGCTGCTCGTGGATCGAGGGATGGATCAGAGGAAGGAGCTGATGGTGAAGTGTGGGAAGGGCCAGTGGAGGCAGGTGGAGCCTCAGGCTGGGACGGCTCGGCCGGATCCTACTGCTGCTCCTACAGAAGAGGACTCTGGATGACTTCTTTGGTAAACTCCATACGAGCAATGAGGGTACGATTGATAATGACAGGCTTGTGAACTTTATCACTACCGACAATGTCAATCTCATTAGCTAATGTGCATATGAGATGCCCAAAAGGAAGACTGGAGGAGTTTCCATCGTCTCGCAAGATAACCTGGTGAATGATGTTCATGATCCGGGTTGGGAGGCAAAGCGGATGACCCTGACCTACACGATAGAGCAACCGAAACATGGATTCGGTGACATTCGCCTTGTTACTCATCCGCGGGTATACATTGCGGAAGAAAAGGTTGTGCAGAATGCGGAAATCTCATGTCATAGAGGACGCTCGAAGCGCACTTCCAACCCATTTGGGTGTCCCATCACCACATAGGAATTGGGCAATAACGAGGTTAGGTTTGGGACCTAGCGTGGCGAAATCGAAAGTAGACTCCTTAACAATAGGAACGCCAACAAATTTCGAGATGGATTTCAAAGTGAAAAGGCATAGCCGATCACCAACCTCGACGTTAAAAGAGGGGGGAGAGGCAGTGACATGGACACAAGAGGCATAAAATTTTCGAACCACGTCAAACTAGACCGGGCCCCCCATGTGGAGTACGGGGCCCCAATTTATGGCGTTCAATATGGAAAGTACATTATAGTCGGCCAAGTCAACCAATTTGACGGATTTTTCACAGACCACCTCATTGTCCTTGAAATCATCCTAATGGGTGGAATGGGATGAAACATTTTTCCCCAAGGATTGAGATTGAACAAGGGGAACAGAAGATGAGGCAGCCCCTTTCCCTTTTGAAGCGGTTTTCTTGATCTTTAAGGGGCGAGGAGGAGGCTTAAGTTTTGCCTTGGGTCGATCACTCCGCCTCAGGGGGAGCTCATCTTCACTCTCTTGGGAAGACATAGAAGAAGCAAGAAGATACTCTAAATCACTCCTAGATATGAAGGGAAGGGATGAAACAAAGAAGAGTGAGAGTGAATCCCTTACCACAGAAATGAGAATGAAGAGGAGCAAAGTAGAGGAGGTTAGAACCTTTAATCTTGCAAAGAATCACCTTGGAATCACCTAGGAGAGCAAGAGGGGGAGCTGGAGCAACAAGTGGAGATGAGAAAACGTGAAATGGGTGACCTAAATGAGCTCCAACTGTATTTAAAGACCCCCCTTCGGACGGCTGACGCACTTGACCGGTCGTGGGAAGAGAAATGGGAGTCTACCAGCATTGTATGCACTGGCCGACCGGTCTTGACCGGTCGGATGGCGCAAATGACTTAAGCACAGAAGGTCTTGGAGACGTCCGACCGGTCCTGACCGGTCGGCTGACCGGTTGGCAAGCAAATTTTCACAAGTTTGATAGAGGAATCCTGCACTGGATTAGCTGGATAGAAAGTCTGTCCTTTGGACAGACCATTATCATTTAAAACCAAGTACCCTTACTAAGGATACAACATCCATGGTCATGGTGTACCAAGGTACAACCCAATCACAAAATGAGGGACCCTTAAGGTCCAGATTTATTGATAGAGGACAAGAATTTGGGACTATGATCCCGAATTTTCGTAGAAAGCAATGAAAAGAGGCAAAGGTCCTCAGATATACCTATAAAGATCAGAAAGAGAGGCTTAATCTTCAGATTTTTCCTGCAAAACATACACTTGTTAGATATACTAGACACATCCAACACCAATGGACTTCTGGAGGTTCACAAAGCGAACTGAGTCTAAGGGTTTCGTTAGAATGTCAGCTAGCTGATTCTTGGTAGGCACATGTTCGAGAGATATTATGTGATCTTCAACCAATTCTCGAATAAAATGGTGGCTAATATCTATGTGCTTAGTGAGCGAGTGCTGAACTGAATTTTTCGATATATTTATGGCATTAGTATTGTCGCAAAATAGAGTCATTGTGCCTTGGTTAATCCCATAATCGGTCAAGGTTTGTTTCATCCATAATAATTGGGCACAACAACTTCCAGCAATAATGTACTCTGCTTCGGTTGTGGATAAAGAGATGGAGTTTTGTTTCTTACTATGCCACGCCACAAGGCAATTTCCAACATAAAAACACCCACCGCTGGTTGATTTACGATCATCCATGTTACCAGCCCAGTCGGCATCAGAATACCCTGCAATATCTGTAGATGAATCAAAGGGGTACCAAAGACCGTATTCGGTAGGTTTGAATGATGAACTCAAGGGTGTTAAGAGCAAAGAGGATAGGAGGATGTGAGTAAAAGCTCTCTCTCTTAGCTCTTGAAGGGTGTTGAATGCATGCCATGAAAGACCACAAGTCATAGCTATATAGAGCCCCAAATGATGGCCCCAACGGATCTAAAACGGTCACGACCGACCTGTCAGAGAGGGGTCTCAACCGGTCGGACGGACCGGTCGCAATTCAAAATGAAGAGCCATATCTGGGTCTGCCCGACCGGTCAAGACCGGTCGGATCTCCTTGCTGGAAGCATTCAAAATACAGGTCGACCGGTCAAGACCGGTCGGCTCACCTTGCTGGATCAAACTGCTGTTTGCAGTCCGACCGGTCAAGACCGGTCGGCTATGCTTGCTGGACTAAATGGGGAAAACAGGCCGACCGGTCAAGACCGGTCGGCTGTGCTTGCTGGATAGATATTATCTTCTGGCCGACTGGTCAAGACTGGTCGGCTGTCCATTTGAAAAGCTTCCAGTAAGGTTTCTGTTAACCTTGAAATACTGGTCAAGACCGGTCGGCTGCCCAGCTGAAATAACCACAGCAAGGTTGCTGTTGTGTTGAGAAGCCTGGCCGACCGGTCAAGACCGGTCGGCTTGTCTAGTTGTTTTCATTTCAGCACAACTGCTGGACACATCTTGTAGTTCGGGCCGACCGGTTAAGATCGGTTGGCTGTCTAGATGGTTTTGTCACAGCGAGCTTGTTGGACCAAGTCCTTCAACACAGCAGAGGATCACATTCATAGATAAAGCACGAAGTGATGAGGTGCATGGGGTCCAATGTATGGACATATCTTCAATTACGTTTAGCACCAGCCATGGACCACAAGTCTGATCAACTTGTGCAAGGGTCGAGAGAGAATGGGATAAGATAGGTGAGTCATTACGCCATTCTTTGATGTTTTGGGTTTCCTATGGTCGATCTATATGCAACTTACCTGAGATCTTATTTCAGCATAAGCTTGAGCAATGGAAGAAGCATAATCTTCAAGTCTTGATCTTCAATTCTTCGACCGGGCTCACACGACAAGACGCGACCAACCAACACACCAATTGACAACAAAATGTGTACTAACAGTATCAGCGTAACGCCTACCAACCTTAGCTCTGATACCACTTGTTGGGGTTAGGAGCCCCGCAGCGGAAGCAATCGAAACAAGCGAGGAACACACCACAATGACAATCAACAAGCAAATCATCACACAAAAGAAGGCAATCTGATTTTTACATGGAAAAACCCCTCACGGGTAAAAAACCAAGGCACAAAGCGAAACCTATCCACTATGATATTATAAGTTACAAGAGGTTATAGAAGAATACCCTGGATCACAGCCCATAAGAGAAATCCCAAGCTACTCGAAGCTAATTCCCACATGAGTAGGATAAACCCATCCCTTTCCCTCAACCCAGAGAACTCCAAGCTTCCTCCCTAGCTCTTTCTCTCACCCTAGAACCCTCTCAATCCCTTAGCCCATTGGCGGCAACCATAATCTCGGATTACATCTCCTTAAATAGGAGAAAAACGAAATTAGAAACTCCTTGCGCAAAACCGTGTAAGAAACCCAGACCAAGAAAGGAAACTGCCGACCGGTCGGACCCCCCATTGGCCGGTTGGCCGGCCGGCCGGATGGCCCAAAAAGGTTCTAGAAACTGTTGTCTTGTTCTCCAACATGACCGACCGGTCGGTGGTCTTCATGCTTGAAGGTTTAAGGCGTTCAAGCCCAACAGGTTTTACATAGTGTTATAGCACCCAAAGCTTTGTGGATCAACACGTTTGTCAGTAGGACATCTACTCTGTCCATTTGATAAAGGAGGCCCATTTGATGAAATCTTTTGCTGACTATTTAACTAAGTATGAAAATAAAGTGTTGCAAAATCCTTAGGATATAAGTATAATTAGATAAATAATAAGTGTATAACTACAATTATAGCTTAAAAATAGGTCTTTGACTATGATTTTTCCAATTAAACAAATGTTTTGGTTTGTTTCGATAAAACAAGAGGCTAGCTTTTCAAATTGTCAAAAGTTAATTTTGAAGACTTGGTTGAATATTCGGACACAGGACTGTTTTCAAAAAAGTGAAATGGAGTTGTTGGTTACAAAGGAGGGTATAAGATTCTCATTTGTCCAAGGTTCAATATCATACATCAGCAAGAGGTGGGGTCCACGCACTTGCACATCATCGCAAGGCTATCTGAAGGATTGGATTGGTTGGATTAGATAGGGGGCAACCTGGGCAGTTAGAAAGCACCTGCAGGTGCAGTGCACTTTGAATTCAAAAGTGAGAGTTATATTACATGACTATTCAGGTTGACTGAACATTTTGAGTCAAATATTGCTTTAAAGTTAGTGTTGGTCGTGGAACCCATGTGTTGGGGCTCACCGGAGCGCCCACAGGTTTGGCAAGTCTAATATTGAATTTTACATTTTCAAATAAGACACCTAAGTGACTATCTAGCATGGAAGATTCTTACTTTAATATTGGACAAGATCGTAGATTATTAGAAGATCTTATGGTTGAAGCTATATTTGAATTGAGATTGCATGCGGAAGAACACATTCTAAAACAACATCTCTCTCTTAGGCTTTCTTCTTGTATAGGGTACGACACCCTTCACACAATCATTAATGATGGTCAATCAACTTCTGTTCATTATTGTGTTGGCCTCTATCATGACCGGAGTTGCTAGAGGGTATGGATTGTTTCATTATTTCATTTTTTTTTCCTTGTACGATGCATATGCTTGAGGAGTTTGTTTAGTCATTATTGCAAAACTAATGTGATACCTTGCCTAATTTGACTTTGCTTCCCTTAATTTAGTGTTCATGCAATTGGACACTGGATATGCCATTGTTGACAACTAGCGACTGCAACACAATTTAAGTCAACTACTGCTTTTTATTTATTTATTTATTATTTATTATTATTTTTTTAATACAAATCATAGGATACTTGCTGCTAATAAGTGTTTTAAAACCACACATGTACATTAATTGAAACGTTAACAAGTGTTTTTAACTATCCATTCTTCTAGTAGAGGTGGCCGATTTGATAATTAGAAGGGCTCGATAGGTAGAGTCCAGAGATTTCATATATACATGTATGAATACGAAAGTAACTAAGGTAACTGCATTTTCATCTATAGTTAATTGGGTAACTTGGACCAAGTTGTATCAGTTGTTTTGAAATGGATTGCAGTGAAGGAAACGGCTTTGAAGAGAGATGTAACAGTTTTTTTCGTGGGATTAACTCCCATGAGAGGCCTCAAGACAAGTGAGATTTAGGGGCTAATCTATGTTGATCATAGTTTAATCCACGCCATATATCCATCTTCAGAGGTTTCTACTACCAACAACTATTGTAGAGTATTTCAAGCCTTTTTTTTTTTTTTTCACTTTTAGCCTAACAAAAATCATATGTTCTTTACTGAAGCCCTCTGTCCAAATCTAATTCTCATTTGCTTCCTTCTCACCCTGCAGTTGCAGCTGATGTTTCTCCCCAACCACTGCATCCCTAAAAACAAGTAGATCTTTCTCCTCTGATTTAGCCAATCTCCTCTTTTAATTTCTTTTCAAAACAATTCCTATGAAGTTTCCACCTTCTCCCTCTGCTCTGTTGGAAATCCGGTCAGCGGAAGTACCGAAGAAGATCAAACAATCACAAACAACCACACAAGCATACAACACAAAAGCACTCGAATTTTACGTCGAAAACCCTTGTGGAAAAAAAACTATGGTACAAAGCGACACCTCCACTATGAATCTCAGATGATTACAGAGCTAGAACTACCCGAGTAGATCCCAAAGATGAACAAGGCACTCAAAACTCTCAATCCTCTCTCCCAATAACCTTAATCTCGTTTAGATCACCTAGGTATTGCTTAGCATTATGTTTAACATGATTATGAAACATATATATATAAGAGGAAACCCGGAATGAGAAACTTGTTGCCCGAAACCGCGCAACACTATCAAATCCCGCAGACTGCAAACCGGTTGGATGACCAGTCGCAAACAGTCCAGGGAGTTTTCGCTAAAACTCCAAACACACCGCCTCAACTCAGACCTGTCTGACGACCGGTCTTAGCCTCTTGCGACCGAGCTCAAAACGCCAAAAAAATGTCCAGAGAGTTTGGCCTTCAAACTGCAACACGCTGTCCACTGGCCGACTGGTTTGACGACCGGTCGATGGACTCTGTCTTTGCACAATAATGAGGCCTTCACAACATGCTCTCCTCCCTATTTCCTTTCTCTTCCCTTCTCTATTTTATTTTTTTACCTTAGGACTAATTTAGGCTTTTTAATTAACTTGGAGCTTCTCTCAGGTAGCAATTTAACAATTATGGCCACATCCTTCTCTGATCTCATTCGAACGAAGGCGAACTCGTGATAAGATGTAGACTTCCAATCTCACAGTACAATCACCTCCATAACCTTACCCGCCTTGCTAAGACCCTAGAGAAATTGATTGGAAGCCAACCTCAGGGAAACCGACACTGAACAAGGTTGGGAGCTCCGATAATTCCTTACCTAACCCCTTCTTTTATGAACTTGTTTGCTCCTTCTAACTTCCATCCAACCACCCACCTCTCCTTTCGGTAGCTCACTATGCCAATATTGTAAAAAACGACGAATCAAGTCCGTCGTTAATCGGCATTAACGACGGACTTCGTTCGTCGCATGGTCACTTTTTTGCAAGTCGTTAATCATAACCGACGGACCAAATCCGTCGGTAAATTACGACGAATATGGTCCGTCGTTTTATAAACGACGGATCTTACCGTCGTAACCTTCAAAACGATCATCCTTCGGCGACGGATTCTATTCGTCGTTCTAAAAAGAACGACGGATTTGGTCCGTCGATATTACCAGGATCTGTCAGTTACCTTATTACATTATCGACGAATTTGGTCCGTCGTTAATGTTTTAATATAAAAAAAAATGAGCATGCTTTTGTTGCATTTTGAATTTCTTACACCTGATATCATCAAGGCAGTAGAAACCAATTCAATCCATAAAGTAAACTAACCATTTCTAAGTCACACATCCATCATCTATTACATATTGAATTTGTTACATCTTGTGAACTAGTTGCAAACATCGCCAATATCCGATTACATCAACAAGAAACTACATCAGTCTTTTAATCAACAATGCAGCAACATATCTTTGAAACCCTCCAGTTAAGCTATCTTTCTAAAACAACAAAGCTTTTAGTGTGCATGGGGGAATTGTGGGAGGACCCCATTCAGAGGAATTCCAAGCAAACCGCAAAGCAGAACTTGAAATCATGATTTTGAAAGAACTGAGCTATTGATAAAATGATGACGAGGTGGAATTTACATAAATGAATAGGCGATATTCAAAACCAGACATATACCATGAACCCAAGTAATAAAATGTCATAATGATAAGCAGGCGAGTTTTTCAGATTGAACTACCTTCTGCTGAGCCAACTGTGAAGCTATGCTGTGATCGAAAAAGTAAAGGCCTGCAACCATCATAGCTGGTATTATGGCAACAATGATGTAAACTAGCGGAACTTGCGTCAGATCCTGCAGTTTTAGCACATGAAGCAAACTATTAGTAAAATAGCAACAAATGCCTGCATAGAAGCACATTTTCTACGATAATATGAAATTGTGTTGTTTGGTTAAGAGTAATAACACAAAGATTTGTAATTATAAGATTGGTCAAGGAAAGAAAAAAACCATAGTTTTTTCCGATCAAGTTTAGTTGAAAATGATAATTGGATTAGTAAGGTCATGTATATTAATCATGGGGGGCCCACCTATTGGTGATCTAGACCTCAATCAGTTGGCTGAACATATTGCATGAGAGATACCACCCCACACCCCAAATCAGCTTGTTCTTGACCATTCAACAAATTAACCATCAACTATGGACCATTGTCAGTGATTATCCATTTTCAAACGACTAAATGGATTGTTAGGACAAACATAATTTGTCGCACATCTAACATTTCCAAGTCACAAAACAGTAGAAACTAATTCGGTACATCAACTCAAGCTAAACCAATAAAATGGAACTAACTGTTTCTAAGTCGCACATCCAACATTTCCAAGTCACAGGTAACAATAGACAATAGAAACTATTTAAGTAATTGCTATGTTGCAAAATCTAAAAATAGTATGTAGCTTACGCTATATGCTATGTTGCTTACGCCTCATACTTCAAAGGAGTGAACACTAGGATTTAAACATTGATGTTAACCTATCGCATGTCTTTCCATCCAAGTATAATCTTATTCCTGTGACACTGATTATCTTCACATAATTACCTAAAAAATGAAATTATAAATGAATAAATATATGTAAGTCATATGTTGGTCATGAATAGGGAATTGTCATGTTGGATGGAGGTGGGGATGGTTGGGTCGACCCACTACCTAGATCGGTAATGGCAATTTGAGTGCTCCTCAAATGTTAGCGACTTCCATCAATTTGAGAAATCTTTCCATACTGCCACTAAATACAAAACATCTTAGATCTCAGACAAAACCCAAAAATATCTTCCCAATTGCATCCCTTGAACTGGTTGTATCCGGAAGCCTAAAACAACATTCTCCCTTTGCTATCTGCAAGACTACCTCGACCCTTTATAGCTTGTTACTGAAGGTCCTATTGTTAGGCTCCCTCCATACTGACCACAACACTGACATGAATATAATTGCCATAAAACTTTCATCCTTAAAGCCAAACAGGGTGGGTTGTAAATGATTTACAAGCTTACAACCTACACCATTTACAGGCATCCAAACAACCCCCAAGTCAACCCCAATCACCATATCAGGTGATTTTTTTTCCATTGCATATCAATCAATTGTCTTATTCCTTTCAACCATCAGATGAACAATCTGGATAACTGATACTTGAACTCCACTAAAAATGTTATCCCCAACAAAAATGCCATAGTAAATGTTGTATGTTTCCACAAAGGCTTACTAATTTTTTTGTCACACAAAAAAACAAGAATAAGAACCACCAAAAACAAAAATCTCTTACACCTGATATATCATCAAAACAGTAAAAACAAATTCAATACATCAACTCAAACTAAAGTAATAAAATGGAACCGATTGTTTCTAAGTCACACATCCAACATTTCTTTATCGTGTTACTGGTTGCCGGTCAAATGGTTAATTTTTTTAGGGATGTTTTCTTTATAAAGAAAGCACAAATATGCAGAATTTGTACAAGTAGAATCAAAGTAATTAACCTAGTATTATCTACTACATACTAGTAATAAAATTAATATGGGGCACCATACCATAAGCTACAAGAATATCATGTCCCCTTAAACAAGGTATCCTCCATTCATTATAATATATATATATATATATATATATATATATATATATATATATATATATATATAAGTTGTTTATTTCCGTTCACATTCTCAAATACATTCATCATCTAACTATTAAGCATGAAAGTACACCATAAGAAGAATAAAGGTATGAATGTACCAAAATTTTTACACTTCCAAAATCACAAAGCTTGGCTTGGTGGTTGAGAGGATCCACCTGAAACACAATTTCAACTGAAATTAATCACCATACCAAAATCTTAAACAATCCTGACTTCTTATTTGTGGTCATCACTGGAAAAGCAATAGCATTGGCCCTAGGCAAAGCTAGTTGTAAGGTTAGCGGATTAATCTCTGTTTCCAAATTTCATTAACATGAGCATTAGAATACAAAAAAATTATCCAGTTTTTGCTTTCAAAATAGTTGAAAAGAAGTAGAATAATTGTTCTATTGCATTGTTAGCGATCAAGTAGGTGAGATCTATTGGAGAATAGCTATCTAAGGAAATCCAAGTCATAAAAGAAAGAGAAATGTTTTAATCTGCTAGATTTGACACATCACATGAAAACCATTACCTAGGTATCAGGTAGTAACAATCATTGCCTTGATATCATGAAAATCCAAGTTATAAAGAGTTATAGAATAGGTCAAAGGCATATAATCTCATTCAATTTTAAAAGAAAGAGAAATGTTTTAAGCTGCTGGATTTGACACATCACATGAAAATCATTGCCTTGGTATTATGAAAATTCAAGTCATAAAGAATTGCAGAATAGGTTCGAGGCATATAACCTCATTCAATTTTCTGAAATGCAGATGAAGTAAAACATATCATAGAGGAGAAGTAACTATTAAACAAAATGTTCAGAAAGCAGGACAAACTCAAGATGCAGTTAGGACCTTGGCCAGCCTTGTGCTTGACTTGGTGGTCACAACCATGCAGACTCAAATATACCAAAGAAGAACTGGAAGTAAAAAGAAAAAAAGAAAAAAAAAACTGCATTACACTATACATATGATATACTACACTCCAGAATTATTTTTCATACACATGGCACATGGCACATGTTGATGGATGAAATCATTTATAGTTCCATCCACACGTTGATGGATGAAATCATTTACCATACACATGCCACATGTGCGTGATGATCTGAACCATTTATTATGTGTGGTCCACCATTGATTGATCAAATTCTAAAAATTTCTTTGCACGGGACAATTCTAGCTATATATTAAATAGATCCTAACCATCCATTTTCAACGATCCAGATCTCCCACTAATTCATCCCGATGCAAAGAAAGAGGAGCATCCATAGTTTTCAAAATTTGTTCCAAATGCAGGATTACTGTTCTGGCAGCTTCCCACAACACTATAAATGGTGTTTAGGTGCACCCTCCACTGCACAAGGGCTTCATCAAGGATGGGTGTTGTGCTACCATCCCACCAACTGAGTTGGCACCCATCCCCACCCGCGAACAGCGCCAGCAGCGTACTCGCCTGCTTAGACGCGTTTGACCCAAGTTGCACCAGCGTGAACCCATCCCCACCCATTCTCCCCTGCCACTGCCCCAGCGTCTTGTGCTGTTCCGCCCGTTCTGTCCCCTCACACTCCACCACGTTCATCAGGCATGTACCGTTCATTAGGTGGTCCGGGGCTGCCGTTCTGCTTGACTAAAAAGTAGTCGTTGCTAAATCTAACAACATGAAGATGGATTCACACATGTTAGATTGGAAAGAAAAGATGAGTTACCTGTACAAAGAGTTCCACTTTCGATTCGTGGAGCGACAACGACAGAGGGGGAGAGATTGGGAACGGATTAGGGTTTGGGATTAGTGCGAGTGGGGGATTTGAGCGAGGGGGAAAGAGATGAAAGAGGGTTGTGGAAAAAACCCTCTTTACGAAATGAAATTAATCTCACGTCCGCGCACGCTATGCGTTTGGCATCCACTAGTGACGCTGGTTAGTGCTCTGTGGACCCCACCATGATGTATGTGTTTTATCCACGCCAGTCCATTCATTTTTACCTATCATTTTAGGGCTTGTTCCCAAAAACGAGGCAAATCTAAATCTCAAGTGGACCACACCATGGGAAAATAGTAGTCATTGAATGTCCACCATTAAAAACCTCCCAGGCCCACTATAATGCTTATTTAACATCCAACATGTTGATTAGGTCACCTGCATGAAGGAAATATCAGCTCCATCCAAAACTTTTGTAGTCTCCAAGAAGTTTTTAATGGTGGGCATTTAATCACCACTACTTGGTCCACTGTCAATTTGGATTTACCTCAATTTGATCTACCTCATTTTAATTTTTTCAAACTTCTCCATCTTTTTTTAAATTTCAATTCTTTTTAGACTATTTCATTTTTTTTTTCAAAATCCCGTTATTTTTATCAAAATAGAAAATCTTAATTTCCTTTTAAAAATTGCAATTTTTTTTAATCAAAATACAAATTCTCAACTTCTTTTTAAATATCAAATTTTCTCAAACATTGTTAATTTTCTTTCCAAACTTTTCAATTTTTTTTTAAATACCACAACTTTTTTTAAACACCACAACTTTTTTAAACTTCTCAATTTTTGTTTTCAAAATATCATTTTTTTTTTCAAAATCTCATGGAAAGCGAACTAGTTGTTGCTCCTATAACTTCCTAATGGAGTGTTACCCTAACCATGTAGGACCCACCTTAAATGTATTTTTTACATATCCACACCATTCATATGTTTTTCCATCTACTTTTAGGAAGTGATCCAAAAATTTGTGTAGATCCAAATCACAGGTGGGTCATACTAATAGAAACAGTGATGAATAGCCATTAAAAGTCTTTTGTTGGCTACAAAAGTTTTGGATCAATATGATCTTTCTAGTTTCCCTTCATCCACATCTCAACATTATAATAGGTTGGATTGCAAATAAACATTGCTAAAACCTTATGATGGGCCATTTTGAATTTTTAACGATGATACACTCAATTACCACTATTTCTTATGGTGTGGTTCACCTTAGATATGGATCTACACAATTTTTGTTACCCCATCCTAAAATCGGCTAGAGAAATAGATGAATGGTGTGGATATGAAACACATCATCAATGTCGGCCCCACAATAGGGGTAATAACATACCAAGCACTGAATTTTTTTTTTAAATGTTGATTCTTTTCAAGCTTATCAATTTTTTTCAAACTTCTCAATTTTTTTTCAAAATGCCAACCATTTTATTTTCACAATGTCAATTTCTTTACCTCCATTTCTGTAAATCTCAATTTTATTTCCAAAATCTTGATTTTTTTTTTCAAGCTCCTCAATTTTATTGTTCAAAATAACAATTTTTATTAAACATGTCAATTTTCAACATTTAAAATGTTAATATTTTTTCAAACTCTTTATTTTTTTTAATTAAACTTCTCAATTTTTTGAAAATACAAAATCTCAATTGTTTTTTAAAATTGCATTTTTTTCAAAATTTATTATTCTTTTAAACTTCTTAATTTTTTGCAAAACGCCAATTTTTTTAAGAATGTCAATTTCTTTCAAAATTTCATTTCTTTTTCAATTCATGATTTTTTTTTAAATCTCAATTTTTTTTTTATAAATCTCAATTTTCCTTAAACATTATAAATTTTTATTACAAATTTTTTCAAATGTACAAATTTTACTCAAGCCTCTAAATTTTTTCTTTCAAAATCACAATTTTTTTCAAACTTCCTAATTTTCGTTTTCAAAATGTCAATTTTTTATCAAAATTTTCAATTTTTTCAAAATATAAAATCTCAATTTCTTTTTAATGATCATAATTTTTTTCAAACTTTTAAATTTTATTAAGCTTCTCAATTTTTTTCAAAATGCCATTTTTTTTAAATGTCAATTTCTTTAGAAATTTTAATTCTTTTTAAATCCTGATTATTTTCAAAACCTCGATTTTTTTTTTCATAAATCTCAATTTTTCTTAAACATTATTAATTTTTATTACAATTTTTTTTTCAAACTTTTAAATTTTTTTTTAACTTCTTAATTTTCATTTTCAAAATCTCATTTTTAAAATTAAATTTCTCAATTTTTTTTCAAAATTTAAATCTCACTATCTTTTTAAAAATCACGATTTTTTTAAAAAAAATATTTTTATCAAACTTATAAATTTTATTCAAACTTCTCAAAATATTTCAATTTGCCAATTTCTTTAAATATTTCAGTTCTTTTTTAAATTCTGATTATTTTCAAAATCTTAATTTTTCTTAAGCTTCTCTACTTTTTTATCTCAAAATCAATTTTTTTAAACTTCAATATTTGTATTCGAAAAACATTGTTTAAACTATAATTCAAGTAAAAATCATTGATTAAAATAGTATAATTTCGAAATTGCGACGGACCCGAATCGTCTCTAATTACAAGTAAGTCCGTCGATAATTACGGTCATCGCAGTGTTTGCAGTTTTGGATGGACCGTCGGAACATTTTCATTTACGACGAATTACATCCGCCGTAAATTTTACGACGGATCTAATTCGTCGTTAATAACCGATTACCGACGGATTATGGTCCGTCGTAAAATTCCGTCTATACCAAACAACGGCGGATGTAATCCGTCGTTAATTACCGATTACCGACGGATTATGGTCCGTCGTAAAATTCCGTCTATACCAACCAGCTAAAGCGGGACTTCCAACGCCAAGCGACGGACTATTTTGGTCATTACGACGGATTAAGTTCGTCGTTAATTCAAGCCTTTTTTGCGACGGACGAGGTTCGTCGTTAAATTAAGAATGATGTGTCGTTCTTTTGCTGTTTTGGCGTAGTGTCCTCCCCATTTTTGCTAGCGTGCTTCCCTCTCCATGTCCTCCCCCAATTTTCCCTTGTCTACATTCCTGCCCCACTCCCTCCCATTACGTATTTGAATTAATAACAACTATAGTGGGGCCCATCGATATGCTTAATCTAAATATCAACTGATTAGATCATTCAAACCATTGATCACGTGGGTATTGGGGATGTCTTCAATCTTAGACACCAATGGGGGTTGTCGGTCGCCTGACGGGATCGGGTCGGGCACCCAAAATTACTTAGGTTGTGGCTTCTGGAATCTGGACACTGTTGGATCTAGTGATTGGGAGTTGTTGGTTGCTTGATAGGGTCGAGTCGGGCACCCGAAACTCTCCAGATGTATCTGTGAACTCTCTGAATAATCTTGGCCAGGTTCGGTCGCTTGATTGGGTCAGGTTGGGCGCTCGACGACATGCGCTCTTAGGTCGGTTGTGTAAGGTTTTGTGCAGATTTGTTTCTAATCTTGATTATTTCCTAATTAAAAGGTGTGTAATGCAGGATTAGGGTTATCACCGCAAAGGGAGTCAGGTATCCTAGAGCCGAGTGTGGATTGAGAGAGTTCTAGGGTGAGAGAATTAACTTGAGAAATGGTTACGTTGGTCTTTATCTATTAGCTTGGATTTTTTCTGTGGGGCTTTGAGATCCAGATAAGTCATTCTTTTATAATATCTTGTAACTTTTGATTCACATTGGATTCACTTTGTTCTGTGGTTTTCTACACATGAGGGGTTTTTTCCATGTAAAATTTGAATTGTCTTCTTGTCATTGTCTATTTGCTTGCTAGTTGTCATTGTGGTATATTTCATTTGATTCTCATTTATAGGTACCCTTCCCAAGAGTGGGGCCTACATGATAGAAGTCTGACACCCCTTCTTCCTCCACTCTCTATTCCCTTTCGTCTCTCCATGACTCTATCAAAATGAGGATTAGTGGTGAAGATTGCGAGTGCTATCAACAATTGCGATCAAAATAAGGATCAACATCTTCAAAACAGCTTCATCAATTAACTTACAATCACAATGAAATACGGTGATTTATTTAAAGCAGAAGCACAAATTTCAAACATCATACACCAACAGCATTTAGTGATGACAAATAACAATTCGTATCAGAGTGGCAACCTCAACTTCGGTAAACTTCAGTCAGGGCAGAAATTCAAACAGAGATGGACGAAAGTACGTGGAATTTCATCAAACTATGGCGGAACGTAATTAAGATCGAGATCAGTGCCCAGAAAGGTTTCAATGGTCGGTGTCATTATCACCGCTACTTAATGTGGTGTGGTCCACTTGAGCCTTAGATCTGCCTAATCTTTTTTTGTTTCATACCCTAAATGATATCGAAAAATAGATGGACAACATGGATAAAACCCATACATCACGGTGGTCCCTTGCCTGGACAGATTATTGTCCAGGCAGCATGCAATCCACTTCCCTTGGTACTCTGTCAGTGTAACACGTGGGTACTTCTTTTCTTAGGTACTACCCCACCACCAGGAACTAGCTAGCTAGAGACGGACGGTCCTGCCAGGTCCACTGTGGTATATGTGATCCATTCATTTTGAAAGATTATTTTATGGCACACTCTAGCCAGGTCCACTGTTGTACACTCTAGCTTTGGAACTGCCTCCTTTTCGGACTCCTAAAATGATCTTACAAAATGAATGGATGGCTCGGATAAAACACATATGCCACAGTGGCTCCACAGAGTTTCTAACAGAACCGTTCATCTCTAGCCAGGTTTGAAAGACTTTCAGACACAAAGACACCTAGGTGTTGATTGGGTACTACCCCACCATGACCCAGCTAGAGACCGACGGTTCTGTCACAGGCTTTGTGGGCCCACTGTGATGTATATGTTTTATCCATGCAGCCCGTCCATTTTGAAATATCATTTAGGGCATGTGCCCATAAAGGAAGCAGATTGAAAGCTCAAGTGAACCACACCAAAGGAAGCATTGAGGATTGAAAGCTTATAATTGAAAACTTCATAAGGACACAAAAGTTTTGGATCAAGCTGACATTTATGTTTTCCTTTGTATAGGTCTATATAGCCTCATGAATAGGTTGGATGGAAAATAGATATGCTTATAGGAAGTTTTCAACGGTAGGCGTTCAATCACCACTGGTGATCATGTGGTGTGGTACACTTGAGCCTTTTATCCGAATCTTTCAAAATAGATGGACGGTTTGGTAAAACATATACATCACGTGGGCCCCACAGAGCCCCGGACATGACTGGTCGTCCCTAGCTCGGCGGCTGACACACCTTATCCACTTGTGAAAGGGTCCAAGGAATTCAAGGCCATATCTTGTTAGCGGTCAATGCTGGGAGTTATGCATGTGGACAGTATTCTATCTCGTAGTGCTTGACTTGCTGACTGATCATAACGATCGAAGACTGACTTCTCAAAAGGATAGCACCGCCCCCAAATGATCATTAGCCTATGCGTCCAAGATACACACATGAACCGTGTGATCTGGACCGTTCATCCGTCTATACCCTTGACCGATCAAACAAGCAACCATGCAGTTCACATCGAGCAGAGTTCTTTGGACTGGTTTGTCCATTACTGTGATTTTTTGCAGTGTTATGAAATCTGGGAGGGCCCATTTGATCAACGGTGCTGATCAACATGTTATTGGGATTTTGGTGGGTCCACTGATTCGAATGGTGTGCCTCTCTGCCGATCTATTCCGCGGTGCATAATTGTCCACCGTCCAGTAACTCAAACCAGATGGCCCACTTGTTGGTTACTAATCATAAGGTTAGGCTCCCCAGGAAACGAGAATTTGGGATATGCTCCATCCATTCTAATTCTCACAATCTGGCCTGCAATCTTCAAAATTTTAAGGAAAAATATAGAAAATTTTACAGAAAAACTAACCACTTTATATAGAATCATCGTTCTATAACATTTATGAAAAGGCTCTACCACCATTAATTTAAGTAATTACATTAATTGGTGCCTCCTGTTAGATTTATTAATGAAAATTGGGGTTGTATTAGCAAATGCATGCGGGCAAATGCGTCTACAGGTTGGGTGGCCCCACCATGGTATTTATGCCAATTCTTAACCACCATGTGCTTTGCTTAATGTCCGGTCAATGATAAAAATTGCCCCATTCAAGATTTTGGGTGGATCACACCATTTGACAGTCTCTTGAGCCCACCTAAATTGAGGACGGGTGTGATTTTTAGGCATAGGACTAAATTTTGGTGTGGCATTTCAATAATTATCATTGTGGGCCTGTAAAAGTCAAGGGACCGACGTCACTCTCCCAAGTATCTTTGTGTGCCTGAATCACAAGTTGGCTTATTTTTTGGTTTAGCACTAACGTGGGATTACACATCTAATGGTTGAGGTGAATTCAACAAGCACTTCACGGTGGGCCCCTTAAAAAATCAAGGGTGGGTGTCCCTCTCCCTATAGTTTTCAGATTTTCACTAGTATATCAAGAAAGGAGTTTTACGGTCAGCCTACTCTTAAGTTTGACCGGGCTACCATGATGTGTATGTGGGATCCATTTCAATTATTAGATGTGTAATATGAAATTAGGCCTAGGGCCATAAAATTAGGTTGACTTGTGATTCAAGAGAGCCACACCAATGGCAATAGTTGGGAGGGAGACACCCACCCTTGATTTTTATAAGGCCCAACGTGATGGTTAAATAAAATCACTCCAACCATTAGATGCCACACCAAAATTTAGGAGCTTGATCGTGGCCTTATATATAGTTTCTAATCATGTTGTCGACCTAAATCACTGTAGGAGCTGACTTTTGGTACTTTGGTTATACACCTGGTGAGTGGGGTGGATTCACATAAACATGGTCATGGAGTCCACTCCAATCTCCAATCCCTTTGCTCGCACAGACCACACCGACTTCCATTACCAAAGGTACGTACTACAATGATAATTACTTAAGCTAATAAGACAATTAATTTAAAATCTTTTTAAAAAAGTACCAGAGTGTAAATCCTAAATTAAGTTGGTAGGTTTTTATGAAATTCTTAAAACTATATGGGTCCTGCATGGGGCCGATGGATTTAGCTAGTTGCCGCGAGTAGTAGCCTTTTCTTTTTCAAATAGAATGTTACAACCATTTCGTAGGCCACCTTGCTAACATCAAATGGGTCTGACAGATATCACCCATTTGATTGGTGGACTATAACATGGACGGTCAAGATCCTTTACACAAAATTTGGTCATATCAACAATTTGATCCATCATGGACAGCTTATGATTATAAAGAATAATTTTTGTCAGGCAATTTATTAGATTGTACAATAGTAAATCTCCTATTCATTAAGATTCGTGAATAAGATAAAAGAGCCAAGTGAGCTCACAAGTTACAGTGGCTATAGAGCGATATTCGGCTTCGGCTGACGAATTGTATTTATGTGTATTTCACATGGAGGAGAGAAGCCTCTCTTATAAGCGTAGTACAACTTAGTTGTATTTACAAGGAAAATCCCATAATAGGAGATTTACAGCGGTACAATCTAATAAGGAAAAATCTTATAATAGGAAATTTACTACTGTACAATCTAATACAATTGTAACTATCCATCCGTGTCTTGAAAAACGGATGGCTGCATAAAATAATGCCAAATCAAGGGTCCTATGGACCTTCAGATCACTGTAAATTTTGCTATATAGGCCGTATAATGTATTCTCAGCTTAATGCATGGACAGTTCATACCGATTCGTTGGACTGTCTATAAGAACTGATGCAAGTAGCTAGCTGCACTATAACTTATATTTGAAAAACTCTGAGAACTGTGGGGTATTGCTCGACAGCTAATATCACATGTTTGATTTCCAACTTAGAAGATACTTTGATAGCAATGGATATGATCATCTCCCCACGATGAGCACGGTATAGTCAGGTATGCAGTTGTAAAAGTGGGCCTATGCTCAGTGATCCGAACCATCGGTTTGTTGAGCCCATTGTGGACAGATTATGCCCTAAAATTCTCCTTGAAAGGACAATCCTAACCGTTCAACCATTTAGTCTGTTGTCACTAGACTGTTAAGAATACAAACACAACAAAAGCCTATGTTGAGCAGAAAAAAGACTCGAGATGATTGGTAGCCTGTATGTTTCTATGTTGGATATTTTGGGGGCATCAATCATTCACAGCAGGTTACATCTATCCAACGGTTCAGATAACTGAATCATGGAGCCACTCATACGAACCAATAACCCATACTCAGCCAAGAGCATGCACCCAGAAGACCAAGATGTCTTTTTAATGACCGGATGGTTTGAGGATGCGAGTCCATTAACGTTGGAATCACGCCCATGAGGCCCCTTTTCAAGCTTTGCTTGTGTACTATTGTGATTTGACTCTGCAACATGAAATAGTTAGATTTCCGACTAGACCTTGCAGAATATTTAAAATTAAATCAGAGAATATAAAGATTTTTTTTTTTTTTTTTTTTTTCCCAAAAAATGACTATATATTCAAAGACCAAGCAACAAGCCGGCAACATAGCCTGCACGACTTCGGGCAGCCCGAGACCCCAAAACCGGCTCGAGCCACCTATCCTGAAAACTATACAAGCCTCTACAAAAACTACAAAAAATCAGTCCTAATGTTGCCCAGCCCCACACGGTCCATAAATAGCTCACCACGGACCTTGGCCAAAAGAAGAGCGGCATCCTCAATGAACCTGCTAGCTTGAGATCCGCTACCCTCCTTGGCAAGCGAGTCGGCAACTACATTTGCCTCTCTCGGAGTGAAGGAGAAGCTGACGATTCTATCTTTACTCTGATTTTTAATTCTAGCCCACCAGTACCACATCTTCCAAGAAGGGATCCTATTCTTAGCGAGCGCGTCGACCATGCTTTTGGAGTCGCTTTCAATGACTATTCTCATGTATCCCCTCTCCACCCCTAGGCAAAGCCCTTCCTGGATAGCTCGCAGCTCCGCTATGCCATTAGAGCCTATTCCATACCCACTGGAAAAAGCAAATAGGAAAGCGCCCTTTGAGTCTCTTCCAACTCCGCCTCCCCCTGACAGACCCGGATTACCTCTGGACGAGCCATCTACATTGATCTTGATCCATCCCTCTACAGGCCTCACCCATTTGACATGGCTAGAACTCCTACTGCGCTCGGCTAGAAAGATTAGCCCCAGGTCCTGGATGGCCTCCAGCTTCGCTCGGCTCGCCGACTTCGGATGAGGGAGATCCTTGGCAATGACCGCCAGCCAGAATTTAATCCTAAGGATCACCTTATCCTCACCAGCCTTTACCCCCTCGTATTTGATCTCGTTTCTCGCCTTCCAGATCTCCCACATGATGATGGACGGGAGAATGCCTGTAATAACACCCCAACTGTCCTTGGCGGACGCCCCACTCCACCATTGCGATGCCCTTTCCAGTGGCGATTGACCTCTGATGATGGACAACTCCATAAGAGGACTGAAATAACTCCAGATGGTGGAGGCTATTCCACCGTCCACAAAGAGGTGCTCCAGAGTCTCCACGCTGGGGGTCCTTGGAGGGCCACAGTAACTACATCTGGAGGCTAAGGGGATACCTTTCGCTTGAACTCTGTCGTCCACTGGGATGGCTCTGTGGAACAGCTTCCACATAAATACTGCAATTTTTGGCGGATTTTTCGCATGCCACACCCACCCAGACCAACTCCTCCGCACCCCTACCTGCCTGCACAGATTCCACGCTGAGGACCCACGCAGAGAATATAAAGATTTCATGCTTTATAATGACTTCCAATCTGCAATCCGAGATTTTGAGGGAGGGACCTCTATTATGGAGAAAGAAGGTGTTGAGCACCTTCTTTGCCCGCACGTGCAATCTCTGCTTTGTTGGGATTGATAAGATTTTAAGGGATTGAATAGTTTGGTGTTAAGATAACTAGCCAACATCTATTTATCCGAAAAGAAGTAGAAAATAGACTTAGGTGCTGTTTGGTAAACTGAAAAATAAGATCTGAAAATTAATTTTAGTGCTGAATTTCAATACTTACAAGTATAAAATCTGTTTGATAATTAGTCTGAAAAAAGTCCCGATATCTTAAATTAAGTGCTTTTTTCATAAAAATCTGTTTGGTGAGCACAAACCATAAATGTCTGAAAATTGACAATTTGTCATATTTACCCCTATTGTCTCAATTTCCATCTTTTGTAAAGTATGAGATAAAATATATTATTGTCATTTACATACATCTCTCAAACATAACATTTGAATTGATGGACCATGCATTGCCTTCTTTTTAATAGAACAATCATTATCCTTTGGTTAGTGTCCTTGAATTCGGTCATTAAACATCTCATATTTAATTAATAAATGCCAATTTGAAGGTTAGGATTATCTAATATTTATTTATTTATTATTATCATTATTGTTTTTTCATGATCCATCCATAATAGGCCCCATGTTAATAGCATTTTTTACAAGTGTGTTATGCCACAAAATTTGTATCATTCGTGGTTCAACAATTGCTAGGTTAAGCAATCACAGCCAACCGCTTGATGGCATTCAATCAACACTTTTCCTGTGTTGTCGTCCACCTAAGATTTGAATCGGCTTTTTTTTTCTTTGGTCTTATGCCCTAAAATAAGCTGGTAAAATAGATAGACAACATCGATAAAACACATACATCATGATGGGCCCCACAAAACACTATCATATACAATTTATATAACTTGAGTGTCAAGCCATCTCTCGGTCATCCAAAAAAAAAAAAATTGAGATGGCCCACCTTGACGTTTATGTGAAATTTGCACCGTCCCACCATTTTACTAGCTTATTTTAGGGCATGAGCCCAAAAATGAGGCTGATCCAAGTCTCAAGTGGAACACACTATAGGAAACAGGTTGAATGCTTGCCATTAAAAACTACTTGGGGTCAGGGAAGTTTTTGGATCAAGCTGATGTTTGCATTTTCCCACCATCCATATCTGTGTGACCTACTCAACAGGTTGGATGGGAAATAAACATTACAGTGGGCCCCAGGAGGCAGATTGAAGGCTCAAGTGGACCACACCAGGAGAAGAGATGGGGATTGAAAGCTTACCATTGAAAACTTATTGGGGGCACCAAAATTTAAAATCAAGCTGATATTTATGTTTTCCCTTTATACAGGTCCATGTGAGGTTATGAGCAGGTTAGATGGCAAAAAAACATCACGGTGGGCCCTAGGAAGTTTTCAATGGTAGGAATTTAATCTCCACTGCTTCCTGTGGTATTGTCCCCTTTAGCCTTCCATCCAACTCTTTTTTAGGCTCATGCCCTAAGATAATCTGTCAAAATGGATGGACGGCATGGATAAAACATTTACATCATGATGGGCCCTACAAATCCCCTGACAGGACCGGCAATCTCTAGTCATGGTGGAGGTAGCGCCCAAATCCAAGCCAGGCAATACGCATCTGCACCTAATCCGCTTCCCGTTGGCCATGGGCGTGAATTTCTTGCCAAAGGTGCATGGGCAGCTAGGTGTGGTCCACCGTGATGTTTATGAGAAATCCACTCCATCCATCCTCTTTTTTAGCTCATTTTAGGACATGAGAATAAAATTACAAATTCAAGCGAGCCACCTGAGAGTGAAAATTGGGGAAAAAATGCATACCGTTGAAACCTTCTTGGGCTTCACCTTGAGTTTTATATTCCATCCAAACCGTCTATAAACTGTTTATAAGGTCATTATCATTGGGATGAACTGAAAACATAAAAGACTTATTTTGATACAAAACATCCTGTGGCTATATGAATGTTTCAACTGTGGTTGTTCAATCCCCACTATTTCCTCTAGTGTGGCCCACTTAAGTTTTGGATCCACCTCGTTTTTTGTCGTATGTCATGAAATGAGCTCAAAAATGTATAGATGGAGTGGATTTTTCACAAATATTAAAGTGGGCCCCCACGCCTGAACTTATGGGGAGGCTTTTGGTAAGAAATCTACCTCTGCAATGTTAGGGACAACCTTCTTACTCGTGGCACAATTCCATCAACACCACCATAATGTATGTGTTAGATCCATACCGTCTATCCATTTTTTAGATCATTTTAGGTCATGACCCTAAAATTGAGACAGATCCAAAGCTCAAGTGGACCACACCATAGAAAACAATGAGGATTGAATGCCTGACATTGAAAACTTCTTGGGCCACAAAAGTTTTGGATCAAGCAAATATTTTTGTTTTCCTTTCATCCAAGTGTATGTGACCTAACGAAGAAATATGATGACAAATAAATATCATGACGGCACTTAAGAAGGTTTCAACGATGGGTGTCAGCATATGCCCACAACCGTTTTTGGTGTGGTTCACTTGAGCTTTGGGGCTACCTTAGTTTTTGGCTCATGCCCTAAAATAATTTGGCAAAATGGATGAATGGTGTGGATATAATGCATGCATCATAATGGGGCCAAAGAGCTTTGGCACGTAAAGACGTCTTCCACTTTACGCAATTAGCCCCGCAAAAGCCCAAGGTTAAAGGTGCCATTTACAAAAAAATTTTGATTCAAAATCACTTACTGCATTCTGCGTTAAGTATTAAGCCAGAAAAGGGAAGCTTAAAAAAAGTCATATTTTTTCAGTGAAAACTGAAATTAAGCGCATAGTTTTTTAAATTTACCAAACGATCTGAAGAAAAATCACTAAAAATAGTCCATTTTAGCGATAAGGTCTGAAATTAGGCTTTACCAAACAGGTAATAGCCCGCTATAGACAAATATTCTCTCACTGCTATAGTCTCACTTAGGAGTGGATGTGAGTGATTGTCAAAGCAATCTCCAATATCCACGTGCTTAAGTAAAAAAAGGAAAATAGACATATCTTCTAATTTAATAGCCATAAGCTAGCACCTTTTAATTATGGGTATCTAACTTCAGATTGAAAGTGGTCGTATCATCAAGGTGATCGCCAACGCCCGTTTATGTAAGAGAGACGAAAATAAGTAGAATATAATTAGTTCACACAAGTTTTTGATGTGATAGGATATGGGGAATCGACTGTTCATAGAGCATATGCCTGAATGGACTAAAGAAGTAGGGGGGTTGGAAAGGATGCAATGATGTAAATGTAAGATGCGAAATGACGTAAATGATAAATGTGGGTTCGATCTGTGGCTTGATTTCTCTAGCACATGGGCTACGAGAGGATTGCTTGGGGAGTAGGCGGATATATGAGTTGTCACAAGGATTGAGCAAGAAGTTTAAGCTACAGTGGATGGCTATGGACGTTGGATTGCACTTGCGCATGTGGCCCCACTATATATTCCTTTTGTTTGTTTCTTTGGCTGTATTTGAAGTGGGGTGCTTGGTTGCAATGATTTTTTTACTTAGCTTTGGTTTGCCTTAGTTGTGTAATATCTTTCTAAGGATGACAGAATAGTGTTCTCAGACTCGGTATGTTTGACGGAGTTACTATCGGTCGAAAAGAGGCTCCTGAATCCACGGTTGGCCAAAACCCATGAAAACGCTTTAATGATGAGGGTAGTCCAAAGAACCCTTGGTCTTTAGATGATTCCAAGTTTAGTAAATTTGGTCAATTGCCATGGATTTTGGGTAAGGGCCACGGTTACGAAAGAAGGTATTAGGCACCCTTTTATCGCTCGTGCAACGCACTGTGTGGGGCTTAATGACTTGTGGGGGATTTTGAAGAGCTTCCAATCCTGCAAAGTTAGGTCATACTCGCAAGTTTTTTAGGGCCCGGGTAGGTAATATAATAAAACACAATGGCAAGATAATAAGGTTAAGTCAAACTATGCAGCAGGGGTGTCAATGGGCTGGGCTTGGGGTAGGTCTCGACCCTGATTTTACACTATTTCAGGCCGAGCCATAGGGCCGGCCTTATTCAAAATTCTGATTTTTCAGGCTCAAGCCGGGCCCATTGACACCCCTACTATGCAGGCCTTTTATGACTCATGTTGGCAAAAGCAGAAAAGAAGCGAAAGCAATATAAATAGTTTGTATGAGTAGATTTGGTAAGTGTGTATGCGGAGTAGAGTATGGTTTGATTTATAGATGTGGGAGGGAAAATGGGAAGTTAGATAACCTTCTTTATAGGAAAGGCAATGAATGATTAGATGTCTCAGATTTCAACCCTACTCATTGACTATGACTTTAAGAATGTTTGACAGAGAACGAGCACTTCGAGATGTCAGAGAGAAATGGAAAAATCAGACACCCCTTCTTTATGGAAAAGACCGAGTATAGTTAGACTACCTGAATTCTGACCCTACTCATAGACTTAGAATTTTAATGTTGCTAATTTTGACTTCTCAATTGAGAAAGAAATAGAGAAAGAGATTCGGTCACTTGTATGGGGTTTCAGAAAAAGGAGGCTTGCTCTGCCAGTATCGGGTGAGTGTTTAGCTACTGTGGCAGAGCTATACGGTTGCCTTAAGCCTTTCAATTTCCTGCAAGGCAAAGTTTCGACAGAGCTTTGCTAGCAGCTTCTCTACCTCTCAGAACTCCCAAAACTCTTAGTCTCTTTGTTGTTATTTCTCGTCCTTAATTTCTTCTCCGTTCGTTTAATGGGGTCCTTATATGTGTTTAAATAGACAACTTAGAGGCAATGGGGCCTTAGATTGAGGCGATTAGTGGTGCGATTTGATAACCCCTTGTGAGTCTCGATCGAACATGTGGCGATTCTCACAGTTACTCACCAGTCGAGATTGAACACACGATGATTTTCTTATAGCTCGTGTACTTGGATTGGCTTCGAGGTATGTTAGCAATGAAGGAGATAGTGTGCGTTCGACATATGGTCGTTTCCATGGAAAGTGGGTACCACGTGACCGTACTCATGGAAACGGTCCTATCATGAACGTTTTTAGGTCTTTTCATGGTGCTTTTTGGTCATATCCAATGTAAGTGTGCCACACGTGCTCCTGCAACTTAATGCTCTTTTCCAGTGACCAATCTGAGCCGCTCATTGTTCCAATGGTGTGTTTTTAACCGTACAGGGATCTTGATCTGCTTAAGGTCAAAGTCAACAAGCAGTACATAGTTCACATGAAGGCGGGGGTGTCTACAATGTCTGAGGCATGTAAGGCCTTAGATGTAGTTGGGCTATCAAATGAGCTGGGTGTATTCTCTCTATTCTCTCTCCCCTTGGTGAAGGGATGGAATAGGTATGAGCTCTCCACCTCCCCCTTTCTCTCCTTAGATGATGGATGTGAAATGAGAAAAGAGAAAGGGTGTTTATACGTAGAGTGAATGTCATTTTGGTTATTTTGGCAAAGTTTGGGAGTGAAAGATGACATGGAAGGCACTAATTGGCTAGGGAGATGAGAGTGCCACATAACGTTCTTATATTGGCCAGTGGATGTGGTATGGATGGAAGTGGATTTTTTATCTCCTCCACCATGGCTCACTTCAATTTACTAATTGAGACATGTGGCAGGTGGCACACTGCACTTTCCACCAAGTGTCTGGCTCTTGAATTGCTATAGGAACTTCAGTGGACCTTGGAAATCCTTTTGGGCTTTTGGGTTTTAGTCTAGACAAGGTTTTTGTCAAATCACTATTTGATTTAAAAGCTCGACCTGTTGGAGGATGGCATATCAATGTATATCAAGGGACTTAAACATGCCAACAGTTTTATTGAGTTTGAATTTAATTTGGATTAGGCCTACATTTGGTACAAATTTGGACTGTATTTGGTGTAGGTTCTAGGATTGTTTAGGGCTTTGAGCTTGGCTGGGTTTGAGTTTGGATTTGGCTATGAGTTTAAGCCAAATAAAGCTTTTTTTTTAATTTACCTAATTTTGATAACAAATGCTAAAATCATCTGGTCAAATTGATGGGTGGCTTGGATGTCCCGTGGCATCCGTGGGCCCCACAGAGCTTTAGGTTATCTGGGGCTTCATTTAAACACAAAACTCACGTCCAGTGGAAATATTCCATACTAGAACCTAAGATTTGGACCATCTGGGTTGGTGTGCATGTGACTGTCCATCCTTTTGCCGTGTCATTTCCTACCATCCACGTCAGCATCTAGAACCTTTATTCCAACTTCCAACGGCTAGAAACGGGAGCGGATTAGGTGATAACCTGGATCCACCAAGGTGGGTGGGACCCCTGACTGTGTGGCTCACAGTGATGTATTTTCCTTAAATCCACACCGTCCAATCATTATGAAAGCTCATTTTAGGGCATGATCCAAAAAACGAAGCTGACTCAAATCTTAGGTGGAGCACACCACAGGAATCAGTTGTGATTGAATCCCCACCATTAAAAACTTCATGGATTCCACTGTAATGTTTATTTGCCATCCAACCTGTTGATAAGGTCAGAAACACCTTAGATGAATAGACTACAGAAATATCATCTTGATTTAAAGTTTTTGAGGCTCACAAGAAGTTTTTAATGGTCAATCACCAATGTTTCTTGTACTATGGTCCATCTGGGATTCAGAACTGATTATTTTTTGGATCATGCCCTCAAATGAGCTTCCAATACTGATGAACGGTGCGGATGTAGTCGGATACATCACATTGGGCCCCACAGTCAAGGGTCCCATCCACCTCGTTGGATCCAGGGTCTCACCTAGTCCACTCCCTCCACAAACGTCCAGTGAATGTTCGTGTTCCACTTGGGAACGTTTTGGGTGGTTACCCGGATCCACCGAGGTCGGTGGATCCCTAGATGCGGAGCTCACTGTGATGTATTTTCTTTACATCTACACCATCTATCCATTTTGACAGCTTATTTTAGGGCATGACTCCAAAAATAAAGCAGATCCAAAAAATTAGGAGATCATACCACGGGAAATAGTCTTGATTGAATCCTCACCATTAAAAACTTCACAGGCTTCACCGGAATGTTTATTCTCCATCCAACCTGTTGATAAGGCCACAAAGTCCTTGATGAAGAGATCACACAAATATCAGGTTGATCCAAAGCTTTTGGGTCCGACCAGAGGTTTTTAATATTGGATTACTACTGTTTCCTATATTATGGTCCATCTGAGATTTGGATCTGCTTCATTTTTGGTATAATGCTCTAAAATGAGTTTTAAAAACAGATGCATGGCCTGGATATAAGGAACGTACATCATGGTGGACCCACGTTCAGGGATCCACCCATGCATCGGTAGATCCGGGGATCCACTGAAACCGCGCCCGTTCCACTTCCACGTTGTCCTTGGTCCTTGGTCCACTCCACGTTGTCCTTGGTCCATCACCATGGCGACTTGAAGACTTGGATAGTCAAGAGTGTAGGCACGTGCTTATTCTCGTATACAAGGTATGTAGAAAGCCCAGCCAGGCCCACCACCATCTGTATCTCCAAACTTCATTCTAACCATCAGATGCGTGATTACAAACTCAGTCTAAGGCCAAATTTTTTAACTGAAATGTGATTCAGGTGGGCCATACGAAAGGAAATAGTTGGAGAAGAGATTTCGACCCTTAATTTCTTCAGACCCCATCATGATGAGTACATAAAATCCACTTCAATTATTACATAAAACATTAAAATTTAAGCCTAGGGCCCAAAAATCAACCCTATCCATGATTCAGGTGGGCCATATGAAGGGAAATCGTTTAAAGGGACGTCCCTCTTCACACTGTTTTTACTCATGGGGTTCACCTGATTCAAAGATGAGTCTGGTTTCTGGCCCCTATCATGGGTTGATGCATCGGATGTGTAAAATGGAGTTCACATACGGTATCATAGTCTGGCCAACCTGTATTTGGTCCTGTCAATGTACTCAAACCGTAAATGAGCTATCTACAGTCCAGTTCGCATGAGTGAATCAGGATTGACTCGCAGAGCTGACCTGATCCATTCATGACGAAAAACGAGTCGACTGGGGTGAGTCGGTTACAGCTCAGACCTCGTCTGGCCAGCACAGTTAGTGTGGATCATGTCAGGTGGTCATCATGGTGGGCCCCATATTTTGCATAGATTAGATTCCCTACACATTTGACGTGGTGGATAGCCACTCAGGGCCGATTCATCTGGACTTGGGCGAGTCCAACCAATTCAGGCTCCAACTCGGACGAGTCCCGATTGGACTCAGGGCCGAACCAGTCAATCCGGTTCTCTGAGTCTTAAAACCAGGATCAGAACTTCATTTTGTACAATTGGGTTACTACTCAGTTATTCCACACGATCATCTGATTGGATTGGATAAAGAGAGCACGGACCAGTCAATAAGACAATCCCATCCTTTCAATCTTTCATCTGTATATTTACAATCTAATAGAAACAGACGGTTAAGAATAAATGAATCAACGATCCAAATTGAACTATAAAAGGAACCCAAATTGTGGTCTCGAATCCTCAAATCAAGGACATCTTCTTAGGAATGACACTGGGTTAGATGACCAATGGTCTGGATCACTGATTGTTGTGCCCCACTTGTACAAACTGAAAACCTAAGTATTTTATATGTATCCTTGGCACGAGGATCATATAGGTTCGTCCGCAAAGACCTGAAGTCAATTCTGGTACGCGTCCGGACTACCGAAAAAGCGAAGCAGGAAAGCATGCTGATGTATTCCTTGTTACGTAGGATTTATCATTTCCCTCTTGCCTAGTCACCATAGGTGGTGACCATTCACTGTTGCTTTAAGTTTCTATAATTCGGTCGGTCAAAGTTATTCTTGTTGTTGTATTTTAAATGAATTTTAAAATAAAAATGTGTTTCAAATTTTGATTTCCCTCCATGTTTCTATTTTTGAAAAAGTTTGTCTTTTAGTGCTACTCTTTAGTCCCACATCGGAAATGAACAAAAGAAATATTAAAATTATAAGATGGAGTTTTGGCATTGGGCTTGAGCCCCTTGAGACCCTTCTCAGGGGGCATGTGAATTTGGTCCGATGGGGGGCAATGCCATTAGCTCAAATCTATGCCATTGACCACACACGCGCGCGCGCGCTCCCGCCCGCCCGCCGGCCGGTCGGGCCGGGTCCGGGTCCATGTGGGATTGAGAGTACACTCGCGCTAAACGGTTTTCCATGAGTATACTCGCACCTGTCTTTTTGCGCGAATTTTCAAACCAGAGAGATGCATCTGTTCGGGTGGTCACTCCTGTTGGGTTTAAACCCAACGGACCTAACCCATTTGAAGCAGTGCTTAGGCACCTTATCTCGGTCTATATATAGACCTGTCCACTCATCCATTTTAACTCTCTGAAAAAATTCGTTTTCCTTCTGGTTCTTCAAAGTACTCTCTGGTTCATTACTGTTTGTCAACCGAGTTTGTAAGTGAGTCAATCACTTCGGGTTTAAGTTCTGCACGCTGGTTCGAGCCTGTGTACAGCGAATGCACCGTTGGGACCGGGCAATAGTCGTCGTATCCTGGAGGCCAACTGTCCAAGAAATCCTGTTGCATTTGGGACGCGGCCCAAGGAGGGCAGATTTGGTTTCAAGCCGAGTGACTCAGTCATGCCTCGACTCAAACACATAAGTTCTATTTTCTTTAATTTATTATTTAAATTCTGTTCTCGATTTTAATCTACTGTTTTCAGCAATTAATTCCAACAATCTTGAAACCAAAATTCATTATTGTTGGAAACAGTAAATATCTGTTTCAATACTTGTTCGAAAACAGAATTGTTTTCTTCTTCTTTTAACCTTTCTGAAATCAGTGTTTAACTGATTTATTGATTCTATAACTGGTTAAAAATCGAGTCACAATCAGTTTATTTTGTAATCAATGGCCACCATCACAGTAAACCCTACGACTGAACTGTCCAAAATCAAACCGTTCGCTGGACAGAATTTCAAACGGTGGAAACAAAAGATCAGTTTTGCATTACAAACTCTAAAGGTCTTCTACATTCTTTCAGATTCATTTACAGTTGATCCAGCCAATGAAACTGAATTTAGAGATGCCAATAACTGTAAACACTATATTCTAAATACCTTATCTAATGAATTATATGATATATATGTTTCTTATGAATCTGCTAAGGACATCTGGACGGCATTAGAAAAGAAATACGTGCTTGAAGATGCAGGTTCTAAGAAACATGCTATCGCTCATTTCCTTCATTATGAAATAACGGACGATAAGCCTGTTACGAACCAGATTCACGATTATCAAAATCTAGTACATGAACTTATAATTGAAGGAATGAAAATAGATGAGGTATTCTTATCAGGAGCTCTAATTAAAAAATTACCTCCTTCCTGGAAAGAATATAAAAACAGGATGAAACACAAGAAAAATGGTATCTCTTTAGAAAATATAATCGTACATATAAGAATAGAAGAAGCCAACAGAAACAGGGATCAGATTGAGAAAGTAAACGGGTCAATATCTAAGGCCAACCTGGTTGAAACAAGTCAAGCACAAAATAACAAAAAGAAAGGAAATTGTTACAACTGTGGAAAGCCTGGTCATCATTCTAAAGAGTGCAGGCTCAAAAAGAAAACAAATGGACAATTCAAGAAGAAAGGGTCCTGTAACTATTGTAAAAAGCCTGGACATTATGAAAATCAATGTAGGCTCAAGAAAAAGAATACGAAGTCACAAGTCAATCTCACTGAAGCTGAAGAAAATCCGGACATGATTGTCGCTGTAGTGTCCGAAGTATTCCTTGTAAACAATATGGAATGGATATTAGACACCGAGGCAACTCGGCATGTATGTAAGGATCGAAGCATGTTTACCTCCTATCAGGCGACAGGGGATGAAGAACAAGTGTTCATGGGAAATGCTCGATCTTCTCCAGTTGTTGGAAAAGGAAATATTCTTCTGAAGCTCACATCAGGAAAGACTTTATTGCTAAAGAATGTGCTACATGTGCCTGATATTCGTCGCAATCTGATCTCTGGTTCGCTGCTCAACAAGGCTGGGATTAAACTAGTAATAGATTCTGATAAGCTTGTAATGACAAAAAATGGAACTTTCCTTGGAAAGGGCTACTGCAATGATGGTCTGTTTGTTGTAAACGTTTCATATGATAATAATAAGATGTCATCCAGTTCTGCTTATATTGTTGAATCTCTTTCATTATGGCATAGTAGACTAGGCCACGTAAATGTAGAATCCTTGAAAAGAATGAAACGTATAGGATTACTACCTGATATTACAATTGATAACATTGGAAAATGTGAAACTTGTATAGAATCCAAGTTCGCTAAGAAATCTTTTAAACTTGTTAACAGAAGTTCTGAATTATTAGAATTAATACATAGTGACTTAGGTGATTTTAGGAATCACATGTCTAGAGGAGGCAAAAGATACTATGTGACTTTCATAGATGACTATTCTAGATACACTAGAGTATATCTTCTAAGGAACAAAGATGAAGCCTTAGAATCTTTCATTAAGTATAAGACAGAAGTTGAAAATCAACTTCGTAGGATTATTAGAAGACTTAGGTCAGATAGAGGAGGTGAGTATGAATCTTCACAGTTCCGAGAACTTTGTGAAAAGAGTGGAATGATACATGAAACTACAGCTCCGTACACACCAGAACAAAATGGAATAGCTGAACGTAAAAATAGAACATTGAAAGATATGATGAATGCTATGTTAAATAGTTCTGGTTTGCCCCTAAATATGTGGGGAGAAGCCATATTATCTGCTTGTTATATTCAGAATAGAATACCACATAAAAAGACTGGTAAGACACCATATGAATTGTGGAAAAATCATACCCCTAGTTACAAACACCTTAAAGTGTGGGGGTGTCTAGCTAAAGTAGGGTTACCTGAAACCAAGAAAAGAAAACTAGGTCCTAAAACATCTGATTGTGTGTTTATAGGATATGCAGAAAATAGTGCAGCATATAGGTTTTTAGTCTTGAAATCTAAAGATAACATTCTAGATCCAAACACTATTATAGAAGCTAGAGATGCGGAATTTCTAGAAAATGTCTTTCCTATGAAGTCTAGATCAGTAGAAATAAAAGACATTATTGGATCAAATCTTACTTCAACAAGTAAAAGTATGGATATTAGTTGTGAAGTAGAACTAGAACCTAGAAGGAGTACGAGAGCTCGTAAGGAAACTAACCTAGGAGATGGGTTCTTTACCTTCTTACTAGAAGATGACCCTAAGACCTATTCAGAAGCCGTTAACTCTCTTGATGCATCATTCTGGAGAGAAGCTATAAAAGATGAATTGGAATTGATTATGTCTAATAACACTTGGGAACTTGTACATCTTCCTCCTGGAAACAAACCTATAGGGTGTAAATGGGTGTAAATGGGTGTTTAAGAAGAAGCTTAAACCAGATGGATCTATAGATAAGTTTAAGGCTAGATTAGTCGCAAAAGGCTTTAAACAAAAAGAAGGATACGATTATTTTGATACCTACTCACCTGTAACTAGAATTACAATGATTAGGGTATTAGTAGCAATCGCATCTATATACAAGCTAGTAATACATCAAATGGATGTTAAAACAGCTTTTCTAAATGGAGAATTAGAAGAGGAAATCTACATGGAGCAACCTAAGGGTTATATAACTCCTGAAAAAGAACACAAAGTTTGTGGACTAATTAAATCTTTATATGGCTTGAAACAAGCTCCTAAACAATGGAATGAAAAATTTGACAACATCTTAAAGTCAAATGGATATCTTGTTAATGATGTGGATAGATGTGTATATAGCAAATTCACTGATAATGATGGTGTGATAATATGTTTATATGTTGATGATATGCTTATATTTGGAACTAATGTTGATCTAGTTAATTCAACTAAACATCTCCTGTCTTCTAACTTTGATATGAAAGGCCTAGGAGAAGCAAGTATGATATTAGGTATTCAGGTAATCAGAAAAAATGATAATATTATTTTGTCTCTATCTCACTACGTTGAGAAAATACTAAAAAAGTTTAATCACTTTGACTGTTTACCTGTTAGTACACCATATGATCATATTGTGCATCTAAAAAAGAATACAAGAAGTAGTGTATCTCAACTTGAGTATTCTCAATTAATTGGAAGCCTAATGTATCTGATGAACTGTACTAGACCTGATATTGCATATGCAGTAGGTAGGCTAAGTAGATATACACATAATCCTGGATATGATCATTGGAATGCATTGAATAGAGTACTGAAATATCTAAAAGGTACTATTGCATATGGCATTTGTTAATAGGTTATCCTCATGTATTAGAAGGATACAGTGATGCCAATTGGATCACTGATTCAGATGAAACAAAATCCACAAGTGGATATGTTTTTACTTTTGGTGGAGGTGTAATATCCTGGAAGTCTACTAAACAGACTTGTATTGCTCGGTCTACTATGGAGTCCGAGTTTGTCGCTTTAGAAAAAGCAGGTTCAGAAGCTGAATAGCTTAGAAATTTGTTAACAGATATACCGTTGTGGCCAAAACCTGTGTCTGCTATTTCTATACATTGTGATTGTCAAGCAGCTATTGCCAGGGCCAAGAGTAAGATATATAATGGCAAAAGTAGACATATTAGACTGCGACATAACATTGTGAGACACTTGTTGAATGATGGAGTCATAACTATTGACTTCGTAAGATCAGAAAAGAATCTGGCAGATCCTCTGACCAAAGGACTATCTAAAAGATTAGTCATGAAAACATCGAAGGGAATGGGGCTGAGCCTAACCGAATGAGCTACCAGTGTCGGCAACCCAACCTATACAAGTGGAGATCCCATGCGATAGGTTCAATGGGTAAACAACAAGACACTAGGAGACTGGGAAGCACTGCAGAGAACTTGCCCCTTCCTATGGTGTAGGCAGTGCAAACAGCAACGTATGAGAGGATGAGTTTTTGAACTCTTAATGAATCCATGACCACTAGTGGTGTGTATCCAGTTGCTGTGTACATTGGAATGGAATTCACCTATATGAGTGTGGAAGTGGGGCCGCTTCCTATGAGAATATATAGGCTGTTTTTCTAGAGCACTCATGAAAATCCAGGTAAAGGTACATGGCCAAAATGGCACCAAACCGCAGAACCAGCTGTAGCCGAAAAGTTGTGTGAGTGGCATGTATGGCCGTTTACGCTTAAAGGGTCAGGTTAAAGACCGATAGTCACCTGATTCCTGTAAACCTGTCTTGCTTACTCTAAATGTCGATTAAAGTCGGATAGACATCGACATTATTACACAACTTTTCTAACTGATACCGAAGTGTTTTGAATTTGAAACATGTGGGGGATTGTTGTATTTTAAATGAATTTTAAAATAAAAATGTGTTTCAAATTTTGATTTCCCTCCATGTTTCTATTTTTGAAAAAGTTTGTCTTTTAGTGCTACTCTTTAGTCCCACATCGGAAATGAATAAAAGAAATATTAAAATTATAAGATGGAGTTTTGGCATTGGGCTTGAGCCCCTTGAGACCCTTCTCAGGGGGCATGTGAATTTGGTCCGATGGGGGGGCTATGCCATTAGCTCAAATCTATGCCATTGACCACACACGCGCGCGCCCGCCGGCCGGCCGGCCGAGCCGAGCCGTAGCCGTCGCCGTCGCCGGTGCCGGTGCCAGGCCGGGCTCGGGCTTGGGCTCGGGTCCGGGTCTGGGTCCGGGTCCGGGTCTGGGTCCGGGTCTAGGTCTGGGTCTGGGTCTAGGTCTATGTGGGATTGAGAGTACACTCGCGCTAAACGATTTTCCGTGAGTATACTCGCACCTGTCTTTTTACGCGAATTTTCAAACCAGAGAGATGCATCTGTTCGGGTGGTCACTCCTGTTGGGTTTAAACCCAACGGACCTAACCCATTTGAAGCAGTGCTTAGGCACCTTATCTCGGTCTATATATAGACCTGTCCACTCATCCATTTTAACTCTCTGAAAAAATTCGTTTTCCTTCTGGTTCTTCAAAGTACTCTCTGGTTCATTACTGTTTGTCAACCGAGTTTGCAAGTGAGTCAATCACTTCGGGTTTAAGTTCTGCACGCTGGTTCGAGCCTGTGTACAGCGAATGCACCGTTGGGACCGGGCAATAGTCGTTGTATCCTGGAGGCCAACTGTCCAAGAAATCCTGTTGCATTTGGGACGCGGCCCAAGGAGGACAGATTTGGTTTCAAGCCGAGTGACTCAGTCACGCCTCGACTCAAACACATAAGTTCTATTTTCTTTAATTTATTATTTAAATTCTGTTCTCGATTTTAATCTACTGTTTTCAGCAATTAATTCCAACACTTGTACAGAGATTTCTCAACCAAACACAGATGTTCACGCAACAATAATTTCACTTCAAAATCTTTTACACAATTTAGCATATTTCATTCCTGTACCATGATGCATGCTATAGCTTGCTGCTTGTACTACCTTTGACTGATAGCGTCTGTCACTAGGTTAGCTTAGAAAGGATGATAAAGCAATTCAGAATCATAATTCTTAAAAAATTCGACTCATCTCTGCTGTCTTATATTTGACTCCTTTTGGGAGAACAAATACCGTAGGCTTATATGGTCAATGAATAAATCGACTCACTAATCGTATAGGTAATGTCTCCAGATCTTTAATGCGAATATAATAGTGCCCAGTTCCAAATTATGTGTAGGATAATTGTGTTCATGATTCTTCAACTGCCTTGACACATATACAATCACATTGTCCTTTTACATTAATACACAACCGAGGCATAAGATGGACACATCGGTATACAAAACAAACTTCATCCCTTTCGGCAGAGTAAGGGCAGGAGTAGTGGTTAAGAGCTTCTTGAACTCCTGTAACGCTTCCTTACATTTCTCAATCCATACAAAAGACACACCTTTCTGGTCAAGCTTGTTAAGGGCCCAAATTTTTTGAAGAAATCATTGATAAATCTCCTGTAATATAATATCCTGCCAAACTGAGAAAGCTTCTTATTTCAGTCACATTTATTGGCTGCTCCCATTTGACCACTGCTTCAATCTTTGCCGGGTCTACTACAATGTCATCTTTGCAAATAACATGACCAAGGAATTCAACGCTCCTGATCCAGAATTCGTACTTCGAGAATTTCGCGTATAGCAGATTATCCTTCAGAACTTGTAATGCCATCCTTAAATGCGACTCATGCTCCTCACTAGACTTAGAGTAGAATCAGTATATCGTCAATAAATACAATAATGAATTGATCAAGATACGACTGAAATATCATGTTCATCAGATCCATAAATATTATTGGGGCATTGGTCAACCCAAAATGCATAACCAAAAATTCATAATGCCCATAACATGTTCGGAATGTACATCTTGTACATATCTGATTCCTTGATTCGCAGCTGATGATACCCTAACCTAAGATTAATCTTAGAGAAATAGTAAGTTCCCTTCAACTAATCGAATAGATATTGATGCGAGGTAATGGTTATTTATTCTTGATAGTCACCTCGTTCAATCGGTGATAATCTATACATAATTGCATACTACCATCCTTCTTTTTCACAAAAATTAGTGGTGCACCCCACAGTGATGTATTAGATCTTATAAAACCTTGTTTTGTCAACTCACCCAATCAGTCCTTCAACTCCTTCAAATCTACGGTTGACATTCTGTATGGTTGTATAGAGATTGGTGCAATATCTGGTAAGAGATTGATACTAAAGTCGACTTCCCCAACTAGGAGGTAATCCAGGGATATTTAAAAAAAAACCTTAGGATACTCTCTCACTACAGAAATTTGCTCCGGGGGATCCTCTTGTGATTCTCCTTCCTACAACATCATGATGCACTTGAATTCCTTATCCTTCTCTACTCCTTGTATTTAAAATGATTTATTTCTAAGAATAGAGAAAGTGACTATCTTATTGTGACAGTCAATCTTAGCTCGATTCAAGGTAAGAAATCCATACCTAGGATGACATCATATCCATGAATGTGCATCACCACCAAATTTGTTGGCATAAGCATTTCGCTAACATTAAGTTCACAAGCTTTACACATTTTCTTCAAAACAATTGCCTTTCCTACAGACGATTTAACTGAAATTGTTTTTATAATTAGATTTTTTAGTTTCAGGCCTAATCATATTACTACGGTAGTTGAAATAAAAGACAAGCTAGCACCAGAATCGAAAATAATGGCAATGAGTTTATCAAGAACATTTGCCGTACCTTCTATTATGATGTTGTCTACCTAGTTCAGCAACTAATGCAATTGCATATATTTTCTCTTACATAGGTTGTTGACTGAATTATTGTTATCCAAGATTCAATGATACTTTTCCTTGCTAACCTGCCCCCATTCACTACAAGAAAATGGATTTTTACCGACAAAAGTATTACCGACGAAATAACTTTCGTTGGGAAAAACCATTTTTCCCGACGAAATGGAAAAATCGTCGGTAAAAATCTCCCGCCACCACCAAATTCATTCCCGCCATACACTTTTACCGACGAAATTTTTATTTCGTTGGTAAAAAGCTTATTGCCGACGAAGTAACCCGTCGCTAAAAAAGATAACAGAAAACTTCACTTTTACCGACGAAATATTTCGTTGGTAAAAGTCTAACTTTTACCGACGAACAATTTCGTCGGTAAAAGTGTTATTTTCCTGATTCCCGCCAAGAAGTGAGAAGGACTTTTACCGACGAAACTTGTTACTTTTATTGACGAAAAATTTCGTCGGTAAAAGTCTTTTAACTTACTACCCAGCGCGCGACCCCTCATTTCTTCCTCTCTCTCTCTCTCTCTCTCGCTCGCTCTCTCTCTCTCTCTCTAGAACGACCCCCACCCCACCGTCCGCGGCCGTCCCTCTCATCGCCGACCACCGGCGTCCGGCGTTCGGCCACTGGCGTCGCACCATCTCTGCCGACCACCCATCTCACCCGACCATCTCTTACCGGCGTCCCACCGCCGCTTGCCAAGAACCTCCGCCAGCCTCCGTACGCCTCCGCCACCTCCGGTAACCCTCTCCCCCTTCCTTCTTCCTCCATTTCCCCTCTCTCCCTCTCTCCTCGTTGTTCATTGTGGGGCCCACTTCTAAAATCCAATGCATGTGGGTCCCACCGTCGCTGTCCAATGCATGTGGCCGGGTGGGTCCCACCGTCGCTTTCCATCGTCCATTGCATGTGGGGTCCCACCGTCGATTTCCATCGTCCATTGCATGTGGGGTCCGCCTTAGCTGTCTATTATTTGGTGGGGCCCACTGATTTAGGGATTTCGAAATTAAAATCTCCTAACTAGGGATTTCGAAATTAAAATCCCTAATTAGGGATTTTAAATTTTAAAATCCAAATTGTGATTTAGAAATTAAAGAAAAAATGAAATTGTGGGGCCCACCGTCGCTGTCCACTGGCTGTGGGGCCCACCGTCGCTGTCCACTGGGTGTGGGGCTCACTATCTCTGTCCACTGCCTGTGGGGCCCACGTCGTTGTCCACTGGCTGTGGGGCCCACGTCGCTGTCCACTGGCTGTGGGGCCCACCTTCGCTGTCCACTACCTGTGGGGCCCACGTCGGTGTCCACTGTTTTAGATGAAGCATATATTTGTGTGGAGTAAACTATGTGGGGCCCACAGTGATTTACGTATTTTATCCACTCCATCCATCCATCTTAGTAGGTAATTTTAGGTATGGTGCCCAAAAATGAAGCATATCAAAACCTAAAGTGGACCACACCACAAGTGTGAACTGAATGTCTATCATTGAAAAATTCTAGGACGACACAGAAGTTTTGGATCAAGCTAATATTTGTGTTTTCCCTTCATCCATATCCATGTGATCTTATGGACAGGTTGGATGACAAATAAAGATCATAGGGGAGCTTGGGAATGGTGGAAATCATTATTCCCACTGTTTACCATGGCATGGTCCACTTGAGATTTGGATATGCTTAAATTTTGGGCTCAACCACTAAAATGAGCTGAAAAAACACCACAGTTTGGAATAGATAAATCACATACATTCTAGGTGGGCCCAACTGAGTTTACTCTACATGATAAGAGATAAGAGCTAGCGTGCAGAGTTACTCCGCACGCAATCTGATTCCCATGGTGGGCCCCATACATACTTATCTGTTCAGAAAATAGCAGTCATTAGGTATTTGATTAGACTTGATTCATGGTGTTGATGATTCTGTCATTTTCATGTGCTTGTGTATCTGGAATTGATGGAGCAAACCCGGATGTGCGTCGGAGCTACCCGTGGTTGTTTTATGTGGATGTATGTTGTGGATGTATTTGGCCTATTATTAATAGTTATTTTTTGTCCACAAATGGTAGTATAATAGAATCAGTTAGCCCATTTGGAGATTTCTATATTGCCGAGCATAGATAAAGTGTGTTTTGGAGGTATAGAAATCTGCCAAATTGTCCTGTTGGACAGTCCAAGGTTGGATAGATTGGAATGTTATCGTTGTTTGTCATTTACATACTCTGTCATTAGTTTCGTACGGTAACTCTCCTATTCTCTCTGGATATGTTTCTTATGTTTAATTCCATTGTCAATTTAATCCACACAATGTGTGGATAGTTGACGTGGAAATTAAATGTAAGATAAATATATCTGGAGAGATAGGGGGAGATGCTGTCGAAATTTAGGCTTGGGCATTTAAATGGAAATAATGATAGCATTTCAATCTATCCATCCTTGGATGGGCGACTGATTTTATTATATTATCATTTAGTGGCAAATTAGATGACGAACATGATACTTGTGATTAAGAGTAGTTGATTGATGTTGATGTTGAGCGGGGGTCCCTGGAAGGTGGGAACCGCGGTTTAGACCATGATGATGAAGCTGTCCTATTCCTACGGACAGTAATATGGGTGGCCTGGCCATTTGGACAGGCCCGTGTTTATGTATTAGCTTGAAATTAATGGAGCAGACCCGGATGTGCGTCGGAGCTATCCGGGTATTGAGCGGGGGTCCCTGGAAGGTGGGAACCGCTGTTATGACCATGATGATGAAGCTGTTCATTTCTTATGGACAACAATATGGGTGGCCTGGCCATTTGGACAGGCTCGTGTTTATGTATTAGCTCGAAATTAATGGAGCAGACCCGGATGTGCGTCGGAGCTATCCGGGTGTTGAGCGGGGGTCCCTGGAAGGTGGGAACCGCGGTTTAGACCATGATGATGAAGCTGTCCTATTCCTACGGACAGCAATATGGGTGGCCTGGCCATTTGGACAGGCCAGTGTTTAGGTACTAGCTCGAAATTAATGGAGCAGACCCGGATGTGCGTCGGAGCTATCCGAGTGTTGAGCGGGGGTCCCTGGAAGGTGAGAACCGCTGTTATGACCATGATGATGAAGCTGTCCATTTCCTATGGACAGCAATATGGGTGGCCTGGCCATTTGGACAGGCCCGCTTTGTGTGGAACAGACCCGGATGTGCGTCGGAGCTATCCTTAAATTGCTTGAGTCTCCAAGACCTACACCCTAAACCCGAAACCATAAACCTAAAACTAAAACCTATAAGCTACGGCTAAACCGAAACCTAAACTCAATTTATCTAACTCTAAACCTAGACCCAACTCGAAAACCTAACCCTAAACCCGATCTCAAACCCGAAACTATAAACCAATGCGTAAACCTAATCCTAATCTCAAATCACCTAAACTAAACCTACACCTATTCCTAAATACATTCACCTTACCTAAACCTTGAACCAAACACGAAAACCAAACCCGAAACCCGATCCCGAACCCGAAAATCTAAACCTATGCCCTAAACCTAATCCTAAACTCATGTCACCTAAACTAAACCTACACCTATTCCTAAATCCATTCACCTAACCTAAACCTAGACCAAACTCGAAAACCAATCTCGAAACCCGATCCCGAACTCGAAAATCTAAACCTATGCCCTAAACCTAATCCTAAACTCAAATCACCTAAAGTAAACCTACACCTATTCCTAAATACATTCACCTTACCTAAACCTAGACCCAAACACGAGAACCAAACCCGAAACCCCATCCCGAACCCACAAATCCAAACCTATGCCCTAAACCTAATCCTAAACTCATGTCACCTAAACTAAACCTACACCTATTCCTAAATCCATTCACCTAACCTAAACCTTGACCCAAACACGAAAATGCGACCCTAAACCCGATCCCGAACCCAAAAATCCAAACCTATGCCCTAAACCTAATCCTAATCTCATGTCACCTAACCTAAACCTACACCTATTCCTAAATCCATTCACCTAACCTAAACCTAGACCCAAACTCGAAAACCAATCTCGAAAACCGATCCCGAACCCGAAAATCTAAACCTATGCCCTAAACCTAATCCTAAACTCAAATCACCTAAAGTAAACCTACACCTATTCCTAAATACATTCACCTTACCTGAACCTAGACCCAAACACGAGAACCAAACCCGAAACCCCATCCCGAACCCGCAAATCCAAACCTATGCCCTAAACCTAATCCTAAACTCATGTCACCTAAACTAAACCTACACCTATTCCTAAATCCATTCACCTTACCTAAACCTAGACCCAAACACGAGAACCAAACCCGAAACCCGATCCCGAACCCACAAATCCAAACCTATGCCCTAAACCTAATCCTAAACTCATGTCACCTAAACTAAACCTACACCTATTCCTAAATCCATTCACCTAACCTAAACCTTGACCCAAACACGAAAATGCGACCCTAAACCCGATCCCGAACCCAAAAATCCAAACCTATGCCCTAAACCTAATCCTAATCTCATGTCATCTAACCTAAACCTACACTTATTCCTAAATCCATTCACCTAACCTAAACTTAGACCCAAACTCGAAAACCAATCAAGAAACCCGATCCCGAACCCGAAAATCTAAACCTATGCCCTAAACCTAATCCTAAACTCAAATCACCTAAAGTAAACCTACACCTATTCCTAAATACATTCACCTTACCTAAACCTAGACCCAAACACGAGAACCAAACCCGAAACCCCATCCCGAACCCGCAAATCCAAACCTATGCCCTAAACCTAATCCTAAACTCATGTCACCTAAACTAAACCTACACCTATTCCTAAATCCATTCACCTAACCTAAACCTTGACCCAAACACGAAAATGCGACCCTAAACCCGATCCCGAACCCAAAAATCCAAACCTATGCCCTAAACCTAATCCTAATCTTATGTCACCTAACCTAAACCTACACCTATTCCTAAATCCATTCACCTAACCTAAACCTAGACCCAAACTCGAAAACCAATCTCAAAACCCGATCCCGAACCCGAAAATCTAAACCTATGCCCTAAACCTAATCCTAAACTCAAATCACCTAAAGTAAACCTACACCTATTCCTAAATACATTCACCTTACCTAAACCTAGACCCAAACACGAGAACCAAACCCGAAACCCCATCCCGAACCCGCAAATCCAAACCTAAGCCCTAAACCTAATCCTAAACTCATGTCACCTAAACTAAACCTACACCTATTCCTAAATCCATTCACCTAACCTACACCTTGACCCAAACACGAAAATGCGACCCTAAACCCGACCCCGAACCCAAAAATCCAAACTTATGCCCTAAACCTAATCCTAATCTCGTGTCACCTAAACTAAACCTACACCTATTCCTAAATCCATTCACCTTACCTAAACCTAGACCCAAACACGAGAACCAAACCCGAAACCCGATCCCGAACCCACAAATCCAAACCTATGCCCTAAACCTAATCCTAAACTCATGTCACCTAAACTAAACCTACACCTATTCCTAAATCCATTCACCTAACCTAAACCTTGACCCAAACACGAAAATGCGACCCTAAACCCGACCCCGAACCCAAAAATCCAAACTTGTGCCCTAAACCTAATCCTAATCTCATGTCACCTAAACTAAACCTACACCTATTCCTAAATCCATTCACCTAACCTACACCTTGTCCCAAACACGAAAATGCGACCCTAAACCCGACCCCGAACCCAAAAATCCAAACTTATGCCCTAAACCTAATCCTAATCTCATGTCACCTAAACTAAACCTACACCTATTCCTAAATCCATTCACCTTACCTAAACCTAGACCCAAACACGAGAACCAAACCCGAAACCCGATCCCGAACCCAAAAATCCAAACCTATGCCCTAAACCTAATCCTAATCTCATGTCACCTAACCTAAACCTACACCTATTCCTAAATCCATTCACCTAACCTAAACCTAGACCCAAACTCGAAAACCAATCTCGAAACCCGATCCCGAACCCGAAAATCTAAACCTATGCCCTAAACCTAATCCTAAACTCAAATCACCTAAAGTAAACCTACACCTATTCCTAAATACATTCACCTTACCTAAACCTGGACCCAAACACGAGAACCAAACCCGAAACCCCATCCCGAACCCGCAAATCCAAACCTATGCCCTAAACCTAATCCTAAACTCATGTCACCTAAACTAAACCTACACCTATTCCTAAATCCATTCACCTAACCTACACCTTGACCCAAACACGAAAATGCGACCCTAAACCCGACCCCGAACCCAAAAATCCAAACTTATGCCCTAAACCTAATCCTAATCTCGTGTCACCTAAACTAAACCTACACCTATTCCTAAATCCATTCACCTTACCTAAACCTAGACCCAAACACGAGAACCAAACCCGAAACCCGATCCCGAACCCACAAATCCAAACCTATGCCCTAAACCTAATCCTAAACTCATGTCACCTAAACTAAACCTACACCTATTCCTAAATCCATTCACCTAACCTAAACCTTGACCCAAACACGAAAATGCGACCCTAAACCCGATCCCGAACCCAAAAATCCAAACCTATGCCCTAAACCTAATCCTAATCTCATGTCACCTAACCTAAACCTACACCTATTCCTAAATCCATTCACCTAACCTAAACCTAGACCCAAACTCGAAAACCAATCTCGAAACCCGATCCCGAACCCGAAAATCTAAACCTATGCCCTAAACCTAATCCTAAACTAAAATCACCTAAAGTAAACCTACACCTATTCCTAAATCCATTCACCTAACCTAAACCTAGACCCAAACTCGAAAACCAATCTCGAAACCCGATCCCGAACCCGAAAATCTAAACCTATGCCCTAAACCTAATCCTAAACTCAAATCACCTAAAGTAAACCTACACCTATTCCTAAATACATTCACCTTACCTAAACCTAGACCCAAACACGAGAACCAAACCCGAAACCCCATCCCGAACCCGCAAATCCAAACCTATGCCCTAAACCTAATCCTAAACTCATGTCACCTAAACTAAACCTACACCTATTCCTAAATCCATTCACCTAACCTACACCTTGACCCAAACACGAAAATGCGACCTTAAACCCGACCCCGAACCCAAAAATCCAAACTTATGCCCTAAACCTAATCCTAATCTCATGTCACCTAAACTAAACCTACACCTATTCCTAAATCCATTCACCTTACCTAAACCTAGACCCAAACACGAGAACCAAACCCGAAACCCGATCCCGAACCCACAAATCCAAACCTATGCCCTAAACCTAATCCTAAACTCATGTCACCTAAATTAAACCTACACCTATTCCTAAATCCATTCACCTAACCTAAACCTTGACCCAAACACGAAAATGCGACCCTAAACCCGATCTCGAACCCAAAAATCCAAACCTATGCCCTAAACCTAATCCTAATCTCATGTCACCTAACCTAAACCTACACCTATTCCTAAATCCATTCACCTAACCTAAACCTAGACCCAAACTCGAAAACCAATCTCGAAACCCGATCCCGAACCCGAAAATCTAAACCTATGCCCTAAACCTAATCCTAAACTCAAATCACCTAAAGTAAACCTCCACCTATTCCTAAATACATTCACCTTACCTAAACCTAGACCCAAACACGAGAACCAAACCCGAAACCCCATCCCGAACCCGCAAATCCAAACCTATGGCCTAAACCTAATCCTAAACTCATGTCACCTAAACTAAACCTACACCTATTCCTAAATCCATTCACCTAACCTACACCTTGACCCAAACACGAAAATGCGACCCTAAACCCGATCCCGAACCCAAAAAGCCAAACCTATGCCCTAAACCTAATCCTAATCTCATGTCACCTAAACTAAACCTACACCTATTCCTAAATCCATTCACCTTACCTAAACCTAGACCCAAACACGAGAACCAAACCCGAAACCCGATCCCGAACCCACAAATCCAAACCTATGCCCTAAACCTAATCCTAAACTCAGGTCACCTAAAGTAAACCTACACCTATTCCTAAATCCATTCACCTAACCTAAGCCTTGACCCAAACACGAAAATGCGACCCTAAACCCGATCCCGAACCCAAAAATCCAAACCTATGCCCTAAACCTAATCCTAATCTCATGTCACCTAACCTAAACCTACACCTATTCCTAAATCCATTCACCTAACCTAAACCTAGACCCAAACTCGAAAACCAATCTCGAAACCCGATCCCGAACCCGAAAATCTAAACCTATGCCCTAAACCTAATCCTAAACTCAAATCACCTAAAGTAAACCTACACCTATTCCTAAATCCATTCACCTAACCTAAACCTAGACCCAAACTCGAAAACCAATCTCGAAACCCGATCCCGAACCCGAAAATCTAAACCTATGCCCTAAACCTAATCCTAAACTCAAATCACCTAAAGTAAACCTACACCTATTCCTAAATACATTCACCTTACCTAAACCTAGACCCAAACACGAGAACCAAACCCGAAACCCCATCCCGAACCCGCAAATCCAAACCTATGCCCTAAACCTAATCCTAAACTCATGTCACCTAAACTAAACCTACACCTATTCCTAAATCCATTCACCTAACCTACACCTTGACCCAAACACGAAAATGCGACCCTAAACCCGACCCCGAACCCAAAAATCCAAACTTATGCCCTAAACCTAATCCTAATCTCATGTCACCTAAACTAAACCTACACCTATTCCTAAATCCATTCACCTTACCTAAACCTAGACCCAAACACGAGAACCAAACCCGAAACCCGATCCCGAACCCACAAATCCAAACCTATGCCCTAAACCTAATCCTAAACTCATGTCACCTAAACTAAACCTACACCTATTCCTAAATCCATTCACCTAACCTAAACCTTGACCCAAACACGAAAATGCGACCCTAAACCCGATCCCGAACCCAAAAATCCAAACCTATGCCCTAAACCTAATCCTAATCTCATGTCATCTAACCTAAACCTACACTTATTCCTAAATCCATTCACCTAACCTAAACCTAGACCCAAACTCGAAAACCAATCAAGAAACCCGATCCCGAACCCGAAAATCTAAACCTATGCCCTAAACCTAATCCTAAACTCAAATCACCTAAAGTAAACCTACACCTATTCCTAAATACATTCACCTTACCTAAACCTAGACCCAAACACGAGAACCAAACCCGAAACCCCATCCCGAACCCGCAAATCCAAACCTATGCCCTAAACCTAATCCTAAACTCATGTCACCTAAACTAAACCAACACCTATTCCTAAATCCATTCACCTAACCTACACCTTGACCCAAACACGAAAATGCGACCCTAAACCCGATCCCGAACCCTAAAATCCAAACTTGTGCCCTAAACCTAATCCTAATCTCATGTCACCTAAACTAAACCTACACCTATTCCTAAATCCATTCACCTTACCTAAACCTAGACCCAAACACGAGAACCAAACCCGAAACCCGATCCCGAACCCACAAATCCAAACCTATGCCCTAAACCTAATCCTAAACTCATGTCACCTAAACTAAACCTACACCTATTCCTAAATCCATTCACCTAACCTAAACCTTGACCCAAACACGAAAATGCGACCCTAAACCCGATCCCGAACCCAAAAATCCAAACCTATGCCCTAAACCTAATCCTAATCTTATGTCACCTAACCTAAACCTACACCTATTCCTAAATCCATTCACCTAACCTAAACCTAGACCCAAACTCGAAAACCAATCTCGAAACCCGATCCCGAACCCGAAAATCTAAACCTATGCCCTAAACCTAATCCTAAACTCAAATCACCTAAAGTAAACCTACACTTATTCCTAAATACATTCACCTTACCTAAACCTAGACCCAAACACGAGAACCAAACCCGAAACCCCATCCCGAACCCGCAAATCCAAACCTATGCCCTAAACCTAATCCTAAACTCATGTCACCTAAACTAAACCTACACCTATTCCTAAATCCATTCACCTAACCTACACCTTGACCCAAACACGAAAATGCGACCCTAAACCCGACCCCGAACCCAAAAATCCAAACTTATGCCCTAAACCTAATCCTAATCTCGTGTCACCTAAACTAAACCTACACCTATTCCTAAATCCATTCACCTTACCTAAACCTAGACCCAAACACGAGAACCAAACCCGAAACCCGATCCCGAACCCACAAATCCAAACCTATGCCCTAAACCTAATCCTAAACTCATGTCACCTAAAGTAAACCTACACCTATTCCTAAATCCATTCACCTAACCTAAACCTTGACCCAAACACGAAAATGCGACCCTAAACCCGATCCCGAACCCAAAATCCAAACCTATGGCCCTAAACCTATCCTAATCTCATGTCACCTAACCTAAACCTACACCTATTCCTAAATCCATTCACCTAACCTAAACCTAGACCCAAACTCGAAAACTAATCTCCGAAACCCGATCCCGAACCCGAAAATCCAAACCTATGCCCTCTAAACCTAATCCTAAACTCAAATCACCTAAAGTAAACCTACACCTATTCCTAAATACATTCACCTTACCTAAACCTAGACCCAAACACGAGAACTAAACCCGAAACCCCATCCGAACCCGCAAATCCAAACCTATGCCCTAAACCTAATCCTAAACTCATGTCACCTAAACTAAACCGACACTATTCCTAAATCCATTCACCTAACCGACCCTTGACCCACAAACACGAAATGCGACCCTAAACCCGATCCCGAACCCAAAAATCCAAACCTATGCCCTAAACCTAATCCTAATCTCATGTCACCTAAACTAAACCTACACCTATTCCTAAATCCATTCACCTTACCTAAACCTAGACCCAAACACGAGAACCAAACCCGAAACCAGATCCCGAACCCGTAAATCCAAACCTATGCCCTAAACCTAATCCTAAACTCACGTCACCTAAACTAAACCTACACCTATTCCTAAATCCATTCACCTAACCTAAACCTTGACCCAAACACGAAAATGCGACCCTAAACCCGATCCCGAACCCAAAAATCCAAACCTATGCCCTAAACCTAATCCTAATCTCATGTCACCTAAACTAAACCTACACCTATTCCTAAATCCATTCATCTAACCTAAACCTTGACCCAAACACGAAAATGTGACCCTAAACCCGATCCCGAACCCAAAAATTCAAACCTATGCCCTAAACCTAATCTCATGTCACTTAACCTAAACCTACACCTATTCCTAAATCCATTCACCTTACCTAAACCTAGTCCCAAACTCGAAAACCAATCTCGAAACCCGATCCCGAACCCGAAAATCTAAACCTATGCCCTAAACCTAATCCTAAACTCATGTCACCTAAACTAAACCTACACCTATTCCTAAATACATTCACCTACCTAAACCTTGACCCAAACACGAAAATGCGACCCTAAAACCCGATCCCGAACCCAAAAATCCAAACCTATGCCCTAAACCTAATCCTAATCTCATGTCACCTAACCTAAACCTACACCTATTCCTAAATCCATTCACCTAACCTAAACCTAGACCCAAACTCGAAAACCAATCTCGAAACCCGATCCCGAACCCGAAAATCTAAACCTACGCCCTAAACCTAATCCTAAACTCAAATCACCTAAAGTAAACCTCCACCTATTCCTAAATACATTCACCTTACCTAAACCTAGACCCAAACACGAGAACCAAACCCGAAACCCCCATCCCGAACCCGCAAATCCAAACCTATGGCCTAAACCTAATCCTAAACTCATGTCACCTAAACTAAACCTACACCTATTCCTAAATCCATTCACCTAACCTACACCTTGACCCAAACACGAAAATGCGACCCTAAACCCGATCCCGAACCCAAAAATCCAAACTTGTGCCCTAAACCTAATCCTAATCTCATGTCACCTAAACTAAACCTACACCTATTCCTAAATCCATTCACCTTACCTAAACCTAGACCCAAACACGAGAACCAAACCCGAAACCCGATCCCGAACCCACAAATCCAAACCTATGCCCTAAACCTAATCCTAAACTCATGTCACCTAAATTAAACCTACACCTATTCCTAAATCCTTTCACCTAACCTAAACCTTGACCCAAACACGAAAATGCGACCCTAAACCCGATCCCGAACCCAAAAATCCAAACCTATGCCCTAAACCTAATCCTAATCTCATGTCACCTAACCTAAACCTACACCTATTCCTAAATCCATTCACCTAACCTAAACCTAGACCCAAACTCGAAAACCAATCTCGAAACCCGATCCCGAATCCGAAAATCTAAACCTATGCCCTAAACCTAATCCTAAACTCAAATCACCTAAAGTAAACCTCCACCTATTCCTAAATACATTCACCTTACCTAAACCTAGACCCAAACACGAGAACCAAACCCGAAACCCCATCCCGAACCCGCAAATCCAAACCTATGCCCTAAACCTAATCCTAAACTCATGTCACCTAAACTAAACCTACACCTATTCCTAAATCCATTCACCTAACCTACACCTTGACCCAAACACGAAAATGCGACCCTAAACCCGATCCCGAACCCAAAAATCCAAACCTATGCCCTAAACCTAATCCTAATCTCATGTCACCTAAACTAAACCTACACCTATTCCTAAATCCATTCACCTTACCTAAACCTAGACCCAAACACGAGAACCAAACCCGAAACCCGATCCCGAACCCACAAATCCAAACCTATGCCCTAAACCTAATCCTAAACTCAGGTCACCTAAAGTAAACCTACACCTATTCCTAAATCCATTCACCTAACCTAAGCCTTGACCCAAACACGAAAATGCGACCCTAAACCCGATCCCGAACCCAAAAATCCAAACCTATGCCCTAAACCTAATCCTAATCTCATGTCACCTAACCTAAACCTACACCTATTCCTAAATCCATTCACCTAACCTAAACCTAGACCCAAACTCGAAAACCAATCTCGAAACCCGATCCCGAACCCGAAAATCTAAACCTATGCCCTAAACCTAATCGTAAACACAAATCACCTAAAGTAAACCTACACCTATTCCTAAATACATTCACCTTACCTAAACCTAGACCCAAACACGAGAACTAAACCCGAAACCCCATCTCGAACCCGCAAATCCAAACCTATGCCCTAAACCTAATCCTAAACTCATGTCACCTAAACTAAACCTACACCTATTCCTAAATCCATTCACCTAACCTACACCTTGACCCAAACACGAAAATGTGACCCTAAACCCGATCCCGAACCCAAAAATCCAAACCTATGCCCTAAACCTAATCCTAATCTCATGTCACCTAAACTAAACCTACACCTATTCCTAAATCCATTCACCTTACCTAAACCTAGACCCAAACACGAGAACCAAACCCGAAACCAGATCCCGAACCCGTAAATCCAAACCTATGCCCTAAACCTAATCCTAAACTCACGTCACCTAAACTAAACCTACACCTATTCCTAAATCCATTCACCTAACCTAAACCTTGACCCAAACACGAAAATGCGACCCTAAACCCGATCCCGAACCGAAAAATCCAAACCTATGCCCTAAACCTAATCCTAATCTCATGTCACCTAAACTAAACTTACACCTATTCCTAAATCCATTCACCTAACCTAAACCTTGACCCAAACACGAAAATGTGACCCTAAACCCGATCCCGAACCCAAAAATTCAAACCTATGCCCTAAACCTAATCTCATGTCACTTAACCTAAACCTACACCTATTCCTAAATCCATTCACCTTACCAAAACCTAGACCCAAACTCGAAAACCAATCTCGAAACCCGATCCCGAACTCAAAAATCTAAACCTATGCCCTAAACCTAATCCTAAACTCAAATCACCTAAAGTAAACCTACACCTATTCCTAAATACATTCACCTTACCTAAACCTAGACCCAAATACGAGAAGCAAACCCGAAACCCGATCTCGAACCCGCAAATCCAAACCTATGCCCTAAACCTAATCCTAAACTTATGTCACCTAAACTAAACCTACACCTATTCCTAAATCCATTCACCTAACCTAAACCTTGACCCAAACATGAAAATGCGACCCTAAACCCGATCCCGAACCCAAAAATCCAAACCTATGCCCTAAACCTAATCTCATGTCACCTAACCTAAACCTACACCTATTCCTAAATACATTCACCTTACCTAAACCTAGTCCCAAACTCGAAAACCTAACCCTAAACCCGATCCCGAACCTGAAAATCTCAACCTATGACTAAACCTATTCCTAAACTCAAATCACCTAAACTAAACCTGACTCTAATCTTTGCATTGTAGATATGGATAAGAGTTGGATCCAAGCTAAGAATTGGTTTGGCTCAGAGTATAAAGAAGGTGTTAAGGAGTTCATGAAATTTACGAGATATCGGGCAGATTCAGGTAATAGAATTAGGTATCCATGCCGAAAATGCAAGAACATGATTCACAAGACATTGGACAAAGTGGAAGATGATTTGTTCATAGTTGGGATTGACCAGGGTTACACTTGGTGGATTCATCATGGTGAAGACTTCCACTAAAGAGTTGAGGCCACTGAAGTCCTTGCTGACCTAATTGTGCGTAATGACGAGGATGAAGATGTTGACGATATGCAAGATATCATTAGGGATGTGTTAAGGGAAACAATTGCGGATACTGATTTTGCAGCGACAAGTACTAGCCAGGATATTCCTCCTATGGGTGATGCCGAATCAGAAAAGTTTAGTAAGTTGTTCAGGGATGCGCAATGTCCACTCTATCCGGGGTGTCGGAACTTCTCCAAGTTGAATTTCCTTACAAGGTTACTTCATTTAAAGACAATAAATCGTTGGAGTAACAAATCGTTCGACATGTTACTTGGCTTGTTGAAAGAAGTATTACCTGAAGGTGAGACATTGCCTAAGTCTCATTACGAGGCAAAATCGTTAATGGGAGACTTGGACCTTGGTTACATCCTCATACATGCATGTATAAATGATTGTGTATTGTATTGAAAAGAACATGAAAATGTTGACGAGTGTCCACAATGTGGAGAGTCTAGGTGGAAATATGACGAAGCTAAGCGTAAGAAAATTTCACAAAAGGTGTTAAGGTACTTTCCATTGAAACCTAGATTACAAAGATTGTTTACATCGAGCAAGACGGCTGAAGATATGAGGTGGCATAAGGAGAAACGCGTTCATGATGATAATACATTGAGGCATCCCGCTGACTCTGAAGCCTGGCAACATTTTGATAAGCAATATGACTGGTTTGCAGAGGATTCTCGCAATGTTCGGCTAGGTCTTGCAAGTGATGGTTTTAATCCATTTGGTAATATGAGTAGCTTGTACAGTATGTGGCTAGTGATACTTATGCCTTACAATTTACCTCCTTGGTTGTGTATGAAGGAATCATTTTTTATGATGTCGTTGCTTATTCCTGGACCCAAGTCACCAGAGAATGACATTGATGTGTATCTCTGACCGTTAGTAGATGAGTTAAACGAGTTGTGGAGTCAAGGTGTCCAGACGTATGACACTTTTGCAGAACAGACGTTTCGATTGCATGCAGCGGTCTTGTGGACAATAAATGACTTCCCTGCATATGGGAATTTGTCTGGGTGGAGCACGAAGGGAAAGTTGGCTTGTCCTACATGTAGTACTGAGACTTGTTCATTGTCATTGAAGCATGGTAAGAAAACATGTTATATGGGCCATCGTCGCTTCCTTCCGAGGGATCATAGTTGGCGCAGGAAGACGGTAATCTTTGATGGCAAATAAGATCATAGGCCACCACCGAAAGAACTATCTGCAGAAGATGTGTTACAACAACTGAGTAACATTGAAGAAGTTAGATTTGGTAAGGCACCGCACTTGAAAAAGAGAAAACGTACAGTATTAGAGTACAACTGGAGGAAGAAGAGCATTTTTTTTTAGTTGCCTTATTGGAGTCATCTGAAATTACGACACAACTTGGATGTCATGCATATTGAGAAGAATATATGTGACAATGTCTTTGGAACATTGATGAACATAGAGAAGAAAACAAAAGACAGTTTTAAGGCTCGATTGGATCTACAAGCAATGGGTTTAAGGAAAGAGTTGCACTTGCAACCACATGGAAATTCATATACTATACCAGCAGCCTGCTACACATTGACAAAACTAGAGAAAAAACGTGTATGTGAATGGTTGAACAAGGTGAAATTTTTCAATGGTATGCATAGAATATCTCTCGGCGCGTAAACATTACGGACTGTAAGGTAACAGGAATGAAAAGTCATGACTGTCACGTCCTTCTGCAACGTCTACTACCGGTTGCGATTCGTGGATTCCTTAACAAGGATGTCAGTGCTACGCTGATTGAGTTGGGGATATTCTTTAAGGATTTGTATTCGAAATCTTTGAATGTAGAGGTTATTAAACGACTGGAGAAGGATATTGTCGTAATCCTTTGCAAACTTGAAAGAATATTTCCACCTGCATTTTTTGATGTCATGGTACACCTAGCGATTCACTTACCGCACGAAGCGAATCTTGCAGGCTCAGTACAATATCGTTGGATGTATCCGATCGAAAGGTGATAGAATAATGATCATAAATTTTTGTTTATTCCGTAAACTACGTATATCCATGTTTTCATGTCCTAAACATATTGATTTTGTGTACAGATACCTTCACACATTAAAATAATATATGAAGGAATAAGGCACGTCCAGAGGGATCCATTGCTGAGGCGTACATTGATAATGAGTGCCTGACATTTTGCTCCATGTATCTTCGTGGCATAGAGACTAGATTCAACCGAGAAGATCGAAATGCCGATGCAGGGTAGGAGCATAAACAAGGACTCATATCTGTATTCGCACATAACGTCCGTCTTTTAGGATCGCCGACGTTTCAGGATATGGACCCTCGGGATCAAGCGAAGGCGCGGTGGTATGTGTTGCATAACTGTGAAGAAATAGAGTCGTACTTGGAGTAAGTCTTCGCACATAATTATTGTATATCTACAGACAGTTTTAATCTCAAAATTTCTTGCTTACAACGTACCAATTGTGTATAGCGAACACATCGAGGAGATGAAGTCCTAATACCCTACAAATTATGATCGAATGCATCAGGATTTGTTTCCAAAATGGTTTGCAAAACGTGTAAGATTAATTTACCTTCTATCTCACCACACTTACAATATTGTTGTATTGCACAATATTTACACGTAATTTTAAATGCCTAAACGTACATTTATATTCTGTACGTGATGATAGATGAAGATGTTGTGCGCTAGCAACTCTGCGGATGCGTCTGATGCGCTCTACTCACTGGCGTGTGGCCCTGATAGACGTGTATGTAGATATACAGGTTGTATTGTAAATGGGATTCGGTTCCACACTGAGGAGCGTGAGAAATCTAGGACCACACAAAATAGTGGTGTAGTTGTGAAGGGAACACATGAGGAGGTCGAAATTGATTTTTATGGCGTTTTGACGAATATTATTGAGCTGAGTTATTGTATGAGAAAGCGGGTGTACTTATTTAAATGCGATTGGTGGGACATTGAAAATAAAAAGTTGGGAATACAGACTGATAATTACTTCACGAGCGTAAATTTATCTCGAAAGTGGTTTAAAGATGACCCATTTATCATAGCCGGCCAAGCCGAATAAGTATTCTACCTCGCTGACATCAAGTTAGGCGGCTTTTGGCACGTGGTGCAGAAAATAAAGCCCAGGAACATATTTGACGTTCCCGAAGTAGACGTTGAAGATAACGATGAAGGGAGTAATAGAACGTCGTCAGTTGAACAAGCATACTAAGAAGACATGCCATCTTGGGATAGAGGGAATGATCCAAATGTTGATATTGATGTGGTGCAATTTAATAGAGATGATGTGCCACCTGATCATGTTGATGCCTCAATCATAAATGACATTGTTAGAGATGATAGCGCTTTCATCGATGACAACGTTGCAGACGATGAAGAGGAAATTCTGATTAGCGATAGTGATGGTGAAGAAGAAAGAGTCCTAAGCGATAATGATTCAGACGACGATTATTAAATGTATATAAGATTTACATGTAATTTTCAATTCGATTAATTTGATTATTACATGTATATATGTTTTACAAGTCATGATTTTTTTCCTGAATTGACTTGTTTATAATCTACATTTACAGTTAAGTCACTTTCTGATCATGTCCTCCACAAACTGGAGCGTAGCGGAAGCACGCAACATACTTCATCAACTGTTGCGGATGGACTTTCCGGCCCTATATTCTTCTGGTAGGGCCAGAGAGATACCCGGTCTGGTCGAGAAATGTAGGGAGGAAGACAATGACTCAGATGAAAGATTATACAATCTTAAAGAAATTCCAGACCTGATTGAGGAATATAACTGCGGAAAACTTCGTATGAAAGATGCGACATTATCACTTGCACATCTGAATGGAGTCCCGAGAGATTAGATTTCTCCTATTGTGATTGACAGGTTGGCTGTAACAATGTCGAGTGCTTCATACAGCTTGACATATACATCTGCAGCGTACGATAACTTACGCATGGAGTATTTCGGATAGTTGATCTGAAGTTGATTTGTATTACAATGAGATATATGTATTTAATATAGAATGACAATGTGTAATGGATTTTTTAACTTTTATATTCTGTTTACGGTTTTATTATATTCTGCTTGCATTATAGTGTAATAGTCTAATCATATTTTTATCATCTCTCTAAGCATAAGCACAAATTCACTCTACAATGATGTTCATAAACTTGTATTGACATTGTTTAAATTTATAAGTTTATATTTCAGATATATTCAGTCATGGCACCAGGTGGGAGATCAGGTCGTTCGCGCACTGGATCTACCCCTTCCATCCGTGATGTGACGCAGACAGCATCGACGTCGCACGGTGCATCACAGTCATCTGATCCTTCGGTTCAGCATACACCGGGCACTGCATGTAAGTCTAGACATTTATTTAGTGATTTCTGTTTATATTGTTACTTACATATATCTTTTCGCAGCAGCATCTTCTACCAGCCGACGAGGACGTGGACCCACACGTGGGTTAGTTTTAGAGCGACTTACGCGTGAGGGTAGGGTGGCGGTAGAGTTCCCACAGGACTGCCTTAGACCTGTTGCAGACAATGCCAGACTGTTTACATCTGAGGTCGGTGTCCTATGCCGATCTCTGATCCCCGCCACCACTCCCGTTGGACTGACGTGACAGATGATGTGCGACAGCTCATCCGTCAGCGCCTTCAGGTAAAGTTTAGTAAATTGAAATTTTCTTTTGTGAAAGTTCATTTACGGTTAAGTCCTATTGTTAATAAGTTTATTGCCTTAATTTATTATTTACGAAACTGCAGGATAAATTTGAATTCGATTTGAATGTTCCCTACATTTCTCATGCCGTCGACGACATGATTAGAGAGCGGTTCAAGGAGTACCGCGGAGAGTTGCACCAGCGGTACAAGCAGGTGCAGGACACACGATGAGGCCGTACTGTCTGCACCGCCACACGTTACTACAGACGACTGACGGATACTCTGAGAGAGATTTTCGTCGGAGGCTTTTCAGGTAATATTTATATGTACGATATCTTACGGTAACAATTAAATTCGTAATTAATTTCGCAATTAATAGAAATGTATTTTGTATAATGTGTTCAGAAGAGGAGTAGAATAAATTCTGCGAACAGGGAAAAGTTACAAGTGAACCACGTAGCTGGTTCAAAGTCATTTGTACGACATCATTACGACATGGTAAGAAATTATTGATGATTATTAAGTTAATATATTATTTTGATTGGCATTTATTATAAGTCTTTTTTCCTTTCGATTGCGCAGCGAGATTCCGTCACCGGCCAGGAGCCTGGACCAGTAGACCTCTACAGAGGGACTCACTGTCGGCAGGCGACGGAATCTTGGGTTCATCCTAGAGTCAGTGAGCATTGGGTAAAAATCTTTACTTTGTAAAATTTAATTGCGCATTGATTGATAATAATGTCATTCATGTCATTTTTTATGAAATTTCATATCTTTTCATTACAGGCGGCGATGGACATCATACGCAGTCAGCCCACTCCCGATGATAGTCAGCGGAGTGAGCTAGAAATCCTGAGCGAGGTGCTTGGCACCCGTTCTGGATATGTGCGTGGGCTTGGCCATGGTGCCAAGCTCATGGCACAAATTAGAGCTGGCTCCAGTCGATCCGTAACTGGTGAGAGCGCTCAACGCCGAGCTGATATCGCAGAGAGAGAGGTTCAGCAGCTACGGGTCGTCGTCGATGAGATTCGAGAGCAGCTGGAGAGGCAGAGAGAGGAGCAGAGGCGTAGGGAGGAGGAGGAGCAGAGGCGTAGGGAGGAGGAGGAGGAGAGGCGACGAGAGGAGGAGGAGAGGCGACGTGAAGAGCAGGAGAGGAGGATCGAGGAGTTGCAGCAGGAGCGACAGGAGCATGAGCGACGGATGCAGGAGATGTTTCAGGCTCTCGCTGCACACCTTGGCGCCGATGCCCCGCCACCTCCGCCTTCATCTTTCTGATTATTTTTTTTACTATACGACTTTTAACTTATATGTATTTGTGTGTTGATGAATATTGTTTGTTTGTGGATGTGGAATGGATTATTTGTGTATGGATGGTGTAGTTTCTATTTATTTGTATGTACGTGGATGTGAATAGGAGAAAAATGTATAGGTTTCTTTACAGGTGTATATCAGGAATTTTCCTGAATTTTGAAAACAAATGAAACCGGGACAGGAAAAACTTTTACCGACGAAATAATTCATAGGTAAAAAGATGTAAAAAAAATTTACCGACGGATTTTTTCGTCGGTAATAAAATTTGAAAAAACTTTCACCGACGAAATATTTCGTCGGTAAAAGTTTCACATTTTATTACCGACGAAATAATCCGTCGGTAAAATGTTTTTACATCTTTTTACCTACGAATTATTTCATCGGTAAAAGTTTTTCCACCGACGTATCATTTTTATCTCCGACAAAAATTCATATGTTTTTCCGACGAATTTTTTCGTCGGTAATGGTTTTATTATTACCTAAGAAAAATTATTTCGTCGGTAAAAACCTTTACCGACGGCCTTTCTGCGACGATGTTAGCCGCGAAAAATTTCGTCGGGAAAAATATTTCCCGACGAAATTTTATTGATTCCCGACGAAATGATTCGTCGGTAAAAATGGAATTTCTTGTAGTGATTCAGGTAACCCTTCTTCTTGATTGGTTCTGTCTAAGCTCCATTGAAGAATCCTTGTAGCCTCTTTTGTTTCCGTCTCTTTTCTTGTTAGGCCTGAGGGCTTTTGGTCTATAAGGCTCAAGTGCTTCTAGCCTGGCCTTTTTGTCCAAATAAATAGATCCGCTCTTCCAAAAAAAAAAAAAAAAGCTGATAAAACCATTAAGTGGGCTATCACATGAATTTGGACATTGCCAACCAAAGATTGGATAGGCCTGGTTTGTAGGACATCCCCATCAACATGGTGGTTCTCACTAGAGGTGGGCAATGATCCGGGCCGAGCCAAGTTAGCCCTAGTTTGGTTTGGCTTGTTTTTGTACCACTGCAGTTTGTGGATTGGTTTGGTCTGACGACCGGTCTTAACTCACTGCCTCAACTCAGACCTGTCTGACGACCGGTCTTAGCCTCTTGCGACCTGTCTCAAAATGCCAAAAAAATGTCCTAGAGAGTTTGGCCTTCAAACTGCAACACGCTGTCCACTGGCCGACTGGTTTGACAACCGGTTGATGGACTCTGTCTTTGCACAATAATGAGGCCTTCACAACATGCTCTCCTCCCTATTTCCTTTCTCTTCCCTTCTCTATTTTATTTTTTTTACCTTAGGACTAATTTAAGCTTTTTAATTAACCTGGAGCTTCTCCCAGGTAGCAATTTAACAATTATGGCCACATCCTTCTCTGATCTCATTCAAACGAAGGCGAACCCATGATAAGATGTAGACTTCCAATCTCACGATACAATCACCTCCATAACCTTACCCGCCCTGCTAAGACCCTAGAGAAATTGATTGGAAGCCAACCTCAGGGAAATCGACATTGAACAGGGTTGGGAGCTCCGATAATTCCTTACCTAACCCTTTCTTTTACGAACTTGTTTGCTCCTTCTAACTTCCATCCAACCACCCACCTCTCCTTCTTTCGGTAGCTCCTCCCCATTTTTGCTAGCGTGCTTCCCTCTCCACGTCCTCCCCCAAATTTCCCTTGTCTACATTCCCCCCACTCCCTCCCATTACGCATTTGAATTAATAACAACTATAGTGGGGCCCATCGATATGCTTAATCTAAATATCAACTGATTAGATCATTCAAACCATTTATCACGTGGGTATTGGGGATGTCTTCAATCTTAGACACCAATGGGGGTTGTCAGTCGCCCGACGGGATCGGGTCGGGCGCCCAAAATTACCTAGGTTGTGGTTTCTGGAATCTGGACACTGTTGGATCTAGTGATTGGGAGTTGTTGGTCGCTTGACAGGGTCGAGTCGGGCGCCCGAAACTCTCCAGATGTATCTGTGAACTCTCTGAATAATCTTGGCCAGGTTCGATCGCTCGATGGGGTCAGGTTGGGCGCTCGACGACACGTGCTCTTAGGTCGGTTGTGTAAGGTTTTGTGCAGATTTGTTTCTAATCTTGATTATTTCCTAATTAGAAGGTGTGTAATGCGGGATTAGGGTTGTCATCGCAAAGGGAGTCGGGTATCTTAGAGCCGGATGTGGATTGAGAGAATTCTAGGGTGAGAGAATTAACTTGAGAAATGGTTACGTTGGTCTTTATCTATTAGCTTGGGTTTTTTCTGTGGGGCTTTGAGATCCAGATAAGTCATTCTTTTATAATATCTTGTAACTTTTGATTCACATTGGATTCACTTTGTTCCGTGGTTTTCTACACATGAGGGGTTTTTTCTATGTAAAATTTGAATTGTCTTCTTGTCATTGTCTATTTGCTTGCTAGTTGTCATTGTGGTATATTTCATTTGATTCTCACTTCTAGGTACCCTTACCAAGAGTGGGGCCTACATGATAGAAGTCTGACACCCTTCTTCCTCCGCTCTCTATTCCCTTTCGTCCTCTCCATAACTCTATCAAAACGAGGATTAGTGGTGAAGATTGCGAGTGCTATCAACAATTGCGATCAAAATATGGATCAACATCTTCAAAACAGCTTCATCAATTCACTTCCAATCACAACGAAATACGGTGATTTATTTAAAGCAGAAGCACAAATTTCAAACATCATACACCAACAGCGTTTAGTGATGACAAATAACAATTCGTATCAGAGTGGCAACCTCAACTTCAGTAAACTTCAATCAGGGCAGAAATTCAAACAGAGATGGACGAAAGTACGTGGAATTTCATCAAACTATGGCGGAACGAAATTAAGATCGAGATCAGTGCCCAGAAAGGTTTCAATGGTCGGTGTCATTATCACCACTGCTTAATGTGGTGTGGTCCACTTGAGCCTTAGATCTGCCTAAGCTTTTTTTGTTTCATACCCTAAATGATATCGAAAAATAGATGGACAACATGGATAAAACCCATACATCACGGTGGTCCCTTGCCTGGACAGATTATTGTCCAGGCAGCATGCAATCCACTTCCCTCGGTACTCTGTCAGTGTAACACGTGGGTACTTCTTTTCTTAGGTACTACCCTACCACCAGGAACTAGCTAGCTAGAGACGGACGGTCCTGCCAGGTCCACTGTGGTATATGTGATCCATTCATTTTGAAAGATTATTTTATGGCACACTCTAGCCAGGTCCACTGTTGTACACTCTAGCTTTGGAACTGCCTCCTTTTCGGACTCCTAAAATGATCTTACAAAATGAATGGATGGCTCGGATAAAACACATATGCCACAGTGGCTCCACAGAGTTTCTAACAGAACCGTTCATCTCTAGCCAGGTTTGAAAGACTTTCAGACACAAAGACACCTAGGTGTTGATTGGGTACTACCCCACCATGACCCAGCTAGAGACCGACGGTTCTGTCACAGGCTTTGTGGGCCCACTGTGATGTATATGTTTTATCCATGCAGCCCGTCCATTTTGAAATATCATTTAGGGCATGTGCCCATAAAGGAAGCAGATTGAAAGCTCAAGTGAACCACACCAAAGGAAGCATTGAGGATTGAAAGCTTATAATTGAAAACTTCATAAGGACACAAAAGTTTTGGATCAAGCTGACATTTATGTTTTCCTTTGTATAGGTCTATATAGCCTCATGAATAGGTTGGATGGAAAATAGATATGCTTATAGGAAGTTTTCAACGGTAGGCGTTCAATCACCACTGGTGATCATGTGGTGTGGTACACTTGAGCCTTTTATCCGAATCTTTCAAAATAGATGGACGGTTTGGTAAAACATATACATCACGTGGGCCCCACAGAGCCCCGGACATGACTGGTCGTCCCTAGCTCGGCGGCTGACACACCTTATCCACTTGTGAAAGGGTCCAAGGAATTCAAGGCCATATCTTGTTAGCGGTCAATGCTGGGAGTTATGCATGTGGACAGTATTCTATCTCGTAGTGCTTGACTTGCTGACTGATCATAACGATCGAAGACTGACTTCTCAAAAGGATAGCACCGCCCCCAAATGATCATTAGCCTATGCGTCCAAGATACACACATGAACCGTGTGATCTGGACCGTTCATCCGTCTATACCCTTGACCAATCAAACAAGCAACCATGCAGTTCACATCGAGCAGAGTTCTTTGGACTGGTTTGTCCATTACTGTGATTTTTTGCAGTGTTATGAAATCTGGGAGGGCCCATTTGATCAACGGTGCTGATCAACATGTTATTGGGATTTTGGTGGGTCCACTGATTCGAATGGTGTGCCTCTCTGCCGATCTATTCCGCGGTGCATAATTGTCCACCGTCCAGTAACTCAAACCAGATGGCCCACTTGTTGGTTACTAATCATAAGGTTAGGCTCCCCAGGAAACGAGAATTTGGGATATGCTCCATCCATTCTAATTCTCACAATCTGGCCTGCAATCTTCAAAATTTTAAGGAAAAATATAGAAAATTTTACAGAAAAACTAACCACTTTATATAGAATCATCGTTCTATAACATTTATGAAAAGGCTCTACCACCATTAATTTAAGTAATTACATTAATTGGTGCCTCCTGTTAGATTTATTAATGAAAATTGGGGTTGTATTAGCAAATGCATGCGGGCAAATGCGTCTACAGGTTGGGTGGCCCCACCATGGTATTTATGCCAATTCTTAACCACCATGTGCTTTGCTTAATGTCCGGTCAATGATAAAAATTGCCCCATTCAAGATTTTGGGTGGATCACACCATTTGACAGTCTCTTGAGCCCACCTAAATTGAGGACGGGTGTGATTTTTAGGCATAGGACTAAATTTTGGTGTGGCATTTCAATAATTATCATTGTGGGCCTGTAAAAGTCAAGGGACCGACGTCACTCTCCCAAGTATCTTTGTGTGCCTGAATCACAAGTTGGCTTATTTTTTGGTTTAGCACTAACGTGGGATTACACATCTAATGGCTGAGGTGAATTCAACAAGCACTTCACGGTGGGCCCCTTAAAAAATCAAGGGTGGGTGTCCCTCTCCCTATAGTTTTCAGATTTTCACTAGTATATCAAGAAAGGAATTTTACGGTCAGCCTACTCTTAAGTTTGACCGGGCTACCATGATGTGTATGTGGGATCCATTTCAATTATTAGATGTGTAATATGAAATTAGGCCTAGGGCCATAAAATTAGGTTGACTTGTGATTCAAGAGAGCCACACCAATGGCAATAGTTGGGAGGGAGACACCCACCCTTGATTTTTATAAGGCCCAACGTGATGGTTAAATAAAATCACTCCAACCTATTAGATGCCACACCAAAATTTAGGAGCTTGATCGTGGCCTTATATATAGTTTCTAATCATGTTGTCGACCTAAATCACTGTAGGAGCTGACTTTTGGTACTTTGGTTATACACCTGGTGAGTGGGGTGGATTCACATAAACATGGTCATGGAGTCCACTCCAATCTCCAATCCCTTTGCTCGCATAGACCACACCGACTTCCATTACCAAAGGTACGTGCTACAATGATAATTACTTAAGCTAATAAGACAATTAATTTAAAATCTTTTTAAAAAAGTACCAGAGTGTAAATCCTAAATTAAGTTGGTAGGTTTTTATGGAATTCTTAAAACTATATGGGTCCTGCATGGGGCCGATGGATTTAGCTAGTTGCCGCGAGTAGTAGCCTTTTCTTTTTCAAATAGAATGTTACAACCATTTCGTAGGCCACCTTGCTAACATCAAATGGGTCTGACAGATATCACCCATTTGATTGGTGGACTATAACATGGACGGTCAAGATCCTTTACACAAAATTTGGTCATATCAACAATTTGATCCATCATGGAGAGCTTATGATTATAAAGAATAATTTTTGTCAGGCAATTTATTAGATTGTACAACAGTAAATCTCCTATTCATTAAGATTCGTGAATAAGATAAAAGAGCCAAGTGAGCTCACAAGTTACAGTGGCTATAGAGCGATATTCAGCTTCGGCTGACGAATTGTATTTATGTGTATTTCACATGGAGGAGAGAAGCCTCTCTTATAGGCGTAGTACAACTTAGTTGTATTTACAAGGAAAATCCCATAATAGGAGATTTACAGCGGTACAATCTAATAAGGAAAAATCTTATAATAGGAAATTTACTACTGTACAATCTAATACAATTGTAACTATCCATCCGTGTCTTGAAAAACGGATGGCTGCATAAAATAATGCCAAATCAAGGGTCCTATGGACCTTCAGATCACTGTAAATTTTGCTATATAGGCCGTATAATGTATTCTCAGCTTAATGCATGGACAGTTCATATCGATTCGTTGGACTGTCTATAAGAACTGATGCAAGTAGCTAGCTGCACTATAACTTATATTTGAAAAACTTGAAAAACTCTGAGAACTGTGGGGTATTTCTCGACAGCTAATATCACATGTTTGATTTCCAACTTAGAAGATACTTTGATAGCAATGGATATGATCATCTCCCCACGATGAGCACGGTATAGTCAGGTATGCAGTTGTAAAAGTGGGCCTATGCTCAGTGATCCGAACCATCGGTTTGTTGAGCCCATTGTGGACAGATTATGCCCTAAAATTCTCCTTGAAAGGACAATCCTAACCGTTCAACCATTTAGTCTGTTGTCACTAGACTGTTAAGAATACAAACACAACAAAAGCCTATGTTGAGCAGAAAAAAGACTCGAGATGATTGGTAGCCTGTATGTTTCTATGTTGGATATTTTGGGGGCATCAATCATTCACAGCAGGTTACATCTATCCAACGGTTCAGATAACTGAATCATGGAGCCACTCATACGAACCAATAACCCATACTCAGCCAAGAGCATGCACCCAGAAGACCAAGATGTCTTTTTAATGACCGGATGGTTTGAGGATGCGAGTCCATGAACGTTGGAATCACGCCCATGAGGCCCCTTTTCAAGCTTTGCTTGTGTACTATTGTGATTTGACTATGCAACATGAAATAGTTAGATTTCCGACTAGACCTTGCAGAATATTTAAAATTAAATCAGAGAATATAAAGATTTCATGCTTTATAATGACTTCCAATCTGCAATCCGAGCTTGAGGGAGGGACCTCTATTATGGAGAAAGAAGGTGTTGAGCACCTTCTCTGCCCGTACGTGCAATCTCTGCTTTGTTGGGATTGATAAGATTTTAAGGGATTGAATAGTTTGGTGTTAAGATAACTAGCCAACATCTATTTATCCGAAAAGAAGTAGAAAATAGACTTAGGTGCCGTTTGGTAAACTGAAAAATAAGATCTGAAAATTAATTTTAGTGCTGAATTTCAATACTTACAAGTATAAAATCTGTTTGATAATTTGTCTGAAAAAAGTCCCGATATCTTAAATTAAGTGCTTTTTTCATAAAAATCTGTTTGGTGAGCACAAACCATAAATGTCTGAAAATTGACAATTTGTCATATTTACCCCTATTGTCTCAATTTCCATCTTTTGTAAAGTATGAGATAAAATATATTATTGTCATTTACATACATCTCTCAAACATAACATTTGAATTGACGGACCATGCATTGCCTTCTTTTTAATAGAACAATCATTATCCTTTGGTTAGTGTCCTTGAATTCGGTCATTAAACGTCTCATATTTAATTAATAAATGCCAATTTAAAGGTTAGGATTATCTAATATTTATTTATTTATTATTATCATTATTGTTTTTTCATGATCCATCCATAATGGCCCCATGTTAATAGCATTTTTTACAAGTGTGTTATGCCACCAAATTTGTATCATTCGTGGTTCAATAATTGTTAGGTTAAGCAATCACAACCAATCGATTGATGGCATTCAATCAACACTTTTCCTGTGTTATCGTCCACCTAAGATTTGAATCGGCTTTTTTTTTTTTTTGGTCTTATGCCCTAAAATAAGCTAAAGATAGATAGACAGCATAGATAAAACACATACATCATGATGGGCCCCACAAAACACTATCATATACAATTTATATAACCTGAGTGGCAAGCCATCTCTCGGTCATCCAAAAAAAAAATTTGAGATGGCCCACCTTGACGTCTATGTGAGATTTGCACTGTCCCACCATTTTACTAGCTTATTTTAGGGCATGAGCCCAAAAATGAGGCTGATCCAAATCTCAAGTGGAACACACTATAGGAAACAGGTTGAATGCTCGCCATTAAAAACTACTTGGGGTCACAGAAGTTTTTGGATCAAGCTGATGTTTGCATTTTCCCACCATCCATATCTGTGTGACCTACTCAATAGGTTGGATGGGAAATAAACATTACAGTGGGCCCCAGGAGGCAGATTGAAGGCTCAAGTGGACCACACCTAGGAGAAGCAATGGGGATTGAAAGCTTACCATTGAAAACTTATTGGGGGCACCAAAATTTAAAATCAAGCTGATATTTATGTTTTCCCTTTATACAGGTCCATGTGAGGTTATGAGGAGGTTAGATGGTAAAAAAACATCACGGTGGGCCCTAGGAAGTTTTCAATGGTAGGAATTTAATCTCCATTGCTTCCTGTGGTGTTATCCGGCCCCTTGAGCCTTCAATCCAACTCTTTTTTAGGCTCATGCCCTAAGATAATCTGTCAAAATGGATGGACGGCATGGATAAAACATTTACATCATGATGGGCCCTACAAATCCCCTGACAGGACCGGCAATCTCTAGTCATGGTGGAGGCAACGCCCAAATCCATGCCAGTCAATCCGCATCTGCACCTAATCCGCTTCCCGTTCGCCATGGGCGCGAATTTCTTGCCAAAGGTGCATGGGCAGCTAGGTGTGGTCCACCGTGATGTTTATGAGAAATCCACTCCATCCATCCTCTTTTTTAGCTCATTTTAGGACATGAGAATAAAATTACAAATTCAAGCGAGCCACCTGAGAGTGAAAATTGGGGAAAAAATGCATACCGTTGAAACCTTCTTGGGCTTCACCTTGAGTTTTATATTCCATCCAAACCGTCTATAAACTGTTTATAAGGTCATTATCATTGGGATGAACTGAAAACATAAAAGACTTATTTTGATACAAAACATCCTGTGGCTATATGAATGTTTCAACTGTGGTTGTTCAATCCCCACTATTTCCTCTAGTGTGGCCCACTTAAGTTTTGGATCCACCTCGTTTTTTGTCGTATGTCATGAAATGAGCTCAAAAAATGTATAGATGGAGTGGATTTTTCACAAATATTAAAGTGGGCCCCCACGCCTGAACTTATGGGGAGGCTTTTGGTAAGAAATCTACCTCTGCAATGTTAGGGACAACCTTCTTACTCGTGGCACAATTCCATCAACACCACCATAATGTATGTGTTAGATCCATACCGTCTATCCATTTTTTAGATCATTTTAGGTCATGACCCTAAAACTGAGACAGATCCAAAGCTCAAGTGGACCACACCATAGAAAACAATGAGGATTGAATGCCTGACATTGAAAACTTCTTGGGCCACAGAAGTTTTGGATCAAGCAAATATTTTTGTTTTCCTTTCATCCAAGTGTATGTGACCTAACGAAGAGATATGATGACAAATAAATATCATAACGGCACTTAAGAAGGTTTCAACGGTGGGTGTCAGCATATCCCCACAATCGTTTTTGGTGTGGTTCACTTGAGCTTTGGGGCTGCCTTAGTTTTTGGCTCATGCCCTAAAATAATTTGGCAAAATGGATGAATGGTGTGGATATAATGCATGCATCATAATGGGGCCAAAGAGCTTTGGCACGTAAAGACATCTTCCACTTATGCAATTAGCCCTGCAAAAGCCCAAGGTTAAAGTTGCCATTTACAAAAAAAATTTGATTCAAAATCACTTACTGCATTCCACATTAAGTATTAAGCTAGAAAAGGGAAGCTTAAAAAAAGTCATATTTTTTCAGTGAAAACTGAAATTAAACGCATAGTTTTTTAAATTTACCAAACGATATGAAACAGAAAAAACACTGAAAATATCCCATTTCAGCGATAAGGTCTGAAATTAAGCTTTACCAAACAGGCCCTTAATATTAATAGCCCGCTGTAGACAAATATTCTCTCACTGCTATAGTCTCACTTAGGAGTGGATGTGAGTGATTGTCAAAGCAATCTCCAATATCCTCGTGCTTAAGTAAAAAAAAAGGAAAATAGACATATCTTTAATTTGATAGCCATAAGCTAGCACCTTTTAATTATGGGTATCTAACTTCAGATTGAAAGTGGTCGTATCATCAAGGTGATCACCAACGCCCGTTTATGTAAGAGAGACGAAAATAAGTAGAATAGAATTAGTTCACACAAGTTTCTGATGCGGTAGGATATGGGGAATCGACTGTTCATAGAGCATATGCCTGATGGACTAAAGAAGTAGGGGGGTTGGGAAGGATGCAATGATGTAAATGTAAGATGCGAAATGACGTAAATGATAAATGTGGGTTCGATCTGTGCCTTGATTTCTCTGGCACATGGGTTACGAGAGGATTGCTTGGGGAGTAGGCTGATATATGAGTTGTCACAAGGATTGAGCAACAAGTTTAAGCTACATTGGATGGCTATGGACATTGGATTGCACTTGCGCGTGTGGGCCCCCACTATATATTCCTTTTGTTTGTTTCTTTGGCTGTATTTGAAGTGGGGTGCTTTGTTGTAATGATTTTTTTACTTAGCTTTGGTTTGCCTTAGTTGTGCAATATTTTTCTAAGGATGACAGAATAGTGTTCTCAGACTCAGTATGTTTGACGGAGTTACCACCGGTCGAAAGGAGGCTCCTGAATTCACGGTTCGCCAAAACCCATGAAAACGCTTTAATGATGAGGGTATTCCAAAGAACCGCTGGTCTTTAAATGACTCCAAGTTTAGTAAGTTTGGTCAATACCATGGATTTTGAGTAAGGGCCACGGTTACGAAAGGAGAAGGTGTTAGGCACCCTTTTATCGCTCGTGCAACGCACTGTCTCTATTTTGTGGGGCTTAATGGCTTGTGGGGCTTAATGATTTGTGGGGGATTCTGAAGAGCTTCTAATCCTGCAAAGTTAGGTCATACTCGTAGGTTGTTTAGGGCCCGGGTAGGCAATATTATAAAACACAATGACAAGATAATAAGGTTAAGCCAAACTATGCAGCATGGTTGTTAATGGGCCGGGCTTGGGGTAGGTCTTGGCCCTGATTTTACACTATTTCAGGCCAAGCCATAGGGCCGACCTTATTCAAAATTTTGATTTTTCAGGCCCAGGCTGGGCCCATTGACACCCCTACTATGCAGGCCTTTTAGGGCTCGTGTTGGCAAAAGCAGAAAAGAAGCGAAAGCAACATAAATAGTTTGTATGTGTAGATTTGGTAAGTGTGTATGCGGAGTGGAGTATGGTCTGATTTATAGATATGGGAGGGAAAATGGGAAGTTAGATACCCTTCTTTATAGGAAAGGCAAGGAATGATTAGATGTCCCAGATTTCGACCCTACTCGTTGACTATGACTTTAAGAATGTTTGACAAAGAACGAGCACTTCGAGATGTCAGAGAGAAATGGGGAAATCAGACACCCCTTCTTTATGGAAAAGATCGAGGATAGTTGGACGACCTAAATTCTGACCCTACTCATAGACTTAGAATTTTAATGTTGCTAATTTTGACTTCTCAATTGAGAAAGAAATAGAGAAAGAGATTCGGTCGAGGAGGCTTGCTTTGCCAGTAGTCGGGTGAGTGTTTAGCTACTGTGGCAAAGCTATACGGTTGTCTTGAACCTTTCGATTTCCTGCAAGGCAAAGTTTCGACAGAGCTTTGCTAGCAGCTTCTCTACCTCTCAGAACTCTCAAAACTCTCGGTCTCTTCGTTGTTATTTCTCGTCCTTAATTTCTTCTCCGTTCGTTTAATGGGATCCTTATATGTGTTTAAATAGACAGCTTAGAGGCAGTGGGGCCTCAGATTGAGGCGATTAGTGGTGCGATTTGATAACCCCTTGTGAGTCTGGATCGAACATGTGGTGATTCTCACAATTACTCGCCAGTCGAGATCGAACACACGATGATTTTCTTATAACTCGTGTACTTGGATTGACTTCGAGGTATGTCAGCAATGAAGGAGAAAGTGTGCGTTCGACATATGGTTGTTTCCATGGAAAGTGGGTACCACAGTGACCGTATTCATGGAAACGGTCCTATCATGAACCTTTTTGGGTCTTTTCATGGTGCTTTCCGGTCATATCCAATGTAAGTGTGCCACACATGCTCCTGTGACTTAAAGCTCTTTTCCAGTGACCAATCTGAGCCGCTAATTGTTCCAATGGTGTGTTTTTAACCGCACAGGGATCTTGATTTGCATAAGGTCAAAGTCAACAAGCAGTACGTAGTTCAAATGAAGGTGGGGTCTCTACAATGTCTGAGGCATGTAAGGCCTTAGATGTAGTTGGGCTATCAAATGAGCTGGGTGTATTCTCTCTTTCTCTCTCCTCTTGCTCAATGGATGGAATAGGTATGAGCTCTCCACCTCCCCCTTTCTCTCCTTAGATGATGGATGTGAAATGAGAAAAGAGAAAGGGTGTTTATAAGTAGAGTGAATGTCATTTTGGTTATTTTGGCAAAGTTTGGGAGTGAAACATGATATGGAAGGCACTAATTGGCTAGGGAGATGAGAGTGCCACATAACGTTCTTATATTGGCCAGTGGATGTGGTATGGATGCATGGAAGTGGATTTTTGTCTCCTCCACCATGGCTCACTTCAATTTACTAATTGAGACATGTGGCAGGTGGCACACTGTACTTTCCACCAAGTGTCTTGCTCTTGAATTTCTATAGGAACTTCAGTGGACCTTGGAAATCCTTTTGGGCTTCTGGGTTTTAGCCTAGGCAAGGTTTTCGTCAAATCACTAATTGATTTACAAGCTGGACGTGTTAGAGGATGGCATATCAATGTATATCAAGGGACTTAAACATGCCAACAGTTTTATTGAGTTTGAAATTAATCTGGGTTAGGCCTACATTTAGTAGAAATTTGGACTGTATTTGGTGTAGGTTCTAGGATTGATTGGGGCTTTGAGCTTGGCTGGGTTTGAGTTTGGATTTGGCTATGAGTTTAAGCCAAATAAAGCTTTTTTTTTAATTTACCTAATTTTGATAACAAATGCTAAAATGATCTGGTCAAATTGATGGGCGGCGTGGATGTCCCGTGGCATCCGTGGGCCCCACAGAGCTTTAGCTTAACTGGGGCTTCATTTAAACACAAAACTCACGTCCAGGGGAAATATTCCATACTAGAACCTAAGATTTGGACCATCTGGGTTGGTGTGCATGTGACTGTCCATCCTTTTGCCGTGTCATTTGCTACCATCCACGTCAGCATCTAGAACCTTTATTCCAACTTCCAACGGCTAGAAACGGAGCGGATTAGGTGATAACCTGGATCCACCAAGGTGGGTAGGAACCCTGACTGTGTGGCTCACAGTGATATATTTGCCTTAAATCCACACCGTCCAATCATTATGAAAGCTCATTTTAGGATATGATCCAAAAAACGAAGCTGACTCAAATCTTAGGTGGAGCACACCACATGAATCAGTTGTGATTGAATCCCTACCATTAAAAACTTCATGGATTCCACTGGAATGTTTATTTGCCATCCAACCTGTTGATAAGGTAAGAAACACCTTAGATGAATAGACTACAGAAATATCATCTTGATTCAAAGCTTTTGAGGCTCATAAAAAGTTTTTAATGGTCAATCACCCATGTTTCCTGTACTATGGTCCATCTGGGATTCAGAACTGGTTATTTTTTGGATCATGCCCTCAAATGAGCTTCCAATACTGATGAACAGTGCGGATGTAGTCAGATACATCACATTGGCCCCCACAGTAAAAGGTCCCATCCACCTCGTTGGATCCAGGGTCTCGCCTAGTCCGCTTCCTTTAGAAACGTCCGTAGAAGTGAGTGTTCGTGTTCCACTTGGGAACGGTTTGGGTGGCCGAGGTCGGTGGATCCCTAACTGTGGAGCTCACTGTGATCTATTTTCTTTACATCCACACCATCTATCCATTTTGACAGCTTATTTTAGGGCATGACTCCAAAATAAAGGAGATCCAAAAATTAGGAGATCATACCACGGGAAACAGTCTTGATTGAATCCTCACCATTAAAAACTTCACAGGCTCCATCGGAATGTTTATTCTCCATCCAACCTGTTGATAAGGTCACAAATACCTTGATGAAGAGATCACATAAATATCAGGTTGATCCAAAGCTTTTGGGTCCGACCAGAGGTTTTTAATATTGGATTACTACTGTTTCCTATATTATGGTCCATCTTAGATTTGGATCTGCTTCATTTTTGGTATAATGCTCTAAAATGAGTTTTAAAAACAGATGCATGGCCTGGATATAAGGAACGTACATCATGGTGGACCCCATGTTCAGGGATCCACCCATGCCTCGGTAGATCCGAGGATCCACTGAAACCGCGCTCGTTCCACTTCCACGTTGTCCTTGGTCCTTGGTCCACTCCACGTTGTACTTGGTCCATCACCATGGCGACTTGAAGACTTGGATAGTCAAGAGTGTAGGCACGTGCTTATTCTCGTATACAAGGTAATGTAGAAAGCCCAGCTAGGCCCACCACCATATGTATCTCCAAACTTCATTCTAACCATCAGATGCGTGATTACAAACTCAGTCTAAGGCCAAATTTTTTAGCTGAGATGTGATTCAGGTGGGCCATATAAAAGGAAATAGTTGGAGAAGAGATTTCGACCCTTAATTTCTTCAGAGCCCATCATGATGAGTATATAAAATCCACTTCAATTATTACATAAAACATTAAAATTTAAGCCTAGGGCCCAAAAATCAACCCTATCCATGATTCAGGTGGGCCATATGAAGGGAAATCGTTTAAAGGGACGTCCCTCTTCACACTGTTTTTACTCATGGGGCTCACCTGATTCAAAGATGGGTCTGGTTTCTGGGCCCCTATCATGGGTTGATGCATCGGATGTGTGAAATGGAGTTCACATACGGTATCATAGTCTGGCCCACCTGCATTTGGTCCTGTCAATGTACTTGAACCGTAAATGAGCTATCTACGGTCCAGTCCGCATGAGTGAATCAGGAGTGACTCGCGGAGCTGACCTGATCCATTCATGACGGAAAACGAGTCGACTGGGGTGAGTCGGTTACAGCTCAGACCTTGTCGAAATATGCTGGGGTAACACATAGATCTCTGACGAATGATGACATGTAGCAGCTGTACCAAAAATTTTGATACATCCACTGGAATGACTGAGTGTACTCGTGTGGCCAGCACAGTTAGTTTGGATCATGTCAGGTGGTCATCATGGTGGGCCCCATATTTTGTATAGATTAGATTCCCTACACATGTGACGTGGTGGATAGCCACTCAGGGCCGAACCAGTCAATCCGGTTCTCTGAGTCTTAAAACCAGGATCAGAACTTCATTTTGTACAATTGGGTTACTACTCAGTTATTCCACACGATCATCTGATTGGATTGGATAAAGAGAGCACGGACCAGTCAATAAGACAATCCCATCCTTTCAATCTTTCATCTGTATATATTTACAATCTAATAGAAACAGACGGTTAAGAATAAATGAATCAACGATCCAAATTGAACTATAAAAAGAACCCAAATTGTGGTCTCGAATCCTCAAATCAAGGACATCTTCTTAGTAATGACACTGGGTTAGATGACCAATGGTCTGGATCACTGATTGTTGTGCCCCACTTGTACTAACCGAAAACCTAAGTATTTTATATGTATCCTTGGCAAGAGGATCATATAGGTTCGTCTGCAAAGACCTGAAGTCAATTCTGGTACGCATCCGGAATACCGAAAAAGCGAAGCAGGAAAGCATGCTGATGTATTCCTTGTTACGTAGGATTTATCATTTCCCTCTTGCCTAGTTACCATAGGTGGTGACCATTCACTGTTGCTTTGAGTTTCTATAATTCCGTCGGTCAAAGTTGTTCTTGTCTAGGGATTTCTCAACCAAACACAGATGTTCACGCAACAATAATTTCACTTCAAAATCTTTTACCCAATTTAGCATATTTCATTCTTGTACAATGATGCATGCTATAACTTGCTGCTTGTACTACTTTTGACTGATAGCATCTTAGAAAGGATGATAAAGCAATTCAGAATCGTAATTCTTAAAAAATTCAACTCATCTCTGCTGTCGTATATTCGACTCCTTTTGGGAGAACAAATACCGTAGGCTCATATGGTCAATGAAAATCGACTCACTAGTCGTATAGGTAATGTCTCCAGATCTTTAATGCGAATATAATAGTCCCCAGTTCCAAATTATGTGTAGGATAATTGTGTTCATGATTCTTCAACTACCTTGACACATATACAATCACATTGTCCTCTTACATTAATACACAACCGAGGCATAAGATGGACACATCGGTATACAAAACAAACTTCATCCCTTGCGGCAGAGTAAGGGCAGGAGTAGTGGTTAAGAGCTTCTTGAACTCCTGTAACGCTTCCTCACATTTCTCAATCCATACAAAAGACACACCTTTTCTGGTCAAGCTTGTTAAGGGCCCAAATTTTTTGAAGAAATCATTGATAAATCTCCTGTAATATAATATCCTGCCAAACTGAGAAAGCTTCTTATTTCAGTCACATTTATTGGCTGCTCCCATTTGACCACTGCTTCAATCTTTGCCGGGTCTACTACAATGCCATCTTTGCAAATAACATGACCAAGGAATTCAACGCTCCCGATCCAGAATTCATACTTCGAGAATTTCGCGTATATATAGCTGATTATCCTTCAGAACTTGTAATGCCGTCCTTAAATGCGACTCATGTTCCTCACTAGACTTAGAGTAGAATCAATATATCGTCAATAAATACAATAATGAATTGATCAAGATACGACTGAAATATCATGTTCATCAGATGCATAAATATTATTGGGGCATTGGTCAACCCAAAATGCATAATAAAAAATTCATAATGCCCATAGCGTGTTCGGAATGTACATCTTGTACATATCTGATTCCTTGATTTGCAGCTGATGATACCTTAACCTAAGATCAATCTTAGAGAAATAGTAAGTTCCCTTCAACTAATCGAATAGATATTGATGCGAGGTAATGGTTATTTATTCTTGATAGTCACCTCGTTCAGTCGGTGATAATCTATACATAATTGCATGCTACCATCCTTATTTTTCACAAAAATTAGTGGTGCACCCCACAGTGATGTATTAGATCTTATAAAGCCTTGTTTTGTCAACTCATCCAGCCGGTCCTTTAACTCTCAAATCTATGGTTGACATTCTATATGGTTGTATAGAGATTGGTGCAATATCTGGTAAGAGATTGATACTAAAGTCGACTTCCCCAACTAGGAGGTAATCCAGGGATATTTAAAAAAACCTCAGGATACTCTCTCGCTACAGAAATTTGCTCCGGGGGATGCTCTTGTGATTCTCCTTCCTACAACATCATGATGCACTTGAATTCCTTATCCTTCTCTACTCCTTGTATTTAAAATGATTCATTTCTAAGAATAGAGAAAGTGACTATCTTATTGTGACAGTCAATCTTAACTCGATTCAAGGTAAGAAATCCATACCTAGGATGACATCATATCCTTGAATGTGCATCACCACCAAATTTGTTGGCATAAGCATTTCGCTAACATTAAGTTCACAAGCTTTACACATTTTCTTCAAAACAATTGCCTTTCCTACACGCGATTTAACTGAAATTGTTTTTATAATTAGATTTTTTAGTTTCATGCCTAATCATGTTACTACGGTAGTTGAAATAAAAGACAAGCTAGCACCAGAATCGAAAATAATGGCAATGAGTTTATCAAGAACATTTGCCGTACCTTCTATTACGATGTTGTCTACCTAGTTCAGCAACTAATGCAATTGTATATATTTTCTCTTACATGGGTTGTTGACTGAATTGTTGTCATCCAAGATTCAATGATACTTTTCCTTGCTGACCTGCCCCCATTCAGGTAACCCTTCTTCTTGATTGGTTCTGTCTAAGCTCCATCGTAGAATCCTCGTAGTCTCTTTTGTTTCCGTCTCTTTTCTTGTTAGGCCTGAGGGCTTTTGGTCTAGAAGGCTCAAGTGCTTTTAGCCTGGCCTTTTTGTCCAAATAAATAGATCCGCTCTTCCAAAAAAAAAAAAAAAAAAAAAAAAAAAAGCTGATAAAACCATCAAGTGGACCATCACATGAATTTGGACATTGCCAACCAATTGTAGGACATCCCCATCAACATGGTGGTTCTCACTACAGGTGGGCAACGATCCGGGCTGGGCCTAGTTAGCCCTAGTTTGGTTTGGCTTGTTTTTGTACCACCGCAGTTTGTGGATTGGTTTGGTTTGGTTTGGGTTTCGAGCCAACCCATGCCGCCCGAGTTTGGTTTGCTCCAGAAAAATCTGGTTCGAGCCGGGATCGATTTGGTTAAAAATTTCGAACCAGGTCAGGCCGAGTTCAAACTGGCAACGGCTCTTTTTTTCCTTGTTTATTTAATTAGAAAAGAATTTAAAAAGTTAAAAAAAAAAAAAAGTGCAAACATATCTTACCATATGATGTTTAACATCCTCCAAAGGAGTGCAACTTGAAAATAGACATGTAAGAGTACTTTCCGAACAAAAGTACACAAGCATAATTTTACAAGTGCAAGGAAACAGTGTGCATTCATGTATATGTATTATGTATTATCCATGTCATCATGTATATGTATTATCCATGCTGTCAATCTGTTTTACATATCATTTTAGGACATGATCCCAAAATGGAATCATATCCAAAGCTCAAGTGGATCACACCACAGGAAACAGTGTGCTTATAATCTACTAGCCGAATCAAACCTAGCTGAATCAAATCGAGCTTTTCGAGCCGAGCCGAGCCGGTACTGCCCTAGTTTGAGCTTGGTTTGTTTTTTCAAACGAGCTTGACTCGGAGGCTTGGTTTGGTTTGAACTTCCATTCGAACCAATCCAAGCCGAGCTTTTTCAAACCAATCCGAGCTGCGCTTTCGAGCTGGCTTGGTTTGTGCCCACCTCTAGTTCTCACTTAATGCACACGGCATGATGGCCCCACGCAGCTGGCAAGACTGAATAAGAAGGTGAATAGTCATGTGAATGACTTTTATCCTGTGGAACAAGCACTTCTACAAGGACTTGCAGAAGACCTGGCCTCGTTCTTAAATTCCCATATACCCTTTCTTCAACCGCATGGATTTGGAGATCTCTACAAAGATCGTATCTTTTACTCATTCCAAGAAAAGGAAGAAAGCCATGTCACTATAAGAATGAAACCTTTCTTTCATTCTCGAAATCATGGGTTCTCAAGAATACATCTCCCACATAAGTAAGGTATGTGTTTGGTTATTCCATTCAAGGCTGTGAATTCTTCTCCAAGCTATTCCATATAAGGTTGCCCGAAAACAATATAAAGATTGTTGGGATCCTCACTTCTCCATTTCCATAGGAATTCTTGTTATTTTCTATATATATCCATGTCTTAGTTTTCCTCTATCCAGACCCTTTTTTTAAAGGAAGGATCTTGAAATTATCTTAAAATGGTGTCTTGTCAAAAGCTAGTTTGAGTATATGATCAAAAGATCTTAAAATGGTTTTCTTGATTCCTTTAGGCTGTGTTTGGCATATTGTTATTTCATGATCGAAGGAAAATAGCAAGTGACTTTCGCAATTTCAACTCTTAGCAGAATTTAAAAAAAAAAAAAAAAAAACCAGAAAATGAGGCTCCTTTTGTGCTATATTGGAAAGAAAGATCTCTTTCCCGCCAACATGCCATTTGTGCAGGATGACATCAATACGATGAAAACGATAGGCCCCACCATGAACATCACCTGGCACAAAAATAAGTCTTAACCCTCATAGGTAGGCCACACTATTGATATGCCCGCGATGATTCTATTCTAAAAACAGGTGTGGCCCACTTAGTGATTTTCAAGAAGGCTGTGATCTTCATGGTGGGATTTATCTTTTCATGGTACTTGTGTCCTACTCGATTAGTGACATCTTGGTGGCAAAGATAGTATAGCACCTCGAGTTGTGGTACAACTGCTTGTAGGTGATCAGTGATCTCATTCCAAAATGGTAGAAATTAACCTTAGATTTATGTTTTTTCTGATATATTCAGGTGCGCAATCTAAAGGGCAAGTTAGAACGTTTAAGCAAAGAGAATGAAGGGTTGAACCGTATGATTTCCACCATGAAAAGTAACTATGAAATTCTTCAGGCCCATTTGAAGAGGAAGAGAGCCCATGAAGAGAGAAGTGTTGACATGGTGCGGAGCCATGACTTGAGCCGAAGACAGATGACCGGACCCATTGCACCACCTACGGGACCGAAGGAGCGGCATGTCTTTGTTAGAACTGGTGCAGGCGACAGTGGCTTGGTAAGTAGCTTGATGGGTTAAATGGTCATTTAAAACAAATTGATGGATGGGATTTCTGATGGAGACAGAGAGTTCAAACCATCGACTGGCTCCTAAAGCCCTGTAAGTCACATTGCTGTTGAGTTTGTCCCACATCGGCTAGAGGCTAGGGAGATTGCTGGGCTATATATTGGGAGAGACCCCTTAATAACGACTAGCCATTTTGAGGTGGAGCCGGCCCAACAAGTGGTATCAAAGGTGGCCCAACCAAGCCAGTATATGGTGGTGCCCAAGCCCATGAGCGAGGAGGGCACTGCACGAGAGCCCAAGGAGGGCAGTGCTGGGAAGCCCCTATCCGCTCACACCTAGAGCCCACAAGCAAGGGGGGCAGTGCCCGAGAGCCCAGTGCCCGACTGCCCTGGGAGGGCAGTGCTCGGGAGCCCCTATTCCACTGTGGAGGGGAGATTCCCCCGATATATAGCCCAGCAATCTCCCCACCCTCTAGCCATGTGGGACAAACCCAACAATTGCTTCATGTGCACAGGCCACAACTTGTGGGAGTCCAATCAATTGATCTGGACTGTCCACACTTCATGACACCTGAATGTATGATTTTAACTTTCGGGCTGGTCGATATATGGTATCAATAACAATTTGAACCATCCATTTGTGCGGTCCATCATGGATTGTTTGCAGTCCCCGAGGATCAATTTGATCAGAAGTCCCTAACCATTCCATCATGGATTGTTTGCAGTCCCCGAGGATCACTTTGATCAGAAGTCCCTAACCATTCCATCCATAGTTTGGATTTTGGAAAATGGAAGGCTATAAAACAAAAGGCAACTTTTGGAAGGATATGCACTACGCCAAAACCGCATTTCTGCGACGGACCAAGTCCGTCGCATGGGCCGTCGCAGTTTACTATGTGACAAATTTCAAACGACGAATTATGTTCGTCGCTTTTAAACGACGAATTACGCCCGTCGCTAAATTATGTAAAGCGACGGATTTAGCGACGGATATTGGTCCGTCGTACAAAATTGTTGCCACGGATATCGGTCCGTCGTTAAATTTATGGGCGACAGCGTGATTGCATTTATTTTGGGAATTTTAGCGACGGGTTTGGTCCGTCGCTAAATTTTCTGAACGCACACCTAATACGTTTGAATTTATTTTTGAATCTATTGCACCTGATAGTCTTCCAAATTATTTAAAACAAAAAAAAAAAAAAATTAAAACCTAACAAATCATAATTATATCATATATGAAACTTAAAGTCCTTACATTTCTAGTGAAAAATAATCTTAATATTTGTTACAAATCTACACATTGAAGTGAACCATTCTCCATAGAATGAGCAACTAGGCTTTATTTTGTTCCCAATATTGAAACCAATCTCTTGACCATACGTGAAGCTAGCCTTCATTTCTAATCTTTCCTTTATAGCTACTTCCACCTCATACGTTAGCAAATCCATCAACTGGCCCACCTGCAAAATCCAAAATATAAAATATAAAGAGTATCAGTATTATAATGTAAGAAAAAAAAGGAAAAACAACAACAAAAGACAATGAAGCACCACCTATTCGTAAGAAATGCTATGAAATCGGAAACCTAGAGGCAATTCCATTTGATCCTCTTTGGATAGAGCATTCACAAACAAAGCCAGCAAGCAGAGAAATTTTTAGTCAGCAGAGTCGAAGTAAAAGCGTGGACTGATCTGAAAATGAAAATAGAAATCCAAAACTGATAAGCATATAAATGCATTCAGCATCACTGAAACCAATTTACAAGCAAGAGAAACGATAGTTACTTGGATTGGAGGTAACTTGGGTCGAAGTCCTCCATACTTTGTCTTCAGCTCTTCCTCCTATAGAATATAAAACTCCTAAAATGATCTGGATCCAAGACTCAAATGAGCCGCAATAAATGATGAACGGTCTGGATTTAACATCTAGTGGGCAAAAGACAATCACAATTGAGGAAAAGGCTGGCATAGAGCATTTCTGAACTCAAATGAGAATTTCTATGATCAATGTTCTCAAAAAGTTGAATAATCGAATCATAAAATCAGATCATAGATCATAACATAATATCCTTTATTCACAATCAGGGATGATGATTGATCCTGATTTGTGACCGTATATATATTAAATACCATCTAAGAGATGTATATCGATTTATCATTTAAGATATACTTTCACACGCATGCACACACACCACAGAGGATGTGGATGAGTCATGGATCATAAACTATGGGCCTCACTTGTTCAAATTGAAAACCCACGTACACTTGCAGAGAGATTCACATTACTTGAACTAAACATCTGAAGTACTCCACGCCCAGCTGACTAGAAAAAATCGTCACTAGTTCTTCCAAGCCTGCTAGACAAATACACAGTCTAACACCGTTAATTAATAATTAAGTTGGGCCATTCAGCCTCTTATATTTCAAATCCAAAACCTCCAGATTGCAAGTTTGGACATGTGACTTGAGGCATGATCACTCAATCAAGTTCAAAATATTGATCTAAACTGATGCTATAAATCTGGGTTTAATTTCTTTACAATTGATTGACTTACCTTCAGAGGTGAAGCGTCCTTCAAAATTATTGTGACTTAGATCAAGGCTCTTGAGGGATGAGAGTGCACCCAAATACGTCAAAATGCTTTCGTTCAAGGAGTTATCACTTAGGTCAAGGTGCTCTAGCTTGCTCAATCTGGACCATCTTTTGAAACCTGCATGCAGGTGATGTCATGTGTTTAAGGCCTTCTTAGAACAGGGAAAAATCTCAACCATTCTTAATATTTCATTAGAAAAATAAATAAATTTCCTCAAACGCAACATGCCGAAGAGGAATAATTACAACATCTTGTGCTAAGCATCAAACAGATAGAGCGAATAATTACAAAGGTTAAAAATGCTTCCCTAGGAGATGGCCTCATATCTCAACAACTCTTTTTTTGTTTTTTCTAGTCATCATCATCGTCATTGAAGCCTTATACCAAGTTATTGGCTTTGGCTTGTTTTTTCAAGTCCAAATTGAAATTGATAGAATTACAACTCAGAACCGAGAAATTCCGGATATGAATGCTAACGAGTTTTCAATCTGGCTATTTCCACTTCATTACACTAATAACTGCAGTACATTAATAAGTGCTCCAAATGCACCCTTAGAGATGCATGTATATACCTTCACATCTCGGTCCAAATCCAAAATGGCACTGTTGAGTGCGTTTGGCTGCACTATCACATCGAATTTCAATTATTAAATTTCGATTCCCCTGTTAGCATTTGTATTCATGTTACTTAGCTTCAAGTTCAAGGTAACATAGTTAACTTCCATCATTTCCTCCTCAATTAGATAAAAAAAATTCACAACTCAAATCATTTGGCTTTCCTATGGTAGCCTTGATTTCATCAATAAAGGTTAGATAGTTAAGACCATCAAAGAATAAATTACATAAAAGGCCAAAAGAGCAAACGTAACTGTAGTTCCATGGGATGTTTGCAATTCAATTTACCTGGCCAAATGGATGCAGCCCTGTTTCAAATCATCAAGGAAGGAAGAATGTTAAGATTGTAGGAGATAAAGGTACCTTCATGATCAACCCAACCACCCAGGTAATTCCAGGACAAATCGAGGCTCCGCAGTTCTCCAAAGGAAAGAAGTAAGTCAGCATTCAGATACCATTCTCCCAACTTCCATTCCCTCGTCTGGTTGAGAGAAATTTCAGTCACTCGGCCGCCTGTCACATTGTTGCATTTGATTCTTTCCCAACTACAACAGTCAGTCCCATCCTCCGCCAAGTCAGGTCTCAGTTTTCCAACATTAAACACTGTTATTGCCAATGCCAAAGGATTATTATTGTCACAAGCTCATGTAGAAGAGAAGCCATACAAAAATTTTCTGCCATTCTTAGGGAGAAAGCCATAGAAGTTTTTGAACAACAAAACCCCTTTTGAGTTCGGTTGGAGAACATGGGTGCAGGTGCTGTCATCATTTCTACATCCCAAAACATTGATGAATATTATGTCAAAATTGAACATAATATCGATAAGAACATTAGCAACCAAACGAGAAGGTCTCCAGTCAAAACAACATATCGATAAGAACATTAGCAACCAAACGAGCATATTTAAGCAAGCATAAACAAAATATTCAAGCACAAACGACTTTTTTATGAATGTTTAGGACTAAATCAGGGTTTGCTTGAGAAAAAAGTATATATGCATGCAATGACTTTTTTATGACTGAACGATGAACATAATTTCAGTTTACCTGTCCCAACTCATTTCGTTTCTCTTTCGTTTGGTCCCAGTGACTCGTTTTCGTTTCTCTATCAACTCCAACACAACTTACCAACCACCCATCAGAAAAGCAAAATCAATGACAGAGATTGAATGGAAAAGAGGGTTCTCCTTCTCACCCTCACACACCCCAATATCGATGCCATGAAAGTCTAAAACATTCCCAATTCGACATTTGAGCTAACTGGACTAAAAAAAGAAAAAGAAAAAGAAAAATGCAAGACAACTCTCCAAATTCAGTATCAGAGATGTCTTTAAGGACTCAAAAAATAAGAAAATGAAAATGAAAATCCACAAAATCAACAGCTTCAACATCTAACGCAGCCGCCTGCTGACTAGCAAAAGGGCCGCCAAAGCATACACAAGGCCACCTTTGAACAGAGCTACAATTACAACTTGGACTGACCAAATCAGCCCCTAGCAGCATCACCAGCATTTGTGGTGGGGTCTGCTGTTACAAAATTTTGAATAGGACTGGCCCAAAATAGTGGTGGGGCCTGCTGTTTCGGCTTCCCATGTGAAGCTGGTTCAGTTATGATGGTGGAAGTTTGCTTAGGGCCTGTTTGGTTGGCATCTAGAAACCTGTTTCTAACTTAAAATCTAGAACTGGGTGTCCATGAAAAATTAGGAAATCAATAGCAGAAAATGCTCAGAACAACTTGGAAAATCTTTACAATCCCTGGTGTTTACAGCATGAATTCATCATCCTTGATGATTTATAACAATATACTTCACAAAAATAGAAGTAACTTCGATCTTCAAGTAGTTTGTCAAACTACCCATACAGCCACTGCTTTGATCTTCTAAACCATATGGCTGACCATGGGAAGAGTGAAGGTCACAACTAAGTGATGATGAATTTCTAATGCCATCAATAAAGACAATAAATGAAGTTTCCAAACATTTATGTTGGTTGGCATCGAAAACCAGTAATATACTACAAAAAACAGAGTTATGAAATAATTTGCATTAACTGATGGAATACCGAATACCTTCTCATGAGGCCCATCAACAGCCATGAGCAGAAGTCCAGATGCCAGAAGTACAGTACAAAATAGCATAAGCCAACCACCTCTTGTAAGAATATACAAAATTGACCGTTTCAGATATTGAACTGCAACCAAAGCGAAAAGCTTTAATGTCTTGAATGGTTGTGTTGTTAATGTCAAATTTTCTAGATCCAATCAATGCCTCTCATGTAAATTTGCAAATAAATAATAAAAATAAGGAATCAGCTAAGGAAATATCGAGAACTTTCTCCAACTTCTTTGTAGCTTATTATCATAAGTCATTTTCTCTGATATTCAAAAGAAAATTCACACCATTACAGACATCACAAAATCCAGTCAATACATTGCCTTCAATTACTTCAACTTTCTAATGCTGCCATCAGATCAGATTTTGGGCTGGATTGGAGATTAGAAGAGTTGAAGTTGAGATGGAAGGACAATGCATGAACACATGAATTTATACTCTCTCAAGAAATGCTGAGGGATAAAAAAAAGAGAAACAAAATGGAAAAAAAAAAAACCAAACAAAGTTCCATGAAGAGTTGAAGGGATCGGCCCTATTTACTGATTGTTCTTCAATGTCCTACATTGAAACATTTCCAAAAAATGACCAATCTACCAAATAAATCAGAAATGGTACTGACAATTCCTCAAGCTGTTTGAGCCTAGATGTCGAGCACGGAATATCTCCAAACAAGAAGTTGCTGGATAAATCCAAGCATTCCACCAATAACCAGCTTGCACCATGACTGATTTTCATGGTCCGGTAATCCAAATGGGAACAGCATATCAACCATAAAATGACAATATACATACCTGAGTAAAGATCCAAATGGTAAGTAAACTACTCCTTAAATTGAGGCAGCTTGGGCTGTACTGGATTGGATCCTTCAATCCCTTCATTGCTCCTCAAGGTAAGCAACTTCTTCTTTTCCTGCATTGAAAAACTTGAAGGACGATTAATAACAGTATGTAACAAAACATTAATGAATTTAAAACAAAGAAAATGTATCCATTAACTAAAGTCCTAGAAATACATTAAATTGGTCATCCTTCCCATCTCTCTGAACTAACTCCTCTATCATCTCTAGGAGATTGGTGCATGATCTCCTAACCTGTGCAGCATTAGAAATCAACAACAATAAAAGATCGCTGCTTGAAACTGTTTCCCAAATATCACCCAAAGTCCCATTTGCCTCTGTAAATCCAACATCATGTGCTTCAGCAAATGAGCAGGAACCTTTCCTTAGCCCAATCTGCACTTTTTGCAACTGCAAAAATGGTATTAATGCACATGTCAAGAACATGATGAAGATCCTAACTTTAAAACAATGGCTTAGCTCCTATGAGATAGAAAAATTACAGGAGAAGCTAAAAAGGTGTGGTGAGTACGTTAGCCATAGAAAATGTTCTCTATTCTCTATTCTCTGTTATTCCAATGAAAACTATTAGCTAAAATGGGAAACCAAAAACAACACAATCTTCTCTATTCTCTGTTATTCCAATGAAATGAGAAAATTTCCAATGTCCTAGTTCAGCAAACAGGTGTCTATATCAAAGGTTAGGATTGTTCAATCTTCTCTATTCTCTATTTTTCCAATGAAATGAGAAAATATCCATTTCAGTGCAGCCCATTTTAAATATTTCCCAATTCTTTTTCTAACTAGCAAAGTTCAATAATTGGATATTGTACCTGTATGACGCTGATTGCTTGTTTGATTGCCCACCCACACAGAGCCAATGTGACTAGAAATAAGAGCAAAGAGATTGGTTTCACAGACTTCACCAAGACCTGCCATAGGATAAACAATAAAATAAATAAATGAAAAAAAGATGAAAAAGATGAGCTAGCAAAGTTCAATAATAGATTCACATGCAAACATAGCAAAGCTACACACGTGAATTGCCATGTCACTTGCTTAGAACAAGTGGGCCACAACATGAAGATCGTCGCGGTAAAAAATCAGATTGATTCATTCACCTTGGCATGCCAAACTGTCAACAGTTCAAATCAATGGACAGCCAATGTTTTGCATGGAGATGGTGTATTTATAAGACCATGCCGAATCTATTTTCACCTGATCATCAAAAGAACAAATATAACTAAAAAATTATCTAATTTAAAATAAAAAAATCGAGACCAATAACAAACTATGGAGAACGTATATTGAAGTTTAAATCGGAAGATGGTTTGGAGTCCAACCATAGGCTACATCATGTATATGTAAGTACTGAAACTATCTTTTTGTTTATCTATATCGAACTGTCCCAAGTGGAACAGATTTTTTTACAGTTGCTTCAGACATTGGAATGGGTTTCCATCAATTCCTTAACCTAAGATTTACTGTAGGAAGAAAATTCAATCTGCCAATTCATCTATTTATAAGCTGAGCAAATTCAATCCCTTCATTGCTCCTCAAGGTAAGCAACTTCTTTTCCTGCATTGAAAAACTTGAAGGACGATTAATAACAGTATGTAACAAAACATTAATGAATTTAAAACATGATGAAGATCCTAACTTTAAAACAATGGCTTAGCTCCTATGAGATAGAAAAATTACAGGAGAAGCTAGAAAGGTGTGGTGAGTACGTTAGCCATAGAAAATGTAGTCCTTTTGCACATACATTAAGAACCGCCAAGACTCAAGGAGAGTCAAAGGCCCAAGTTTAATATTAAAAATGCCTCCAAACACTTACCAAATGCAAATCACATATGAAAATCTAAAAAAATAAAAATAGAAATAAAATAAAATAGTCACAATTGTTAAGAAAAAGTAAAGGGCAATAAACAATTGAACACTCCTAACCAAAATCTAGATTGTAACAAGCACAAGTAATTTATGTTTGTAAGAGGAGGTATAAGACACATAATTAATATAGCCCATCTGTTCACCAATTCCAGTTCGCTTTCCCCAAATGCTAAATCTTATTGGGGCCCAATTGACCAATAGTCTGGATAAGTAAACCTTGGTCCCCACCTTGTTGTGGAAAAAGATATAAAATTCAAATTCACCTCCACAATGCAAAAATCAGCAAACCAACAATCCATTATTAACAAAAAATAAAAAATAAAAATGGATGCACCTCTATTCTTCCAACACAACTTCAGAAATAACCCAAGATAACTGATCGCCCACAGCCCATTTTTATAGGCATCTCGCTGGAAATAAGTGCAAACAGACCAGGACATGCAGGATTTAGTTTTAATGATTCCCTGGCCCCAAATTGGTATTAGATGTGTTCCAGGTCGGACTATAAATTAATTCAATATCACATCCAACTGCTGCAGAATGTCTGTTCAGACCCTTAACCACCAAACGAGTAATTGAATTCTAGTGTTTAACCGCCAAACAAGTAATTGAAAAGACGTTGGTGGAAGAAAAATTCAGTCTAACCTGGGTTTGGACTCTGACGATAGCAAAATAAGAAAACAACATTCGATGTAATAAAAAATCAGAGGAAAGAAAAACCTTCCTGAAATTTTACAATGGTTGATTTCTTTCTAATGGTGGGGCCATCCTATTGGATGGGTTGAAAACTGCCCAAACTTGAAATTTGAGCTATCCTCAAGGCAAACCCAAGCAACTAACAAGACCAAAATTTCACAAAAACTTGGAGATAACATTCATGTTGAAGAAAAGGAAGGATGTACTTACTATTAGTCTTGTGCATTCATCAAGGATGTAAACTGTTTCATTCAGTGCCTCTACAACACCTCTTGAATCATCTTGAACCCATCATTCTTCAGTGGTAATTTCTTACATTAGTGTCATGTTTACACATGACCTAGAATCTTACAAAACAAAAGAACAAGAACACTCCATAGAAAATGAAATAACTTACAAAATTGTGGACACATACTCTTCAAGAAGAGATCATACATTTTAGGAAATCCCAAAACTCAAAACATTCTGTTTTTATTTTTATTTTAATTAATTTGGTGGAATATTCATTCATTACCTCCTAGAAGTTCAGGACAGACTCATCCTGGATCATGCCTGGGGAGAATAGGTGTCTTAACAAGCTTATTGAGCTAGAGACCACAACCAACATTCTTTTTTCTTGTCATCCCCATCCACAGCATGGCTCAGTAGATCAATACAACAATAAATGTTTCAATGGCAAAATGAAAAAGGCAAAAGGCAAAAGATAAGAGGGTTAGTATCTTCCAAAATGAGATAATCATCTTCATGCCATCCCAATGTGTGTGAAGAAACAATAGAGAGCTTACATATAACCAAATAAAAATATTTTATACTTTGCAGCAGCTTGATGCATGATACCAAGGCACTGAAAGATGGTACATATGACATAACAACAATACAAATTAAACTAGCAAAATTACATAAGTAATTCAAATTAAACTAACAAAATTATGTGTCCTAATTTTATGTGCCATAAACAAAGACCTACACTTACTTAATTATATAACTATTGGATTTTTGGAGTCTTTGGAGGATTTATTGGACGGTTGAAATGAAAAATATCAAACGGCCCTGTTTCAGCAAACAGGGTCATGAATCAGAGGTTAGGATTGTTTAAACAATCTGATTTTGAGATTTGTGGTTTAGTTACAATGGATTCCACAAGTTATGCTGTTTAATCTGACAATGTATGTAAACAAGTAACCTTTTAACTACTGAGAGAACATGAAATCTCATAGAAAATTAAGACAACTGAAGATGGGAGTTTACATTATGATGGTCAAAGGTCGCAGCCAAGTTAGCGCTCCATTCATCAGGCTGCTTACATTATTGAAGTGAACAGAAAATCGATGGTCTAGATTCAATTGGTCTTTATGATGCTGCTCACATTTACAAGGTTATAAATTTGTTCCATATGCTGAGTAGGGGCTGAGTCTCCTCGAAGACTCGAAGCCTCGCCGGTCGTGTAACGAATGCTCATAAGGTGAAGGGAAAACACATATATCAGTGTGATCCAAGATTTATGGGACCCCAAATGTTCAATACCCACTGTCTCTTGCATTGTGGTCCACCTGACCTTTTTATCAATCTCATTTTCAGACTCACATTCTAAAATGATCCGTAGAAACTGATGTATGGGGGCGGATGCTTGGGGACATCGCCATAGGCCCCACAGAGTTTTATCCTCAGGTTGCTGGACGCAATTGGCATCCTGCCATAACAGCTAATCTACTCTCAACCATCTCATCGATGTGGGCCCGCCATACAATGCATGTGAAAACAATCGTGTTTGGTAAACATGCATTGGGCCCGTGAAGGTGTTAAAAGTGGGGGCCGTGCATTGTTCCCTTTAGCATGCCCACTTAAGTCTTGTACCTTCCTCACTTCTTTTTTCTTAGTTGAGGGAAGGGTCTTTTTCAATGGATGCCTCTTGTTCTTGTCCTTATCCACACTAATCCAACCCATTTTATGAATAAAATGTAACACCCAACAATACTATTTAGTGTCACATGGTCATTGTGGTGGCCCCCACAATGCTATAAGTTAGGGTTATAAGAAAGTTCCTTGACTTCTCCATCATGGCCAGACCTAATCCATCCATTAGAAAGGCACTTTTGGCCTTAATGGTACTGATGTCCTCCACATGTGGCGTGTTGGCTGGAAAGACCCTACTGATGTTCCCTTATGGGGTTTGCCCATGCCAGTCGTGTGTGAAGCCCCCTCCCCATCCATAGGCACATGTGGTAGTATGGACACGTGTCAAGATCTGAGCTTTCATTCCTATCAGAAGCTCCTCAAGACACAGTATTTTCTGACTGTTCATTTATCATTTGTTTTACAAGTTGAGGCTCACCTGAGATGTGGAATTTTGATTTTAGGCCAAAAGATCTAACAGTGTAGCCCACCTGATATACAGATTTGATCAAGCACGTGCGTTCTACAGTGGTAAGTGTTTCTACGTGTGGGGGGGACAGGGCAGAGTTGGAAAATGCCTAAGAATTATAAATCATTGGCCTGTTTGGGGGTGGTAAAGGAAAAGAAAAGAAAAGAATTCAACTGTACTGATTACCTAACGGTGACTTCGGAAAAATTCTCATTCCAGAAGTCATCTCTTTTCTTTTCTTTTTCTAACCATCCAAACAGGCCCACAGGATTTTCATACTTCCAATCCAAGGCAAGAAACCACGTTCCAAAACAGAGATAGATGGGAAGTGTTCATGTCTGCTCAGATGTGCTTGATCTGAGCCATCTATCAAGTGTGGCCCACCGTCAACTTGTCGTGTCCGGCTGGTCCACCCTAATTAGGGTTTCAACATTCAATGTTGGAGAGAGAGAGAGAGAGAGAGAGAGAGAGAGAGAGAGAGAGAGATATTTCATACCAGCAGGCAACGGCCCTTGAGCTTGGAAGCTGAAAAAAACAACGGGAGCAAGGATGGGAGGCGTGGAAGCTTGGAAGCTTGGAAGCTACAATGGCCACGAGAGCAAGATGGGAGTAGTGGATTTTTGGAGAGAGAGAGAGAGAGAGAGAGAGGAGGGGCGGGAGACGATTGAGAGGAGGAGGGAATGAGGGATTTGGGGGTTTTTTTAGGGTAAGGGGATGGGGAATCGGATTTTCATTTTCCCTCTCTGTCTCTCTCTTTCTTCTCTTGAGAGAGGAATCGGATTGTGTGCGGAGTTACCCGGACGCTCTTATCGTGCAGAGTAAACTCAGTTGGGCCCACCTAGAATGCATGTGCTTTATCTACTCCATCCATATGTTTTTCTAGCTCATTTTACTGGTTGAGCCCGAAATTTAAGCATATCCAAAATCTCAAGTGGACCATGCCAGGGGAAACAGTGGGAATAATGATTTCCACCGTTAAAACCTTCCCAGGCCCTACAGTGATGTTTATTTGTCATCCAACCTGTTCATAAGATCACATGGATATGGATGAAGGGAAAACACAAATATCAGCTTGATCCAAAACTTCAGTGTCCTCCAAGAATTTTTCAATGGTAGATATTCAGTTCACACATTTCTTGTGGTGTGGTCCACTTTAGATTTTGATATGCTTCATTTTTTGGCACCATACCTAAAATTCTCTGTTAAGATGGATGGACGGAGTGGATAAAATAAGGAAATCACTGTGGGCCCCACAGAGTTTACTCCGCACGCTAGCGTGCGGAGTTACTCAGTACGCAATCCGCTTCCAGGGAGGGGGGCTTGAATTAGGTGTTACCCCGGGAACAACTTAGTGGGTGTTACCCCCACCGTATGGCCCACATGGATGATATTTTGTATATCCATGCTGTCCATCTGTTTCTACAGCCCATTTTAGGATGACGTGCCAAAAATTATGTAGATCCAAATCCCAAGTGGACCATAACACTAGAAATAGTGTGATTGAGTGACCCACCATTAAAAATTCCAAAGAGCCCATCGTAAGGTTTTTATAATGTTTATTTGCAATCCAAGCTCTTGATAATGTCAATAAAGTCTTGATGAAGGGAAAATATAAAGATCAGATTGATCTAAGACTTTTGTGGCCCACAAAACGTTTTTAATGGTTATATATCACTGTTTCTAGTGGTATGGTCCACCTAAGATTTGGATCTTCTTAGGATTTTGGATCACATCCTAAAATGATATGAAAAAAGAGATAGATGGTGTTGATATATAAAAACTACATCAAGATGGGCCCCACATGGTTAGGGTAACACCCACTAAGTTGTTCCTGGGGTAACACCTAATTCGCACCCCTTGGCTATTGATGCTTGGCTATAGGGCCACTGGCCGGTGCTTTGTTGGCCCCACCATGACGTATGTGTTTTATCCACGCTGTCTAGCCATTTCTGAAGATCATTTTAGTGCTTAATCCAATAAATGATCCAAATCTAAATCTCAGGTGGACCACACCACCGGAAAGTAGTATTGATTGAATGTCCACCATTAAAAACCTCATAGGGCCCACTATATTAATTATTTGACATCCAACCTCTTAATTAGGTCATACAGACCTGGATGTAGGTAAAAACAAATATCAGCTTGTTCCAAAACTTCTGTGGCCCTCAATAAGTTTTTAACAGTGGGTGTTCAATTAAAATTGTTTCTTGTGATGTGGTCCACTTAAGATTTGGATCTACCTCAAATTTGGGCTCATACCATAAAATGATCTATGAAAATGTATGGATAGAGTGGATGAAACACATTCATCATGGTGGGGTCCACAGAGCACCGATCACTTGGCATTGACTGGTGGCAGGGTCACTAATTACCAATCTGCATCCGTTATCCCAACGGTATGACCCCAAGTTGATATATTTTATGTATATCTAATTCATCCATCTATTCTTTTATATCATTTTAGGATGCAATAGCAAATATTAGAAAGATCAAATTCTCAATGGCTAGATTAGAGTTTGGGGTCCAATGACTATGCATTTATTAGGTTTTCACGAGGTCAACAAGTTGCAGCGCAATTTGGACCTAAAAATTTGGCCTAATTTGGAAATCTAATCCATTCACTCTATTATATTCATCAATAACTTTGATTTGACTGGTCACTTGCCCTGATCAAGTTTAAGATGAGAAAGATACTAAATAGATAAAATTGATCAATGATGGGCCATATCTTGTAACCTAACTATTAGATTTGAGTGAAATTTAATCTAAACATCTAAAGTCATTTATTTTTCAATTTGGACCAATCAGATTGTCCAAAATTTGTCTAGCTCTAGAAAAAATGATTGTGCACATTTAAAGAGTCTTTTATACGGATATGATTCGGGCTTAATTTTGTTTTCAATAATAATTACCACGTTCTAAACATATCTGACCATTCAGATCAAGTTTAGGATAACTTGATCATAGAATTTGATCAATCTCATCATTATAAATTTTCCTTGCAATTAATTAACATCATTATATTAGGGACTTCATTTTTTGCACCAATGAACATGTATGTATGCATAAACCAATCTGATAACCAGTTAACTGAATGAGTGTAATTTTTCATTTACAACTATCCAATAAATGTCCACCAATAAATTTGGCCCACTCATTTCAAATTTCTCGCTTTTATTTAAACCACAATTTTTTTCCAACATTTTTTTTCAAAACTGATAAAATATCTTTCTTTTTATCAAATATCTCAACTTTTATTTCTTTTCAAAATATTATTTTTTTAATCAAACTTCTTAATTGTTTCGAAATACAAAATCTTAATTTCTTTATAAAAATTTTAATTTTTTTTACAAACTTATCAATTTTATTCGAACTTCTCACCTTTTTTCAAATGGCCATTTTTATTTTTAAAAATCTCAATTTTTTGAATCTTATTATTTTTCTAAATCTCAATTTTACTAAAAAATTGTTAATTTATTTTCAAACCTCTCAACTTTTTTTGTTTGAAAATCACAAATTTCTTTTTTAACTTCACAATTTTCTTTTTTAAAATATTTAATTTTGTGAAAATTTGAAAAGAAATTTCAAACATATTAATTTTATTCAAATTTCTCAATTTTGTTTTTAAAATCTCTTAACTTTTTCTTTCAAATTACTAAATCTGTTATTTTAAATATCAAAATTTTTAATTTTTAAAAATATCAGTTTTTTCTGGTATCTCATTTTTCTTAAATTTTATTTTCCGACGGACCTCATTTGGCGGTATCTTTTCGGGCTGGGATTAGCGGCGGACCAAATCCGTCGTTAAATAGCGACGGGCTAAGTCCGTCGGAAATTATAATTTTGCGACGAACTTTGTTCGTCGGTAAATCCCGCGACGAAATCCCGCCTTAATTTCACAAAAGCGACGGAATATGTTAAAATACGACGGACCAGGTCCGTCGTTAAACCAAGCAATTTTTGCGACGGTCAATGTTCGTCGCAAAATCCGTCGCAAATTTGCGTTTTTCACGTAGTGATGATCATCTGATCGGTGTAAATGTTCCATGGTGGGCCTTAAAATGTGCTCTATAGTTAAATGAACGATCCAAAATGATTGATCTATTTTACTTCTAATTTTTCTTTTTCAGACAGTGAAGGATGGGTACCAATGGAGGAAATACGGACAGAAGATCACGAAAGATAATCCATCACCCAGAGCTTATTTTAGATGTGCTACAGATCCTTCATGCCCCGTCAAGAAGAAGGTGATTTACTAAATAATTCTTATGGAATTATATGATACTTCACAAGTGGGGCCCACTGGTTCGTTGCATACCATGTGGATGGACCATGCCCCAGAGCTCTCTCACGTAGGATAATCGTACTCATCAATCTTCATTCTTTTCTCAGTTGTTTGTTATGTTTTTCTTCTTAACCGGTATTTATGAAGGAGATCTTTTTTGGTTCATGGTTCTCATAGTGGTACCGAACAGACCATGTCAAAGTCACCATCGGATCTAATGGAATGAAATGAGAGGCCTATGATGATAGTTGCTCGTTCAAAATGAAATGCACGATCATCTGCATTAATGGTGAAGATCGATGATGATAATTGCCGATTGATAAATGATACTATGATTTGATGGGCAATTCAGTAACAAATCAAATTAGAGATGACATGGTCTGACTGCTAAAAACTCAACAATGAAAAAAAAGCAAAAATGGAAATTAAAAAGATATAGTACTGTTTCCTCTTTCTCAAAGTGGAATAAAAATAAAATTTTATAAAATCAATTAACTATTAAATTACAATGGAATGAGATTATTTATACTAACTCTTGAATCCTATCTTTTTTCTTCTATTCTTTTCTTTTTTTGAGAGCTCCATGAATATGAATGTTATACAGACCTTTATTCTGCATCTTAATTTCTATTCCTAATACTCTATTTTAACAAAATATTAAAAATAGTAAAATACCCCTTATTCTCAGCACTACTATCTACACATTCCTAGAAATTAGCCAATACTGTATGTTGGATTTGCATGATCTTAGGCTTGCTAAAAAGCCAACTTTATAGGTTTTCAAATGCAACCATTTTCATGATGTTTCAATATATATCAATGGTTTGGTATCTAAAAGTGGGCTGCAAGAAAAATGTTGGAAAAAGCAATTGAAATTTTAAATTCTATCTAAAAATTAAAAGTAGGAGAAGTCTCTCTAAAAAAAGCTAGTATGAGATGGGAGCGACTCGAATGGATGACTCTTCATGTGAGGCCCACTAGCATGACCCACTCTCAATATGATTAGGATCACAAATCTTCAGGTCAAAATGATGATCCACATATTATTCCTTGAAATTTTGGGTTGTTAAAAGGTTTGACAAATGGTCATACCAAAATCCACGGTGGAGATTGGCTTAGGCCTGATGCTGCTTGTATCAAACTCCTCGAATTGGAGAAAACCTGTCTATGATTTTTGTTTTCTCAGGAGTTCTGTATTCATATAGCATAAAGTCAATTGAACAATACTGATAGGAGTACTTCTCCTTATATTTTTCATTGATGACGTTGATGATGGGGTTGGGGTAGTCATTGGACTGGATAATGCATATCTATGGTGGCAAAGGATCTTCGTCTTTGCTGAAGGCAAGGCAATAATAGGCGTTGATGTTGATGATGTCCTCGTGGCAGTGATTGGTGGTGTTGGGGTCGATCTTGTCGAGTGTCTTGTCAAAGATTAGTCATTTGCAAAGTTTCAACTTTCCACCGTACATATAAGGATCATTTTTTTAGATTGAAGAGTGATCCAGACATTACAGGGGATATGGACGATGATGAGGATGTGGAGAATGACGCAATAGTAGAGATGATGGAGATGAAGATGGCTACGACTTTGAGATTAGACAAAGGTACCAAGATCGGTCACTTGATGATAATTGTATTACTCAAAATGATACAGATTGGTCATCTGAGTTAATGGTGAAAGATGGACGTTGGTCATTGCCAATTGATAATAATATCATGATTTAGCCAGCAACTTAGCGATATATCACGTTTAAGGCATTGTGGTCACGCTATGAGTAACTTGCAACGGAAAACTAAAAACTGTGAAATCCAAGTGATATTGAGCCCTTTCTCTCTTCCCCTTTCCAAAGTCGATAAAAATGGAACTTCAAAAAATCAATCAACTATATATTAAATTATAATGCAATTGGAGCATTTATATTAACTCCTAACTTTGACTAATATTTTAGACCTTCATTTTACATTCCAACTTCTAATTTTAACCATCTAATTTAGTAAAAAAAAAAAAAAAAAATTGAAAATGTCAAAAACACCATAGAGTCTATGTCAATCATATATTTTAAAAAAAAAAGAAAAAAAATTGGCCATAATTTTTTTTTTCCATTAACAAGAAATATATTAATTTAAAGTAGTACCTCATAACAGTTGATACCAACTTAGGGAGCCCTAGCACAGAAAACCTTTTGCTATAACTTGTTCATGTATCAAAATTACATGACCTTAGGTTCATTGGAAAGCTACCGAATAGGATTTAATACAAGGCTAATTTCATGTTCTTTTTTCATTGTTTGATACTTCAAAAGTGTCCCTAATAGAGGTGATGAACATCTTAATTTTTTTTAATCTTAAATAACTTAAAAATAAGAGGAAATCTCTTTAAAAGAAGTTAGCCTAAGATAGGAGTAACTCAAACAAAATACTCTTCAAGTGAGGCCTAGGACAAGGACCCACTCTTCCCATTATAACAATCACAGTCCTTCAGAATAAAAATGATTGTCATCAACACACGATTCTTTGAAATCTGGGCATTGAATGGTTTGATCGTGGGCCGTATGGAAATCAACACTGGAGATTGACTTGGCCCAACTGCTGCCTACGTCAGCCCACCTCTTGAAGTTCAAGGGTTGATCTTCAAATTTCCATACAGTCTTGTTTGTCGTGTGTTTCAAGCTCATGACCTTTGCTAAAGGTTTAAAATGGTGTATCCTCTCATATAACTACCTGTCATTTAGTGCATCTCTCAACAATCGACTGCTTGCTGGGCCAGTTTGGATTGAAGATTAGCACAATAATGAAATGGGAATATGCAATGATTACAATTTCCTTTACCGGTGTCCTAAAAATTATCTATATTTGACCAAGCATTGTTGTATTTAGTTTATCTATGAAAAAATCAAAATGACTACATTTTTTTTATTACTTTAATGTTAAATCATTAAATTCATGCACTAACTTGCATGATTGGACTCAAGATTTTCAATGCAAAGACTACAAATTCCTTGTCTCTTGAAAGCATTTGCATCTGATGAATGACTGTCGCGTTTTGTTTTGCGGTGATAAAATCATACTAATGGAACTTTTCTACATTACCACGGTAATTTCAAATCCAAACATTTCCTTAAGTTTTTGCAAATAAAAACATACATTTTTTATATATGGTAAAAAAAATCAGTAAATTTGGCTTTGACTGAAGACTAATTAAGAGAAAAGATCTGTTAGTAGCATTAAGAGAATTTTGCCCCTTTTGAACATTGTTTTCACTATTTTTCTTGGATTGCACCTCACTAATGTGAGCTTCTTCTTTCTTTTTTTCTTTTCTTTTTTTTTTTTTTTCTTTTTTTGAAGAGAATGAAATTTTATTCAAGAAGCAGCAATTTACACTAGAGCCTCACTTCGGGAATACCCAAGACTAAAAAAAACACAAGGGCCCGCTTATCATATACCCCAACTCTCTAAAGACAAAAAAAAAAAAAAAACTCACTCTCTAATTATCCCTAGTCCAACCCGGTCAAGAAAGAGCTTCCCCTTAAAAATAGGAGGAAGCTCATCCGAGGGCAGGAAAGCCCGACTTTCCTAGGTCTCGTCGTCTATTTGAGCTAGCCCATCCATGCCACTTGGTTTGCCTCCCTGGGGGAAAACACAATTTTAACTTAGGCACAGCTAATGAAAGCCTCTACTTGTCCTTGCCTACCTGGGGGAGGAGCAATTGGTATGCAAGTCAACAATAGAAATGGAGTCGCTTTCCATCACTATCTTGGAGTAGCCGCCCTTATTGACACATAGGGATAACCCCTCCATAAGAGCCCGAACCTCAGATCTAGCATTGGAACCTTCACCAAAGCCCCCTGGTAAAGCAAAATAAAACTGACCCTTCTCCTCCCTACAGACACCACCGCCTCCTAAGGTAAAGGAATGAGGGATACAGACAGTCAAAACTTTACTAGGGACTTAAAAAGTAGGTGGGTTTTAGAAGATGCACTAATGTATAGGTGCTGATATGAAAACTTCCCCTAGATTAAAATAAAACATTCAAATGGTGCGACCGGCTGCAAATAGATTGTATTCCCAAATTCAGAGATACTGAACAATCGTATAGTCTCTGATTTGTGGAACTTTGTTTTCCAAATTTGAACGGCGGGTTTTTCCCGTTTCAACCGTTGGCTAAATGTCCACTTTTCCTGATTTTACCATATCAGACAGACAGGTCATATCTATATATATATATATATATATATATATATATATATATATATATATATATATATATATATATATATAGGTATGGCACAACCATATTTTAATTTTCCCTATTCTGCCATATTATTCTGCTTGTTTGTGTGGTGACTAAAAACTAATACAACGTGCTGCACCTGTGGGACCATTTGTAGAGATGTAATGATGATCCTAGCTGTCTAAAATGTGAGGTGCATCTTAAATATTATCTTGGCTAAATTCAAAATCATCACACGGCTTGAATTAATGTCCAGCGAACTGACAATTAACGGTTGAAGAAAATAACTTCTAGTGGTCCATCTTTTTGGATTGTTGTGACCCACCTGAGGTGTTTGACTCGGTACTCTTTCCTTCTCATTTGAATTTCAGGTGCAAAGATGCGTAGAAGATAAGTCGATCCTCATGGTGACATATGAAGGAGAGCACACCCATGGGTACAAGGCCAGTTCGCCCTGTTTGGTTTCAGTCAATCCTCTCCGTCCATCTGTGGCTGTTAATCCCAAAATCTCAACTGTCCATCGAAACAATAATAATAGCAGTATGGAAGAATATGTGGCCTCCTTGACTAAGGACCCAAACTTCATTGCAACGTTAGCAACTACAGTTGCACGCTCTATTATCAGCCGACCTAATCCGGCCTAGAGATGCATTTTTGTGTATGATTGGGATGATGTTAACGGTGGTCATGATTTCATGGGCCCACCGTGGTGAGTGAGTAACATTGAACCGGTCCTCCAGATGCAGCTCCCAAGATTAGGCTTAGTTCCAAAAATCCATCCTGATCCATGACTTGGGTTGACCACACCAAAAGGAAAATGGTGCACCTTCCAATAGCATAATTCAAAATATGAATGCAGCCGATGATGAACGAAGCTCAAGCCTCCGCATTCAGCCCGTGATTTGTGGGACAATTGTATTTAAAGGCCTTTATAATGCATGGTTTTGGGACTACATTCTCAGTATGAAAAAATGAAAACACTTTCAATTATTTGTCTGGAGACTTATTTTGCATGGTGTGGAAATTTGTATCTTGCCTTAGAAAGATATTATATGCATGGGAACTCATGGTTGTTAACGTTGGGGTGCCGTAGAAGCAATCACAATCACATAGTATAATCAAACAAGCAGTAAACGAATGCAACAAAATAAACAAGAGAACACACAATTTTAAATGGAAAAACCCTTGTGGAAAAAAAATATGGTACAAAGAGACAATAATCCACTATGAATTGATGTTACAAGAGATAGAATCAACTTACAGATGTAAATAACCCTAGCCTCCTCCCATACGAACTTTAGAAATGATCTACCTTAATCCCGCATTACACCCATATATATAGTGTTACACCCGGAATAAGAAATAAAAATCGCGCACTTATAACGTAAAACTACGTAAACTATCGATTGATCGGTCGATCGATCGACACCAATCGATGACTCCTCAATCACTGGACAATCGCATGTTTGATCAACCGAATATGCCCAAAGTTGTCTAGAGAGTTTGCAACATAAACATGCTATTTTCAATTGATTGAGCCTCCAAGTTTAACCGACCGAACTTGTCCAAAATTGTTTAGAGGCCAATTTGTATAAACCGGGGTATATTTTACCAATCAACTACAACTATCGATTAACCGATGACTCTAAAACTACAGATTGAAGACTCTAATCAACAATCTCTATCGAGGCTTAATCTTCCATTAATCTTTCCATTGTTTCAAGCTGCTTCCTCCGTCTCTAATCGTCTCCTATCATAGTAGCATAATTATCGTCGTTTTTCATGCCACTCTATCTTCATTCCTTAAATGTCAAACCCAGAGAAGTATAACAGAACCTGACCTTTTTTTAAGGAACCATCTTCATAAAATATCTGTTGAATTCACACTTGTGTGGATCTTGTCAAGAGTAACACTGCCTTCCTCAAGCACCTGTCGACTCACATCAATATGTTTAAAACGAGAATGGTAAACAGAATTCTTTGCTAAAGTTATCGCACTTTTACTGTCATAATTAACTAGCAAGACCTCCTGTGAAGTCCTAATTCATTCACCATTTTTCTTAACTAAACACATTCCTTGAATGCCTCTGTCACCGCCATATACTCAGCTTTGGTTGTGGAAAGAGCCACCATACACTAAAGCTTTAAAATCCAACTGAACGTTTCACCCGCTAATACAAACGAGTAAGCAAAAGTTAATCTTCTATGTCCACATTCCCTACATAATTTGAGGCTAAGTAGGCCTACTAGTTTTCCCTCTAATTTTTCGAAAGTCAAGAAGTAGTCTTTCGTACCTCGTAAATACCTAAGTAATCATTTCATTGCCTACCAATATTACTTGTCGGGATTAAACATGTATCTGTTCACAACACCGATTGTATGTAAAATACCCGATCTCATAAAGATCATGGCATACATCAAACTTCCAATTGCGCTCCAGTAGGGCACATGAGACATAAATGACTTTTCTTCATTGATAGTAGGACATTACTCTGAAGAAAGTCAAAAGTAAATAGTGTGGGGTGTGCTAACCGATTTAGCCTTGTACATCTCAAACTTTACCAAGACCTTCTCAATGTATTATGCCTAAGACAAATATAGCTTGCTCCTCTCCCTGTCTCTATGTATATTAATGGCGAGAATATTCTTTGTTGCCCATATATCTTTCATCTCAAGTGTCCTTGATAATCGAGTCTTTAATATATCGATCTTAGACATGCTATAATTAGCGATAAGCATGTCATCAACATATTATATAAGTAAAATGAATTTTCCATCCCTTAGTGCCTTGAAGTAGACACAATAATCAAATTCACTTTTAGTAAACCATTGACTCACTATAAAAGAATTAAATTTTCTATACCACTGCCTAAGTGACTGTTTAAGACCGTATAACGACCTCCTTAACCTGCAAACTTTATTCTCTAACCCCGCACCTCAAATCCCTTGGGTTGCACAATGAAAATCGACTCTTCCAACTCTTCATATAGGAAAGTAGTCTTCATATCCATTTGTTTCAGTTCAAGGTTGTATTGGACAACCAATGCTAACATAAACCTGATAGACACCTGCCTAACCATAGGTGTAAAAATTTCATTAAAGTTGACACCCTCCATCTGCGCATATCCATTCTTTACCAATCTGGGAATATATATATATATATATATATATATATATATATATATATATATATATATATATATATATATATATATATATATATATATATATATATATATATCCATTTTTCCCTAAAATCCACTTGTACCCAATCGCTTTTGGCCTAACAGGAAGCTCCACCACTTCTATGTCTCATGCTTATACAAAAATTTCATTTCATCTTGCCTTCATGTCATCTAATTCTCGACATCTGTATCATCCAATGCTTCCTGAAAGGTAAATGGATCTCACTCATCCGTAATGAGGGCGAATGCAATATTTGAGTTGTCTCTGTATCTCGCTGGTAATCTATAATTAATTTCTCGATAGATTTTAAAATTGCGTCGGTAGTCTAACACGATACCCTACGCATATACGCAGAAGCTTCGCGGAGCTTGTAGAACTATGACTAAGTCCTAGAGGCGGGGGAGTAGGACTGTTTTAAAATTTCTTTTGAAAACATCTTGCCTAATTAAACTAATTAGCAATTATAAACTAATTAAGCAAGAACACTTAACTTCTAAGCTTAAGTGGGTCCAATCACAAGGCTAGCATATAATAAGCAATTAAACAACCTAGCCTAAGCATGGATAGATAATCAAATGACTTAACTAAGCAAGAACTTAATCTATGAAACCTATGTAGACTATATGAGAATGGATCATAAGGCTCAAGTCTACATTACTTAGTGAAAGTACATCCTTTGTGTGAATGTGCATATCTAGTGCTTATCATACATTCATGTCAAGCATTCATAATTAAGCAATTAAACATATAATGCTTAAGATAATAATGTGCTCAAATACATCACAAACACAAGCACGTATAGTGGTTCAACTATGGGTCTACTCCACTCTCGGTTCAAGTACTCATCCCTTGAGCACATCAGCATTCACTAGGGAGTTTAAATCAGGTTCCTATCTGTTTCACCCTACCAGGGAGTTTGACAAGGTTCTTCTTAACCTATGATGGAGATTTTAGTGGTTCATCTCTCAACCAAGATTTTTACGAGTTTCATCCTACCCAGGAGTTTGACAAGGATCCTCCTAACCCTTCAGTTTTAATCCTAGAACCTATCGTATACTCCCATCGAAGGCTCTCCTTGGAGACTTAATCAAGTTAGTAAATTCAAAATCTCACACTTAATCCTCCACAATGAAGGAGTGTAATTGGACTCTCACAATGACACTCACTTAACGGATGAGTCCCTTGTTCAGTGGCTTCTTGGGTTGCTTGATCTCCACTCTCCCATGCTTCAATCAGCTCCCCGATGCTCCCCCAATCGTGTTGCCACTACGTAGCCAATGCTTCAGCTCCACCGATCAATCACCTCGCATGTGATGCTCTTGAGATGCCCAAGGTGATAGGAGATAGTGTGAATTCTCTACAAATAGTAACAGTTGGTTACCTGGAAGAATTGCACCTAATAGGATCTTTATAGGGGTTTAGACAAAAGATCTACATATGGTCAAGATGCCTAAAACATCTAAAGATCAAGAGAGAGAAAGACCATCTTCATATGGGCTTTGGATGCTCCATCTTGTGATCAAACAGAAAGAAGATGACTTGGAATGCTTAGGATTAGAGCCTAATGGTATAGGCAATAAGGGTAGCTTCCAATGTACTAAAATCTCTCTACTTTGAGCCAAAATAAAGCATAGCCATTATACAGAAAAATCTCCAACGGATTCAAAACGACTATAAACAGCTAGATTCCGACTGGTTAGCCCTCAACAAGACCGGTTGGACAGGGTCCTCGACCAGTTGGCCGACCAATCGAATTATGGCCTAGACAGGTGATTTGTTACTATCCTAACTAGGGTCAGTCATGATCGATCAGGACAACCGGTTGGACAGTCCAACCGACCGGTCTTTGATCGGTCGATTTTAGGCCTGAGACTGATTTTGCTCGCTGTCCCATTTAACTCTCTGATGACTGGTCGGCCAAGGCTTAAGACTAGTCAGCAGGCATGTTTGCTGTTGTATTTGAGTTGTGTTTTACAACAGCTCATGCAACCTCTTGGGCCATTCTTTAGGTGATCTTTTGGGACACTTAAGGCCAATCTAAGATGACAAAAAGTTTGCCTATTTTGGTCAGAATCATCTAGAGATTTGGGTTTTGGTTAGGTTCAAGATTCAAGGCTCACCAAGGCATCTCTTTTATTTGTTTCTTCTTCCTTGATGCAGCAAGTCCACTTGAGTCTTTGGTCTTCGTCTTCTTTAAGATCAACCAACACTAGACTCACTGACCTATGTAATTGATAAATAAGGTGTACTAGTAAGTCACAAAAAAATACACTAACAGATTTCTCCTCACAGGTGGTGACTCCACTTACTCTTGTACCTCTGCTTACGGCTTGGCTTCAACCTGTGTCTCACCCTTGTCAATTTCAATGTCCATATTTGCTAACTTTTCTGTTTCTTTATGTTCATTTTTACAGAATAAGGAATCCTCATCAAACTTGACGTCCCGCCTAATCGTGATCTTCCTTGTGAACCGGTCATACAACCTTATCCCTTGATACCGTCACCATAGCCAACAAAGGCATACTTCTTTACCATTTGGCCCAACTCATCTCTCTCAACTGAAGGTATATGAGAGTAAGCATTACAACCAAATACACACAGTCCTGAGTAGTCTATTTCATAACCACTCTATACCTCTGAAATTTTATAATCTATGGTCATAGAAGGGGACCAATTCACTAAGGCCCTGTTTGGTAAAACTTAATTTTACCACTTATCACTCGTTTTCAGTGATTTGTCCTAATTCAGATCGTTTGATAAATCTAAAATATTAAGCTCTTAATCTAGATTTTCACTGAAAAATGGAATTTTTTTAAGCTTCCTCTCTTTGGCTTAATGCTTAAACGCTGAAAGTGGTAAGTGATTTCTAAGTTAAAAAATTCAAAATGACAACTCTACCCTCTTCTTTTAACATGCGCCACCATTGACGGAACATGGTAGAAGCTTAAATGACGTAAGAAAGTTCTTTAACTTATTATGATGGATGTGTTATATCTACACCATTCATCCATTTTTTCATATCATGTTAGGGCATGAACCAAAATATGAGGTTAACCTAAAGCTCAAGTGGACCACACTACAGATAGCAGTGGGGATAATGAGACCCACCGTTGAAAACTTCCTAAGGACCACTATGTTATTTATTTGACATCAAACCTATTCATTAGGTTACATAGACCTGGATGAAGGGAAAACAAAAATATAAGTTTGATCTGAAACCTCTGTGGTGCCTGAGAAGTTTTTAATGGTAGATATTCAATCCCCATTATTTTTTATGGTGTAGTTCACTTGAGGGTTGGATATGCCTCATGTTTTAGCTTGTGACCTAAACTGATCTAGAAAAATGAATGGACAATGTGGATCTAACACATACATCACTGGTGGGGCCATGGAACTTTGCCACATCAATATGGCAGTGCTTATTATGCAGGCACGCAATCCAGGTAAAAGGGGCTGTTTAAGGTAACTGATGTTAGTGAGTGTTGTGTTGACCGTCGGCCCACCTTAATGTATGTAAAGTATATCCAAGCTGTCCATCAATTTTTCTAATCATTCTAGGGCATGGTCCAAAAAAATGAAGAAGATCCATATCTCAGGTGGACCACACCATAGGAAATAGTGGTAATTGAAATCCCACCATTAAAAACTTCTCAAGGGCCACGAAGTTTTAGATCAAGCTAATATTTTTGTTTTCCCTTCACTCAGGTCAGTGTGACCTAATCAACAGGTTGGATGGCAAATAAACATTAGAGAAGGACCTAAGAAGTTTTAATGGTGGGTGTTCAATCACTACTATTTCTTATGGTGTGGGCCACCTGAGATTTAGATCTGCCTCATTTTTGGGTTCATGCCATAAAATGATTTGACAAAATGGATGAATGGTGTGGATATAACAAGTACTTTATGGTGGGCTCACAGGTAAACATGGTACACTCTAGGGGCCCATGTATTACGGCGAAAAGGGGGCAGAAAAGCTGTTACTGAGTAAATGGTTAGTAGGTGTTGCCCTGACAATGGGGCCCACCTCGATACATCTTTTGTATATTTAAGCCATACATTAGTTTTTTCAGATCATTCTAAGGCATGTCGTAAAAATGAAACAAATCCAAATCTCAAGCGAACTACGCACCATAGGAACAATGGTGATTGAATACACCATTAAAAAACTTCTTGCGTTGAGTAGGTTACATAAATAAAGATGAAGGGAAAACATAAACATTAGCTTGATCCAAAAACTTTGATGGCCCCAAATAGTTTTTAATGGTGGACATTCAATTACAACTGTTTCCTATGGTGTGGTAACAACCATTTCCTATGGTGTCCACCCGAGATTTGGATTTGCCTCATTTTTGGGCTCATAACCTAAAATAAGCTGGTAAAATGGTCAGACGGTGTGGATTTCACATACACATTAAGGTGGGCCATCTCATTTTTTTAATGGCCAAGGGATAAGTTACATGGATTGTACATAATAGTATCATTGTATGTGTTTTATCTACTGGGTCCATCCATTTTGCTGGCTTATTTTAGGATATGAGATTAAAAAAAATAATAATAAAAAAAAGGAGACCAATACAAATCTTAGGTGAACCATAATACCGAAAAAGCAATGATTGAATGCCATCAATAGGATGGTTGTGATTACCTAACCTAACAATTGTTAAATGATGAATGATAAAAATTTGGTGGTGTGACACACTTAACAAATAAAAATTTATATGTGTGTGACCCATTTATTCTTCATGATAAGAAGTTTTTTTTCAAACTAAAGTATGTGTTTTGTTCAAGGTCATCGAACCAAAAGCATGTTGTAGGTGAGACCCATAGATGAATGACTCAATATTTGCTAGTGTGCCGTGTCATCATACGTTTTGAGTCATCTATCGACAATGAGAGTTATATGATGCTCCACCTAAGTATGGTTCATATCTCAGGTTTACAGGTGAGCCCACCGGTTTCATAAACAACAATGCTGTTAACATGGGGCCTACTATGGATAGATCATGCAAAAAAGAAAAAAAAAAGAAAAAAAGAAGAAGAAGAAGAAGAAGAAGAAGAAGAAGAAGATGATCCTAACCTTCAAATCAGCCTTTATCAACTAAAAATGAGATGTTTAATTGTCCAGTTAATTCAAGGATAGTAATCAAATGGTTATGATTGTTCCATTAAAAAGAATATAGTACATGGTCCATCAACCCAAAGATTATATTTGAGAGATGTATGTAAATTGGGCACATCGTGTGTTAAATTTGGCGGCATGACAATAACATATTTTATCTCATACTCTATAGAAGATAGAAATTAAGACAATAGGGGCAAATAAGACAAATTGCCAATTTTCAGACATTTATGGGTTGTACTTACCAAACAGATTTTTATAAAAAAAAAAATAAAAAAACCCTTAATTTCATATACTAAGACATTTTTCAGACAAATTACCAAATAGATTTTTCAGTACTTTTAAGTACTAAAATTCAGCATTATAAGTTTTCAGTACTAAAATTAATTTTCAGACTTTATTTTTCAGTTTACCAAACGACACCTAAATAACAAATCGTGTTAATGGCCACAATTCATAGTTCCTTACCCAATACAGCATTACTCAACATGCTTTGGACTCTCTCTAAGAGAGTCTGATTCATCCGTTCCACCTCCCCATTCTACTTTGGTGTATGCCTTACAAGCATTACTTCAAGTTCGGATTTTTATTGTTCTAGTTATGATTGAAAGTTGATATTTTTAGAAGTTTTATGAGAATTCATGTACTCCGGACATGGATTCCTTGCAATTCTCTAAGATTGTCATGTTTATTTGATTAGATTCCAATTGTAGTAATCTGACGCAGGGAGGACGTGGTAGGTCGATCACCGTCTCCCTAACCGATAGTTTCTCGAATCCACGAGAAGAAATAAAAGATAAAAAAAGGAAATAAATTCCGAATAATTGAATAATTGATAATTGAATGAATAAAAACGGAATTACAATGCATATAAATAGGAAACTAAACCCTAGGTAAAGTATCAAAATCCAACTCCAACTAAAACTCCTAGAAAACGCAACTTACTATAAATAGTAAACTTACTATTTATAGAAGTCGTTCAATCCTACTAGAACTCTTGGTTTTCGGCCAAAAATAGAAAGTTTTCAAACGGCCTCAACCACGCTGTTCTACGAAATATTCTAAGCCCTTTTCATGTTGGGCACTAACTCTAAAACCATACGGATGCAAAGTTATGATCGAATTAAAAACTTACTATAAATAGTAAAAACGAAAATAAACTAGCCTAATGACCGTCGATACGGTCGATTCTCGCGATTCCGGATTGGGCAACCCGGCGTAGCGGGGTTGGTTGGCTAAAGTAGCTCGAGCTACCCCAAATTGATATATTATACGTCCCGTAACTCATTCCGGATTGTGAGATACGACCGATTCACGGTCCTGACGGTCCGGATCACTTTCGGCCCCGTCCGGTCTTCTTTTGGTCCATCTGGCCCATGAAATAGTCAGCGACCCGTCCTACATCATAATCCTTGAGCAAGCCATAGTCCATTGACATGGCTGTTACTTCAAAGGCTACATGTTTGAATGCTATATGCTTGATTAGAACTAGAATTTGAATTTCTAACTTAAATGGGATTATTGTGCTTCAATGGTTTATCTTCCGACTAGATGAGAGATATGACTTCAATTCTAGTTGTGTTTCATGCTTGAGTGAATGAATTAACATGGATTGCTACAAGTGGATCCTCAATGCCTTAGTTCTCTCTTTATTCTCAGATTTTCTTAAATTACTGTTTTCGTTTAGTTTACTTAATTGAATCTCTAAATCACTTAAATCTTAGTTACTGGAATAATTTAAAATTGGTTTCCTAATTCCCTGTGGATCGACCTTGGTCTTACCGAGAATTATTACTACATCACAGCCTTACATTGAGGCGAGCGAACAGCCAGTTCAACCATGAAAGACATCTTGGATCTCAAAAGATCGTTGTTTAGAGAATTTTCCATGAAGGATTTGGGAGCTATAAAATAAATCATAAGCATGAGGATAAAGCGTGACAGGGATTACACGAAATTGGTATTGTCATAGGTAGAGTACATATCTAAAGTACTTAATCGATTCAATATGGGAGGTGTTAAGCCGGTTAGGACTCCACCTAGTCACTTCAAGCTTTTTAAGGAGTAAGGTGCGAAGATGCACGAGGAACGGGACTATATGGCTAAAGTCTCATACGCGTCGGCTATAGGGAGCCTCATGTATGCTATGGTGAGTACGAGGCCAGATATTACTCAAGCAGAGTGAGTTGTTAGCAGGTTCATGAACAACCCCGGGAAGGAACATTGAGAAGCTGTGAAGTGGATCCTCAGGTACCTAGTAGGTACTATGGAGGTAGGGCTATGTTATGGAGGATCAGAAATCAAGTTATAGGGCTATGTTGATTCAGATTTGGCAGGAGATATTGACAGTAGAAGGAGAACTACATGGTATGTCCTTACTCTAGGTGGTGTTGTAGCGAGTTAGGTCTCTCAGTTATAGAAGATAGTGTCTATCAGTACAACGAAAGCAGAATATGTTGCAGCTACAAAAGCATGTAAGAAGATGTTATGGATGCAAAGTTTTATGGAAGAGTTAGGTAAGAAGCAAACAAATTACAATCGGTATAGTGACAATTAGAGTGCAATACACTTGGCCAAGAATTCAACATTTCATTCAAGGACCAAGCATATTGACATCAAGTATCACTTCATACGTTTGCTGTTAGAAGATGGATCGATTATTCTTGAGAAGATCCATATAAGCGAGAATCCTACAAATATGTTGACCAAGGCGGTCACACGGGAGAAGCTGAAGTTCTTCTCAGCTTCGATTGGTCTTCAAGCATGAAGATATGGAGGTGATGCACTCCGGATGTAGAAGACGAAGGGATCTTTAGTGATCTGTCTCTAAGTGGGAGATTGTTGAGGTGTGGAGCTAGCACGCCACTTATTTTACAAGCTTGGGGTGGTCAAGCTCTCAGCCGGTCTCTGACCTGGCAACCGAAATTTACCTAGAGTGACTAAAAGTCAGTGGACTGTTTTTAACACAGTCGGACGCCCGAAGGTATGTTGACCGGGCGCCTGGTGCCCAGGACAGGTGCTAGACCATGCTGGGTTGGACGCCTGAAATTCAGCAAATTCTCTCTTAAACTCACTAGACAGATTTTGGATATGTCGAGCACCCAACCGTGTGCAAACAACTTATGCATTGTTTCTTATTTTGTCTCCGATTTTCATTTTAGGCTATATAAAGGGTTATAAATCGGGATTAGGTTAATGGTATTAGGGTTTCTATACGTTTAATGCGAGAGGGGGAGAGAGAGAGAGAGAGAGAGAGAGAGAGAAGAGGTTTAGCAAAATGGTCATCTTTGTGCATGGGAACCATAGTAGAAGGTAAGATTGCATTGTAACTTCATTTTTACTCATAGTGGAGATTGCATCTATGGTTTTTTTTTTTTTTTTTTTTTTTTTTTTTTTTTTTTTTGCCCTTGTTGGGATTTTTCCACGTAAAACATGTCTTGTGGTTTTGTTGGTTTGCTTGAATTCCGTTTCTTCTTGTTAGTTTTTCTGTTTATCATTTGTGGGTGATATCGGAGATTGAATTTTGGTTCACCGGCTTTGTTGGCTTGCTATGCAACAACTCAAACACGTAATAATTCAAACATGTGATCATTCCCCCTTTGAAATTGACATGTGTCAGTGTTTATTGTTTTTGATGTACTGGCAATGATGTATGTAGACTTCACCCCATTTTGCCTGCTAAAACGTGATGTGCATGGGACATCCAAGATGTAGTGGGTCACAACATGAAGATTGCCTGCCACGGAAATTGGGGACTCCACGTTCGTTGGGCCACACATGTGAGTTGAGTAAGGCTACGCCTTTCCATTGATTTCGATAGCATGGCCGACCAATGTGTGAACCTGCCTATTTTGAGCCTAGGTGATATTGATGGGGTGGCCCATCACTCGCACAACTTGGATATCATACACAAGACATGATGACAGAACGACAGGGCTATGTTAGTGATTTGTTTTCCAATGATGACTTTCAAATGCCCTCTTCTTTGCAAATTACTTGTGCGTAGAGGTGGGCAACCACTCGGGCCGAGTTGAGTTAGCCCTAGTTTAGTTTGGCTTGTTTTTGTACCACCACAGTCTGTGGATCGGTTTGGTTTGGGTTTCGGGCCAACTCATGAGGCCCGAGTTTGGTTTGCTCCAGAAAAATCTGGTTTGAGCTGGGATCGGTTTGGTCGAAAATTTCAAACCAAGGGGTTAAGTTCAAACAAGCAGCTCTTTTTTTCCTTGTTTATTTAATTAGAAAAGAATTTAAAAAGTTAGAAAAAAAAAAAAAAGTACAAACGTATTTACCATATGATGTTTAACATCCTCCAAAGGAGTGCAAGTACTTCAAAATAGATATGTAAGAGTATTTTCCAAACAAAAGTACACAAGCATAATTTTACAAGTGCAGGGAAATAGTGTGCATTCATGTATATGTATTATGTATTATCCATCATGTATATGTATTATCCATGCAGTCCATCTGTTTTACATATCATTTTAGGACATGATCCCAAAATGGAATCATATCCAAAGCTCAAGTGGATCACACCACAGGAAACAGTGTGCTTATAATTACGAGAGGAATCAAGCCGAGCTGAATCAAATCAAGCTTCAAATCGAGCCAAGCTGGTACAGCCCTAGTTTGAGCTTGACTCAGAGCTTGGTTTGGTTTGAACTTGCATTCGAACCAATCCAAGCTGAGCTTTTTCAAACCAATCTGAGCTGAGCTTTCGAAGTGGCTTGGTTTGTGCCCACCTCTACTTGTGCGTGTAGGATGTGTGAGATGTGCCAAAGACAGCAAGTCATGAAGATTGCCTGCTGCAAAACTCAGGCAGGTCCATTAATTACGTTGGTCATGTGTACCTTAACTCAGACAATCAGATGTCCATTGTTTTGATGGTGTGCCTACTTATTTTGACTAGTTTGAATTTCACCCCAGGCAATCTTCATCATGGGGCCCACCAGTTGGAGAAAATTTTTGCTACACCCACGAGTTAGCTACGCTAGCTACACCAGGTGTAGCAATGACCCACCATGATGTATTTGTTGTATCCACGCGGTCCATCCATTTGAAGAGATCATTTTATGATATGACACTAAAAATTAGGAAGATTCAAATCTTAAGTGGACCTAAAACAGAAAATAATGGGAATTGAACGCCAACCATTAAAAACTTCTTGGGGGCCACCTGAGCTTCTGATCTGCCTGATTTTTTTTACCGTGCCCCAAAATGATCTCTTCAAATGGATGGTCGGAGTGGATACAACAAATACATCATGGTGGGGTCATTACTACACCCGGTGTAGCTAGCGTAGCTAACTCATGGGTGTAGCAAAAATTTTCTCCACCAATTGCTACGTCGGGGTGTGCTACAATAAGTTAGATGTCGACAGAAAGAATCGAATAATCGAAGGATTGAAAAATAGTCCAATCTATAAAAATAAATAAATAAACATTGGACGACCTCCGTCTATGGCAATGTCCCATAATATGTTTGGATCATTGAAACATGACCCGGATTCAACCTTTACGTTTTTTTAAAATAAACAAATTTAAATACAGTCAAACAACCATGTTTATATTTTACCCATTGATCATCTAATTACACTTACACTAAAAAGAATTTTATATCACTTTCTTTTATATAGTTGGTCGAAGGTAAGCAAAGATACTTCATTTAATTAAAAGACCAAATTACTCTCTTTTTTCATTAAACCTAAGTTGCCAAAGCTATTGCATTACTTCGGATTGTCGTAGAGCGGCAGACTATTCATTGATGTGGATGGGCGACTTTGTGGATCATGCACCTGGTCCATTAGGTGAGCCACTCTATCTTTCTTCAACCTTGATCCCAAATATCACGCTAATGCAATACTCATGTGGACCTCACCATAAAAAAAACAATGTAAAATCTGCCTAAAACTACTTTATATTCACATGATGCGGTCCACCAAGTTTTCTCAATAGCGTGATTTTTGGAGAGTAGTTTAAGTTTGATGAGAAAAGTCATACAATGGATTTGATGGAGTATATAAACCAGGATGGGCCCCATACACAACTAATGGCAAGCGTCCCATCTACATGAGTTTTGGACCAACTCAACTTTTGGTTTCCAATGTAGAAGTTAGGCAGCAAACGTGATAAATGGCAAGGATCTAATGCATGTTCTCCCCTGTGTGTTGCTTGGTTAGTTATAGGCAGCGGCCACCTACAACAACCGGTAGTCAAGCCAGCAAGGGTTCATTGTTTCGTCTAGGGAGATTGAGATTATGTAGAACACCTAGTTTTAGGTTGCGCACAGAACGCCCAAGCTCTTTGGGGCCAACATGTTGTGTAGGTGAAATCCACTCCGTTAATTAAGTGATCACCTTTTTTTTTACTCTAAAAATGAAATTACAATGCTGACAAAAAGAAAAAAATAAATAAATTAAGATGGATTTTAGACCAGGTTGATTTTTTAATCTTCCTTGGTGAGTGACACCAGATGAACAAGAAATATAGACACACAAACCTATGGTTGGTGTCCCATACCCATTGCTCCCCGTGGTGTGACTCACCTAAGTCATGGATTTGGCTAATTTTTTTTGCCCCGGGGACTAAGTATCGTGGAGCACACCTCTATTGGATGGAATGGATTTCACATATACAACATTGCCACCCTAAAGGTGTTGAGGAGGAATCGGGCCTGTTTAGGCCGCATCCCATGCCTTTTAAGGGACTGGAGTCCTCTACGACAATGATTTTACACAGGCCAATAGTAGTGAAGCTTTGTCGGTCCACCATGTTGTCCGCAGGACATCCACTCCATCCATAAAGTGTGCCCTTTGAGGCTAAGTCATGTGACAAAAAACCAACCAGAACCATAACTAAGGCGGGCCACACAACAGGAATGATATTGGTTCATATTGAATGTTAAACATACATGCCGTATGGAGAGATAAGATGGACATAGTGCATGTTAACCATACAGGCCAGAGAGAGAGAGAGAGAGAGGTCTCCTATGGAGGGAAACATCACGAGGTAATTTAGGCTTTAATTAAAAAAGTAATTTGATCATTTAAATACAGTCTTCTGTTGACTATTTAATCAAGTATAAAAAAGAAAAAAGTGTTATAATTTTTTTTGGATATAAGTATAATTAGATAAATAATAAGTGTATAACTATAATTATACCATAAAAATAAGTATTTGACTGACTTTTCCAATTAAACAAATGCTTTGCTTTGTTTAGATAAAATAAGAGGCTAGCTTTTCAAATTGTCAAAAGTTAATTTTGAAGACGTGGTTGAATATTTGGACGCATGAGTTGAATATTTGGACGCATGACTCTCTTCACACAAGGGAAATTGAGTCGTTCGTTAAAAATTGGAGGGAATAAGATTCTGATTTGTCCAAGGTTTCATTATCATACACAGCTGGCAAGAGGTGTGGTCCACGCACATTCACATCATTCGCAAGACCATCTGAACGATTGGATTGGTTGGATCAGATGGGTGCAATTTGGACCAGACGTTAGACGTACGGCACGAATAGGTGCAATGCACTTTGAATTCAAAAGTGGCAGTTACATCACATGACTACTCAGGTTGACTAAACTAGCACTAGACTCTTGACTCAAATATGGCTCTAAAGCCGGCGGCCTGCAACACAATTCAAGTCCACTAATGGAAACGTTAAACAGTGTTTTTAAGCCATCCATTCTTTTTAATAAAGGTGGCCCATTTGATAATTAGACCGGCCAAGATATGTAGAGTCCAGATTTCATACACGTATGATCAAAGTAACTGAGCTGACTGTATTTTCATCTACAGTTAATTGGCCAACTTGGGCCAAGTTGTATAAATTGTTTTGGAGTGAGGGGAAGGGGTTTGACGCATGACGTGACAGGTTTTTTCATGGAATTAGCTCCCATGATCAGAGCCTTCAATATGTAGTGAGATTGAGGGGCTAAACTATGTTTATGGTTTCAAAATTGTGATGATTACACATGGATAAAGTGTATGAAAATCTACGCCATCCAAATATTGGGTCCCATTGCACGTGGATCGAGTTTGGACCGCTAATCGTTGTATGGACCGGTAATCGTTGTATTTTATCGGTCAATATGATAGTTGTTGTTGAGCTCTTAATTGTGCATATTCTGACCCCAATTCATCACTCATTATGCATGGTTTTATGATTTAAAGACCAATCTAATGCAGAGATTTGTGTTTGTAGGAATAAGAGAGAGGATTTACCAATTGAAGACTTAAAGAGGCTAATTACAAGCATTGAAGACCACAAGACCAAGCATGAGAGAGTGGAAGAAAGAAGCAAAGGAGAGAAGAAAAGAAGACAGAGAAATACACCTGCGACCGGTCGTCCATAGCTTAGGACTGGTCGTCCGATCGGTCTGGCCACTCAACAGAAGAGATGTATTTGCAAAAGTTCACTGGACCATCTGCGACCGGTCGTCCACACCTCAGACCGGTCGTGCGACTGGTCTTTGAATAAAAATTGCAGGATGGAAATCAGCAAAACTCGTTGGACATGTTTACATATGCAGTACGACCGGTCGTGACCAGTCGGCCAGGCCAGTCCAGACCGGTCGGCCAGAAGATGTTTTAAACTCCAGAGGCTACTGGACTGTTTCATAGTGAGGCACGACCAGTCGCGACCGGTCGGCCAGCCACTCAGATCGGTCGTACGACCGGTCGGTCCATGCGTAAGTTGCGGACTTTCTGTTTCTGGCACCGAAAATCTCTGCGCACTGCGTAAGCTTACGCAGATTTTGGACTATTATGAGGTTGTGGAGCCTCCTCACTATAAAAGGACACCTAAGGATCGTTCCTAGGGTATCTGAGAAGAGTTTGAGCAAGGTGGGAGGCGGCGGAAGTGGATTTCGGAGTTCCACAACTCCTTCTAGTTTGTTTTACTATTTTATGTTTTTCTTAGTTGTTTCATATTTACTTGGATCATGAACGGCTAAACCTCTTAGCTAGGGCTAAGAGGTGAAGCTTGTAGTGAATCTAAGATGTTTCAATTCGTTTTAAGTTAATTTTAAGATTGAATTTCATGTTTATGAACAATGGTTTGAAGTTTATACAAGTTCTAAGTAGTTTTTCTTAGTCTTATGATGACTCATGGATGTTTGGGAGAATTACTTAAGTTCTTAATTGCTTTGTGTTAGTCTAGACCTGTATGATCCGAGGAATTGGAGTACGCTCTAGTACTATGATCTTCATGTGGGGACTTCCTACCAAAGTTCTACTTTTCTGGTTTTCTGAATTATGTATGGGACTGTGCATGTGATTTGATTCAAGTTCAAATCATGATCTAGCTTTGTCTAATAACAGGACTTAATGATGATCATGATTATGAACTTAGTTTATTGGAATTGGGACTGACCTATGCAATTGAGCATGCACATCCAAGCTTGCATTGAGTGAATCATATACATCAGCCTTACATATGACAGATTGTTTGGTTTAACAGCTCTACCATCTGGCTAGTAGATCTTAATATCGATTCAAGTTGAGAAATTGAAAAACCACAGTGGATTGAACATCAAGGATTGCTACAAGTTGATCCTTGAACCCCTAGTGCCTTTTTATAATTGTTTACCTTCAATTTAGTTCAAAGTTGTTACTTACATCAATCTAATACAAAATCTGGTTGTTAGCTCTCAATAGACACTAGTGGATGTGTTTGTGAATTCCTACACAAGTCCCTGTGGATCGACCTCGGTCTTACCGAGTTTATTACTACATCGCAACCCTGCACTTGGGGAAGCGAACAAGTTTTTGGCGCCGTTGCCGGGGACTTTGACGGTTTTTCACAGATTTCTGAAAATAGAATCTATTTAGGATTTTTAGGAATAGTTCTAACTTAGTTTATTTTGATTTATTTTTCTTTTTCAGGGATTTCTAAGAAGCTGAAGAAGATATGAGGATTTCAAGTGCCGAATCAGGTTCTATCTTCTAAACCTTACTCTTCTTCTTCTCCTATTCATTCCTATCATATTCATCTCTTGTAGAGTAGGTGGAGACTCCTTTTGGATCTCTGAAAGGTAGGCCTTGTGCCACCTGGATTCCTATTGGTCGGCTCTGCCGTCTTTAATCACCTTGTGCTCAGAGATTTCTCTTCTCACCTCTACTCCTTCTTTCTTCTTTTTCTGCACTTTTCTTAAGGGATTCAAAGAGTGGGCGAGGAGTTCTTTGAACCCCTATTGACCAGGAGAAATCAGTCTCTATCCTTGCTTCTGGCCTAGCCATTGCAAGACACCTTGTGCTTCGGTCCTAGAGAAGAGTAAAGAAGGGAAGGAAGAATTCGTTTCTCTTTTCGTTTCATAATTTTTTTGGATTTGCATGCCACATTGGGCTCGGGATTCCAATAACCGAATCATTAGTGAAGGGAGAATAGTTGAAGGAATTGACAGAGAGCCACGTGCTAGGAGACATCTAAACTCTCCAATTTTGTTTGAAAACATGGCTGCAAATCAACCTAATCCAATGGCCAATCCTAATCTGGGCCAAAACCAAACTAAAATGGGAGAGAATGTGGTTGAGAATGTTCCCCGACCAAGAACTTTAAGTGATTTCTTGCAACCAGCAAGAGCGAGCACTCCCTCATGCATAATTTTTCCACAAAATGCAGGGAATGTGGATTTGAAACCGGGAGTGATTCAACTTCTCCCTAAATTCCATGGATTAGACAGTGAAAGCGCCTATCAACACCTTAAGGAGTTTGATGATGTAATAACCACCATGCACTTTGCTAGTGTGACTGATGATGTGGTGAGACTCAAATTCTTCCCTTTTACTCTTAAAGATAAAGCTAAAGGTTAGCTTCATGCATTAAGGCCAAGATCAATTGGTGTATGGACTGATATGCATAGGGAATTCATAAAAAAATTCTTCCCTACTCACAAAACAAACATGTTGAAGCGCCTTATCATGAACTTTGCCCAAAAGGAAGATGAAACCTTCTTCCAATGTAGGGAGAGGTTTAAGGACTTATTAAACCCATGCCCACATTATGGCTATGAAATTTGGCGAATTATAAGCTTTTTTTTATGAAGGACTGACTTCACTCATGCGCCAATTTGTAGAGATGATGTGTAATGGGGAGTTCATGAATAAGGAAGCTGATGAAGCATGGGATTATTTGGAAGAATTGGCTGAGAATGCACAGTCTTGGGATACATCGAAACCAACAAATTCCAAGACTGGCCAACAAAAGGAAAGAGGGGGAGTGTATGTCTTATCGGAAGAGGATAGCATGAGTGCACAGGTGGCTAGCCTCACAAGAAAGGTCGAAGCCATAGAATTAAGGAAAGGAGAGACGATCAACTCTAATGACGTTGAAACTGTTTGTGGAATTTGTGCCGGAAATCAACATGCAACACAAGATTGTCCCACAATTTCAGCAGTTCAGGACATCTTACAAGAACAATCAAACGCCATAAACAGTTATCAACGGCAATTTAGTGCTCCAAACTCAAACACGTTTAATGCTAGTTGGAAGAACCATCCCAACTTCAGTTAGAGGAATGGACCCACTGCGAATGCAACCAATATCCCTCAAGCTCAACCTATACTAGGTCCATCTCTAGTCATTACTCCAAAAGTGACGCTAGAGGAGATGTTGGGTGCATTTGTATCGATTCAAGCTGAGTATAACAAGACAAATTCTCTGAAAATAGATGGGTTCATGCAAGAGCAATTGAAATTCAATCAAAATTCAACTCAAGCCATCAATGAATTGAAAACATCAATGGCTCAGTGTTAGAGAGAAGGGCACACTTCCTGCCCAACCTCTTCCTAACCCAAGAACCCAATTTGAGATACAAGATGCAGGCTCATCCTCCCATCATACGAAGCATGTTCAAGCTATCACCACTTTGAGAAGTGGAAATGTAATTGACAAATCTAATCCGGTGAAGGCCTCAAAGCCTAAGGATCCGAAAATTTTCAAAAAGGATGATAGCTCAAACAACCACAAGAGAAAGAACCGAAAAGGCAATACAAGCTGGTTGCCCAATTTCCACAAAGGTTGATTTCACCTAAACTTTTAGACAAAAATCTGAAAATATTAGAAGTTTTCAAGCTGGTGAAGATCAACATCCCGTTGTTGGATGCCATAAAACAAATACCATCTTATGGCAAATTTCTAAAGGAATTGTGTACGGTCAAAAGGAAACACAATGTTCACAACAAAGTACTTTTGACTGAGAATTTGAGTGCTATCATCAAACAAGAGGTGCCCCAAAAATACAAGGATCCGGGTAGTCCAACCATCTCATGCACATAGGAGACTACCAGATTAAACAAGCCTTACTCAATTTGGGGGCAAGTGTGAACCTCATTCCTTACTCCGTTTACGAACAACTTGGGTTAGGTGAATTAAAACCCACCAAAACCACACTCCAACTTGCTGATAGGTCCATTCGTATACCGAGAGGAATGATTGATGATGTTCGTAGTCCAAGTTGATAAATTTTACTACCCAGTAGACTTTATTATCTTGGATACACATCCCATGATAGGTACCGGTGCTCAAATTCCCATTATACTTGGCCAACCGTTTCTAGCTACTTCAAATGCAATTATCAATTGTAGAAACGGACTTGTACAAATGTCCTTTGGAAATATGACCTTTGAGCTTAACATATTTGATTTATGCAAACAACCACGGGAGGTTGATGATGATATCCACAAACTAAACATGATTGAATTATTCGTGGAAGATACATTCCCCTTGTCATTATATTCCGACCCTTTGGAGGCATGTGTGGCCCATTCTCATGAGATAAATGATGACATAATACGAGATATGGATGCCATCTTAGATACGATGCCGGTGCTTGATAACAAAAGATGGAGGGCCCTATTGGAGCCTTTGCCCGTAAATGAGAACAAAGCCCTCCCATCTAATATCAAGGCACCAAAACTTGACCTAAAACCATTACCAAGTGAGCTGAAATATGTCTATTTAGGTCGAGATGAGACATATCCGGTGGTGATTTCTTCCCACACTACAAGAGAACGGCTTTTTATACCGACGAAATTATTTTCGTCGGGAAAAATCATTTTTCCCGACGAAATATAGAAATCGTCGGTAAAAATCATTCCAGCTTCCCGCCACGGTTCCCGCCATACACTTTTACCGACGAAATTATAATTTCGTCGGTAAAAAGTTTATTGCCGACGAAGATACCTGTCGCTAAAAAATAAAACAGCAAATTTTACTTTTACCGACGAAAATTCTCGTCGGTAAAAGCGAAAACTTTTACCGACGAAACTTGTCGTCGGTAATAATGTGCAATGTATGATTTCCCGCCAAGAAAAGAGATGACTTTTACCGACGAAAATTTTCGTCGGTAAAAGTTTTCATAAGTACTTTTACCGACGAAGAAAAACTTTTACCGACGAAAATTTTCGTCGGTAAAAGTCGTCTTTTAAGTTACCCGATCGCCCTCTTTTCTCTCATTCGCTCTCTCTCTCTCTCTCTCTCTCTCTCTCTCTCTCGCGACCATCTCCCTCTCTCTCGCGGCCATCTCCCTCACTGCCGACTACCGGCCGTCCGTCACCGGCGGCCACCCGACCACCGACCCCCAGCCGGCCACCGACGCCGCCGTACGCCGTACGCCGTCACTGACGCCACCTGCGCCTCCAGCAACCACCGTACGCCGTCGCCTCCGCCGGTAAGCGTCTCCCCCTTCCTTCTTCCTCCATTTCCTCTCTCTCTCTCTCTCTCCCTCTCTCTCTCTCCTCGTTGTTCATTGTGGGGCCCACTACCAAAATCCAAAGCATGTGGGTCCCATGCGCCATCTCTGTCCAGTGCATGTGGGTCCCACCGTTGCTGTCCAGTGCATGTGGGTCCCACCGTTGCTGTCCATTGCATGTGCGTGGGGTCCGCCTTAGCTGTCCACGATTTGGTGGGGCCCACTGATTTAGTAAATCCCTAATTAGGGATTTTGAAATTAAAATCCCCTAATTAGGGATTTCGAAATTAAAATCCCCTAATTCCTTCCTTAATTAGGGATTTTAATTTGTGATTTACAAATTAATAAAAATCATGATATACAATAAATGTGGGGCCCACCATCGCTGTCCACTGCTCGTGGGGCCCACCCTCACTGTCCACTGTTTTGGATCAAGCATATATTTGTGTGGAGTAAACTCTGTGGGGCCCACAGTGATTTACGTATTTTATCCACTCCGTCCATCCATCTTAGTAGGAAATTTTAGGTATGGTGCCCAAAAATGAAGCATATCAAAATCTAAAGTGGACCACACCACAAGTGTGAACTGAATGTGTATCATTGAAAAATTCTTGGAGGACACAGAAGTTTTGGATGAAGCTGATATTTGTGTTTTCCCTCATCCATATCCATGTGATCTTATGAACAGGTTGGATGACAAATAAAGATCACTGTAGGGCCTGGGAATGGTGGAAATCATTATTCCCACTGTTTCCCATGGCATGGTCCACTTGAGAGTTGGATATGCTTAAATTTTGGGCTCAACCACTAAAATGAGGTGGAAAAACATAAGGACGGAATAGATAAATCACATACATTCTAGGTGGGCCCAACTGAGTTTACTCTACACTCCTGCACGCAATCCGATTCCCATGGTGGGCCGCCCATACTTATTTGTTCACAAAATAGTCACTAGGTATTTGATTAAACTTGATTCATGGTGTTGATGATTCTGCCATTTTCATGTGCTTGTGTATCTAGAATTGATGGAGCAAACCCGGATGTGCGTCGGAGCTATCCGTGGTTGATTTATGTGGATATGTATGTTGTGGATGTATTTGGCTTATTATTAATAATTATTTTTTGTCCACAAATGGTAGTATAATAGAATCAGTTAGCCCATTTGGAGATTTCTATATTGCCGAGCATAGATAAAGTGTGTTTTGGAGGTATAGAAATCTGCCAAATTGTCATGTTGGACAGTCCAAGGTTGGATAGATTGGAATGTTATCATTGTTTGTCATTTACATGATCTGTCATTAGTTTCGTGCAGTAACTCTCCTATTCTCTCTGGATATGTTTCTTATGTTTAATTCCATTGTCAATTTAATCCACACAATGTGTGGATAGTTGACGTGGAAATGAAATGTAAGATAAATATATCTGGAGAGATAGGGGGAGATGCTATCGAAATTTAGGCTTGGGCATTTAAATGGAAATAATGATAGCATTTCAATCTATCCATCCTTGGATGGGCGACTGATTTTATTATATTATCATTTAGTGGCAAATTAGATGACGAACATGATACTTGTGATTAAGAGTAGTTGATTGATGTTGATGTTGAGCGGGGGTCCCTAGAAGGTGGGAACTGCTGTTGTGACCATGCTGAAGATGTCCTGTTCCTACGGACAGTAATATGGGTGGCCTGGCCATTTGGACAGGCCCGTGTTTATGTATTAGCTCGAAATTAATGGAGCAGACCCGGATGTGCGTCGGAGCTATCCGGTTGTTGAGCGGGGGTCCCTGGAAGGTTGGAACCGCTGTTATGACCATGATGATGAAGCTGTCCATTTCCTATGGACAGCAATATGGGTGGCCTGGCCATTTGGACAGGCCCGTGTTTATGTATTAGCTCGAAATTAATGGAGCAGACCCGGATGTGCGTCGGAGCTATCCGGGTGTTGAGCGGGGGTCCCTGGAAGGTGGGAACCGCTGTTATGACCATGATGATGAAGCTGTCCATTTCCTATGGACAGCAATATGGGTGGCCTGGCCATTTGGACAGGCCCGTGTTTATATATTAGCTCGAAATTAAAGGAGTAGACCCGGATGTGCGTCGGAGCTATCCGGGTGTTGAGCGGGGGTCCCTGGAAGGTGGGAACCACTGTTATGACCATGATGATGAAGCTGTCCATTTCCTATGGACAGCAATATGGGTGGCCTGGCCATTTGGACAGGCCCGTGTTTATGTATTAGCTCGAAATTAATGGAGCAGACCCGGATGTGCGTCGGAGCTATCCGGTTGTTGAGCTGGGGTCCCTGGAAGGTGGGAACCGCTGTTATGACCATGATGAATCTGTCCATTTCCTATGGACAGCAATATGGGTGGCCTGGCCATTTGGACAGGCCCGCTTTGTGTGGAGCAGACCCGGATGTGCGTCGGAGCTATTCTTAAGTTGCTTGAGTCTCCAAGACCTACACCCTAAACCCGAAACCATAAACCTAAAACTAAAACCTATAAGCTATGGCTAAACCGAAACCTAAACTCAATTCATCTAACTCTAAACCTAGACCCTATAAGCTATAAAAATGCGACCCTAAACCCGATCTCGAACCCGCAAATCCAAACCTATGCCCTAAACCTAATCCTAAACTCATGTCACCTAACCTAAACCTACACCTATTCCTAAATCCATTCACCTAACCTAAACCTTGACCCAAACACGAAAATGCGACCCTAAACCCGATCCCGTACCCGCAAATCCAAACCTATGCCCTCAACCTAATCCTAAACTCATGTCATCTAACCTAACACCTATTCCTAAATCCATTCACCTAACCTAAACCTTGACCCAAACACGAAAATTCGACCCTAAACCCGATCCCGTACCCAAAAATCCAAACCTATGCCCTAAACATAATCCTAAACTCATGTCACCTAACCTAAACCTACACCTATTCCTAAATCCATTCACCTAACCTAAACCTTGACCCAAACACGAAAATTCGACCCTAAACCCGATCCCGAACCCGCAAATCCAAACCTATGCCCTAAACCTAATCCTAAACTCATGTCATCTAACCTAAACCTACACCTATTCCTAAATCCATTCACCTAACCTAAACCTTGACCCAAACACGAAAATGCGACCCTAAACCCGATCCCGTACCCAAAAATCCAAACGTATGCCCTAAACCTAATCCTAAACTCATGTCACCTAACCTAAACCTACACCTATTCCTAAATCCATTCACCTAACCTAAACCTTGACCCAAACACGAAAATGCGACCCTAAACCCGATCCCGTACCCAAAAATCCAAATGTATGCCCTAAACCTAATCCTAAACTCAGGAACAAGCATATTGATATTGATGTGGCACGTGGTGCAGAAAATAAAGCCCAGGAACATATTTGACGTTCTCGAAGTAGACGTTGAAGATAACGATGAAGGGAGTAATAGAACGTCGTCAGTTGAACAAGCATACCATGAAGACATGCCATCTTGGGATAGAGGGAATGATCCAAATGTTGATATTGATGTGGTGCAATTGAATAGAGATGATGTGTCACCTGATCATGTTGATGCCTCAATCATAAATGACATTGTTAGAGATGATAACGCTTTCATCGATGACAACGTTGCAGACGATGAAGAGGAAATTCTGATCAGCGATAGTGATGGTGAAGAAGAAAGAGTCCTAAGCGATAATGATTCAGACGACGATTATTAAATGTATACAAGATTTACATGTAATTTTTCAATTCGATTAATTTGATTATTACATGTATATATGTTTTACAAGTCATGATTTTTTTCCTGAATTGACTTGTTGATAATCTACATTTACAGTTAAGTCACTTTCTGATCATGTCCTCCACAAACTGGAGCGTAGTAGGAAGCACGCAGCATACTTCATCAGCTGTTGCGGATGGACTTTCCGGCCCTATATTCTTCTGGTAGGGCCAGAGAGATACCCGGTCTGGTCGAGAAATGTAGGGAGGAAGACGATGACTCAGATGAAAGATTATACAATCTCAAAGAAATTTCAGACCTGATTGAGGAATATAACCGTGGAAAACTTCGTATGGAAGATGCGACATTATCACTTGCACATCTGAATGGAGTCCCGAGAGATCAGATTTCTCCTATTGTGACTGGCATGTTGGCTGTAACAATGTCGAGTGCTTCATATAGCTTGACATATACATCTGCAGCGTACGATAACTTACGCAGGGAGTATTTCGGATAGTTGATCCGAAGTTGATTTGTATTACAATGAGATATATGTATTTAATATAGAATGACAATGTGTAATGAATTTTTCAACTTTTATATTCTGTTTATGGTTTTATTATATTCTGTTTATTGTTTTATTATATTCTGCTTGCATTATAGTGTAATGGTCTAATCATATTTTTATCATTTCTCTAAGCATAAGCACAAATTCACTCTACAATGATGTTCATAAACTTGCATTGACATTGTTTAAATTTATAAGTTTGTATTTCAGATATATTCAGTCATGGCACCAGGTGGGAGATCAGGTCGTTCGCGCACTAGATCTACCCCTTCCACCCGTGATGCGACGCAGACAGCATCGACGTCGCACGGTGCATCACAGTCATCTGATCCTTCGGTTCAACATACACCGGGCACTGCATGTAAGTCTAGACATTTATTTAGTGATTTCTGTTTATATTGTTACTTACATATATCTTTTCACAGCAGCATCTTCTACCAGCCGACGAGGACGTGGACCCACGCGTGGGTTAGTTTTAGAGCGACTTACGCGTGAGGGTAGGGTAGCGGTAGAGTTCCCACAGGACTGCCTTAGACCTATTGGGGACAGTGCAAGATTGTTTACGTCTGAGGTCGGTGTCCTATGCCGATCTCTGATCCCCGCCACCACCCCCCGTTGGACTGACGTGACAGATGATGTGCGACAGCTCATCCATCAGCGCCTTCAGGTAAAGTTTAGTAAATTGAAATTTTCTTTTGTGAAAGTTCATTTACGGTTAAGTCCTATTGTTAATAAGTTTATTGCCTTAATTTATTATTTACGAAACTGCAGGATAAATTTGAATTCGATTTGAATGTTCCCTACATTTCTCATGCCGTCGACGACATGATTAGAGAGCGGTTCAAGGAGTACCGCGGAGAGTTGCACCAGCGGTACAAGCGGTGCAGGACACACGATGAGGCCGTACTATCCGCACCACCACACGTTACTACAGACGACTGGCGGATACTCTGTGAGAGATTTTCGTCGGAGGCTTTTCAGGTAATATTTACATGTACGATATCTTACGGTAACAATTAAATTCGTAATTAATTTCGTAATTAATAGAAATGTATTTTGTATAATGTGTTCAGAAAAGAAGTAGAATAAATTCTGCGAACAGAAAAAAGTTACAAGTGAACCACGTAGCTAGTTCAAAGTCATTTGTACGACATCGTTACGACATGGTAAGAAATTATTGATGATTATTAAGTTAATATATTATTTTGATTGGCATTTATTATAAGTCTTTTTTCCTTTCGATTGCGCAGCGGGATTCCGTCACCGGCCAGGAGCCTGGACCAGTAGACCTCTACAGAGGGACTCACTGTCGGCAGGCGACGGGATCTTGGGTTCATCCTAGAGCCAGTGAGCATTGGGTAAAAATCTTTACTTTGTAAAATTTAATTGCGCATTGATTGATAATAATGTCATTCATGTCATTTTTTATGAAATTTCATATCTTTTCATTACAGGCGGCGATGGACACCATACGCAGTCAGCCCACTCCCGATGGTAGTCAGCGGAGTGAGCCAGAAATCCTGAGCGAGGTGCTTGGCACCCGTTCTGGATATATGCATGGGCTTGGCCATGGTGCTAAGCTCATGGCACAAACTAGAGCTGGCTCCAGCCGATCCGTAGCTGGTGAGAGCGCTCAACGCCGAGCTGACATCGCAGAGAGAGAGGTTCAGCAGCTACGGGTCGTCGTCGATGGGATTCGGGAGCAGCTGGAGAGGCAGAGGGAGGAGGAGGAGAGGCGACGGGAGGAGCAGGAGAGGAGGATCGAGGAGTTGCGGCAGGAGCATGAGCGACGGATGCAGGAGATGTTTCAGGCTCTCGCTGCACGCCCTGGCGCCGATGCCCCGCCACCTCCGCCACCTCCGCCTTCATCTTCCTGATTATTTTTTTTAATATACGACTTTTAACTTATATGTATTTGTGTGTGGATGAATATTGTTTGTTTGTGGATGTGGAATGGATTATTTGTGTATGGATGATGTAGTTTTTGTTTATTTGTATGTTTATGGATGTGAATAGGATTCAAAATGTATAGGTTTTTTTACAGGTGTAGTCAGGAATTTTCCTGAATTTTGAAAATAAATGAAACCGAGACAGGGAAAACTTTTACCGACGAAATATTTCGTAGGTAAAAGTATGTAAAATCTTTTTACCGACGAAATATTTCGTCGGTACAACATTTTTACATACTTTTACCAACGAATTATTCCGTCGGTAAAAGTTTCAACATGTTTTTACCTACGAATTATTTCGTCAGGTAAAAGTTTTTTCACCGACGTATCATTTTCATTCCCGACAAACATTCATATGTTTTCCCGACGAATATTTTCAGTCGGTAATGGTGTAATTATTACCTACGAAAAATTATTTCGTCGGTAAAAACCTTTACCGACGGCCTTTCTGCGACAATGTTAGCCGCGAATTATTTCATCGGGAAAAAGATTTCCCGACGAAATTTTACTGATTACCGATGAAATCATTCGTCGGTAAAAATGGAATTTCTTGTAGTGCCACTTGGATGAGGAATAAGAGAGTAGGCTGATTGCCACTCTATTAGAGCACAAGAGTGCCATTGGGTGGTCAATTGCGGATCTCAAAGGCATAGACCCACTGATTTGTACTCATCGCATACACCTTGAGGAGAATGCGAAGACATCTAGGCAACCACAACGACGACTAAATCTAAACATGAAGGATGTGGTTAAGGCTGAAGTGGTAAAACTATTGGATGTGGGTATTATTTACCCAATATCCGATAGTCAATGGGTGAGCCCAACTCAAGTGGTGCCTAAGAAATTCGGAATAACCATCGTAGCCAATGCCAATGATGAACTCCTGCCAACCAGAGTCACTACCGGTTGGAGAATGTGCATTAACTACAGGAAGCTAAACACCGTCACGAGGAAAGACCACTTCCCTTACCTTTTGTTGATCAAATTTTAGAAAGGTTGGCGGGTCATTCCCATTTTTGCTTCCTTGATGGCTACTCAGGGTACAACCAAATAGAGATCCGCCCTTGAAGACCAAGAAAAGACTACATTCACATGTCCATTCGGCACTTTCGCCTATCGACGGATGCCGTTTGGACTATGTAATGCCCCTGCCACCTTTCAGCATTGTATGATGAGTACATTTTCTGATATGGTGGGGACAATTCTCAAAGTTTTCATGGATGATTTTTCAGTATTTGGTTGTAGCTTTGACGAGTGCCTTATGCACTTAAAAGCTATGCTGAAAAGATGTGAAGAGAAGAACCTTATGCTAAATTGGGAGAAGTGTCACTTTATGGTTCAAAAGGGAATTGTACTTGGTCACATCATTTCACAAAATGGAATTGAGGTGGATAAAGCGAAAATTGATCTTATCTCCAACCTTCCACCACCCAAGAGCATACGAGATGTGCGGTCTTTCTTGGGACACGCAGGATTTTACAGAAGGTTCATAAAGGACTTCAGTTCACTCTTTCGTCCTTTATGTAACCTACTTCAAAAGGAAACTTCGTTCTAGTGGAATGAAGAATGTCAAAAATGCCTTTACCACACTTAAAGGTATGTTGACATGTGCTCCCATAATGCAACCACCTGATTGGAGCCTTCCTTTTGAAATTATGTGTGATGCTAGCGACTATGCTATTGGGGCCGTGCTAGGCCAAAGAAAAGAGAAAAAGCCATGTGTCATCTACTATACAAGTAGAACCCTAAACTCAGCCCAAGCAAACTACACTACTACTGAAAAAGAACTTTTAGCCAGTAGTTTTTGCCTTGAATAAGTTTAGATCCTACTTGATTGGATCCAAGATCATTATATTCACTGACCACGCCGCGCTTAAGTACCTTCTCTCTAAGAAGGATGCTAAACCACAGTTGTTAAGATGGATCCTTCTGCTCCAAGAATTTGACATAGAGATACGTGATAAGAAAGGAGTAGAAAATGTAGTGGCTGACCATCTCTCTCGACTTGTCCTCACTGATTCCCCTTGAAACGACCGCGATCAATGACATGTTCCCTGATGAACAACTTTTTGTTGTTTCCCAATTGCCATGGTATGCGAACATTGCTAACTATCTTGCTACAGGTACAATTCCTATACATTGGAAAAAGCAAGATAAGGATAAATTCTTCTCTGAGGTACGAAAATTCCTATGGGACGACCCATACTTATTCAAGTATTGTCCCGATCAAATCATAAGGAGATGTGTCCCAGATGATGAACAACAAAGTATCACCTCCTTCTGTCATTCTCAAGCATGTGGTGGCCACTTTTCGGCTAAAAAGACCACAGCAAAAATTCTGCAATGTGGGTTTTATTGGCCCTACTATGTTCAAAGACACACATAAGTTTTGCAAAACATGTGAACCTTGTCAGAAATTGGGAGGAATCTCCCGTAAAAATATGATGTGTTGAGCTCTTAATTGTGCATATTCTAACCCCAATTCATCACTCATTATGCAAGGTTTTCATGATTTAAAGACTAATCTAATGAACAGGATTGGTGATTGTAGGAATGAGATGGAGATTTCACTAATTCAAGGCTTGAGAGAGCACTTTACATACATTGAAGACCAAGCTTTGATGAGCCCAAGAAGAGAAGAAAAACCTTGAAGAAGTCCTAAATTGTCCTGAAAAAGCAAAGTGCAGAGCTGCAGGGCCATAAAAGTAAAATGCAGAAAGTTGCAGTTTCTGAAGATTGATCTAGAGATTGATCCGTCGATTGATCGCTCAGCCCGAGCGATTGATCGCTCACAGCAAAAATTGACAAAATTGTTGCTGGACTGAAGTGCAGAATTGCGATTGATCGCCCAGCCTGAGCGATTGATCGCCCAGATTGTAGATCAATCGCCAGAATGCAGATTTTTGAAGAATTGCTGTTGAAACTCTCTGGACACTTTTTACTCCCACCGATTGATCGACCAACCTTTATCGATTGATCGCGAGGACCCACCGATTGATCGCTCAGCCAGTCGATCAATCACTCAATCGCTGAAGTTCAGAAACTGCTATTTTCGGTCCGGATTTCTCTGCGCAGTGCGTAAGTTTTACGCAAATTCTCGAAGATTCTGCGCTATGAAGGCTTGAAGGCTATAAAAGGGGTCCTCCACTACATTCCTAGGGCATCTAGCAACAGTGGGGAGAAAAGGATTCAAGACTTAGGAGGCTTCCTAGCCTCCTACAACTAGTTTTCTTCTTCTAGTTCTAGTTCTAATTTGTTTTTTTATGTTTTTCTTAGTTGTTTCATGTTTCCTTAGATCATGAGCAGCTAAACCTCTTAGCTAGGGCTAAGAGGTGAAGCTTGTAGTGGATCTAAGATGTTTCAATTCATTCTAAGTTGGTTTTAAGATTGAATTTCATGTTTATGAACAATGGTTTGAAGTTTATACAAGTTCTAAGTAGTTTTTCTTAGTCTTATGATGACTCATGGATGTTTGGGAGAATTACTTAAGTTCTTAATTGCTTTGTGTTAGTCTAGACCTGTATGATCCGAGGAATTGGAGTACGCTCTAGTACTATAATCTTCATGTGGGGACTTCCTACCAAAGTTCTACTTTTCTGGTTTTCTGAATTATGTATGGGACTGTGCATGTGATTTGATTCAAGTTCAAATCATGATTTAGCTTTGTCTAGTGACAGGACTTAATGATGATCATGATTATGAACTTAGTTTATTGGAATTGGGACTGACCTATGCAATTGAAGCATGCTCATCCTAGCTTGCATTGAGTGAATCATACACATGGTTCTTACATATGGCAGATTGTTTGGTTTAACTGCTCTATCATCCGGCTAGATAGATCTTAATATCGATTCTAGTTGAGAGAATGAGAAACCACAGCGGATTGAACATCAAGGATTGCTACAAGTGGATCCTTGAATCCCTAGTGCTTTATTATAATTGTTTACCTTCAATTTAGTTCAAAGTTGTTACTTACATCAATCTCATACAAAATCTGGTTGTTAGCTTTCAATAGACACTATTGAATGTGTTTGTGAGTTCCTACACAAGTCCCTGTAGATCGACCTCGGTCTTATTGAGTTTATTACTACATCGCAACCCTACACTTGGGGTAGCGAATAGTTGTCAAGTGGATGGTTGGATCTTCCGTGCGCTTTTTGGGTTATGCTTCTTTCCATTCAATCTGGATGTGTGGCCACACGTGTTACGAACGGCCTGAATTTGGTCAAACATGTGTGATTAGGAATAGTATCGGGTGTACTAGAGTTGTGCTTGATTCAAATCAATTGATCGTTGTGACCTCAAGTGCCAAAACTAGCCGGATTAGGATCAAACCTGTGAAGGTTGATTAGGGCTCTCAATGGAGCGGGTATATCTAAGATCTGATTCGCTCCGAACCCGTATGAAGTGGATTTGGATCTTAAAATAGGTCTGATTAATTAAATGGACCGGATTTGAATTCACATAAATAAATCCAAATCATATTTGGTCGACTCCGGATCTAGTAATGAGATCCAATCGGATCCTCACCATTACATGGTTCAAGCCTTCAACGGAATCCTTTTGAGAAAAATGATCCTACAGCCCACTCATAGGGCCTATTATGATGTATATGTTACATCCATACCGTCCATCCATCCTAAAAGATCATTTAAGGTCATGGGCTCGAATCGAGAGAAGATCCAGATCTTAGGTGGACCATACAATTGGGAACAACGAAGTTGTGTGTCCACCATTAAAACCATTCCAGGCCCACTATGATGTGTTTATGCCACCAAAAGCTACCTAATATAAGTCTCTTTGGGCCCTTCATGGGCTGATCGAGTTAATGAACAAAGTGGATCATCCGTACCTGGACCCTACTTGGCTAATGATTTAGAGAGAGAGAGAGAGAGAGAGAGAGAGAGGTGGAGACGCAGGAACAGTAAGCGTAAAGGACGCTACTGCCAGCCTGAGCAAGAGGCATACCATGTATGCCTTTTTAGGTGTGAATGAGGGTCTCACACCTTGATGTATATGTTATATCCATGTCAGCCATCCGATTTTCCATATTATTTTGGGCCACGTCCCAAAATTGAGACATATGTCAATCTCAAGTGGACCATATCACAGTAAGCTGTGCGATTTGCATCCTTTTACTGTGAAATTAAATATATTATATTATATATTTTTTAGCATTTGTGATGGGGTGGATCCGAACTTAGATCTTACCTGAATCCAATGGTTATATGGATTTTTGGATCAGAAATAGACCTGGCTATTTATAAAGTGGATCGGATATAGATATCACCTTTTGGATTCGAGTCAGATCCCGATTCGATCCGAATCCGTCTACATATTTTCTGACTTGGTCAGATCCGACCCATTAAGAGCCCTAAGGTTGATCCGACTGTTCAACGGCAGATGTTACAGCGATTAGGCAATTTAGAAAGAGAGGGTTAGTCCTTCAGAATGAGATCTTTTTGCCTTACACTAAGGACTTTTCTTTCAATAGTGATAGCATTTTTAGGCTTCTCAGTAATACGATGATGGATATATAAGATTAAAATGTAAGGCTAAATAGCTTATTTTATTAATTAAAGAAGATTAAAAGTACAATTAGAAAAGGAAAATTAAACTAAGTAAAGAAAACAAGATAATTACATACGACTGCTTGTGTGAACAGAACAACCGAGGTGTGCAGTCTGCAGGATGTAGCTGGTGTGATCTACTAAGTAAGATGTAATACCCCGATTCACATTAGCTTGATATTGTTAATAAACTTCAACAGCTTGATGATTAGTATATAGTACAAACTCTCATTGAATAAGGTATTGACGTTAATGCCACAACGCCTGTACGAATGCATACAATTAGCTCGTAAGTTGACCACTTCTTCCATGTGTCGTTGAGCTTCTCATTGTAGAAGGTTGTCGGCATGCCTTCTTGAGATAGAACACCACTAATCCCGACATATGAGGCCTCACATTCAACCTCAAATAACTTGTTGAAAATGAGAAGAACCAAGACCGGTGTTGTGGATTGATAATCGATGCTTGATCTTAACAAAGCTCTTGTCAGCCTCACCGGTACACTAAAACGACCTCTTTTTCATACAATCTATAATTGGTGCGACAATGGTGCTGAAGTTTCGAATAAATTGATGGTAAAATGTTGTTAACCCGAGAAAACTCCACACTTCATGGATATTTGTAGAGGTCGGCTAATCTTGAATAGCCTGAACTTTCTCCTCGTCCACATAAATTCTCATAGACGTTACAACAAAACCTAAGAATAGTAGGTACTTAGTTAAAAAACTACATTTCTTTATATTCAAATACAACTTATCATCAGCCAATACTTGTAACACCTGCTTGAGATGACCTATGTGCTCCGTCTCACTTTGGCTATATATTAAGATGTCATCAAAATACACCACCACGAACCGGCCAATGAATGTCTTCATCACTTGATTTATCATACGCATAAAAGTTCTTAATGTGTTTTATAGACCGAATGGCATAACCAGCCACTCATACAACCATTCCTTGGTCTTGAATATTGTTTTTCACTCGTCACCAGGGTAGATACGAATCTGATAGTACCCACTCCTCAGATCTAGTTTGGAGAAAACCTTGGCAACCTCTAACATATCAAAGCATATCATCCAATTTTGATATTGGGAACAAGTATTTAATGGTAATCTTGTTAATTGTCCGGCTGTTGACACACATGTACCAGCTCCTATCTTTCTTCGAACTTAACAAAGTCAGTACGGCACATGGGCTCATGCTCTCTCTCAAAAGACCCTTACGAATCAGTTCCTCCACCTGCCCTTGAAGTATCTCACACTCCTTCAGACTCATCCAATAGTGTGGGCGATTAAGCAGAATAGCCCATGAGACAAAATCGATGTGGTGTTATATGTCTCACATAGGAGGCAATCCGTCTGGGAGTTCTTCCGACCATATATCTTTAAATTCATTCTGTAGACACCCCACCTTCGGCTACAATGTTAGTAGAGATAGCTAGATGAATGGAGGACCATACCCCTAAATCCTGTGTCCAAACTCAGCCAAACTCACCCTTATAAGCTCCAATCCATAGCCCAACTCACCCCTAAACATCAGCCTGAAAAACCCCCCATAAGAAAAATCAGTCAAAAAATCTCAAAAAAGTCAAACTCACTGAGTCAACCCGCTGAGTCAAATCACCGAGTCAACCCGCTGAGTCAAACCGCCGAGTCGAATCACCGAGTCAACCCACTGAGTTAAATCACCGAGTCAACCCGCTGAGTCGACCCACCGAGTCAACTCACTGAGTTCCAAGCAGCAGCCCCGAGGCACGTCCGTAATGCCCGCGGGATCCCGAGAGCGTCCGTACGGGCAGCCCTCTGGGTGCCGCCCAAATTTATTTACGGAAACTGCCACTGCCCGCTACTATAAATACCCCCCACCCCTTCTCATTTCAACAAGCCTTCAAGCCTAGGGAGATCCCATCTGTTCCGAGTCCTTCTCCACCCTTTTAGCCCACTTTTCCACCAAGGAGAGCCCGAGTGAGGAGAGACTAGCCCTGGTCCAGCCCAACCTGACCACTGCTCTAAGTCTCCCAAGCCATCCAAGTCTTGATCCAGCCACTCAAAGCCAACCCTTGCGACACCTCCGTCCATCTAACTACTCTTTGCCAGCATCATCTCATTCGCATCTAGTATAAGTGCAACATTTACTTTTCTTCCAACCCCCCTGCTTCACTACAAACACTTTGATTATTCAAACACACAGCATGCATCCTGCATAAAGCACCTGTCAGTTCGAGCATATGCTCTGGGCTTGCCTGTTAGTGGAACCTGCCCATTAGAAACTCTTACTGTTCAGACCTGCATTCATGCATCAGTCACTACAAGCACCTTGATTATTCAAACACACTGCATGCATCTCGCATAAAGCACCTGTCAGTTCGAGCGTATGCTCTAGGCTTGCCTGTTAGTGGAACCTGCCCATCAAAAACTCTTACTGTTCAGACCTGCATTCATGCATCATGTCATCTATGAGAATGTACGAGGATTAAGACAGACTTTCAAGTATTAGTTCGATTCTATGAAGTAGAGACCGTACTCTGGTACGGGCAGTGTGTGGGGTGCTTAACCTCTTCCCACCCTGTAACCGTGATCCCTTACCTCGAATCTTTGGCCGCAGATCAAAAGGAGTCATTTTAGAGGAAGAAATCTTCAGATTCCCTTCTCTAACGTTTCTATGGGGTCTAGCCGACTGTAGATTCAAAGTAACTGGCTAGTGGCAACTCTGGTCGTACATAAACTCATCTGACACATCCAACTTAACACGACAACCTAAACAAAGTCCTCAAGAACGAGGCAAGCCAATGGCACAAACGGCGATTCGCGCACACGCACCCCTTTTTCTTTTTCCGAAAGGAAAGGGAGAACGACGTACGAGGAGCGCGGAACGACGAGGCTCCACACATTCAACAAGGGTTTCAGTCTCAGGGAAATGTTTAAAGGTTTCAATTCTTCGCCATTTACTACCATGGCGTATATCTCACCTACTTCTTTCGATTTCGCAATAAATTTTGGATGGTAAGGAGAGAGCTCTCCTCCACTTTAGAAGCTTCGGGGTAGCTCTCTTGTGCCATAGGGGCTAAAATCGTCTTGCAACCATCTTTGATGAAGATGTCCACATTGTCTCATCTACGACGGGTCGCATCACGGTCTGACTGTCATGGTCGACCGAGTAACATGTGACAACCTTCCATGTCGACCACGTCATAAAGTACTTTATCTTTATAGTTTTACTCAGTTGAAACTAGATAGTACCTTGTTCAGTTACCTTGGTCTCGTTCACCCCTTTGATCTAGCCGATCACATATGGGGAAGGATGCTTCTGTTGTTGGCAGCCGCAATTTGTTCACCATAACTTTCGAGACTATATTCTCGCTACTACCATTGTCTGTGATTACATCACAGACCTTACCATTGACGGTACACCCCGTGCGGAATATGTTGTCTCATTGTAGGTGCACCTCCTTCCTTGGAGTGTACAATAGCCGCCTCACGACCAAGGATTCACGATGATCCTCGGCCACCCATTTCGCTGAACCAACCTCATCCTCATCGGCTTGTTCAAGTTCTTCGATTTCGGGATCTCCTTCTGCCACTTCACCTCCAGTGCCCCTTAGTTAATGGCCAAGTGGGCTATGGGGTGTAAGGGCAAGTGTTCCACAAGTGACCAGTTCGCCAAAGTAGAAACAATGGTCCGGCCTCGGTCGACCATAAATATTTGGAATCCTGCTCGGACCCACCGTCATTGGAATTACACGTTGAGGCTTGGATGGGCTGCTCTTCATTTCATGGTTTACAATCATAGGAAGCTGAGGATGCCCTCCTACCGGTAAGGCTAGTCATGAGCCGAGTTAGCTCAAGAAATTCGATCGACTCGACTTGAAAAAACTCACCTCGACGAGTCAAGCCAAGTTTCATTTAGGAGCTCTAGTCAGAAATCAAGTCAAGCTCGAGCACTGGGTCACTCGACTCGATTCAAGCTCAAGCACTGGGTCACTCGACTCGACTCGTTTCATATAGATATTTGTTAAGAAAATAACCTAATAACCCCCCCCCCCCCCCCCCCCCCCCCCCCCCCCCCCCCCACACACACACACACACACACACACTAGTGTCCAACCTTAGATACATAGAAAACCCTCACACGTTTGGGGGGGGGGGGGGGGGGGGGGGGGGTTTCTTAATCCTACTATTTTGTTCAAGGTAAGAACATTCCTTGTTGAGCATACCTAATGGATTGAGTAATTTCAAGTAGAAAACATAGTGAGCATATAGTGGTTGTGTGTTTTACACGTTGCACAAAACAGGTGCTATGGTGAGACCACACACCACACACATCTACAAAACAGGGGCTATGGTAAGACCAAATACCATATGTAGCTATTGATTGCAATTTTATGAGGGAGGTGGTGCATCTGATCTATTAATCAGTTAGGCCTCATCATAAAGATGGTCCGCACAATAATCAAGGCAGTCCATTCATGTGGTGAGCTATGCATGTACTGTGTTAATCTATGGTTTAGAAAATTTTACTAGTGGTCTGCATTCAATGCGTGTGTGACCCAGAGCTAGGCCGTTTAAATGATGGGGTCCCACCTGTAGAAATACTATTCTCCCCTAATATATGTGTGACTTCTTGAATTTAATGTTCTTGATTTTTAATTTATATTTTGTAGCAAAAAATATAATAAATTGAGGTGGGAGCAAGCTCGACTCGACTCGAGGTAAGCTCACCTTGACTCGATCCACTAGCTCGCCTCGAAAGGTTTAGCAAACAAGGCAAGCTCCAATGGTAAGCTTGAGGGTGAGCTCGAGCTCGAGCTCGAACTTGAGGAGAGCACAGACGAGTCAAGCCAAGCTTGGCCCACCTCGACTCGACTCGACTTAGCTCAATGTACAACCCTACCTACTGGTTCCTTAACTTTGTCCAGCATTGTATCCTGCGTAAGACCCGTCATGGGGGTCCAAGTCGAGGGATAAGGACGAGTAGGCTCTCGGAAGCTGCATCTTCACTCTAACCACTAACTAAACCACTTCATCCACAGTCCAAACCGTGTACATCTGAACTTAGTCCTAAATCGTCGGTCGTAAGCTGCCTATGAACTGCGCTACCTTTTGTGATTCGGTCTTCGACAAATCATTCTGTGTTGCCTACCGCTGGAATTCTTTAGTGTAATTTGTGACAGGTCCGATTCCTCTGTCAACAAATTTGGTATTATTGGAACAACTACTTGCTCATAATCGTTAAGGAATCGTGATAAAAAAAAAAAAAGGCGTCCCATCCGTGGCCATGATCGGATAGGCGCCTTGTTTTGTTAGGCATGTGAGAGCTGTAATTACTCCCACCATGCAGAAGCATCAGATTTCAATTTGAACGGAACCAACTTTACTTTCTTTCCTTTTAGCACATCCATATAATCAAAATATCGCTCTACTTTCGGCTAACCAATCGAGGGAGTCTTCTATACATAATAAATCATTAAAAATGAAAAGTTCAACCTTACCTCGATAGTCTCTTTTAGCACGATCTAGTCAATTGTCTCCATTGATTGATCATCATGCTTCAATGTCATTGACATCCCCATCGCTGAAGCTCGATTCATGCGAGGTAGCCCTATAATTTTTCACCGGAAGTGCTTTACGAAAAATAGGGTTGTGTCGTACAACGATCATGGGCGGCTAAGCATCGCCTTGGGCTCAAGGCGGAATTAGCGCATCCGCAATATGGTCGAGAATTGCATGCAGCCCTTGCATGGACAACCAAGTACTCTCCTGGTGGAGAGCTTCCATCCTCTCCATAAGATATTGAATCCCTGGATTACCGTCCACGGGATTTTGGTCCGTACCTTCGTTAGTTTCCATCGGCCCAAGGGGAGTCCTCGCTCTGATACCACTTAACACAGGGAGGGACATGGTGAGGTCAATCACCGTCTTCCTCACAAGTTAACTACTTTAAATCCATGGAGCTTCCTCGAATCCATGAGGAAAAGCTATCGAGTCCACGAAGTGACGAACAACGAAAGTCAAATAATATTAATTAATAAAGAAAACTCGCCTTAAAAAATGACTTAAGTATGCTTAAATACTAATAAAAAACCTAATTATAAATCGGAAGAATCCTAGGCAAGAACAAAAAGAAATCTACAAACTCGCATAAATCTACGAAGGCTGTCGACCGGTCGAAATTGAAAGTCGACCAGTCAATGGGATTAGTTGATCGGTCGAAAATGGCCCAAATTGTCCAAGAAGTTCAACCAACTCTCTTTATAAATTCAAGAGAATTTTGAGCTGGTCAAAAATGCCAAAATATGTCCAAAGAGTTGGACTGAATTTTGAGTAGTTTTCGACAGGTGTTTGATTTGATTCAACTGGTCGATCAGACTATTCAATAAGTCAAACTATGCCATCGACTGTCAATTCTTCCTGATCTTGGGCTCCTTTTTCTAATCCATACTCATCGTGAAAGTATCTACGACCCCCTCTACATCAAGGGTGAGTCCCACCGGCACTAAGTTACCATTTCCCTAAATTCATTCTCATATTTTAATCAAGTGGCCACACGTGCACAAAGTAAATGAATTAATGGTTGACATAGATTAAGCAATTATCCATACTCCATTTTCATGTATAGTTTATATAATCATCATGTGAACTTAATGTCATGCTTGGCACATGAAACTTTCTTAGTGAAGATCAACTGATGAACATATCTAATCGTGGGTTGTTCCTCATTTCACTTGTGAGGCATCAGGTAAGTGTACCTTTTTTTCCTAGAAAAGTGGGAGCTCACCACCTATAACTCTATTGATGTAAATGATGATTGCACCGAAATTCGAGTGGGCGCTGTAAAAAGATGCAACCTCAACTATCATATAAAAAAGCTTGTCTCACAAAAACAAAGGAAATAAACAATTTAAAATGATGCACAAATCCTGTACAAACACTATAGGCAGCTAACAGCTACAGACTCCGCAATCAGACGATAACTTCAACAACTATGAAAATGGGGCAACAAGACATCAACCTTAACCAATATCCACCTCACTAAACTCAATAGGCCGATTCTAGTAAAAATAAAAACTTTGCAACTAATGCATACAAACAATAAAACCATCGACCCGCCTAAAGAGAAAGATAGCCACCATTCTGCCTACATCCAGAAATCATATCCTCGCATACAGACAGACATCAGCCCACCCTCTTCAACTAAAGGCACTCTCCAATCAGCTATCAGTCTCAAAACAGCGTTCCTCTAGTCAGAGCACCATCCAAAACACTACTACCCTGGGGGAGATGGTGTTGTAAAGATCCTTGCTTAAGAGGCAAATGGGACCGTGTTCGCTCGCCTCAAGTACAAGGCTGCGATGTAGTAATAATTCTCAGTAAGACCGAGCTCGATCCTTAGGAATTTTCATAACAATTCTAAGTTTTATAACTAGGATGGGCTAAATTCATATTTATATCGATGGATGAAAATTAAGAACATAAAACTATCTAATTTAGAACTAAATCAAGGAAATAAACACTAGAGCACCAAGGATCCATTAATAATCATTCACAATGCCAATTCAAACCATTCAAGGCAATAACACAATTAGAATCAGAGTTCTATCCCTATCCAATTGGAATATAGAGCAATAAAATCATCACAACATGTCTAAAATTAGATGGATTATCTACTGATATGATCCTCTCATAATCAACTAAGGCATTGGGCGTATTCAATCATGCAGCCCAATCCTTCACAAAATAATTAAGATCACATTCATGATTCTTCCTCAAGCCTTGTCACTAGACTTGATTTAGAAGAATGAATTGAACTTCTATTGAACCAAAATCAACACATAAATAGTTATCTCAGATCCAATCAAAAGATGAGAACTTCTTCTAGTCTAGTTCTAGATAAGCACTTAGGAAACTTGGTTTGTAAAATCCCTAGCATCCAACATATCATGATGAATGTAGGATCTCTACAACCCAAAATTCTATCAATCAATACCCCATTAAGCAATCTCAGTAATCAAAACATCATATATAAGAGAATTCACAAGAGATAGAAGATCAACTAAAAATATTAACTTTATTTCAAACTTGAACTAGAAGTATTCTTCATTAAACCAGAAAGTACTTGAACTAATTCGAATTAAACATTGTAAACAACTAAAAGCTTCACCTCTTAGCCCTAGCTAAGAGGTTTAGCCAACCATTAATAGGTTAAACTAAAACTCAAAAGAATACTAATGAAAAATATAGAAAAACCGATTCGGAGGAGTTGTAAACGCTCCACAGCAATCTCCTTCACCTCTCACGACTTCCCAAGCCTTCTATAATCCTTTTAAATTGAAGTAGAGAAGTCTTTTTATAGCCTTCAAGCCTCATCATCGCAGAACATTCGAGAATTTGCGTAAAACTTACGCACTTACGTAGAGAAAATCAGAGCCAGACTTAGAAATTTCTAAACTGGGCGCATGGTCGATTGATCGATTGGGCTGGGCGATTAATCACACCTGCGATTCAACTATAAAAACTATATTCTGCAATTGAGTGATCAATCGTAAGTGGTCGAGCGATTGATCGCTGGGTCCAAAAAGTGTCCAGAGAGTTCCAGCAGTAATTCTTCAAAAATCTGCATTCTGTCAATTGATCTACAGGCTGGGCGATCAATCGCTCAGGCTGGGAGATCAATCGTAATTCTACACTTTAGTCCAGCAACAATTCTGCCAAATTTTGCTTGTGAGTGATCAATCGTTCAAGGCTGGCGATCAATCACAGGCTGGACGATCAATCGACAGATCAATCTCTGAATTAATCTTTAGAAACTACAACTTTCTGCATTTTACTTTTATGGCCTTGCAACTTTGCACTTTGTTTTTTTAGGACAATTCAGTAACTTTTAACATGATTTCTTCAAAGTTTTTCTTCTCTTCTTTAGCTCATCAAAGCTTGGTATTTTAATCACTTCAAATCCTCCAAATTAGCATTAAATCGATAACATCTCTCTCTTTTATCTACAAACATAAAAGCAAGCATAAGTCCTTAACTTTAACAACTTAAACTATACAATTATGTTATGAATTGGGGTTCAAATATGTACAATTCATGGCTCAACAGACCAAGCTAGCGATCAGTGCAAGCATCCAAGATAGAACCAAGCTGTCGATTGAGTCCTAGAACTAAGCATCCAGCCATTCAAACTTCAGCAATTCTAGCATCTTGATGCAGCTAAACAACTAGCAGAACGAAACCTCAGTAGGCAAACATTCAGCCATACAACCAGCACACACACCAACAACCAAACTCCCCCAAAAGGACCACAAATTTGAACAACACCCCATGGCTGAACAGATCACTGCAAACATCACTTGAATGCAGAGACCACGCAAACAACAATAAAATTAAGAAATCATCATCTACACTGCAACCACACATCCACATTGCAAGCAACCGCATTTCAAAGAGAGACAACAAATCAACAACTAACAATTCAGCATAAAACAATCCAAGACTGATAGCATCATGTGCCAACGGATCTTTAACCTCTCAAGGGAGATTCCCTCTCTTGTTGTAAGTCCAATCCTTCAAGCCATTGCTTCCCATCTTATGTACGGAGAGAACCTCTAATTGTGGGTGAGGATCGATGACGTTTCTAATGGGGATGGACCAATGGAGGAAGGAGGGGCAGCCGAGCTCAGCATTTCAGTCGCCCAAACTAGCGCCTAGGCCCCATTGTTGGTCAGCCTAACCTTATCCCCGAGTGCCTGAAAATTCACCCAGATTTCCACAAAACTTTATGGACATTTTTTAGGGATTTCGGTCGCTCGGCCACGCCACTTCGGATGCCCGAACTTGTGCAATATGTTGCACAAATTTGGGCAGATTTTGCTTTTCTAATACATTTTTAGGGTTTCTATGGTTAATTTTCTCTTTAAATAGTTGGTTTAATTCATTTTAATTGATACATCTTTGATTTTATTAATGAAAATTTTAAACTTTTAGTCTTTTAGTCTTCATGGATTCGAAGATTGATCTCGTGTATTCAAAGATTGATCTTGTGGATTAGAGATATCCCCTTGTAAATCCAAGGAAGACTAGTTGAGGAGTCCCAATAGCTCCATGGATTCGGAGTAGGTATCCTGAGAGAGAGAGAGTGCTCGATCTCACCACATCTTTTTCTGCGCCAAGTTGGTATCAGAGTGAGGAGAACCCTAGGAAGATGACGACTAGCAACGGTCGCGGAAAAAACCCCATAGACAGTGATCTAGGGGCTTAACCTCTAACGGTGATGGCTTTTAAAGAGTTTCGACAAGAGAATCGGCAAGCTATGCAAGGGATGCAAGCTTCCCTCCACCATGTAGTGGAAGCTATGAAATTCCATGTTCGTAGTGGAATCCCACTTTCGGGTTCTGCTGGATCTTACACTCGGGTGAATCAGAGAGATCGATCTTATAAAAGGACGATAAATCTCCTTAGCTTTGATGGCCTGAGTCGCATTAACATATGGATCTTTGAAGTCGAGCGCTTCTTCGACTATAAGCAGTATCCAGAGGAGGAGAAGGTTTCATTCATAGTATACGCGTTGCGAGGTGAAGCTGCCGCATGGTGGAAGCAACTTCAGCGCGATCAGATGGGACAATTGAAGGCACCTGATATATTCATGGCTACAGATGAAACGACAACTGCTAGAACGATTTGGGTACAGCAATTATGAAGATCGGGTATTACCTCAGCAGTCCCATAACTTATGACATGAATCATATTATTTTTAGGGCCACGACAGGACACCAGGATTCCATGGTGGCGTGCGAATGGCCCCTATGGAGGCAGAAAACCTACCCAAAACATTCAAAGTGGAGGGGCAGTCTTTCGAATCTATACAAGATGTCGTCATCGAACTTGAGGATGATGTGATGGTCCCGGATGATTGTATAGTAAATTTTAATTAGATCATTGGGATACAACTCGTCATCATCTCAACGATTGTTCAAAATCCTGAAAAGATTGAAGAGATCAACACCTCCATCGTGAAGGAGAAGGAAATAGAACTTGTAAACCTCATCGAAGTTTAGGCCATGGAATGGTAGGATGAAGTACTACCCCTTATTGTCTCCGAGGTTTATCAAACTCCTAAGACAACGAAGGAGATCACTACTTCAGATGTGAAAAGTAAAGAAGAAGGGTATGTAGATGTCCTGAAAATTATGGATCCGATTTTGTAAGAATTCATAGACATTCCAGAGGTTATGGAACCAGTTTTGCAAGAATCCAAGAGCATCCCAGATTATGCTTTGATGATTTTAACTATGGAAGATTGGAAGGCATTGGCTGGTATGAAAGAAGATGCGCTCAAGGAAAGTGCACGCAGTTAAAGAACCTTATCTCTTATACGAGATGGAGTAGCAGTCAAGAAAGACTAGGAAATGTCAATCCCTAAAGTTACGATCGTGTTGTGGATCAAATCTGAAGCATAACTCAAGGGCGAGTTATTTTGAAGTGGAGCGGTCTAATGTAGGAAGTGAACTTCCTAATCGTGGGCGAGGATCGATGACGTTTCTAATGGAGATTGACCAATGAAGGAAGGCCAAGAGGGGCAACCGAGCTCAGGATTTCGGACGCTCGACCGTGCGCTCGGTTGCCCGAACTGGCGCCCAGGCCACATCATCGGTCGCCCGACCCTATCCCCGAGCACCCGAAAATTCGCCCGGATTTTCACAAAACGCTTTGGACATTTTTTAGGGATTTCGGTCACCCAACCACGCCACTTCAGGCACCCGAACTTCCACGATCTATTGTGCAGATTTGCACGAATTTTTTTATTTGTTTCCTTATTCGAATATGATTTTCTTTCTAATACGTTTTTAGAGTTTCTAGGGTTAGTTTTCTCTTTAATAGCATATTTAATTAATTGTAATTGATATATCTTTGATTTTATTAATGAAAATTTCAGACTTTTAGTCTTTTATTTTTCGTGGATTCGAAGATTGATCCGGTGGATTCAAGGAAGACTAGTTGAAGAGTCCCAGTAACTCCGTGAATTTGGAGTAGGTATTCTGTGAGAGAGACGGTGCTCAATCTCACACGTATTACGCCTACACCACCTAACGAGCAAGGAAGTCAGCTACAGGGCATTTGACCCGCAACTTCTCTATCCAGCTGGGAATTCTTTACGATTACCCTTACCCCACTCACCCCCTCATCTTCAAACATCCTTGCGTTTCTAGCTAGCCACAGTTCCCTAACTACGAAGCAAGGCGTGAGTGAGGCTGATCAGCATCTTGGCAAGTCTTCTTTCAATATGCAATAGATGTAGGTTAGCTTAAGCTGGAAAGGATCACAAAAACGTGCCAGTATGTTAAGTGTGTATGACATCTGAGCCGTGTAAAAGGTGGACCACACCTGGAAGATCACTGGGTGTATGATGTCATGCACGTTGTAGGTTGACCATTCTTCCTAGTTTCAACACAACAAAAATTCCTGCATTAATCTTGTCTTCTTCGAACGGTTGGATGTGATCAAATGACTGTGTCTGGCCTCGGCAAGGGAAAACCAATATTTTGAACAGGCCTGACCTGGTAGCCCCGGCCTGGCCTGTTCAAAACCCAGGCCTGACCTGGTAGCCCCGGCCTGGCCAGTTCAAAACCCAGGCCTGAACCAGCCCTAGGCCGACCTGTTGCCAGACCTAGTCACAACTGTGACCACTTCAAGAAGTCATGCACCAGGAATTTCTCTTCCAAATGGGTGACTCGGAAGGTTTCCGTTTGGCATCGGAGACCTAATCCCTAGCTTTGGACTAGTTTCCACGTTGGCAATCCTGTGATATCAACAATCCTAGTCTATGGTTAACAGTAGTGAATTATTTGGGCCCATCCCAACTGCTGAGGGCTGGATCTGGAGATGAGCTTAAGGGAGGCTGGGCCCACATGAATTTCAAGGTCAACAATGATTGCCTGCATGGGTTTTGATTTGGGCAGACCCACGAAGCATCTTGACCCGACCCGATTGTAGATCATATCGGGCTTTGTATGTCGCAAGTTGGATGGGCTCATAATGGTACCTAGATGGTTATCTAGTCGACCCTTCGACTGGGCCGGCGCCATGGGTTTCATAGGCTGGAGGTGCACAAACATTGGCATGGCCTAACAACACTCAAATTCTACCCATCCATGGTGGGGCCCACAATTTTTTAATTGGGCCCACTTACCAACAGTTCAAATTTCCACACTAGACTTCCATTTCTTGTTTCAAATTTCTATGTACATGAGTCTCTACCCTTTGATTGAGAGAGAGAGAGAGAGAGAGAGAGATTACATTCATTTCTCCATTTTTTTCAGGGTAGAATCCGACCGGAAATTGCAGCCGCAAGTGCCGCCTTAAAACTGGGATCTTTCGACAAAGATGAAGCCATTTGTTCAACCAAAAACTGCTGGAATTCCGTCCTCGAATTGCCGGCTCCTTGATGTTTTGAGGTGTCCTGGCTGGATCCAGGTTGGGTCATGTCCAGTGTAATGGTGGGGCCCAGTGAGTTTGAGTTAACAGAGAGTGAGCAAGGCACCGAGCCACAGGTGCTGCCAGGGGTCAGATCCTTTGGTGCTTCTGCTTGAGAGGGGTGTGGATGGGTGTGTTCGCCTTCGTATGTAGCCACCAAAATTGATTGATCTTTGACGCTTCTTTGAACCTGAAATGGTAGAAAGTTGCAAGATCATGTTAGGATCGAATTGGGTGGAGTGGATCATTTTAGAAGAGTAGGTGAATGGTGGAGATTTGATTTGTGTTGGGCCATACCTTCTTTTTAACTGGACAAGCTGGGGCAAAGGAGCACTTGAAATAGGCTCTTGGACATGGATTATCTTTCGTGACCTTCTGACCATATTTTCTCCATTGGTATCCATCTTTAACTACCTGCAACACCAAAGGAAATTTCATCATTTACCGCCTGATCATGAACGAATCGTGAGGAATGTGGGGCCAATCATATGTGGACCAGCATCCTATCCGATAGAATAAGATCCATCATGAAGCACCCACAATTCATGGGTGAATTAAGCACATTTAACGGCATTGATGGGCACTGGACCACACTTTCCATCATCATCTAATAATATGGTAATATTCGCCCACAGCAGAATTATACTATCACCATTTTGCTTCAATTAACTCACCAGAGTCGGATCAGATGGATCAGTCCGAACATGGAGCTTCGAGATCTTTGTTTTGGGTGGCCCATGCGGCTTCTTGCTTGAATCTTCGCTAGAGCTGCTCTCCATGTGATTACCGTAACTAATGCTACCATTAATCTGGTTTTGATGATCCTGGCTCTCAGCCTTCCTCTTCTTTGAGGCGGGCTGCTCCTCCGGCATACGACTCATCATACCAATCACCTTATTTTGCAGGCTAACAAAATTATCGCACATTGTTCTTAGCATCTTGTTCAGCCTTTCATTCTCCTCACTCACTCGAGTCAACTCAGCTTCCAACATACGGGTCTGAAACTGCATGCCAAACCCAGTTAGAACTCAGAACTCAGCAGTTAAATGTACTTAGGAAAAGAGTAATACTAGCATAAATAAGTAAGAAGTTGAGAAAAACTAGGGCATACGATCAAAATCTTTCTTAAAAAGTACTTGTACTATGTTTGGATAGAGGGAAATCCAACATGAAATGGAAATGGAAAATGATTTTAAGTAGCTACCTTTTCCTATAACAAGAAAAGATAGATTTCCATAGAAAACGTTTTCATTTCCAAAGCATTCAATGTTCCCAGATAGCCCTATATCGAATCTCTATTTGCAATAAAACCCAACTCTGAATTGATGAGGGACTTCAAGTCGGCCGGAATCACGGTGGGGTGCTGGAAACTCCACATGTGTGGGGACTTGAAGTCTCTCCTTATCATTTCCAAAGTATTCAATGTTCCCAGATAGCCCTATATCAGCCAAGGGCGGGAATATCTATTTGCAATAAAAACCAACTCTGAATTGATGAGGGACTTCAAGTCAGGCCAGATGTCCGGCACGATGACGGAAACTCCACATGTTTGGGGACTTGCAGTCTCTCCTTATCATGAATGTGCATAGAGATTCCAAACTATGCACAATCAATTTTATACCAACGCGAAAACATAAGCCAAACAATATAAAATTTGAAAATTTCTCATCAACCCACCTCATCTTCGGTCGAGATTTTCCTCCCTGAATCAACGAAACCGCTTTCCGAGCTCACACGAGCTACATCCGAGAACCAAAAAGGCTTCATATTAAGGTCTAAGCTAAGGCCAGTATCGGAAAACGTCGCATCCATAGACATAGATTAATGGAAGAACTCAGTACTACAACAAAAAGAAAAAAATTCAACTATGGTTGCAGTTCGGGAGGTTGTCGAAAAATGGAATTTGAGGAGAAGAAGGGAAAGGTTGTATATATATAGAAAAACGTGGGTGTGAATGTGGACGGAAAGTGGGGATAGAGATATACATGGAAGGTTCAGTGTATAGAGTTTGAGAAAGGTGGGGTGTCGGTCATTCTCGTGGAGTCAAGCCCACCACAAGCAAGTTGGATGAACTTTGAAGTCTTTCTTGACCCAATCCATCTATAAAAATCATTTCATTCTATGTCACGTTGTCAACCTTTCAGTCATTGTTTTATTGTGTACAGTCTTTTGTTAAAAAACTTCAATGGTCATCTTCTGTTGACCCACTACAGAAGTATTAGATCCCATAGGAAGGGTCTTGTATTTAGTGGGGCCCACTTTTTGTCTGATTGGGTGCCGGAGGGGTAAACATGTGGGGCCACCGTTTTTCACCAATGGCGAGTTACTTGTTGTAGGGAGCCCATGCAAGTAAATGCTCTGTGGGGCCCACTGGGATGTATGTGTTACATCCGTTCCGTTCATCAGTCTCCCCAGCTCATTTGCAAGGAGGGGGCTCAAAAACGAGGCAGAGCCAAAATTCAGGTGGGCCACAGGAAACAGTGGGGATGGGGACGGGGACAACCATTATTGACATTCTTGTGGCTCAGACGAGTTTTGGATAAGGCTGACATTTATGTGCTCTTTCATCCTGTAAGAGGGCATATAAACATCACATGATGGGCCTTAATATTTAAAGTGGCGTGGTCCACTTAAATTTTAAATCTTTTGAATTTCAACGGATGCAACTGATTTATTAAATGAATATGATATAGACATTTAAACATACTAATTAATTTTATATCTTTATAAAGAGTCCGGATCCTCTGTTCTAACCTAGCAGAGAAATTCTGCCAGTCGCTTCTATGATTGGTCCAGGTCAGCCTAACTGTGTCAGGATGAGCTGGACCAATCAGAGCATAAGCAACAAAGATTTTCTGCTGGGATTCAACAGAGGATCCGGATTCCTTTATAAAAGGATTGATGTACAAAGTGAATGTCACCGAAAATTATTGTCACATAAAATCATAGAGGCCTTACAAAGTCTTTTTTTTTTTTTTTTATCGTTTCCTACAACACTATGTGTTTGAAATTTGAGACCGTCCATCTGAGGGGTAATTGTAGTGGACCTGATGGGGCCTATGGTTCAGTTATCTAGACCATTGGTCTAAATGGGAGAAACATGGATGGACCGAAGATTAAATATTTAGTATCCTGGGCACCCAATCTTTGGCATTTTAGGTTGACTGTGGATTGCTAGTGCATTTTTCAAAACCGTCCCTTTTTATGCCTGCCATCGAAGGGTTAGAACTGTTCTACCAGGGAGATTGTTGGGAAATGGATCACTGCTACTGGGCCCATTAAATCAATGGTCTAGATTACCAAACCATCGCCCACTTGTACAAACTAAGGACCAGAGAACATGTGCGTATGAATATTCTCGGTGGATCCCATAAATCCTCCGAAGAGGAATGCTAATTCGGGAGGCTCCATCCTCAAGCGCCAGAAATAAACACCTCACGCGTGCCAAAGTAGCACAAGTGAGCGAGATCCAGACCGTTAACAGGATCGTTTCATATGCTAAGTGTCATGTGTCCTAAGAAATCCTACCGGTTTATCAATCAAATAGGCCACTTACCTGTGAAAAAATGGACGGTTAGAAAGAAGAAATCCAATAGCCTACATTCATTCAAACTGGATGTGTCGCTTACCTAATGAGTGGGCCCACCTGATATTTAGGACAGGACATATCAACCAAGAGGATGTTCTAATGAAAGTACCAGATTTATCGCACATGGCTTATGATGGCACGTGTGGGGCGTTTGGCCCCTAGTGCTACATCTTTTCTTTTCCAGCCTCTTTGTTGGACTTGGATGCTATGCAAAAGGTGGGGCCAAACACGAAGATCATTGGGTTAAAAAATAAGTCAATCTACTCATCACCAGACCACGTGAAAGATGGATTGTATCTGATCTAGCCGTTCATTGATTTCAATAGCATCGCCCTCCAACCTTATTTTAAAAGTGATCATGTTCACATTTTTAGAACCAACTTATTATTTCATCTTCCATTCTACGGCTGAGATTATAAAAATTTATTTTAAAAATTGCATGATATTTTTGTGAAAACCAATATCATTGTGAGAATATCATTAGATTTTTAAAATCATGGAGTGTTCTAATTTTTTGCATTTTTATTGTGAAATTATCTTTATTTTAAGAAAGTAAATATATAAAAGTTCAATTAATTCATTTAACTCATATTTTAAACTTTTAGAATTGTCAACCAAAAATTTCTTAATGATCTTGCAAGAAAAATGTCTAAGTCTGAAACTCTTTAAGAAAACTCCCATTAAGAAATTGTCAACGATGAGATTTAATTGCCATGTGTTTTATAAAAGAAAATGTCAACCTATATTAAAGTCCATGTCCCTGGACATTGTACTCCCTCTGGACACTCCAATCCATGCATCCACACATATCTCTTGTTTGGCATATGGTGGGATTTTAGCTGGTTAGGTTATTAGACAATTATAGATGGAAATAAATTGTAGCATTGGTGGATAAAATGAATATACAGTGTCATTGAGATTTTGGGTAGTTGTTCATTGCTTTTTATGATGTGGCCCACCTAATTATTCACCTAATTATTGGCCATACCTATGCCATGGTATTCCCCATGCTATTTAATGTTTTTTAGCTGATGGAGGTATGTATGATTTTCAATGGGAAACCAAATCACAAGTGACATGTGATTATAATTCCTATTTTACATTGTAATTTATATGTGATTTTCTGGTAAGACCATATTTAAAGATCAGGTTAGTGTCAGAATAAATGGGCTGTACATGGTATTGGTTCTCCACAGTAGTGAATTGAACGGTTTGGATAATCAAAATGAGTTTCAAGTGAAGCCATCGAAAGTATAGTGTACATAGTCGTTAAAATCCATTTTGCTAAGTGGGTTTCTTCTAAGTTCGAGATGCTTGATGGTAATGACAAAAAGGAAGAATCCGATGATGGGTAGGATTTCTTCACCGCCAATTCAATTGTATAAAGATAGCTATGATCCCCTCTCCTATCACTCCAATCAGTCATATGAACCTTCAATGTGTGAAGGGTGAGAAACAACCGTCACATTCATCCTCCCCACTAATCTCTGCATTTACGGTTATTAGTCTTCTCCAAGACTTTTGTAATGGCCAAATCAAGTACATGATTAGAAGTTGAAATCCCCCGTGCTTGATACATGAGATTGACTGTGTGCTGCACATCTTAGGGCCTATTTGGTTGCAGAACCCAAATTGATCTAGAGAAAATCTAGATTCCACTGTTGGAATCCAAAATTGCCCAAAATTGCATAAACTAGAGTCGAACCCAAGTTTCATCCGTAACTTGTTGCTTGGTTGAAAACGGTGCAATCCAGATTCTATTCCAACCGTTGCTTGTAGCATGGCCCATTTAGACTTAAGATCTGCCTGAGAATCTTACCCCTAGTCTATTATAGTCCCGCAAGACAGATGGCCAGGTTAGATGGCAAATAAACATTATAGTGGGCCCTAGCTAGAAAGTTTTTAATGGTGGACGTTCAATCAATACTATTTTCCTGTGGTGTGGCCCACTTGAGATTTAGATCTGCCTCATATTTTGTCAAATGCCCTTAATTGATATTTCAAAATTAATGGACCGTGGAGATATAAAACACATACAACATAGATATACAATGCATACATGGAGGTGGTGACGCTTGCTTACCCCTCTTTTCACTTCCGCTTCTTTTCACTTCTGCGGTGTGGGACCATTTCCACTAATCTTAGTTCCACTCAATTTAGGTTTCTAGATAGAATCCTATTTGATTGGAACTTGACACCAAACACACCAGTTAAAATCGAATTCTACTAAAATCTAAATTTTAAGCTGGAAGATACCAACAAACGGAGCCACATTAGTTTTCTTACAACTGGTCCACTCATCATGTGGATTATGCATGCATGCATGAATGAATGGTTGGTTTTTCAAAACCCACGTGTGACATTGTCTTTGAGTGGATCGTTGGGAGTGACCACATGCAATGATCATATGGCCCACCCCAGTTGGGCACGTGCCTGGCGTGAATAACGGTGTGTACAAGAGGTTGCATGGTGACGTGGACAATCTGTAGTTAACAAACGCGTGCTTTTATTATTTTTCAACGTGGTTAAAATACGTAGCTTCGTTCTGACGCAGATCGCATCCATCATAGGTCCAGGTGCAATTTATATTAAAAAGCTACTTGTGCGGGCATTCACGCGAGAATCCGCTTAAGACTCCTCGCAGAAAATGACGATTTTGCACGTTTTAATGTGGGAGCGGATTAGGTGTTATCTGGGTAAGACCTTAGTGTTACCCTTACTTTGGGGTCCACCTTGATGATGTGATGTATATCCAGGCCGTCCAACCGTTTTTCCTTCCCATTTTAGGATGTGGTTCAAAAAATTAAGCAAATCCAAGTCATAGATGGACTTTACTTTTTGAAATAGAGGTGATTGAGCACCCACCATTAAAGCTTCCTAGGGCGAACTGTAATGTTTAATTTTCATCCAATCTGTTGATAAGGTTACTAAGATCTGGATGAAGTGAAAATAAAAAGATCAAGTTGATCGAGAGCTTTTATGGCTCACAAAGAGTTTTTAATATTCATTCTGCACTGTTTCCAGTGGTGTGGTCCACCTGAGATTTGGATCTGCTTAAGTTTTATAATCACGTTCTAAATAAGTTAAAAAAAACGGATGCACGGTGTGAATATTGAACAAATTAATCCATGTAGTCCCTACACGGTTAGAGTAACACCCACTAAGGTGTTACCGGGTAACACCCAATCTGCCCCCTTTTAATATGGGTCTCCTCGGGGGCAGCGAATTAGGTGAGTTCGGGGTAACAGCTTAGTGGGGATCCCTGACGGTGGGGCCTAACTTGATGCATTTCTTTTATATCCACTCCGTCCATCGGTTTTCTCAGCTCATTTTAGGGCATGTTCCCAAAAATGAAGCACACCCAAATCACAAGTTGACCACACGATAAAAATAAGTGATCATTGAATGCCTACCATTAAAAAAAAAAAAATTTAGGGCCCTCTGCAATGTTTATTTGCCATCCAAGCAGCAAGCTGATAAAATCATCGAAACCTGAATGAAAGGAAAACACAAATATTGGCTTGATCCAGAACTTTTGTAGCTGGGCTACAAGAAGTTTTTAAGTGGTCAATGACCACCGTTTCCTTTGATGTGGTCCACTTGAGATTTAAATCTGACCATGCCCTAAAATGAGCTGGAAAAGGGACGAAGTGGATATACGATACATACATCGAGGTGGGCCCCATGGTGAGGGACTCACCTACTAAGCTGTCAACCCCACCTAATCCACGCCCTCCCACCACACACGAGGACGCTTGTTCATTGGCTTGGATTGACGCAATCCGCATGGCTAAGCCGTCCCACGTGCTACAATGACTCACAGGGGAAATCTTTCATCGTTCCATCAGTTGGGTATGACTAGTTGTATAGATGTTTTCTTCCACCATTTATCACTGTTCTACAATGTTGGAAACAAATCAATGGTCGAGGATACTTCAGCCTAGTTTTTTAGCCGTACAATTTTTTTTTTTTTTTTTTTTTATAAAGATTGTGACCTATCTACCGGATTATTGTGCCAGAGCATGGATTTAGTGGTATGCATCAGATGAATGGATTAGATCTTATGTCAAAATGCTGTGCTGGCACACATGTGGCGTGGACATGAGCTGCCTTGTGTACAGCTCAGCAAACCTTATAATAATCATTAGAAGAAATTGCATGCTATGCACATGGTTGCATAGTAATAACAAATGTCGGAGATAAGGTACACCGAAAACGTGTCAAAAATGGAAAGACCTGAGAAGGATGGATGACGGAGTGGAACTATATGATACACGAGTCAAAGGTCCGACGGTCAAGTTGTATATGTGGGGCCCATGGTTTTTATATCCAGACCATTGGCCTTGTAGGACCTACGATGGTGGGACTACTTCCCGAAGATCTCCTCCCAGGGTGCTCTGAACATTCCATTTTTCATCCCACAATTAGACGGTTAAGAAGAGAAACATAATAATAAAAAAAAAAAAATGGCTCGGATCTTCTGATCTGTGAACGACTGCGGTGAGGCCCAACAGACCAATGGTCTGGATTGCTCACCACTTGTAAAAGCTGAAAGCTCGAGTACACTGTCTACATCCTCCGGTGGTGGGTCATATCATTCCACGTGGGCCGGCAGATACTGGAGACTTTCAAGACCACTGACTCTCCATCCAACCAGAAAGCGCGTCACGTGCACCGACGTGGACCGTATGGGGTTGCTATCATCCCGTTGCAGTGCGTGTGTGCTGGAAGGGAGCGGATTAGGTGAGACCCGGGAACTACCCGAGACGGTGCGGCCCTTACCGTGGGGCCCACTTTGACGTATGGATTCTGTATCCATGCCGTCCATCCATTTTCCAGATCATTTTAGGATATTATCTCTAAAACGAGGCAGATCCAATTATTAGGTGGAACATAGCCATAGGAAACAGTGGTGATTGACCATTAATGGGCCATAAAAGTTATGGATGAGGCTGATATGTGTTTTTTCCTCTCATCCAGGCTTATATGACCTTATCAACGGACAGGATGGCAATTAGACACTAAAGAAACGTTAAAGTACTCCTTAAGAAGTTGTTAATGGTAGAGCATTCAATTACCACTGTTTTCCATGGTACGGTCCATCTGATAATTGAATATGCTTCGTTTCTGGGAGAATTATCTAAAATGATCTGGAAAAACGGATGGACGGAGTGGATACAGAATACATACATCAAAGTGGGCCCCACGGTAATGGACGCACTGTCTTGGGTGTGTCCGGGGTCTCACCTAGGGGATGCACGTCCTGACACTGGCGCCCACACGAGGCGAAATCGCACGCGTGTGAGAAATCCGAACCGACCGTCGGGCTGATCCATCTGTGTCCAAGCATTAAAAATCAGACAATCTGATCATCATCAGATGGACCAAATGTGTGTAAAGAAATGGATGGTTGAGAAAGATTACTTGACACACGTCAGCATTGGACAGGCATCCACTTGATGGGCCGGCGTGATGAGCGGGTTGGATTTCTTACACGTGTGCCACGTTTTCCACGAGCAATTCTTTTTGAAAAAAGAAAAGTGCGCCACGTGCACATAGCATTAGGAGCTATAGGAGTCTGCAGATGGTAAGCTGGGCCCCAGATTTGAGTGAAAAGACCCGCACCTAACTGACTGCGCCACTGCTGCATCTTTACATCGGACCCGATAAAAATAGGTGGGCCTCACCTGTCAGCCAATGAGCGCCCACCGACTACCCTATTAGGGGCACATGCCCTATCCATGCGACCATGCACAGTGACTTAGGTGAGAACTGTCAACCGGTCAAAGCTCTAATGGAGGAATGCAAAGAAACTGAAATATTTGAACCACGTGAGGCCACGTAGTATGTCTACATGTGTGTATAGCTGTACACGGTTTGAGTCAAATCGAGCATTACCTTCGGTGCTCGATTCCAACTTACATACCCTGCTGGATCAGTACGTTGAGTGAGTTCGAGCCGATTACGAGTTTTTGAGTAGAGCCCGAGTTGACTCTTTCAAGCTGAGTTTATGTTTGTGTTTTTAAGCGCATATATATATATATATATATATATATATATATATATATATATATATTCTATGCGGTCAACCTCATGGGAAGTTCCCATGAGGTCGAGCTGTGTGGACCCCACTATGATGTGTGATGGGTATCCACTCCATCAGTCAGATGCACCATTCCATAGTGGGCTAAGGGACTAAAACTCAGGCCAATCTATGACTTCAGTGGGCCACACCATAGACATCAGCTAAGAGTGAATATCCACCCATTGAAACTTTTATGACTGTTTATAGGATGAAATGAGATGTGGTTAAGAAATCCAGACCATCCATTATGTGTGTCCCACTTAAAAAAGAGGTCACACCAAGTTTCAAACGTATCAAAAACTCAGGTGGGCCCCAAAAAGTGATTTTAGATGCTGTAGGCATGATTTTACAATGTTTCAGTTGGTATGGCCCACCTGAGCTCCGGATACAGCTGATTTTTTGGATATACCAAAACCAATAAGGGACCCACCAAATGCATGGTGTGGATGTCTGATATACATCACAGTGGGGCCCACACAGCTCGACCTCATGGGAACTTCCCATGAGGTCGACCGCATAGTACCTTTTCCCATATATATATATATATATATATATATATATATATATATATATATGAGGCACTCTTAAGTCCAACCGGTTGGACCACAGTTTGCAGTCCACCCAGTGGATTACTCCCCATCTGTTAAGCTCTTGTAACATCCAATCCTCCTAATAGGTTGGCCCCACCATGAGGAACAATTCCTACAAAAATCAACTTCATCCACTAACCCAGTGTACCACACTAAAATTTTGCTATTAATCAATGGCTATATACTATTTTCTATATTGTAGCTGACATAATGATTGGATAAGGCTGATTTTTGCATTAGAAGATCATCATGGTGGGGCCAACCTACTAGGAGGATTAGATGTCACAAGCACTTAAGAGGTTTAGAGAAATCAACTGGGTGGACTGCAAAATGTGGTCCAACCGGTTGGACTTAAGAGTGACTCTATATATATATATATATATATATATATATATATATATATATATATATATATATATATATATAGAGAGAGAGAGAGAGAGAGAGAGAGAGGGGTGATCGGCACTAGATAAGGCCCGGCTGGTCACCCGCATTTTCATGAAAATTTGGAGGGGGGAAGGGGATTACTCGGGCGATCGACGACGAGCAAGCAGCCACGCAGGCAACTTCTCAACCTGGGGTGGCCGATGACGAGCGAGTGTCGTGCAGGCAAAGTGAGGCTAGCCGGCGACGAACGGGCTGGGTGAGGGTGGCCGGCGACGAGCGGGTGTCGTGCAGGCAGAGTTAGGGTGGTCGGTGACAAGCGGACAGGGTGAGGGTGGCTGTCGACAAGCTGAGGGTGGTCAGCGACGAGCGGGCTGGGTGAGGGGTGAGACCGTGAGGGACTGAGGGAGTGAGGGTTGTCGGCTGGCCCGGTGGCTTAGGGTTAGGGTTTGAAAAGGAGGGCGCTCGGGCTGTAGAAAAGTAAAAAGTTAAAATGATTAGGTTTTAAAAAAAAAATCTTATATATATATTACGCCTCCGAGCCCAGTCGAGTTGAGTTTGAGCTAACAAATGAGTCAAGCCGAATCGAGCATGGCTCTGCTCGAAGCTCGCTCGAACATATTCGAGCATCAGAATTTTGGCTCGGCTCGGCTAGGCTCCAACTCACTTCCGATCCAAGTCAAGTCCAGCAGTTTTCGAAGGAGTCGAGTGAGTTTTTCGAGCTTGCTTGACTCGTGTACAGCCCTACATGTGTGGCACACCTAATGATCATTTTCTCCCTTATCTTAGATGCTTAGGACTGTTTGGTATGCTGGATTAAATGGTATGGAATTGCATTTTGATGTAATTGACACCATTATTGCACAATGACTGCATGTTTGGCAATACTCATACTATCTTGATTGTCTCATCCCACGCTGGGATCAAATTCTGCCTTTTGAAAAAAAAAAAAAAACATGGTATTAAATGAAGCCTGCTTTTGGTGAACTATGAAATTACAATCAACGACCTGTATTTCATAATTGATGCTTGGTCATCCGTGCATATATGTAACCCAAATGTTTTGGGTAAAGGGTGCATATGGAAAGATGGCATGGATAAAACACATATCAATGTGGGGCCATAGATGTAGTGGATTTCAAAATTCACCATAAATCCTATGGTATTTACTATTGGCACTGGATGATATTATATTAAGTTTGATCCAATCCTTTTCATAAATGTAATTCCATACCACCTAATCCCACTTAGTATATACCATGCACCAAACAGGCCTTATAACATAATTAACGATGAGGATTTCATGATAAACCCTTGGTTCATATGTGCTCGAGCCATCTCATCATCTCGACACCTAGGGGCTGTTTGATTTTTTCAAATACAGTGTACATATGAAGATTGCCCATTTTATTTCTCACCTTTGTTTAAGGAAGAAAATGCTGCCTTGAAAACTGTATCTTTCCTCTTCTAAAATGGTAAACTCCACATGTTTTGACCATGGTAATATATATGTCATATTCATACCATCCATATGTTCTACCACCTATTTCAGGACATGAGTCCAAAAAGGCGGCTGATCCAAAACTCAAGTGGACCATGGCACATAAAACAATGGTCCTAACAAGCATCAACCATTGAAAGCTAAAACCTTTCTAATGCTTACATAGATGTTTACTTATCATCCAAACTCTCCATAAGGCCATACTGACATAAGATAAAGTTAAAACACATATATGAGCTTGATCCAAAACTTCTATGGCACCCAAGCAGTTATCAATGGTAAGTGTGGTTCACTTGAGCTTTAGATCTACCTCGATTTTGGGCTCACGCCCTAAAATGAGCTAGCAGAATGGATGGACAACATGGATATGATATGTGTATATTACGGTGGGCCTCACAATTTTTTCCTTCAAAATATTTTCCCGCCTTTATTTGGCACCCAAGGCACCTTGGTTGTCAACATCATCACTTTGTCGTTTTGTGCTTGCTGCCGTAATTACATGGTAAGTAATAATGACTTAATTGGCACTCAAAAAATTATACACGTGGTTCATATTAACTTATATCAAACCAACTAGCTGCTGTGTCCCACTTGGTGTGCATCCCACTATCACCAAGTCACAATCCGAAGAACAGGTTAGTCAAACAATTCCAACTTCTGATTAGTGGACACTTGTTTGAAGAAATAGGATCATTCGATTTTATTATTTTTTCTTTTTTCTTTTCATTTTTAATGGTCCAATGTGTATCCAACATTCTGAGGGTAAGATGATCAAATAATCTTATTTTTTGTCCATGAAACATCTACTATGGGTAATGTAAACACTACTGTAATTTCTAAGTGGCTGCGTATCATCCATCACACTCGGCCAGAGTATCAAAGTTGTTCTCCCAGAGGAATTGACCTAATTTGGACGTGCATGCATCTCATGTATACTCGTCAACCCTCGTGCACGTGGCATGCATGAGAGTGCGTACTGTTCAAAGCTCGTGCATAGACGCATTAGCCACGTTGACAGATACACGCACTTGCAAAGCACGATGCTGAGATGGACAATCATGTGGCTGCTGAGAAGAACGATCCAAGCCTAACTCAGGAAAATCCGAACGCATCTTCGGTGGTCCCTGAGAACCACCGAGCTCATTGCTTCGGGACTGTGGGGCCTACTGTGATGTATGTGTTTCATATCTACGCCGTCCATTCATTTTTCCATCTCGTTTTAGAGCTTGACCAAAAATGAAGCATATCCAACTATCAGGTGGGCCACACCACAGGAAACAATGGGGATAATAACATCCACAGTTGAACCTTCCTAGGGTCCTACGTGATGTTTATTTGCCATCCAACCTGTTGATAAGGTCACACAGACCTGGATGGATGAAGAGAAATCAGAAATATTTGTTTGATCCAAAACTTTTATGGCCCCAAGAAGTTTTTAATGGTAGGCGTTCAATCATCACTGTTTCCCGTGTGGTCCACCTGAGATTTTTATCTACTTAACTTTTGGGATCATACCTTCAAATAAGCTCACAAAATGGGTGTACGGAGTTGATATAAATCATATACATCACAGTGAGCCCCACAGTCCCAGAAGCACCGAGCCCGGTGATTCCCCAGGACCACCAAAGCTGCGTCCTCACTTTCATTCCAAATGCAGGAAGTCAATTGGAGCCGGCGGATGTCTTTATCTGGGCATAATTTTGGTGGGTCAAGTTGGGTTAGGTGAAAATGAGTCTCACGCAGGACTTGTACTAACCGGGACTTCCATTTCGGTCCAAGACTCATTAAAATAGTGCAGAATAATTTTTATGGGTTTGACAGAGGATCCAGGCTCAATCCATTTATGTCACAGAGCCTGTTTGGTTTACCTTTTGTTCATTTCTTGTTGCAAGCCTGACTGATGTAGAGCATGCTGTAGATGCATTATTAGCATAGCTAGACCAAAAGAAGCCCGAATGAAAGCAGCAGTCCCTCTGAATTGGGCCCACTCCTTCTTAGAGCATGAAGTAACTAGTCCCAGGTGTGTTCAGTTTGAAGAAATTCATTCTAGATATGAAGAAATTATCATTCAAAGTTTTGACAATGAAAAAGCCGTAACTTTTTATCTAGGCATCATCACAAAACGCACGACCTATCAATCTTTATGTAACGATGTATCCGGTTTTCATAAGAAAACACATGGCTTAAGGGTTAAAATCAAGATTTTAGAAAAAAAAAATTACTATTTTTCATAATTTTCGTTATCATCGTATTTTCCTATTATTAAAGTTTTAGCATTTTCTCCATTTTAGAAGTAGCTTGTAATGATGCCAAGAATGTGTTGGGTAAACCGACAGTGAAAGCAGGCCAATCACCACAACAGAAAATAGAATTAAACGAGCAACACAATGCAATCACACCCACACACAATCAACTACACAGAGACAATTTGATTTTACGTGGAAAAATCCCTCTACGGGTAAAAAACAATGGCACAAATCCACTATGATTAATAGAAGATTATAAAGATGAATAACCCATAAGCAAGGAAACTCAAGAGAAAACTTTAAGCTCTCTCTCTCTCTCTCTCTCTCTCTCTCTCTCTCTCTCTCACAAAACACCCTCGCCTCACCCTAATACAATTAGGAAACCTTGGACACCTTAGGATACACCCTAATCCCAGATTATATATATATATATATATATATATATATATATATATATATATATATATATATATATATATATATCAAACAACCCAAAATTAGAAACATGTCACGCAAATTTAAGTAACCATGCAAAACACCGCCATACCGTCGACCAATCGAATATAGCACAAAATTTGTCTAGAGAGGAAACCTCCAAATTCATCATGTTCAACCTTAACAGCCGACTGGTCGGAGCACACCACCGACCGGTTGTTAGATCGATCTGAAACAATCGAAAACTGTCCAGAGACCTTGTTGTGCTTCTTGGGCCACAATCAGACCGATCGGCCGATCGGTCTGAGCACCCAGATTCAACATAGTTTTAAGGCTCCTTCAAGAATCTCCACCAAGGCTTCAAACATCGAATCCAACTTTCCTTGCTTTCTTCATCATCTCAACTTCAACATAGATCCACCACTTCTCATGCCTCCATCAACTCTATCCTTTCACTTTCACGCCCCTTGCCATTCTTCTCATGTAGCCCTTGAGCACGTGCCACATACGAGCAACCTTGATTCCACTGTCGATCCCGCAGCTTCACTGTGAAACGTGCTTTCGATCAACTTGTAAAGATGGCCACACCTCCGTGCTTTCATCCACGTACATGAGTGCCCCTTTCATCACTTTACAATATCGATCGCCGCCGATGAACCTGCACCATTTCACCTCAAGTGCACTAAGAGAGATCACATTCTTCTTCATCTTTGGGACATGCTTCACATATTATAGGACTCGTTCGATCACATCAAACATCTTGATGCACACTATACCAAAACCCACCACCTTGCGAGTGTAGCCATCTCCCACAAACACCGATCTAACATCATACTCCATGTATGTCCTGGATGAACTTCGGTCAAGACAAACGTGACATGATGCACCTGACTCTAGGATCCACTCTCTACCAAGACACCCATTGCCGGATACAATTAGTACTTCATAAAGATCACCACCGTCCTCTACGGAATTAGCTCCCTCTTCATAAAAATTTTCAAAATTCTCTTGCTTTAATTTGATATTCTGACAATCCCCTTCATGTGGCCTTCCTGACCACAATTCAAGAACTACACATTGGCATTCCCTTTACCCTTGGTTTTAGATCCCGATTTAGAATATCCCCTACCATACTCAAACTTTATTTCCCTCATAATCAGTGTATCTGAGGAAGAACGAGAACTCATGTCACCACTTTTCTTTCTCATCACCCTCGACTGGAGGGCTGAGATAACGGTCTTAATGTTGATGGTCTCCCTCCTTGCACACAAAGATTCCCTGAATGACTTGTATAATTCTGGCTGAAGCATGCCAGATATAGGAGATTCTCTAGAGATTTCTTGGAATAGACCTTGTCTAACTTCGCCATCGTATCAGTCGCAGTTTTCTCCTTCATGAAATTATACAGGACATCATTCGTTAAGCACAACTGGATTGAGGTTTTGACCTTCTTATCAAGCTTCGTTCACTCATCATCTTTCATAGCCTTATGTCGCTTCCCAAGAGCTTCTTCAAGCCCTTGTTGAACTAAGAGGGCTTCAATCTTTACCTTTTATAGTTCATAGTTGTTTTTACCAAAGAACTTCTCTATGTCGAACCTCGTGCTCGATGCCATACTCTTGTCATCATATCTGAATTCTGCAACCTCTCAACGTTAGCTTTAATATCACTTGTTAGGTAAACCGACAACGAAAGAATGCTAATCACCACAGCAGAAAATATAATCAAATGAACAACACAATGCAATCACACCCACACGTAATCAACCACACAGAGACAATCCAATTTTACATAGAAAGATCTCTCAACGGGTAAAAAATTACGGCACAAAGTGATCCACTATGATTAACAAAAGATTACAAAGATGAGCAGCCCACAAGCAAGGAAACCCAAGAGAAAACCCAAGCTCTCTCTCTCTCTCTCTCTCTCTCTCTCTCTCAAAACACTCTCCCCTCAACCTCATACAATTAGGAAACTTTGGACACCTTAGGATACACCTTAATCCGAAATTCATGCCATATATTTAGCAATCAACCAAAAATTAGAAACATGTTACACAGATTTGCATAACCATGTAAAACACTGCCTTTCCGTCAACCGGTCGGAGCCCTACCACCAACTGGTCAGACTGGGCAGAAAACAGTTCAAAGACGAAACTACTAACTTCGACCTGTCCCGCCTTAATAGCCGACCGGTCTGAAACACCCGGATTCAGCATAGTTTAAAGGCTCCTCCAATAGAATGTTTCTTAAGATCTTATAGATGTTTTATTTTTTACGAAATTACCATTTTAGGAAATTTTATTATTCCGGGTAATTTTTAATCAAATTAGGGTTTTTGAGTCATTCATATAAGTGATGTAATCGAGTGGACTCAAGAACTTGCCTTGTCTATTAAAGGTCTTGATTACTCAAGGAAGATGGTAGGGCTCTTAATGGAGCGAGGTTAAATCTGAGATCCGATTCCCTCTAAATCCGTATAATGCAGAGTTGAATCTTAAAATAGGTCTGATTAACTAAATGGACCATATTCGGGTTCATAAAAATAAATATGAGTCATATTCGGGTCTGATCCTAGATCTAGTAGTGACATCCGATAAAATTCGCATGCTTCAAGCCTTCAAACAAACTCTTTTGAGAAAAGTGGTCCTAAGGCTCACACATGGGGTCCATCATGATGTATATGTTACATCCATACTGTCTGTCCATCCTGATAGATCATTTAAGGCCATAAGCCCAAATCTAGAGAAGATTCAGATCTTAAGTGGACCATGCAAGAGGAAATAGTGAAGTTGTGTGTTCACCATTAAAACCATTCCAGTCCCACTATGATGTATATATGCCACCAAAAGCTATGCACTATAGGGCTCTTTGGGCCCTTCATGGGCTGACCGAGCTAATGAATGGAGAGGATCATCCATACCTATACCCCACTTGGCTAAAGATTATAAAAAAAAAAAAAAAAAAAAAAAAGAGGCTTAACTTCAGATGCTGGAACAGAGGCATGAGCAGAGGTGGACACCCTTTTTAGGCGTGAATGAGGGTCCCATAAAAAATGAGACATAACCCAATCTCAGGTCGACCATACCACACACCCAAGTCCATAGCTCAAGTGGCAAACTAAGTAAAGATAGCCTCGTTTCAACACTGAGGTCATGGCATCGATTCCCATAGTGGGGCTGGCTAACATTGTGATGTGACCATTAAGGGTGGGTGAAAAAAAAAAGGTCGACCATACCACAGTAAACACTGGGATTTACACCATTTTGTTTTTATATTAAATATATTATATTATATATTTTTTGGATTTGTGATATGGTGGATTTGGACCTAGGGTGCGTTTGGTAAAACTTAATTCCACGGCTTATCACTGAAAAATGATATTTTCAGTGATTTTAGTAATTTAGACCGTTTGGTAACTAAAAAAATTTAAGTGCTTAATTGGAAAAATCACTTAAATTAAGTGGATTATTTTAAGTCATGCCAACTTGACTTAAAGCTTATAGCTGAATGCGGTAGGTGGTTTCTCTTTAAATTTTTAGATAAAAAAATGACAAAAGTATCCCTATTAACATTTAAAAATGGCAAGATTACCCTTCTTTGTTTACTTTCCCATCCATGAAACCATCCCACACAAGTACTTCAAGTCACCAAATTCTATAAGCCCCGACATAATGTATGTATTATATCTACATAGTTTATTCATTTGGAGAGATGATTTTAAGTCATTAGCCCAAAACTGAGACAGGTCCAAACCTCAGGTGGACCACACCACTGAAAGCAATGAGGACAATGATGCCCACCATTGAAACCTTACTAGGGCCCACCATGATGTTTATTTACCATCAACCCTGTTCATAAGAACACAAAGACCTAGATTAAGGGAAAACACAAATATTAGTTTGATCTGAAACTTTTGTGGCCGTGATAAGTTTTCAATGGTAGTTTTCAGATAAATTACCAAATAGATTTTTCACTTCTTATAAGTACTTAAATTCAACACTTTAAGTTTTCAGTACTTAAATTAATTTTCAAGCTTAATTTATCAGTTTACCAAACAGCACCCTAGATCCGACCCAAATCTAATGGTTATATGAATTTTTGGATCAAAAATGGATTTGGCTTTATATAACTGGATCGAATATGGATATCACCTTTTGGATCTAAGTCGGATCCGAATCCGGCTACAGATTTTCGGAGTAGGAGTCGGATCTAGTTGGATCCGATCTAGACCCAACCCATTGAGAGCCCTAAAAGATGGTGATCTTCTTCATTGTTATTTCACACTTTCATACATCACTAACCACCAAAAGTGGTTGTAGTTGGATGCATCCATGAAACTCAGTTAAGCGTTATTTTATACAATTGTTGAGCGCTAGGCTTTTTATATAGCAGTTGGGTGTCAAAAGGCCAATCCATGTAGTGGAAAAGGTTTGTGACTTGTGTATATTCTAATAGCGTATGCGATGATGCCTATTAATAGTATCCTAATGAGAAAGATGAATGTGGATGCCCTGATGGACAAAATACAACTTGAAGTTGGTATAGTCCACAAAGATTATGATAATGCTAAGATTAGTGTAACAGTAGTGGAAATACTGATTGTTGGTCATCATCTCAATACGAACCATGTCAAGGAAGATATAAATATTATAATATTTTTTTCTTAGAGAAAGATGTCATCATGGTGCCATTGGAAGAATGGGAGAGGATTGATCTCCATCTCCTGTAGCATGGGAGGACATGAGGCCACATGCCTTGTGCGATGGGAAGCTACGACCATCATCATTATTGGCTTACTGGAGCATAACACTATTGTTGGAGATGTGGCACTAGTTGTTAGAGCATAGCACGAGTAGTCTGAGCTATTGTAAGAGGATTCAAGACCCATACCCCAAAAGGGTGTAGTAGCAAAAGTGCTACTTGAGAGAGAATGGCTAGTAGAGAGGGTAAGGTTACATTGCGCTTTGTATTGTAAAAGAAAAGGCATGTGCGTAGTTCAAGGGCCAATGTACTATGTGGTGTTATACTTTGAAGGACCAGAAAGGATATTGTAATTGGAAGGGAGCTAGAAGGCTCTAGTCTAGGGCTTGTAGAGAGCTAGGCATAATTTGCTACAATGTCAGGCACTACTGTTTGGAGATCAAGCTAAGAAAAGAATTTTTCCACAGGATGTCTTACGTAAAATTCATAAGTCTCAAAGCTTCTTTCTCAAATGAGACCCCAGTGGGTATCATAAACCTTGGAGGATCTTATAACCAATATTTATTAGAGTCGTAACCTAAAAAAAACCAATGTGAATTTCATCATTGGATAGTATATATATAGTGATATTAAGGATCTTAATTGTATATCATGATAACCATGGGTCCTAGATAGACATGTGATTATGGGCACTTACGATAGTTAATTGAGTTCATGTCTCTAGACTGAGAGACCTATCATGCCAGACCATGATCTACTTGAGGATGTACGGAGTCTAATTAATCCTTAGACCTAAACACATGTAAGAAATTTAAGATCATGATTACATATGCTTTAAGCTCACTTTATGAGGTTAGCATGTGGCAAATAAAAGCAGGTGTAGCTGGGCGCATCCACAAATTAGGTCAGCAAGGGATCCACTAGGTTTTAAGAACTTATGATTTAGATCTTGAAGATCAGATGTTTAGCAAGATATTGTTTTTCGATTAATCCAATAAATGAAAGATTTTACAAATGTTTTTAACTGTTAAACTTTTGTTGTAATTGTTAAAATGGTTTTGATCACACCATATGATGGTTATTAGTTGATTTGCATGGGCATTGGGTATATGATGGATGGTCATAACAATGGAGGAACAGATATAGATGCATAGGCTAAAGTAAAATCATAGGATTCCAATGTAATAGGGCATATGGAAGACTGTAGGGTAATAGAGTACCAAAAAAACTTCAAAAACCCTAATTGCTCATTATATGTAAATCTCATCCCAGAGGAAAAGGAGCCTAACAAAAGAGAAAGCCTCGATGTCCCCACCTCTTAGGCATCACCTATAGAGACTGTAGAGAGATTCTCATCTCTCTATCCTCCTTCACGTCGCACGCTTCACACATGTAAGGTTCATTGCATTGATGGCTCTTACGTTTTCATGGCCCTAAGCTCCCATCCTCTCCTTCATTTAGGATAGATCAAGGAGAAACCTTTTAATCGAAGGAACGACATTGAAAAAATGATGGTTCATTAGTGATATTGATCAAGTAAATCATAGACATTAGAATTAGTTTTTTTTTTTTTAGAAGATTAAGAATATGTGAATGGAGATCCATAAGGCTATAAAGTTTAAAACTATTAGTTTTTATTGCATTTCGAAATTCCAACAATTTTTTAATCAAAAATGTTGTTGTAACTACTCAAGATCCATTAATGTTTGTCTCCTCATTGCGGCTTAAATGTAATACATCAACTTGTGATGTAATTTACCCCAGTCATGACTATGATGATCATAAGCTGATATGATGAAGATGAGAATTTTGACCAAAATCAATGTAGGATACCTAATTATGAGATTCTTGCAAGTGTCTTAGCAATTGAATGTCTTAAAACCATAACAGTGGATCTACACTCCAATAGGCTCATATAGTCACTCCTTAAAAAATGTGCGGTCCATAAGTAGCTCAGCATATGACCGAATGAAATTTTTTTCAACCAATTGGTAGGATCCAAAGATGCACTCACGGAGATTAGAAAAACAATAATCAAGTCGTTATTATAAAAATCCTTATTACAATTATTTATAGAGAATATTTCTGGAATCCTAAGCTAACTTAAGCCCTCTACACACCCTAATTAAGCTATAAACAAAACTAACAGTTAATATTGATTTAACAAAAGAAGAACAATGATATATCATCTAGAGCCCATCGATGGGACTATTCTCATGCTATGTTAATCGTCTTATATTTGTTGGATTTTCAGGTCTAAACGTAGTAGAAACTCAGCATACTCTTTATTCAAGGTCACTACTTACTATAATGTGAGATTTCTATGATAATATTGTTGGAACTAGAAAATGAACCGCGGGGAACATTTTCTGAAATGTTGTGTTTTATTGCTCTAGGGTTCTAAGTAATGGAAACATTCGTAGACAATCACAAGCATTCACAAAAGATACACACGAAGAGATATCGCAAGACGAATTTTATTCCAGAGATCCTGAGATCTTGTACATTCCAGGCTGTGATCTGGCACAAGCCCTTAATTACATCGAATGATCGATGACCCTTGATTAGAAGGCAAAAGACTAGTCAGTAGGGACCATGGTCTTAGAGCTTTGTGGTCGTAGAGACCCGCATTTGTTTTGCTAAGCACCGAACCACCTTTGTGTTAGTCAGATGTCTATGTCCCATATTTTGGCCGGAGATCCGGGCTGAGACTGTCAGGGTTTATGACTGAGATGGGCGACTCTGGGCCCGCGCCTATCAACGTAGGGATAGGTGACCTCGAAAAGTCCATTCTACAGTTGTGTGTACCTGCGCGGCCCAACCGGCGAATACCGTTTGGATGGGTAGGGCATCGACCGTTGTGTTGCGACAGTCGGGAGCAATTGGTTTGCAGAGGATCGAAACTCTTTGGCATGGTTTATCGTGGTAACCATGGCCCTGCTTGTCTAGCTTTTGACACAAATCGGATCATGCCTTTACAGTAAAACATAAATGACAGCATATTTACGTAGCTCTGGATGTTAGCAGCTCCTTTCCGGGAAGTCACTTCGTTCATTATATCGAATCGGGTCAAACCTCGAAGACGCTCGGCTCTACTCATTTTAGAGTCTTTGAAACATTCATTTGACTGTTTCATTGCATCCGGAATGCTTGAAATACCGAAGATAGGCTCAAACGGACCTTGAAAATACTTAAAATTGAGCCCGGCGCACCTGGAAACATGTCCTGCAATTGGTTGATTTTTTGAGTGCGTGGGACCTGATTTACGGGTGCGTGAGGCTCCACGAACCTATCAGTTAAGTGTTGATTTCATGATGAATTTAGGGGTGCGTGGGTCTATATACAGGATGCGTGGGGTCAATTTTACAAAATCTTATTCTTGCTGAATATACGGACGCGTGGGACCGAATTAATGGACGCGTGGGACACTTTTGGATGCGTGGGATCCTTTTACGGGTGCATGACCAAATTTATGGGATTCAGACCTACAGTGGTGTATCTGCGATCGAAAAGGGGATTCCGATGGTCGGAAAAGGTGTTCCGACGAGGATTCCAGCGAGGATTTTTGGGTTTCCGGCAGTGGCAGCTCTCTCTCTCTTTCTTGAAAATCCTCTCAAATGAACGGGATGAGGAGGTATTTATAGGTGAAGTCGGCCAATAGCAGAGCGCCACGTGCCACGCACCTGTAAAATGTTCCCAACACACCTGTTTATTGATGTGTGAATGCCCGAAATCATACTCGATTTTTCGGGTGCGTGGGGCTTAATCGTCGGGTGCGTGGGGCTCCACGCACCTGAAATTCGTTGTTTTGACAATCTTTGGATTTTAAAGGTGCGTTGACTCATTTTCAAGGTGCGTGGGGTGTCTACAAGCCTCCGTAAATGAAAGATCAATGTGCTATTTTTTAAGGGTGCATTGGGTGCGTGGGGTGTCCGAATTATCAGGGTGCGTGGACATGTATATGTGGGCTCCACTGATTGGGTTTTGATTTTTGGAAGGTTTGTGGGGCCCGTTTCGTCGCTCAAACACTGGCACTGTTCACCATAAGTAGTAATGAAGTTGCGGGTTCACTTCTGGGTAGTTCCGAACATGATGATTGGTAGGGCCCACTAGAGAACTGGGCTAAGTCAGGAAAATCCTACATATTTCTGTTTTGCGTGCACCGGAAGGCGTTTCTGTGTGATTTCTTCAGAGGTACGTGGCTATTTTTGCCCCTTTTTGGAGGTCCTCACTATTTGGGACCCCAACAGATGCCCCTCCGGTGGGTCGTGACGGACGCATGATCGGCTGGTGTGACGCACCGGACTTCCCGGGTCCCACTATAAATAGACGAGACCGCTTATTCTCGTCATTTCACTGTTCATTGTCAGATCTCACATCAAGCCCCCGCACCCTTTTATTCTCCAACGCACCCAACAATTGTCTCCAACGCATCTTTTTATTCCGTACGCACCCGTTTATTCGAGGTAGGAATAGCTTCGGGGGTGCGTGGGATGCACACGCACCCTGTAATTTGAACTTGGGTTTTTTATGTTCCTTTTGGGGTGCGTGGGGTGGTACACATCCGTAAATTTTGAATTTTATGGAGTTTCCTGAATTTTTTGGGTGCGTGTGGGTTCACGCACCCTTCGTCAAACTTTGGGCGGGTCTTGGTCCTTTACGCACCATGAAACTGGATTCGAGTCGATTTTAAGGATGCATTGGGGCTCACGCACCCAGCTAATGAACTTGGGCGAGAAACATATTTTTATGGGGTGCGTGGGGTCTCACGCACCCTTCGTCGATTTTGTTGAGGGATTGCCCTTCACGCACCCGAAAATTGGGGTTTGGATTGGTTTACTAGGGGTGTGTCGGGTCTTACGCACCTGGAAATATGATCTTGACATGCTTCAAATTTTGGGGTGCGTGGGGACCCCGCGCAACCAGCTTATAGGACTGTAATATTTGTTTTTAAACAATCTTTTGCGAGGCTAGACATTTAAAAGTGTATGAGCCCCTTGACCTCTGCCTCGTGTTCGTGCACACATGATATTTATCTTGAGGAGGCGTAGGGTCTCACAGACTTTCGAGCTTTCTAGATCGCATTAGTTTTAAAGGTAATACCTGTGGTTTACTTAAGTCATGTTTCAAGCGTACCTTAGCATGTCTTCTCGCTTTTCTGACTTCACTCGACTAGCTTCTCCTGCTTTCTCTTTCTCATTTGTCGGACTACCGTATCGGTTCATCAGCCTTGTTTCTTAGCAGACGATGGTCGTAACTCGCGCTTCCCTCCATGCGGCCCGAGATTGCCTGAGGCGGCTGCTAGACGCTCTAGACCATCCCGAGGCTTGGTCATCCCTCGCTGATCAGTGCGACGAGGTGGCCGGAGCCTTGGCCCAACTGGGCGCGGACCCTCGCCATATTCTTCAAGCCATCCAGAATGTCTCGGCGATGGCCTCCATTTCCGACGAGCGTAAGGAGGCCATTTCTAGCTTCATCGACGATTCTTCCCTCTTGGAAGAATTGGCGGTCCTCGAGGCGGCGGAGCCTTCTCTGGCTGCTTCTTTCTTATCCCTGTCGAAGCGACTTAGCTTCCTGAAGGAGGAGAAGAGGGAGAGCAGGCGATTTCTAGCTTGGCTTGTCCCATTGGCGGAGGCCGAGTATCCGAATCGCCGTGCTGGCATCTGGAGGATGGTCAAGGAGGCTCTACGGAAACATGACAACCTGACAATCGACGTCTCCATTATAAGGAACTACGCCAATGCCGAGCACCTGAATTTTGATCTCTTGCAACAGTGCATTTCCATCCTAGTGAACTTGATCTTCAAGGAAGCCCAGGTCCAGGCGAAATTCGATGAGTTGAGGGCTCGGGTTCTCCCGCTGACGTAGGACTGAGATCCTCGCTTTCTGGCTTTGGGGGAGGGGTCCCCGCAATTTTGAGTCATTTTACATTGGCTGTTGATTTTTAATCATTTAAACAATTGACATTAACAATTTAGACATTTGAGATTGTCTTTGAGGCCTATGAATGAATGATAATTGTATCTTTCTCCCCTGCTGCCCTTCCTCGTTCGTATGTTGTGTGATGATGGTGTTGTGGTTGTAGTTGTTGCTTTATTTCTTTTTCTGTGGCTTTGGGTATGCTCTGTCGGTGCTTTGATTGGCGTTCGTGTTTCGTTTATCTACCGTTTTGTATCCTTTGGGTTTTGTGAATGCTTAATCGATTCTATGCGAACATCTCCCCTTCACCTTGTACATGAGCTTTGCATACTGTTTGCAGGTTACCATGGCCAGTGATCCTTCACAGGCCGGTCCTTCGGGTCCACCCCAGACTCCTTCCAAGCGTAAGCGCGCCTGCTGCCAAGCAGGTCGTCAGACCATCGGCTGAAAATCCCCAGTGGTTTCTTCCTCCGGAAACGTTCAACTTTTACGAGCGCATCCTTACATTATCGAAGGACATACAGAAGAAGATCCTTTGTGATAGGATCGTGCCGCCCCCTCCAGACAGGGGCACGCAGGAGCAATGGGATGCCTGGTATGCTCCTCTCCTGGAGTTTTCGAAGTGACGGGACAACTAGTTCCGAAGAGGGCGAGGCGAGTCCGTCGATCCCTGCCCAGGCCACCAGGAGCGGTCGCCCGAAGAGGGCTGGCAAAGGCGCCAAGCAAGTGTACTTGGAGAACCAGGCCAAGTCTAAATCGGACAAAATGAAGGTGGCTTGGTCTAGCGCCAAGTTTATCACTGCACCGCTCGTCGTGAGAAACCCCTACACTCGGGAGTACATTCGTTACTCGAAGAGTTATCAGCGGCAGCGGTCCCTCCCGAGCATCGAACCGTCCGATATCTGTAGGAACAACTCCTTCTACAACGTCGACGCTTGGACATCAGGCCCTGCACCGTTCCTCAGTTGTTCTCTTTCCAAGAACGGGAAGCAGCAGTCAGTCCTGGGCGTGAAGGACATGATCTTCCTGGGGCCGAACCACAACCCCCATCAGCCCTTTCCCAGGCATTACTTCGAGACCCTCCGCCAGCGGTTTCACCATATGAGGGATGCCGAAGTCTGGTTGTCCGGGGCATTTCGAACTCGCGGCCATCTGGTCCTTCATCCGGGCTACGAGCCGTGGGCAAACCGAATCTTAGAGCAGCACAGGGCGACCTTACGGGCGGTGGGCTTGTACAAGGCGATCAAAGCGACATTAAGTTACTTTTGCCGAGAGCCCTAGGTATACAAGGGCTTCCTTAACCACTGGTGCTCCATTACCAATTCCTTCTACATGCCGTGCGACGAGATGAGCATCTCGCTTTGGGATCTCAACAGGATCGCAGGCCTCCCAATTCGAGGGAGAATCTACGACGAATGGGTCCCAAGCGATGATGAACTGTCGCGAAAGAAGAAAGGCATCAATGAAGGCTTCTTCTCCGAGGCCTGCTATGAGCTGTTGCAGAACTACCCCAATTTTGGGGCCTCAAAGATAAGCTCCTATTCGAGGACTGGCTGGTCTATTTCAGCCATGGCTTGAAGTAAGTGTTCTGTAATGAATTGTGCCTTACTGCTTAATCACACTTCTTTTCTTTCTGCTAACCCCTCGTTTCTTTCCTCTTCAGCTTGGACTACGCGGCCTTTGACGAAGGCCGTGCTGATAAGGCGCTTTTGGAGAAACGGATGAGGGAAAACTTCCCACTGCCCCAACAAGCTCTCCCCCTCCTGCGAGCTGGCCGGCTTCCTGGCATATTGGCTCAGCTGCGTGGCGCTTCCGAGCTCCAAGAAGGCAGATAATATCAGGGTGTCTTGTTTCGCCGTCGCAGGGGCCCTTGCGAACGGTCATCGGTACGCGCTGGCTCCGGTGGTCTTATGTTCTATATATCGAGCATTCGGCTACGTCATCAGCAACAAGGAGCGCGCTGCCTGTGGGATGAACTCCGCTTACTGCGGATGGCACTTTTTCTTCCGGTTGGCTCGGGGTGTACTTCCCTTGGGTCTACGGCGTGCGGCGCGGAGATTACATCAGAGAGGGGAAGCTCCCGCTACACTTCTTTCAGAAGAAAAGGATGATCAGCCACAACCTAAACACCATCGAGGATAGGATCGCGGGACTCGACGACGTATATTTCTATCACTTCTCTGGTACCCGGAGTGAAGAGTCGGTCCTGTGCACCGATGATGACAGCATTGATTATTACGAGCGTTCCTTCCTGATCGCGATTCGTCCTTCGTCACTGCCGCTTCGTGAAGGGCTAGAGTTCTGGAGGGAGCCTTATTATCTGAATCGTTTCGCCCGCCAATTCAGGTATGATCAGGGAGTGCCAACGACCTTAGAACCAGTGATGCGCGAGCAGCGGGCGTATGGTGTTGGGCCCATTCACTGGAAGTGGATGTAGCGGCAACTTCTGCTGACCGAACCGGCTGTTCCTTCGTGATCCCGGGGACGCAGTGTTTTGCCGGGGCTACCTTTGGGTGGATGAGGTGGTGGGCCCATCAATATGCGCTGGTGCGGAATAAAATGCTCGTCACCGAGCCCGTCTTCGTCACGCCTCCCATCGTTACGACTACTCCTGCCAACGGGCTCGGCTATGTATCAGAAAATCTTCATCAACCTGCAGTGCCAGGCACGGAGAGATTGCAAACCTCCTTGAATGTAGTGATTGATCATGAAAAGCCAGAGCACATCCTGGAAGGCTGGATCGCCCATGGAGAGAGAAATGTGACAGCGGCGGGACCAGAGTTCCCGTCTCTCGGGCCTATCGATGAGTTACCTGCCAAGGGCGGTGTTCTAAGAGGGGGAAATGGAGGTGATGATGGCGAAGAGGGCGACGATGGTGATGATGTCATGGCCGAGGCAGGGGGTGAGGAAGATGATGCTGCCGCGAAGGGTGATGGTGGTAGGGACGGCGATGATGCCATGGGCGGAGCTGGCGGGGGTGACGACGATGCGGGAGGTGGCGAAGGCGAAGGCTTTGATGGATGATGATGGTGATAACGATGGTGATGATGATGATGAGGGTGATGAGGGTGTATGGGTTGAGCGCACTGGCCCTCGGGTGATAACTGCTCCTCGTCTTCCTGTCGTTTGCTGGTGGCAAGAAGATAAAGGACTTATGGAAACTGCGCAGAGCCGAGCTTCTGCGCGAGGAGCTTTCAAAAGAGGCTGGCGATGCTCCGGCCGTCAACACAGGAGAGGCCAGGGAAGAGGGTGAGTTAAGCTCTCAAGCCAACTTAAGCGGAGGGTGCTGCACCCGGGGGAGCAACGAGAGTGAGCCTATATATGATATGTCTGTCCCTGAGGAAGACGTGGGGACGATCTGTATGGACCTGGATGATGAAGCACCTGCTGAGTCCGCCCTTCCCCCCAATCCTTTGGTGGCAGACGCCGAAGCTCCAAGCGCGGTTCCGAAAGTGACCGTCGCCGCCGTGGAAGAGGTCGCGGTTCCCATTATTGAGTTGAACGCGCCCGAACCTGTTGTAGGGGCTCCTCCTTCCGCTGAGCCGTCATTAACTGAACCCGCTGTTGAAGTTCCCCCCGTCGCCATGTCATTATCAGCAGAGCCTACCGCTGCAATTTCTCCTGCCGCCGGGCCAGCGCCTGATGCCAACATTCCCGAGGTCGTGGTGATATCCTCCCCAGAATTGCCCGAACCATTGGCTGAGGGAACAACGGAACCGGCCCCAGTGTCACCTGTGCCTACCGCCTCATCCAGCGCCCTTGCCGTTGGCATTTCTGAAGTCGCTGGTATATCGCTTACTTCTACCGTCTTGACTGCTTCCTTTCTGACGATGATTTTCCTGTACTAATGTTTACCACTTTCTATGCCAGCAGCTGCTTCCTGTTGATGCCTCAGCGCCTATGGCATTGCCAGAGTCATTCGTCTCATCCCTTCGGGGCCTATCGAGGACCAAGGCAAACCTTCTCAAGGGCCTTCTGTCTGACATCGCCGACTCTTTAAGACATGAGGAGGAATGGCCTATCTTAGACGAGGCGTTGCAGGCATTAGGGCTTAACGCTGCCTGGCTTGGGATTGACCTGTCCTCCGTAATCGGTCAAGTGACTCAGTTTAAGGAATGGGTGGCCCTGAGAACGTGAGGCGAAAAGTCTCCAAGTTGACCCTTCCATTGAGGAAAAGCGTGGTCACTTGCGGTCCCTTCTCCCGAAACTGGAATTACACAAGGCAGGGGTGGCCGTGGTGAAGAAGGACTGGCAGATTGTTGATGTTGGGTGCCGAGGGGCCACCGTACTGTTTAGCAGAGATAGACAATGAGGTGGCTCGGCTGCAAGCCTAACGCTCGATCGTCCACCTTAAATTCTCCAAGCTTAGCTGTCAGAGGGCTCGCTTGCAGTCTTCCCTTGATCAGTAGGAAGCGGAGCGCGACGTCGTGAAAGCCCAAGTTGCGGAGTTGGAGCAGTCTCTCAGGGACATTCCTGACCCTGCTCTAGTTCTAGCTGAAGCCGAGACGGCACGGAAGGCGGTCGAGGAGTCTGCAGCAAACTTGTTAGACCAATGTTTAAAAACTTTAAACAGTTGAGCTGTAATGACCTTCATTCATAATTTTTAGAACACATTGTAACAAATACTGTGTCAATATGTGTACTACTGCAGTTTTGGGTTCGTGTTGTATTGCTAATTTATTTGCAAATTTTGAGCTTTGAATGCGAACTGATTGAGTCATTTGGGAAGAGCGTCCCCCTGTTAGGACCCAAACCTGTGCTTGTACGAGCAGGGATGTGATCGGGCCTCTATTAAGGGCTTACCCCCTTTCTTGATGGCCTTGAAAAGCGGGGTGTCATTCCTGACGTATCCTGAGCCATGACGACTTTCTGATACCTGTGGAAGAAGAGGTAGATAATTAGTACTTCGCTCTAAACCCTGTGCGGTATCATTTCTCTTGGTATTTCCTTCATTACATCATCCCTCTAATGGGGCATTTACAAAATATAATGATAGACTTGCGTCAAGTATAATATCTTTTCAAGAATCGACCATTCACCAGTGTACTGATGCCCTGTCCTTTGCAATCTGTCACCCGGTAGGCTCCATTGGAGTATACTTCATCGATAATGCACACTAGATCCCATTTCGGATCGAATTTACTCTTTGGGCCTTACGCCGGTGCCGGACGCTTCATCATTAGTACCAAGTCGCCTCTTTTAAAAGATCTACCCCGGACTCGTTTATCGTATGAAGCTGAGATTTGTTTTTGATACATTTCAAGCCTTTGTTGAGCGGCGAGTCTCTTTTCATCCAGATCGTCCAGCTCGACCATTCTGATTTTAGCATTGTACTCAGTCGTCAAGGAGTGTCGGAGCGCGACCCGTAGTGACTCCACCTGTATTTCCATTGGGATCACAGCTTTCGTGCCGTACACCAATGAGTAGGGTGTGGCTCGAGTGGCTATGCGGTACGTGGTCCTGTATGCCCATAGTGCATCGGGTAATCATCTGTCTCAGTCCTTCTTATTTTCTGCCACCGTCTTCTTTAGGATTTTCACGATAGTCTTGTTGAACGCCTAGGCTAACCCGTTCGCAGGAGGGTGGTAAGGTGACGAATAGCAATGCTTAATCTTGAACTTTGCGCATAACCTGTTGATAGTGACATTTTTTAAGGGTGTCCCGTTGTCGGTAGTGATTCTTTCAGGGATACCGTGCCGGTATAATATGGAATGATGGATGAAACTTTTGACGTGTCTGGCTTTCACGTTTCTTAAGGCAATGGCTTCAGCCCACTTAGAGAAATAATCGGTCGCAGCAAGAATGTACTGGTGCCCCTATGAGGATGGCGGACTGATCGGTCCTATCACGTCCATGCCCCAGGCGGCGAAAGGCCAAGATATTACCGACTGATATAACTCTTCTGGTGGTGAGTGTATTATATCTGCATGTATCTGGCATTGGTGACACTTCCTGACGTAGTCTATCGCGTCTTTCATCATTGTGGGCCAATAATACCCCATGCGTCGGACGCGGTGATGTAAGTTCTTGCCCCCCTGGTGAGCACCACACTCCCCTCCGTGAGCTTCTTTTAGCGTGGCGTATGCCTCATCCTGGTCCAGGCAGCGTAGCAGCACTCCCTCATACGAGCGCTTGTAAAGGGTGTCACTCTGTATTATAAATGAACCGGCGCGTCTCCTGACCTGAGTGCGCATCTTGGGCTCTTCCGGTAAAAATTCGTATTTCAAGTAGTCAACAAATAGCCTTCTCCAGTCGTTTTCTTCTGTAATTTCAAAGCAGCAGATGGGATTTGCGCTCGATTCGTCGCTTCGCGACAGGGTAGTGGGTAAGATCCTTCTTTCTTCGATTGTTACTTGAAGTGGGCTGCCTCTGGGATTAGCCAAAGTAGCGGCCAGGCTGGCCAACGCGTCGGCCTGTGTATTCTCTTGCCTTGGTATATGTGAAATGCTACCATTTCGAAACTAGCCGAACAATGATTGCGCTTGGTGGCAGAAGGGCTACAACTCGAGTTTGCGAACCTCATATTCCGTCGTTAGCTGCCTGATGACCAACCTGGAGTCACCGTAGATCTGTATTGCCTTGATACGCATCTCGAGGGCGAGCTGTAGCCCGATAATGAGGGCTTGGTACTCTGCTTCATTGTTGGTACAGGTTGGCACGATCGTGAATGAATAGGGAGCAAATCTCCCTGCGGGCTAATAAATATAACTCCTGCTCCTGCCCCCGTGGGCCTAGAGGCTCCTTCGAAGTACATTTGCCAGAGTCGTTGTAACGCCCTGGATTTTCTCCAATTTAGAAATTAGATGTGCTTGGGCATTATCTTTAATTTCTCGATTTGAATGCATGTCCATGTGTGTATTCGCACGTGTTGGGACCAAAATGAGTGGCCTTAAATTTAGAAATGGGAACCTTAGGATCAAACTCCCTAGTTCTAATTGATTTTGAATGTAGCAACTTGAACTTTAGGTACCTTGGTGAGGGGACTCGAGTCTACGGACGTTTGGATACGTAAGGTAAGATCACTTCAGTAGGTGGAATGAAGAAAGGGAAAGTAAAGTAGAGGAATGAAAGTTTAGGAGATGAATGATTTGAGGATTCATGACTCTAAAAGTGGTAAATTTGATGTTTGGATGCCCCAATCGAGAAGGTTGGGCCCCTGTGGGTCGTGGATCGTTCAAAGACAAGGTAGATGGCGAATGGAGTGAAGCAAAAAATGAATAAATGATATAAAATAGAAAATTTTGAGGTTTTAGAAGAAAATAGGACAGCAGCAACCGGTCAACCGGATGCCCCAGCCTGCTGACCGGATTCCCCAAACCGGTTGACCGGATTTGGACCCGGGTTGACCGGATTTCGCAGTTCTGATCCTGCATTTTTAGTCGACTTTAAAAAATGATATCTCCTTCGTTATAACTCCGATTGATGTGATTCAATAGCCATATTGAAGCTTGATGAGTCTACTTTTATATAAAAATATATAAAAAATAAAATAAATATTATAAATAGTTTTAATTTAGAAATATTTAGAAACTATTTGGAAAATTAGTGGTTTTCTAATAGCGTATACTTCTAGAATTTTATTAATTTTTATAAATATCGGAATGGGCTAAAATTTTGTAGGACGAAAGTACACATGATAAGGAATCAATATAAAAATTATAAAAATAATTAATTAGTTATAAAGTTCCAAAAATATTGTCCAGATGATGCGTACTTGTGTGCTGAATTTTCCAGAATTTAAGTTAATTTTGTCCACTTGGACTTACGTGAAGTTACGGATTTTGAGCCACTAGATTCCAACAAAATTAAGGATTCTAGTCTTAAACATTTGCTTGTAGCTAACCCTAAAGCCGCGGCCCTGATCGATGATCAGTGACCGTTAAATGAACAATGTATCATAACCGTCGATCGTCGCATCCGAAATACGGAAAACCCTGTCCATAGATAAATCACCACTATGTTCACCTATCCCATGGCCTAGATCATCCCATACACCTCCCGGTGGGCCGCAATAATGGAAAACAACCTCCTATAGGGTCTTAATACAAAATGTTTGGCCATTAGGGCCATTTTCACCAATTTCTGTACTATAAATAGAATTCCTTTGGGGCTTTCTCCCAAATCCGAAATTGCCTAAGGGAGAAGGAGAGAAAAAGAAAAAGAAAAATAGGAGGAGGAGAAGAGAAAGAGTGAAAGTGTGAGGGATGGATTGGTGTTCTTTACCGATTCCCTTCAATCGAAGCACTATCTTCTGCAGAATCCCTTCTGTCGACGATCGGAGGTAAGAAATGCTTCATGCCTTCCGATTAAGCTACCTAGGGTTAGATTTTGTGAATCTTACATTTTTTTCTTCTAATTGATTTAGGATTTTGTGATTTCTCCCAAATTTCTTGTGTCTTGAACCTGTTAGGGTTAGAAAACCCTCTATGCTCTTCTAATTTCGTAAACCCTGTTGTTAGGGTTTGTGGGTGTTAGGGATTTGGATCTCAACTATCATTTAGGGCAGTTCATGATCTTGCGAGAGCCGTTATCAAGCTAGGCTCTGTTAAGATTTCGATGATGCGCCGATTCCGGGACTTGATTTGTTGAATCGGGTTGAGATGTCATCTAATTAAAATAAGTTAAACCTAATTAATTGTTTAACATTTAATTAAGACTAAATCCAAATTATTAATGGTAGGTTTGAACTTCTATGTAGGTGTTTGAGGTTTTCTCCAATTTTCGGCATTCGGGCCGCCTCCAAAACATGAAATTTTGAATATAAGGTGAAGATCTAACCCCAAGCTTTTCTCAAGAATTGTTAATGGATGATTGCTTAATTATATTGAATTTTATTTATTTTATAAATGTTAAAATTGTTTGAATTATAATTTATTGTAAATTAGTGATGTGCATATAATATGTTTGATGAAATGCCTATATTGTTGTTTTAGATGATAACATGCTTGATGAAATGCCTCGGTTATAGTTGGGTGAAAACATGCTCGATGAATTGCTTGAGTGATATGAGAAACATGATATTATATTTCATTTGTGCTTTTATTGGTTTGTAACGCCCTGTGTCATCCGGGCTATGTCATCCAAATCCTTTGGATTGGTCGGGCTAGTCGGTCGGGCCAGGTGCTTTAATAAATTGGGTGATAATGTTTTCTATATTTGTGCTATTGATGTGCTCTGTTGTAGTAAAGTTATGGCTGTTTGGATTAAGCTCTGACAACCGTTTGACTAATATATTACCTATCATTCGATTGGCAGTTACGAGCTTATTCAATCAACTAGATGGAACACGATCGACAGATAGGGACCACTATCGGTTTGTCGCGGTCCACTTAGGTCGACTGAATAGGGTCCATTCAGAGTTAATCATTATTATGTTTGATTGATTGAATCACACTCTATTGAATTTAGAATACCGACATTACCAATGCATAGTCCACTTAAAACCGTATTGCGATACGATCTCCAAGTCTCATGAGCTAGGCATGGTAGTATGGGACACCGTGTCTAAGCTGTCGGCCTACGCTGGGGTGATGAGCCTCCCCATAGTGACCAGTGAGCATTGACAGAGGTGACAGACCGTTGTTTGAATAGCCGTTGTGACAAATGTGACCCTGGCCGATGTTAGCGTGCCTGTGCACTGTTCGAACAACTCGGGCATGTATTGGTTTAGTTTTGATTGATTAGCCCGCACCTCTGAATTGATTAACTGTATTTGATATGTGGGTGAGGAGCCCTTTTGCTTTGATTTGGGCGTGGCTGACGAGTCACGATCGAATCAAGCTTTCATGGTAGGATAACTCAACCTTGGATCGAGGGGTTACTGGCGATGATTGGTGACGCATCGCAGGGAGCCAGATAATCCCAGTTAGACTTTACGATACGATGTTGGTATTCTGGCTTCACCAATTTGATGAATGAATTGGACTAATAAATACTTTAATTAATCATGCATACATAACATTGCATTTGAGGGGGACTCGTGTAGCCTGGTTGCTTGATGTGGCGCCAGCGCTACCTTGAGCACCTCATGTCATTTCTCTGTGTCATCCGGGCTGTGTACTCAGTCACGACTCACGACCTGCTAGACAGGTGGACTGTGGATTCTGATACCAGTTGGTCGGGCCAGGGCTTGCCCGGGACATGCATTGTGTGCGGAATCATAACATACATGCATTTAATCAACTCGTTTAGAAAATGTATTGTTTTATTTATTCATTGTTTATGCTTTCTTGCGTGCATAACATGTGTAATTTGCTTAGTATTTGTGCGTTAGAAATAACCAGCTTATGAGTAATACATATAGATATCTATACATTTAATGTGAACTTGCTCATATCTAAAATATCCTGAGCATAATCTTAGGGATATTTCTTCACTATGTTGGCGTTTGACGCCTTCCATTTGACATATACAGATGATTCAAGTATAGAACCGGATGGTGTTGCATTCAGAGTGCTCTTGTAGTCTTAAAGCATCATCCATTTGGTAGTGTACTTTCCTTCCATTTTCATTTATTGCAATTCGTATAATTCTCATATGGGCTTACACTGCGATTGAATTGTACCATTTTAGGTGTTAGCCTTTATTTCTGAATTTAGTTATCTCCGCCTTGCTTTGATCCGCTAGTTGAAATGCACTACTCTGATTATCTGAGTATGGAATGAATGTAAAACTGATTGAGGACACACGTGGGTGCTTTTCTCATATGTGGCATTCCTAAATAAGCATTTTATTAAGTAACACTCGTCAAATCGGGTGTACCCAAATGCTCAATTTTTTTCAGGATGTTACAGTCGTGATTCTTCAGTTATTATGACCTGGTCGTCTGGGAGATCGCATTCCATTTCTTCATTGCTTGGGACGGAGTGCGCAGAGAGAAAATCCGCAATCGCTTGCCCTTTAACGGCTCGGGCCGGGACGTAAGTGATATCGAATTTCGAGAGGAGAAGGGCCCATTTTGCTAAGCATCCAGACAGCATAGGCCGATTCATGAGGAATTTGATCGGGTCGGCCTTGGATATCAACGTTATTTGGTGCGAGAGGCAGTAATGTCTGAGTTTCTTCACGGCAAAGATGAGGGTCAGACACATCTTCTCGATCGCTGAGTAGTTAAACTCGACCCCTACTAACGTGCGGCTCAAATAGTACAGTGCGTTTTCCTTGCCTTCTTCGTTTCTCTGTGCCAGGAGCGCCCCTAGCGAGTTATCACCCACTGCAATGTATAGAATCAGTGGTTTGCCCTTGATTAGGGCGGCGAGGACTGGCAATTTCCAGAGCATTCCTTTTAATGAATCGAAAGCTTTCTGACAGGCGGTGTCCCATTCGAACTTGACATTCTTCTTGTTGAGTCGGGAGAACGACTGACAACGACCAGCTAGGTTCGAAATGAATCTTCTCAGATATGCTACGCGGCCCTAGAAGCTCTTCAGCTGCTTTAGGTTCTTCGGAGGCGGCATTTCTATGATGGCTTTGATTTTTGCGGGATCGATTTCTATGCCCCTGTGTCTGACCACGAAACCCAAGAATTTGCCGGATGCGACTCCGAACGCGCATTTTAGTGGATTCATACGAAGACTCTTCTTACGCAACCGTTGGAACACTTACCTTAGGTGCTCCCTGTGCTGCTCATGATCGGTCGACCTTACAACTAGATCATCTACATAGCATTCAACGTGTTTATGCATCATGTCCTGGAATATGACGTGCATTGCGCGCTGGTATGTTGCCCCTGCGTTCTTTAATCCGAAGGGCATTACGCGATAGCAGTAGATGCTGAGGGTTGTGCGGAAAGCCATGGCTTCTTCGTCTTCTGGGGCCATACGAATTTGATTGTATCCCGAATACCCGTCCATAAAAGACATCACTGCATACCCTGTCGTGCTATCAATCAACAGCTCAGGAATTGGGAGGGGGAAATCGTCTTTAGGGCAGGCTTCATTTAGGTTTCGAAAATCAACACATATTCGGATTTGTCCGCTCTTCTTCTTGACCGGCACGATGTTTGAGATCCACCGGGGGTACTTCACCTCTCGAACGAACCCGGCCTGAATTAGTCTCTTGACTTCTCCTCAATTTTGGGTATAATGTCCAGATGAAATCGTCGTTGCGGTTGTTTCACTGGCTTCTTTTCCTTCATGATACTTAACTTGTGCATGGCGATTGTTGGGCTGAGCCCGGGCATTTCTGAATATGTCCATGCAAAGACATCTTTATTGTCCTTTAATAGTTGCAGGTATCTCTCCTTCTCTCTTTCCGGGACGTTTCTGCTCAAGTATGTATTCCTGGGTTCTTCGGGGGTGCCCAGGTTTATCTCCTCGAGTTCGTCGATCGTCGGCTATCCACCATCTTCTAATTGCACGGGTGCGACACTTGGCTGGATTATATCGATAGGCTCCTGTGACTGGGTCTCTTCCGTCGGGCCTATGGTTACCATGTTTACACTTGCCCTAGCCCCTAGGCCCTCTCCATTTCTGTATACTCGCTTATGTTCTTCAAATGGAGCCAGTAACCTCCTTTCTGTGTCTATCCTTTGGCCGGAGAATCCCATATTCTTCATGATCTTTCGGCTGGCTCTGCTATATCTCTTCTCTTCTATTGGTCTAAGCTGGGCGAGCCCCCTTCCCTCCTCTCTTTCTTGAGTGAAATTTGATGTCTTTCTGAGTGACGTCTCTTGACGGCACGATGAATTGGCTCAGAGCTTTTGGAAATGGTTTGGTTCTTCCTATCTTGGGTACCGGTACGTTGAAGCTAGACTTGAGCACGCTCATGTCTTGATTTGAGATCAGTTTTAACACAAACTGCCCTGGCTGACGCAGATGTTGCGGTATCACATAGAACTTCTTCGTAATTGGCTGAGAGTGACTTTCTAGCAGATGTCGGGGTCTCCCCTAGGTGGCAGTTTGAGGCTCATTTCTCTGCACGAACTTCTCTATTCGAGTTTTTACCCCTTGCCCCTTCTTCGATACCTCGGTCCTTTCGCTGGTTTCACTGTCGTCGGCCGAGTTGTAATACTTTGCATCGGCTAAAAATGACTCGGCTGTTGTGTATGGTTTTGGGTCTACCGCTACCCTGTATTAGATCCCGTCTCTGCTATATTTAAAACACTGGTGATATGTCGAGGGGATTATGCGATTTTGATGGAGCCAAGGCCTTCCTAGAAGGAGGTTGTATGTTGTCACTGCATCGATTACCTGACATGTTACTTTCGTCGTCAGTCCTTCGATCTCTAACATTACCGTAATTGAACCGAGCGTACGCTAGCTGTCTTGATTGAAACCTTGAATCATCATAAAACTCGGGCGTAACACCGATTGCCTGTAACCTAGCCTCTGCAATGTTTTCAAGGGCATGATATTCACAGCCGACCCATCGTCCAGCATACATCTCTTGACCTCGGTATCCCTAATTATTCCTGTGACCATTAACGGGCGATTGTGATCTATTGATTCTATCGTGCGGTCTTCTTCTGAGAAAGTGATGGTCGAAGGATGGTTGATAGGCATGACTTGTGACACCGGCATATACCCTTCTCAAAATTTATCTGAATTTTTCATTTCTTCTTCTATCTCTATTATCGTGACCTCCCTGACTTCATTGTCAAGTAAGGCGTTGATTAACATTTCCCTGTACACTCTTGAGAGGCATAGAGCATCGTATATGCTAAGGCGGGCGGGAACCTTTTGTAGTTGCGACACAATGTCATATGCCACTGGCTTAGGGTTTGGCTGACTGGTCGTAGCTTCGACGACCTTTTCTTTTGACTTTTGCATGCGAGGTCTTTCCTGTGATATGTCAGGGGTACCGTCTTCTGGCATCGGGTTGTCTGGTCTTGGGAGAGTACGGTCAAGCGTTTGCTTTCCTGACCATAGGATGACTGCGTCAACCTCCCTCTCCACTACTTGTGGGGTTTCTTCAGGTGATGCCTGTTCGGCGAACGACACCATTCCTGTAATATCCCAAAAATTTAGGCGCACGAGTAAGTACACAAGTGCGTGTTCACATGTGAGAAATTAAATTCTAAGCTGTATTATTCACACGCATACACACATGTACACAGTTATACGTGTCTTGACGACTTATCAGGTCTCTGAAAAACTTAGAGTACTTAGTTAATTCGATAGACCGACCGTTAGGATAATCTGTCGTTAATAGACTAGAAGATCTAACCATCCGCTTCGATTCCGAATTACGCGAGCAATGTAAACCGCCGTATATTTCCCCGTACACATGTTTGTCCATAAATAAGACTCGTACATCGTGTCCATCACAAGGCATATCCTTAAGCCAGTGATTCCTTAGCCTTATGAGCCTGCTCGGGTGTGGTTGTAACACCTTAGGATTTTAGAATAGTCTAAATTATAAATTAGTTTATTTTTTTAAGAAATTAAATAAATTTAATATAGATAAATTAATATTAAATAATCCGTACGAAATTATATTATGGCTCCTTCATTAAAATTGCTCAACATGAATCCTTGGATAGCATGGAGGTGGTAGACTTCGCAAAACTCATAGATCTACAAGTATTAGGAAAGTACCATTAGTTAAACTTAAGTTATAGGACCAATTGCAATTTTATGATTTTTGGAAATCATTTTCACGCAAAACTTTATATACTAATTTTAGGGCACGATCTAACCATACACGTCGAATTTCAGCCCTCGGATCATCCTACAAATGGCCTAATCAGAAATCGGGCCATAAGTGGGCCATCTAACTTCGGAACTGTCTCATTTTTTGTGTCATGGCCTGAAATCATGTAGCCTATCTAATGAATGGAGTGTATTTTGCGTATACATCATGGTGGGACCCACGTGCATCGCGTGCACCACACTTGCTCGGTCAACTCGCGTTGACCGTGAGTTTAAAGAAGTTTCTTTTTCTTCTTTGTTGCGGCCGTTGCTGCGAGCGGACGCTGTCCGCTGGTGGCATCAATGCCGTCCGATGTTGGACCGTATCGAGTGGACCCCACTGATCAGGACTGCGTACGCACGTCCTATACATGCAACGCACGTTAATGAAGAAAAAAAAGGAAGAGGGAGGGTGATCGCGTCATCTGCGGACGCTGTTACAGCGTCCGCTACGACAGCGGTTCCGCTGCCGCCATTACCGGGCCACACCGTCCATCACAGTGGACCCCGACGGCCGATCTAAGCCGTTCATTGGATGCGGAAGGAAGTTCCGACCGTACGGGAGTAAACGTCAACGTCGGAAGCATGATCGAGCGTCCGCATGCACCTGCGTTAGAAGTCTTGCGCGGAGGTGATTCCGGAAGCAGATGCGTCCGCGATTGCCCGTTCGATCCGGGATTCTTGAGTAAGAGTCCTCCTACAATACCGACGGTAATCGGGTGTAGTTGTGCGGATTTTGTGGACTGCAAACAACCGCGTATCACAGTTCGGATCAAACAACGTCCGATCGCTGTCAACCTTCGACCAGCGTACGTGCCTTAGGGTGGGCCCTATTGTTTGATCCAAACCATCCATTCGATGGACCACCCGCAGGTTAGTAAACATCTGAAATTAAGGTCAGATCAGACCATGTATCAGTTCACAATGAAGGAAATGAGTTGGCGTAGGAGTTCTTGTGCGCACCAGGTGTGAACCAGATCTGACGCTGGGTCGGTCATCTGGCTATTATAAAAGCCTCCCTCCCTTGCGGGGAGAGGGCAGATCTTCGTGAGAGAGAGAGAGAGAAGGAGAGAGAGAGAGAGAAACGAGAGAGAAAAAGAGAGCTGTGAGAAAGAGAGAGAGGGAGAGAAACGATAGAGAGAGAAGAAGAGAGAGAGAGATAGCGGGTGGTGGTGCTGTTGCACTGCTGCTCCTACACAGGTTCTGCTGGACCGTTTCCAGCCAAGAAGAAAGAAGAAGGAAGGGAGAAAGAAAAGAAGAAAGAGAAAGAAAGATAGAAGTAGAGGGAAGGAGAAACTTCCTTTCCAGACTCCCAACTGAGTCGATTCGCTGAGCGACTCGCTGAGCCAACCTGTACCCAGGTTTGGGCTTGTATAGAGCTTCTAGTTCATTACTGTGAGTGATTCATCTCATGGTTTTTCTGGTTAATTTTCCTTGCTTCTCTTGTTATTATGCTCTAAGTCTTAGTTCTTTCTTTTATTGCTTAACAATTGGGTTTTGGGTAAAGAATCCGTCTCCAATCCGCTTCCTTAATCAAGTCTTAATATGGTCTTTATTTCTTCTCTCTCAATTGTAGGAGAGTTTTAGGTATGGGACCCACTTCAACCTCTGTTCTGTTCATTCGTGATGTTTTCCCAAATTATCTTATCTATTTGTACATGTCTAGATGCTAGACGAACTTGTCATAGGTTATCTTACACATTCTAATAATTTTTCCAAATTATTCTAGGCTTCCTTAATCTACTACCAACCAAATGTTTAGACAAAGGACTACGTAAATAAAGATGATACATGCATGGTGTGATTGGAATTGAGTTGAGATGCATTGTATGCTTGAAGATATGTTTCCATGATTCATGACATTCATATACATTCTTATACACAACGACAGAACAGGAGCATGGTTGATTTGACTCCTGGCGTGCATGGTTGATTTGCCGCCTCGCTGTACCGGTTAGGTGAGCATGGTTGATTTGCGACAGGTTCCTAATGTTCTGTGGCAGCGAGTTCTGGTCGTTACACTTGTTGAGCATGGTTGATTTGCTCGGTTGGATCAGTGGTGCATGGTTGATTTGCCCACTGGCGTGCATGGTTGATTTGTCTCCTCGTTGTACCGGTTAGGTGAGCATGGTTGATTTGCGACAGGTTCCTAATGTTCAGTGGCAACGAGTTCCTAGACGTTTATTGCTCTCACACGTATCATAACATACATGACATCATGATAATCATGTTTCAATTATAATAAATCATAAAGTGTATCAATTATAACCTCATCTTTGTATATTTTATACAGTTCTATCCGTTGATGATTCACATCCTGTTTCTTATTAACCGGAATATTACCTGTAATGGAAATGACCTCACTGGGCTTTTAGCTCACCAAAATCACTACAGTTCTTGCAGGTTTTCAAGAAGAACAAGACATAGGCAAAGGAGAGTATTCAGGGGGTTTCATTCTTCTCGAGCGTCAACCGTGTCAGATTTATTTTAGTTTTTGTAAAAATTCAATGTAATAAGACATTAGTGGAAAAGAAATTTTATATTTGGGAATTTATTTTAGATATATCATGTGTGGGATGGAATCTCAAGGAATCTATGCTCGAATTTTCAATTCACACCATAGAATTCGGGCTTCGGATTGTTGTACTCGGGTTCCGAATTTCAGGGCGTGACAATTTCGCAGCAGGCCATGCTTGTCATGAGTCGTTCCTGCCCCTGCAACCTCTCTCTTCTGCCTCTTCCTCTGTTCTTCTTTTGCTTCACGACTCTTTGTCTGTTCTCAAATCTTTTCTTGCTACTGACTAGAGTCCATGGTTCCTTCGGCTTAGGGAACGAGGTTGATCGGCTGGTTTCACCTCTTATCGAGACTGTTGAAATTGCCCCGACTGCCTCCTTCACTGTCTTAAGTACCTTCATGCTGATGACCCCTTGATTGATCAATCGCTGTATTCTTCCCTTTAAGGAGAAGCAATCTTCTGTCTGATGGCTGATGCACCGGTGATATTTGCAGTATTTGGGGTCGTTCGTTCGTCCGACCTCGTGCGGATGAATTGGCTCTGGTAGGCGTATCAAGCCCTCTTCGATCAACTGTTCCATGATTGGAACCAAATCGGCCATGTCGAATGTGTATGGGCCGTTCTCCTTCTCTCTTTCGGCTATAGATACACGTTTGGGTACATAGGGCTTTTTACTCTTATCCTGTATATCCGCTGCCTTCATCTTTGTCCCATGATTGGTAGCGGGACGCTTTCGGTCTTTCTGGTCCCTACTTCTGTCGACCTAGTGAGTCTCCACCACTCTTCCTGTCTCTCTTTTCTGTCTCTCGGACCTGAAGCTCACTCGAGATGCTGCTTCCTCTACCAAGTGTGCTTTCGTTGCCAATTCGTGAAAGGAGTTAAAGGTACTGCCTGACAAGCCATACGAGATCATCGGGTCTAGGGCCCTTAGACACATCTTCATCTGCTCGCCTTCGCTGGGTAATTCTTGACATTGAGCTGCTATGGTCCCCCATCGGTCGATGAACTTCTCAACTGGCTCACCATTTCTCTGTCTGACCATTGCAAGATCCGTTAACGAGATCTCTCTCTCTGTTGCGAAGAATTTTGAGATGAAGGCATCTTGCATTTGCTCCCACATCCTCACAGAGCCGGCAGGTAGCGACATGTACCATTGGAAGGCTTTCCCTGTTAGGGTAGATCCAAACAGCCGCATGCAATACTACGGGACTGCAGACCAGTTTCCCAATGTGGTCAAGAAGTGGGTGATGTGCTCTGGCGACCCTCTGCCGTCGAACTTTTCAAAGTCCGGGCATCTAAAGTTGGCCGGAAATGGTACCTCCTCTACTTCTGGCGGGTATGGGACCCGATATTTGTAACTTCCTTTCCTCTCCTTTTCCTTTTCCTGCTGCATCATATGGGCTATTGTTTGGGATAACTCTTCCCGTGATACGTGAGATGTGGAAAGCGGCGCGCGTCCTACTGGCATGACTCTGGGTTGGATGGGTGGCTCCGGATCAACCGGACCTTCTGCTGCACCTTGAGATTCCTCCGCCGACTGGCGGGTGGGCGGCGCGGCACTTCTAGTGGCATTCTGCGCTATCAGAGTGGTCAATGCCTCCTGGATAGCCTTCATTCGCTCATTTGTCTCCTCCACCAACCTGTCGATCTGATCTTGTAACGGAGGTAACTCTTCTGTCTCATACGGTTCTTCCTCTGCCTCCGCAGCCACCTGGACCATTACTACTTGCGCCAACTGGATTTTTTGAACCAGGCTTTGTCTTGGCACGGGGGTCGTCGCGGTCTTGGGCTTTTCAGTTACGAGCCCAGTGGTCCTTTGCAGGGTACGAGAGGTTTTGGGCAACGGCGGGAACTGCTCAACCGTCATTGCGGGCATTGTGGGCTCAGTCAGCGCAACCCTCCTACTGATAAGGGTCTTCTGCCCCTGCTTTGGCTGCCACTGTTTTCGGATCCTGGGGCAAGGTTTTGTAATATCTACTTCCCTGCATGCTGCTAGGATGGCAGCTTTCTTCTGTTCCTTCTTCTACCTTCAAGTCTCATCGTCTGCCACTCTGATTTCGGATTTACGGCTGTGGTGAAACGGGGGAAGCCGAAGCCTCCGGTGACGAGGAAGGTGCATGAGCTGGTCATCGGGCCTGTCGTTTCTTTTGTCTGTCCTGTTATCTTGCTAATTCTGTAGTGGCAGAAAATCATTAGAATAGTTCATAAACGCGGCCGGGAACGTGAGTCCATCGATCGCAATACATAACTTATAATGAATAGGCAAGGAGAAGACAAACATGCATGGTTGCAGGGGTTTGTAGTTCCTTGAAAGCCTTTGATTTACCGTCTACCGCCTTAAAGATGAAGGGAGGAACGTTCCCGTTGAGAGTCGCCAATTTGGCGCCCAAGGGCGCCGAAACATTATGCCTCGCGATAAATCTCCTGTGTACACATTCGCATATGTGAATGATTGATCATAATGTGTTTCTATACTCAGAACTAAACCAGAGATTCTGGGTTGGATCCCCAGCAGAGTCGCCAGCTTGTTGGAACTAGAAAATGAACGGCGGGGAACATTTTCTGAAATGTTGTGTTTAATTGCTCTAGGGTTCTGAGTAATGGAAACATTCGTAGACAATCACAAGCATTCACAAAAGATACACACGAAAAGATATCGCAAGGCGAATTTTATTCCAGAGATCCTGAGATCTTGTACATTCCAGGCTGTGATCTGGCACAAGCCCTTAATTACATCGAATGATCGATGACCCTTGATTAGAAGGAAAAAGACTAGTCAACAGGGACCATGGTCTTAGAGCTTTGTGGTCGTAGAGACCCACATTTGTTTTGCTAAGCACCGAACCACCTTTATGTTAGTCAGATGTCTATGTCCCATATTTTGGCCGGAGATCCGGGCTGAGACTGTCAGGGTTTATGACTGAGATGGGCGACTCTGGGCCCGCGCCTATCAACATAGGGACAGGTGACCTCAGGAAGTCCATTCTACAGTTGTGTGTACCTGCGCAGCCCAACCGGTGGATACCGTTTAGATGGGTAGGGCATCGACCATTGTGTTACGGCAGTCGGGAGCAATTGGTTTGTAGGGGATCGAAACTCTTTGGCATGGTTTATCGTGGTAACCATGGCCCTGCTTGTCTAGCTTTTGACACAAATCGAATCATACTTTTACAGTAAAATAGAAATGACAGCATATTCACGTAGCTCTAGATGTTGGCAGCTCCTTTCCGGGAAGTCACTTCGTTCATTATATCGAATCGGGTCAAACCTCAAAGACGCTCGGTTTTACTCATTTTAGAGTCTTCGAAACGTTCGTTTAACTATTTCATTGCGTCCGGAATGCTTGAAATATCGAAGACAGGCTCAAACGAACCTTGAAAATACTTAAAATTGAGCCCGGCGCACCTGCAAACATGTCCTGCAATTGGCTGATTTTTTGGGTGCGTGAGGCTCCACGCACCTATCAGTTAAGTGTCGATTTCATGATGAATTTAGGGGTGCGTGGGTCTATATACAGGATGCGTGGGGTCAATTTTACAAAATCTTATTCTTGCTGAATTTACGGACGCGTGGGACTGAATTAATGGACGCGTTGGACACTTTTGGATGCGTGGGATCCTTTTACGGGTGCGTGACCAAATTTATGGGATTCAGACCTGTAGTGGTGTATCTGCGATCAGAAAGGGGATTCCGATGGTCGGAAGAGGTGTTCCGGTGAGGATTCCGGTGAGGATTTTTGGGTTTCCGGCAGCGGCAACTTCTCTCTCTCTTTCTTGAAAATCCTCTCAAATGAACGGGATGAGGAGGTATTTATAGGTGAAGTCGGCCAATAGCAGAGCGCCACGTGCCACGCACCTGTAAAATGTTCCCAACGCACCTGTTTATTGATGTGCGAATGCCCGAAATCATACTCGATTTTTCGGGTGCGTGGGGCTTAATCGTCGGGTGCGTGGGGCTCCACGCACCTGAAATTCGTTGTTTTGACAATCTTTGGATTTTAAAGGTGCGTTGACTCATTTTCAAGGTGCGTGGGGTGTCTACAAGCCTCCGTAAATGAAAGATCAATGTGCTGTTTTTTAAGGGTGCGTTGGGTGCGTGGGGTGTCCAAATTATCAGGGTGCATGGACACGTATATGTGGGCTCCACTGATTGGGTTTTGATTTTTGGAAGGTTTGTGGGGCCCGTTTCGTCGCGCAAACACTGGCACTGTTCACCATAAGTGGTAATGAAGTTGCGGGTTCACTTCCGTGTAGTTCCGAACATGATGATTGGTAGGGCCCACTAGAGAACTGGGCTAAGTCAAGAAAATCCTACATATTTCTGTTTTACGTGCACCGGAAGGCGTTTCTGCGTGATTTCTTCAGAGATACATGGCTATTTTTGCCCCTTTTTGGAGGTCCTCACTATCTGGGACCCCAACAAATATATATATATATATATATATATATATATATATATATATATATATATATATATATATATATAAAGGATGAAGAGTGGATATCTTATCTTATGCAATTAAATCGTAGCACTTTTTTTCATAATGATTTACCAATATCGATCCTCTAATACAAAATGTCTCCCTCCAATTTATCTCAGGTGGAAGAGGTAAGAAAATCATTGTCTACTCATAGGGGCTAAGGAAAATGTACATCATTCACTATGTAAACCAACACACATCACACGTGTGAAAGAGAAGAGAAGATGATGAAAAAAGGGAAGAGAATGAAACTACTCTCTCTCTCTCTCTCTCTCTCTCTCTCTCTCTCTCTCCCTCTCTCCCTCTCTCTCTCCCTCCAAGTAACACCTAAGGGAGTGTTTGGGATTTCCTTCATATCATTTCTCCTATGAGATAGGATCCAATATATAAGGATGAAATTAGGGTTTCAAAGATATACACAAGTATGGTATATTATCACCCTACAAAACTTCTTTGTACCCTACTGTGTAGGAAGTTAGTTAAATTTCCTTATCAATGCACATACTCATGATATAATCTTTCTATTGTCTAATCCATCCATCATGGATCTAAATCCTATACTTATCAATTAGTAGACCATCAGATATGGACCATGAGGTCATATTTAAGTGCGACCTAAACAATTTTAACAATTAAAATAAAATTTTAATGGTTGAAAACCTTAATAAAATCGATTAAAACCCTTTAAATACCGGGATTAATGGAAAAATTACTTGATGAATTCTTAATCTAATAAGATTTAAGGCATAAACAAGTCCTCGACAAACCTAGCAGTTCTCATGTTGGCTCATGTAAGAATCAATTAATATTAATGGACGTACTCAGCATCACCTAATTTTAATAACCTCTAGGAAACCTTGTAAAGTGAACTAAATCCGCCTAGTCAATATTACAATACCTACACATCTCAGGTGTAAGGATTGATCATTTTTCGTACCATCAAATCCTTAGGGCTACTAAACTCTTGACTTGAACTTGATTCTCTAATATAAGTATCCAAAGGTCCAATACTAGGATCTTATACCCATGGTACACTTATACTCCTGTGTTGAGTAAGGATAAAGGCATAACTGATACAATCAACACCCAATGGTAGAAGCATCCATCTTAACCCAAGTCATTGCACTCACATAAGATAATTGTATATCTCATAAAATGATGTCCACAGAAGTATCCTAAGCACCTTAAATAGTCATGTCATATCAAGATACTAAGATCTATGAATCACTACTCTCCCAGTAAATGACCACTGCGTTCAATCTCTAGTTCCCAAGGAATACAAAGGAATCACTCCTCACATAATCTATGTTTATAGAAATTCAAGGTGACACTAGATCTTAGTTAAAATATATCTCATTTCCTCAAAATGACACATGCTTTTTAAGATCAATAGCTTATATCAGCTATATCACTTTCACAAGGCCAATGAATTAGAGCACAGCATTGGTCTCTAAGGCATAACTCCAGTAGTGTTCATGATTACAACACTTCAAAGGAAAACATGATGATTTTATATTTCTACTTGAATCTAAACAATTGAGTGAGTTGATCCTAAACCATTCAACAATTAAAGGTACAAATAGATTTTAGTTTCTAGCAAATTATAGAGTATAATATGATATAGTACAGTTGTGTAGCTACAATTTGTCAATTTAGACACTCATAACCATGATCCCCGCTATCTAAGGTCCATGAGAAATGTTAAATGCACTTTAAAATGAACTCATACATGTAAATTAAAAGCAATAGTGAAAAATTCAAGCTATCCATTAGTCGATCCTCATTGAGTAGACACCTTTGTCTGAAAGATCAAGCCTATATTGTTACCACGTGGGGCCATACGTGTACAAAATGAATAAATTACCAAGAGAAAATGAATAGAGAAAAACTTTGATGCTTTGATAGTGTGATTGATGATACACAAGCAAATAGAAATCATTCATAAATTATACACTTGGCATTCAAGTAGTATATTATTTTGCAAGAAAATATATTGTAAAAAAATATATTATATGTTTATTTCATTGAGAATAAGAAGAATATATAGAATATGTGGGAGATCTATACAAACTAAGAGAATATTATAACAGATATACATCTTAACAAATAACAAATTACTCTAATTTATAAAGTTAACTTCATTTATTCTAATATATTCAAATTAAAGTATCAAAATATGGTACCCAGTGTAGATGTATAATGAACAAAAAAATAAGTTTGTTTGTCAAACTATTCGAAATTAATTAGATGATTCAAAAAAATTATCTAAAAAATGTCCATGAATCAAAAGTGAAGATTGTTCAACCAATTTAATCTTGAGATTATGACCTATCACCTTTGGGATGCTACTATATAAGTTTTATTTAAGTTAATATATGACACTTGTACAATTTCAGTGCCTATGTATCTAAGTGTCATCCCAAACCTAAGCATGTTATAACTCATTGATAGAATAAAGGTCCAACTTTTATAGACACACGTGGACAGCGTGATGATCAGCTTGGCATATGGTTTATAAGACACAAGGCCTCTATAGTGGTAATTGCCCAATGTATAGATCTTATCTGGTACATATGTTCCTCACTTTGGTTTTTGGAGAATGGGCCATTGAAAGTTAAATCAACAGTTTTGGATTAATCTCTTCAACCAGTACGTTGTAAAATAAGTCAATTTGCATCGAAGAGGCAAAGTCCACCACAAAAGTGGGACCTACATGATGGATGGTAGACACAAAGGTGGGTCCCATATGATGAATGCCCCACATCAAAGTGGGGCCCTGCATGATGGACTATCTACATCAAGTGGGCCCCACATAATGGACGGTCCACAACAAAGATGGGACCCACAGTGATGGATGGTGGGCATCAAGGGTGGGTCCCACATGATGGATGGCTCATATCAAAATGCAAACCCATGCACATCAAGTGGGTCCCACATGATAGATGGTCCACAACAAAGGTGAGACGCACATGATGGATGGTGGACATCAAAGGTGGGCCCGCATGATGAACGACTTATATTGAAGGTGTGGCCCCACATGATGAATGGTCCATATTAGGTGGGCCCATGTAATGCACAATCCACAAAGGTGGGCCCCATATGATGGATGACCCATATCAAAGTGGGGCCAGCAAGATAGACCATCCACATCAAGTGGGCCCCACTTGATGACTGGTCCACAAAAAGGTGGGGCCCACATGATGAATGACCCATATTAAAGGTGGGCCCCCACACAATAAATGGTTTGCATCAAGGTGGGCCCACATAATGGATGGAGTGGGCATCACATCATGGATGACCTACATCCAAGTGTGGCCCCACATGATAGACAGTCCATATTAAGTGAGCCCCACCTAATGGATTGTCCACATCCAAGGTCTCACATGATGGAAGCCCATATCCAAAGTATCCCACATGATGGATGATCCATATTAAAGGTGCGCCCCACTCGATGGATAGTGGATATCAAAAGTGAGACCCACATGATGGACAATCCACTTCGAAGGTAGGGCCCACATGATTGACCCATCACTCTACATGATGGGTGATGGATAGTGGACATTGAGGGGCCCCACTTAAATGACAATCAGCATTGATGGTGGGCCCCACATGATAGATGGCCTAAATCAAGGTGGTTCCATAATGAAGAATGGTCCACATCCAAGACAGGCCTTGCATGATGCACGACCTACTTTGAAGGTTTGGCTCACACGATGGATGGTCCACATCAAAGGTGGGCACCATATGATGGATGATCAACATCCAATCTCCGATATAATGAATGGCCTAAATGTCTAAAAGCATTATTGTAGCCATCTATTTTTTTACGATTTGGGGTGCGCAACATCTATGATTAGTTCCACCAAAATGACCATCTGAATTGCTCTTGTAGTAGAGTTTTTGTAATATTTAAAAATGATATCAATTGCCTTTAAAAATAAAAAAGCTATTATTTAAACATTTTGCTAAACATATACTAAGAGTTTTTCTTTTATTTTGAAAAAGTGATTTTACCAAACTACCTTATTTTAAAATAAGATTTAGAACTATTGCTCGTTATTCTTCGACTATGCGTGTGACGTGTGTGCGGGCGTGCCAAAACCAAATTGTGCAGCTTAATTCCAACCGAACAATGATGACCCCGAGCGTCAAGAAAGGTAGATACGTTGTGATTGACTGTATATGACCAAGATCTGTAAAGATCGGTCGCCTAATTAGTAACTCGCTCAATTGCTTAACACTAATGATCAGGCGATGTTTGGAGGGTGGGGTTCACCCTCCAAAATTGGGTTGCACCTCTGCCTTCCGAACAAAATGACTTCTCACAATATAAAATTAAAGGAACAGAAAGAAGAACTTACAATCATTCACGCGGATGATCTTCACTTCTTCTCTATCAATAGAAAATACGATTGTAGAGAGAGAAACTTTACTGATTAAAGAGCTCAAACTTATTGCTATGAAATGTAATCTCAAGGGTTACACCACGGAACATAAACAATGCAATTTAAGTTAAGAAAAATAATGAAAACTGATTACGCTAAGAAATGTAAATAGCAAGATGAAGAACATTATAAGCTTGAGACTGAAATGTAGATTTGATTTGGTTGGTGCTGGACCAGTTACACTAAGAAACATAAAGTACTTGGAATGTAAAAAGGGATTGATTACACTACAAAATGTAATGGACTTGGTAAATTGGAAAGATAGATTGATTTGGATTGTTGTTGTTTGGTGCTGGGACCCTTTGCACTGCTTAGATCCTCCTTTCATAGCTTTTTCCTTAAAGGCTAGAATATTGTTGAGCCTCGAATTATACATATTCTAACCCCAATTCATCACACATTATGCATGATTTTTATGTTTAAAGACTTATCTAATACATGTTTTTGTAATTATAGGAATGAGAGAAAGACTTCACCAATTCAAGGTTAAAAGAGTCCCTTTATATGTATTGAAGATCAATAGAACAAGTGCCAAGAGGTAGAGGAAAGAAACAAGAAAGAAAGAGAAGAGAAAAAGAAAAAATATGAAAAAACTCTCGTAGACTTGTTGCTAGACCTATCGCTAGACCTGCCGCTAGACCAGTCTCTAGACAGGTCTTCAGGAGTACAGAAAAACATAGCTTACTAGACTGTTTTTGTGCTGCAAAGACCGGTCGTCAGACAGGTCTACGGTGTTCTAAAAATTCTGATTTTCAGTTTCTAGATTTTGGGTTTTTAAATTGCGGAAGGATTCCACGTTTTCTCGAATCTTCCAAGTCAGTGGCGGATCTAAGCTATAAAAGGACACATCCACTCCCTTCTTAAGGCATCTAACAATGTGGGGAGCAAAAAGATCAAGACTTAGGAGGCTTCCTAACATCCTAGAATGAGTTTTCTTCTTCTTCTAGTTCTAATTCTAGTTTTAATATGCTTTCTTTTAGTTAACCTCTTAGCTAGAGCTAAAGTCAAAGTTTGTAGTTAGTTTTAATGTTTTAATTCATTTTTCCAAGCACCCTTTTTCTTATTTATGGATTTTAAACTTTTAATTTGAATAAAGCTTAGATTTTTAGATGAATTATGAGAGTTTGTGTACTCCGAACATGAGTTCCTTACAATTCTTTAAGATTGCCATGACGGGTTTGTTTGGATTTGAATTGTAGTGACCATGGAGCATGCCATAGTCTCTTGGCATGACTGTTACTTCGAAGGTTACAAGTTTAAGTTTTATGTGCTTCATTAGAAGTAGAATCTGATTCCAGATTTAAGTGAGACTATTTGTGCTTGAATGTTATATCTTCCCATTAGATGAGAGATAGGACTTTGATTCTAATTGTGTGTGTGCTTGGATAAATGGATTGGTATTAAACTACTACAAGTGGATCCTTGATGCTCTAGTTCTTATCAAATATTAGATTTTCCTATTTTATGTTAAGAATTATTTTCTTAAACTTCTTAGATTCTAGTTATTAGATTAGTTTGAATTTTTTACTTATTTTCCTATGGATCGACTTCGGTCTTACCAAGAATTATTACTACATCGCACCCTTGTACTTGAGGTGAGCGAACAAGTTTTTGGCACCGCTGCCGGGGAAGAGGTTAAACGATTCTAATTATCCTAATAGCTATAGAGTAATCTTAGTTAGGTAGGATTTTCAGTTTTTGTAGAAGTAGATTTTCTGATTTTTTTTTAAAATTATTAACAATTTTCTGTTTTTTATTTTGTAGGACTAGTTGTTGCCGACATAGATCTCACTCTATTAGGTAACATCTCCACATCTCCCTTTTTTTTCTAAATTAAGGTAGTTTTCAATTCCTTAGAATTTCATCATGGCTAATTGGATGGGTAGTGCTTATGCATACCTTTTGGAAGATGAGAAGTTGGACTATGGGATCCAAATTTATTGTAATCGGGATCCCTCCAAGCATGAGTGTATTTCTAAGATTCAAACAACCTCCACTACCCCCCCTCCCACGTAAGACGATGTGTGATTACTTTAATGAAAGCAATACACATGTTGAAACACTGAGTAAGACGATGGGAGAGTACCAGAACAAAGCAAAATCGAATAATGATCAACCGGAAAAAACATTATGTGATTACCAGATTGAAAATAACATGAGTGTCCACCAGTTATGGTAAGAGGTGTGCAACATCAAAAGGAACGGGTGAATAGTGGCCAACTGGTTAAGATAATGCGTGATCACTTATATGGATATGCCTATCAACCATCACATAACTCTTCATCCTATAATGTGTACGGTCTTAATTGGGGAAGCCACCATTCTCCTTATTCAAGGGAAGAACCAACCATGATTATCAACAATCACCCTAAAATATATTCCTCTTATGATGACATGTATATTCAAATCCTTGAGGACTTAGAGAAAGAATGTGAGTACGAGCAATCAAATCAAGCCTACTCGCCATCTTGTGAAGACATTGAGCCCAAATTTGGGGGCATTAAATCAATCTCTTCTAATGAGGAGGATGGGGCTATCCAAGTCCTCACCTTTTTTGGATATAATGAATAAACTTCTAAAGAAAATTAATCTCGATGATCCCAATGTCATCATCAATTATGGTGAGTCCACTATCTCTTTTGAATGTTTTGAACTTAATGATAAAGAGATTTCAATGATGGTTGACGAACCCGAGGAATTCATAAAATCTGAAAGCGATAGTAGGGTTACCTATAATGAAGGTTCGGTGGATGCTTATAAACCTATGGTTTCTTTTTCTCAATGGCATAATAATTATGAGTCTCTAGAGGATATACATGCTAGATAAATGGCCGAAAGTCAATCCTTTTTAGTCTTTCCACCAACAACACATGACAAATTCTATTGTGAAAGACCTTCCTTTGATTGAAAATTCTGTTTCTTTGGATGATAGGGTGGCATAATCTGAAATTTTAAAAGATCAATCAATGCTAGATGATGTGCTTACCACTAAATCTGAAGAATTTTTCTTGGAATACTTTCTTTCTATAGATGAGGAATTTTTTGCCATTGAAACAGAATTTCTTTAATCCTTAAGGGAGGACGAAGACCCTTCATCCGACTATCTCGATTTCCTAAAGGAATGCTTGGCCCACTCCTATGATCTTGATGCTGAGATGATTAAGGAGTTGGATATTTTGTTAGACACGATGTTGGTGCTTGAAAAGCATTCTACTGATTTACACTTTTTACCATTGTTTGTGGAAACATTGTACAATTCTGAAATTGTGGAGGAGACAACCTTAACTGAAGAATACTTTATGAATGTCTCTTCACCATCATGGGTCTTTTAGCCCATGAAAAATTTTGATTAGGAAGAACCTGTTTCTAATTAATCTCAACCCAGTCTAGAATTTGAGGAGATATCTTTTTTCTGCTCTTATTTCCTCCTTTCATGCATGTGGTGCACAATACGATTGGATTTCAATAATGACAAGCACTCATGTCTACTGTCGAGTAGGACTTTGAAAGGTCCTCATGAGAAATTTATTAAAATTCATGAAAATCCTACTCAAATTTGATCATGTAGTCGATTGGACTAATAAAAGGTATGTAGTTAGGTTATGATTTATTTTTCTGTATTTAGGATTGAATAAGTCTCATCGAGACATGAAAGATACTAGAATTGATCAACTTACTACCTCAGTTACTCTCGTTCTCACTCTCCTTTGTTTTATTTCATTGCTCTCATATCATTGCATATTGCATATCTTGTTACATTGAGAACAATGTAAGATTTTGGTTGGGGAGTGAGATTCCTAAGATGAATTTACTAGTTTTTGTAACATTTCGAGCAATTATGTAGAAAAAAATTTAATTTTTCTGAAAATTCAAAACTCTTTTGGAAAACTTTATTTCTATGTACTTAGGATGCTATTAGTATAAAAGAAAAAAAGGTGAAGCGATTGATTTTTGAAATCCTTGAATTATCTTAAATATAGTAGTTTTCTATATGAATTCTCATATTTATATGATCAATAGAAAATTTGAACACTTTTTTAGTCTAGTTCACATTACACGATTCTCATAGTTTGAAGAGATTATTATATAGATTTGTTAATTGGTTAGACTGAGATTTAAGATGTTGAGGAACCAAGCCGGCGAACTTTGTCCATTATTGTTCATGTGAAGTAATAAAAGTAATGAAAGATATGGATTTCTAAAAATCCTATCTATGTTTATAGTGAATGAAAGAAAAAAAAAAGTGATTACATTGAATATATGTTGAATTTTTTTTTAAAAGGGTTACCTATTACCAACCAGGAGATGGTTTACCCATAACCAAAGCAGAAAATGAGAAGTGTAAAAGCCGTCGAAGGAACAGTAAGGCAAATTCTTGTCATAGGTTTATTGTTAATCTATACACTCTTAGATCTTTCGTTTTGTTGATCTATGAACTTTCACCGTGCACACTAGACCACATTTGTTCGGATTCTTCTATTTATCAATCAATCGGTGAGGATTCTATGCGAAACACTCATCATGTTTAGGGAGTTTAAGATTTCAACTTCTATCACTTGGTTTCTCTGAATTTTGTACTTATATGTCTTAAAGTTTACATAAGTATAGTTTCTGAAAGAGAGTTGGGTTTTGAAAAGTTGGATTTGTTTAATGCATGTTTTACTCGGGACTAGCAAAAAGCTGGTTTGGGGTGTGTTGAGCCTCAAATTATACATATTCTAACATCAAATCATCACACATTATGCATGATTTTTATGTTTAAAGACTTATCTAATACATGTTTTTGTAATTGTAGGAATGAGAGAGAGACTTCCCCAATTCATGGTTAAAAGAGTCACTTTATATGCATTGAAGATCAATTAAACAAGTGCTAAGATGTGGAGGAAAGAAGCAAGAAAGAAAGAGAAGAGAAGAAGAAGAAACTATGAAAAAAAAAATCTCATAGTCCTGTCGCTGAACCTCTTGCTAGATCGGTCTCCAGACAAGTCTTTAGGAGTCCTAGAAAAACAGAGCTTGCTAGGACAGTTTTTGTGCTGTTAAGACAGGTCTACAGTGTTCCAAAAACTTTAATTTTCAGTTTTTAAATTTTGAGTTTTCAAATTGCGAAAGGACTCCACGTTTTCTCGAATCTTCCAAGTCGGTGGCGGATCTAAGCTATAAATGACACCTCCACTCCCTTCCTAAGGTATCTAGTAACGTAGGGAGCAAAGAGATCAAGACCTACGAGGCTACCTAGAATGAGTTTTCTTCTTCTTCTAGTTCTAGTTCTAGTTTTAATATGCTTTCTTTTAATTAACCTTTTAGCTAGAGGTAGAAGTGAAGTTTGTAGTTAGTTTCAATATTTTAATTCGTTTCTTCAAGTACCATTTTCTTATTTATAGATTTTAAAATTTTAATTTGAATAAAGCTTGAATTTTTAAATGAATTATGAGAGTTTGTGTACTCCGGACATGAGTTCCTTGCAATTCTCTGAGATTGCCATGATGGGTTTGTTTGGATTAGAGTTATAGTAACTCTGGAGCATGCCATAGTCTCTTGGCATGGCTATTACTTTGAAGGCTACAAGTTTAAGTTCTATGTGCTTCATTAGAACTAGAAATCTGATTTCTAGATTTAAGTAAGATTGTTTGTGCTTGAATGCTATATCTTCCAATTATATGAAGATAGGACTTTAATTCTAATTGTGTATGCTTGAATGAATGTATTTGTATTGAACTACCACAAGCGGATCCTTGATGCTCTAGTTCTTCTTAATTCTCAAAATTTTCCTCTTTTATGTTTAAAACTGATTTCATAAATCCTTTTAGATTCTAGTTATTAGGATAGATCAAATTGTTTACCTCTTTCCCTGTGGATCGACCTCGATCTTACTGAGAATGATTACTACATCGCAGCCTTGCACTTGAGGCGAGCGAACAACTATCTGGATGCTCCACTTCCTGACGGTTATGGTAACCGTCTCCCACATTGCCTACCAGAGACTTCTCTTCTTCTTCCTCCTTACACATCTTAGTAACTGCCTACTCTTCAGAGACTTATTTCCAATCTGAACACGTGTCTTATAACCGCTTACAAGACTTTGCTCCCCTCTCCTGCTTACAGCCACGTTCAACACTACTTGGCTTTCTAAATATTTCCTTTCTACTTTCTCTGGGTGACACTAGTCTTATATCTTGTAATTGACTATAGATATCAATCGGCCATTATTTCTTATATCAACTGCTCGGCCGCCTTCATTGGTTGAAAACCCTCATCAGCCACTGTATCTCAGCTACTGACACAATTGGTCGCCGCCTCCTGGCGGAAAAAGCAATCGGCCATTGTTATCTTGGCACAAACTGCAATCGGTCACATTTAGTGGATGTGAGACACGGTCGGTCGTTGCCCCTGCCTTAAAACCTTAATCGGCCGCATCTTGGTTGCTATCCTAATGATGTGATGAGTACAACAGCACTCGTCCTTTTCAAGGATTATCATAAACAAGCACCAATAGCTAGTTTTGGATCTGCCTGCAATGGCAATCGGCCACTCCCTTAGTGCAAAACGAAAATCGGCCATTGAAATCGACCATTTCCCCTGCTTGCAGAATGGTAATCGACCATTGAAATCGGCAACGGTCCTAAGTGTAAACAACAATCGGTCACTGACCGTTGAAATCGGCCATTGGCCTTCTTTCTAAAAATGACAATCGTTCATTTTCCTGCTTCTGACCAATTCCTCCAAGGTTGGTAAAAAACAGGGTATAACATTTGCCCCCCCCCCCCATGTCGCTTCGCCTTTGGATAAAAGGTGAGAGCGACATTGATTTGGTTATTAACATCGGTACTCACACTAGAAAATTCTAGCGTTTTGGTTGGAATACATCAAATTCGGCCATCTTAGTCAAAACAGACCACCTTGGTCAAAAAACACCAAAGTCGATTCTTTTGGCCGAAACCGGCCATCTCGATCAAAGAACATCAAATTCGGATGCCTTGGCCAGAATCGGCCATTTTGGTCAAGCTCTTCTACTTCTCTTTCCATCTCATTGGTTTAAGACGATTTTGTTTGAAAATCAGAATGAAAGGTTAATACCATGTTACAGTTAGACACTGTAGGTGCCAATGATCTAAACACAATTTTCAAATTTGAACCTTGCCCGATCATTAGCATCGAAATCAACCATGGCGATGAAAATTGTCGATCGATCCTTCAACATATGGCTTATGAAAAACTAGAATAATGGTACAATCAAGAACCTGGTTAACCACTTCTTAGACCAGATGTATGATTTGGTCATGATCCAGATGATCCGGTTCAACCACTAGTGGTGGTTCCGGTCCTATCTGGTTCCGCCCTTCATTGGAAAAAGGATTTTCAGGAAAATGTAAGGAAAGTTGGCCCCCAAGTGTTTCCTGACCATATTGCTCATCGCGCTCAATATTCGACAACTCAGTATCTTACCTGTTCATCGGCATGACATTTCGCTTGTGGTCGAGTGAGAAAACTTCTAATGCTTCGACCGCGACCTCTGGTTGCCTCACTCGATGGGTGGTGGAGCACTCCATACATCCTCAAAATTTGAAATATTCGGGTGATGTACTGCTTGAGCGACAAGAGCCATAAACCGATTCATGCTCTCAGTCAATCTATTGAAGCTTTCAGTCTGAATTCGAATTTGCTCAGCCTGATTATGTAATAGCTCAGTTAGAATTCTCTCTTGTTCTATAATGTATGGCACTTCCATTTGCGTATCTCGAAGCCCGATCGATATTTCGATCATTTAAACAACGTCACACCGGTATGTTAACCAAAGTAGTGTCCCACCAAGTGTGCCAAAAATGTTGTTGCACGACCGGTGCACAACAAATGTCTATGGCAACCAAGTAGAGAGGAATTGAAAAATGTATTTGAAATATGTCCCACTGGGTGTGCCAGAAAATGTTGCTCATTATTCTTCAGCTACGCGTGTGACGTGTGTGTAGGCGTGCCAGAACCGAATTTTGCGGCTCGATTCCAACTAAACAACAATGACCCCGAGCGCCAAGAAAGGTAGATACGTCGTGATCGACAGTATATAACCAAGATCTGTAAAGATCGGTCACCTAATTAGCTACTCGCTCAGTTGTTTAACATTAATGATTAGGCGATGTTTGGAGGGTGGGGTTCGTCCTCCGAAAATGGGTTGCACCTGTACCTTCCGAAACGAAAGATTTTCTCACAATATAAAATTAAAGGAACAAAAAGAAGAACTTATAATCAATCACGCGAACGATCTTCACTTCTTCTTTATCAACAGAAAATAAAATTGTAGAGAGAGAAACTTTACTGATTAAAGAGCTCAAACTTACTACTGTGAAATGTAATCTCAAGGGTTACACTACGGAACATAAACAATGTAATTTAAGGAAAATAAAGAAAACTGATTGCGCTAAGAAACGTAAATAGCAAGATAAAGAACATGATAAGCTTGAGACTGAAATGTAGATTTGATTTGGTTGGTGCTGGACTTGTTACACTAAGAAACATAAAGTACTTGGAATGTAAAAAGGGATTAATTACACTACGAAATGTAATGGACTTGGTAAATTAGAAAGATAGATTGATTTGTATTGTTGTTGTTTAGTGCTGGGACCCTTTGCAATGCTTAGATCCTCCTTCTTTTATAGCTTTCTACTTGAAGGGTAGAACTATCTAGATGCTCCACTTCCTGACGGTTATGGTAACCGTCTCCCACATTGCCTTCCAGAGACTTCTCTTCTTTTTCTTCCTTACACATCTTGGTAACTGCCTACTTTTCAGAGACTTCTTTCTTATCTGGACACGTGTCTTATAACCACTTACAAGACTTCGCTCCCCTCTCCTACTTACAACCACGTTCAACACTACTTGGCTTTCTAAAGATTTCCTTTCTGCTTTCTCTGTGTGACACTAGTTGTGTGTCTTGTTACTGACTATAGATATCAATCGGTCATTATTATTTCTTGTATCAATTACTCGGCCACCTTCATTAGTTGAAAACCCTCATCGGCCACTGTATCTTAGCTAATAACGCAATCGGTCGCTGCCTTTTGACTGGAAAACTGCAATCAGCCATTGTTATCTTGGCGCAAACTGCAATCGGCCGCATTTCAGTGGATCCGAGACACGGTCAACCAGTTGCCCCTGCCTTAAAACCTCAATCAACCGCATCTTGGTTGTTATCCCAATAACATGATGAGTACAGCAGGCACTTGTCATTTTCAAGGATTATCAAAAACAAGTGCCAACAGTTAGTTTTTTATCCGGCTTGCAACTGGCAATCGGCCACTGCCCTAAGTGCAAAATGAAAATCAGCCATTTCCGCGCTACTTGCAAAATGGCAATTGGCCATTGAAATTAGCAATGGTCCTAAGTGTAAGCAACAATTAGTTGTTGACCGTCGAAATCAGCCATTGGCCTGCTTTCTGAAAATGGCGATAGGTTGTTTTCGTGCTTCTGACCGACTCGGCCAGAAACAGGGCATAACAAGAACAAAAATAAGTTATTAAAGTTGCTCTTATTGAATTACATAGGAGATGTTAAATGAGCCCTTACATCCCACCAAATGTAATCCAAAAGGTTGAAACTCTAACTACCAAAGACGCCCAATTTATTAGAAATAACGGTAAAAGAAAATTCTAAATGAAGTAAAACCATGTCCCCAAACGTGAGAAATGGGCTTTCTGGATTTCGAAACCGGATCCAAGCGAAATCCAGGTTCAGCAGCGACCTCTGAATTGTCAAATCACATTGTAATGTCAAAGTTGTTTTGGTATAAGTCGGTTGCTGGAAATGATAGCAAAGTCAAGGTCTCTATGATTCAAATTTCAAGGTCGCTCTGTCAACACCGCTCTTGACAATGGCTCTGGCCCACCTCTGTCGGCCCATTGGATCTGGTCTAAAGTAGGATCATAGCTTTCCACCATTTCTAAAATGTCGGTTCCTCATTCACCGTACACACCTGTAAAAGTACAAAGAATCCAACTGTTTGAATTATGCAGGCTATCAATTCCACGTGCGGATACATTTGTCATGACGCGACGCTTGTGTGAGATCTGAGCCTTCCATCAGGTGTGCTACATCGTTTAGATCTTCACGAAAAAAAAAAAAAATCAATCCATTTTAAAACTCAGGTGGGCCACATCATATTCAAACAAATTAATGAAAAACAAAATTCAAGTTACTTTGTTGATGTTAGATCACGTGCCTGCGTGTGTATGTGTACGGATCATAAATACCTAGAGCGGATTAGGTGAGACCCCGGCCTTACTCAAGACGGTGCGACGGCATTACCGTGGGGCCCACCTTGATGTATGGATTATGTATCCACGCCGTCCATCCTTTTTTTCAGATCATTTTATGGTAGCCCCAAAACTGAAGTAGAAATAATTATCAGGTGGACCATACCATAAGAAGCAGTGGTGATTGATTGTCCCTACCATTAAAAACATTTTATGGTGCACCTTAATGTTTCCGTAGAGTTTATTTACCATCCAATCTGTTGATAAGGTCACATAAGCCTTGATGAAGGTAAAAAAAAAAAAAAAACAAATATCAGCTTATCCAAAACTTTTGTGGCCCATTAATGGTCAATCAACACTCTTTCCTATGGTATGGTCCACCTGATAATTGGATCGGTTTCATTTCTCAGATAATGTCATAAAATAATCTGTAAAAACGGATGGACGGTGTGGATACAGAATACATACATCAAGGTAGGCCATGTTGTAAGGGCCGTACCGTCTTGGGTGAGTCCGGGGTCTCACCTAGTCCGCTACCATAAATACTTCTATCACCATGAGAGTAGAAAAGAAGGGGGGCTGGTTTATCCGTCGGGGTGGGCGTTGATATTAAGTCCATCTAGAAACTATTGGTCAAATGTCACCGAATCTCGTCCATTGAATCTTCCCCAAATGCTGTCCAATCTAAAGTCATCAGCCTAAGGTCAAATCCCACCCGTGGACGGATTTCGTGGATTTACGTGGATGCATGCGACGGTTATACGTGGAATGTCATGATATCCGTGGTCCTCACGTCACGCGTAAGGGCCGTGTGGGAGTGGTATTTGTCCATTTTCTCTTGATTTCCACACGTGGGGGTGTGTGTGTGTCATGGTTGGGTGTGGGCCCCACGTAAAATTTGAATCAGATCCACCCCGTCCATTAGATGAGCCATTCAAAGTTAGTGGATTCAAGAAGGAGTTCGAGAGGAAACTCAGGTGGGCCACAATATAGGGAATAGTCAAGAGGGGAAGCCCAATCAATTAAAACCTTCCCCATTCTTTGTGGGTCCACTGTTTTGTTTATATACCATCTAATCCATTCTTCAGATGAATCAAACTAGGATGAAGGGACACACAAAAATTTGGGCCATTCTAAGAGCCAAATGAGCCACACCTAGTGATTTTAGAGATCTTACACAGTGTTTGTATTGTTCCCTGCGTTGTGGTCCACCTAATATTTAATTTGTCTGAACTATAGTTTGTACGGTGATAAGTATGGTTAGAACATGATGGACGTAGTGGATCGGATGAAAAGTAGATGTAGGCCCCACAGAAGCCCGGTACTACCATAAGAGCACACCTCTTGGTAGAATACATTGGGATTGTCACCGTTGGAAACTTGGAAGACAATTTTGGCTGATCCGGACCGTTTGCACAATTGGGCCTTGCCGTGGATGGAGGATACCAAATGGGTATGGAATATTTTGACAGTTTGATTATTTAACTCATTTCCGTTGAATATGACCTATCTCTTTGTCCGTTGCTCCGTACGACTTTGACTAGAGAGTCTGTGATGTATTCATCTTGAAAACTTTGAATCGGCCACCCTTTTTATGTGCATTGCATTAGATCAACGGTTTTGGATCACTAAGGGGGTGTTTGATTTTTTGAATATTTAATAAATATGAAAATGAGTTATTATTACTTCTTACATCATCCGTTTGATGAGCAATGAAATTCTCATTTTTTAACATGCGGTCTCAAAAAGACTCACTTAAGATAATGGCTCCACTTTGATGTCTACAGCTTATCCAAGTCGTCCATGTATTTTATCAAAAAAAATTTAGGGCTTTAGCCCAAAAATAAAGTAGATCCAAAGTTCATGTGGACACCACAGCAAATAGTAGTCTATATAACGTCCACCGTTGAAAGCTATCTCATTCCTTGGGCCTATATTGATGTTTATTTGTCATCTAACCCATTCATGAGGTTACATAAACATGGATAAAGGGGGAAAACGAATATTAGATTCATCCAAAATTTCTAGGGCTAACAAGAAGTTTTCAACAGTAGACATTCAATTCCCACTGTTTCTTATGATGTGGTCCACTTGAGATTAGATCACCCTCATTTTCTCACTCGTTCCCTAAAATGAGATGGTGGAAAAAATGAATAGTGTGGATAAGTTACATACATCATGGTGGGCCATATAGCTTTTTCCCTCGATTTTGGTGAGCATCAAGTCCAAAAAATAGTTGTCACTTATCATGGTGGGAGTGGTGTCAGAATTCCCATGGAAATAATACATGCCTATTTAACTTGATTTCCAAGGGAAATTCGAAAACCAAACAGCCCCAATGGCCTTTTGGATTGTAAGTTACTTAGCATATAAGTAACTTTTCTTGGTTTCTACTTAATTAGCAAACAAGTATGTTTGGTAAACAACATGCTTAATTGCCAACCAAAAAGTAAAAGAGCATGTTTGTTTCCAACATCATTCCTTAAGTCTGTTTGGTCCCTGCACATCCATCATCATTTGGGGCCAACCTTTGGTGTGGATTGCTCATTATGTAGGCCTCACCTTTGATGTGGACAGTACATCATGTGGGGCCCATCTTGGATGTGGGCCTGTAACACCCCGGATTTTCACTAACTCGGAAATTGGAAGTCCTTGGGCATTACCTTCGGTGTGTCGGTTATAGGGCGTACCCGCACGTGTGTTCACATGTATTGGGGATTAAAATGAATGTTTTTACCAAAGAAATGATGGAATTAGTTTAGGAGTTGGAAGATCACATGGTTCGGAAGAGTTTTCCGACGATTGGGTTGACTCGGGTATGTCGCTGCCTGTAAAGACTAAGTAAAGAACCCTGAATTATCAATCCACTCGTAGATCGACGAGACCATCATGAATATTTTACCGGACCTTGGTGTTTTAGCCTATTTGAGGTATTTCAGATTTTTTGAACGGTTTAGATTTGGCAAAAACCCTCTCATTTAAAAGGCGCTATGTTTTGAAAATGCCAAAAAGTTGCGATTTGTACTTGGAGGGGAAAATCAAAATCTTTATTATTGGGATTTCAATTTTCTAGTATTTTTTATTGAATCCAAATGGGGAGTACTTCCTTATTTACATAAATAACTTAAAGTAAATAGAAACATAAATTAAACATGACATTTACTTAAATGTTATTTTGTAAATAAGGCTGACAAGTAGCCTGGACTGTATAGGAACTCACTGTGCAGGGAAGAAATCTAAAATTTTCAGAGAAAATGGCCAAGGGACGACCGGCCGACCGGTTAGGCGACCGGCCGACCGGTTGTGTCGCCTCATATGGGGGGAAAAATGGATGGTCAGCGTGATCCGGCCGACCGGTTTGACAACCGGCCGACCGGTTAGGTAGCCGGCCGACCGCTTAAGCGACCGGCCGACCGGTTGTGCTGCCCTTTTTGGGAAGAAAAACAGATGGATAGTGGGATCCGACCGACCAGATCTGGAACCAGCCGACCGGTTGTGGCTGGTCGGTTATAAAAGGGGGGTTGCAAACCCCATTCGATCCATCTCTCTCTCATTTCTCTCCTCCACTCTCTTCTCCCCTAAACTCCTAAGCCCTCCTAGCTCTCTTTCTCCCTTCTCAAACCTCCTTTCTTCCTCAAATCTTCCTCCAATCTTAGAAATCTCGGATTTTCGAGCTCTCTCCGGCCTCCACCTCCGTTCTCGTGTTTCTCCGGCCAAAATCCGGTGGCTTTGGGTCGGATTCTCCTCCTCATGCTAGGTAAGGTGTTCAGCTACCTCTTCGTTTCCTCTTTCTTCCATTTTCTTCATTTTTGGACCATTAGGGTTAAAAACCCCTATTTGTTTCCGACGAAACCCTAACCCTAGGGTTCCTCTTGCTAGGATTTGAGATCCCGGTCATCGACTGGGTGTGGCCCACGCTTTGTAGAAGCCGTAACCAAGCTCAACTCCGTTGGGATTCCGACGGTGCACCGAATTGGGGCCCCGATTCGGTGAATCGATTTGGGATTTTCCCAAATCTGAGATACCAAAACCCTAAACCCTAATTAAACACTTAATTAGATTAAACCTTAATTGATTAACACTAGATTTGTGATTCATTGTAGGTAATTGAGGTATTCCCCAATTTTCGACGTTTGGACCGTATTTGGATCGCTCCGGCCTCATCGGAATCGAGTAATTTCGATTCCAAGGTGAAGATCTACCCTCAAGCTTATTCTCGACAAATCTTAATTAATGATTAGTTGAATTTATACGTTAATTGTTGATGTGTGCATAACATGTTTGATGAATGCCTCTATGGTTGTTCGATTGATAGCATGCTCGATGAAATGCCTGAATGATATAAATTTACAACATTGTAATATATCTATGCTTGTGGATGTATGTGGCGCCCTGTGTCATCTGGGCTATGTCATCCGGGTCCTTTGGATCGGTCGGGCTAGTCGGTCGGGCCAGGTGCTTAGATATGTTTATGATTAGGTATTTAATAACCTAAATTACTATTATAATAAGGTATCCGTTGCTTTGGATTAAGCTCTGAAAACCGTTGATATAGTGTACTGCCTGCCACTGGGTTGGCAGTCAGGGACTTATTCGATCGACCAAGCGGGACATGGTCGACTGATAGTGGCCATTGTTGGTTTGTCGTCGTCCACTTGGGTCCATCGAATAAGCCCAATTCAGAGTTAATCATTCTTGTATTTCATTCTTGAATCACATCCTATGGAATCTAGAATACCATCGTTCCCACTATGAATAGTCCACTTAAAACCATATTGCGACTCGATCGACCAAGTCTCATGAGCCAGGCATGGTGGTATAGGACACCGTGTTTGAGCTGTCGACCTACGCTGGGGTGGTGCCTCCCCATAGTGACCAGTGAGCATTGACAGGGGTGACCGATTGTTATTCGAATGGCCCTTGTGACAAATGTGATCTTGGCCGATGTTTGCGTGCCTGTGCACCATTCGAACGACCCGGGCGTGCATTGGGATAATTCCGAGTGAAACGCCCGCACCTCTGAATAAATTAATCGTATTTGATATTTGGGATATGAGACTTCCCGCTTTGATTTGGTCGTGGCTGCCGAGTCACGGTCGAACCAGGCTTTCATGGTAGGATAACTCAACTTTGGATCGAGGGGTTACTGACGATGATTGGTTACGCATTACAGGGAGCCAGATAGTCCCGGTTAGACTTTACGATACGATGTGGTATTCTGGCTTCACCAATTTGCTGGATGAATTGGACTAATAAATACTTTAATTAATCATGCATACATGACATTGCATTTGAGGGGGACTCGTGTAGCCTGGTTGCTTGATGTGGCGCCAGCGCTATCTTGAGCACCTCATGTCATTTTTATGTGTCATCCGGGCTGTGTACTCAGTCACGACTTACGACCTGCTAGACAGGTGGACTGTGGATTCTGATACCAGTTGGTCGGGCCAGGGCTTGCCCGGGACATGCATTGTGTGCGGAATCATGACATCCATGCATTTAATCAACTAGCCTAGGATGATGTATGATTTGTATGTGAACATTACTTAAATTTGATTGATTTGACAACATGCTTAAGAATAATATACTTATATAAACCTATTTATAATTTAAATATCCCGAGTTTAACCTTGGGGTTATTTCTTCACTATGCTGGCGTTTTGACGCCTTCTATTTGACATATGCAGATGTCTCAAAAATAGGACCAGATGGTGGTGCACACGGGCGCCTTATAGCCTTTTTAGCTTCGTCCCTTTTGGTAGATGTATTTTCCCTTCCTATTACTTTTATTGTGATTCGTATAATTCTCATATGGGCTTACACTGCGATTGAATTATTCATCTAGGGTGTTAGCCCTATATTTTTAGATGTAGTTACTCCACTTTGCTTATGATCCGCTAATTGAAATGCGTTACTCTGATTAATTGTGAATGGAATGAATATAAATCTGATTGAGGACACACGTGGGTGCATTTTCCACGTGTGGCATTCCTAAAATAGCATTTTATTTAGTTAACACTCGGGAACTCGGGATCAGAGTCTCCGTACTCGGGTGCCAAAATTTCGGGTTGTTACAGGGCCATTTACACCGTTCTTTATGTAGGGCCCACCTTTGATGTTAGTCGTTCATCAAGTGGGCCCACCATCAATATCCATTGCCCATCATGTGGAGCCACCTTTAATGTGGATCGTCTCAAATGTGGGGCCCACCTCTAATGTGGGTCGTCAATCATGAAAGGCCCACCTTGGATATGGGCCACTCATCATTAAGGTTGACCAATGGTGGGCGTCAATGACCACTATTTCCTGAGGTGCGGTCTATTTGAGATTGGATTCTGTTTCATTTTAGGATGGCCCAACAAGGGTGGACAGTGTGAATTTCATGTGCACAGCATGTGGCCCTCACTACCCAGTGGGCCACTCAAAACTAGTTGGAAAAACAGATGACTGGCATGTGTAAAACACATCACGCTGGGCCCAGGGAGGTTTCAACGGTGTCATTATTATCACTGTTGCCTCCTGATGTGGGGTCCACCTGAGGTTTAGATCTACCTCACATGCTAGCCTCACTCACATCCAAACCATTGGGCACATCACAATGGGCCCAACAAGCTAGATGGTCAACTTGGGTTGGGCGGTTGCCATGAAAATTAACACTTTTACCACTATAGGACGAGCACCTCTTGTTTTTGTTGGTGGTGAAAAAGTAAAAAAGCAAAATAAAAATGCTGAAATATTTAACTAATTTTCGGCAAATAAGTAATGATCATTATTTATTAACCAAACTAATTTTTCTCAAATAAGTTATTTAACTGTTGCCATCAGCAAGAAAAGCAACTTATTAGGTGGTATCCAAACACGCCCTAAACATGACCTAGATTCAATGGTTATAATACTGACATATCACATGCCAATAGCAAACATCTAGTAAAGAAGAGGGGGGCGGCTTGGCCCGTGACGGCTTTTGCCCATGTGATCCAAATTGTAATATACATGTTTTGGCAATTTAATCAAACACAAGCCCCACATACAATCAAGGGCTAGATTTTGTATGCGATTATGATATACAGGCTTGCTAGAGTTTTACTTGATTCAATATTTAATTGTACGTTGGTGACCTCCACCCGAAAATGAATGCATAGGATCAGATTCAGAAATCCAGTTATTAAGTCAAGCACTGGTTGTGATCAGTGACCGGGTGATTTGCAAAAGGGTAGGGGTGAGTCCTTCATGATGGATTCTTTTTACCTTACAACTTCAAGGACTTTTCTTTCACCACTATTTGCGAGTCCTTCATGATGGATTCTTTTTACATTATAACTTAAAGACTTTTCTTTCACCACTGTTTGTGACCAATGTATTTCTCCAAAGAATAAAGATGAACAAATAAACTAAAAAGGCTAAATAATGCTGATTTTATTAATATGAAAATGTAACTCATTATAATTGTAAAAGTAAAAATAAAATAACTAGAGACAAAAGAAAGATAAATACCTAATTCATTTGTGAGAACAGACGATCTAGGCGGATGGTCAGCAAGATGTGACAAAAAATGATCGCCTAAGGACTCAATCGACCAGGATCCAGCAACTTTGTTTAGCTTACAATTTCTCCTAAGACTGTCGATCTGGTCGATTCTCAAATTTTCAGCATAAGGAAATCCACGGAGCAGGTTTGGTTGCCTATACCAGCTCGAGTTACCCCAAATTCATATATTATACTCCTCGTAAGTTATCCTGAATTTTAAGGTACGGCGGGAGTGTACATAGATCCTTGTGTAGGACCACAACGGTTAGTGATGAACTTATAAAAAAAACCACTAGCTTAATAATAAACTTCTATATAAAAAACCATTAGGCTATTGGTGAGCCTATAGAAAACATTTATTAGTCTATGTGTGAGCCTACGACGGGCGTATACGTAAGTCCTTGTATAGGACTGTAAAGGTTAGTGATAAACCTATAGAAAACCATTGTAAAGGTCAATGGTAAACCTATAGAAAGCTATTGAGATAGTAAATCTAAAAATTCAAGTTTAAGTTCGTATTTTAGGAGTGGAAGTAGGTATTTAGCCAAACCACTATGTATCCTTGTGTTTATGATTATTTATGTGGATACAATTGTATTTATGCTTGTGAGTTATTTATTTTATATGAATGCATGAATGGATTATATGTTAGGTGTTTAAATTCATTACACACACTAGATATCTCTATCTCATCACATAAACTCTTTGCACATATAATTATATCGTAATTAATCTATGATTTAAGACCAATTTTTCCTTATGGTGTAAATTGCATTAATTAGTAAATAATTTAAAAATGTCCTATTCACTCTCTTTTAGGACTTAGCCATAATTCTAAACTTTGCAAGCTTTTGCATTATGGTATCATATTAAATGACTGCACAATTTCACATACTAGGTAAGTAAACTTTAAATAATCTTGTACATGTGTTATACATGTAGCTATTGAATTTAATTTGATACGTGTTTGATGAGTGAGTATCTATTGTAATATAGTACATGATAGTGAATTATGAACATGTGCTCGATGAATTGAGCATTCAACATGATAATGCTCCCAAGCATAGTCCAACTTTCTAATACAAGTTACAAATAAAGGGATCTAATATAAAGACTTTCTCTTTTCACTTCCTTTTCCAATATGGGACTAAAACAACATTAGAAAATAAAGGAGGATATAGGAAAAAGACAAAAATAAGAAAATTGAAGATTTTTCATTATTTTTTAAATCTATTTATTCCCAACGAAGCTTTACACCCACGTTGCATGCAATATGTGAAGAAGAAGAGCGTTCCCATAGGTCATGAGTTGTCAATAGCCAAATGCACCCAATGGGAACCCAACCCATCCAAGAACACAGGTATGGGTGTAGGTAAATAAGTGTGGTTGTGGATTTGGATTTTTTTTTTTTTTTTTTGGCTTAATTAATAAATGGATCAAGGATTGGGTATACTTCACGAGTGGGTAGGTGCATCATGTGACTAACAGAGTGGATGTGTTGCACAATTAACAGGGTGGGTGTGTTGCATGACTAACAAAAAAAAGGGTTGGGTATACCCTAACCCATACCCAAATCCCTCCATTAAATTATATGTAAGTAAATAGTAAATAAAGTGTGTGTATATTCCACTCATTGGAATAGTGGACTGCCAAGATGAAATCTAACAATTATTTATTTTAACATAGCCATGTGGCCCACCTAATTAAGGTGTAAAATGAATTATGATATAAGTGCCAACACATAGTACCCATGTACAATTTATACACCCAAATCAAAAGTTTTCAGGTAGAATTTATATACCAAATCAACCCACTAATAAAATGGAGAGATTTTGACATACTTTTTTATGTTTTTTTTGCAACGACCCCACTCTATTAGCTGCACAACGCACCCACACGTAGATGCTTAGAAATTATACATTTGATAAACAATATCTCAAATTAAAATAGGTAAATTATGGAAAGTACTGTCATGGAGTAATAGACCTAAAATCAGATTCAATGAATAATCTTAACCTCTAGATACTTGTTTATTGAAATAGGACCATTGGATTTTCCACTTTCAACTTTCCACAAAACATTCAGTGATCCAATAAAAAGATAATCAAACATGCTTTTACTTTTGGTTCATTCTATATCTTATATTTTAATTACTTGTACTTCATGTTGCAATTTTACTGTGATAGTTTTTAGCATTCAACCACACTATGAATTAAAGACAACATAAAGAAATGTTTTCAAATTTTTTTAATACAAAAAATTATTTTTTTAAGAAAAACTATATTAATTTTCTACAAAATTTAATTTTCTGAGTTAGTGGTGTAGACATGATTTTTTAAATATTAAATGATGAGTATTCGGGGAGTACGGATATGGTGCCCATTTCAGACCCAGCCAAGGTATAAAATGCTGTGGCTCACCTGAGTTTTGGATAAGCTTCATTTTTGGGTTACAATGACAAGATGAGGGGGCCCACATGATGGACGGATTAGATATCTTTAACACATCACAGTTGCAAACGTCATAGAGGAGACTTTGACTCTTTCTAATGCGGATTATGATAGGCATGGTACTCCCTTACTATGGTACTGTGTACAGTAGACGGTTTCCAACCCATACTGCATCCTTAGATTGATCTTAACCGTTCATGTCTTCATTACTACCGAATGAAAGCTATGATCGTAGCATCATAATTCATCAATGATTCAGATCTTTAAATTTTGGATTTGAATATGAGCCATTAAAACATACTTTCCAATGTTTCATGTTCATATTCCAGGACGTGAGTGGTTCAAATCATCATTTAAGAAGCAATAGGGAGGTGGAAACGGGTTACAATGGAAGAGATTATCAGGGCAGGGTCCATCTCTGACGGATAGCATCAGATCAATGGTTTTGATTTCTTAACCTTGGACCCATTTGTGAATCCTGAAAACCCGAGCACGGTGAAACTTCACCACCCTAGGTATAGCTCATTCACAGACATTTGTCACACATGTAATTCAATTTAGATGGCTTAGATTGTGTGTCCCACTGTGAATGGAGCATATTGAACTGATTATTCTAACCATACAATTAGAGGCCATTGAATGGAGGCTTAAAAATAAAATAGTCAGTGGTCCAATTTAGATGGCTAAGATCATAAGAACTCTACCATTTTGGACTATGCTTCATGCACGTGATTCCCATGTGTGTATCACAAGGAATTCCAATTCTTCTTATATTATCATTGTAGGAATTGCGTTCAAGCCATTTATGCCCCTTCTTATTAATGGACTCCTTACGTATGTGAAAGAATGCAATTCATTGGAAAAAATTTATTTTTATATCAGCCTCTAAGGTATTTGGACTTTTCGTAACTCCATTGATCTGATACAACTAGCACACACGCACTTCCTAGTGGTGGGTCCCACTGTAAATGGGCCATATCTAATTATTCTAACTATAGAATTGGTGGATGTTGGATGAGACATGGCTCATGGGTGGATTGGCTTGACTTTATTTTCCAACCTTTTTAAGGGAAGAGAACCGAAAGATGGGAGGACTTTCTTTCCGACAAAATGGGTTTTCATGCTTTCTTTTAGTGCATAGCAAGACAAGTTTATGAAAATGCATTCAAATATACAATGCGATCTTAGGATTGACTCAAAATGTTATTTGGTTTCAGAAGCTGCTTTTGAACGTTCATCCAAATGGACCCTATGATCAGTTGTTACATTTTAGCTGTCCCCAATCTAGGAAAGGCCCATCATGTAAACGGTTGGGATTATTGGAAGATGACCCAAATCTATTGAAAGATGACTACAAATCCCAAATACCAAAGTCCTAATATTTAGGATTGCAATATGTGTGGATGTATTCTAGCATACCTCTGCCCATAGAATTACATAGGGTCGCTCATCAAGTGACCTACAACACCCCCATCCATAGCTCAAGTGGTAAATTGAGTGAGGATAACTTCAAATGCCCACGTATTTTACTAATATTTTTATTTTTACCCGAGATTTTCCTTACAATATCCCAAGAAAAACCTCAAATTTTGAAATTCGCCATAGAAATTTCCGGCCTGGAAATGGCCTGAAAACCAGATTTGTCACTATGAAGTCAGGTACACTGTCATAGATCCATTAAAATCGAGTTAGGTCTAGTTAATTTTACTAATAATGATATTATATATTAACACAGCCAAGTTTGCAAAGCTATATGGATGTGAGAGAGCCAGCTTACACACAACATACAAGTGTTTAAGTGGCACACATGTGCATGATCTAGTCCATCCATCAGAGTCAGCCCAACCATGTAAATGATCTTATTTGAACCATATATGATTGGATCTGAATCCGGGTCCTCGTAAATGAGATTCGAACCCGAGTGGACCCAGACCTAGAAAGATATGTATCAGAACGAGCCGGAAACTTATTCTTGGGCCCCCTAATTAAAAATGGGCCTAACTCCCGCTTTACACCTAAAAATATTTAATTGCTTGAGGATAACAAGAGAGAAAGGCCCACCCCATGATCATTACAACACATGAGGTTTGCCAATGCAACCATAAGCATGTATAAGGCAGCCCATCTACATCCTACCCCACATGTTCAAGTGTGGCACGTACAAGGTCCAAGCCATCCATTTGTTCGGGCCTAAAAATCAAGCCACCCATCAAATTGGACATATTAAAATAGGTGGACAGCTTAGAAGGAAAAAAAAAAAAAATTATTGGCCTACTTAAGCATGAGCCCACATAGCATGATAGGTCTGAGATCCAATCCATCCATCAGATTCCAAGAATCTGATTAATCCACTGATCAGGTGGGCTTTCGTTTGCATATGTACTGCTCTGAGAAGGCTTGGCTGAATTTTTCTAGCTAACATATCCACCTATTTCTAGTATTGGGCCCAACATGCTCTGTGTACTTGGTTTTATTTTGAGGAAAACGTGTACAAGGTTGGACCAACTTGATGGATGTGTTAGATTTCTCACATGTGTGGCATTTACATGAGTTTTATTGTGCACACGTGTGTACTATGCTTAGTGAAGCTCATATATATACCACTAATGTTAAACTCTTTTGATGATTGACAATGGTTTGGGTCTGGGGTTGGCTTCGGACCTGATTTTGAACTAGTTAGATCCGACGTGTTGGGTCAGCCTATTTAAAATTTTGATTTTTCTATACTCTATCATGTTTATGTGCCTGTGGATGGTCCACCCAAGTGACACAAGGCCACTAAAGGCATTTGTGTTGCTCAGGTCCAGCCCATTGACAAATTTCCTTAGCCCTATCATACCCATGCACCTGTTGATTGGTCCACCTAAGTGATGACAGCAATTACAAGTATTTGGTCAGTGTGTAATGTGTGTAGAGCCATGAACAGGCTGGGCGGGTTGGCTTCAGCCCAGATTTTGAACTATCAGCGCTGGGCCTATTTTGATTTTGCTTGGCATAACCCGGCCCATTGACAGCTCTAAATTCGTCCATGCTTGTGTGGAAATAAATTTTTAAAAAAATTAAAAAAAAAGCCAATCTTGCCTATTTCAAAAACCCAATAATTAACTCAACTTGACTCAATGTTCGGCCGGTTTGGGCCAACTTGAAGATTTGACCCAACCTAACTCAATGTTTAATAATTATAATTAAAAGTAGTTGTACTACTAATAGATCTCTAAAATAGTTTGAATTGTATTGCCCATATAAAATAGTTTGAAATCTCATCAATTGTCGCCAATATCGCAATCTTACTAAATTTAGCCATGCATGATCAACTCATTGGGAATTTATCCATAATGATTGATGTATCCAAATTAAGGTCCTATACACCCTGATTTGATAGAATCTCAACCATCCAATTAGGTCTCAACTTTCTTTTTTAGTAACCTAATCGAGGACTGTTTGGTAACCTAATCCATCCGATTCAACGTTAAGAAAGCTGATATCTATGCTTGAAAGAAAGAGAAGAAGATGAGTTGAACTGGAATCGCGAGTTATTTGAGAGAGCACATCAATGATTATAGCAGATGTTCTTTTTTGTACAAATTATATTAGTATCCCTACTAGAGGCTAAATATGGAAGAGTATAAGGCCCAATCCAAATACAATGAAAGATGTAAGAAGTTATTTAAATTGTGGCTTGGGATGAAGCTTGGTGGATAGATCTGAGATTTGATGTTCAAAAGAGAAGAAACACAAGTGAAGAGTTCTTTGACAAAGATAATGACAGATAGAGTGACAATCAATTTAAATATGCTTCGTCCACTCATAAAAAACATCATTGTAAAGTATATGAATGGCACTCTGATTATCACATGATAAGAGTTGAAGAACATCTTGTAAAAGCCATCTAAACCAAACAACATTGAAAACAATGTGCATATTCAGCTTTGTCAGAGTGTTGTTTCTTGCAGTTCCATAAGATGACTATGGCTCCAAGAAAAAGACAATTCCCTGTTGTGAAGCATAGGTCAATGATATCTCCAGCCCAATCAGAATCGATGTAAGCAAAAACAGAATAAATTTTTAGATGAGAGTAAAAGAGTAATAGAAGAGGTTGAAGGTTTCAAAGAATGCACAAAACCATAGTCTAATGAGCAGTTGTTGGGGCAGAAACAAATTGACTAACCAAGTGAAAACAAACATAATATTAGGCTGGGTAACGATGAAATGATCAAGGCTGCCAACAATTTTATGATATATAGTAGCAATACTCCATCAGATGGTTTTAGCTTGATATTAGGCTCTAATGATGCATTGGAGATTTTGTCAACAGTGATCTCAACTCTGTGAAAAATCTCCGAGATACATTTTGATTGAGAAAGTCGGTGGCCATTCTTGGAGTGCCTAACCTCAATAATAAGGAAATATCTTAAGTAGCATAAGTCATTCATATTAAAGTACTGATAGCAAAATGGACTTTAGTGATGCAATGTCAGAAATATCATCCCCAATGATAATGACATCATTAACATATAGTAAAAGAAGAGCCCAAGCTTGGGCAAAAGATGAGAAGAAGAGGAAAGAGTCATGATAACTTTGAATATATACAAGGCTCAAAAGAGCATAATTGAATCTTTCAAACCAAGCCCATATGGTTTGATTAAAACCATATAAAGCTCCACAGAGATGACAGACTAGTTTAAAACAATGAGATAATCCAAGAGGGATTATATAAATCTCATTCAGAAAGATACCCATTGAGAAATGCATTTTTATGTCCATCTAAAAATATGCAATTTTTAGATCTGGATGAATGGACGTCCAGACCTTTTGCACGTTTGGTCCAGCTGAACTTTGGATGGTGGATGATGGAGATGATGAGTGTCCCAGTTACTGGAGAATGGACAGACGTCCATTGCTGGACATTGGTGTGTTACTGCTCCTTGGATGAACGGATGGAGTTTGCTATGATGGATGGAGTGGATTGACGGTTGTTGGACAACCCACACTTGCTGGACGTGATCATGTGAACTGGAGGGATGGACGGTTGAAGCATGTTGTATGTGCCAACAGAGGGGTCCACTAGTTGCACGCTGGAGGCCTTCTATCGTTGAACTGGTTGAACGGTTGGAGGGATGAAGCTGATCTCCAGCTGGACGGTGGAGATGTTAATGTCCCTGAATGCTGCTTTGAGCTGGCACGTGTGGAGGATAGGTCTGCACATGCTAGATGGAATAGTGTTGGCCATTCACTGCAGAACTCGATGTGATCTCCAGATTTTGTGGACGGCTGAGATGAAGCAATGCCGCTTCACAAGATGGGGAGTCCAGCACGTGTGATGGACGATGGATGAGATTGATGGTGGGGTTGCACACGACTCCAGCTTGATGGACGGTCCAGATGATGTGGACGATTAGGTGATGAAGCAGCTTTGCATCTGCAGCTTTGATGGACCGTTGCAGCTCCTTCTTCTAGCACTCAAATGCACGGTGGAGATAATGGGGTCTATCACGGATGAACGGCTGGTGAAGTGGCTTCAACTGCTGGACGTGATGTGGGTCCCACCTGACGCTGGAGATTGGAGGATGGACGGCTGGTACGATCAGCTGGTTGGATGGACGGTGAAGCTGCAACATTACTGCTGCACGTGTGGGGATGCTGATGAACGGCTGGAACGTCCATTGTTTGGAAGGTGGAGATTTTGGCTGCTGTGATGGACGGCTGCTGATTGAACTCTGGACGTCAACTGAAGATAGAAGCAGCTGTTGCTGCTTGTGGTGCTGAAGATGGACAGTCCAGATGTTGTGGACGTCTGATCTGCTGGCTTGATTTGCTGGACGGACGTCCTGGAGATGGATGATGATTGAAGATGGTGGACGGTTGAAGGTTGGACGGTTGGGGATCTGCTGGACGCTGAAGCTGCTGGATGGTCTGGCCTTGATGATGGACAGCTGCACTGGTTCAGCTGCACGTGCAAGGTGGGGCCTGCTGAAGTTGATGACGTGCTTGCTGATAGACGGTGTGCTCTGCACGGTGCTGGATGCTTGGACAGTTGGAAATGAAGGTGGGTCCACCTCTCTGCTGGACGGTAGATTGCATGCTGATCCATCAGCACGTTTGATGGATGGATGGCTGTGCTGATGAACAGTGATTGAGGTGGGTCTGCCCTCAATGGACGGCCAGATTTTTGGGCTACTGTGAGGTGCCATCTGCTACACGTGTGAGAGGGTGAGAGGGAGATGGAGCGGTCCACCTGCTGGATGTTGAAGATGGACGGTTGTGATGTGCATGGATAACTGGTGTCCAGCTAATCGTGATGGATGGATTGGATTGTTGGAGATGATGGTATGGTCCAAAGTGCTAGTCGATTAGGGCCTTTGATCTGATGCTCATGAAAGTATCGCCAGCCGTGATGCACAGTTGGTCCCAACTATAGACATCCAATCTTGACCATCCAAGCATGATCATCCATTTTTTTGTGAAGGCCTTGATCACGATCATCATAACATGTCTCAGATGGATCTCCAAAAATGTCGATTTGATGAGGCCTTCTGAGACTTCAGATCCACCACAGAATATGGTTCACTCTTCGATCTTTACGCCCTGATTTTCCTCAGGATTGCCACACACTTGACGTTGATTACTTTTGGGCACTAAATCATCCTAATTGACTCGGATTTTGTCCAACTTCTCCTGATCACCTGAAGACAGAAAATTCACCTAATGAGAGATAATTAACCGAAAAAACAATGATAATGCTCTTAACAACCAGGGTTAATTATACAATATTAGGTACTCATCAAAAAGATGAGAAGAAGAGGAAAGAGTCATGATAACTTTGAATATAAATTGGAAGTCCGTCAGCCTAGCCTAAGCATGACTCGGCCTCTTTAAGGTCACCATGGCATTTTATTTTAACAAATCCCTTCCATACGGGATGCAGATTGAGTCTTGCCCTCGCCCGGACGCATTACCATCCAGGCAGATTTGTGAAGGGGCCCACCGTGATGTATCCGTTTATCTACTCCGTCCATTCATTTTATGAGATCGTGTTAAGATATGGGCCCAATAATGAGGCAAATCCAAGGCTCAAGTGGGCCACACCGAGTGGACCCTGGTGAGCTACTGTAGTGATGACGTCACCAGGTTTCCATCACTATTTAGTGTGGCCCACTTGAGCATTGGATCTTCCTTCTTTTTAGAGTCATATCTTAAAATGATCTTATAAAATGGATGGATGAAGTGAATAAACGGATACGTCACTACGGGCCCCTCCACAGGTCTGCCTGTTCGAGTGGGGCAGGACGCAACATACGTTATTAATTCACCCTTATGAAATTAAAATTCTCCATCTCTTCATATCTTAGACTAATCATAGATCATGTACCTACATGAGAATAGTGTGCCACAACTGTATCGTTTGTGTCACATCCACTCCATCCATCATTTGTTACACCCCATGTTATGACCTGAACCCAACAATAAAGCTAATCTAAAGCTCAGGTGGGCCACACCACAAGCAGTAGTGGGTAGAGTTGCACACAAGCCAAGCTAGCTCGAAAAGCTCGCTTGGCTTGGCTCGTTTAAGTTCGGATTGGCTTGGCTCGTAGGCCAGTTCGACCAAGCTCAAGCTCGATTTAGGAAGCTTGTTTGAAAACAAGCCAAGTTCGAGCACGAGTGAGCTTGGCTCGGCTTGGCTCGAAGCTTGTAGCTCGAAAAAAGCTCGATCGACTTGAGCTCGTGTGTGTGTGTGTGTGTGTGTGTGTGTGTAATTAAAAACTCAAAAGTCAAAACCCTACTGTTGAGCTCTTATTGTACATATTCTAACCACAATTCATCACTCATTATGCAAAGTTTTCATGATTTAAAGGCTAATCTAATGCATAGTGTGGACCCTCGCCGATTTTCCGCGCTCCCCACATGACGTTCTTCTTCTCCCTTCCCCTTTCCTTTCGGAAAAGAAGGAGATGAGGATGCGTGAGTGTGAAATCGCCGTTTGTGCCACTGGCTTGCCTCGTTCTCGAGGGCTTCGTTTGGTTGTCGTGTTAAGCTGGATATGTTTAAGTGAGTTTATATAAGACCAAAGTCGCCACTAGCCAGTTACTTCGAATCTACAGTCGGCTAGACCCTGTAGAAACGTTAGAGAAGGGAATCCGAAGATTCCTTCCTCTAAAATGACTCCTATTGATCTGCGGTCAGAGATTCAAGATAAGGGATCACGGTTACAGGGTGGGAAGAGATTAAACACCCCACACACTGCCCGTACCAAAGTACGGTCTCTACTTCACAGAATCGATCGAATACTTGAAAGTCTAGTTTAATCCTCGTATATTCTCATGGATGACATGATGTATGAATGCGGGTCTGAACAGTAAGAGTTTCTGATGGGCAGGTTCCAACAACGGGCAAGCCCAGAGCGTACGCTCGAACTGACAGGTGCTTAATGTAAGACGTATGCAGTGTGCTTGAATGATCAAGGTGTTTTATGGTGAAGCATGAATGCAGGTCTGAACAGTAAGAGTTTCTGATGGGCAGGTTCCAACAACGGGCAAGCCCAGAGCATACGCTCGAACTGACAGGTGCTTAATTTAAGACATATGCAGTGTGCTTGAATAATCAAGGTGCTTGTAGTGAAGCAGAGGGGTTGGAAGAAAAGTAAATGTTGCACTTATGCTAGATGCGAATGAGATGATGCTGGAAAAGAGTAGCTGGATAGACGGAGGTGTCGCAAGGATTGGCTTCGAGTGGCTGGATCAAGACTTGGGTGACTTGAGAGGCTTGGACCAGTGGTCAGGCTGGACTGGACCAGGGTTACGCTCTCCTCACTCGGGCTCTCCTTGGTGGAAAAATGGACTAAAGGGGACTCGGATCGCACTCGGGCTGAATGGGCTTCGAATGGATGTTGAAATGAGAAGGGGAGGGGGGTATTTATAGCAGCGGAGAGTGGCATTTCTCGTAATTTATCTCTGGCGGCCTGCTATGGGTCGCCCGTACAGCCGCTCCTCGGTTTCCAGCGATGTACGGTTGCTTCCTTGGGGCTGCTGTTTGACTCGCTGGGTCGACTCAGTGAGTTGACTCAGCGGGTCGACTCGGTGATTTGACTCGACGGGTTGACTCGACGGGTTGACTCGGTGTTTTGACTCAGCGGGTTGACTCAGCGGGTTGACTCAACGGGTTGACTCAGTGAGTTTGACTTTTTTTTTTTGATTTTTTGACTGGCTTTTCTTATGGGGGGTTTTCAGGGTGGTGTTTAGGACTGGGTTGACTGGGTTCAGGCTTGAACTGGGCTATGGAATGGGGCTTACAAGGGTGAGTTTGGCTGAGTTTGGACTTGGGATTTGGGGGTATGGTCCTCCATTTATCCATCTTTCTCTACCAACAGTGTAGCTGAAGGTGGGGTGTCTACAGATGCCCCTCTTTGGCAGAGGTTGCGTGCAACCGAATGCCAAAGCGAGTGGACACCCCACTTCTGACCCGGTCATTCATAGATCATGTTCTGAAATCTTTGCTTGCCTTTGCATCTGTGTCAGTTGATCATTTGAAAACCGATCACTCGCACATACCGCGGGAGTTTGGAGAAAACGTTGTGATTGTCCCTGCATGCGCTTCAACCTGGGTACCCAATCGCAACCCTTCCATTCCCGATCGGTACTAACATCGGAAAGGTACAGCAGAGCCTCTGCGTCGACAGTCTTACGAGGATGCTGCCCCTGAGACTGATTGTGTGATGTTTGATGTTTTCCCAGATCACTCCAGGAGTACTTGTTTCGCTTGACTATCAAAGTGGTTAGACGCCCTGCGTCAGATAGTCTTACGGGATTCTACTACGCCGACTTGGACTCAGTCAAGGTACTTCAGGCATCCACGCCTAGGTATGTGCGGGTGGGCTTTTTCCACCCGATCTGCTGGCTTCGATGCTTGGTTTGCAATTCATTCTTTCCTTGATTGTGGTCTGGAATCTTTGTTATCCTTTGTATCTGAGTCAGTTGATTGTCTGGAAATTGATAACTCACACATACCGCGAGAGTTTGGAGAAAACGTTGCGATTGTCCCTGCAGTTTGCTGCAACCTGGGTACCCAATCGCAACCCTTCCATTCCCGATCGGTACTAACATCGAAAAGGTACAGCAGAACCTCTACGTCCGTAGTCTTACGAGGTTACTGACCCTGAGACTGTTTGTGTGATGTTTGATGTTTTCCCAGATCACTCCAGGAGTACTTATTTCGCTTGACTGTCAAAGTGGTTAGACGCCCCGCGTCAAATAGTCTTACGGGATTCTACTACGCCGACTTGGACTCAGTCAAGGTACTTCAGGCATCCACGCCTAGGTATGTGCGGGTGAACTCTTTCCACCCAATCTGCTGATTTTGATACTTGGGTTACAATTCATCGTTTCCACCTGTTCAAATGGTTTCTGTGACCGAGCCTTTTGGCTTTCATCTTTTTGTATCTTAGCATGTGGTACGACCGCACTGACACTGGAGTTCAGTTCGACCGTACTTTGAGTGCATTGGATCCGATGATCTCCGGGGAAACCGCGAGGCATCGGATCTTATTTGATTTTTGCGTCGGCTCATACCTAGAGATATGGGAGATCTCCTGGTGTTTTGGAGGAAGAACGCTCTACTGGAAAAATATTTTTGAATTTTTGAAAAGATACCCACTCTGGGGAGTGATACTCCATGGGGTTTTTATTTGCAAATAGAAATATTTTTTGTCTTTTTTGAAATGAAAATCTGGTCTGCACGTGCCTCCACTAGGGATGCATGTGGGGTCTTTGGCTAACCAGCTTTTATTTTGAAAGCAGGTGAACATGATGATTGATGCGATGGATGCTAATGCATGGAGATGCATGATGAATGCATGGCTTTGGCTCATTCTCTTTCAGTTTGATGATTTTGCTTTTGCTGGAGATGCAGAGAATTTGGAGCTTATTGCTTCCAGGGTTGTGCTTCCCTGGGGTTTTTCTTTTTAATGCGGATGTTTGGTCAGCAGGTTGGTCAAGATCCCGACTCGTGATCGATCAGGTCCATCGTCCCAATATGTTGTTTCTTTGCTAATGAGAATGTACGAGGATATTATCCGACTTCAAGATGTTCTTCCGGCCATAAATGCGATTAAGACGGTGCTTGGTCGCCAGTTTTGGTCAAGATTCCAATTTGCGGGCGATTGGATTCGTCATCCCAAATTGTGAAGAGAGTGGAGTTCAAGACTCCTGAAGTGTAGTGCTGGGGATACTGACAATTTTGTGATTTTTGTGAATATTTGATTTGAAGGCAAGGGAAATATTTTTTGTGATTTTTGCAAGTATTTGATTTGAAAGCAAGGGACATATTTTTTGTGATTTTTGCAAGTATTTGATTTGAAAGCAAAGGACATATTTTTTGTGATTTTTGAAAATGTGATTTTGCAATGTTTTTGTATTTTGTGATTTTTCTGAAATGTAGGAAAAAGTATGGAATTTTCATCCACTTCCAGCTTCTACTGCTGGTAAGGAACCCGATCCATTTTACGTCAGCGAGCAAGACGAGTCTCACACAGTTAAGTGCCGTAGTTTTACATCTTCGGATGAGGGGATTTTGAGGGTTTTCAATCAACACACCCACAAAGTTGCATGTTCCTCATGTGCAATGCACATAAACCACGTATCGTCTGACGGACTCCTTCGGCCACAAAATGAGCCACATCCTCATATTTCCCTTAGTCAATCCAGTTTGGGGCCTTACGTTGCTCACAATTCCGTGAGGGTGCGCTCCACCTCCCAACAGCCTTAATCCCCTTCATGAGTTTTAGAAACAGGGAACATCCGTCAGATTCAACAGCGACTTCCAAATCAAGGTTGTCTATCACGGTGCGTTCAACACGAACAAGGTTGCAAAGTTCTGCCCGCCTCAGTCCTTACCTGTTTAAAAAAAATTCCAGACACCCGTACGATCAAGTGTCAGCCATGCCTGGAACAGGTTAGGAAAGAAAGCCCCCAAGAAGTTAATCCCTGTGTAGTTTTAGGTCTTCGGACCGTTGGGGATGAATTTGTGCAGTTGAAATTTTTGGTGAATCAATTTTTTTGTGTTTTTTGGAAAAAGTTCCAGATTTTAGCTCGAATGATCGAGATTGATGCTGGTTTTTGTGGAAAGCTTTAAAATATTTTTGGTATTTTTGAAATGATCCGGGTTATCGAACCTTGATCAAGGCTGATGCCGGTTTTTGGTTGAAAGCAAGAAAGGTCCCCCGAGAAATTAATCCTAGTGTAGTTTAAGGTCTTCGGACCATAAAAAAAACTTTATATACATGCTGAAAGTACATTCTTTTTTGTGATTTTTCGAAAACTGTTCCAGGTCATAAAATCTCAATTTTGAATGGTCAAGATTGACACTGGTTTTTATTGAAAATCTCTCGGGATTTTGTTCCCGACGTAGTTTAAGGTCTTCGGACCAGAAACTGTACAAAAGGGGGCAAACACATTTTTTTTTGTTTTTGGAAAATGTCCGGTGTCAGCGGATCTTGATCAAGACCGATACCGGCTTTTATTGAAAATCCCTCGGGATATTGATCCCGACATAGTTTAAGGTCTTCGGACCCAAAACTATGTACAAGACGGGGAAAACCTTTTTTTTTTCTTTTTTGTAAACTGTCCGGTGTCAGCGGATCTTGATTCGATCCAGACTGATGCCGGTTTTTATTAAAAGTCTCTCGGGATCTTGATCCCGACGTAGTTTAAGGTCTTCGGACCCAGTTGATGGGGTTGGGCATACTTACCTTGCTTTTTTTGGCTTCTGACAGGGCTGACTGTGATTTGAGTGGTCCGAATTGCTTGATTTGGCCCTGCGGGCCATTTGATGATCGGATCTTGGATTCCGGCCTTCTCTCTTGATGATCATGCCTTTGATCTTGCTGCTTTCTGACTTGTGTAAGCCTTCCAATGGTTTGGATCCTGATGATTTAGCCCTTGAATGGTTCAGATTGATAGATTCGGCCCTGTGGGCCCACTTGCGATCTTGGCTTTACTTTGGGGCACCTCTTTTGATGATTTGTGAGGCTAAGAAGGCTTCTCATGGTGTGGATGATGGCTTGAATGTCTCAGATCGCTTGACTTGGCTTTATGGGCCCACTTGATGATTAGATCTTGGATTCTGGCCCTTCTTTTGATGATCAGCCCTTTGATCTTGTTGTTTGATGGCTCATGCAGGTTCTTCAATGGTTTAGATCATGGTGATCTAGTCTTTGAATGACTTGGATTGCTTGTGGCCCCCACTTGATCACCTTTCCTTCTCTTTGACTTGATCAGCCATGTTCTGGCCGCATTACTTCATAATTGGACCGGTGGGGCACCTTTTATATGATCTTGATCAGCCTCAATCGAAATCTGGAGTGGACCGGAGCCTTGGGCGGCCCACGGAGTGCCATCTGCTGACGTGGACTGTCAGCCTCACCTACGAAGAACCTTGGAGCCAATCACGCGAAGAGAGAGGAACCGCGTCCGTACGGGCGGCCCAGAGCAGGCCGCCCAAGGCTCGCCTCTTGAGCGGCCTGGGCTGGCTCTGGTTCGGACATTCTCTGCTGTCCATTGTCTTTGTCTCCACCTGCTCTGTACGTCCAGGTTCGATTTCAACCATGAATCTTCCCTTTGTCTCCTCTTTCCTTCTCATCTTGTCCTCATCTTGCTTTGTCCTTTCTTGGGCAATGGATGGTGGAGATTTAAGGGTTGTGGGGGCTGTCCATGGTGGGTCCCACACTTCAGAAAGTATTGAAGGCTTTAATGATGGAGGGATTTCTTTAATGGATGGTGGAGATGGGGCATTGAATGGGGGCATTGATGAGGGGCTAGAGATGGTTGTTAGTGGAGCTTTGAATGGCCCCATTAATGGTAGCCATGCTGAAATTCCAAATTTGAATGGGGCTTTGATTGTGGGAGAAATGGATGGCATGGATGAGATGAGGAGATGGGATATAGGTAAGGCTATGCATCCCTTGAATGTGGGCCACCTAGATGATGTGATTGATGGTGGAGATGGGGGTATGATGGACATAGATGGGCTGATCTTAGATTGCCTTCTGGTACCTGTGAAGAGAGAAAACACTTTAGCAAAAGGATTGAAGCATTAAAGTAGGAAGAGAGATACTTACCTTCTGGGAGGGATGATCGGGAGAAATGCACTCACGGAAGGTACCCCATTAGTTGATTGAAGGACGTTTATTTTGAAAGCCCTGTAAGATTTTTTTTTTTTTTTTTTTTGCATATATATGAATAAGGAAAAATGATTTTATTTTTTTTTTAATATATGTATGCAAATCATGCATGAAATGAAAATTTGTGCCAAGTGCTTGTCTGTCTATGCATGATTCGGATTTGTGCTTTTAGATGTAGGAATCAGAATATTTGACTCAGCCTGATGTCATACTCGATTTTCTTAAATATTCACCAAGGGTCTTGGTCTCCTTAAGATAGTGCGCAGTGGTATCCTACCCCTAGAATTTGGGCAGATCTTGAAAGAATTCTCGACTCATAGCCGCCATCCTTGCTTTCATTGAATCTTCATGTCACTTGGATCTCTCATGTACCTGCTTTTTTTTCTTTTTTCTTAGCCATTATTACCCGCAACGCCCTTTTGGATTTTCGCTGCGTCCGGCTTGCCCGTCATTTTTGCCCGTGGCGCCCTTTTGGATTTTCACCACGTCCCGGGTATTTGATCTTGCCTGCCCCTTGGCAGCTATGCTGTTTTTACCCTTGGCGCCCTTTCGAGTTTTCACCAAGTCCGCTGTGTGCCCACTGTTTTTACTCGGAGCGCCCTTTCAGGTTTTCACTCCGCCCTCTTTGTTTAGGCACACCTCTTCTCTTTTTTTTTTTTTTTTGAATAACTGCGGCGACCAGAGGTCAGGAATCCGTCGTTGCCGGCCGATGGTAACCTTTCAGCCCTTATCCTAAGTTACAATGGCAGAGCTGTCGGCCTTAGCTACAGACCCTTCTGAGGTGGATGGATGGATAAATGTGTTTCTTTTGAGTCGATTTTTTTTTTCTTTTTCTTTTTTTCTTTCTTTCTTTCTTCTTCTTCTTCTTCTCTCTTTTTTTTTTTTTTTGGTTGTGTGCCCCCCTTTTTTTTTTGCTCTATTCTTTTTTTTCTCTTCTTTTTTTTTTACTTTTGAACCCTTTATTTGGAACACTTATTGGTGAACGGGAAGGGATTCTCAGAGGTCTAAGCCTTTACCTCTTGACTTCAGCTCTACTAATGTAACTCTTGATAAGGTTGGATTGGCTTACCTGTGAGAGATTTTCACGTTGTCGGCGTTGATTGGCTCTGGAAGATCCTTACCCCTCAGGTTGGTGAGTCGAACGGTGCCTCCCAGAAGAACTTCTTTGATTCTTGGGGCTTGCCCCTTGAGTCTGATAGATGCAGCAGTGCTTGTTGTAAACCCGATATGACTTGTCTTTCTTCGGCTTCATTCTTCATCAGCACTCACGTTGATGGGATTTTGAGTTGAACTCGTAGGTCTGTCTTCTAATTTTAAGCTTCTTGAACTCCTCCGTTCTTAGATTTCGAAGGACATCCCATTGCCAATGTTGATAGCATGTGGGAACCCTTAACAATTGATGATGTCATTCTTCATGAGAATTATCGTGCAGGATCAGAATATTACCTCCATCCACTTTGTGCTGTAATCGACTGCCACAAGTATATGTGTATGACTGCTAGATGATGCCGAGTCGATCTTTCTGCTGATGTAGATACCTCGTACAGGGAATAGTTGAAGCGTTATCAGGTTGAAGAATTTCGAAGCATACACATGGATCCGATGTGCATGTTGCTGACACTTAAAGTGCTTTCTGACATGTTGGCAACAATCTGTCTTCATCGAGCCGTGAGGTTTCTTCGATCATTCGTCAAGTCGCACACTCCAGCATGGAATGCAAGCATAGTCTTCGCAGCATCTTCTTGATAGGCTTGATGAGTTTTTGATCGATAAGTCTTCATAGGACGCAAAGATTGGGAAGTCATGACTTCAAAAATTCGATCATTCTCTGCTTATTTTTTAGGGACAAGGATTCTCAATGCACACTTCCTTATGGGTCTCAGGAGATCCTAGTTTATAATTTTGAAAATTTTTGAGATGACATCGGCTTTTGGTTCGAACTTTCGAGGAGACCCTCTAAGTTTGGGAGTCAGCTCATCATTTTCCACATCATTTGGCTTTATCCAGACCCTTGAGTTTGAAGTCCAACTCTAGATCGAAATCTTATGAGTCAGCTTCATACTCAAGTGCTTTGACAGACAAACTTGACACTTTTATTGAAAAAGATTTTTTTTTTTTTCTTTCAAAGATTTTCTGGTTTTTTGGAATTTTGTGAATATCTGGATTTTTTTTTGAACTTTTGGATTGTGAAAATTTGATTTTTTTTTTTGAAATTTTGAAATATTTGGTGTTTTTGGGTTTTTGAATCTTCTGATATTTTTTTTTTTTGAAATTTTTCGTAAAAAAACCCGAGCAAGACGACGATGTGAACCAGGTGTCGCCTGATTCGGCTCAGGGAGCCGTGCACTGTCGACTTTTATTGTGTCGTCATGGGGACTACAAACCTGTTACTGCCCTGCACTCCTTCCCCTCAGGAGGCAGGGCCAAAAGGATCAGTAGGCCAAACCTCATTGTTGCACCCAAACGTTATGGCAGATCTGAAATTGGGCTCCGAGTCGGTGTCGGATGCGATTTCTCCTGGTTCGTCCCCGACGAATTGCAGCTCTTCAAGTTCATCCGGCTGAGGTGGGACCAGGACGGTAGTCCAGTCGATTGGGGGAAATTTTTGCCCCTTGCTTGAGTCTTCTTTGGGCAACTCTATCAGACTTAATCTGTTCGCTTGATCATCAAAGGTGGAATTTAGCCCATCATTAGGGTAGATAATCCCTGCATTGATGAACTGGATTGGTGTGTAAATGCAGGGATTTTGACGACCTCGTCTTCTTTTGATACTTCTATGCTTTGGTTTCTGAATCAGAGTAGGCTGATATCGTAGTCCTCTCCTATCCATATCTTCTTAAACTCCATGGTTCGGGTCGAGTCTTGATATTCGAGCTGATAGTAGAAGGTTTGACGCTCGGCAGGGAGGAAGACATAGTTCAATCCGATGGGACATGCGCGAGGGAAGTAATTTGCATTGTGATGGTATGAGATCTCCCCATTAGAGTGTTGTACGTCCATGGCTGGGATGGTAGGCTCTCGGAGGTTGGATGCTTCTACCTTGGAAAATTGTCCGGGATCGGTAATGATGGTGATCGCCCTCTCTCCAAAGATGTGCTTGACCCTTCGGTGAAGATTTGAAGAGATGGCACCGATTCTGTGAAACCAGGTCCGATCAGAAAGGAGATGGAATGAAGCTGAGATGTCCAAGACCTGGAGAGTGATGGTTGATGTTTTTGGATCGATCAGAACCTGGACATCAATCTCCCCTTCGACCTCCTCGATAGTGGCCACATAATTGAAGCTGGGCCCTAATTCTGCTAGGGCATGTGGCATGCTGTCCGAGGAAGGGTCTTCTTCTTGGAGGACGATGGCTGAAGTAGAAGCCGAATAGACAGGTGTGGTGGGCAAGTTGTGCCCCTGGTTGTTTGCTTGAGAAACGGGCAGGCTTTGCCCCTGGTAAGCTGGAGTGGGCAAACTGTGCCCCTGACTGACTATTGCTGAGACGGGCAGGTTGTGCCCCTGGTTTGCTGATGCTGCGTTAGGGAGATTGTCCCCTTGGTTGACTGAGATGGGCTGAATGTTCCCATGGTTAGAAATGGGTGCGAAGATTGAATCGACTGAAGGTGCCCCTTGCATGATGATGGGCTCTGGGATCGAAATAGTTGAGGATGCCCCTTGCAGGATGAGAGGTTCGAACTCTGAACTAGAATTGATGGCACGAATAAACTGGAGAGGAGGCTTTTCTTGGCTGGTGAAAGCTGGATAGGCAGGAGGTACCCCTTGCATTGCGGAGACTGGATCGACTGGATATGCCCCTTGCAGGATGAGGGGTTCTGAAACCTGACTGGTTAGGGGTGCCCCTTGCCAACCTTGATTAGGGAACTGTGAGTTCCATCTTGACTGTTGCTGTTGCTGCGGTTGTCCATGCTGAGGGAGGAATAGTGCACCTTCGGTAGAGGTGATAAGATCATCCTCTTCCATTGGATGGGAGATGAGGACACTTCCGTTATCATTCTCGTATTCAGCAGTAGGCTCTTCTTCCACTATCGGTTGAATTGGAGAAGCCTGATGAGGCCACCAAGGGGAGATCATCCCAGCCCTTATTCCGGCTTCGACTTGTTCCCCGGCGCGGATGAGTTGGTTGAAGTTCGCATATGGATGTGAGACAAGGTATCCAGAGATACTTGGATTTACCGAGTGGACGATCATGGAGATTTGCTCCTCGTCGTCGATGAGAGTCTTCATTCTAGCGGCCATGGCCCGCCACCGTCCAACGTAAGCTGACAATGTTTCATCGCTTCTTTGCCTGAGAGCTGCGAGGTCTGCTCTCCTGGGTGCCATGTTAAGATTGTATGCGAACCTGTTGACGAAAGCATGGGAGAGCTGCTCCCAAGTCCTGATGCGATGATAGTCCAATGATGTGTACCAATCCAGGGCATCGTCTTTCAGAGATTTTTGAAATAAGCGGATGAGTGCTCCATCATTGCCCGCCACAGCATTAAGCTCTCCACAGAAAGCTCATAAGTGGTCTACAAGACACCCTGTCCCATCATATCTTTTAAATTTTGGTACCTGGAAGCCTTGAGGTACCATTGCATCGGGAAATGGACAAAGGTCCCTGAACTTAGTGGATGGAAGATCCACCCCTTGCTGCTTCTGCAACTTTCTCTTCATCTTTCGCATCTGCTCTCGGAGTTGCTCTATTTCGGAGGGACCAGATGAAGGAGATCTTGTCCCTTGCCAGGATTGAGATGGCCCCCTTTCATAATAATTGGTGTCATTGATGCTCCTAAAATTCCTGCTTGAAGAAGGTTGGGCCTGGTAATTACTCCCATTGTAGGGACTTTGTTGGACTGGAGCTGAGAAGAGAGACTGCGAAGAAATCCCAGTCACAGGAGAATATTGAAATTGGTTGGAATTCCCATTGGGGAGAGATTGTTAGAATTGACTGGGATTCTGGGTTGTGGGATGTGACTGAAAATGGCTCTTGTTTGCAGGAGGATGCTGGAAGAAATGCCCTGAGGTCGAGAGTTGTCCTGATTGAGGACCTTCATTAGGAGGATATCGAAAGTCCTGCGCCACCCCTGATAGTTGTGGTTGAGATGAACTGGAGGCTGGAAGAGATGCTTGTTGTGGTTGTTGAACTGGACTAGCTTGATTGCTGGCTGCTGAAGCCTGGGCTTGTGTGAATCGGAGAAGCATTTCCTGCATGGCCTTCATGCTTTGTTGTAGCTCTTGGATGCCAGGAATTGACATGGATTCACTCGAGTTTAACAGTGGAGAGGAAGCCTCAGGTATAGGGAATGGGAGAGCCACGTCGATTTTGTATTGGATGTGGCAGGGTGATTTAGTTTGGAGGAGTAATGGTGGGAAGTATGCACTACTTTTTTTTCGGTTTTGGGATTTTCTATTTTTTTGTTTTGGGTAGAATGCTATGCAGATGAGATTGTATAAGGACTAATGACTTTCAAGTATAGGAGGGATTCCGTTTTTCAAGTAGGATCATGACTAGTGGGACTAGTTTATACCCAGCAGAGTCGCCATTCTGTGGACCCTCGCCGATTTTCCGCGCTCCCCACACGACGTTCTTCTTCTCCCTTCCCCTTTCCTTTCGGAAAAGAAGGAGATGAGGATGCGTGAGTGTGAAATCGCCGTTTGTGCCACTGGCTTGCCTCGTTCTCGAGGGCTTCGTTTGGTTGTCGTGTTAAGCTGGATATGTTTAAGTGAGTTTATATAAGACCAAAGTCGCCACTAGCCAGTTACTTCGAATCTACAGTCGGCTAGACCCTGTAGAAACGTTAGAGAAGGGAATCCGAAGATTCCTTCCTCTAAAATGACTCCTATTGATCTGCGGTCAGAGATTCAAGATAAGGGATCACGGTTACAGGGTGGGAAGAGGTTACACCCCACACACTGCCCGTACCGAAGTACGGTCTCTACTTCACAGAATCGATCGAATACTTGAAAGTCTAGTTTAATCCTCGTATATTCTCATGGATGACATGATGTATGAATGCGGGTCTGAACAGTAAGAGTTTCTGATGGGCAGGTTCCAACAACGGGCAAGCCCAGAGCGTACGCTCGAACTGACAGGTGCTTAATGTAAGACGTATGCAGTGTGCTTGAATGATCAAGGTGTTTTATGGTGAAGCATGAATGCAGGTCTGAACAGTAAGAGTTTCTGACGGGCAGGTTCCAACAACGGGCAAGCCCAGAGCATACGCTCGAACTGACAGGTGCTTAATTTAAGACATATGCAGTGTGCTTGAATAATCAAGGTGCTTGTAGTGAAGCAGGGGGGTTGGAAGAAAAGTAAATGTTGCACTTATGCTAGATGCGAATGAGATGATGCTGGAAAAGAGTAGCTGGATAGACGGAGGTGTCGCAAGGATTGGCTTCGAGTGGCTGGATCAAGACTTGGGTGACTTGAGAGGCTTGGACCAGTGGTCAGGCTGGATTGGACCAGGGTTAGGCTCTCCTCACTCGGGCTCTCCTTGGTGGAAAAATGGACTAAAGGGGACTCGGATCGCACTCGGGCTGAATGGGCTTCGAATGGATGTTGAAATGAGAAGGGGAGGGGGGTATTTATAGCAGCGGAGAGTGGCATTTCTCATAATTTATCTCGGGCGGCCTGCTATGGGCCGCCCGTACGGCCGCTCCTCGGTTTCCAGCGATGTACGGTTGCTTCCTCGGGGCTGCTGTTTGACTCGCTGGGTCGACTCAGTGAGTTGACTCAGCAGGTCGACTCGGTGATTTGACTCGACGGGTTGACTCGGTGTTTTGACTCGGTGTTTTGACTCGACGGGTTGACTCAGCGGGTTGACTCAGCGGGTTGACTCAGTGAGTTTGACTTTTTTTTTGGATTTTTTGACTGGCTTTTCTTATGGGGGGTTTTTCAGGGTGGTGTTTAGGACTGGGTTGACTGGGTTCAGGCTTGAACTGGGGCTATGGAATGGGGCTTACAAGGGTGAGTTTGGCTGAGTTTGGACTTGGGATTTGGGGGTATGGTCCTCCATTTATCCAGCTTTCTCTACCAACAGTGTAGCCGAAGGTGGGGTGTCTACACATAGTTTTGTGGTTGTAGGAATGAAAGAGAGACTTTGTCATTCGGATGCTTTGAGACCCTTCTTACATACCTTGAAGATCAAAGGAAATGAAGAACAAAAGAGGGAAGAAGAAAGGAAAGAAGAAAAAGAAGGAAAGAATGAAAAAGGAGCCCCACAAGGTGGTCCGACCGGTCAAGACCGGTCGACCAACACTACTGCCTTCTACAGAGGTTGCTGGAACAAAAAAGACAGGTCACGACCAGTCGGCCAGCCCTGTCCGATCGGTTAAGACCGGTCAGCCATGTAAATTCTGGTTTTCAGAGTTCAAACAGTAGCAGTCCCGTTTTTCATTTTTCGGCCCAATTTTTTGGGCCCATCTTAATGATATTTGGAAATCCAACACATCCATGTCGAAGACGAGCTCGACACAGAAATAACCCAAGTGGTTTCATGTCGATCGGAGCTACGGATTGACCGTGGTAGCCAAAACAATACGAACTGTCCAGAAAGTACCAGATTCTGGTTACTCCATTCTCTGCTGGTCCAGGTGGCCCATCAATGATGATATGAAGAATCTACTTCGACCATCTTCTAGACCAAATTCATATATGAATAACCACAAAGTTTCAGATCAAAAGGATGTGTGGTTTGATCGTACCGGTTGAAGAAAGATGGACCATCCAGAAACATCCAACTGCGCATATTTTCTAAAAAGCCCTAAGTGTTCTAATTTTTGGACTACATTTTGGATTTTTTTTTTTTGAACAATCTAAGCCATCTATCATGTAGAGGAGGAAGTTTTCTACCAATGTTCAAAATTTTAGATCAATCCGACCTTTGTACACTTCGGAGCGTTGAAAGAAAGATGACTGGTTCTGAAGGTACCCGAATTGTGCGATTTTGAGAGGCGGTTACTGATCTGATTGGTGGGGCCATTTAGAAGATAATCTTGGAAATTTAAGTCATCTATGAGGAAGATCACATTACAAGAAAGCTACAAATTAAATTTGATGGTAATTCGACCATTGGTTAAGCCGTACGAAGCGAAACAAATTTGTTATGTTGCGGTACTCTTGCTGTATTATAAAAGGAGGTGCTCTCTTCTATTCCAAATCAACCCAGGACATGGAAAGCAAGGAGCTCAAGTCATAGGAGGCTTCCTAGCTTCCTCCAGCTAGTTTTTCTTCATTTTCTAGTTCTAGTTCTAGTTTATTTTTATGCTTTTCATTAGCTAACCTCTTAGCTAGATCTAAGAGGTGAAGCTTATAACTTACTTAGATGTCTTAATTCATTTTATTAGTTCCAAGTTTGGATTTATTAAAGAATAATGGTTTTTGGAAGTTTGAATAAAGTTCTAAGTAGTTTTTCTTAATCTTATGATGGCTCATTGATGTTTGGAAGAATTGCTTTAGTTCTTAACTGTTTTGCATAGTTCTAGACCTATACGCTCCAAGAAATCGGATTCAATACGCTCTAGACTTGGATTTCCATGTGGGAACTTCAACCAAAGTTCTACATTTTTTTTCTAAATTCTGAATTATGTGTTGATTATTCATATGACTTGAATGAAGTTCAAATCATGATATAGTTAAGCTTTGTGATAGCGTTTAATGATGATTGTGATTGTGATCTTAACCTATTGGAACTAGGATTGACCTATGCAATTGAGTGTGCTCAAGTCCTAACTTGAATTGAGGGAATCATGTGTATTAATCACACATATGACAGATTGTTGATAATATAACCGCTCTATCATCTGACTAGATAGGATTGGATTTCGATTCTAGTTGAGTAATTGAGAAACCATAGCGAATTATGAAATAAAGGAGAGCTATAAGTGGATCCTTAATGCTCTAGTTACCCTTTCATTATTAGATTTTCCTATTTCATGTTCAAAACCGATTTCACAAACCTCTTAGATTCTAGTTATTAGGGTAATTCGAATTGTTTACCTCCTTCCCTGTGGATCGACCTCGGTCTTACCGAGATTATTACTACATCACAACCTTGCACTTGAGGCAAGCGAACAACTTTTTGGCGCCGTTGCCGGGGAAGTGGTTAAACGGTTCTAATTGTTTTAGTAGCTACAGAGTAGTCTTAGTTAGGTAGAATTTTTAGTTTTTCTAGAAGTAGTTTTCTAATTTTTTGTAGATTACTAACAATTTTCTGTTTTTGTGTTTAGTATAGGAACTTAGTTGCTGACATAGTTCTCACCTTCACGGGTAACATTTTCCCATCTCCCTTTCTTCTTTTTTCTTCTTCCTAGATTAGGGTAGTTTCAACTCCTTAAAAATCTCATTATGGCTGATTGAAAGTGTGGTGCTTATACATACCTTTTGGAAGATGAGATGTCGGACCATGGAATCAAAACTCATTATGATTATAACCATTACAAGCAAGAATATTTTTCGAAGACTCAATCTACTTCTAATACTCCCCCACGTAAGACATTGCGAGATTACCGGAATGAGAACAATGTGTATAACTTTTCACCAGGTAAGACCAACGGAGAGTATCGGAAAGAGATGAATAATATTCCAGCAGTTAGGACAATGCATGATTACTTGTATGGCTACGCATATCAACAACCATCTAAAAGCCCAACATATAACATGCATAATCCAAATTAGTGGGAGCATCAAAATTTCAACTTGAAAGATGGGCCAACCATGGATGTCAACAATTATCCTCAAGAGTTTCTTTCTCATAAGCCGCAACCAACACGAACTCTTGAGGATATGCTGCGAGAGTTTCTAGAAATAACTGAGCAATGCGTGCAAAACCTCTCGCCATCTCAAAATCCGAAATTCGACATTGGGAACACCGAATCAATCACCAACAATGAGGAGGATGAGGCGATCCAAGCCCAACCCTCTTCCGATTTAATACTAAACTTTTAGAGGATGTCAATTTCAATGATCCCAACATTATCATCGATTATGGTGAATCGACTATCTCTTTTAGGTATTCCAATTTGAACGATGAAGAGATTTCAAGGACGGTTGATGGACCCGAGGAATCTACAAAATTCGAAAGCGATAGTTTGATTGCCTACAATGAGGATTTGAATGACAATTGTGAGTCCATAATTTCTTCTTTCGAATGGCTGAATGTTTATGAGTCGCCAGAAGATATTCTTGCTAGAGAGATGGTCAAAGTCGATATTTTTTAGTCATTCCACCAACATAACATGCCAGATTCTATTGTGGAAGAACTCCCTTGGGTTGAAAATTCTATTTCTTTGGATGACGGGGTGGCACAATCTAAAATTTCAAAAGATCAACCAATGCTAGATGATGTGCTTACCACTAAATCTGAAAAAAATTTCTTTGGAAGACCTCCCCTCTATAGAAGAGGAATTCCTTACCCTTAAAATAGAATTTCCTCAATCACTTAGGGAGAACGAGGACCCTTCATCCGACTCTCTCGATTCCCTAGAGGAATGCATGACCCACCCCTATGATCTTGATGATGAGATGATTAAGGAGTTGGATAGTTTGCTAGACATGGTGTCAGTGCCTTAAGAACACAATTCCACTGATTTACACTATTTACCATTGTTTGTGGAAGCACCATGCAATTCTGAAATTGTGGAGGAGACAACCCAAACTGAAAAATACTTAATAAATTTCTCTTCACCATCATGGGTTCTTCAACCCATTGAAAATTCTGACTGAGAAGACCTGTTTTTAATCAATTACAACCCAATTAAGAAGAGGAGATATCTTTTTGCTGCTCTTATCTCTTCCTTACATGTGTGTGGTGCACACTATGATTGGACCTTCATGAAGAAACACACCCATGTATACATTCGAGCAGGACTTTAAATGGTCCTCATGAGAAACCTATTGAAATTCATGAAGATCCTGTTCAAATTTGATCATGTAGTCGATTGGACTAATCAAAGGTAGGTAGGTAGGTTAGGATTTCTTTTCTACATTTAGGATTGAATAAGTCTCATCGAGACAATGGAACATGCTAGAATTGATCAACTTGCTACTTCAGGTACTCCCGTTCTTACTCTCCTTTGTTTTATGTCATTGCTCTCATGTCATGCATATTGCATATCTTATTACATTGAGGACAATGTAAGATTTTGATTGGAGAGGTGAGATTCCTTAAATGAATAGCTTTTGTGACATTTCGAGCAATTATGTACAAAATTTTTTATTTTTCTAAAATTTAAAACTCTTTTGGAAAACTTTATTTCTATGCATTCGAGATGATATGAGTATAAGAAGAGGAGATACGAAGTGAGTGATGTTGCAAGCTTTGAACTTCTCTTAATATAATGGTTTTATATGTGAATTTCCTTATTTATATGATTGATAAAAAATTTGAACACTTTTACACCTAGTTCACATTACACGATTTTCATGATTTGAAAGGATTATGTGATTTTTGGATTGGCTAGACTTAGATTTGAGGTGTTGAGGAATCAAGCCGGGGTACTTTGTCCATCCTTGTCCATGGGAAAATAACGAAAGATATGAATTTTTAAAAATCCTATCTAATGTAAAAGAAAAAGGAAAAGGAAGGATGAAAATTGTGAATGATGGAAAACATGGTGGAAAATTTCGAAAAGGGCTACCTATTACCAACCGGGGGATGGTCTACCCGTAACCAAAGCCGGAAATGGGAAGTAGTGTGAAAGTCGTTAGAATGACGGTAAGACAAATTCCTGTCATAGGCTTGTTGCTCTGTGTACCTTGAGATCCATAGTTTAGTTGATCTATGAAGAAGATAAGCCCAGAAACTCATGAGATGAACTTTCACTATGCACACTAGGTTGAATTTGTTCGAGTTCTTCTATTTATCAATCAATCAGCGAGAATTTCATGTGGACACTTATTATGTTTTTAGAGTTTAAGGTTTCAACTTCTATCACCTAATTTTTCTGAATTTTACACTTGTATGTCTTGGAATGGATAGAAGCATAGTTTCTGAATGAGAGTTGGTTTTTGGAGAATTGAACTTGTTTCACTCATGTTTTGCTTGGAACTCGCAAAATGCTGGTTGGGGGGTGTGTTGAGCTCTTAATTGTACATATTCTAACCCCAATTTATCATTCATTATGCATGGTTTTCATGATTTAAAGGCTAATCTAATGCATAGTTTTGTGGTTGTAGGAATGAAAGAGAGACTTCGTCATTCGGATGCTTTGAGACCCTTCTTACATACCTTGAAGATCAAAGGAAAGGAAAAACAAAAGAGGAAAGAAGAAAGGAAAGAAGAAAAAGAAGGAAAGAATGAAAAAGGAGCCCCACAAGGTGGTCCGACAGGTCAAGACCGGTCGGCCATGTAAATTCTGATTTTCAGAGTTCAAACAGCAGCAGTCCCGTTTTTTGTTTTTTCGGCCCAATTTTTGGGGCCCATCTTGATAATATTTGGAAATTCAACATGTCCATGTCGAAGAGGAGCTCGACGCCGAAATAACCCAAGTGGTTTCGTGTCGATCGGAGCTACGGATTGACCATGGTGGCCAAAACAATACGAACTGTCCAGAAAGTTTCAAATTCCGCCTACTCCACTCTGGGCCGGTCCAGGTGGCCCATCATTGATGATATGAAGAATCTACTTTGACCATCTTCTAGACCAAATCCATATATGAATAACCACAAAGTTTCAGATAAAAAAGATGTGTGGTTTGATCGTACCGGTTGAAGAAAGATGGACCATCCAGAAATATCCAACTGCACAGATTTTATAAAAAGCCTTAAGTGTTCTAATTTTTGGACTACATTCTGGAATGTTTTTGGACAATCTAATCCATCTATCATGTAGAGGAGGAAGTTTTCTACCAATGTTCAAAATTTTAGATCAATCCGACTTCTGTACACTCCGGAGCGTTGAAAGCAAGATGACTGGTTCTGAAGGTACTTGAATTGCGCGATTTTGAGAGGCGGTCACTGATCTGATTGGTGGGCCCATTTAGAAGATAATCTTGGAAATTTAAATCATCTATGAGGAATATCACATTACAAGGAAGCTACAAATTAAATTTGAAGGCAATCCGACCATTGGTTAAGCCGTACGAAGCGAAACAAATCTATTATGTTGCAGGTACTCTTGCTGTATTATAAAATGAGGTGCTCTCTTCTATTCCAAATCAAGCCAGGACGTGGGGAGCAAGGAGTTCAAGTCATAGGAGGCTTCCTAGCCTCCTCCAGCTAGTTTTTCTTCATTTTCTAGTTCTAATTCTAGTTTATTTTTATATTTTTCATTAGCTAACCTCTTAGCTAGATCTAAGAGGTGAAGCTTATAACTTACTTAGATGTCTTAATTCGTTTTATTGGTTCCAAGTTTGGATTTATTGAAGAATAATGGTTTTTGGAAGTTTGAATAAAATTCTAAGTAGTTTTTCTTAATCTTATGATGGCTCATTGATGTTTGGAAGAATTGCTTTAGTTCTTAACTGTTTTGCATAGTTCTAGACCTATACGCTCCAAGAAATCGGATTTAATACACTCTAGACTTGGATTTCCATGTGGGAACTTCAATCAAAGTTCTACATTTTTTTTCTAAATTCTGAATTATGTGTTGATTATTCATATGACTTGAATGAAGTTCAAATCATGATATAGTTAAGCTTTGTGACAGAGTTTAATGATGATTGTGATTGTGATCTTAACCTATTGGAACTAGGATTGACCTATGCAATTGAGTATGCTCAAGTCCTAATTTGAATTGAGGGAATCATGTGTATTAATCACACATATGACAGATTGTTGATAATATAACCGCTCTATCATCCGGTTAGATAGGATTTGATTTCGATTCTAGTTGAGTAATTGAGAAACCATAGCGAATTATACAACAAAGGAGAGCTATAAGTAGATCCTTGATGCTCTAGTTACCCTTTCATTATTAGATTTTCCTATTTCATGTTCAAAACCGATTTCATAAACCTCTTAGATTCTAGTTATTAGGGTAATTCGAATTGTTTACCTCCTTCCCTGTGGATCGACCTTGGTCTTACCGAGATTATTACTACATCACAGCCTTGCACTTGAGGCGAGCGAACACCTACCTGACCCCACTGCGCCCACTCACCTTCTCACTCTCAAAACCCTACCCGACCCCAGCTTGCCGCACCCCCTGCCCGGCTACCCCTGCCTCTCTCTCTCTCTCTCTCTCTCTCTCTCTCTCTCTCTCTCTCCGGCTTCCTTCCTCCACGATCCAGCGGGCAACGAACGATCGAGTTACGACTCGCTTAGCCGCACCGCACCCATCACTGCAGCGAACGCTCGAGTCCCATCTCCCGACCCAACAACGAACGCGAACGAAACACCCCAGGCACCCCAGCGTTAACAAGGTAGGCTTATTTTTTTTAAAAAAAATCTTATTTAATTATTTTTTTTTAAATAGAGAATGCCAACGGAGTTTTGTTGGGTTGGAATGGGGAGGCCGTCGGGTTTTGTTATACATTCGTTAAAATAAATAAATAAATAAATAAAAAGCTCGGCTTGGCTTGGCTTGGCTCAATGAGCTCGATCAGCTTAGCTCGAAAAAAGCTCGATCGGCTCGACCAGCAAGCCAAACTCGAGCGACTGTTTTGAGCTCGATGCTTAAGCCAAGCCAAGCTCAAGCTTGGTAGGCCACTAATCAAGCCAAGCTCAAGCTTTGTAAAGCTCAGCTTGAGCTCGGCTCGTGTGCAGCTCTAGGAGTGGGAATGGAGAAATGACTTTATGGAAAAGAGATCCAACCCTATCCTTCAACCCATGCAACAGACTATTCAGAAAGCCTTTCATGGCAATCAACTTAGGTAATAGTCTATTACATTGCAGCTAGCTAGTTTCAAACTTATGCAATAACTTCTACAGTGAATCCTAACAGCATGACATTTAGATCAGCCCCGTCCATCAGGTGCACCACTTCATGTTTGGCTTTGGTTTGAAAATTGAGACTGTCCTCAATAGTCAGGTGGGCCACCCCGTAGGGAACGGTATCAAATTACACCTAAAACTTTGAAATTCAAGTGGTATGGCCCACCTATGTTTTGGAGCAGTGTGACTTATGGCTAATTCTTTCATTTGATGAGGCAAATAAGATAAATGGATTGGACGCCACATAAACACCATAATGGGCCATACCCATCCCAATTATTTCCTGCGATGTACACTAGTGTAGTTGTGATTGGGTACACCCTCTGCTCTAATATCTCTCTCCACGTGAAGATGTTTTATACTCTGTCTGTATATGACACTTGATACACAAGCACTTAAAACGGTAAATGCGGTGCATATTAAGTCAAACTGAAACCAACTAAATATTTCGAAAAAGTCAAGTTGGTTGAACAATCCTAACCTCGCAATTTTTAAATAAGGTCATTGCATGCTTTTATTTTTAACTCTCCATCAATCCAATACTTAGACAATCAAAAGTAATTTTCGATTCATGATATATCTAAACTGATATGTATAATTTGGACAGCTTTGTTTGAATTATTAATATCCACTTAAGAAAATCCTCAGTGATTCCAAATTGCCTGCATATCATCCATCCATGGCACTTTGATAGGGTATCCAAGGGCTCCTTTGGCATCTCTACTACTAATTCAATTTAATAAGAGCTTTTTCAATAAGAGCTATTCCAATGAGCTCTTTTTGTTATAACCCATGTTTTAAATAAGCTTGTTTGGTAAAATCTCAAGAAAAAAAAAAAAAAAGAAACTCTTATTTAAAATAAGAATGTTTGGTAAAACTTTCAAATAAGAACTTTCATTAAGCTTAGTTGATGTCATTTTTAAAGATTACAGTAACTTTAATATAAGAGTAATTTGAATGGTTGTTTTGGTGGACCATCCATCATGTGGAACCCCTCAATGTCCACTACCCATCACGTGGACTCCACATTTGATGTGTCCATAGTGTGGGCCCCTACCTTTGAAGTAGATTGTCCATCATGTGGGCCCCACTTTTGACATCCACCATTCATGATGTGGGGTGCACCTTCTATGTGGATCATCCATCATACGGACCACTTTGGATATGGGTCATCCATCATGAGAGACCTTGGATGTGGATCGTCCATTATGTAGGGCCCACTTGATGTGAATTGTCCATTATGAGGGGCCACACTTTTATGTGGGTCATCCATCAAGTGAAGCTCACTCCGTCCATTATGTGAGCCCACCTTGATGTGGATCATTCATTGTGTGGGCCGCACCTTCATTATTGGTCGTTCATCATGTGGGCCCACCTTCAATGACTATCGTCCATCATGTAGGTCCCACCTTTGACGCGGACTACCCATAAAATGGGACCCACTTGATGTGCATGTTCCATCATGTTAGGCCACACTTTGATGCGGGTCCGTCTATCATGTGGGGCCCACCTTTGATGTGAACATTTCATTCCATGGTGCCCCACTTCAATATGAGTCGTTCATCATGAGGGGCCCATCTTTGATGTCCACCATCCATCATGTGGGTCCCACCTTTGTTGTGGACCACTATCATGTAGGGGCCCACTTGATGTGTATAGTCCATCATGTGGGACCCACCTTTGATGTCCACCATCCATCATGTAGGTCCAACCTTGGTTATGGACCGTCCATCATGTGGGGCCCAACCTTCAATATGGGTCATTCATCATGTAAGCTCACCTTTAATGTCAACCTTCCATCATGTGGTCCCACATTCAATATCCACCATCCATCACGTTGGTTTGACCTTTAACATGGACCATCCATCATGTGGGTCCCATTGTTGTTGTGGACCATCTATCATGTGGGGCCCACTTAATATGGATAGTCCATCATGTGGGACCTAGCTTTGATGTCCACCATCCATCATGTAGGTCCCACCTTTGTTATGGATTGTCCATCATGTGAGGGCCAACCTTCAATATGGGTCATCCATCATGTGGGTCCCACCTTTGATATGGACCATCCATCAAGTAAGGCCTACTTGATGTGGATCGTTCATCATGTCGGGCCACACTTTGAAGTAGGCTATCCATCATGTGGGGCTCACCTTTGATGTGACCGTGCATTATGTAGGCCCACCTCAGATATGGGTCATTCATCATGTAGGGGCTACCTTTACTATAGGTCGTTTATCATGTGGGTCTATCATGAAGAAATTGTAAAGAGAAGAGAAAAGGGTCAGATGGGAATTACTTAAAAAGTTTAAGGACAAACTTGTCAAAAAAATTAGTCTAAAATGTCTGCCCACTTAAACCAAATAAGCTCCGTTTCAAAAGGTAACCCCTCCCCTGCCAAAGCCTTTCCAAGGTGTTAGTGCACTTTTCTGTGGCATACTAGTGCACCTTGTTTGCCAATCACTTAGGTTAGTGGGTCTAGTGTCGGTTAAGCTTAATGAAGACGAAGACTCAAGACTCAAGACGGATCAAATGCATCAAGGAAGAAGAAACAGGTAAAAGTGATGTCTTGGTGTGCCTTGTCCTTGACCAAAATCTACCCCATAACATCTTAGATGACTTACACCAACTATATATACCCTTAGTCATCATCATTAGTCTTAGAACTTCATGAAAAACATAATAAGTTAGACTAATTAAAGAGGTGGAAGCTGCTATAATTAAAACAGCTCAAACAGCAGTTTCCGATTAATCTCCGATCAATCGGACGTTGGCTCCGATAGGACTCCGATCAATCAGACAGAAGTTCCGATCAATCGGAAATTGTTCCAGCAACCTTGAAAATCCACTGGACATACTTCCGATCAATCGGACAATCTTCTGATCCATCGGAAGGGGTCAATCCGATCAATCGGACCATGTTTCGATCAATCGGAATATCCTCCAGAGAATTCTCTGGACTAAATTCTGATCAATCGGACTGGTCTACGATCAATCAGACTGGTCTGCGATCAATCGGACCTTTTTCCGATCAATCGGAGATACGTGAATCTGCCCGTTTTTTTAACCTGTTGGAAGAAAATCTATTTAACGAGGGGGATTCGTTTTTGAGCTAGCAGAGGGGATTTTGAGGAGATAGAAGCCACCATTGCTAGAGATCATTAGAGGCTCTATTCCAAACCCAAAGCAAGTCATTCTCCTAGTGCTTTCATCACAAGCTTGGGTCATTCAATGGCATCTTAAGAATGGACTTGTTCCCTCTTGATTCCTAGGGTTTAGACACATTGATGATAGTTAAATCCTTTGTCTAAACACTACCTAGGAGTCCATATAGGTGTATTCCTCTAGGAAACTCATTTCCTACCATTTGTAGAGGTTTCACCATTCCCTAGCACCTTGGGCATATCCAATGGAGCATCACATACAAGGTAGCTAATCTTGGAGCTGAAGCCTTGGCAAAGCAGCGGCGTCAAAGATCGGGGGAGGACAAGGAGAGCTGATTCAAGCACGGGAGAGCGAGAAGAAACAACCCAAAGCGGCGCTACAAAGGAGCTCAATCCGACAAGTAAGGTTGTCTTGTTAGGAGTCCATCCACTCAATTCCCTGTGGGAGTTGAGTGTAGAGTTTGTTTGACAAACTCGAACTAGGGTCGTTAGCCGATCCTTGGCCTATTAGTTAGGCCTAAAATCTAGAGACATTAGTCGTTCCTTGGCTCGTTAGTCGGCCTAAATAAAGTCTCCAAGGGGGAGCCACCAACACAGGTGCAAACGTGTAGGTTGGGAGGAACCTATAAACTCCCAAGTTGGGTGGATCCGAGTTAAAACAACTTGGTTGGGAGGAACCAGATTTAAACTCCCCAGTGAATGCCGGTGTGCTCAAAGGAGTTGAGTACTTGAACCGGGAGTGGAGTAGACAAGTAGTCGAACCACGATACATCCTAGTGTTTGTGATTGTTCTTGAGCACATTTCTCTTTATGCATTGGGGTTTAAATTGGTTAATTATGAATGCTTAGTTAGGAATGCATGCTAGGCACTTGATAGGCACATCCACACTCACAAGATGTACTTTCACTACCTCATGTTGACTTGAGCATTTATTGATCCATCATCTATAGTCCACATGAATTGTTTAGACTAGGTTGCTGATTGCACTTATCGTTTGCTAGTCTCTTGATTGGACCCACTTAGGCTTGGAAGCCGAAGTGTTAATCACTTACGTAGTTTAATTTATTGAATTGATTAAGTAGGCGAAAAGAGTTTTAAAAATGTCCTAATCACTCCCTCCTATAGGTTTAGCCATAATTCTAGTTGCTCTTTAAGCTTCCGCACGTGTATGCATAGGGTGTCGTGTTAGACTACCGGACGCAATTTCACAAGGAAGTTCTTGCATGCATTGGGAATGTAGGCCAGGCTCATCGTGATGTTTATGAGATATCCACTCCATCCATCCGTTTTGTGAGCTCATTTTAGGACGTGTGGTAAAAAAATGATCTGGATCTAAAACTCAAATGAGCCATACGAGAGGGGAATTCGGGGAAAGAAATGCTTACTATTAAAACCTTCTTAGGCTCCACCTTAATATTTATATGCCATCCAAACTATTTATATGGTCATTTTTGTAATAACCCAAAAAATTTATAGTTCTTCGGTGGGTAGACATGTGCGCATGGCAGTTCACCGTGTGCACCTTCACACATAAATGTCATAATCTGCTTTAACACTGGAAGATGCACTTAGAGAATTATGATCGCTGTAAAAAACTTAGATACAGTGATGTAAGTTCAAATGAACCGTACATCTTTAGTTTCAGAACCATTTTAAGCCAGTTCGGGAGATCAACTAACTATTTAATAGTGAGAATCAACAACCAGAGCAAAGACTAATCGGTATGGATTTAATTGGTTCTGCCCGAATCTTTAATAGTGAGAATCAACAACCAGAATAAATTGGTTCTGCCCGAATCTTTAGACTGATAGTTCCCTGAAAACAGTAGGAAACCGATGAACGGCGTGGATTTAATCTCACACAATTCAAACCCCCAGCCACTTAGTTGGGCATGTACACCAGTGTACGTACTCCTGGGGAATACCGGATTGAAGTCGAAACTGTGTTTGACCGATCCAAGAACGAGAAAGGAAGGTTTCTTCCTTCTTTCTGGTTCCGTCAGACACGGCCGAACGGACAAACGCCCGTTTCTCTTCTATCACGAGTCATTGTGCATGATCGGGTCGGTGATCTGAACCGTTCATCAGGTCCGGGTGAGGATTATGACCAAGACTCTAACAAGATCAGATGTTGGTGCATCAGTGTGAGTGCGCAAGATCTGGCGCAAGATGCATTGTGCAAGTAGTTTTCCCGAAGACAGGAAACAACTTGCCGTGTCCTAATCCAACGTGGATTTCGGACGTCTTCAGGTGATCCAGTCCGTTCCTTAGGCTGTCTTGGAGCACAAAGAAGCAGAAGATCGGGTTTTGATCGCAAGAGGAGCCGTGTTTCACGGACGCTCGCACTAAGACCGACTGCTTCGGTTTCTTGAGAATCACCGTATAAGAACCATTCAACATATGATAAGAGTTCGATTTGGTGATCAGATACGTTCATCTGGTGGATCACATTCATGTTTCTCAACCCACAAAAGACGACCATGATCGCTGTCCACACAAAGGTGCGGTGATGTTACGATCCCAAGGGTTTAAGAGCCTAACTTTACACGTTCCATCAGTCCTGGGGCTTTTGGCGCATTGGTTAGGTTCTTAACAATTGGTATCAGAGCCAACACCACGTCTCGTGTTCGAGTCACGGAAGGGGCGACCTGTGGAAAGGGCAACCTGGACCAGAGTGAAAGCCGCCACGGCGTGGAAAGGGCTACCTGAGCAACCAGAGTGAAGCCGCCAAGTGGAAAGGGCTACCTGGATAACCAGAGTGCAGCCGCCATGCCCTGGAAAGGGCTACCTGGAATAGAGGCCAGAGTGAGTGCCACCACAGAGTGGGCCGCCGTGGACGTCGGCTGCGGAGCGTGGTGGAATGTTACGATCCCAAGGGTTTAAGAGCCTAACTTTACACGTTCCATCAGTCCTGGGGCTTTTGGCGCATTGGTTAGGTTCTTAACAGGTGATCCGATCAAATCAGCAACAAAACGCACTTAAGCGTGTAACTGTCGGGTAGCGTCTTGTCTACGCTGCCTCTTCCGCTCGACAAAACCTCCCTGTGCAAGTCAGATATCTTTATAAAGATCTTTATAAGCCTCAGCCTATAGTAGGGACATAATACAACGGGTAGCGAGAGATATGTTGGAAGATAGGCTTGGCATCGGGTCGTGTTGAACCGTGTTCGTGTCATGTCGTGTTTGTGTCGTGTCAAAAAATTGCTCACCTAAATCCGACCCGTTAACTAACAGGTCAAAATTTAGTAACCCAAACCCGACCCATTAAATAACGGGTTACCCATAACCCGACCCGTTTAACCCGTTAAATAAACGAGCACGGATTGACCCGCTACCCTATTAACCCATCACAAAATGAACCTATTTGACCATCATATTGAGAAATGCATCAACATAAATAAGTAATAAGCTTGTCATTGCATTTAAAAATTAAAACTCAAGTCATAAAACCTCACAATGCACTAAAATAATATGTAAATAATGTACTAGAAACATACATATCTCAGAAGAAGATGTCAAAACAATAATAATACACACATGTTTCAAAGAACCTCATACTTGCCTTCAATAGTAAAAGTTAGCTTTTAATATTAAGAATCTCATGCAGTCATGCTTGCCTACAAAATTTTATTAACCAATATTAAAAGTTAACTTTTAAAGAATGAAGAATTAGAAAAGTAAAAATAAAAAGAAAAAGGAAAGAAGAAAAAATTAGTACGAGAAAATTAACGAGTGGTTTTATTAATAAATTTCAATGCCTCTCATTGATTATTAAGAGAATTAGTATTGGAGTATTGCGTTGAAGTAGCAGCCTCATAATTCAAATTGAAGACATCCTCAGTGAGCTCTTCCAAGTCAGTTTGATCTTTCTCTACAAGTAGGCATGGTAAAGAAAAATAAATAAAAAAATTCACAAATGTTCATATTATGAAAAGAAAAGAAAACTAGTACAAGTTATATAAGATTTACCTCCCTTGCCAAAAAGCCAATCTCAACTACATAACAAAGCTTGAACAGTTTCAGGCAATAATGAACTACGATATTGATCTAGTACTCTACTACTAATACTAAATGCAAATTCAGATGCAACTATAGAAATAGGAATTGTCAACACATCACGAGCCAAATGAGAAAGTATAGGATAACGAAATTGCTCTCCTTTCCTACCAAGTAAGAGCATCTAACTCTTGCTTTCTGTCTAGGCCTTTCTTCTTCTAAATACTTATGTATTTCAGATTTTGTACTTGAAGAAGAACCCTCTTTGTAACAAATATCAAAATCCTGCATTATAGAAAAGAAGTTAATTAAATCCTTCTGAATTTAAATCTACTAACAAATTGGAGTTTTTATATAAATAAAATTGTAGTTTACCTCGAAAATGATGTCCCCACTTTCAGCCTGACTTGGAGTCTCATGCATTGGATTACTTGGGTTGAAGAGATGAGATAAATTTTCGGAGTACACGTCAAAGAGAGAGAAAAATGCATTATGAACACGCTACAACTCATAAGAATTCTTACCATGAAGCTTTGCATAAGCCCACTCTACAAACTGAATTTTGTACTGATGATCTAAAACAACAGTAATTGCAAGAATAAGACTATAGTCTGACCAATACTTTTCAAATTTCTCATTCATCTTAGCTCCCATCCCTCTCAAAAAACTATCACTACCTTCCATGACTGTCTTGATATTATGTTGGATGATAAATACCTTAAGGAAGAATAAGTTTAATGTCAGGTATTTTGTTCCAGAAAATAAGCAAGTAACTTCATAGAAGTACCCCAAAAACTTGAAATCTTCTCTATTTTATCCCACTCTTCAGGTGAAGGACAATGATTGAAATTGGAATCAATCAACCCTAAATTGATAAAAGCACGACGATAGAAAAGTGCGCTCTCAAGCATGATATAGGTTGAGTTCCATCTAGTAGGCACATCTTGTCGCAAGCCTCTCCTACTACCCTTTATCCCTACTTGTGCAACACAATCATAGAACTTATGTTTCCTTGCAGGTGAACCTTTCATGTATTTGATGCAATTCCGAACCTTTAACACCGATTCATCAATTTCTTTAAGTCCATCTTGGACTATCAAGTTCAAAATGTGAACACAACAACGAACATGAAAGAATTGACCACTCATTAAGAGCACACCTCTAAAGTTTAGTTAATTCTTCAAAATATCAACAAAGCGATCATTAGAAGAAGTATTATCCAAAGTAATAGAAAATAACTTATTCTCAATCCCCCACTCGGTTAACAGTGCATTAATTTGATCAGACAATGCAGCACCAGAGTGTGGAGGGGGCATGTGACAAAAGTTTAAAATCCTTTTATTCAACCTCCAATCTTGGTCAACAAAATGGGCTGTGAGAGTGAGGTACCCATCAGTCGATATAGATGTCCACAAATCAGATGTCAAACAAATCCTCCCTTCAACTGAATTTAACAAATTTTGAAGTTTTTTCTTTTCATTTTTAAACATCCTCAAGACACATGCCTTGGCAGTATTCCTACAAGATAGCTTGATATCAGGAGGAATATAAGCAAATATATCCCTAATGCCCTCATATTCAACAAAGTTAAACGGCAAATCATGCTTGCTAATTGCTTCAATCACTAAATCACGAAATCTCTCAATATTAAATTTTGGGGATCGTATTAACAAAGACCCTTCAGATTGCGAGAAAAGTATTTGTTTTATATCACCATGTTTGTTTTTAGGACAACTTCGCATGTGATGCAGCATATTGCCCATCCCATGACTACTCTCACATACATAGACTACTGATCCACATTGTTTGCATTTTGCACGTTTCTTCTTATCATCACCTAAAGGTACTGGCTCAAACAAGTTCCAAGCAGGTGATCTCAATTTGCGCTTACCCACTTGAAAGCCTTTAGCATTTTTCTTAGTAGGGCTTGACTCTATAGTTCCTTCTGTGTCATCAATATTGCCACCTAATCCAGTTGAAACTTCGATAGAATCCTCATTACTATTCATAGAATCCATCTACATGTGCACCACAAAAAGATAAAGACATTAATGTATTTATCATAGGGTGATCCAAAAATATGACAGAAATTCACATCATTGTAATATTTAGAATCTAAATTCAAAGATTGATGAATGGCCACATTTATGTGTGTTGTGAAGGAATGAATTTAATTTGTAATAACCTGTTTGCACATGATTTTTTTTCCATTTTTGGTTGTACTTCTGCATATTAACATAAATATGCATGAGGGCAATGGGTCATCTCAAGTGAGTTGAACTAGATGGACAGTGTGTCGGGCCAGGCTAGAAATGTGACTTGTCCATTTAAGTAAATGGGTTGGGCTTAGTTCAGATTCTCAATTCATTTTCCATATCATTTTAGGGCATAAGTAAAAAATGACACAGATGCAAAGTTAAGTGGACCACAACACATGAAATAGTGGAGATTGAACTTGTACCATTAAAAACTTCTTGAGGGATAATATTTGTGTTTTTCCCTTTATTCATGTTCATTTGACTTGTCTGGCAAACAAACACCGTGGTGAGCCTAGGAAGGCGTCATTATCCCCACCACTTCCTTTGGGGTGGTCTACTTAGGCTTTGGATTTGCCTCAATATTGGGTTCATACTATAAAATGATGATCTGGAAAAATGAGTGGACAGCATGGATAAAAACATACACATCATGAAAGGGTCCATGGAGTTTTTAACCAAAACATCTCGTTTCCAAACCTGGACTATAGGTTAAGGTCCAACCAATTGATAACTTCTATACAACATTCAACCATCTGGTAGGCACGTGAACTAAATATTTAAGAAGTTATCATATGGGTGGAGACTGGAGTATAAATAACTTTGTTCCAGCTTATTGCACTCAAAGAACACATTCATATAGACATGCATAGGTTTGTGAAGCTCATACACATGCGTAGTCCCGCCTATCTGCATGCAAGGACACATGTCCAATATAGCACCATCTGATCTTCTAAGATCTTCTAACACCATTAAGATCTTCTAACATAAATAACAAGTTGTTTCCATCAGCTGGGCCACACCATTAAGATCTTCTAACATAAATAACAAGTTGTTTCACTCCAATGTATAAAACAAACATAGAAAATAATTTCAACAATCCCTTTACTCCACACATTATGGCCCACCTGAAGAGTAAACCAACATGTTTTTCAAGCCAGAAGATCTAATTAGTGTTTAGCACCTGATGTAAAGCACAAATCTCTCACACATACCATATTCGCACATGTGCTAACCTATCAACCTTGTGGGACATCTGAGTGGTGCGTAAAGTGGTCCCTTCCCTGAAAATGGCCATGCCTAGAAATCAGGCTGGTTAACTAATATGGCAGGGACGTTGAATGTGGACAGGCAAGTTGCTTAACCATCCATTCTTTTCAGGATGGTGGTGGCCCACCTGATGAGTGGACCAGCATGATTTTACCATATGTTTATCTTCACTATGAGGGCCATCATATGCACCACAGAGATGTCCGACCCACTCACCAAGCTGTCATGTGCGGCTAAATTTTGCCTACAATCCAAGCTAAACACCCTAGTAACAGAGGCAATGCAGCTCCAAATAACATCTAGTGGAGTGGTACATAGGCCGGTTCACAGCTCCAAATAACAAGGCAACTGGGTCTTCTCCTCGGCATTTTCACAAACATCTTGTAGGTGTTCTTTGTCAGGCAGCAGACTCTTGCTATAGGTTCCTGGAGATTTAATTGCCTGCTGCACCTAGGCCTGGCAAAACTCCACACAAGAAAAGGCTTGATATGGTATTCCCGGCGTCTTCGAATCTGGAATTTCTTTGGATTATCCACCATCCATAGTAGGAAGCATGATTTCTGACGGTTCTGATCATCTAACTAGGAGCCTTGTAGCAACTGAACACATCACAGGCACTGTTCATGTTTTGGTGCATCATAGGCCCTTTAATTTCTCATATGATCAGTACCGTTGCTATTCAAATGTGTCATAAGTGGAACTGATTTCTAGACAACCCACGTTGTGGGTCCATTGTGGATGAATCATATCTTCAAAATAGTACCAATCAAGCAATTCTAACCGTCTAATCAATGGCTATGACATGGATAGTTAAAACTTAACAGTAAAACATCAAGTGGTCTAAATTAGCCTGCACCTAACCTCCCTTTTTACCCTCCGTCAAAGGTTGCCAAGAGAAGAACAACATAGGAATTCCACCATGAGAGTTGGGAAAAATTACAATTTTCAAGGGCTTACCATGGGGTGGGCCATGCCTTGAAATGATCTAGAAAAATGGATGGACGGCGTGGATAAATCAAATGCATGAGATGCAAACTCCTTATTCGGAGTATGTTGCATTCTCCTCAAAAAAGAAAAAAAAAGAAAAAAGAAAAAAAAGAAACAAAGTTTATTTGTGTGTGTGTGTGTGTGTGTGTGTGTGTGTGTGAGAGAGAGAGAGAGAGAGAGAGAGAGAGAGAGAGGCGGATTGAGGCCTAACCTGAGGGTGACTGGGTGAGAGGGGCTGACGGTGTGAGGCAGGAGAGGGTGAGGCCGCGTGAGGCAGGGAGAGGGACTGACGATGTGAGGCAGCCAGGCAGGAGAGGGTGAGGCCCCGTGAGGCGGCGAGAGGGGCTGGCTGACAGTGTGAGGCAGGAGAGGGTGAGGCCGTGTGAGGCAGGGAGAGGGGCTGACAAGGGTGAGAACTGACGAGAGGCAATAAGGGTTAGGGTTTTTTGTTTCAAACCTTTAGTATGTAATGTTGTAATTACCAAAATGCCCTACTAACGGGTCAAACGGTTTTCGCGGGTTAAACACTGACCCGACCCGTTATCGAAACATGGGTCTTAACGGGTCAACCCGTTAGTGACCCGACACAATAATGGTGGACCCAAACACTATTTTTTTCATGGGGGTTTTGTGCGGGTTAACGGGTCATGTGGAGTTTTGCCAAGCTTAGAGCCTTCAAACTCTGCAGGTCCCATGACCAGTCGGACAGTGGGATTCGACTGGTCATGACCGGTCCGCTAGTGTGGGTAGATAGATCGAATTTAATAGTTTCCCTCCAGACTGTTTTTAACCAATCTGAGCGGTATATACACGATTTCTTACACAGTTACGCGGATCTCCGTAAGGTGTTTCTATTTTTGCGTTATTTGCTATATATATGACATGTATCCCGACTTAAATGAAATCCTAAGGTGTTCAAGGTTTCATAAGTATATTAGGAAGAGGGAAGAGTGTTTTAAGAGAGTGCTTGGGTTTTCTCTAGGTTTTCTTTGCTTATGGGCTTGTCAATCTTTGTAATCTTTTGAATCATAGTAGATCGCCTTGTGCCATGGTTTTTTACCCGTTGAGGGGTTTTTCTATGTAAAATTAGATTGTCTCTTGTGGTTGAATGCTTGTGTAATTGGTTGCATTGTGTTTCTCGTTAAATCGTAATATTCTGTTGTGTGTTCTGCTTTTGCTTCCGCTGCCTGCGTTTTATTCCCAACAAGTGGTATCAGAGATAAAGTTGGGGTGGAGTAGAATTCGAATCTCAGACGAGAACATGGGATCAAGCACGAGATTCAAAGTAGAGAAGTTCTTCAACAAAAATAACTTCGAACTATGGAAGGTGAAGATTGAATCCCTCCTAGTTCAGTAAGGGCTTGACGAAGCTCTTGGAACGCGACCTGAGGCTATGAAATAGGATGAGTGGACGAAGCTCGACAAGAAGATCAAAACCTCGATCCTATTGTGCCTTATGAATGATGTCCTTTATAACGTATTAAAGGAGAAGACTACGGCTGATACGATGGCGAAGTTAAAAAAGGTCTATGCCAAGAAATCTCTAGAGAACCGCATGTATCTGTTGATGTAATTGTTCACTTTAAGAATGGCAGAGGGAGAGGATGTGGAGGACCACTTAAGCACAAAATCGACTGGTTTGCAAGTTGGTGGAGATAGATGAGCCGATGAAGGATGAATATCAAGCATTTATCCTACTGAATTTTCTTCCAGATTCATATAAGTCATGCAGGGACTCTTTGTACGTAGGGAAGGAGACCATCAACATTAAGACCGTTATCCCAACCCTCCAGTCGAACGTGATGAGAAAGAAAAGTGGTGACATAAGTTCTCATTCTTCCTCAGAGGCACTAATTATGAGGGAAAAAATTATGAGCATGGTGGGGGATATTCTAAATCAGGATCTAAAGCCAAGAGTAAAGGAAAAGCGAAGGTGCGGTGCTGGAATTGTGGTAAGGAAGGCCACATGAGAGGGGATTGTCAGAATCACAAGTTGAAGTAAGAGAAGTATGAAAATTCTTCTAGAGAGGGAGTTAATACCTGTAGAAGACAGGTAGTGATATTTGTGAAGTTCTGATTGTATCCAGCAAGGGATCTCACTATAGAGAGTGGATCCTGGATTCAGGTACTTCATGTCATGTTTGTTCTTACCGGAGTTCATTCATGACATACAGAGAGTATGATGATGGATCGATATTTGTGGGCAATGGCTACACTCACAAGGTGGTGGGTATTTGTACGGTGCGCATCAGGATGTTCGATGGGATCGAACGAGTCTTGGAAGATGTGAGGCATGTCACCAAGATGAAGAAAAATGTGATCTCTCTTGGTGCACTCGAGGCGAAAGGGTACATGTTCATCGGTCGCAATCGTTGTTGTAAAGTGATGAAGGGGGCACTCATGTAGATGAAGGCACGGAGGTGTGGCCATCTTTACAAGTTGATCGGGAGCACATTTCACGGTGGAGTTACGGGATTGGTAGTGGAATCCGCGGTTGCTCATATGTAGCAAGTGCCCAAGGGCCACATGAGAAGAGTGGAAAAGGCGTGCAAGTGCAATGATAGGGTTGATAGAGGCATGTGAAGTGGTGGAGCTATGTTGAAGTTGAGATGACAAAGAAAGCAAGGATATTTTGATTCGACGTTTGAAGCCTCGGTGGAGATTATTAGAAGAGCCTTCAAACTGTGCAGGGTCCCATAACCAGTCGGACAGACTGGTCCGACCGGTCAGGTTTTGGACTGGATTGTACAGCCAAGTTTGTGAACATGTTTTGACAAGTCCGACTAGTCTGACAGTGGGGTCCGACCGGTCATGACCATTTGGCTAGTGTGGAGGCAGATATGTCGAATTTAGTTATTTCCATCTAAACTATTTTTTACCGGTCCAACCGGTCGGCCATGGAATCTGACCGGTTGGCTGTATACGCGGTTTCTTATGCAGTTACGCGGATCTGCGTAAGGTGTTTCTATTTTTAGGTTATTTGCTATATATATGGCATGTATCCAGATTTAAATGAAATCCTAAGATGTTCAAGGTTTCCTAAGTGTATTATGAAGAGGGGAGAGTGTTTTGAGAGAGAGAGAGAGAGAGAGATAGAGAGAGAGAGAGAGAGAGCTTGGGTTTTCTCTGGGTTTTCTTTGCTTGTGGGTTGTCAATCTTTGTAATCTTCTGAATCATAGTGGATCACTTTGTGCCATGATTTTTTACCCGTTGAGATGTTTTTTCCATCTAAAATCGAATTATCTCTTATGGTTGAATGCTTGTGTGATTGGTTGCGTTGTGTTTCTCGTTAGATCGCAATATTCTGTTGTGTGTGTTCGGCTTTTGCTTCCGCTGCCAGTGTTTTATTCCCAATAAGAGAGAGAGAGAGAGAGAGAGAGAGAGAGAGAGAGAGAGAGAGAGAGATCGGGTGAGGGGCCGATGGGTGTATCTTCCCAGCTCAAGAAATGGTCCAGCAAGGTCTAGTTCTGGCCAGGACCTTGTTGGTCAGGTTGATCAAGAGGAAAGAAGAAGAAGAATTAGGGTTGATTTGACTCACTGAGTCGACTAATCAAGTTGCATGCGAGTTAAACTCAATTCAGGCCATATTCGGGTCTAATTTAGAGATCATAGGTGAGTGATTCCTCTCTTTTAAGTTCTTTTCTACCTCACTAAAAATCTTTCCAATTTCTCTAATTTTCTTCATCATATGATTTGCCCAACGAATCTTCTCTTTCCCTTACTTGGTTAACGACCTATTACACCTAACCATGATGATTGGGACGCTACCTTAGATCTCCACACAAGCCCACCTAACAATCCTTACGAGTCCTTGTAAGATGTATACCTAGTTCGTACCTTGTCATCTCATACTTGATGAATTTTCTATCCATGAACTACACATGCATCACATACATCATATACTTGCATGAGTGCTATCGTATCACATTGTGATTGTTGGATTTCATGATCATGTTGAAATTTTAATTACATTGTAAGCCTTGGAATATGGATAATTGAGCAATAGGTCCATGGGCATGTCGGGATTGCTCATCTGCGTGTATGTCGAGATTGCCACTTCGCACGATGGTATACAGGTTGGGCGAGCTTGTTAGGATTGTGAGGACCCAAATGTCTAGCCGTACGAGATTCAGGTGCTCTGGTCTGTAAGCGTAAGATTGGTCATTTGTGTGCGTGTCGGGATTGCCGCAACGCCAAAGCAGTCAGGCAAGCATGTTGGGATTGCAACCCTGATGTCGACCAATGGTGAGATCATTATAAGTACACACTTGCATGAACCGGTTGGGCGAGCATATCGGGATTGTGTTGACCCCAATGTCTGTGCCATGCAAGTTGTAGAAATGGCATCTTACTTAATTAATCTAAGTGAAATAATCATGCATTCATGACATTAAACATCATGTAGGCATGCATAGTATTCTAGTTTAACTACCATTATGTCTTGATTCCTTTATCACTTGTTTAGCTTCCACTTGTGCTAGAATATCTATACTTTTCCTTAGAATTCAGTAGAGATGAAAATAATCTCACTGGGCTTCTAGCTCACAAAACTAAACCACAGGTGCAGGTTTGCAGGAAGAAGAATTCGTAGGAGACGCAGAGTATCTGGATGGCTATTTTCTACTGAAGGACCAATTATAGTTTAGGTTTATTTACATTTTATTTCAAGTGGATGTCATAAGACGTTAATGGAATTTCCTTTAGTAGAAAGAAGGTTGAAGTAGATTAGTTAGATGGACATTCGAATTTTATGTTTCATTTCAGTTAACATTTAATAAAGCATTTTAGTGTAGTTAAATATGTGGTGTGTGTGGAATGAAATTTTCTCAGAATGAATGCTCAAATTTAATTCACACCTTGGAACTCGGGATTTGAGTTACTGTACTTGGGTTTCGATTTTTAGAGCGTGATAATTCCCACCTGGATGAAGTGAAAACACAAATTACTTAGCCTGATACAAAACCTTCATAGCTATATGAATGTTTTAACGGTGGTCACTGAATTTCCATTGTTTCTTGTTGTATGGCCCACTTGACTTTTGGATCATCTCATTTTTTCCCGCATGTCCTAATTTGAGGTCGTAAAATAGATGTGTTAATCTAAATTGCGGAATTGTAGAACCATGTTGTGCATCGAAGACGGGGATTGATAAACCGAAACTTAAATTTATACCTGGTTGCGATGCCATTGTTGCAAGTTGATTGCCACAGTCTTCCGCACCTTACACCTTTAAGAAAGCACTGGGATGGGATAAGAAGTTTCCAACGTGTGTAAGATTGGGGACCTAGCCCTGGTTTTATAGATATGAGCTAGTGTTGAGGAGTTTGAAACCCATCGAAACTTCTCTACCCTATACTTCACACGAATTTGGAGTATCCTAACCCAACTATAACATCATGTGTGCTACACAGGTGTAGCACACCACCCTTACACGAATTTAGATCAATCACGTCTTTAATGGGGTCCACTGGTGCACTCGATCATCAGATCAAACCCTTAGGTAAATCTACTTCGTTGATCAATTAGACACACTTTATAGAAAATCTTACATTCTCCCACTTGGGCCACATTGATCAATGTTAAGGATTAATTTTTTAAAATGTATTTTGATTTTAAGGAAAATATCTGAATGGTTAACCAATATAATTGTTGGATAATACGGGCAACACCAAAATAATCTGGTCCACCAAGACTTCTAGTATAAGATTGCGGTAGCCTTCATAGCATTTAAATGGCGAAGCAAGACTAAGCATAGTTACAAATACCATCAACATTAACGACATAGATTAGGGATTAGGAAGTGTGGTATGAGGATTACACACACAGTGTGATCATATGTGCCTATCCTCAAGAGGTCCTAGAGCTTTAACATGTTTCTAATGAAACATAACTACAGTTCCACTTACTCGAAATAAACTGTGCATACTTAAAGAGAAGCAGAAAATTAACTAAATATTATAATCATCAAAACTTCATAAATGAGATCTCTTTAATGTTTCAAAAAATGAACCATGCTCAACTCCCACTAACTGAATACATCTGTAGGATCAATGATTCCCGTGGTTGTTACATGTTCCTTAAACAGCATGATAGGGAGACCTTTAGTGAGAGAATCCACAATCATCTGTTGTTGGGGTTAGGAGCCCCGTAGCAGAAGCAATCAAAACAGGCGAGGAACACACCACAATGGCAATCACACAAGCAAATTAACACATACAAGAAGCAATCTGATTTTTACGTGGAAAAACCCATCACGGGTAAAAAAACATGGCACAAAGCGACACCAATCTACTATGATATCAAAAGTTACAAGAGATAGAAGAAAAAAAACCCGGATCACAGCTCACAAGAGAAATCCCAAGCTAACAAAGTTAATTCTCACATGAGAAGGACAAACCCATCCCTTTCCCTCATCTGAGAGAACTCCTAACTTTCACATAGCTCTTTCTCTTGCCCTAAAACTCTCTCAATCCCTTGGCCCATTAGCGGCCACCCTAATCCCGAATTACATCCCTTTAAATAGGAGAAAACTGAGATTAGAAACTCATTGCGTAAAAACCACACAAGAAACCCAATCCAAAAAGGAAACTGTCAGCCGCATGCCAAAAAAGGTTCCAGCAATTGCTATCTTGGCTCCATCGTGACCGATCGGTCGGACGACCGGTCGATTGCCTTCATGCATGACGATTTGAGGCATCCAATCCCAACAAACTCCACCATGACTCTAATCTTCATGTAACACCTTGCCATACACATCTTCATCTTTACTCTGTCATCATTATAGCTCCACCGCTTCTCATGCCTCATCTACTTCGTCCTTGCACCTACACCACTTGCTCCCAAATGTGGCCCTTGTACGCATGCCACACATGAGCAATCATGGATCCCGCTGCCGATCCCGCAGCTCCAACATGAATAGTGCTCCCGATTAAACCCGATCGCAGTCGATAAACCTAATTGAGATATTGGCATACCGATCCACCTTCTTCCACTCTAATTCTTTCATAGATACTGATCGCTTTCCATGTTTTTCTTTCACGAAATCTTTCTTCACATCGAATTTCATGCTGGAAGACGTCATTGATGCCTCGCCTCAGATTCTCTCTGTCTCATTCCCAACTTTTAGCTTTGATACCTCTTGTTGGGGTTAGGAGCCTCACAATGTAAGCAATCAAAGTAGGCAAGGAACATACCACAATGGCAATCACACAAGCAAATCGACACACACAAGAGGCAATCCAATTTTTACGTGGAAAAACCCTTCACGGGTAAAAAAACCACGGCACAAAGCGACACCAATTCATTATGATATAAGAAGTTCCAAGAGACAAAAGAAACATAACCCAGATCACAATCCACAAGAGAAATCCCAAGCTAACAAAGCTAATTCTCATATGAGAAGGACAAACCCATTCATTTCCCTCATCCCAAAGAACTCCTAGCTTTCACATAGCTCTTTCTCTTGCCCTAGAACTCTCTCAATCCCTTGGCCCATTGGCGGCCACCCTAGTCCCGGATTACATCCCCTTAAATGGAGAAAATCGAGATTAGAAACTCCTTGCGCAAAAACCGCGTAAGAAATCCAATTCAAAAAGGAAACTGCCGACTGGTCAGCTGGCTGGATGCCCAAAAAAGGTTTCAGTAATTGTTGTCTTAGCTCTATCATGATCGAATGGTCAGATGACCGGTCGATGGCCTTCATGCATGACGATTTGAGGCGTCCAATCCCAACATCTGTTTTGTGCTGATGAATTCTATAGGGACTAAATGTTTGTCAACTCTTTCTTTTAGAACAAAAATTTTTATGTCAATATGCTTTGACCTTGATGAATGCCTATTGTTTTTGGAAAAAGAAACCGCAGCTGAGTTGTCACAAAGATTCTCAATGGTTTTGAGATATGCTCCAATACCTACAAATCTGAGAAGAAATGTTGTAACCACAATGCCTGATTCGATGCTTCATGATAAGTAATAAACTTAGCTTCCATAGTAAATGAGGTTGTCATTGACTGTTAGACGCTTTTCCAAGACACGGCCCCACCAACCATCATAAAGATGTAGCCTAAGGTGGACTTCTTTGTATCAACGTAACCAGGATAATCTGCATCTGAGTACCCAAACAACTCTAAACAGTTAGACCTTCTATATGTGATCAGTCCGAAGTCCTTTATCCTTTATAGGTAGCACAACACCTTCTTTGCAACTATCCAATGCTACATTCCTGGATTGGAAAGATACCTACCCAACATTCCAACTGCAAAAGCAATGTCTGATCATGTACAGACTCGAGCATACATGATGCTCCATACTATTGACACGTATGGAATATCATTCATTTGATTATTTTTCAATTCATTCTTAAGACATTGGAATATGACAAATTTGTCACCCTTTACAATGGTGATTGTCCTAGAGCACAGTTTTGCATACCATACCTTTCGAGTATCTTATCAATATAGGCCATCTGTGATAGACCAAGCAATCCATGCGATTTGTCACGACGTATCTCAATGCTAATGACATAAGAGGCATCACCAAGATCATTCATCTCAAACATTTGAGATAAGAACTTCTTAGTATCGCTCATCATCTTAATGTCACTGTTAACCAATAGAATGTCATTAACATATAAAACTAATATGACAAATTTACTCCCACCGATCTTAATGTAGATACACTCATCTACAGTGTTTTCTACAAGATTATATGAGGAAATCACTTCATGAACCTTTAAGTACCACTGTCGTGATGCTTGTTTCAGCCCATAGATGAATTTCTTGAGTTCGCATACCATATGTTCTGAGCCATTGACTGCAAAACCTTCTGGTCGTAATATGCATACATCCTCATATAAATCTCCACTAAGAAACGCTGTCTTAACATCCATCTGGTGAGCTCTAAATTCATATGAGCCACAAGAACCATTATGATCCTAAATGAGTCTTTCTTAGATATTGGTGAGAATGTCTCCTTAAAATCATATGCCTTATCGTTAGTTAAAACCTTTGGCAACAAGTCCAGCTTTATATCTTTCGATATTACCCTTGGAGTCCCGTTTGATTTTAAATACCCATTTATAACCAATCGACTTTATTCTTTGGGGTAATTCAACAAAATCCCAAACTTTATTGTCCTTCATAGATTTCAATTCATCTTCATGATATCAATCCATCGAGAAGAGTTAGCACTCTGTTTCTCTTGTGTAAAGTATTCAGGATCATTTCCCACCCCTATGTTAAAGTCACGTTCCTGCAAATACACGATATAGTCGTCTGGAATCGCAAGCCTCCTCTCTCTATTTGACCTCCTTAATATCTCACTTTCTGGGTTTTGATTTTTATTTCCTCATTCAGTGGGTTGTATAGGGAGGTTCATCATGGTGATCTTTACTGATTGCAGGTTCAATTGTAAGATTTATATCCACGTGATATGGAATGGTTGTGATAGGAGTCACATCCCTCTCTTCCTCAAATATAAAATTCCTAATGTTCGCGCTCTCACTGCTTTCAGTGTCCTCGATGAATCTGGCATTCACAGTCTTAACAATCCTGATGGAATGAGAAGGACAATAGAATTGATACCCTTTTGATCTTTTTAGGTATTCTATAAAGAAACAACTTATGGTTCTAGAATCGAGCTTTTTTTCTTGCAGGGTTATACACTTTGACCTTAGCAGGACATCCCCAAATGTGGAGGTATCGAAGGACTTGGTTTTCTTTCAGTTCACAACTCAAAATGTATTTTCATTATCAGCTTTATTGAGGACCCTATTGAAGATATGAACTACAGTTTTAATCACATCACCCCATAGAGATTCTAGCAATATCGAATTGCTCATCATGTTACATGTCCATGTCCATTAGGGTGCGATTGCACCTTTTAGCTATACCATTCTGCTATGGAGTTCCAAGCATGGTGTATTAGGCGACAATGACACAATCTTATAGATGTCTAATGAAGGGTCCTGGATTACGACCTGATTCGTCATATCTGTCATAGTATTTACCACCACGGTCAAACCTGACAACTTTAATCTTCTTATCAAGTTGATTTTTAACTTTTGCCTTATAGATTTGAAAAGCATTCAGGGCATATGATTTTTTCTTTATAAGATAGAGGTACCCAAAACGAGAGTAGTTATATATGAAAGTGATAAAGTATTTGTGTCCACTCCAAAATGCTATATGTAATGGACCATAAATGTCTGTATGTATCATTTCCAAGAGTATTACACTCCTAGTTGCACATTTCTTTCTTATTTTGGTCCGTTTACCTTTAATACAATCTGTGCATACTTTAAGTAAGAGAAATCTAGAGGATGAAGAATTCCTTTTCGCACTAGCATTTCCAATCTCTCACGAGAGATATGACCTAATCGCCTATGCCACAACATTGGGGAATTTTCATACTTCAGTTTTCGTTTAGATCCTACTTTATTTCCATGCAGGGCATTCACATTATAAATTCATGAGGCATTTAGATCCAATCGGTATAGGTTTTTCACCATAGAGTCAATACCAACAATAATTGAATCAAAGTAAATACTCAACTTTTCATCCTCAAATTTAAATGAATATCCTAATTTATCCAAACGAGAAATAGAAATCAATACGTCTTATAGAAGGCACACAAAATGTATCAACTAGATCCAATGAATGACCTGACTTTGACCTAAGCCTACAAACTCTATTGCCTCTACGTCAACTTTAACGTTATTGCCTTCGTAAATTGAGCGCTCTGCATCAGTTGGTGGCCAGCTCTGTAGCAAGTCCCTGCACAAAAGTACAAATGTGAATAGTTGTATCCGAATTTATCCACTAGGAATCTACCAACACATTAATTAGATTATATTCAAAAGAGATCAAGATAGAATTATTACCCTTCTTTACGAGCCACTGCTTGTACTTTATGCAGTCTTTCTTCTGATGGCCCGACTTCTTATAAAAGAAGTAATTATTTTTCTCAGCCCGCTTGTTGTTTGATCCATTCAATCTTTCCTAAGTTGGTTGCTTGTAGGAGGTCCTGATGATCCCTTATTAGAACCTTGTCTTTTTTTTTTCTTTTTTCCATTATATCCATGTCCATTTGCATGTCCTAAGGTTACAAGATTAACATTTTGTGCCTTGCCTAGTTGCTTGATCCTATCGTCCTCTTAGACTGTACTGAGAAATCAGTTCGTCCAATGTCTATTTATCCTTTAGCGTGTTATAGTTTACAAGGAATGTTCCGTATTGAGGAGGTAATTAGTTGTTCATGATCAAGTGAACCAATTAATCATCCTTGATTTCCTAGGCCTAAAGAGCGGATTTTAGAAACCACTTCAATCTGCTCTATAATATATTCGCATATGTTTCATTTTCGTCATAGAACGAGCATGTCAATTTGTTCAGGTAAGTGACCTACTTCATCCTTATTTGATTTCTTGAACCGGTTTTCCATTTTGAACAAGAAAACCCTGGCTTTATCTATATCAGGCATGGCACCTCTCATTGTCTTAGAAATTGAATGCTTTATGATTTTGAGACACGTATTATTCGATCTGGAACACGCTTCGTACTGTTCAACCTCTAATTCAATAGCATTTTCAGATGGTTTTGGAGGCTCTGGTTTTACTAAGACAGGGTTCAGCTATAGACACTCCAGGACTATCTCTATGGACTCTTTTCATTGGACATAACTGGACACAGCTAAGGCAGGAACATGATGCGTTTGAGTTAGAATTGTAACTAGTTACAAAAAAAGTACTCACATTAACAATTTGTTTAATTTAAACAAAACTAAATTTCAAGGCAAATAATCATTAATTCAGTTGATTGGGGCCTTTAATTGAATCGTCCAGGATTAAGACGGGCCCAATCAATCAATCTTGGTGAGAATCAGGCCACATCACCATAACTCCTGATGTGGGTGGTAGTCATAATATGCAAATGATTCTCCCGTACATGAAGCTAAACAATGCAAATGATGTAAATCCAAGATACTCAACACCTGTCGGCCAGATAAATTTCTCGGCCTTACACCACCAACATCGTTTACTCTACACTGTCTACGTTCTTGCCAAACGATGAACGTCTATGTTTTCATTACCGTTCGCATAGAGCGTGAATGCAACTATATGCAACCCTTTTATTGAATCGCAATTACAAGTATGAATTTGTGGAAATCTTCATTGATTGAGGTCACTATGATGGCTAATACAACCAGATCCAATTCTTACAAATTTAAACTTAGGATTACAATTTTAATCCTACCCTCAATGGACTTACCATAAACAATTTGATTTAGCTCAGTAAGCAGATGGCATTGACTATTGGAGGACGGGAAATTCATAAAGTGAAACAAACGGTTAAGTTTCATTTTGTTATTCCAATACTTCATATTTGTTCGAAAGGATGGGTAATATAGGGCCAAATCTGAGCCTAATCAAAACTTTACATTTATTACATGTACGTCAACAACGGGCATTCCAAACCTAGACCGCATAATCACAAGATGGACGATCAAGATATAATGTTGGATGTGATTTAAATTAACAAATAGATCCTCTATCAAGTTTCATAAGATAGGTGGTTCAAATGTGATACTTAAAGTTCCATATGACTATAGATCCAAACGTTCAATCGTCCACCTAATAAATGATCCAAATGGGCATCCTCACACTATATAATAGTTAAGGACCAAGAATGGTCCTAATCAAATGGGCAATGATAATAACTTGAACGAGCACAAGACCATATCTAACAAAGTCCACATAATCAAAGGATCCAATAATATATATATATATATATATATATATATATATATATATATATATATATATATATATATATATATAATTGCTGATTAGAAACTAAATCAGATGACTCAGCAAGAAGTAGATGTGGTCATTGCTCCAATTGCCAATCTCTATGGACAGTGTTGTTGCTGATTTTTGGGCTAGCAGATGTGGTGGATAAGATGGCCACCTAAGAATGGTGTGCAATTGAGTTCACTCGATGATAAACCGTTTGGATCTGAGGGGAGAACCCTGCAAGATACAAGGGACAACTAGGAGGTGGTCAGGGGACCAGCCGTTAGTCCTTTGATGCTTAAGTTAGATGAGTCTAGCTTTAGAAAGCGAAGATGGCTTATGGGCAGAGTTCTAACATACTTTAGGATGGAGGCGGTAGCCACTGTTTATAGCCATCGGAGGAGAAATCGTGGGGCCATTAGCATGGCCATCATCGTGGGAGTGAGACCCTAATAGCGGCGCAATCTTTGGAGGGTGCGATGCACATCCGTAACTATCGAGATCGTGCCCCTGAGTTTCCCCCTATAGTAATGGCGGAGGCGGTTCACCTCGGCTTAATATTAATCCCAACCGTGGCCGACCTTAGTGGTTGGCTCGGCCCTGTCAGTGGACAGCTGGTGCCAAGGCTATCCTTGATATATCTAAAATGACCATTATCAGAGTCGACGCATCGTTGGCTCGTCCTATGTCCTCGACTCGTCTTCTCCCCTCAGCCTGTCGTGCGGTCGTTACAGTGGTCGAGCCTGAGGACCTCGGCTTGGGCCTATGGGCCGCGGGTCTTATGCCTTCGAGGTTAGCTTAGGATTTTACCCATAACAAACAGGTCATAATAGGTGTAAAACAAAATCCTCGTTAGGTTGTCTAGAAGGGGAATAAATGATCGATCACGAAGAATCCATGGCCCATGTCCATGGCTCAAAGCTCAGTCGAAAAGAAAAAAATCCAGCGTAACTAGTAAGGGAGTTCGCTCGGACTGAAATCCCTTGCCCCCCAAAAAAAAAGGAACCTCACTCTCTCAGTGGCAATCAGTGGCAAAAAAAAAAAAAAAAACCCTAGCTACCGCATTAGCCTTGCCCCACAAAACCCAAACTCAAGTCACCACCTTAGCCCTCTCTATATCCTAAATTGCTGACTGTCCACTGGAATGAAAGGGATCAGCAGCTGTCATCATAGAATTGTGATGAAACGGTGTCAATTTCAACAGTCATGGGGCTATAGAGAGGGAAAACTAGCAGCTAGGTGTTGCAGGATAACCGAAAGGGAGGAAGAGAGGAGATGGGTGCTGATATCCTCATGGGTGCGACAGAACAATGGGAAGTAGCGGTGCTCAACCATTAGCCACGACCGTCGGTAGCAATCGAAGTGAGTTTTGTTTTTGTTTTTGTTTTTTTAATTATCTGAATGGGTTTCTCAAACCCTTTGGGTTCACAATAATGGCAGTTGTCGCCGCACCTTTTCTCTGGCGACAAAGGCAGTCCCGACAAAGATAGTTCTAAAAAAAGGGTTTTATCCCTATTGTTGGTCGGAATTTGACAACTACTGTCCGGTGGCAATGGTGGTTCACATCGCGTTGTTGCCGTTAAATGCCGGAACCAGATGTAGAATCACACCCCAATGGTCAGATCTGGAACTGGTTGGTCTATGATTAGAACATACAGATCTGACCCTAGGGTTTGAAACAGATTCAACAATATGTACTTATCCACCATATCAAATGCAAAAAGTCGGCTCTGATACCAACTATTAATCTAAATTGCGGACTTGTAGGACCGTGCTGTGCATCGGAGATGTGGATCGATAAATCGAAACTTAAATTTGTACCTAGGTTGCGATGCCATTGTTGCAAGTCGATTGCTGCAGTCTTTCTCACCTTACACCTTTAAGAAAGCACCGGAATGGGATAAGAAGCTTCCAACGTGTGTAGGATTGGGGACCCTGGCCCTGGTTTTATATATATGAAGGTTGAAGAGTTTGAAACCCATCGAAACTTCTCTATACCCTATGCTCACACGAATTTGGAGTATCCTAACCCAAGTATAACATTGTGTGTGCGACACAGGTGTAGCGCACCACCCCTATACGAATTTAGATCAATCAAGTCTTTAGTGGGGTCCACTAGTACACCCGATCATCAGATCCAACCCTTAGTTAAATCCAGTCCGTTGATCAATTAGGTCCACTTTATAGAAAATCCTACAGGATGAACAGAGTAGATTTCTCACAACAATCACAGTGGGCCCCACCTAGCATCCCAGCGCATGAACTTACTAAGGCTTTCGCAGCTTCCTCCAAGTATCTCTCTTCTCATAATAAAGAGAAAAGAAAGGGCATTTTCTCCTCTCTTAAGATAATCATAATCTCTCTCTACAGTGGAATAACGTAAAAGTAGGAAGCGGATTGCGTCCTGCCCCCGCTGGACAGAATCGGTCCATGCAGGGACTATGTGGGCCCAAAATGATTTATGAGTTTTATCCAAGCCGTTCATCCATTTTAAGGTCATTTTTATGTATAATTGTAAAAATGAAGCAAATCCAAAACTCAAGTGGGCCACAAAAATTTTATATCAAGGTGAAATTTATTTTTTCCCTTCATCCGGGTCTATGTGACCTTATGAACAGGTTGAAAGGCAAATGAACATCACGGTGGGCCTTAGGATGGTTTCAACGGTGGATGTCATTACCAATGCTACATTCAGTGGTGTGGTCCACTTGAACCTTGGATCTGCCTCATTTTTGTGCTCCAACACTAAAATAATCTGTAAGGTGATGAACGGCGCGGATAAAACCCATACATCACTGTGGTCCCTACAGAGCCCCCTGTCTGGACCAATTTCAGTCCAGGCGGGGGCAGGACGAAATCTGTTTCAAAAAAGATGATGTGGTCTCTCTCTTTAGGGACGGGATTAGCTACTGGCAAGTTGAGCAGCTATCTGGCTACTGAAGTTACGTCACCAACTTATGTGAGCCCCGCCATGATGTATGTGTTATATCCACACCGTCCATCCACTTGGAGAGATCATTTTAGGGCATGAGCCAAAGAATTAAGCAGATCCAAAGCTCAAGTGGATCTCACCAAAGAAAACAGTAGGAATTGATCTCCTACCATTAAAAACTTCTTGGGGCCACAGAAGTTTTTGATCAAGCTGATATTTATTTTTTCCCTTCTTCCATGTCTGTGTGAACTTATGAACAGGTTGGATCTCAAATAAACATCATGGTGGACCCTAAAAATGTTTCAACGTTCAGTGTTAGTCCCCACTGTTTTCTTTAGTAGGGTCCACTTGAGATTTGGATCTGCCTAATTCTTTGGCTCATGCCCTAAAATGATCTCTACAAATGGATGGACAGTGCGGATACAACACATACACCCCGGCGGAAGTTGCTGACGTCACTTCATAAGCGAGACAGCTACTGAACTTGTCAGTAGCTAATCCGCGTCCTTCTCTTTATCGAAATAGCTCTTCCGTTTTTGTCTAACTCGGTCGCAAACGGGCTCATCGTTTCTGTGATATCAGGCCGTTGATATGGTGGGTCCTGGACGACATTTGCCTCTGGGCGCGGATTGGGTACACACGGACGCGAGTAGCGAAAAGCCCTACTGAGGTGATGTCACCATGTTATGCGGACCCCAACATGATTTATGTGTTGTATCCACACCGTCCATCCATTTAGAGAGACTATTTTAGGGCATGAGTCAGAGAATGAGGCAGATCCAAAGCTAAAAGTAGACCCCACCACAGAAAACAGTGGGAACAATGACATCCACCGTTGAAAACTTCTTATGGGCTACATAAGTTTTCAATCAATCTGATATTTGTGTTTTACCTTCCTCCATGTCTCTATGAACATAAGAATAGGTTAGATCTCAAATCAATATTATGGTGCAGAGGTGGATGTGATTGTCCTCAATGTTTTCTGTGGTGGGCCTACTTGAGCTTTGGATCTACCTCATACTTTGATTCATGCCCTAAAATGGTCTCTCCAATTGGATGGACAGTGGATACAACACATACATCATGTTGGGTCCACAGAACATGTTGACATCACTTCATTGCTACTCAACCTATCAGTAGCTAATCTGCATCCGTACAACACCACTGGTACCGGATTAGCTACTGACGACTTCAGTAGCTATCTCCCTACTAAAGTGACGTCACCCAGTTACATGGCCCCACCATAATGTATGTGTTGTATCTACACCATGCATCCATTTGGAAGAGATCATTTTGTGGTACGAACCAAAGAATGAGGCAGATCTAAAGCTCAAGTGGACCCATGGCAGAAACAGTGGGGATTGAACGCCTACCAGATCCAAAGCTCAAGTGGACCCATGGCAGAAACAGCGGGGATTGAACGCCTACCATTCAAAACTTCTTTGATATTTGTGTTTTCCCTTGTATGTGTATGTGTGAACTTATGAACAGATTGGATCTCATATAAACATCATGGTAGGCGCTAGGAAGGTTTCAGCGGTGGGTGTCACTGTTCCCACTATTCTTTGTGGTGGGGTCCACTTTAGCTTTGCATCCGTCTCATTCTTTGGCTCATGTCTTCAAATGACCTCTCCAAATGGATGGACAGTCTGGATAACATCACGGAGGGTCCCACATATCCCCTAAGAGGACAGTCCGTCTATGGTCAGGTACTGGTTGGGGCAGTACCCAATCTGCGCCTCCCTAGTCTCTCTCTCTCTCTCTCTGCGGCGTTTCCGTTCCATTTCCCGTTTGCCACGAAAAAGAGAAAAAAAGGAAAAAAGAAAAAGAAAAGAAAAGCCGGCGTTCCGTCGAAGAAGAAAGAAGAAGCAAAGCCCTCCAAAACCTACTCTCAAGGTGAGAAGGTAATTATATTTCCAAAATCTCCTCGCACAATTTAGACAATCCCACTTGCGTCCTTCATCTTCTCCCTAGTATTTCGATTCCAAAAACGCGAAAAATAGGTATATGAAAATCAATCTTTGTGGATGCATATATCAATTTCCCATTATATATTTCTATTTATGTAGGGACTACACGATCCTCGACCCAAGCTTTCAATGGAAATGTGAGTTTTGAGCTCTGGGTAGTGGGATTGTCGGTTCGTCGATCCAGACCATTGGTTTGTTGTGTCCCATCGTGGATGGATCGTGCCGTTGATTCATTTTGATAGTGCATTCATATGCTAATGTAACAATATGTTCGTCGGCATTTTTCGAAAAACAATCAATTGACTTCTCTGTAAGTCGATTACATTTTACCCAACTTAGGGACATCCAAACGGGCCCTAATAGGACGATGCTAGCCTTTCGAGTAGTGGCCAATGGTCCATTCACTCCAAAAGGCCCAAGATTGGTGGCTGGGATCTTCCAATCTTTGGAGTCTTCGTACATGATTGATTGCAAGAGCCCTATGGTCTTGATTAGTGACCCATGTTCTTGCAAAGCCTCGGGTTGAGGTTCTTGAAATTCCTCATTCTCATAAATCTAGGGTTTTTGTTTTGTGCTTCTCCTTCTTGTTCTTTGTTTTTAATGTCTTCAGTAAAAATTGGTGTTTCTTTGACATAAAAAAAAAGAGAGTATTGTAACACATTTTCTGTGTGTAGGATGGTTAGATGATATCTATGTAGTCATGAGCTTGGCGGCGGACTCACCAGTTCACTCGTCTAGCAGCGATGACTTTGCTGCATTTCTCGATGCAGAATTGGAGTCAGCTTCCACTTCTGAGGAGGAGGCATCACCAGATCAAGCTAACATCTCCAATGATGACGACGACAAGGATGATGGTTATCTCAAAGAAGAAAGGTATTTTTATTGGTGCTCCTCTGAATGTATTGTTTTATATTAGCCAATGCAAATTGACCTTATTGTGAGCTAATACAAACGATATCATCTTCATCGTTGCCTTGTCCTAGTAATTTGGGGTTGGCTTTACAATTCCTACTTCACCAAATATTCCCAAGGCTCTATCTTCATTAGGAGAATGAGCCTTGACATCCTTCTTATGATCTCACCACCTTGATCCAAGTTCTTTTAGGACTCTCTTAGCCTGTTTGCAGCCTTCAATCCTAATCAAAGTTCTCTTGCTTACTAGAGCTGTCTCTGGCTATTGTTGCACATGACAGAACCATCTTAATCTATTCTTCATCATTTTTTTTCTCCAACGGACTGCTCCTAGGATACTTCATATGACCTCACCTCAATCTTTATTTTATCCTAGTATTCTTATACATCCTTAATAACTTACTCATGTATTTGACTTATCTTTGGCTAATCTTGCCTTAGAATTGTGCAACACTTTGCCCCATATATATGAGAGCGAAGTGATTGAGAAGGTTGTTGCTCATAGAATTCTAGAAATTTTTGTGATCGTCGCACACCAATCAAATTAAAGGGGAAATTTTATAGGATAACTATAAGGTCAACCATGCTGTATGGGACAAAATATCGAGTAGTTAAGGAACAAATGCTCATAGGGTGGGCTTAGCTGAAATGAAGATGTTGAGATGGATGGATGGCAAAACGAGGAAGGATAAGATTAGAAATGAAAGCATTTGCGAGAACGTAGGAGTAGCACCAATGGGTAATAAGATGAGGGAAAGCAGGCTAAGATGGTTTGGCCATGGGCAACGAAGACCAAGAATGACCTCAGTTAGGAGTGAGTTGGTTCAACTTGAAGGCTATTAAAGGGCAAGGGCAAGGCCCAAAAGGATGTAGGTGGTGGTAGTGAGAGAAGCCGACATATGGTTTAACTGAGGATATGGTTCGTGATAGGGTGGAGTGTCGGAACTCGGAACAGAATTTGTGGATTTGACCCCAATTAGTTGGGATAAGGATTAGACGACAACGATGACAACGGCGTTGCCTTTCAAATAATTATCTTACAAAAAATTCCCCAAATTATGTGGAGGCCTCCTCCAATAGGGCATTTTAAAGCCAATTTCGATGGGTGTTCTCTTGGAAATCCAGGATTTGCTGGAATTGGAGGTTGTATTCGTAATGATAACGTAACTGCTCTTATGGAAATTTTTGGGCTGGTAGGTGTGCAAGATTCAAATTATGCAGAGGCAACAACACTATTATAAGCAGTGAAACTCCTAGTTCAGTTTAGCTTCATTCTGTAGTGGAGGGTGATTCTAGAAACATAATAGGGTGGGCCTCTATGGGAAGATGTCCATGGAATGTGGCAGACATGGTAGAGGAGGTGTGAAACCTATGTAGAGGCAAGAAGATAACCTTCCCTCATGCAGGTAGAGAGGCTAATGAGGTGGCAAGCATTTAAGTGCGCTACCATTTACTGTTGGAGCAGGGGACTATTTAATTAATCTCTTTGTGGGACCTCCCTTAGACGAACTCTTTCGGTATTTGCCTGACGGCTCCCCTTCCAATCTGTTCCATCAATCCATCGCTTGCATCTCCAAAGCAGGTGTTCTGTCTATTTGGTCCAATTCATCAATGTATAATGTATAGGAAGAAACCTGTGCTTTACATAGAAACCTCTCCCCAGGTTGGAGTTTGGCAACATTGTTGGATGTTGGCCCACTGTTCCTCGGCCTATGCTAGTTCTTGTGATTGCCTTATGTAGGAAGTTAGCATGCTGCCCTATAGTTGATGATGGTTCTTGTGGGGCACCAAATCATCTCTCAAGTCCTTAATTAATTATCTCTTCAGATTTTAATGTGTGTATGCATGGGAAATCTTAAATACATCTTTGAAAGCCAATTCATTTTTTATGCTCGGGTTCAAACCATTAAGATGTCTTGAAATCTTTTGGTCTTTCATATTCTTGAAACCTTGCCCATGATATTAATGTATGGAACTTAGTGTATTCATTTACCGATTTGTTCTCTTGACGTATATTGTGGCATCTTAGATAGAGGTCACGGGCATAAGTTGCAAGCATAAGTTGTGGGTAGGAATTTCCTTTTTAACTTCTTTTTCATCTTCTCTGAAGAATTTACTTTCTCCTTACCTGGACGGATTCGTTTGGCTTAGAGATCGTTCCATCATGCTAACACGTGACCGGAAAACTTCATTGCTACTTAATTGTCTATGATTTTCTTGTACTTGAACACCTTTTCTACCATGTTTAGTCAATCGATGAAGTTGCCAACATACAATCGATCATGGAATTCTAGAATTAATTCCGTGTTCTCTATCACGTTCCAACAATTGAATGATTCAATCATTGGTGTCTTCACAACCTAGGGTCGCTCGTTATTAATTAGGACCTTGGTGGTGACCTTCCCCTATGTGTCCACGTATTCCAACTTTGGTCTCTGGATTCCCTCCACACCGGAGTTCTTCCACTTAATTAGTGAAATTTCCTACCATATGCATAAGTTGATCTACTCGCTCTGTGAGTGCACAACTTAATCGAGCTATTTTGTGCAAACTCTTTGTGTGTCAATTCCTTCGACGCCATTAGGAGATGACGTAGAGTTGAAAATCCTCAAAGATGACCTGCTCGAATATCAAACGGTCAATGAGATTTCAGCACCCAAATCGCAAAGAAATGGACAAGAGTACACCCACAATAATAATGAGGTAGAGAAGGATAAATAATTTTATTGATCTCAAACTTCTCTTACAAAACTTAGGAAACTCACACTAAGAAAATTTTGGAACGCATACCTCCTACACTACCCTCCCTTTTATAGACCCTAAATGAAGCTTTAACGATGATCTTCCTAACTAAGAGATTGATCTCAAGTCAATTATAATTGATTTCAAATCAATCTAATCTACCTAAGATGGTAAAATCCCAATAATAGTAAAAGCAAATTTAGGAAATAATCCTCAAAATCTTTAAATCAGCCCAACATCATCCATCACATCCTCCCATCTTTCCCACAAATAGTAAATTGTAGCTCTTCATAGTGAGGCTTCAAATCTATAAATAAATAGTCCAAAATCAGCACATGCTAAGCCCTACAGTGGGCCATGTGCTTGCATGAAAGTAGCAGCAAATCCTTTGTGGGTGAAGGTTGGTGACATCGTTCATACTTTTGCTGCTGGTACAAGAGTTCATATGTCTTTTTCATATAGTCAGTGCTGATATGTTCAGATGGGACCTTCATATCAATAATTATTCTATTGTTATTTGTTTCCTTACATTTACTTTGAATTAATCGCAGTCTATTTCCACTGTCTGCATCTCTATCTTCCTAGTACAAGTTTGACCTTCCTATTTTCATAAAGTGGCGGCAAAGCCAAGGAAGAGGAAATAAAGTGGACAGAGGAAATAAAGTGGACAATGGAAATAAAGTTTGACCTTCTTGGACTGCAAAGCCAAGGAAGAGGAAATAAAGTGGCGGCAAAGATCCAGGCAGGTCTGGTTGAAAGAAGGAGACAAAAACACTAGGTATTTTCATAGCATCGCGAGTGCCCGGAAGCGTGCCAATAGAATTTCTTGTCTAGAGGTCAGCAGAAAGAAAATTTGGAATAAGAAGCAGATCTGTGACGCTATTATTGATTTCTTCAAAGGCTTGCTAACGGACGATGGCCGCAGAAAGCCCAGTTTAGACAATCTTCAATTCCCGCGGATGCCTATGGAAGATGTAGAAGCGTTGAAAAGTCGGATTTCTGAGGAGGAGGTCAAGGCGGCTCTTTCTTCGATGTGTGGAGACAAGGCTCCCGGTTCGGATGGGTTCCCTATGTTTTTTTTTCAGAAATTTTAGCACATCATAAAGAAGGATGTGATGGATTTCATGGACGAATTTGTTGAGACTGGCAACATCCTGACAGAAATGGGGGCTTCTTTTATTTCTCTCATTCTGATGGTGGAAGGGGCGACATACCTTAAGGACTTCAGACCTATTAGCCTCATCGGAGGCCCGTATAAGATTTTAGCCAAGGTCTTAGTAGCAAGATTCAGCGTAGTGCTTCCCGGGGTCATCTCTGAAAACCAATTGGTGTTCGTTAAGGGGCCCCAAATTTTGGCTAGTGCTCTTTTGGCCCATGAAAGTATTGATCAAAGACATAAGGAGAGGAAGAAGGGTGTAGTGTGCAAAATAGATTTTGAGAAGGCGTATGATCATGTGTCAATTGGGACTTCTTGGATTACATGCTTGCCAGAATGGGATGTGGAGATACGTGGAGAAGATGGATTAGCTCTTGCATCCGGTCCCCTTGCTTTTCAGTCCTTGTAAATGGATCCCCTAAAGGTTTTTTTAAAGCCTCACGTGGCCTAAGACAAGGGGACCCTTTGTCCCCATACCTATTTGTTGTGGTGGGGGAGGCCCTTAGCAGGATGTTAACCAGAGGATCAGAAAGGGGTTTGTTTGATGGTTTCATGCTTCAGAATGAGGGGATGCAAATCACTTATCTGCAATATGCTGATGATACCTTACTGTTCTGTGAGGTGACAAATCAGGCAGTTGACAATATTTGAAAACTTTCAGTCTGCTTTGAGGCCGTATCAGGTCTAAAAATCAATGTTATGAAATTTGAGATGATGGGGATTAATATGGAGAAGGTAGAGGTGGATAGACTGGCAGGGATTTTCGGGTGTAAGGCCGGAGCTTTTCCTACGACTTATCTGGGCCTTCCTTTATGTATTGGTAAGCCGTCTAAACGGCTATGGGACAAGGCGATCGAGAGAATTGAAAGGAAATTGGTGGCGTTGGAGTGCCGCTATTTATCTTTGGGAGGGAGATTAACGCTTATTAAGGTAGCTCTTGCTAATATGCCTGTCTACTTTATGTCCCTTTTCAAATGTCCCAAGTCGGTGGTAAACAGGCTCGAGAAGATTAGAAGAGATTTTTTTATGGAGAGGAGCTTCAGGAGGGAAAAAGTTTCACCTTCTTAAATGGGAGGAAGTCTGCAAATCGCATAAGGAGGGGCGGGTATTAAACCTCTGCTTGTTATGAATCAGGCGTTGCTGGGGAAGTGGATTTGGAGATTTGCAACGGAAAGGGGAAGGTTGTGGAGGAAGATGATTGAACACAAATACGGGACTAATGAGGGCGGATGGTTCACTAAACACTTGTTTCTTTATAGAGCTTCGGCCATTTGGAAAGCGGTGGCATCTATGGAAATCTTTTGTTCGTCACGGGGTGGCTTTCTTAGTTTCAAACGGTCGCCGAGTTCGCTTTTAGGAGGATATTTGGTGTGGAGATAGTCCTCTTGCGGATCAGTTCCCGAGTATTACTAGAATAGCGGTATGTCGCTCAATTTTAGTGGGGGATTGTTTTTCCTATATTGGAATCTCTATGGTGTGGGCTCCTCCTCTCCGAAGAAGTTTATCGAAAAGCGAAGAGGAGTGGATAGAGCTTTTAAGGGTGCTTTCTAAAGTTGTTTTGGGCAATCAAGAGGAGGACTCCATTTTATGGGTTAAAAATTCCAATAGAGTCTTTTCGGTTAAGTCTCTGGCTAGCATGATTGGTGATTCAAATGTATCATCAATTGCTCTGTCTTTTCACCCATGGTCATATGGGGCTCCTACAAGGGTGGCAGCGTTTGTATGGTTAGTGGGAAGGAAAAGAATTCTCACGGTGGATAACCTGCAGAGAAGGGCAGCCATCTTGCCGAACATCTGTTTGATGTGTATGGAAGATGGAGAGTCTATTGATCATCTTTTCACACATTGTCCCTTCATTTCTATGGTGTGGAATCACTTAGTCGCCTCTTTCAACATGGCATGGGTGATGCTGAGGTGTGTCGAGGATTTACTTCTGGCATGGCATAGAGGGAGCTGCATCGGGTCGGAAAGAACTAGGTGGAGGGTCACCGTTATGGCTGTGCTATGGGCGATATGGGGAGCTAGAAATCAGAAATGCTTTGAAAACCGGATCTCAGAGGTAGCCGAAGTGAGCAAGAGGATAGAGTTTTTGATAAAAGAGTGGTCTTCTGTTGTGAAGACAGTCTAGGCTTCTCTTTTCCTTTCTTTGTGTTCTGTTTTTGCTTTGTATTCTTTGGCGCTTTTTGCGTCCTTTTCAATAAAATCATCACCTTTCAAAAAAAAAAAAAAAAGTTTGACCTTCCTATTTAAGTTTCAGACAATGTCAATCAGTGTCAAGTTGGCCTTGGTAGAATACTCAAAAGAGTCAAAACTATTACATGCATCATTGTAGATTTATTTTATGGAGTTTTCCTAGCTCTTTTTTTTTGTTTTGGTGGATCGATTAGAGTTTTCCTAGCTCTGCATGCATCCACTCACATGACTCATGCCAATGCATTGCGCAACCATGAGATGCAAGCCGTCTATCCAGCATGTCCTGCAATGATGATATCCTGATAAAAGATCAGGCTGGTCCACTCATTAGGCTGGCCACATGCCATGAAAACAATAGTTGGTTGCGAAAGAAGGCCAAGTGTCTTGGCTCATCATACATTTGTAACCCCTTGGTGATTGAAACGACCTGATTTCGGGCCAGGGCATCTAACATGGTGGGCCCTCCTGATGAACAGCTTGGGTGTCACACATGACACATGATGGCACTTGTGCCTCTGTTTAGAGAGGATGTGTGTAGGGCTAGCAAAACTCTCATTATATATGCCACTGTTTCTTCCTATTAATTATGTTGATTTGTCACCTCATGTCGTTAGTGACATTGCAGGATCAAAAGGCGCAAAGTGTGTGAATTGGAAGTTATAGACGAGTCTCAGGGGTCAACTTCGCTTGGAGCCACGCAGGAAGAATTAGGTGCCCTTCACTAACCCAATGAGATACTTGTTATTCAAGTTCTTGGCCTCGCATAGTTTTCTGTTATGGTCAATGAGTGGAATGATAAAGATGAGTATTCTCACAACTCACACATGTGGGCTTTTGTGTATTGAAATATTTGCAGTCATGTTTGGCTTTCTAAAAATCTACCATATGCAGTTACATCGCAGGCGCCTATAGATGAGATCTGCCCTCATCCAGGTTTTATTAGAGATATGTGCATATGTTGTGGGAAGCTGAAAGATGATTACACGGGGGTTGCGTTTGGATACATTCATAAGGTATTCTTTATAGGAATAAACTGCTTCCAAGAATGTTATTAGTTAGTATTGTTTATGAGGTTTGCTAATACTACATGCCTGTATCGCTCAACCTTTCATGGCATAGCATGTGCCACGCTGTCGCCTATGGTTAATATCCAACCTTGCCAATAGGTGGGTTCCAGCATCCAGGTGCTCTGCCCTAAAAATAGGTCCAGTTCACTCTCATCTGGTGGGCCACAGTATGCAAAACAAGTGGATAGTTATCCATTTGTTCTGTACATTGTAGGCCATGTGACGTGTTGCCCAGAGGCCCCAACCTATTTTTGGCTATGGTATCCATACAGTGAGACCCCACCCGATGGACAGCTCTGATCTCACACATGTTATTGTGTGGATAGGCTGGGCTATATATCCATGTAGGATCTTGTTTGATTATGTTTGTAATAGAATCAAGTCAATTTCCCCTGTTCTCATAGCCTTTGGATTAGATGTGACTTTGATTTAAAATCCTTGTCTTTTTTATTGATGTAATTTAACTTTGACTGTCTGGACAACGATTTGTATTGGCAGGATTTGAAGCTTGGTGCTGAAGAAATTGCTCGATTACGTGGAGCAGATTTAAAGAACTTGTTACGGGATCGTAAGCTTTACTTGGTCTTAGATTTGGACCATACACTGCTTAACTCAACCCGCCTTATTGACACATCACCTGAAGAGAGTTATTTAATCAATCAGGCAGATCCTGTGGAAGGTACACCTTTCATTGGTGCTTTTACTATGGTTTTGGTTAGTGGCGATACTAGGACTTTCTCTCATAGATATCATATCTTTCTTTGACATGTTGGCGTGTATAAGGGCCCGTTTGGTTGGCATCTGGAAACTCATTTCCAGCTTAAAATCTGGATTCCAGCGAAATCCGATTTTAACTGGTGTGTTTGGTGGCAAATTCCAGCTAAACAGGATTCCATCCGGAAACCTAAATTGGCTGGAATAGGGATTAGTGGAAATGGTGTGGGGGACCGTTTCTACGGAAGGGAAAAGAGGCGGCAGTGAGCGTCACCCACCTCCATTAATGCGTTGTACATCTATGATGTATGTGTTTTATATCCACATGGACAATCCGTTTTGAGAGTTCAATTAAGGGCATTAGACCAAAAAGGAGGAAGATCTAAGTCTCAAGTGGACCACACCACAAGAAAAGAGTGTTAATTGAGCGTCCACCATTAAAAACTTCCTAGGCCCACTATAATGTTTATTTGCCATCCAACCTGGCCATCTGTCTTGCGGGACTACTACAGGCCAGGGGTTGGGTTCTCAGGCGGATCCGAATCCCAAGTGGGCCATGCCACAAGCAACGGTTGGAACGGAATCTGGATTACACAATTTTCAACCAAACAGCGAGTTCCAGATGGAACCTGGGTTTCCAGTCTAGTTTCTGCAATTTCGGATTCCAACAGTGGAATCTGGATTTTCTCTAGAATTTGGATTCTGCAACCAAACAGGTCCTTAGTCTGAGAAAACTTGGATATGAGTGTGTTTCATGTTTTTAAATATCGTCCAATACCAAGCTGACATGGTCGAGTTGGTATCGGTAAATTATCGGTTTCAGTGCCTGACTTGGTTCTCTTGGAGTCCAGGTTGTACCACTGCTACCGATACAACTTGTAGTTGTACAAGTTGAAATGTCCTAAACTTTTATTTACATGATTCCTATGTCAGCCGATATGGATGAGTCTTCTCGCTGATGGGGATGGGTTTATTACGTTTGTAGATGCGATTGTGGTTGTAGAGTGACTAAGGTTGTAGCTTGGGCTCTTGGAAGTGCCATCAAACTTTCTCCTAGGTTCTCATTTCTGTTCTTTGATTGACAAAAAACAAAGAAGTTATATTTATTATTATTTTTGTATATTTGGATGCTTCAGCATAGCTCTCTCGTTCATCAAAGTATCGCAACTTTTTTCAAGACATTTGGCCTTTTCTGTGACTTGACCCAGATGCTAACCACCATTGGACAGTTTGACTAATTAAGGTGTATCTCCTCTGAAGCAAACGGTTTAGACTCATTGAAACCTGTGTCTTCAAGATATCTGTTCTCGTAAAAACTTATTATCCTCCAAAAAAAAAGAAGATATCTATGATCGTTCATGAATGTTGTAACTTTCTCTTATTCAATAAAAACTACATTCCTCTTTTTACTGCAAAAAGAAAGAAAAATGTAATGATGGGATGCAGGCATGCAGCCCCTTTATATTCTGGATCCAGTTGATATGTTGGTTATGTCATAAAATCCCATTGAACTGCATGAACTAGCTGCCTCACCTAAGAACATTTGCTGTGGGTTGTACCTGTCCTTTTGTTTCTTCATTATCTTCAACAGTTCCGACCTTCAAGTGCATCCTAACTTTGATTTGTGCTCAAGTGGACGAAATTGAAGTTAGTAACAAATAATCATAAAATTTGTTTAACTTGATTTATATGTGACAATATATCCAGTTATAGGAGTCTTTTCAGATAGTCAAGATTGTGCCAGAGTTACAAACAGATAATAAATTGAGACTGCGCTTGATGAATTCGAAAATCTTTAAGTTCCATTTCCTTAGAAACTTGCATGTTTTTAATGAGTTCATCGCTCTTCCCTTTGTTTATTGATCTTGTGATCATTCCAACTTAATGCAATTGCTCTTTTTTGCTGTCTTTTCATCTTCTTGTTTTCTTTCATGTGTTGATCTATAGCCTGTTTGAAACCCCTCTTGTGCAAAGTCGTAAGACTGTCATGGATGACTTTCTTGATTCAGGAGGTAATCCTTCCAACACTGGCATGCTATGTTTTCTCAGAGAAATTTTCAATGGCAGGTGTTCAGTACTGTCTGCTTTCTGTGGTGTGGTCAATTTCCACTTTGGATGTGCCACATTTTTTGTCTCTTTCCATAAAATGATCTTGCAAGATGGATGGACGGTGTGGATATAACACATAAATCATGGTGGGGCCCATGAAACTATGCCACATCAACGCACCTCATCCCATCCAAGTCGGTGATAATTCCTACGGATTACTATGATTTGACAGCTTGGTTTATCCAATCGGTGACAAGGAGTAATGATGTGAGTTTTACGCCACATTACCGTGGTATTTCAAGGAACCAAATAGGCCCAAAGGGAGTGTTTGGATATGTGGAATCTAAGGGAAAAGAAAGGAAAAAGCAATAATTATTTAATGATGATTTCCATGGGAACTATTAACATATCAATTCCAATTTTGAGTTCTTGTTTGGATGGCAAGTGGAAATCTTATATTCCTCTACAATATTCACCTAGTTTCATGTATCAAGAATTCAAATTAAGAAAAAGTGTAATGATTGTTGGGTGGAATCTACCCTTTTCTTTGCTAACCAGATAACACAAATCATCCCATCAAAGGCAAATAAATTATTTTTCCTGTCATTTGGCATGGAATCCATGGTGTTTCCAAAACTTGAGCTATGGGAAAGGGACCAAGGTATCTTTGAGGTGGAAAAACCCACTGAGTGGGTGATAGAAATTGAATTTTGTAGGATGTTGTTTGTGAAACCTGGGGCCTTGCAGAGTTTGTGGGATTCTCCATGACAGGAAAGGTCAAATTCCTTTGTCGTTCTCTGACCCTGCTGGGACAGGGGATTCTTTGAAAGCAGAAGCAAAGCCTAAGAGAGAGATGAGGATACTCTCAAAGTTCTTGAGAGTTGAGGCAACTAATGATAGAGGGGGACTAGTATTATCTCATGGGTGACTATGGAATCCTCTTTAGCCATGGAAACTATCTTTTATCTTATGAAATTCATGACAAGTCTATAGCCAAAACATATTGTTCTCCCACATAAATAGAGATGCTAATGACTTGGCAAACTTGTTGGACAAAGGTGTTCATAGGTATTCCCTTTGTATTCAATTTCTTTTTGTTTATGTTGACACAATCCTTGCTTCCAATACTGTTTCCATTATTTCTCAAAATGCAAAATCCATTCTTTATCAGGAAAAAGGAGAACAAGAAAAAAAAGAAACCTATATATCACAGCAATGTGACATGTGCATGGCCCTTTTTTTTTCCGGACACCACATGACAAATGCATGGCTTTTACACTTGGAAATTTCCATCCTATTCATTTTGAATTTTGGTCCAAAATCCACTCAGATATTGCTTATTTCTGAGCGTCTACTTCTCCAAAAGTATTTGCAAAAATACACACATCCAAACTTCCATCTCCTAGAGCATCTATTTTCATTTATTGTGATCATTTTGCCCCATCTTTGACATTGCCACAGAAATGAGCGAAGGTAATAAGAGGAGAGCTGAAACGTGTGGCATAAGCTTACCTCAACTTGTTCTGTGAAGATCATGGGTCTCACTATAGAAAGGTCATAACACAAAAAATTGACTCAAACAAATGATCATTATTGGCTGATGGTTGGACATCTAATGGATGGTCAAAATGGAAAATATTCAATGGTCAAAATAAAAAAAATCAAATCCTCAAGGTCTGAGCCAGTATCTGAATGGCAGATAGGGCATATTTCTACATTAAGGTCTCGAGTTTGATTCCAGCTTGGCTACCAAAAAAATAATAATAAAAATAAAAAATAAAAAAAGCTCATTAGCCTTGGGCTTTGTTGTAGGATACTTCTAACTAGGTGCTACTTTTGCTTCGAATCACACTTTGGCCTCTCACTCCTGCCCTTGCTCCTCCCTACCCGTTTATACTTGTTTACATTTTGAAACAGATGTTTCCCTGTGCCTGCACTTGAATCTTTTGCCACTTCCCTTCACACTTTGTGCAACTATAATTGTGGATCATGATCATATAACTAATTTGATTTATGGGCTATGCTCCGTCGACAGTATGTCCCACTATTTGTATCCTTTAATTTGAGGTATTGGCATTGTGACATGAACAATTTCTGTATGCATGTGTACAGGGCATGAGACTTTGTTGAAATAGAAATAACTAAATAGAAGACAAAACCTGATTGATTTGAGGTTTGCTAATTCAATGTGCTTGGAGTCCTGCCCATCAACAAACAGTCAAAATGAAAATTAGTCAACAAACAAGTGTCCATTAATAAGAAGTTAAAACCATCCAATCAATTTGCTTTTAGGTTACAACCTACCAACACTGGGTCCCACAATTTAAGTGGTTTAATTTTAGTTAGTTTTATCGCAGGTGTACATTTTCTGAGTACATGCATATGGACCATCAAATCTCTGCCAGCGTATCAAACTCTATTGTCAATTATTTGCCTAAGAAAGAGAAAGAAAAAAATAATAATCAAGGTTCGCTAATTCAGTAGTTGTATGGATCCCTTCTCATCCATATTTAGCACACGTGCCAATATGGAATACGCGCACAAGATCTGTGCTTCCATTAAGTGTTACACTGTTTAGATCCTGTGTCATGATAACTGGTTGGGACATCGGTCCAATGTAATTGTTGGTTACGGCCCACCTAAAGTTGTCTTAGCGAGTTTGACGGATTAATATGAGTTATGACCGTGATACACGTAGGATTTCTTATGCATGCATACAAGAACCATCACACTTTACCAGATTATAAAAGAACCACCACACTGTTGCTTGATTATTAAAGTTGAGGAATGATATGATATCTGGCCCACATATTTGCATAGTATACATGGGTTTACAATTATTAAAAGAATCCGGATCCTCTGTTGGCTCTAAGCAGGAAAACCCTGCTTGGAGCCTTTTTATTGGTCCACGTCATCACACAGGTCTGCAACCATGTCACATCCTCAGTGCAACCTGATCACACCTCAGGTTGCAACCTTATCACACTGATGTAATGCAGTGTGATCGCCGTGATGTGGACCAATGAAAAGGCTCGAAGCAGGGATTTCCTGCTTGGCAGCCAACAGAGGATCCGGACTCTTATTAAAAGTAGGTTCCAAGGTTCGGTGACTTAAACCATTGGTCTGTTGAGCCCCATCATTTATGGAGCATGCTTTTATTACGAGATCTCAACAGCGAATGTTAGGACCCTTTTCAATTTAATGTGGACCATTGCTATTCCTTTTAAACATATATTTATGGTCAATAATAGGAAGGTTAACACTATACTATCCAGTGGATTTTTGGGGCATAGTCCATCCATGTTGGGACATAACAGGCCAACAATCTGGATAACTGAACCATGTGCCGCACTTGTGAGAATTGAAAAACTGTTTATGCTATGCAAATCTGGCGGGGGGCATGAATCATATGGTTCCTCGTCGAAGTTTCTCTTCTTAAAATCGGGGATCTTCTATTATGTTTCCATCATAGCACATGAGTTCGTACATGTTACAAGACTCATGCAAGAACAACATGCTTCACTCTATGGGGGCAGCATGCTGGGACCGTCATATGATCAGAACCGTACATCTTTGGGATGCTATAGTGGGTATGAATTCAATATCAGGACCCAATTTTAAGCATGAGTTGTGGGTGCAGGCCGATTATAGCTACGGGTGGCAATGGGTTGGGTTCAGTCCAAGACCGTCCATCTACTAAACAGGCCCAGAAGCCAGGTTCAAGCTTCAGTTATGACTGGAGATGAGATGCCCAGGTCTGAGCCATTTAGCAAATTCCTAATCCTACGCCTGGCCCAACCCGCCCATTTGTAAAATAACTACGTTGTTATGATTCAAACCTTGTGCAAGGTTTCCCACATTGCTACCACAAAAGCAAATGTCTGTTTATTGAACATATTATATATGTATGGGATATATGGGCAGGCCACATCCGGCCAGTGTCAACCTGGGCCTCATGGCACTGGTAATTGTTATATTATTTTGAACCTTGCGACTAAATACTGAATGCCTAATTGATTTTCGAAACGGTATCTCTAGAGAATTTTGTGTTGAATCTTCCCTAAAAGTTTTTTCTAATGCATAAAACTAGAAATGATCACCTTAACATTTCAACATAATATGTGCTTCCTGCTTAGATTTATTATAAAGTTATTTAATTTTGCTTTATATATTAAGTCCAAGCAATCAATGCCTAGTTTGAACATTATTTGCAGACCCTCTTTGGATGATGTAATGCATTTTTCTTACACGATTTTGCATTTTCAAATATGTAGATGGTTTGAGAAACAGTGTATTCAAATTGGATCATATGCATATGCTGACAAAACTAAGGCCCTATGTTCACACCTTCCTGAAAGAAGCAAGTAGCATGTTCGAGATGTATGTATACACCATGGCAGAGCGATCTTATGCTCTGGAAATGGCCAAGCTGCTTGACCCTGGACACACGTATTTTAGCTCCAGAATAATTTCACAAGCTGATTGCACCACAAGACATCAAAAAGGCCTTGATGTAGTTCTGGGGGCTGAAAGCGCAGTGGTGATCCTTGATGATACAGAGATTGTAAGTTTACCTTTCTTTAAGGACATAGCTTTCTGTTCTTTTTTAATAACTATGTTGCTTTTTGGGTATTCTTTCATTGATATCATTGTGGTATAAAATACATACTTCAGAACAGTTGTTGATACCACTAAACAGTCGTCATTGTCGTTGTTTTTTTGTTTTAAATAATTTATTGATGAACCCCATAATGCTTGTTGATTATAGAAACATGTGACTTGTTGTCAATAGCTGCTAAAAAAGCATGCACTTCATCTAATGTGACACTTTCTATTTAATACTGTTTTTTGAAAGTTGGATCGAACATTCTGTTTGTGATTTAGTTGGTAATTCCACAAAAACTTATATTTTAATCGAGTTTGCTTGGATTGGGATGAGCAATGAAAAGTCTAGAGAGATGTCATCCTTTGGTTTTATTTTCAGAAATGCTGTCACTTTTATTTACTGAATGTCTTCTTCCACTATTTCTAGGGGATCAATTTGCGAGTTATAGGATCCTTGACTTGAGGCTTGCACAGTACGCTAGGTTTTTTCAGTTTTGACAGCTGAAGCCTTTGATTCTATATCTGGAACATTGGTCAGCTGGTTCCCACCATGGATAAACTATAAGCTGAAAATCCATTAGATAGCATAAGATCCTAATATTTGCTGACAGATAGATGGTTGAAAATAGACATACAAAAATCATCCACATTCAATGGAAATTGGCCTAGCATTGGTGGCTAGGATCTTCCAACCTTGGTGAGTTTTGGTCGATTTTCTATCCATGGTAGGGTGCAGCAGACCAGTGATCAAGTTACTGAGCCATGGGGCCCACTCAGAATTGAAACCGGAGTAAATTGTGCGTAGCTTGGGGGTCTAGGATCCCGTAATCCCTCAGCAAGGTATTCCGTAACAGTAATGGTGTCCGTAAGTCCGTAACGGTCACCACCATTACCTTTACGATACAAGGTATAATGGCCGTTACGGGAGCCATAACGGCTGTTATGGTTTCTTTTTTTTTTAATTGAAAAAAAAAAACCCAAAAACCTGTAATGGACTGTTACGGGGCCGTTACGGCATTTACAGGCCATTATGGGGGTTGTAACGGCCTTTACGGGTCATTTTCTCCGTAATGGCCAATACGGCCTTTACAAACCCGTAATGTGTAACGGTTTTCACTAGTACCTTTACGGAATGGCTTTTACGATGTCCCTCAGTTTTTGGGTTACTGAGGTAGACTAGAGAAAGAGAGAGAGGTTGTGTTTTTTCTAAAAGACAAACACGGCTGTGCACACGCACACACTTAAATATTAACTTAAGAGAAAACTAGACTACTCCCCTCAGGAGTACACACACCCAAAACAATTGCATATATTCGCACACACACTTAAATATTAACTTGAGAGAAAATGTAAACTACTCCCCTCAAGAGTACACACACCCAAAACAATTACATATATTCTCCTATTCTCCCCCTTAAGTTGGAGCATAGATATTAATCATGTCTATTGTGAAGAATGCAACAAAAGGGGTCTCAACTAAGAGATTTAGTGAAAATATCAGCAAATTGCTCCCTTGAGCAAACATAAGAATGTGCTTAGTGTGCCTATGAAATACAGGATTGATTGCAATGTGAATAGTAGCTTGATTATCATAATGTTATGTAATGGGACCCGAAGAAGGATAACTAAGTTCCTGTAATAGGGTCTGAAGCCAAATGAACTCATAAGTCGCATGAGCCATCGCCCTATACTTAGTCGCTGCAATGGACCGAGCAACAGTTGATTGTTTCTTATCTTTCTAGGTAACAAGATTCCCACCCACAAATGTGTAGTACCCAGACGTAGACTGTTGATCATGAAGACTACCAACACAACCTCAAAGTAACTAGAAATGTGAAGATGACTATGCTTATGAAATCATAAACCTCTGCTAGGAGCCGATTTCAAATAACAAAGAATTTGATACACCAGAGTAAAATGAGCCGTACAAGGAGCATGCATAAATTGACTAATGACATCCACCACATGTGAAAGATTAGGTCGATTAATAGTTAAGTAGATGAGTTTGCCAACCAAACGGTGATGCATGCCAGGGTTGGAAAGAAGATTCCCATCATCTATGCCAATCTTCTTAATAGGTATCCATTGGTGTAGTGCATTGTTGTCGAATGGCATAAGCGATTATATGTGACCCAAGGGGCCCGTTCGCATATTCAATCGCACAACCTTAAAAAAAAATTACATTTTTTCATCACATAAGTGATGGCATAATCGCATGAATCATTGCATATGCCATGGCATAATGCCCACTGGTCATAAAACCGCATATAGCACTATGGCATATGCAATCTATGCCTTGAAAATGGCATATGTGATCGCATATGACAAAATTGGTGTCACAACAGGTCGACTGCATCTTAGTCTTTAACAAGAGGTCAAAAGTATATTTCCTCGCAGAGAAGACAATTTCCAACTTGGACCAAGCAACCTCAATTCCAAGGAAATAATAAAGAGTACCTGAGGTCTTTGATCTCAAACCTTGTTTGGAGGAAGGATTTGAGATCAACAATGTTTGCAATATCATCACTAGACAACACAATGTCATCAACATAACCAATCATAATCATAATCCAATGGAATGACGACAAATAAAAAGTGAATGATCGACATGGTTATGAACAAATTCAAGATCTAGAAGAGTGCGAAACGTGTCAAACCAAGCCCAAGAAGACTACTTCAAGTCGTAGATGGATTTTTTTCAGGCTACACACAAGAAGTGAGTCACAAGGCAAAAAAAAAAAAAAAAAAAAAAAAAACACTCTTGGTGGTTGATTCATGTATACTTCCTCACGAGATCACCATGTAAGAAAACATTCTTCGTATCCAGTTAGAATAATGGCCAAGACAAATTTGATGTTAAGGAAATGACTACGTGAACAGAGTTAAGCTTGGCCATTGGAGAAAAGATCTCAAAACAACCCACACCATTTGTTTGTGTAACCCTTGGCTACTAACTGAGCCTTATATCTGTTAATAGAACCATCTGGCAAATATTTGATGGTGTAAATCCAATAACATCTAATGGTCCGCTTTCCCTTAGTTGATGGAACTAACTCCTAGGTATTTTTTTAAGAGCCCACATCTTTTCCATCATAGGTTGTCTCCACTCGAAACTACTTAAAGCCTCCTTTAGATTACGAGGAACAAAGGGATATAGAGGCTACAAAGGACTTGAAATAAGGAGTGTGATATTGGAAGGAAACGAAATTATTGATAAGATGCTTAATACATGAACGAGTAGGCTTACGTGAGGCAATGAGAAGATCATCGAGAGACGAAATGATAATACCTGAACCACTAGTGGAAGCAGAAGGAATGGAGAGTGGATCTTTGGAGGATTCCTACCTGCGTTGGTACATAAGAAGAGGCTTGGCCAGACCCAGTAGGAGTGGGAGCTTCATCAAGGAAAGGGATTAGAAGAGGTGTAGAGTCATATAGCTAAATCTTCCCCTGACTAGTAAGAGAGGATCATATGCATTGAATGCCTTTTATGAGAGAAATAAGGAATATCCTTAAAGAAGGTGACATCGACTGAAATATATCTCTTACAAGTTAAGAGGGTTATAGCTAGGGCAGTACATCGAGCCGAGTCGAGCCGAGGTGGGCCAAGCTTGGCTTGACTTGTTCGTGTCTCCTAGAGTTCGAGCTCAAGCTCACCCTCGAGCTTATCATTGGAGCTTGCCTTGTTTGCTAAACCTTTCGAGGCGAGCTAGTGGAACGAGGTGAGGTGAGCTTACCTTGAGTCGAGTCGAGCTTACTCCCACCTCAATTTATTATATTTTTTTCTACAAAATACAAATTAAAAGTTAGCAACACTAAGTTAAAAAAGTCACACATATATTAGGGAAGAATAGTATTTCTACAGGTGGGACCCCACCATTTAAATGGCCTAGCTCTGATTGGTTTTTTCATTGGCCAGGTCACACACACATTTAATGCAGACCACTAGTAACATTTTTTGAACCATGGATTAACATAGTACATGCATAGCTCACCACATGAATGGATTGCCCTGATTATTGTGCGGACCATCTTCATGATGAAGCCCAACTGATTCATGGATCAGATGTACCACCTCTCTCATAAAATTGCAATCAATAGCTGCATATGGTGTTTGGTCTTACCATAGCCCTCGTTTTGTAGAAGATTATGATATTTTCTTAACAAATATCTATATGAAACGAGTCGAGCTTAATCGAGTCTCAAGTTGAGTCGAGTGACCTAGTGGTTGAATTTGACTCGATTTCTGACTCGAACTCCTAAATGAAGCTTGGCTTGACTTGTCCTACTAAGTCGAGGAGAGTTTTTTTTGAGTCGAGTCGATCGAGTTTCTCGAGCTGACTCGGCTCATGACCAGCCCTAGTTATAGCATTTATAACCCTTCTGGGAATGAGAATAACCCAAGAAGACATACTTTACCGACTGAGGACTCAACTTATCGTTATTACCATCGAGAATATTAACAAAACATGTACACCCAAAAACCTTAAGAGGCAAGGAAAAAGCTGTCATTTGGATGTAAGATTTGGAAGGACTAATTCAATAATATTCTAGATGATATTCGATCAATGAGAAAGATAGTAGTAAGTAATGCATAACCCCAAAAATGTTTAGGAACATTTATACCAGAAGGAGAGCATGTGTATCCTCAAGAAGATGGCGATTTTTCCTCTCGGCAACACTATTTTGTTGCGGGATCCTTGGACATGAAGTTTGAGACAAAATACCATTGTCTTGCAAAAATGACTAGAAGGCTTTCAACATATATTCACTACTATTGTCAGAATGCAGAATTTTAATGGGGCATTGAAATTGAGTGGTGTCTTCATTATGAAAGGCCTTGAATATATCAAACACCTCATGCTTAAATTTCATAAGATAATCCATGTCATCTTAGAATGATAATGAATAAAGGAAACAAAAAATTTATATATAGAAGTAGAATTCATAGGTGCAAGACATCAAACATCAGAATGAACCAACTTAAAAAGTTTGGATTTCCTTTCAAATAAACTGAGGAAACACAATTCTGTGATGTTAAAAATTCACCAGTATCACAACATGAAGGCTGGATAACAAAAATAGAAGGAAACATGTACTTCAACCTAGACAAAGATGGATGTCCTAAACATCAATGCCATTTAGACAAGGAGTCCCTATTTAACAACAGAGCACTGGTAGTCGTAGTCCCCCCCCTCGCAAATCGTTTGCTTCGTCTGGAGGTTTGAAACACACGGTGAGAAGGAAAAAATGTTAGAACAATTTAAGGATTTTATAAGAGTGCTAACAAACAATAGGTTAAGTGGAAAATTAGGATCATGGAAATCAGAAGAGGGGTGCATAGTGCGAGGAGTGATGGAACCGGTACTAGAGAAGGGAGAGTGGTTACCATCGGCAATAGTAACAAAATGGGGCTGCTTGGAGGACTAGTAAGATTTGAAAAGACGAAACTTACAAATCATATGAAAAGTGGCTCTAGAGTCAGCGACTTGGGAGTAAGAGGGGGAAGACACATGGAGAGTGGTACTTGACTAAGCTACTGGTAGTTCTAGAAAGTCTTGAACATGAAGTTGCATCAAGGTATCATAAGGCTCTCGAGATATAGTAACAAAATCACCTGAGGTAGGCATCACTTGGGGCACTGCAGAAGTAGCCTGTGGAGTCTTCTTGAATTCAAACGATGTACCACAAGTTAGACATGCTCCTGCCCATGAAGGATGACCAATATTATCCCAACACCGGTCAACAATATGGTTCGTGCCACCATAGTGAGTACAAACATGAGTAGATCCATCATGGCCACGGCTGCGGCCACCACATGCACAATTGTCACAACCGCCTCTATCAGTATCACGACCTTTGCCTCAACCACCATGTTCAGAATCACGTTCACAACCATTAGTGCCCCAACTTGTGGCTCTAGAATCAAGGCTGTAAGAAAGTTGATCCTTAGCAATGCAAGTAAATCTGTCAACAGCTATAGGAGCAACAAGAGATGAGGTAGTAACCCTCTTGAACAAGAGCATAGACAACAATAAGAGAAGGAAGGAGCTCCATAACTATAATCTGATCATGAACACCTGATACTCGGAATTCAGCCCAGAAAGAAACTACATAATTCGAGTATTTTCTCATAGTTGACAAATGCGATCATAATCTCAAGTGCAATATGGAAGAGGGTGAAAAGATCTAACTCATCCTACATACCCCGTAGTGCAGTGAAATATTCCTCTAAACTTTTGGAATCTTGTTGGAATTTACTAATATCTGAGGTCAACTTATACACCCTAGATATGTTACGAGCCTCTGAATACATGTCACAAATGGTATCCCATGTCTTTTTGGCTGTTGTTAGAAATATAACTGAGTTACTCACAAAAGGCTCCATATTGTTGCACACAACGCCCATCTCAAGAATCGAAGGCCTCAAAACAGGCCATACAAATTCAGCACATACACCACATATACGATGTATAGTCTTCCACCTCAAAACAGTCTGAAATCACCAACGAGGAAACCCTACCTCCTCAAACCATTCAAAGCACTGGAATAGTGCTTACGATAATCTCAAACAACTATTGGATATACACCAACTTGATGCTGTATGGCTCAAGTGGGAAAAACCCAAAAATGGTGCAGCTGGTCCCCATGATCGTTCGAAAGTCCAAAGAAAAGCCAAAAATGAAGCAACGCAAAGTCTATGGATGACCTATTAGAGTAAAACCGGCCTACCTTATGCTGGATTTATTGTGAAACGTCATCCAATTTGGAAGAAATCTAAAAAGAAAAAGTGTTTTAGGGCATTTCCCTTAGATGCAAAGATTGACTAGAAACTGACCTCAAATCAGCCCAAAAATTCAACAAAAATCATCACAATTCATCTAAATTGAGCTTGTTCATATCATACCATTCTTGGGATACTTTTCCATACAGATTGTATAGTTGTTGATGTTAGCAAGTTACTGTAGCAGTGATCAGCTCAGAGACATTATACTCCTACCTTGGAGAGAGAGAGAGAGAGGTATTCTGTAATGGTAATGGTCGTCGTAATAGTGTTCTTGTACAACCCAAGTGCAAGTTGTGAAGTAGTATATATTCAGTGAGACCGAGGTCTATCCATAGGGACTTAATTTAGGTTCAAACACTTTTAGATCTAGCTTAAAACTAAAACCAAGGTTTCCAGCGAATTGAATTGTAAAAACAATAAATAAAGGACAACTAAAGATTCAAGGATTCCCTTCTAATAGAATTATGATGATTAGTCCATTGATTCAATGTGATAACTCAACTGGAATCGAATAATGATTCCTTCCAATCAGAAGATAAAAAAGTTAATTCAAATATAATTCACCAATATAAGATATGAACCTTAATCGAATCGATTCTCTCACGAAGCACTCAGTGATTGATCATAGGGAATTCCAAGTATCTACTATGCCCGAAATCGTCAATAGTTCAAGAGATTTTACAGATCAATACATTCTCTAATCAAGCCAATTAATTGCAATTCCAAGCATCGAATGTACTCGGAGTTAACAATGGATCAAGGGATGATACAAAATAATAACTTCTAAAGTAAAATTCAAATCAATTCAATTATATATCATCATTCAAACCAATGTATTGAATCAAATAAACTAGAGGCTTCACCCCTTAGTCTTAGCTAAGAGATTAACCTACCATAGTGCAATGGAAAACTAAACTCAAACTAGAAAACATAAAAACAAACTAGAACTATGAAGAAGAATTCGAAGAAGAGGTCAGTGAAGCCACTTCACCCTTGCTTTCTCTCCCCGGTCAAGTCTAGGATACCCTAATCACGTGTAGAGGACCGTTCTTATATAGCTAATCTCCACCAACTTTGAAAGTCCAGAATTTTCTACCGACTTTGATCAAATCGTGCAAAATTGCAAGTTTGAATTTATGCCCATTCAGTTGACCGAATTATGTTCATGGTCAATCGAAAATTGTCTAGCAGGTCTTGGTCCACCGAATCCATCCTCGGTCAACCGAACAGTGTTGTTCGGCACTCCTTGGCCGTCCAACGAGTCAGGGTCGTCCGAGAAATTTCAAGGTCGACTGAACTCCTCTGACTTGATTTTTTTCACTTCATAGTACTGGGTCAACAATCTTCCTCCTTGATTACTTATATTGCTTGACATGCTTGATCATCATCTCTCTTGGGCTCTCAAATCTTCAATCGCTCCATCTTTATCTTCTTTGGGCTTTAAATCTCCTTGAATTGCTCAGATAATCTTGGACCTTCTAATCTTTTCTATACATTGAAAACACATCCAATTAGACCACTTCATCATAAATTTGCATTGGAAAGCATTGCAAAATAGGGGTTAAATATGTAATATTGAGCAATTATCAAACGGCCACCACCTACCGACCCCGTAATGGTTGTCATGGTCTCTCTCTCTTTTTTTTTTATATATATATATATTGAAAAAAAAATCTGAAAAACTTGTTTCGGCCCTGTAATGGACCGTTATGGGGCCCAACGGCCTTTATGGGCCGGGGGCATAACAGGCTGTTATGGGGGTTATAACGGCCATTACGGGTCATATTTTCCGTTATGGTAGTTACAACCCCATAATGGTAACGGTTGTCGCTGTTACCTTTACGTAATGGCTGTTACGGCACACCATGGGAGATGTTTACGGCAAAACCACTAACGACTAACGCACATTTATATATTAACTGGAAGGAGAACATGAACTAATCAAGAGTACAAAGAAATATACACCCATACAGCCAAAATAATTACATATATATTCTCCTATTGACATCATGTCTTTTACATCTCTATTTTCATACGTGTGGGACCCTTTGGCGAGAGGGTTAGCCTGGTTTTGGGGCTTGGTCATCCACAAGCTAGGTCCCACCTAATGATCAATTCTGATGCTGCATGTGCCGGCACTTGTGCTATGCATTTAGACAGGTCCATGTGCTATTAGTAGTCTCACGACAGAAAGTAAACAATTGTAGGAGGTCCATCCAGTTCCCTAGTTAGTGGTGCACCAACTCTCCTGAGTCATGGCCCAAGACGAAGTCTCCTTGCCATGGCATTTGAAGAGGTAGTGGCACTGATGCCCTACCAAAAAAGGGCAAAAAAAAGGAACCGCAGGAGCTGTTCAGCTTGCTGTGAAACTCTCATGAAGTGGAATTTGGGAAATAATGCTTTTTAATGTGCTGGGAAATATAAAGGATAGAAGAAAAAATTTCATTTGGAATCTTACCCTTGAAATGATTCAAGGTCAGGATCAAAGGAAATTGGAGGAAAAGAGAAGAATTAATGTACTCTGGTCAATGATTGCTATACTTGCTATACTCCAATATCCTGTGAGTATCTTCTGTTTCATTGCATGCATAGGCTGTGTTTTGATGCATGAGTGAAACAGAATTGCGAAATTCACTTCAATCAAGTGGAAATGACAGAAACTAATGATGTTTACTGGCATCCATAATAAGTACTCTAAAATGCCATTAACTAGTCCATTTCTGTTTTTAAGAGATGGACCTTCAGAATGAATACAAAGAAGCACCAGTATTCTCATTTTCTCTTTAGTAAACTATTTATAGCAATTCAACTTGCTAGCTCATCCAAACACACCATTAATGCAAAAGACATCCATGACTGTTTGTTTTGTTACTAGCTTCCATGGTTTGTCGTTGTAGGTATGGCAAAAGCATAAAGAGAACCTGATTCTGATGGAAAGATATCATTTCTTCGCCTCAAGCGCCCGCCAATTCGGCTTCAATGGTAAGTCCTTGTCAGAGCTGAGAAGGGATGAAAGCGAGGCTGATGGTGTGCTTGCGGCAGTTCTTAAAGTTCTCAAGCGTGTCCACCAAATGTTTTTTGATCTGGTTAGTTTTTGTGCTTTGTTTAACTTGGACAACTGCTTGATATTCCTCCTTTCTCACTTATGAGATGGCTTGTTGCAGGATGATCGTACGGATGTCTCTAGCAGAGATGTGAGAAAGGTAAATTTAACCAATGGAACTTTGAGCAAGCTAAATTACCTTTCTGGTCTGTGTGTTGTGGTGAAGGGAATCAGTGGTACAGAATGGTTGATGCCATCGTCATCAGTTCAACTCTCCATGAATCTGCCATCTTTGGCTTCTGTTTCATGCCCCACTATTGTGTAAAAGGAGGTTTTACTAGCACCTACGTGTGCTCTCCACACACACGCACACCTGCCTTTGCAGTGCTCTCTATAAACATGCCTTTTCAGGTTTACCTTTGCAGTGCTCTCTATAAACATGCCTTTGCAGGTATGTGTCACCTGGCATGGGTGTTGGAGGTCTGAGCAGTGCATAAGGTGGTCTCCAACATGAAGGTGGTGGGGTGCAACTGGCCTGATTTTGAAGGTGCATCATACATGCATGGCCTGCCTGATGAGTGTGAACTGGCCTGATTTCGAGTCAGTCCACCTTCACATTGGGGGGCACCGATACATGACACAGATGTCCCCACACGTGTTATGTTGGCTTGTGTGCTGTGCGTAAAGGTGTGTGGGGAGAGGATAGTGGGGCAGCAAACCTCGGAAAAAGGAGAACTAAGCACCTATGACCAGTTGTAGCCTTGTAGGTGAATTAAACCTATACATACAACCCCTTCTATAAGTGTGTTTTGCCCATGAAAATATCTGGTATTTTCCAGGGCAGAAATGAAAACAAATTCATCGGGCATAAAAAATGCGCTATGACCGGACATGCTATGTCTAATCAAACATTGGCAATCCATGAACCATATTTCCATACTTGTGAAATACACACGGTTCAATCCATACTCTGATTCTTCTGCCCCACTGATCGATTGTACAGTGCTGTCCAATTGGTGGCCATCAAATGTATGGGCAATAAGAAATGGCCACTGTTCCAAATTCAATGAGGTGAAATCAAATGGCTATGATCATCCTGACTAGTGTGCTTCTCGGGCAATGATCTGTCCACAATGGTTTTCATGATTTGATTGCTGTTGATTGCTATAGCTGTGTGCCATGCCTACTGTCGATAGTTGCCACTGTGTAGTGACGGTGGCAAACATGCAAACCATACCGCACCAGGGAGAGATGATGGAATTAGGGGAATGGTATGGTCAAAATTGTGATGATACATGACTTTTGGGCCCATATAAAAGAATGCTAAATAGATGCCTTGTCATTGGCAACCATGTTAAGTGGTAATAGTGATTCCTATCTGTATGAAATCAGCTGTTTTGGTTGCTTGGGGGCAGGCTGTATTGTACATTTTCCATGAAAAGGCATCGGTTTTGTCTTAAGATGGATTGGGCCATACGATAAGGCAATTAATAAAGCTCAACTGACTATGTGGTTATGTTTGCAGCTGCTGAGCATCGTAAAGAGGGAAATCTTCAGCGGGTGTAAATTAGTTTTCAGCCGTGTATTCCCAATCAACAGCAAGGCAGAGCATCACCAGCTTTGGAAGATGGCAGAGCAGTTGGGTGCCACATGTTCAACAGAACTTGATCCATCTGTAACTCACGTGATCGCAACGGACAGTGGAACAGAAAAGGCACGATGGGCAGTGCAGCAAGGGAAGTTCGTTGTTCATCCGCGGTGGATTGAGGCGGCCCATTACCTATGGCAACGGCAATCGGAAGAGGGTTACCCAGTTGAAAGTCAACCGAAAGTAAAAAACTTACCTTAACAGCCTCACACAATCATGGAAATGGAAATTACCTATGGCAACGGCAACCAGAAGAGGGTTACCCAGTTGAAAGTCAACCGAAAGTAAAAAAACTTACCTTATCATCCTTGCACAATCATGGAAATGGAAATCCGTGTGTAGCACTGAGCTTGGCACTGTCGGTAGAATGGTGGCCATTGAATAGGATGATTTGATTCTAGTTTTGCTACTAATATTTGTATCATCTCAGCGGTGCTAATTGTTCAATGCCTTCTGTACCTTTTGGGGGTGTCTCAAAACTATTTGACTTCAGGCCATGTTTGGATGCACCATTCAATTGAATTTGGATGTATTAGTCTAATAGAGAGAAAGTGGCCAAATTGCAATTACCTTACTAGTAACAAGGAGGAAGTAGCCCTCAGTTTTGTAAGTAAATGCAGTCTGGTCATTTCCATTTCATTGAATGATATATTACAATTCAATTAAATAATTCATCCAAACGTGACCTTATAGTTGCCTAATCCTATTGATGGGGTGTTTCTTTTTTTCATTCCACATGCATTATTTGTTTGGTTTAATCCATTTGAAATGTGACGAAAGGCAGAGGCATGATCTCAATCTTCTTGGGCCGGCATTAGCTCAGCAAACTGCAAGAGGCTGGTGATGCTGGGCTCAGAAATGAGGTTTAAGTAGGGGGGCAACTGGTTCGAGCAGGCTGGTTTATTGTTGGTTGGTAAGGGTGAAGGTCGAAGCCCACAGGTTGAATTAGGGTTACTAATGGGTTGGGTTGGGTTGAGTCACAGACCTGACCCATTTAATAACCTGGTTGGAATATCGGCCCCATACCCAACCCATTGAAACTCGGGTAGGGTATGGTTTGGGCCCAAGTAAAAAAATGCATGAGTCGGGTCCTATACTAAGACCCGATCCACTGATCTCATTGGTCGGGTTTCAGTTTGGTCCATGCCCAGGTAAGAAAAATGCTATGGGTTGGGTCCTATACTCAGACCCGATACACTGATCTCATTAGTCAGGTTTCAATTGGGTCCGAGTCGGGTATAAAAAGATCAAGTGAGTTTTGACACGGATAATACTCTAAATATATATATATTTTTAATCGAGGTTTATATCGATTAGCTCCAAGAGCACACATGGACCTATTCTAATCTTAGATAAACTCAAGAACTTAAGGAAAATTCTAATTTCCAACTTAGGATCGATTTAGTATCGACCACTAATCTATTCTAAGGTTTCCTAATTTCCCATTTACCTAATAGGTAGTATTAATTGATTAATGAAGGCTTTAAGACTTCCTTGTACTTGCAACTACTACTTTCCTGGGTTGGGTCGAGTCCTAGCCTGGGCTGGGCTTGGATCACAAAGCGGATCCATTTAAAAACTGAATCTGGGTTGGGTTAATTTTGAGAGGTTCCAGATCCGACCTATTTAGTGGTTTAGTTGAACTTTTGGACCCAGAGTTGATCCATGGGTGTGCAATGGTTAGACCCATACTTCTGGTTCGGTCAGGTCTAATGACCCGTCAAGTACCCGTTGCTTCTATTTAAAGGCCCAGAAGGAAAAGAAAAATAAAAAAAAGGCTGGATCAACCCCACTCATTTAACAGGGTTGTCAAATCACCACTTTGCCGAATGTACTTGGCAAGGATATATTACCAGTGGCATATTTGCTATATTGGGATTTAAACACTGGACCTTTTCTCTATGCCATGTCAAAACACCACTTGATCTAAAAAGTCAAGCTGTTAGACAATGTCATATCAATGTATATCAAGGGACTCTAACATGGGTTATGAAGAATCATGATATAAGGATTCGGGAATGACTGCGCCAGGCCCAAGGAGATGCATCATTAACGAGCTGCGATCCCAACAAGACCAAGGATGGTCACACCAGGAGAACTCCCCTTCATATTTATTTACATTTTACACCCAAGTCCATAGCTCAAGTGGCAGACTGAGTGAAGATAGCCTCGTTTCAACACCAAGGTCATGGTATCAATTCCCATAGTGAGGGTGGCTAACATTGTGACGTGACTAACAGGGTTGGAACTGCAGGGACAAAGGGCAGTGGTCAGGGCTTTCACCGTCGCCGAGCGTGTTATTTGTAAAAGGTCACAACTGATTACTAAAAGGCTCGGACCACGCATTCAACGTCTAGCGCCTCAATAGTCAACCTCTCCTTCGGAAGGCATTCCTACAGAAGACGATTTCGGAAATAACCACTTATCCTTTTGAGGAGTATTATTTGGTCGACCAATCGTTCTGAGGATTCTTGCAGCCCGAAGACTTCTTGGAGGAAATAAGGAAACCAGTCCAAGGTTATAGAGTCAAGAGAAAGCGGTTCCAAGGCTATGGTCAAGTTCGGGACCTTGTCACCCCCTCACCCTCAGCTGCAACATGGCTTTCATGCTGCCCACAAAATTCCAGGCACAGCCAGACCAGTCCAATTAGATGGTAGAAGATACGGAGGAGATAGGCGAGACTTCAACACAAGTCGAAATAACTTCCCCCACATCGGTCGTGGCTATGGATCTAGACCCATTGTTGCCATTGAAGAAGGTGAAGAGGCGGAGAAGATCGTTTTAATGAAGCCATCATACCTGATGACTAAGCACCTGAAGCTGCTCTATGTGGCCACTCACATGGACGATTGCTTGGTCACCCTAATCATGGTCCAACAATGACGCGACCATCAACATAATGCTTGTGAAGATTGTTTGGTGGCTCAGAAAGATGATGCAGGACCTGATGCCGACTAAGGCTACCGTGTTCAGTTTTGTAGGGGGTGTCATGGATACAAAAGGGGTTCTTTTTGTAGAGTTAATGGTCAGAAGCAAAAGGGTCATGACGGCTTTCTCATTGTTGAGTCAATGATCCATTACAACACACTCATAGAGAGGGATTAGATCTACTCGAATTGGTGCATCCCATCATCGCTTTATTAGTTCCTAATCCTATGAAAAAGGAAGAAGGCCGAAATTGTATGTGTAGACAGTGTTAAACTTATATATTGCGGAATAATCGGATCGTCTATGCATCAATAATGGAGATTCCATACTATAATCTTAAAGGCGTACCTAATTGGGATGACATTCTCAATGCCGTCGCGTTGCCGAGAAGAACTCTTAGTTTTTCGCACCTTACTCCTTTAGGAGAACCACTCAATGGGACTAGGGTTTTCTCATGTGTGTTGGTGAGGGGAGTAAGACATATATTTATAGCAAAGAAGGCCAGAGAAGCTTACCCATCACACTTCTCTCCTCTAGGGTCTTCACACCATAGGTTTCCATATCCGACTTAATAACCACATATAGGGAACACAGTTCAAGCGTCCGCCCCAAACCTATTTGTAATGGTCACAACTATAGTGGGGCCCACTGAATCGCTCAATCTGAATAATCCAACGATCATGATCTAAACCGATGATCATGTGTGGCCCACCTAATGGAGTCTTACAGACAGCTGACCATTTTTAGCCAATCCTAACGTCGACGAAGCCAATCTCTACACAGGACACATTGGCTCATTACACTTCATCGACCGAGACAAATATGGTCGGCCAATAGGAGTTGATGGAGTCAGAGCTAGAGTTGGACGCCTTCATCAACAATGTCACTATGCTGATGCAAGATCTGCTAAGAAAACCCATCCCTACTCCGACTCAAAGTTAGTCCAAACCGCCACCTATCACACTGATAGAGTGATGGTCGACCGAACCGACCATTACCCTGATAGAAGAGCCCTCCAACAAGCCAAATGCGATTGTCCCATATTGGTTGCTTGCTCAATACTTTAACTAATAAGTACTTCCTTAATGGATTATGGACAAAGATAGACAGAGAAATTAAAGCCACGATTATTCTTCAAAATCTCGAGCATTACTTCAAGAATATTAGTGAACAAAATGGATGCCATGTTAATATAGCAATGTCTGCATGAAGATGTAATAACTAAAGATGGCGTGACATTCCATGAGCTAGAGCCTACATTTTCTAAGATGGACGATGCTAAGGATGATGTCCAAGACCTCTTGATTGAGGTAAATTTGGGCACCCAGGAAGAACCTCAGCCAACTTTTATAGCTTGATCCATAAGCACAGATGAGGATGGTTGAGCTCCTAAAAGAGTATTCCAACTGCTTTGCATGAGATTATCATGAGATGACTGGCTTAGACAAGGACTTGGTTGAACATTGTCTCCCAATCAAAGAAGGATTCAAGTCATTTAAACAACTTGCAAGGAGGATGACTCCAGAAGTCACTCTCAAGGTAAAGAAAGAAGTCGAATGACTGTTGAAGGCAGATTCATTTAGCCAATTTGGTATGTCATATAGATCTCAGATATAGTTTTGATCATTAAGAAGAATGAGAAGCCGAGAGTCTGCATAGACTTCAAAAACCTTTAGTTGGCAATGCTAAAGGGTGAATATCCAATGCTGATTGTGGATTGGCTGGTCAACAGGGCCATAGGACATAAGATAATGTCGTTCATGGATGGCCGTTCTGCATAAATCAGATCTACATCGTTGAAGAAGACATACCCAAAATGGATTTTCAATGTATGGGGGCGATTGAGACTTATTGCTAGGTGGTGATGCCATTCGGATTGAAGAATGCTGGAGCAACGTATCAGAGAGCCATGAATACCATTTTTCATGACATGATTAGCAAATTCATGGAGGTCTACATCAATGATGTGGTCGTAAAATCAATCAATTTAGGGGTCCATTTTGCAGACACAAGACGACCATTCGAACGTATGAGAAGACATACGCTTAAGATGAATCCCTTCAAGTGTGCCTTCAAAGTTTTGGAAGGGAATTTCCTAAGATTCCTTGTTTATCAGCGAGGCATAAAAGTCAATCAAAACAAGGTATGGGCTATCTTGAAAACCCAGCTACCTAAGAATAAGGTGTTGCAGAGGTTTCTCGCCAAATAAACTTTTTCGTTGATTTATTTCTAATTCGTCTGAAATGATCAATCTATTTTCTCATCTGATCAAGCTAAAGGCTAGAGAGGAATTCATGTAGCATGAGGGGCATCAAGCCGCTTTTAACAAAATAAAAACATCTCACAAAGCCGCCGGTGCTGATTCCTTCAAGAAAGGATTGACCATTCTGACTCTACATCATAGCAACGAACGAATCGGTTGGAGTATACTTGGAGCAGGAGAATGACGACTGAAAAGAGAAGGCGATCTACTCTCTCACGGACTCTGCACTAGGCCGAATGACACTATTCAGCCATTAAAAAGTTATGCTTATTATTGTTTTTCATCGATAGGAAACTCCACCAATATCTGCTAATTGGGACACTCTATGTCATCGCAATGGTCAACCTAGTCAAGTACATGCTTGCACGACTGATTTTGCATAGAAGGGTTGGCAAGTGGATTATGGCCCTATCAGAGTTCACTTTCAAGTATGCCTCCCAAAAGGTTGTTAAGGGATAGGCCGTGGTCGATTTTTTGGTTGATCATCCCATGTGGGTCCATGATCAAATGCCTATGGATATCTTGGGGATATATACTATCCACCTCATCCCTTAGCGACTCATCTTTGATGATATGAGAACAAAACTTTCTCCGAGAGCAATGATTGTTAGGGGTCATTTGACATCTCTACTAATAATAGCTTATTTGCTTATTCTAAACAAAATAAGCTCTCTCTCTTTTTCTTTTCTTTTTTTAAATAAATTGTTTGGTAAAACTTTAATTAATTTTAGGGTTTATTCTTTGAAAAACTAGCTAAATAGCTCTTAAAAAATAAGTGTTGAGGCGGTCACTTTTTCTTTTAGAGCTTATTTGGCTAAAGCAGGTGGACAATATTTTATTAAGTTTTTGACCCATTTGTCCTTAAACTTTTTAAGTAATTTCCATTTTACCCTTTTTCTCTTTACAATCTCTCTAAGGTGGACCCACATGATGAGCAACTCATATTTAAGGTGGGCCTCCACATGATGAATGGCCCACATCAAGGTGGGCTCACATAATGCACGATGACATCAAAGGTGGGCTCCACATGATGAATGCCCCACATTAAAGGTGGGACCCACATGATGGATGGTGGACATTGAAGGTGGAACCACATGATAGAAGGTTGACATCCAAGGTGGTCCCACATGATGAACAACCCACCGTATTGAAGGTTAGGCCCCACATGATGGATGGTCCATAGCAAAGGTGAGACCCACATGATGGATGGTGAACATCAAAGGTAGGTCCTGCATGATGGATAGCCCACATCAAAATGTGGCCCTGCATGATGGACTATCTACATCAAGAGGGCCCCACATGATGGACGGTCCATAGCAAAAGTGGGACCCACATGATTGATGGTGGACATCAAAGGTGGGCCCACGTGATGAACGTCTCATATTGATGGTACCCCTCACATGATGAATGGTCCACATCAAGGTGGGCCCATATAATGCACGATTCACATCAAATGTGGCCCCCACATGATGGATGATCCACATTAAAGTGTGGCCCAACATGATGGACCATTCACGTTAAGTTGAGCCCCACTTGATGGACAGTCCATAGCAAAAGTGGGACCCACATGATGGATAGTGGACATCAAAGGTGGGCCCACATGATGAACAACCCATATTGATGGTGCCCCCCACATGATGAATGGTCCACATCAAGGTGGGCCCACATAATGCACGTTTCACGTCAAAGGTGGGCTCCACGTGATGGATGACCCACATTAAAGTGTGGCCCAGCATGATGGACCATCCCCGTTAAGTGAGCCCCACTTGATGGACGATCCACATCAAAGGTGGTGCCCACATAATTGATGTCGGACATCAAAGGAAGGCCCACGTGATGGACGGTTGACATCAAAGGTGAGCCCACATGATGAACAATCTATAGTAAAGGGTGCACATAATGAATGGTCCACATCAAGATGGCCCACATAATGGACGGAGTGGGCCACACATGATGGATGGCCCACATCAAAGTGTGGCCCCTCGTGATGGACAATCCACATTAAATGGGCCCCACCTAATGAATGGTCCACATCTAAGGTCTTGCATGATGAATGGCCCATATCCAAAGTGGCCCAATATGGTGAATGATCCACATAGAAGGTACACCCCACACGATGGATGACGGACATCAAAAGTAGGCCTCACATGATGGACAACCAACTTTGAAGGTAGGGCCCACACGATGGACACATCAAATGCAGATGTCACATGGTGGGCAGTGGACATTGATGCAATGGAATTGTTGTAATCTTTAAAAATGACTTCAACTCTCTTAGAAAAAAAAGCTCTTATTTGAATGTTTTACCAATCATGCTCATTTCATATAAGAGGTTTTTTTGTCTTTTCTTCTTTTTTTTTTTTTTTTTTTTTTTTTTTTTTTTTTGAAAATTAGATTTTACCAAACGAGCTTATTTAAAGCAAGAGTTAAAATAAAAAGAGCTGGTTAGAGTAGCTCTTATTTGAAAAGCTCTTATTAGATTAGAGTAGAGATGCCAAACAAGCCCTTATTGTCTCCCCAAATGAGAAAAGAGAAGATTACACCTTCTAGATCAAGTTTAAATGCATGAATAAGCAGGTCAAGTATAAAGCATTGATTATCAAACTAGAGATCTTAATGGAACTTGACGTTTTGAATATAGAAATAGTTGGTGACTCTCAACGAGTGATCAATCAACTAGCTGGCCTTTATAAATGCCCGAGTTGGGCATTAATGTTGTACTATAGAATGGCCATCCAACTTGTGGTCAATTTTGATATTGTCATGCTTAAGTACATCCCACGGGAACTCAATGCTGATGTTAAGAAGATGGCACAGATCGCGGTATGCCTTAGATTGCCAGAGGGCTTATCTAAAAGACTTATGACCATTTAGAAATGATCGCTCCCGACAGCACAACAAAGAGCCATGCTGGTTGAAATAGCTTTTTTGAAAACTTTGGAGGATAATTGAAGAAATTTGATTATTAGATATCTGATATCTAATGAGACTGAGCACTAGGGCTGACTAATCTATTAGAAGAATCGCACCGCATTATCTAATCCTACATGAAGATTTGCACAGAAAGGGGGTTGATGGCTTGCTATTCAAATGCTTGGGAAAAGAAGAGGCCATGATTATCATGGGAGAGGTACATGAAGGCATCTGTGGAACTTACCAAGTGGGTCAAAATATGAGATGGTTGATCAGTAGACTTGGCTATTACTGACCGGCCATTTGGAAAGATTGCATGAAATATGCAAAAGGTGTCAAGCTTGTCCAAGACATGGGCCATTAAAACACATGCTTGCAACAGAATTCCACCCACATATAAAACCATGGCCTTTCCTGGGATGAGCAATAAATATTATCAAGAAAAGATATCCATCATCCTTGGAGCAGCATAGTTTCATTATTGTCCCGACCGATTATTTTACCAAGTGAGTCGAGGCTTAGCCGCCTGGAAGGAGTCGGCCAGGTGAAGGTCATGGATTTTATTAAAGAATACATCATTCATCGGTTTGGTATCCTTAAGACCATTATAGTAGATAGAGGGGTTGCATTTTTAAGGGCACAAATTCATGCTTTTGCAAATGCTTACAAGTTTAAGTTGGTCTAATTTACTCCATACTATGCTTATAAACAGGCCGAGTTGACTAACAAAATTTTGAAGAATATTATTAAATGAATGATAGATGACCATCCTTAGTCATGTCATATGACATTGTCAAAGGTACTATCAGTATGCACGACATCTCAGAGGACAAGTACTGAGTAACATCGTTTGCCTTGACTTATAGGCATGATGTCGTTCTACCCATTGCAGTGAATATTGCCTCGCTCAGGGTAGCGTTCTAGAACCAATTGAATCCTCAAGAGTTTACTAAGGTGATGCTAATGGATCTTGATGAGCTTGACAGTGTTAGATTGCAGGCTCTTAATACGTTGAAAGTGCATGAATCAAAGTTTGCTAGAGCCTATAATAAAATACTAAAAGGAAAGGCTTTTAGAAAAGGGGAGCTGGTCTAAAAGACCATTCTCCCTATCGGCACGAGGGATCACAAATTTGGCAAGTGGCCTCCAACATGGAAAGGACCACTGGTAATTAAAAAGGAGCCGAACGGAGGAGCTTATTTGTTGCAAGATATGAACAACAAAGAAAGCAGAAATTTGATAAACGATCGTTATTTAAAGAAGTACTACCTTACTATGTGGGAATATATGTAGAGAGAAGATGAGTTGGTAAAAGAACATGCCAACAGCAAAGAAGAATAATAATAAAAAAAAGACAGGCAGTGCACAAAAAAAAAATTCGTTCCCATTAATTAGTTGATATAGCGACTGATAACAAAATTTCTCTCCGTACAAAAAGGAGCATATAAGAAAGAAACATAAGAGAGATAATGAAAAAAAGAAGGGTCTCTAGCCAATTATTCTACCGGAGTGGAGCCTCACATTGCTTTTTTTTTTTTTTTTTTTTTTTAAATAATGGTCAAAGCCTTGAATTTCAGTTGTTGCCCATAGAGAACACCATTCTTCCATAACACCGCCATCATTTGAACCAAAGACAACGAAGGACACCATGTCAGGAAGCTTAAAGGAGACAGAGATGGAAAAGCTGAGTGATGAGCAAGTACGATTATGACACTTGAAGCTCTCACCTAATTATTTTTGATAGATGATTTCTTAAGCAACATTATTGCACACAATTATTGAGCGTAAACCCTATGCCGTTATGTGCCGAGCGTTTGAGCAACTATTGAAGTCAAAACATCACTTCATCACTTCACATCCTCCGGATGTAAAGTGACGTGGGAGAATTGTTTACACCTATCTTGGCGCAGTCCATGCAGACCAACGAAATGTCGCCTCGTATTAGCATTACGTACGAATGGCAGATGAAATCTTGGTCGTACTTTGAGGATATCTTCTGATTCCACTTCCTTCGGCGACACGTCACCTACCAATAACAGAACGGTTCAAAGTGGTACACATGTCTGCAGTTGAGAAAAGCGAGGCACTATGAGAAGGACACGTGGTTCTCGCATGAGTGACAATATGGTCGAGCAACATGCTCAACAAGCTTATAAAGCCTCACTAATACCAAATCGTTTACAATATAGATATATAAGACAAGGTCGTCTCACACAATTATGCCTAAAAAAGAAACTTTCTAAAGACGATTGTATTGGGAACACCAGTAGCAGAAGTAGAACGCCGAACGCGTGAAGCAATGCGAAATCAAACGAGTAAACAAGATGTAATCAATCCACACACAAGCATTCACCACAAGAGGCTCCGAATTTACGTGGAAAAACCCCTCAACAGGTAAAAAACCAAGGCACAAAAGCGATCCACTATGAATATCAGAAGATTACAGAGATCAACAGCCCACTAGTAAGGAAAAACAGAGAAAATCCCAAGTTCTCTCTCACACACACCTCTCCCCTCTTCCTAATACGATTAGGAAATCTTGGACACCTTAGGATACCCATCTAAGTCGGATTACAACTCCTTAAATAAGCAAAATTCTGATATTAGAAACACCTTGCACAGTACTGCGAGCTGCGCAAGAAATTCGCGTGCACGTCCGACCGATCGGCCGACCGGTCGGCCAGTGCACAGAATAGTCCAAGGAGAAAACACGTTTGCCTGCCTCACCACTGACCGGTTGCTCGACCGGCCGGAGCCCCTTGTAGACCGATCGGCCGACCGGTCTGGGGCACATGTAATCTGTCCAGGGGGTCTCCACATCCATTTGGGTTATGCCGTCCGACCGGTCAGAGCACTCAATTCATGCATAGTTTGAAGACTATCCCAACAATCTCCACCGAGGCTTCAAACGATGAATCAACGCCATCCTTGTAACGTCATCTCATCTTCAATCATAGCTCCACCGCTTCTCGTGCCACCATCAACCCTAACCTCGACCTTTATCGCTCTTCTCATGTGGCCCTTGGGCACTTGCCACATACGAGCAATCGTAGATCTCACTGCCTTTCCTGCAGCTACACCATGAATTGTGCTCCTGATCAACATGTAAAGATGGTCACACCTCCGTGCCTTCATACGCACGAGTGTCCCTTTCATTACTTCACAATAACGATTGCGATCGATAAACATGCACCCTTTCGCCTCGAGTGCACCAAGAGAAATCACATTCATCTTCATCTTGGGAACGTGCTTCACATCTTCTAGGACTTGTTCGACCCCGTCGAACATCCTGATGCGCACTAGTACCAATACCTATAACCTTATGAGCGACTCTATCGCCCACAAACACCGATTCTCCACCATACCCCCTGTATGTCGTGAATGAACTTCGATCAGGACAAACGTGACATGAAGCCCTTGAATCAAGGATCCACTCACTACCGTGAGATCCCTTGTCAAATACAGTCAGAACTTCACAAAAATTGCCACCGTCCTTTACAGTATTGGCTCCCTCTCCAGAAGAATTTCCTTATCTCTCTTGCTTCAACCTGAGATTCTGACAATTTCGTCTCATGTGGCCCTCCTGGCTACAATTCTAGCACTTCACCTTAGCCTTACCTTTGCCCTTGGCCCTAGATCCCGATTTCAAGTATCTCCATGCTCAGAACTTCTTCTCATCATAGCCAGTGCTTCTAAGGAATAATGGGAAGCCATGTCACCGCTTTTCTTTCTCATCGCCTTCGACTGGAGGGCTGAGATAACAGTCTCAACGTTTATGGTTTACCTCCCTGGGCACACAGAGTCCCCGAACGACTCATATGAATCTGGAAGAGAATTCAACATGATACATGCTTGATACTCATCTTTCATCGGTTCATCGATCTCCACCAACTTGCAAACCAGCCTATTGAACGTGCTCAGGTGGTCCTTCACCTCAGTTCCCTCAGTCATCCTCAAGGTGAACAACTGCATCAACACGTACATGCGATTCTCTAGAGATTTCTTGGCATAAACCTTCTCTAGCTTCGCCATCGTTTCAGCTGCAGTCTTCTCCTTCATGACATGATAGAGAACATCATCCGTAAAGTTTAACAGGATTGAAGGTTCTAGCCTTCTTGTCGAGCCTCGTCCACTCATCGTCTTTCATAGCCTCGGGTTGCTTTCCAAGAGCTTCATCAAGCCTTTGCTGAACTAGGAAGGATTCAATCTTTACCTTCCATAGCTCAAAGTTATTTTTCTCGGAGAACTTCTTTAACTCGAACCTTGCACTCGATCTCATCTTCTCGTCTCAGATTCGAATCTACTCCACCCCAACTTTAGCTTTGATACCAATTATTGGGAACATCGACAGCGGAAGCAGAACGCCGAACGCGAGAAGCAATGCGAAATCAAACGAGTAAACAAGATGCAATCAATCCACATACAAGCATTCACCACAAGAGACTTCGAATTTACGGGGAAAACCCCTCAACGGGTAAAAAAGCACAGCACAAAGCGATCCACTATGAATATCAGAAGATTACAGAGATTGACAGCCCACTAGCAAGGAAAAACAGAGAAAACCCCAAGTTCTCTCTCATGCACATGACCCCTCCCCTCTTCTTAATACGATTAGGAAACCTTGGACACATTAGGATACCCATCTAAGTCGGATTACAACTCCTTAAATAAGAAAATTTTCGAAATTAGAAACACCTTGCGCAGTACTGCGAGCTGCGCAAGAAATCCACGTGCACGTCCGACTGGTCAGCCAACCGGCCGGCCAGTGCACAGAACAGTCCAGGGAGAAAACACGTTTGCTACCTCACCACCGACCGGTCGCCCGACCGCCGGAGCCCCCTGCAGACCGGTTGGTTGACCGGTCTGGGGCACATGTAATCTGTCCAGGGGGTCTCCACATGCATTTGGGTCACACCAGGCAACCGGTCGGAGCACCCAATTCGTGCATAGTATGAAGACTATCCCAATAGATCGATGCTTTCACGACGACTATGAATGTTTAAGAAATGGATTCTTCCTAAATTAGAAGAAAATCAAAGGATGCGATGAGGAATCCAAATCCGACTGAGATACGCTCCCATAACCTTTGAGGATAAAATATGGTCTAGCAAGGAAACCCAATATAGTCATTGTCCTTCCCAATATATATAAGGAGCACTCGATAAAGAGCTTGAGACACCAATCGAGCCATCACACACAATCTCTCTCACAGTGCAATGATGTTTTATCTTAGTTTTAGCCTTAGGTTCTCCACTTTTATCTAGCCTTTACCACAGTAAATTCGGAGTTTAGCTTAACTTACCTTTACTACTGTCTAATGCCATCGCTACAGTATGCCTAAGAGTAATGTAAATATCCACGAACTCCATTGTTGGATTCCAAATCAACCAAGTCCATACTTAGACGATCACATTGGTCACATGCTTGCCATTCACCTCAATTGTTTGTTCCCTTAGCACTTGAACATGAGATCTTGCCGAGTCGAGTTGACTCAGCTGAGTTTCAGTGTCAATCCAATGAGTTTTTGAACTATGGTGTAAAGTTGAATTATAAAGTTGATGGACGACTTACTGAAGATATTATGAGGAGGGGCAGAGCCACGTAGGGGCCAGAGGGGGCAAATGCCCCCCTGAGTTTTCAGTAGCAAGAATTCATTGCTAACTGGTTAGTGTGGTGCGGTTCAGTTGAGCCATTGATTTGCTTCATTTTTTTTATTTCCTACCCTAAAATAAGCAGGAAAAACCAATGGACGGTGTGGATTGATAAACAATTTTAAAGTGGGCCCCACATAACTTTCTAATGCGGAATCTTTCCACAATGGCTTTGGCAGGAAATCGGCATCCAAAGGCGAATCAGCTACCCACGGGTTCAAGTGACGTCACTAAGTTATATGGCCCCACCATGATGTATGTGTTGTATCCACACCGTTCAACTGTTTAGAGAGATCATTTTATGGGTTGAAACAAAGAACGACACATATTAAAAGAACAGATAGACCCCATCATAGAAACAGTGGGGATAGTGCAACCCACCGTTGAAACCTTCCTAGGGCCCACCATGATGTTTATTTGAGATCCCACTTGTTTATAAGTTTAAAAAGACATGGATGAAGGTAAAAAACAAATGTCAGTTTAATCAAAATGTTCTGTGCCCCCAGAAGTTTTTAATGTTAGGCGTTAAATCCCCACTGTTTTATGTGGTGGGGGTCCACTTGAGCTTTGGATCTGCCTCATTGATAAGTACCTAATATTGTATAATTAACCCTGGTTGTTAAGAGCAATATCATTGTTTTTCTGGTTAATTATCCCTCATTAGGTTAATTTTCTGTCTTCAGGTGTTCAGGAGAGGTTGGACAAGATCTAAGCCAATCAAGGCGCTTTAACATAAAAAAAAAATCAAGATCGAAGGTTGGACCATATTTTGATTAATGGAAGTTGGAGATGATCCAAGATATGCATGCTAGTTATGATTAGGCGATCACACTAGTTTGGAAGGACAAGATTGGATGTCCACATGTGGAACCAATTGTGCATAAAGGCGAGCCATACTTTTATAAGAATCAGATCAAAGGCCTTGATCATCTGGCACTGTGGACCACACCATCATCACCATCATCAAATGCAGTCCATCTATCCATCCAGCCGTTCAAAGCTAAGGCCCATCAAAATGAAGAGCATCAACAGTGGACCTCACCTTCAGCATCATCACCGTCATCCATCTCAACCGTCCAGATATGGTGGGCCTCAAATCCCAACCATTAAACTGGTGGATGTCTTCCCCACCAATCTGGACCTCACATCTTCATCAAAAGATGGATCTAGCAGCAACCGTCCAAGGTGGACCCCACAACTGATGGTGTGATCTTCAGCCGTCCATCTGATGAAGGCCTGCACCACCCACCTGATCTCCAACCATCCAGTAGCAATGGACGGTGGTGATCACCCTCAACAATCCACCTCTAGCCATCATCACCTTCCATCGTGCCCACCAGCTACACCCATCCGTCCATCCTCCAGCCATCCATCATGTGTGACCGGCACATGTGTACCAGCTACACATATGACGAGAAGCAGGTCAGCTATGGTGGACCCCATCATCATCGTCCAGTAGCTGGGGTGATCTCCACCCGCCATCACCCACATCCAACTAATGGTGTGATCTTCACCGACCAATCAAGGTCAGCATGTGGATCATCTCAACCGTCCAGATGGTGGGATCCATGGTCACCTCACGTCCAGCCCATCTGCAGCTAGAACTTCCGACCGTCCATGCATTCAAATGAGCAGCTTGCTGATCTCCTTCCAACTCCAACGACCAGCAGATCTTGCACGTGCCTCAATAGCAAGCCCACCTTCTCCAGCACACGTGCTTGCCCAGAAACCAATCCACCAGTCCAGTGGACCCCATCTCCTTATCCAATTCATCTAGAGCTCGTCCATCTATGGTGGACCCCACCTTGCACGTCAGCAACATCTCCACCAAACCGCCCATCAGCAAGCACGTCTTCAATCATCAGCAGCTACCAAAGCATACCTCACACGTCCACAGCACTCCATACGCGCGTTAAGCTACAATAAAACCTCCATCACCGTCCATCACAGTGGCCAGTGCTCCAGACCCCACATCCATACTCTTAACCGTCCAGCTGAACCTGGCTCAGCCGTCCATCAAGATGGGCTCCAATCTCCATCCATCCATCAATGGTCAGCAGCGTCCAGCAGATGGGAGCCGTTCACCTGCGTCAGCAGTCATCCATGTAGCTCTAGGCCCATAGCATCTCCAGCCGTCCATTCAACTCAATGGCCAGCGCTGTGGACCCCACATGCCATCCACGTCTGATCATCTCCGCCGTCCAAGCTACAGAGTCCTCCAACCACACATCTAGCAGCAACAGTGTTGTAACTCCACCCATCCAGCTGCTGGACGTCTATCATCAGCAGCTCCATCAACGTCCAGCTTCACACGTGCAGCAGCAGTGCTGCAACTCCGGCACACTTCAACGTCCAGCAATGGACGGTTTTCTCCGTCCTTCACCATCAGCTCAACCTTCTAATGTATGATCTAGATCCTTGACATCTAGCACCGTCCATCCAATCTGTAAACCACACATGATGAAGAACTTCTCTCAACCGTCCAGCACTTCCATGCAGCAATGGACCCATCATCAACAGCTCTCTTATCAATGGGCGTCACCACCACTTCCAGCCTTCATCTCCACCGACCCAGGCTGCTTCACATCCAGCCATCCAACAATTTCTAGCGAGGTGGACTAGTCCAGGTCAGCACATGTGCTGATCATCTAATCAGCATGAATCCATCTCCTTTGCTGTCCAGATATGGTGGACAATCAACAATCAACAACTCCAGATGAAGACCTCTACATGTCCAGCAACCTGTTCAAAAGGATGTTCCTCCATCACTTACATTCAACAACCAGTGGAAGAATCTCCAACAAGTGCTCCTCCATCCAACGTGTGGAAGCAAGAGGAGCTCTCTCTCTCTCTCTCTCTCTCTCTCTCTCTCTTGCTCTCTTCCCAACACATGTCTCTCTCTCTCTCTTGCTCTCTTTCCAACACATGTCTCTCTCTCTCTCTGCTCTCTTCCACATGTCTCTCTCTCTCTCTCTCTCTCTCCTTCTCTCTTCCCAACACATGGAGTGCTACCTAAGCTTGGGTGCCACCTAGGATTGGGAGGAGGCTTGGAAGCCTCTCAAAAGTCTATAAAAAGAGGCAATCCCTTCTTATTCTCATCATCCCTCAAATCCCATCCCCACTCCTCAAATCTCATTCTCTATAACTCCTCTCTTCTCTTCTTTAGTTTTATTTCTTTCTTACATTTGTAGTGTAGAGTAGTGTAGAATTTTCTTTCTTAGTGAGTTTTAGTCTTCCATTGTAGCATGGTTGGCTAAACCTCTAGCTAAGGCTAGGGGTGAAGCCTTTGAAGAAATTCGCAAGCTATTGTTCTTTTGGTTAAACATTGTATGGTGTAAATGTTGGAGTTTTCTTTGGTTGATTGGTTCGGTTATTTACCTAGGCAGACGCTATTGTTGTGTAAGCCGCTTGATCCATCATCGACTCCGGGCAAGTTGGATGCTTGGGATCCCCTGCACACCAATTAGCTAGTTCATGATCGATAAAGTCCCTTGATCCATCGTCGACTCCGGGCACGTTGGATGCTTTGGATTCCCTACGGTCATCGAGCTAGTGCAGGTAAAGTCATCGATCTATAAAATCCCTTGATCCATTGTAGACTCTGGGCACATTGGATGCTTTGGGTTCCTTGCGATCGATAGACGAGATCTTAACGGTTGGATCGGTCAATCAAAGCCTCCTATCTTGTAAGTATGCATTTGATCGTATGAATTGTGATCTTATCGGTTGACTTGTTGGCAAAGTTGTTGATCTGTACAATTCCTTGATCCATTGTCGACTCTGGGCACAGTAGATGCTTGGAATTCCCTGCGATCAACTAACGAGTGCTTCATGGTGCAAATTAATTGGTTCAGATCACCATCTTTTATGAAATATGCAAATGGTTTAACTGTTTCATCTTCCGATTGGAATGAATCTTTATTCAATTCCCGTTGAGTTATAGTTGGACCAATAAATCAAATCTTGTGAATGAATCAAAGGTGGATCCCTGATGCTTTAGCCCCTTTTCTACTTTTGTCTTTCACCACACACAACTTGCTCCACTCTCGTGGATAAACCAGATTTCATATCATTCACCTAAACTAATTCCTCTAAGTGTTCTTAACCCCAATCCCTGTGCATCGACCTCGGTCTTACCGAGTATTTTACTACTTCGTTACCTGCACTTGGGTGTGCAATCTTCGGGTTGTAGCACTCATTCTTTGGATCATGCCCTAAAATGATCTCTACAAATGGATAGAAGGTGTGGATACAACGCATACATCATGGTGGACCCCAAAAAACTTTGTAACGTCACTTCGGTAGCCAATCTAGCTATCCAATGCAGATTTCTCGGCAAAGCCTTTCACAATAAGTTTACTGGGAACCTAAGTGGGTCTCACCATGATCTTTGTGAAATCCACGCTGTTCATCCGTTCTATAAAATCATTCTAGTATTTGCAGCAAAATATAAGCTGGATCCAAGACTCAAGTGAGCCAAACGTGAGGATTGAAAGTCCACAGTTGAAATATTGGTGGTGCCAGAAGTTTTGAATCACCTAATATCTTGCCCCTCCTGGAAGAAAATCCTGGCACCGCCCCTGATTATGAGCATCAATAAATAAATAAATAAATCACCCAACATGGATTGACTTGCCGACTCAATTCGATCTGACTCGATATTAAATTGATATGGATATTTAAGTAATAACACCTATTTAATTAGTCTATCAATATAAAAGGATGACAAACACTCTCGAAGTGGATGTGCATGGCTTTTTGGTAGAGTCACTTGATTCTTTAATATTATGAAATTCAGTTCAAGTCGTGCACAGTCGTGTCGAGCTTACCGAGTCAGTGAGCTGACTCGATGAGTCTTGTCGAGTCACAACCAAGTCAAACTCGCCAACGAGTTTCTTGGTGTCAGCTTAAAGCTCTTTGAGTTGAGTTGACTCAGCAGAGTTTCGGGTCAAGCGACCGAGTTTTAGAATGACCACGAACCTATCTCTACAATTCTGTGTTTTTTGTGCATTGGGGTAACTTTTCCGACTCAGCTTAACACCGAGTCGAGTTTTTTTGAATTCTGTACAATGGTTTCACACGCTGCCCGCGTTGTGACACTTGATGCAAGAAAAGGTGCATGCGACGAGATCTCAGCCAAAGGATATCTCTGCAGACGATCGTGGCAGATTGTTAAATGATCCAAACCGTTGAAACGAAAAGCTCTTCCGAAGATGCCCCATGCACAGAAAATCTTCTATTCTCAAGCATCCAATATCTTGAATATTTGGCTTTTGGGTTTTGAACGTTCACCATTCATGTATTTTCTTTCCTGACCGTCTAATTTATGGCCATCAATTAAAAGGCTTAGATCTTCCTGCCTAAGAGATCTTTGGTGCATGGTCCATCCATGGTAAGGCCCATCACATCAATGGTTGGAATTACTGAAATATGGACCCCACTTGGAGCAAGCTGTCTATATTCTCATATTCTTGGGTGAAGCATCATCTAATACTCTCCATTAAAGTAAAACTCCACTCACTCCACCTAAAGTGCATTTAATCAAAGACATTATTGAAAATTAAGAACTTTAAGTTAGGTGGCCCCACTACATCAAGTGGACATCATTAGTGGACGATTTGAAGGGAAGCGAATTGCATCCCACACCCGAGTGGATGAACTCGATCTAGGCAGGGAATCTGTGAGGCCCACCGTGATGTATGTATTTTATCCACACGGTCCATCCATTTTTTCATATCATTTTAGGGCATAACCCCAAAAATGAGCCATATCCAATAATCAAGTGGACCACACAGTGGGAATTGAACGCGTACCATTAAAAACTTCTTGAGAGCCACGGAAGTTTTGATCAAGTTGATATTTGTGTTTTCCCTTCATCCATGTCTATGTGACCTTATGAACAGGTTGGATGTAAAATAAACATCACGGTGGGCCCTAGGAAGGTTCAGCGGTGGACATGATTATCATCGCTACTTCCTATGATGTGGTCCACTTGAGCCTTGGATCTGCCTCATTTTTGGGCTCATTTCCTAAAATGATCTAGGAAAAAAAATGAACGGCGTGGATAAAACCCATACATCACAGTGGGCCCCACTGAGCTCCTGCCTGGACCGACGCGGTCCGCTTCCCGGGCGCGAATTAGGTGTTAACCCGGGAACAGCTTAGTGGGTGTTACCCCTACCGTATGGCCCACATGATGATATTATGTATATCCACTCGGTCCATACGTTTATACAGCCCATTTTAGGACAATCTTACAAAAATTATGCAGATCCAAATATCAAGTAGACCATACCATTAGAAATAGTGTGATTGACTGCCCCACCATTAAAAATTCCAAAGAGCCCATTGTAAGGTTTTTTTAATTTTTATTTCCAATCCAAGCTCTTGATAATGTCAATAAGGTCTTGATGAAGGGAAAATATAAATATCAGATTGATCCAAAACTTTTATGGCCCACAAAACGTTTTTAATGGTTATTCATCACTGTTTCTAGTGGTATGGTCTACCTAAGATTTGGATCCTCTTAAGGTTTTGGAGCATATCCTAAAATGATATGAGAAAACAGATAGACGGCATAGATATATAAAAAATACATCAAGATGGGCCCCACACTGTAGGGGTAACACCCACTAAGGTGTTACCAGGGTAACATCTAATTCGCCCATGTGAAGGGGAGTGGATTATCTGTTACCCGGGTAACACCTTATTGGGCGTTACCCTTACCTTGTGGGGCCAACCGTGATGAATTTGTTTCATATCCACGCCGTCCATCCTTTTCTCATATCATTTAAGAACATTATCCCAAAACATAAAAAGATCCAAATCTCTGGTGGACCATACCACTGGAAAAAGTGGTGAATGATCATTGAAAGCTTTTTGTAGGCAACAAAAGTTTTGGATCAAGCTAATATTTGTATTTTCCCTTCATCCAGTTCTGGTTGAACTTATCAACGGGTCGGATGGAAAATAAACATTACAGATCTTCTTATAGTGGGCCTTCGGAAGTTTTTAATGGTGAGCGTTCAATCATCACTGTTTCTTGTGGTGTGGCACACCTGAGATTCAGATATGCTTAATTTTTGGGACAGTGTCCTAAAATGGGATGAAAAAACGGACGAACGGGGTGGATATAAAACATATCATTAAGGTGGGCCCCACTGTAAGGGTAACACCTAATCCGCCCCCACGTGAAGTAGGGCCATTTAGGGCCCGATGCGTCCCCATCCATTCCAAAATTGTTAGGTAAGAGAAGTGTCAGACTTCTTTCTTGGCTTTTGTTGCAATTTTAAGAATTAGAAAGCGATGCACAGATGTAAGTGTACACCCCTTTACATGCTCCCGCAGAACATAGTTTAAAAATATCAGTGGAACGGGAGCAGATTAGGTGCGGCGATATTTATGTATGTGGAGTACATCCACGCCGTCCATTCGCTTTTTCAGATTATTTCTGCATGAAACCAAAAACAAAGAAGATCCGAATCTCAGGTGGACCACACTACAGGAAACAGTATTCATCCAGGTTTTGTGACCTTATCAACAGGTTGGATGGAAAATATACATTACGGTGGGCCCTAGTAAGTTTTTAACGGTAAGCATTCAATCACCACTGTTTCATGTAGTATGGTCCACCTGAAATTTTAGTGTATTTCATTTTTTGTCTCATGCCCTAAAATGATCTAGAAAAACGGATAGACGGTGTGGATATACTACAAACATATCAAGGTGGGCCCCAAGTTTAGGGCCGTACCGTCCCGGATGAGAGGCCCGGGCGGTACCTAATCTGCTCCCCCATGCGAACGGAACGTCCAAGGTCTAGACTCACTCGTGTGATTGTTCTCCTTCCGTTTTTAATATGATGGCGACTCTTCAACTGTACACCTGTCCTAGTTGAACGGAGATTCAGACCGTCCAAATCGCTGACACAATTTCGTATGGAGCATTAACCATCTGGATTGTTTTTTCTTATATTTGGACCACTCAATATTTTACTTCTAACCATCGATTTGAAAGAGACCAATTGATGGTTCTGATTGCTTGAACAGTATAATTTTAGATATACACCGTCCAAAATGGGTTCCACACGTGAGTATGGCGACACCATTTTTTAAATGGTGGTGAGCTTCAACAAGAGTCAAAGCAACACCGAATATGGTATATAAGTGGGCCACGAATGGCTAGTTGAATCCAGTCCATTAATTAGGTGGACTCGCAGAGTAGATACACGGCCAAAAGATCATCTAGCATTCCACACGTATATTAAAAGCATACCAATGGACGTCTTTGTTTTTACCCACGTAGCCCACCTGTTGTGGGCCCACTTGATGAACAACTTGGGTAGTGTATGCATGTGCTGCTCTGGCAACTGGTGGGCTGAAAGTGTACTGCCAACGGTAGTCACGCAAGCACTTTTGGCAGTGCTCGCAGAGCGAATGGCTAGCGTCTAGAGAGTACATGAAGGATAGTGAGTGGATGGTCCACCGATCGAATATACGTCAGAAAGTGGGGACCACGAAAGGGACGTGACACATGGCACCAATAGGCATACATGGTTGGTCCCTGCTCCACCCGACAACGTCCATTTCAGAATTATAAAAGAAACTGAATTCCAGCAATTATAGTTTCTTATAGAAGGTGAGATCCGAGCCATCCATTGGGTGGTCCACACTTTGAACATGCCATGTACCAAACCGAGCCACACGTGCACAGTAAAGTTATATATGCCGTCCATCTGTTATGCCAGCATGGTCCTAAAAATCAGGCAGATCCAAATCTCAGGTGGACCACACCACACCACACTGAACGCCCACCATTAAAAACTTCAGGGCCCACTGTAATATTTATTTGCCATCCAACCTATGTAGACGAAGGAAACACACAAATAACTACTTATCCAAAAAATTTCGTAGCCCCGTGAAGTTTTTGAGTTGGTGGGAATTCAATCAGTGCTGTGTGGTCCACTGGAGATTTGGATGTGCCTCAGTTTTGGGACTATGCCCTTAAATGATCTGATAAAATGGATGGACAGCATGGATATATAACTGGCGGGGCTTGGCTGGATTCGAGGTAGGTGGATCCCTTATTACGCTGTCTACCCTGTGACGTGTGTATTACATCCACACCATTCATTTATTTTGAAAACTCATTTTAGAGCATGATTCAAAAAATGAAGTAGATCCAAATCTCAGTAGACAATGATACTCAACCATTAAAAGCTTCTTGTGGGTCATAAAAGTTTTGGGTCAAGCTGATATTTGTTTGGTATCTTCATCCCGGTCCTTGTGACCTTTTCAACAGGTTGGATGGAAAATAAACATTCCAGCGACCCCCATGAAGCTTTCAATGGTGGGGATTCAATCACTACTATTTCATGTGATATGGTCTACCTAAAATTTGGATATGCTTCTTTTTTAGATAATGCCCTAAATGAGCTTTCAAAATGTATGAATGGTGTAGATGTAACGTACATACATCACAGTGGCCCCACAGTTGGGGATCCACCCAAACCGCGCCCATATACAACACATACATCGAAGTGGGCCCCACTGACAGGACCTCACCTAATCCGCCCCCCACATGAGAGGTGGCTCATTAAATCATGATCCATCAATTATTTACAGTCGATGTCATGATATAAATTGATAACGCCACCTTTTATTTCTTGTAAGGAAAGATTTATGGATTAAACCATATGGTCGCCCAACCTGAGTGATTGGGCACATCATGGACGTATGAAGGGTCCAAAATTAAGTGTGTTGTAAATTTTGTGATTTTAATTTATACCTATGCTGACACACCACTCAAAATGGAGTGACCAACCACGTCAAAACTAAACCAAGATCATCGGCTCAAAGCATAGAATTCTGAAACACTCAATTCTAGGAAATCTTAGAGCCTAAAATCTTAAACCAAAATCTTATTTCCCAAAAACCCCACTAGAACGTCCCCCAAATTTATCCAAAGCTGTCCTAGGACCCACTTTCTTTGCCATCCAGTCTTCTCAAAAGTAGCGCTGCAAACCGAACAATCTCTAATTAAGGGTAATATATGGCTCATCGTAAAGCTCATCAAATTACCTTCTCAACGAGCTTAGATCAGTCAAATCCAATAAGTATCGAAAGAGATATGGCTAGTTTACCTAAGCGATGTAGATGAAATTTGTAAGTAGTGAGGATTATACCATCAAATGACTTTGGCTTCACTTTTCAAAACTTAGGTGACTTCCAAATGAGATAATTTCAGTCTCATTAGAAAACTTATTGAATTAGCTTTTCAACAAGTATGAGAAAATTGAAGACGGGGCTATGACGAAAGAAATATGACTGTTTTTCCAAAGTTGTGCAGTGTAGAAGAACTAGCAAAAATCTGATTCTTGCTAATGCCAAAAGTAATCACTAATACACAACTCTTATGCCTCAAAAGATGTGAAATTGTCATCGGGAAGAATCGGATTATAACCGGTTTATGCCCACTGATTTTGCCTCTATATAAACATATCACCCTTCATTTGCAAATGGTAGTTGGAGAGTAAACCACTGATTTTGCCTCCATATAAACATATCACCCTTCATTTGCAAATGGTAGTTGGAGAGAGCTAGAAACGGCTAGAGATGTCGGGAAGAGAGGAGAAAAGAGAGAAGCGAAAGAGAAAGGGAGAAGCCATCCACCAAATCACACATCTAATCCATCTAAGCCTGCATTTTAATTAGTTCAAGAATCTTTAACGGTTCAGATTCGACGGATTAGGAAAAAGATTTGAGATATCCGAACACCTCTTTCATAAAAGTGTGGGGTCTCTCATTTCCTCTCTCACATCTTCACAGCGCACGGTCACCCTGTGCAGTTCTGCTACGACATTCTACTTTTTTATTTCACATGAATCACTTGAGTTGGAATTTTTTTTTATTTCTTAACTTGTAAGAGATTTTATGGTTTCTAACCAATTATAAATTCTAAGCTTTCATTAGTTAATGATAACTCCAAATTATATGCATTGCTTTATTTCAATCAATTAGATACCCCATCTACACAGAGCAAAAAGTCAAGCATGAGCCAACCCACTCTTAAGGCAGCGTTCACAATCTAAGCCAATCAAACGGTCTTGAAGCTTAGGATCATTTGGTAGCAAGATAAGTAGTTGTCCATGGATCTTATACTCAATAAAATACAAGCAATTATTTAATATTTTAAATTATATTTTTTTTCTAACTTTTATCAAATCATCTACATGACATATGAAAGGTATCCAAAATTCTTTTACTAGTTTTCTATTTCTTATAAAAGCTATCCTATTTTGATCAGTGGGAATCCAGAAATGAATTATGATAAGAAAACAGTTACACCTCCGTAAAGCAAGTAGAAAGAATTCTCCTCTTTTAGCATGAAGATTGGTAATGAAAAGGAAAAAGCTTTGTCCTCTTTAAATACAAAGCCGGAGAAGTTGAAGTGGAAAGTCGATTTTCTTAACCCTTTTATCATTCTCAAAAATAAGAAATTATCAATTACATTTTTATTTTCTCATATAAGATAAACCATTTTCTTGTAATATATATGTGCTATGTATGCTAATATTCCATCAACGCTTATGTCTATCTTCAAGCATTAAAAACATGACATTAGACCTTTTATGAAATTTTCAGCAAGTGCCACTGCATCTGGAGATCATCTATATTATTTATAGATGTTTCAAATGTGCCTAATTCAACCTTTTGCTATAATTGATATGTGACATGGCACTCCAAGTTGCACATTCTATGAATATGACATGTGTAAGGTTGCTTTGTCACACCGGCACCCAATTGTCAAGTTTTTAATACATAGAATGCAGATTGGGTTGTGAGTGTCTCGTCACCTAACTTGATGGTGAAATGACGTGGTAAGATTTGATTGGTTTGTTTTACGTTGACGAATGACTGTGGGGCCCACCTTGATGTTTGTTCCTTATATTCATGCTGTCCATCCATTTTTATGGATCATTTTTAACAATGCTGCATAAAATGAAGCAGATCCAAATCTCAGGAGGACCACACCGTAGGAATCAGTGGTGATTAACCATTAAAAACTTCTTGTGAGCCATAAAAGTTTTGGATCAATCTAATATTGGTGTGGTCCCTTCATCTAGGTCTTTGTGACCATATCAACAAGTTGGATGGCAAGCAAACATTCTAGTGGCCCCTAAGTTTTATTTTATTTTATTTATTATTTATTATATTTTAGATATTGAATCACCACTATTTCCTATGGTATAGTCCACCTAAGATTTGGATTTTTTTTTTTTTTAAACACACAACCACGTCACACACAAGACAATCCGGCCCTTGATTTCAGTGTTGAAATAAATTTTGTCTATACTAAGCCATGGAGTCAGATCCAAGACTTGGATCTGCTTGATTTTTGCCATCATGCCCTAAAATGAGCCTCAAAATGGATAAAACATAAATGTAGGGAACATACATTACAATAGCTTGATTTTTAGCATCATGCCCTAAAATGAGTTGTCAAAATGGATGGTATACATACATCACGGTGGGACCTATAGTGAGGGATCCACATAAGCTGTACCCTGCCTTGACAGGTTCGAGTCAAACTGCACCAATCAAATCTCTCCATGTCATTTAAGCACTAAGGTACCATCAGGATACTTGAAGCTCGTAGCTATCTGCCCAAGGCAACACCGGGTCAAGCTGTGACCGTAGGTCCACCTTGATATGTGTTGCTTGGTCAGGAAATAGTGATGATTGGACCCGCACCCTTAAAAACTTCGTAGGGCTCACAAGAATGTTTATTTACGGTCCAACCTGTTGATAAGGTCTAAGGTCCCACAGACCGGATGGAGGAAAAGCACAAATATCCACTTATCCAAAACTTTTGCCACCCACAAGCATTCAATTACCACTGTTTTCTTCCCAACCTGAGATTTGGATCTTGTGGCCCACAAGCATTCAATCACCACTGCTTCATGTGGTGGTGGTCCTGAGATTTGAATCTGCATATTTGCGCCAACGCCCTAAAATGAGCTGGAAAACACATACAGGAAACATACATCGTGGTGGGCCTCACGATCCCGGCCCAGACCGAACTGTTGATGTTCCCACCTTCCGTGGGCCCACAACCATGATGTATGTGTTGTATCTATGCCATCCATCTATTTTACAAGGTCATTTTAGGGTATGAGCCCAAAAAAGAGGCAGATGCAAATCTCGAGTGGACCCCACGACAAAAGGCAGTGGGGACACCCACCATTGAAACCTTCCTTGGGCCCATCATGATGTTTGTTTAGGGCTTAGATTAGGTACTACCTTACCAGGACGCACAAGGAGATGGATGGATACGTGGTGTGCCACCATTGACCGACGCATCGGGCCCTACACCTTTTGTTTGCCACTAGTTCATAAGGTCACACAGATAAAAAGATTGATCCAAAACTACTAGTGTCATACAACCCCCGCAGCGTTTTTGTGGGGTAAGTCAACTTGAGGATGGGGTCTGCCTCATTTTTCTGTGGCTACAAAACCACGGATGACTATCTGACGCTGAATGCAGTTTACCCACACTCATCAATGGATCCACTCCGCCGTAAAAGAAAGATATGCCGTCCACCAAGCTCACCGGAATACTGCTTGCTGAACAGACCTCAGTGGTGTGCTGACGTCACCAGTGAACCACACCACAAAAAGCAGTGGGGACAATGACGGCGAATTAGGTATACTTAGGGTGTTACCCCTACCGTGCGGCCCACATAGATGATATTTTGTATATCCACGCCGTACATCTGTTTCTACTCAACTGGGCCATACCACTGGAAATAGTGGTGATTGAGTGCCCACCATTAAAAATTCCAAAGAGCACATCGTGACGTTTTGGTAATGTTTATTTGCAATCGAAGCTGTTGATAATTGTGATTTAGGGAAAATATAAAGATTAGCTTGATCCAAAGCTTTTGTGGCCCACGGAAAGTTTTTAATGTTCATTCATCACTGTTTCTAGTGGTATGGTCCACCTGAGATTTGGATCTTCTTAGGGTTTGGGATCACGTCCTAAAATGAGATGGAAAAACAGATGGACGACGTGGATACATAAAAATTAAAATAAAAAATACACGGTTACGGTAACACTGTTCCCCCGGGTAACAAACCCGGACTTGATCCAAAACTTACGAGGCCCAAGAAGTTTTCAATGGTAGGCATTCAATCTCTACCACGCGCTTTTTGTGGTGTTGTCCACTTGAGCGTTGGATCTGCTTTTTTTTTTTTTTTTTGGCCCATGCTATCACAAAATGGATAGACGGTGTGGATATAAGACATACATCATGGTGGGGCCCACAGAACTTGGTGACTGTCACGCAATCCGGTTCCATCCACCGTAGTGCGAACCACCAACCAGAGGTCCATCAAGCTGGGCCCTGACTATCACATAAAGATTGGAGGGCCCTGATCATCCAAATCACACAAACGATTGAAGGTGGGGCCGGATCATACAAATCACAAAAACAGAGGAAGCAAGACATTACCACACCATCACACATTCATACACAAAATTCACAAAATACATACACAAGGATCAAACCCAAATCATTAATGAGAATTGGATCAATTAAAAAACCCTAATCACAGTAAGAAATAAACGGTTTAAAAAAAAAAAAAAAGGGAGCCAGATATGAGGAATGATCACATACACAGGCTGCATATCATCTTCCAATACAGCCATTTCTTCCCCAGAAAATCCCGTCCGTTAAAGAGGCAGACCACACAACATGATCATCAAATGATAGCAGAATCAGCTCAATCCGCCCATCTGAGTGTGGCCCACCATCTACACGGTTCAGATACTCAAAGAGAATGATGTATGTGATCATTTCTCACAAGAAATTACAGTCTGTTCTTCACCTCCTCTTTCAGGCCGGCGTCTGGCTCGGCGCCGGTGACGTCCAGACGATGTCTTTGAGGGCCGGCCGCAACTCCTGACTGCAGAACTGATTGTATTCGAGCGTATCTCCGCCGTCCTTCTTCACTTCCACAACAAAGACCTGAGTTGGCGACGGCAAAGATCTCGGCCGCGATCGCTAATTTCCCTTTCCTCCCCTTTTCCTGGCCCTGCAATATCACCCTCGTCTCGCTCTTCCGGACGCTGAATTTCCCGGCACGGCCCACCTCCTCCAGCTTCGATATCACGCTACTCGCAGGCTCTGTCGTTGCAAATCTCATCTCCTCCCTCTCCACCTTCTTCTCTTCAAAAAGCGGCGAGAGATCAAACCCCTCCGACAGAGAGATGATATGGAAAGCATTCAGGCTCTCGACCTCCTTCCCTTTGAGATTATCCCCCAACAAGCCATCGTCCTGAGACTCCTCCTCTGTTCTGATCGTCCGCGGGAGCGATTTCTTGAACCAGGACGTCTCCATCAGCTTTGAGATCGTGATCCTTGTGCTCGGGTTCGGATCCAGGAGCCGCGTGATTAGCCGGCGGGAATCCGGCGAGAACCACGGCGGGCACTTGAAATCGCCGCGGTAGATCTTCTTATACATAGCAACGATGTTATCGTCCTGGAACGGTAGAAATCCGGCGAGAAGGACGAAGAGGATCACGCCACAGGACCACAGATCGGCCTTGGCGCCATCATAGCCCTTCTTCCCGATCACCTCAGGTGCCACGTAGGCCGGGGTCCCGCACGTCGTATGCAGCAGCCCGTCTTGCTTCAGGTGCTCCGACAGCGCCGAGAGTCCGAAATCGGTGACCTTGAGGTTGCCGTCGTCATCGAGAAGGAGATTCTCCGGCTTGAGATCGCGATGGTAGACGCCGCGGCTGTGGCAGAAATCAATGGCGGAGATGAGCTGCTGGAAGTAGGCCCGGGCAGCGTCCTCACGGAGGCGGCCACGGGCGATCTTGGAGAAAAGCTCACCGCCGCGGACGAACTCCATCGCGAAGTAGATCTTCGTCTTGGACGCCATGACTTCATGGAGCTCGACGATGTTGGGATGCTGGACCATTTTCATGACGGAGATCTCGCGCTTCACCTGCTCCGTCATCCCCACCTTTATCACCTTATCTTTGCCGACCACTTTCATGGCCACGCTCTTCCCTGATTGGATGTTCCGCGCGTGGTAGACCTTCGCGAACGTGCCGTGGCCCAGCAGCCGGCCTAGCTCGTACTTGCCGTGGAGGACGTTGGATGAGATCGCCTTCTTCTCTTCCATGATCGGACGGCTAGGATGAAATATCAACGGTAAAGATGGGATGTTGTAAGAGAGGGGGGATTTGAGGGCGGAGGGAGCGATGGATGGAGGAGGGATTGGATCTACCCGTCTTCTACGTGTTTTCTATGGCAGTTTCTAGATCTGCCGTTGTTTTTCTTCCTCCTTCCACCGAGATCAGGATCGAACGTTTGAGATCTCATCTTGCTGCATTCCCTCAGAAGAGGAGGAGATTTGGGATGAGCGGCGGAGGGTTTTTCTTTTTCTTTTTCTTTTCCTTTTTGATTTGCCGGGATTGAGGTTTTTGGGGTTTGGGTTCTTGCTTGTGTTTATATATGAAGTTTTGTGAGGTGAAATTACTTTATTACCCTTTGTTGATTTGGAATTGGGTTTGGGTTGGTGTTGTAATTATGGTGAAAACAGCGGGCTTTTTCGGGATATAGTGTAATGACGCATTTTATTACGATGATTGTGTTGCTACAGAAAGAAAGGCGGTCATGACGATGGACGTGAGCAACGGTTCAGATCTGTTGTACTTTTGTGGCCCACCTGATTTGTATATCTTTCTTATATTTCATTACAACGGTTCGTTACGGTGTGGATGACATTCTGAATGGCTTTGATTCTACACATGTGACACGTGTGTACATATGCCGCGAAGAGGCCCGCGAGTATATATTTCCTGCGCACTCCTAAGGTGTTCGTTCTGCTCACGGAACTTGGTTTGGCGGCTCCGGCCGGCGTTCCGGACCTTTCCTAGAGCGTAAACGGCTGATTTGGTGGTCCGCGGGACTACCATGCGTTGTATAATCAGTTTAGCTGTAGGTCCTCTGTACGGTGGACCACGAGCAATCAGAACCCTTTATACTATTTGTGAGAATAAAAATCATGTGGAGGCATGAGAAAGTACAATTTTGAGTAGAAGGAACCAGGCATTGATACCGTTGAATCAGACGACCGGCCCTGGATATATGATATTAGCAATCCATTCAGTGAGAAAGCGTGATCCATCCCTTCATCTGGTGGTCCACATAATGGGTTCCTTTATATGACAAAAATATCTTGATTTTTTTCATCCTAACCGTTCGTTTAAAAATGTGAGGTTGAAAGAGGATGCTACATTCATATCATTTTATACTCACCAATTTGGACCGTCCGATGTCTGGTGGTAATTTTATTTTTAAAATGTGATTTTGGTATCTTCCAAAGGAAGCAAGCAAACGCAGCCAATACATGTGGATGGTGGGACCCACCATGAATGTGTACGGATAGTGTGCTATTTCAGTTCTCAAAAGCAGAAAAAGAGTGCCAGCAAATCAAAGGGCTGGCTGTAAACAGTGGGTACATGTGGATGGTGGGACCCACCATGAAGGTCCCCTGCAAAATGACATTTGAATCGGTTTATTGAATGGGACAGCCCTTACATGGATTCCCTGCGATTTGGAAAATGGAGTTTTGAGGCCATGTGCAATGTCATCTACCACAACAGTAGCCATGTGCACAGGTTCATGTTCAAGCGGGTCACCATTTTAGGTGCCCTTGCGAATCACCTGACAGCATCTATGAAAAGTGCAGTAGGTGATCTCGGCCGTTAACTTCAATGTCCTACTCTACATGGGCCACAACGGTAACACGTAAACTGATTGAAGATCTTTGCCACCACGTAACTTTGTCGTTGACATTCTCTACCTCAACCCATCTACGGTGACACTATCCCAATGAACGGCACGGATCATCCCACGGTGGGCCACAGGCGGCTCTCCTCTTTTTTCAGTCAGACGCGTTTCAAATCTTTTGCAACCTTTATTGACTCTGAACGGACGCAGCGAGTTCGTTTTACCTCCATTGCGACTGACAATTGAACGTGAATCGCCACCCACTAGGGTCCACACGATGAGATGGTCCTACATTTGAACCGTTCATATTCTATTTTATTATATTAGTAAACAAAATTCTTGTATTCACTCATTGAAAATTTTCTTTTCATCCTTTTGTAGAAAGTAATGCTTACAATAAGTAGTTAAATGTTAATTTTCCAATTGTGGATCTTAGAGCATATCCTCCAAAACATGTACGGTTCCGATTATGGGACCACAGTCTGGTGGGCCCCAAGTTTCGGCCACACACGCTGTATCCTGAGCTGCAGAAGAGGCAAAATTCACTCCACTTGCAAGTCACGAGCTCTGTCCCATTTTGTTTTGGAGGAAATTTATGACTACTCTGAAAGATAGTGTACTTCATACTCGTAAACTAAAAAATTGTATAAATGAGAATATATTTTCCTGAAAATCAACCGTCCAAAATTGTATCCTATATATATACATATATATATATATATATATATATATATATATATACGTGTAGATTCAAACTTTCATAATTCTCACTCTTTACTTAAATTTTAAACTTTTTATTTTGAATATTAATCGTCAATTTATATGTCCATAATCATCCATTTTTTAAAATAAATTTACCTAAATTCGTTATTTTTGATGCATCTATTATAAGATCCAATATTTCTACGGTTTATTTAATGACCATCATGCCATTTGTGGAGTTACTGTTTGCACGAGTATAGACTTTCACATACCGCCAGAGTATAGAATGTTTTGTCTTTTGCTTTGCAGCTCTTTCCAGTCACTGCTGCAACTGCACTGAGAAGCAGCGTAGCAGGTGGTGGGGCAGTGTTTGGATTCTGATATGTGCTGAGGTAAGCACTGTCGAAGAGCTGGCCCACCATCAGACGCTCAGTTTTACGCAGTTTTCTACTCGAGAAACCGCTGCGAACCCTAGAAACTGAAAGCGGGAGAAAAAGGTTCCCCGCACGTCTGGTCTTCTCGAGAGATTGCATTATACACGACGACCTGATGATTTTCTTCAATTCTGACATGTGGGGCTATGTTCAATCCAGACTGCTAGTGTATTGAAGTTGCCCCAAAATCGTTCTTTGAGATCTGGATCATCAATCTGGAGATCTTTACAGTTGAATTTGAACCGTTTTTATTTCTACTATTACCTCTACATTTGATTGGAGGAGTTATAAAGTATAGTCAATCTACGTGAAAATATCCTATCAATGGTCTGGATTACTGAAATATGGCCCCCACATCATGGAATTAAAAACATATGTACAGTTTATACTGGTACCGTCACGTATCATACATTCCTACTTTGAAAGATGACGTCACATACCTTGCCTCGATTTTGCAACCATAAATGCTAGAACACCTGTCACTCCACCAAAGCCCTAATTTACATTTCTTAATGAATCCTTTCCCATCTGTCGTGACATAGAACAAAGTATGTGTTGCAGACAAATGGGCCCATCATGCTCGGTGATATGATGAATCGTAACCGTCCATTCCTCGTAAATCATCCTATAAAGTTTACTCTATAAACTTCACATTGAAATCGTGATTTTGACCATTATATTTTCAGTGGATCGAATTTAAATATAAAACTCAAAGGCCAGAATTTTGCACTATTTGAGTGATTTTAAGATAAGTAAAGAGCATATGGACGGTTCAAAATATAGAATGATCTCAGATTGTCTTTTTGATTATACGGAGACGAACAATAGATTTTACGTCGCGACGGAGGTAAAACGAACTCTTTCTTAATAACGGAACGGTAGCGTGGTGTCGTCTTTCTTACGATGATTAATCAGTACTGAGACTGACTAACGCATGCATTTTGTAGTTAAAGCATTTTAATCCCTTGGTTACGTGGCCATCTTTCTATCAATCCAGACCGTCCAGTTTGTATAGCCGAGCAACCACGGTGATTGATTGATTGATCTCGTCCGTTTGATTTCGTTGATTGGTGGTCGCCAGCTAATTATTTGATGTTTAGCTGTGCGTTCTGCGGCCTTATTTTCGGGAGGAATTTCAATGGGAGCGGATTATGTGCGAAATCGGCCTTACCCCAGCATGGTGGGACCCACCTTGATGTATTCGTAGTATATCCGCACCGTCCATCCGTTTTTCCAACTCCCAGATCTTAATCTTAGGTACTACTGTTTCATAATTAAAATCTTCCTTGGACCATAATAATGGCTAGAGAAACGTGCGAACTTGTTATTTTGAATGAATCTTTTTTCATTTTCAATTAATGACTCTTCCTGATTTTATTCCAGGAGTTTTATTTAATTTTTAGATTATTTAAACTTTTTTAATTTCGTTGTAGAGAATTGTTATTCAATTTTAAAATTTTTTCTCAGAGTTTGTCTCTCTTTGCTCGTCTTCCGAGTACCCTTGAAAAAATCAAGGAAAAGATTTATCAAGGATTTTCGATACATCCATGAATTTGATTCAGTTATCCTATGACATAGATGGTGATCAATTTTATTTCACTTATGGCCATGCCATCAAGAGATGGGGGCAAAAAAATACACATATTCAAAACTTAAGTAGGACAAAAAATAATAAGAATTGAATGTCCAAAGTTGAAAATTTATAGCCAAAACAGCTTTAAATAAACTATTATCTTTGTATTTTTCTGCTCATACTAGTAAGGAATGACCTCATAAATGGTATGGATAACATATAAACACCATGGTGGACCTTTAAGGACATTTCAACCATAGATATTTCCCTATCAACTTTTTCCTATCCGGTTGCCCATATGAGATTTGGATCTAAGTCACTTCTCTAACATGATCCGAAGAAACAGATGGATGGAGTAGATTTCTTACAAACATGACAGTGGGCCCACCTAACTTCAGGTAGCTGGAATTTCCTATGGAAGGCTTTGCATGTCATCCATGTTGGGCGAGCGGATTATCTCACATGTGCTCACATGTACTATCATACGTGTGCTCACATGTAGGTGTTTGCTAATCCCTATTTGTATCTTTTTTATTGATCGACTTTATCACATTGTTCAGGCAATCACATCACATTGTTCTGCATCACATTACAGTTATCACAACCAATAAAAAGGCTACAAAACAGTAGTAGCAAATCAGAGAATCCGGACTCTTATTTTGACAAATCATTTTTGCACACAACCCAAAAAAAAAGGCAGATCAAAGGCCCAAGCGGACCACCACATGAAGAAATGGGGATTTAAAGCCCACGGTTGAAAACTTCTAGGGCCACAGAAGTTTTGGATCAAGATTATATTTATGTTTTCCCTTTGTACATATTTACGTTACTATATGAACAGGTTGGATGGGAAACAAACACCACGGTGAGCTCGAGGATGTTTTCATAAGAGTCCAATTCGGACTGGTTCATGTGGTGTGGCCAACTTGAGCCTTCAATCTGTACCTTTCGGGCTCATGCTTTAAAATTCCCTATCAAAATATATCGACCACGTGTATAAAACATATAAATAACGGTGGGCACCACAGAGCTCTTGGACATGACTGTCCATCTCTTGCTACGTCCGGGTGAGGGTAGTTACCAATCTGCGCCATTCACCAAACGAAATCGGATTGCGTCCTGAGTTACTCAATACGATGAGATATCGTACTGAGTAAACTCAGTTGGGCCCGCTGTAAATGTATGTAATTTATCTACAGCGTCCATCTGCTTTTCCAAGATCATCTAAGTAGTTGAAACCAAAATTGAAGTATATCCAAAACTCAGATGAACCATACCATAGGAAACAGTGGCTATAATTATTTCCACTGTTGAAACCTTTCTAGGGCCCGTAGTGATGTTTAATTATCATCCAACCTGTTCACAAGATCACATAGACATTGATGAAGGGAAAAAACAAATATCAGCTTGATCCAAAACTTCCACGGCCCCAAGAATTTTTCATAAGTAGAGGTTCAATTCATATTGTTTCCAGTGGTATGGTCCACTTAAGATTTTTAAATGCTTTTTTTTTTTTTTTTGTCTCAAACCATAGAATTACATGTAAAAATGGATGAACCGAGTGAATGAAATATATAAATCACAGTGGACCCCGCAGAGTTTACTCAGTACGCAGTCAGCTTCCCTACCCAATATACCCTGGCCCAAAAAAGGCTAAATCATTCAGGACCACAAATGTACAAGAAAATGGCGGTTGGATAAGAAAAAGGTCAGATGCTTGTAATCACTGACCACCACGTAATGGGTGGGGCTTTCCCGATTTTCTGACCAAGACATGATCTTCATGGCTCCACCTGATGAATTCTGTACCATTCACATTCCTCCAAATTAGATGGCCAGGATCATCTGATCTTCGGGATTTTCAGTGGGTGTACCGTGAATGACTTGCCATCCTTTTAAAAAATGGAGAGCGACGCACATAGAAGACTCGGGTGGGCCCCGGATGCGAATTTCATTGGGAGCACGTGCAACAGAAAATATTGTGGGCCCCACTGAGATGCTGTGAGAGATCCGTTCCGTCCACGGCTTGCACCAGCTCTTGTTAGGGTGTGATAGCAAAAGTTAGCAAGTTCCAAAACTCAAGTGGGCCACACCACATGAAACGGTAGGTATAGCGTTGATACCATTTTGGGGCCCAAATTATGTTTATAATCCATCCAATCAGAGTTAGTTAGGTGGGTTGCACGGTCATTGAAGGAAAACACAAATAATAGCCTGATCTGAATCTTCCATGGCTCCAAGTAGGTTTCAATGGCGAGCTTCTCCATTCACATTGTTCCTGTGGTGTGGCCCACTTTGGGTTTGAATCTGCCTTGGGTCATGGGAAGCAGATTGCGTAGTGTGCCACACACTATTGAGGTGGTATGTTGATGCCACCAAGTTCTGTAGACCCCACCATGATGTATTTGTTATATCCAAACGTCCACCCATTTGGTGAGATCTTTTAGAGCTTCAGTCCATGCAATATGTGGGTGGTGTGTGGCAAACCATGCAATATGCTTCCTAAGCCAAGTAAGAAGCAGGTTGTATACTAAATAACTCAGTTTGCATAAGCACAGGCCCATTGAGGATGTATGTGTCTTATCCATGCTGTCCCTCCATTTTTTTCAGATCATTTTAAGGCATGATTTTAAAATTGAAGCATAACCAGAGCTCAAGCACGCCCTATTAGAGAAAACAATACCGATAATAACAATTGAAACCTTCTTAGGTCTTACAAAGATGTTTGTTGACATCCAACCTCTTCATAAGATTATAAACATATGTATGAGAGGCAAACTCAAATATCAACTTCATCCAAAAATAAATAAAAGTTTCACCGTTCAACTCACCATGTTTCTGTGGTGTAGTATATTTGAGCTTTGGATATGTTTCAATTTTGAGTTCATGCCCAAAATGATCTAGAAAAATTGATGGACAAACGAGGTAGATAACATACATATATCAAGGTGGGCTCCATAGAATTTACTCTAAGTGCACATAGTACTTAATTAGCTTCCGGTCACATCTTAACATGACCCGATGCAACTAATCATTGTTCCAAAATGATTTAGAAAAACTAATGGACGGACAAGGTAGATAAGATATGTACATCATGGTGGGCTCCACAAAATTTACTCAGTACGCTTAGTGCGAAATTAGCTTCCGGTCAGTTCTTAACATGACCAGATGTAACTAATGAATGAATGATTTAGATGCATATTTCGCCAAACAAGTGTAGTAGGTGCATTTGTTGGTACTTGTTTGTTGAAATAGGAACATAAAGAATTCTTCTTCTTCTTTTTTTTCCTCCTCCTTTATTTTTACTCTCAAATAGATTTCCACAAAATCCCATACTTAAATAATAAAGCTTAATTTTTAGTTCATGATATACATCCAAACACGGCCCATAATTTTTTACATCTTAATTTGCAATACTTGTACATGATATGTAATTTCCCATTATTTATGTAAATCCCATCATAACAAAGGAGTATTGTTTGTTTGGACAATCCTAAATTCTGATTTTGCTTATCTGTTTATTAATTTAAGATTTAGAAATAGCCATGGTGTCTCAATTTGGATAGTTAAACAATTCAATTGATGGCCATAGAAAGTAAAGGTGGTCCAACAAACACGTGTGTGCAAACTTCTGGAACACGTGTGCAAGATGTAATTAGATATCAGACAGATAGTTCCCATGGGTTAGATGATCTGGACAGGAGTTCAGGCTCGCCTACTCATCTTAGCTGTCCTGTTAGAAACAAATGAACGGTGAAGAAAGGCTTGGCCTATTTTCTTCTAGCTGTCAAACTCAGCACCAACTCATCAGTGATCTGGCTTTATCTTTGGGCTGTGACATCACAAGCAGGGACCCCCACTAGATGTACGGCTCATCCCACAGAAAAGTGCCACGTCAGTGCAGGTTGGGGACGCCGTGTGGGATTAGCAAACCTCTTGATCACATGGAGGCTTGATAATCCAAAACGCTTGTATAGCCCAACTCCTATACAGACCTCCACATGCTCCAACGTGGAACATTTTCTTGACATCCAATCCGTCCATCAGGTGGGCCCCAATGCATAGATTCCTTAGCCCAACAATCAGATTTCTCCCTTCATAAGGTGGGCCACAATATAAAAATCAATGGGTGGTCCAACAATCAAATCGAACCGGAGCCGTTGATTCATTGAACGACTCAAGGGACCATTGCCCTCCTGATAGACGGCTTAGATAACACACAAATGTCCTACACTGGCACGTGGGATTACCTAAGCCCAGTGTATTAATCTCACACATCAGCTTCACTAAGTATCATTAATTAACATTTATTTTTCAACACATGTTGGTTTGATACCATTTAAAAGTGTATTGTCAATCACATGGGATAAGTAAAGATTACTTCATGCATTATATTCTTCAATAACATACGACTTTGTAATGTAAATGAAAATGCAGTCCTTTTCTTGATTAAGATATTCATGGAAATAGCATCTCTAGGGACATTGAACATGGAACATTGCTAAATTCATGTGCTCTTAAGACTAAGTCATGCACATTCCATACACGACGGTATTAGGGGTGCAACTTGGTTGGGGCGGGTTGGGTCAGTCGTGTGGGGTCTAACTGGGGAGAGCTGATTAGGTGAGACCCGGCCTCACCCAAGATGGGGTGAACCTTACCGTGGGGTTACCGTGGAGCCCAACTTGATGTATGTATTATGTATCCACCCCATGCATCCATCCATTTTTCCATGTCATTTTATGACATTATCCAAAAAATGAAACAGATACAATTATCAGGTGGACCATGCCATAGGGAGAGAGAGTGTTGATTAACCATTAATGAGCTACAAAAGTTTTGGATCAAGTTGATATTTGTTTTTTTCCCTCCATCCAGGCTTATGTGACCTTACCAACAGATTGGATGGTAAATAAGCACCACGGAGACATTAAAATGCGCCATAAGAAGTTTTTAATGGTAGGATAGTCAATCACCACTGTTTCTTATGGTATGGTCCACCTGATAATTGGACCTGCTTAAGTTTTGGCATAATGCCCTAAAATGATATGGAAAAATGGATGAACATCATGGATATATAATACATAAATCAAGGTGGGCCCTATGGTAACCCTACAGGAAGGGCTGCACCATCTTGGGTAAGGTCGGGATCTCACCTAATCCACTCTCCTTATTGGGATGGGTTGAGGGTCAATTCAATCACGATCCAAGCTCAAGATGACCCAGCCTGCTACCCAAGCTGAATGAATGCCAACCCGGGTTTCCCAGCTCAAACAGAATCTGTATTTGTCTAGGGTCAACCCAACGCGGATGCCGATATAACTTGACCTGAATTCTAACCCGAGGTTCAACTTAACTCGAATTCCTCTACACTCGACCTTAACTATTCTAACCAGTCTCAATCGGACCCAAATACATGTGATCATTCCCAAGTGGGCCTAACCCAAAATTTGGAGTTTTCCATCCCTAACAGAAGGACCACACAATTCAACGTGAAGTCGCGCACTCCAATTGAGGTTGACACAAACCCAAGTTGCAGACCTAATACATACATACAGGTACTTATAGGGCTCACATTTATTACTTTTGGTGCACTTGACTTCTGATAAATGCAGATAAATAAGTAAGAATTATTTACTTTCCTTTTACTCTAGTAAGATTTGAAGGTAAGGACAATTCAAAAGAGTTACCCGATTTGCGTGATGTTCTCATCATGCCGTGTGGCAAACTCTACAGCTCCACCATGTCCACCATGATGTATGTGTTTTATGTACCCGTCAATTCATTTTGCCAATCATGCAAGGACATGAGTCCAAAAAAAGAAGCAATCCAAAGCTCAAGTGGACCACACCAAAGGAACCAGTGAGAATAATGACACGTACTATTAAACCCCTGTGGTCCACTTATGCTTTGGATCTGCCTCTTTCTATTTTTTGTCAAAGAAAAAAATAATAATAATTTGAAAAAAATGAATGGACGGCGTAGATAAATAAGATGAACATCATGGTGGGGCTTGTTGGGAAAGCCGGCAGCAGAACCGGAACGCCGAACAAGTAAAGCAATGCGAAATCAAACGAGAAACAAGATGCAATCAATCACACACAAGCATTCACCACAAGAGACTCCGAATTTTACGTGGAAAAACCCCAAAACAGATAAAAAACCACGGCATAAAGCGATCCACTAAGAATATCAGAAGATTACAGAGATTGACAGCCCACAAGCAAAGAAAACAGATAAAACCCAAGTTCTCTCTCTCACACAACTCTCTCCCCTCTTCCTAGTACGAATAGGAAACCTTGGACACCTTAGGATTCTTCTCTAAGTCAGATTACAATACCTTAAATAGGAAGAAATTCGAAAATAGAAACACCTTGCACAGTACTACGGACTGCGCAAGAAATCCGCGCGCACAGCCAACCAGTCGGCCTATGCAAAAAACAGTCCAAGGAGATATACACGCTTTTGCCTCACAGCCGACTGGTCACCCGACCGGTCTGGGCATCAGGAAAACGTCCATGGGGGGGGGGGGGGGGGGGGGGGGGGGGGGGGGGGCTCTTCAACTGCACTTGGATCACGTTGTCCGGCCGGTCGGAGCACCCAATCTGTGCCAAGTTTGAAGACTATCCCAACAATCTCCACCGAGGCTTCAAACGTCAAATCAAACACCATCCTTGCAACGTCATCTCATCTTCAATCATAGCTCCACCGCTTCTCGTGCCACCATCGACCCTATCCTTGCAAATTCACGCCCTTTACCGCCCTTCTCATGTGGCCCTTGGGCACTTGCCACATACAAGCAACCGTGGATCTCGCTGCCTCTCCCGCAACTCCACCGTGAATTGTGCTCCCGATCAACATATAAAGATGGCCACATCTCCGTGCCTTCATATACACGAGTGCCCCCTTCATCACTTCACAACAACGATCGCGACCGATAAACACGCACCCTTTCGCCTCGAGTGCACCAAGAGATATCACATTCATCTTCATCTTGGGAACGTGCTTCACATCTTCCAGGACTCGTTCGACCCCATCGAACATCCTGATGCGCACAGTACCAATACCCACAACCTTATGAGCGACTCCATCACCCACAAACATCGGTTCTCCACCATACTCCATATATGTCGTGAATGAACTCCGGTCAGGACAAACGTGACATGAAACTCCTGAATCAAGGATCCACTCGCTACCGTGAGATCCCTTGCCAGATACAATTAGAACTTCATAAAAATCGCCACCGTCCTCTACGGTATTGACTCCATCTCCAGAAGAATTTTTATATTTCTCTTGCCTCAACCTGGGATTCTGACAATCCCCTCTCATATGGCCCTCCTGGCTACAATTCCAGCACTTCACCTTAGCCTTACTTTTGCCCTTGGCCCTAGATCTCGATTTCGAATATCCTCCATGCTCGAAACTTCTTCCCCTCATAACCAGTGCCTCTGAGGAATAACGGGAAGCCATGTCACCGCTTTTCTTTCTCATCGCCTTCGACTGGAGGGCTGAGATAACGCTCTCGACGCTTATGGTTTCCTTCCCTGCACACACAGAGTCCTTGAACGACTGATATGAATCTGGAAGAGAATTCAATAAGATGCATGCTTGGTACTCATCCTTCATCGGTTCATCGATCTCCACCAACTTGGAAACCAGCCTATTGAATGTGCTCAGGTGGTCCTCCACCTCAGTTCCCTCAGTCATCCTCAAGGTGAACAACTGCATCAACACGTACATACGATTCTAGAGATTTCTTGGCATAAACCTTCTCTAGCTTCGCCATCGTTTCAGCCACAGTCTTCTCCTTCATGACATGATAGAGAACATCATCCGTAAGGTTTAACAGGATTGAGGTTCTTGCCTTTTTGTTGAGCCTCGTCCGCTCATCGTCTTTCATAGCCTCGGGTCGTTTTCCAAGAGCTCCATCAAGCACTTGCTGAACCAGAAAGGATTCAATCTTCACCTTCCATAGCTCAAAGTTATTTTTCCCGGAGAACTTCTCTATATCGAACCTTGCGCTCGATCCCATCTTCTCGTCTCAGATTCGAATCTACTCTACCCCAACTTTAGCTTTGATACCACTTGTTGGGAAAGCCGGCAGCGGAAGCGGAACGCCGAACAAGTGAAGCAATGCGAAATCAAACGGGAAACAAGATGCAATCAATCACACACAAGCATTCACCACAAGAGACTCTAAATTTTACGTGGAAAAACCCCAAAACGGGTAAAAAACCACGGCACAAAGTGATCCACTAAGAATATCAGAAGATTACAGAGATTGACAGCCCACAAGCAAAGAAAACAGAGAAAACCCAAGCTCTCTCTCTCTCTCACAACTCTCTCCCATCTTCTTAGTACGAATAGGAAACCTTGGACACCTTAGGATTCCTCTCTAAGCCGGATTACAACACTTTAAATAGGAAGAAATCCGAAAATAGAAACACCTTGCGCAGTACTGCGGACTGTGCAAGAAATCCACGCGCACAGCTGACCGGTCAGCCTATGAAAAAAACAGTCCAGGGAGATATACACGCCTCTGCCTCACAGCCGACCGGTCGGAGCCACCTCCAGACCGGTGGGCATCAGGAAAACGTCCATTGGGGGGGGGGGGGGGGGACATAGTTTTCACCTATGCAAGGTTGAGTTTTGCTCAAAATAGGAGATGAAATTCTCTCAATATTTGTATTTGCACAAACCGAACAGGCCCGTATATGATGGTTCAGTACCCCTGTGGGTGCTTGAGTTTTGAAACGATAATAAAAGGCATTCAGGAAGTTTACATGATCTGCTTCCTAGGATGATAAAACTGTGTACAATGCAGCTCATGCACATGCCACCATGTGTCCTGTAGCGGTGTACACGTTCAATATTCAAGCCGTGCAACGGGGATATTTCACCACCGATGGGTTTTGAAACTGAGACCCCTTTTGAAACTCTACAGAGTCTACCAACGAGGCAAGGCCCGAACCCCTGTTGGCAAAGAGCGTTTACACATCCGTGATTCTATAATGGATGGATTGGATCTCATACCAATGTGCCACCATCTTTAAGGTGCAAATGAGCTGGGCTTTCCTTTCTTCTCTCTCTTAGGTGTGTTTGTGTTAAAATATGGTAAACGGTAAATACCTGTAAATTAGTAATAATTACTTACAGGGGAAATTGCAAGCAAGCCACAGTTTTGATGTGTCAGTTTTGCTGAAATTGAGTAACACAACAATGAAATAGATAACATTTATGGAGCCCACAGTGATGTATGTGTATCATCCACGCCATTCATCTGTTTTATCAGCTAATTTTAGGGCATGAGCCCAAAAACTAGGCGGATTCAAGACAGATGTGGACCACACAGAAGCTAAAACTTCTTGTGACTACAAAAGTTTTGCATAAAGCAGTTTTTTTTTTTTTTTTGTTTTTTTTTTTTTTTTTTTTGCGTTCATTCATGTCATTATGACCTTTTGAACAGGTTGTATGACATATACATATCACTGTGGTCCCCACACAAAATTTCAGTTTTAACCGTGCACGTCACTTTCCTCTTGTTTCCCATGGTGTGGTCCACCTGAGCTTACAATCTAAGTCATTTTTAAGCTTTTCCCTAAAAGGATATGATAAAATAGACAGACTGCGTGGATCGGACACATACATTATTGTGGGACCCACAGATTTTATGAACTCGTCCATCGCAATGCTTTTGGAAAAGTAATCATAGTCCGTTTACCAGGGTAAATCGACAAACACGCATCTACCTCTAAGAGGGGCACCGATTTGCTACTGACATCGTGAGTAACCAATCTCCCTGCTGAAGTGACGTCACCGAGTTCTTTGGGCCCCACCATGATGTATGTGTTGTATCCATACCATCCATCTATTTGGAGAGATCATTTTAGAGCAGGAGCCAAAGAATGAAACAGATCCAAAGCTCAAGTGGACCCCACCACAGAAAACAGTGGGGACAGTGGCATCCATCGTTGAAACCTTACTGGGGTCCCACCATGATGCTTATTTGAAATCTAACCTGTTCATAAGTTAACACAGACATGGATGAAGGCAAACCACAAATATCAGCTTGATCCAAAACTTCTATAGCCCCTGAGGAATTTTTAATGGTAGGCATACAGTCCCAACTTTTTTTTTTTTTTTTTTCTCCACTTGAGCTTTGAATCTGCCTCATTCTTTTGTTCGTGCTTTAAAAATGATCTCTCCAAATGGAGGGACGGTGTGGATGTAACACATACATCATGGTGGGACCAATAGAACTTGGTGACGTGGAATAGCGAGATTTGCTACTTCCCGATGTCAGTATCTAACCCGTGTCCTGACTGGACCCGGATTAGCTACTGACAGGTTGCTTAGGTATCTTGCTACTGAAGTGACGTCACCAATTTCTATAAGCCCCACCATAATGTATGTGTTGTATCCACGCCGTCCATACATTTGGAGAGATCATTTTAGAGCATGAGCCAAAGAATGAGACCGATCGAAAGCGCAACTGGACCTCACCAAAGAAAACAGTATGGATAACGAATCGAATCGGCGGTTGAAACCTTCCTAGGGCCCACCATAATGTTTATTTAAAATCCATCCCGTTCACAAGTTCACACAGACGTGGAAGAAGGGAAAACACAAATATCAGCTTTATCGAAAACTTATGTGCCCTCAGGAAGTTTTTAATGGTGGGATATCAATCCCCACTTTTTTCTTTGGTGAGGTCAGCTTGCGCTTTGGATCTATCTTATTCTTTGGCTCATGATCTAAAATTATCTCTCCAAATGGATGGACAGTGTGGATACAACACATACATCACGGTGGGGCACATAGAAATTGGTGACATCACTGCAGTAGCAAGATAGCTACCCAACCTGTCCGTAGCTAATCCCCGTCCAGCTTGACTAATGAGTTGGAGATCTTATCCACAACTTAAGCCAAGTTGAAAACTTTTGAAACACTATAAAGTTCAGTGACGCGTAGAACACAAGCACTCAAATATTGTACATGTACGTTATAATTAGCTCAAAATAAGCCAACTACTTTAGAGCATGGTTCTTAAAAAAGATGTTATTGATTTAACTAATTGGTCCACTGCTTAATGGACAGTCAAAATGAAAACAACCCAAAGGTTTAAATCCAACAAGCAAATGCCTAATGTTAACCTTGAATGATGACTTATTGAAGATGGGTCCCACTACTTGCACGTAATTTAATTGAGTTAATATTGTTGGGGTTAGGAGCCCCGTAGCGGAAGTAATCAAAGCAGGTGAGGAACACACCTTAATGGCAATCACACAAGCAAATCAACACAAACAGGAAAGATATATGAATTTTACGTGGAAAAATCCCTCACGGGCAAAAAACCACGGCACAAAGCGACACCAATCCACTATAATATTAAAAATTATAAGAGATAGGAGAAAGATAACCTGGATCACAGCCCATAAGAGAAATCCCAAACTAACAAAGCTAATTCTCACATGAGAAAGAAACTCATCCCTTTCCCCCATCCCAAAAAACTCCTAGCTTCCACATAGCTCTTTCTCTTACCTTAGAACTCTCTCAGTCCCTTAGCCTATTGGCGGCAACCCTAACCCCGGATTACATCTCCTTAAATAGTAGAAAACCGAGATTAGAAATTACTTGTGAAAAAACCACACGAGAAACCAAGTCCAAAAAGGAAACTGCCGACCGGTCGGCTGGATGCTAAAAAATTGCTCCAATGCTTGCTGTCTTGGCTTCATCATGACCGACTGGGCGAACGACTGGTCGGTAGCCTCCATGCATGGATGATTTGAGGTGTCCAATCCCAACAAATATATGCCACATGTACAACTCCAAAGTGCCTGAGCATCATCCATGATGTCAGAGTATTTAACAGCTCTCGATGTACAACCACTTCTCTTCCCTCACTTAACACCACTTCTATTCTACTTAACACTTAACGCCTGGGACCCACCTTGATTAACAAGTTGTGTATCCTTGTCCTCAAGCCTGTTTTAGGGAGTGATCTTGAAACTTAAGCAGATCCAATCTCAGGTGGACCACACCATTGGAAATAGTGGTGAATGACCATTAAAAACTTTTTTGTGGCCACAAAAGTTTTGGATCAAGCCGATCTTTGCATTTTCCCCTCTATCTAGGTTCAATTACGTTATCAATGGGTTGGATGGCAAATAAACATCACGGTGGGCCCTATGAATTTTTTTAATGGGGGGCGTTCAACCAACACCGTTTCCTGTGCTATGGTCCACTTGAGATTTGGATCTACTTAATTTTTGGGACCATGTTCTAAAATGGGCTGGAAAAAAATGATGGATAGCTTGGATATATGAAAAATCATCAAGGTAGGCCCCATGGTAAGGGTAACACCTAATCTACTCCCCTCCATATTGCAGCATGTGCAGTGACACTGTGAAAATCTCAGATTGACTGTATCATTGACTAAAACAACAGAAAAAAAAAAGCCCTACAACTTAAAAAAGAAAAGCAGTTAGTCCCGATCCTCTGTTGGCTCCTGAGCAGAACAACCCTGCTCGGAGCATTTTCGTTGGCACGCATCATCACATAAGTCTGCAACCTAATCACATTGATGTCAGCATGATGTCATGCAATGTGATGTGGACCAATGAAAAGGCTCCAAGCAGGGAAATCCTGCTCGGTTGCCAACAGGGGATCCGGATTCAAAGTAGTTAGCTGGCTTGCAGATCATGCCCTGATTATTCCTTTTTCCTCGGTAAGAAATCACTATCATTCAAACAGAAGGCCCCATCACAAGGATGGTTTGCTCTAGGTTAGGCTACACTTTTAACCAACAACATGTTGGTCTAACTCAACATGCATTTGTGGCTCACCGAATGAGTGGCTCATATTGATTTTCTACACATGTGATCTTCATAATGGGGCCTACTGTTTGCATGGTACACATATCCTTACACAAGTGGCATGTTTGCGAAAAAGATGGCATGGTGTGTCAAGTTACGGTGCGGTAGCTGCATGTTTGATTAGTTGTCGTCATCATCTCATCTAAGTTTCTTTTGTATTAATTGAAGTCGGCTATACGAATCTTATTCTTTCATCAAGTATATCTTGATAAAAGTTGTGGTAAAAGTTTTATATCAGCTATATACTTAACGCAAACCTTGTCTCTTGTTTGAACTTAGGAGCGATGGTGAGAGTAAGAAATGATAAATTCCGGTGGTTCATTCGATGAGGGGACCGGCCTGACTTTCTCCTTATGTGATCGTCACGGCACGCTGATTTTGACCTTGGATTTGGATTTCTCAGGCATGTAACACGTGAGAAATGACATGTATTGTATATTAGGCTGAAGGTCGTAGGTATACACGTGATATGTTGGCTCGGAAACAAGCCGTAAAATGCCATATGTTATTAAAACGACTCATCACGATTGATTGGCACATGATTTGCACATGTGAAGAACAGGAGGTGAGCTGTCAGCTGATCATGCTTGGCCCCACTGGCAGTGATAGTAACAATTTGTTTGGTGGCCCACCATACATGGAAAGGCCGTCCAATATTTGTAATTTACTTGGATGCATTTAAACAGAGTGCGTTTGGGTGGCGTGTCAAATTGGAGCGCAATTAATAATTAAGTGGAAATAATCACATGCGTAAGAACAAGGTACTTCAGAAGCCGATTAATCCGTCCATATAGGTGTTCTTGTGGGGCCCACCATGACATATCTTTTTATCCACACCGTCCATCCAATTTCTCATATAATTTTGAAGTATTAGCTCAAAATGAGGCAGATCCAACGCTCAAGTGGACCACACCAGAGTTGTATATGGTTTATAAATAACCGCGCTGCTGTCCATCCATGTTGCCAGCTCATTTTAGGGCATAAGCCCAAGAAGTAGATCCGAAGCTCAAGTGGACCACATTACAATGGAAACAGGGGAGACGATATTGACAGCCACCATTGAAACCTTCCTAGGTTCACCATAATGTTTATCTGCCATCCAACCTGTTGATAAGGTCACACGGACCTGGATGAAGCGAAAACACAAATAGCAGCTTCATCTAAAAATATGTGGCCCTAGAGAAGGTTTTTATGGTGGGCGATCAATAACCATTATTTCATGTGATGTGGCTCACTTAAACTTTCAATCTACTTCCCTTTTTTGTTCATGTCTTAAAATGAGCTAGTAAAATGGTTGGAGACTGGATATAAAATACACACATCACGGTATGCTCCACAACACGCAACACACCACCACACCATTGGGGTTGGTGTTGGCAACACCACCTAATCCGAGTCCTGGATGCCATATAGACAGTACGGTGGACCACCAATATTCTGTTTGCTATGTATGGTAGCTGCCATTCGTAGATGTGCATGCATAGAGACACTGAAAAAGTTATACATACTTCAAGTGGACCCAACAAAATTGTGGTCTTTAATATTGATGGCCCATGTAACCACAAAGAAGATTTGTTGGATGAGCACAACTTACTTTTTGTAGGCATTTATTGATATATGGTGCCGTTTGATAAACTGAAATTTAATTTAAGTGCTGAAAGTTTAAAGTGCTCAGTTGTAATTTTAAAATAATTTTATGTCAACAGTCAGCAGATATTTTAATGCACCATTGCTTTTAGCATTTATGACTAAATTGCGTGAGACCCCTTTCCTTAGTTGGAAGTCAGGTGGGGTCCATGTGATGTTTCTAAGAAATCCACCTTACCCATCCATTTTGCCAACTAATGACAAGGACATGAGCGGAAAAATAGAAAGATCCAAAACTCAAGTTGACCACATGGTGAGAAACAATAAGGATTGAACACCCACTATTGAAACACCCACCCTGCAACAAAAGTTTTGGATACCTTGTGATCCGTGTAGCTGATATGTAAACATCACTGTCGACCCCCACGGTTCCAAAGGTAGGCATCCGTCCTACCCCTACTTGTCTCTAGTTCTATCTAGGCAAATCTGTTGGGGGGCCCAGAGTGATGTATCTGTTTATCCATGTCGTCCATTCATTTTCTCAGATAATTTTAAGGTATGAGCCCAAAATTAAGGCAGATCCAATCCTGAGGTGGACCACACCACAGATGACTGGCATTTAATGCAACCCACGCTTATTATTTGGTGTAGTCCATTTGAGCATTGGATTTGCCTCATTTTTGGGTTCATACCTTAAAATGATCCAAGAAAATGGATGAACGGCGTGGATAAATAGATACATCATACTGGGCACCAAAATCTGCTTGGACATGACTAGAGATGGGTAGGAATCCGTGTGCCTGTGGTTGAGACCTTCATGGGCTCCATTGTAATGATGCTCATCTAGAATCCAAACCGTTCATAAGGTCATATCCACTAGGATGAACTGAAAACACAAAAGTATTTGCCCAATCCAAAACTTGTATGGCCCATCGAATGTTGTGATGGTGGGCGTTCAAACACTACTGCTTCCAGTCACAGGACCCACTTGAGTTTTGGATTAATTTGCCTATTTTTTTTGGCTCATGTACAAGCATTAGGTAGTAAAATGGATGTACAAGATAGATTTCTCACAAACTTCACGGTGGGCCCTACCTAGCTTCTCCCGTCCCGTTGCAGGCAATCCGCATCCTCACCAGAGGGTAATTTTGATTCTTAGTGGCCCCACTTCCCATCTCCATCCAACTGCTATACGAGGGTGGCAAGATTCGACTCCAGCATCCTTTCGATATGGGCCCTTCCCACATGGGTACAACGTAGTATGAAAAAGACTCCTAGGAAAAAGCACATCACTTACATACAAAATGTTGGTTTGGTTTTGTTTAGTTACAGGGAGTTATTTGATACTCTGGCATCGCATGATGGTTGATGCACAGGCCCCCAGAAATCGTGCACATGGCATGAACTAACCCAAATTAAACTACCCAAGTTGCAGGGCTAACATGAATAGGCTGGCACCCAAAAATAAGATTGATTGAGCAATCCTAAACCGTTGATTAATGAACTTTTCTTTGTTGAATTCATTCAACTCTGTTAAATATCCATCAATGGTATGTTTGGAATGTTAAATTAGATGCATGTTTGCGTTATGATCTGTCTAAATAGGTACCTGATATTTGGACGGTTTATTTGATTTATTCATATGCCAGGTATACAATTTTTATGCCAGGTATACAATTTTATAGTGCCTGAGTATCAACCATCACACTCCGCCGGAGTATAAAGCTTTTTTTTTTTTTTTTTTTTTTTTTTTTTTTTTTTTTTTCTGATGAAACAGAAGATTTTGACAGACCCACCAACTTTACCATTGATTATGAGTTACAACCACACAATAAGATTCATCTGAGCATGCCCAGAGGTTTGGTGGGCCCACTTGAGCATGCCCACTCCGCATGTGCCGACTTTGAATCCAAGCTTTCCATCATGTGGGTCCCACCTGATGGATTCCCCTTGGCCCGAAAATAAGGTCAGTCCACTCATGTAATGGACAACAAGGTTAGAAACAAATAGACGGATTAGAAATACTCGGATCGGTTCTTTTAAACTTTCCGAATCATTCTAAACTGCACTGGTCATGTGTATACTGGTGGGACCCACAAGATGGACAGCTTGGATCTGGCATCCAATCATACATGAGGAGTTGGGAAATCTCTGCACTATCAGTCCTCTTCCAGGCAATCGGAAAGGTTCATGTTAGGAAGGCTTAAGCTAGGAAGGTTAGGCTCACCATATATTATTTTTATTATAGTAGAAATATCGGGCCGTTCATGGGATTCTTAATATTTCAGAGTATTAAAATACCATCAATATATCCAAGCCAACATATTCGGAATATTTATTTGGTGCCTGGTCTAGTATGTGCTTGTCTCATCAATTTTTAAATACTGTTGCCTCTTTTATAGTACACATGGCTCACATGTAATTAGTAAATCTAAACCGTCCAAATTTTTAGGTTCCATTTTGGTTGCTAAAAAAAATCAAAGTGATAAACCTATTCGAACTATGGCCAATTAGAGGATGCCAGATGGGTAGTTGAACAGAAGGTGATAAAGGGTGCAGATCAAATTCATTAAACATGCTACATCGACGGTTAAGATTTCTTGATCAACTTTTTATTTTTTATTAGTGAATATCAGACATTCTACATCAGTGGTTGAGATTTCAACTTATTTTTACAATGCAGCCCATATACAATGGGGCCCATGATTCGGACTGCTTGGATTTACGTAAATGTATGTCCAGCGTCCGGCGAATGAGTCTCCACCGTTCAAAAATGGCTTGCATTAGTCTTAGCCCACTGTCTCTTGTCATAAAACTCTACAGTTTCATTTAAACAGTATTCTTGTTTTTACCTTAACTTCGGTACTCTGGTAGAGTGTGATGGATGATACGCAGGCATTTAGCAATACTTATAATTTTTTTAAAATTTCACCTCCCATTGAAGTAATTCACATTATTAAGCTGTCCAAAATTATGGGTCCCGGTTTAGAGGCATCGTGAACCAAAAATTAAGTTCATCCGACTTCAACAAACAAGTGTCCACAAATCAGAGATGGGATCCTGATTTTTAGACTGTGATTTTTAGCAACAGTGGATTCCGAAACTCAGTTGGTTTAATGCCTGTGTATGAAGTGTCATAGGCAGCCAGAGTATAGAAAAAGTCCATTTTAATATTAATGTTGTCTGAAGTTCTTTTTGTCCTAAGGGTCGTCGGAATGTTATCTATGTCCCCTCCATAGCACTAAAATATTCAATTATTGAGCCATTGCTTTAATTATTGTAGGATATACTATAGTTTTAGATATTTTTATTTTTTTAATGGTAGTGCTCTCTGTATTCAGTGGAATCACCCACCGTTTTCTTTAGCATACATACAAAGGACATGACATGTACCATCCAACTTCTCTTGTAGGGCCCTCCATTTTGCACTAAGTGGGCCCCATGCCCCACTCTCGTGCTTTGCATCAAGATGGAAGAGGAATAAACGGTATAGAGCACATGTGTGTGAGACCAGCCAATTCATCAGGTGGGCCCCACTGTGAACATGTGCTGATCAAGAATCGGGCCCGTCCACTCATCAGTGGGCCCCACGTGAGTGCATTCGTGGCTCGTGTGACATGTGGGCTAGCTAGATTTTTTTTGGCCAGGACATGTTTGCTTTGGGGCTCACCAGATCAATGGCCTGGATCTCGTACACGTGTGACATTCTGGCATTAGTGATGCCTGCCCCCATTATTTCACATGTGTGGGGTTGTCTTATAAAGGCTCAAAATAGGAATAGTTCAAATATAGAGCTTTGCAAAGCCCACACGTATGTACAAGTCAGCTAATGCACACGCCATCTCATATGCCAGCGTGGCAGACAGGTGAAATATCCAGTCCATCCATCAGGTGGACCTCACCATGTAGATGTTACTGCCCAAAGATAAAGGGTGGTCCATTCAGTAAGTATGCCATGATATTAGAATACTTCCACACTTGTAACTTTCTTCACTTAATTGTGGCCCACCTAACTAATAGACTGAACTGATTCTAAGTATAGGTAATCTAAATAGTGGTACCACTCCGATGGACGGCTTAGATATTGCATCTCTAGGCCACGCTGGCACATGTGGTGGCATGTGCATCAGCTGACCTGTACAAGCATGTGGGTTTAGCAAAGCTCCTGTTTGCTAATCTCTTCTCTAAAATAATGAAATTTAATCATGGAATTTGGTTGATGATCCTTTGGCCATTATGCTTGTCATTATATACAGATCTGGAGATTAGATTATAACTAATTTCCTTGATTACAAAGATAATGATTCTTTGTCCTTCAACATCATAATGCAATTCCTTTCTGTGGTTACCTTGACACAACGTATCACATGCTAGATTCTTATTTTATATCTACGGATGAGATTTTCTTGATTTTTGGCATTTTCTCCGAACGAGAACGAGTTTGGTTCCCGATCGACAAACAGTAGACGTGGGGTCCACCATTTAGCGATTTAGATTTACTGTGACGGTTGTGGTGGCCATAGGAGGTGTCCCAGAAATCTCCTTCATCAGATGATCCTATGCATGCTTCTGATTGGGCCTTGGTTGATTGTGCACCATAGAAATGTAATTGTCCATTTTCATCAGATGGCTTGGATTAACTGATAAGGAAAATATAACTATATAAGGGCATGGTGCAACCTATGATGAGGCCCACCAGATCATAACCTAAAGTTGGGCCCACTAGATTAATGACCTAGATAACTGAAAGTTAGGCCATCCATCCGATCGGGTCTTTGATTAAATGGACCATTTGTTGTGATCATCCATTTTTTTACTGGACGGTTGATATGAGATATATAGGGCACCACACATCATAAATAACCAAGAGGTGGGCCCTGCAAGTCCTTTGCTGGGTTGAAGTAGAAAGAAGTTGGTTTTTATTATCAGATTGGGCCTTAAGTAAAATTATTTTGAAAGGAGTTACAGTATTACACCATCTAGTGGAGAAAGGAGCACGAAATACACTAGCTAATATGTTAAGTACTCTATATGCTTACGCAAGTGGGGCCCACTAGTTTAGTTACCCAAACTGTCTGCCTCTCAATGTCCTTAATTACATTCGGAAATCACCCTCAGTGAAAGATCACAGCCATAGATTCTATGATGCTTTTTTGGTGGTATGTTTATTTCCTTTCTTAATCATCTATTTGCAACTAGCCAAGTTCTAGGTTTTTCACATGTAAGCGGTTATTAGCGCACAAGTGATTTCACTGGGACCTATAACATAAATGGTTCGGATGACTAGTTCACACTCCTCCAAACTAAAATCACAAGCGAAAACTATAGTTGAAAGTGACCTAATTACATTGGGGCTTGTTTGATACTCTTGCATAGTGTGATGGTTCATACACATGGTTAGACCAATGACATTTCTTTCCTGAATTTCTGGCCATGGCCAACTATTCATGTTAAGCATTCATAAGATTAATCAATTAGTGTAGACAACAACTCTTATTTATTTATTTGTGAGCTATCTATAATATTGACCCTACAATTTGGATAGTTTTTTAGTACCATGTGTGGCACATGCAGAATCTTGTAAACATAACAAGGCACATGTTCACGAGTACATGGTTACCGGGCTGTAATGAAGTGGAATGGTACCCCGGTTTGCAAATTGGTCCTTGCTTACCAAATCATTCACAACCAAGGCTGTGTATAACTTTATATCAACCTTTAATCGGGATTTATTGGCCTCATGCAACCATAACCATTCATAGGCTATACCTGCACGCGTTGGATGATGCTTACCGGTCTCTGACCAACCTAAGGACTGAAGTAGCCTAAAGGAAAGAATGGTAGCGGTACATCCCAATCCATAAATAACCTTCTTGTCCATGTTATAATACGGGAAGTCAATTTTATTGGCCGAATGTGTCGGAATCATTTTCACATCATCTAAATAATCCCTTTGAACAATTTTTGAGTAAAGCATTGGCTTATTTAAGTACAAGTGAAGAATTTTAACAAAATGAATGGGTATTCAGAAAATTAGAAAGGTATAGTTGGTGGAGTCTCTCTTTGAGGCAGAGAGGACGTGGTAAGGTTGATCATCGTCCCCCTCACCAGATAACTACCTTGAATCCACAAGGCTTCCAGTACTCCTTGACTGGACTTCCTCGAAATCCATGAGGGAAAAGATTAAAATAGGAATAATTCTTAAAAAACTCATAAATAATTCATTGATAATAAAAATGGAATTAAAATACTTCAAATAAGAAACTAAGCCCTAGGATGAAGTTGTAGAGTTAAAGTCCAACTCAAACACACTAAAAACATAAATTACTATAAATAGTAAACTTACTATTTTATAAACGACCATTATTCCTACTAAACTCTGTGGTTTTCGGCAAAAAATAGTAAGTCTCCAATTCAACCCAACCACGTTATGTTTCTAATTTTTTAAGGCCTTTTCATGCTAGGCACAGCTTCAAAAATTCAAAGGATCAAAAGTTATACTCGATCTAAAACTTATTATTTAGAGTAAAAACAAAATTAAATTAGGCTAATGATCATCGATCTAATCGAATCTTGCAAATCCGGTATGGGCAACTTGGCGTAGAAGTGTCGGTTGGGTTAAATAGCTTAAGCTATCCTAAAATCATATATATACGTCCCATAACCCATCCCGGATTGCGAGATACGACTGTTTTACGGTCCTGACAGCCCGAATCACTTCATCTCCGATCGGGCATCCTTTGATCCATCTTAACCATGAAAATGTTTGTGGCCCGCTCTATATCACTCTTCCACTAAGCTCTCCCCCTTTCTCAATGAGAGAAATTTTAATACTATTGTCAATAGTTCTCATTTACGAAGGCAAGTTAAGATGGTTGATACATGGTACTGAGAATGATGAGAAATGATATAGAGAAGTTGGTGAACTGAACCTAAATTGTGTAAATTATAATTTTAGATTTAGATGGATTTTAACAAAAGGGATGCATTGTTTTGATTTTCTAATTAGTTTATTGGTGGATACTAAATGGGTGGTAAATGAAATTAGTCAATGGTTCGAATTTAATAAATAAATGCTTATTAATTGGAGCATGGAAATATTAAATCAATCTGAAAATTTAAAAATTAACTAATCCAATATGATTCTCACAATTTGAATAGTTTGATTGAGCTAATGCATTCCACATATGGAATTTCAACATGCCCAGGGTTCATCTCTCTCTCTCTCTCTCTCTCTCTCTCTCTCTCTCCGGTGGGAAATTAGTTTGTGCACTGAAACCAGGTTGTATGGCTTAATACATAGCCATTAAGGGCCTACAAAGGCTGATACAGCTGAATGCTTTATGGACAAAAACAATAAGCCTCATTGATATATACTGAGTAATAAGAACTGGGTTTTAGATGATACTTTAAGGGCATGCTTATTTGTTTGCATATGTAAGTGGATTCCTACGGAAATGTTAAAGCATTTACAGAGGAATCCATTTTCGTATGTAGGCAATTTACCACTCCCATGTTTGCGATTTGGTCCAATTTACACATGTAAATTACTTTTTTTTTTTTTTTTTTTTTTTTTTTTTTTGTGTGTTAGAAACATGTACATGTAAATCCATGAATATGGCCAAGTCTGTGACTTGTGAATATGGCCCCACCTCTGAGAATTTTTTACATGATGGACCAACTGTCCAACCACATGAATGCACGTGGGGTATCACATTAGTCCAAAACATTGTAGATGTGCCCCACCTCATCAACACTTGTGTCAAATATAGCAGAGAAAAGAGCATGAAATACACTAGCTAATATGTTAAGTACTCAATGATGCTTACGCAAGTGGGGGCCACCAGTTTAGTGACCCAAACAGTCTGCCGCTCAATATCCTTACATCATAAATCACCCTCAGTGAAAAATCCAAGTCATAGATTCTATTATGATTTTTCGGTGGGGTGTGTTTATTTCCTATCTTAATCATCCATCTGTTTGCAACTAACCAAGTTTTAGTGATTTCACTGGGACCTATAACATAAAATATGGTTTGGATGACTAAACCATACGTCACACTTCTCCAAACTGAAAACACAATATGAAAGTGACCTAATTACATCGAAACAGCTTTGGGGCTTGTTTGATACTCCTGCAAAGGGTGATGGTTCATACACATGCACTCAAAACTTTTAAGTGTGCACAAAGTAACTCAAATTGCACCTCTAAATTGTGGAACCTTGTGTAGATAGGTCGTAACCCTAAATTCTAACCTTCAACGGATGAAATTTCTTTCTTGAATGTCTGACCACTGCCAACTATTCATGTTAAGCATCCAAAAGATGTCCACCAATAAATCATTGTGGACACCCAACTCATTTTTATTAATTAATTTGTGATCCATCTAAATTGCCCTACAGTCTGGATAGTTTTGTTTCAGTAACCATAACAAGGTACACTCTCAAGAGCACATGTTCACAGGGCTGCAAATGTAATGGTGCAATGGTACACTGGTTTGCAAATTGGTCATTGCGTATTAAATCATTCATGGTCGAGACCGTCCTTCATATCAAACTTTTATCAGGATTTATTGGTCCAACGCAACCATAACAATTCATGGGCGATGCTGGCATGCGTTGGATGATACTTACCAGTATCTGACCAACCTAAGCACTGAAGCTAGCTGCAGTGAAGGAAAGGATGGTAGCGTTACATATCCTAATCGACAAATAATTCAAATCCCTCTATCGCGTGTGATGATAGGTAAAGTCAAACTTTATCAACCAAATGTGTCGGAATCATTTCACATCACCCCAATGACACCCCTTGATGCCTGAAAAGAATATCTACTACGTATAACGCGAGTAGCCATGTATAGTAGGGCAGGTCATGAGCCGAGTTAGCTCGGGAAAATCAATCGAGACTCGACTTGAAAAAGCTCGCCTCAGCTTGACTTGACTCAGTAGAACAAGTCAAGCCAAGCTTCATTTAGAAGCTCGAGTCAGAAATCGAGTCAAATTCGACCATTGTGTCACTTGACTAGAAACTCGACTCGATTCAAGCTCGACTCGAGCTCGAGCTCGACTCATTTCATATAGATATTTGTTATAAAAAAAACTCTAATTTTCTTATTTCTTGGTTCTCTCTCCCCCCTCCCTCACATAGACATTGGGGTCCAAGCTTAAGACATATAAAACCCTTACACATTGGGGGTTTCTTAATCCTACTATTTTGTTCAGGTAAGAACATTCCTTGTTAAGCATATCTGATGGATTGAGTAATTTCAAGTACAAAATATGGTGAGCACACAGTGGTTGTGTGTTTTACACGCTACACAAACACAGGTGCTACGATGAGACCACGCATCATACATATCTACAAAACAGGGGCTATGATTAGACCAAACACCATATGCAGCTATTGATTGCAATTTTACGAGGGAGGTGGTGCATCTGATCTATGAATTAGTTAGGCCTTATCATGAAGATGGTCCACACAATAATTAAGGTAGTCCATTCACGTGGTGAGCTATGCATGTACTGTGTTAATTATAGTTCATAAAATATTACTAGTGGTCTGCATTCAATGCATGTGTGACTTGGCCAAAGAAAAAATCGATCAGAGCTAAGTCATTTTAATGGTGGGTTCTCACTTGTAGAAATACTATTCTCCCCTAATATATGTGTGACTTCTTGAACTTAATGTTGTTGACTTTTAATTTGTATTTTGTAGTAAAAAATATAATAAATTGAGGTGGGAGCAAGCTCGACTCGACTCGAGGTAAGCTCACCTCGCCTCGACTCGATCCACTAGCTTGCCTCGAGCTCCCCTCGAAAGTTTTAGCAAACAAGGCAAGCTCCAATGGTGAGCTCGAGGGTGAGCTCGAGCTCGAACTCGAGGAGAGCACAGATGAGTCAAGCCAAGCTTGGCCCACCTTGACTCGACTCGGCTCGATGTATAACCCTAATATATAGTTTCTTGTTGGGAAAGGTTAGCCAAGCAACGAGAAGAACCAAACTAGCACCACACGACATGCACGTAATCAACACAAAGACAATCTAAATTCTACGTGGAAAACACTTGTGGGGAAAAACCATGGCATAAAGTGACTATCGCACTATAAATTAGAAGATTACAAAGATAATCTACCCACAAACAAAGCCCAAAAGATGTACAAAGTACTCTCTCACCTCACAATCCTCTTCCTAAACCCTAATTTCAAATTAGGATACCTTGGTAGTCTTAAGAATATCTTTAAACACGATTATGAAGTGTTTACATAAACTTCCAATCGAAAATAGAAACAAATTACGCAAAACCACGTAATCATGCAAATCACCGTCAATACTGCCGACTAGTCGGAGATAGCACACAGACTATTCAGAGAGTTTTTTGAAATTACACTCGTTCTGCCACAATATTCGATCGGTTGACCGACCAGTCGGAGCACCCACCAGACCGGTCGGAGATTGGTCTGACCTGTCCAGAGACTTCACAGCTTGCCCAAAAATTTAGACTGGTTGGCCAATTTAACCGACTGATCATGACACCTTGTTTCAACAAGTTTAAAGACTCCACCAACAATCTCCACTGAGGCTTCAAATGTCGAACCACCTCTTCTTTGCTTCATCAATCATCTCATTTTCAATCATAGTATTATCGCTTCTCATACACCCTGTATCTTCATTCAGTCCTTGCCAATCCCAGAGAAGGTACACAGAACTTGAACTTCTTTGTTGGGACCATTTTGGTCAACATATCCTTCAGATTCACACTACTGTGAATCTTCTCCAAAGTCACATCTCCTTCCTCAAGCACCTGTCGCATAAAGTGGTGACTCATATCAATGTGTTTAGTACGAGAGTGATAAATAGAATTCTTAGCCAAATTTATAATAACCATTAACTGGCACGACTTTCTGCTGAAGCCCTAATTGATTTATCATGCCTCTCAACCAAACAACCTTTTTGAAAGCCTCTGTCACCACCATATACTCAGCTTCAGTAGTAGAAAGAGCCATCATTGACTGAAGCTTGGACATCCAACTATTTACTCCATTCGTTAACACAAACGAGTACCCGAAAGTGGATCTTCTATAGTCCATACTACCTGAGTAATCAGAATCGACGTACCCAACCAACTTGTCCTTAGACTTTTCAAATGTCAAGACGTAGTCCCGCGTACCTCGAATGTATCGAAGTAGCTATTTCACAGCTTCCCAATGTTGTTTATCGGAGTTAGACATGAATTGGCTAACAACACTTATAGCCTAAGAAATATCGGGTCTTGTACAGACCATGACATACATTAAACCGTCCAGAACACTTGAATAGGGCACATGAGACATAACTTGCTTTTCTTCATCTGTCTTGAGACATTGTTCAAAAGAAATCTTGAAGTGAGCCGCATGAGGAACGCTAATCGGTTTGGACTTGTCCATCCTAAACTTCACCAACACATTGTCAAGGTATTCGGCCTGAGATAACCAGAACATGCTTTTCTTCCTGTCTCTATGAATATCTGTACCAAGAACCTTCTTTACAGCCCTCATATCCTTTATTTCAAATGTCCCTGAAAGCCGAGTCTTCAAAATATCAATGTCAGACATGCTATGATTGGTAATAAGCAAGTGATCGACGTATAACACCAATATGAGAAACTCTTCACCACTTAGTGTCTTGTAATAGACACAATGATCGTACTCGCTCCTAGAAAAGCCATGACTCATCATGAAGGAATCAAACTTCTTGTACTAGTGCCCAGGCGACTATTTGAGACCGTATAATGATCTCCTCAAATTGCAAACCTTATTCTCAGCCCCTTGCACTGCATAACCTTTTGGCTGCACTATGTAAATTTGCTCATCCAATTCCTCATGCAGAAAAACAGTGTTCACATCCATCTGTTCCAACTCGAGGTCGTATTGGGCAACCGGAGCCAATACGAACCTAATAGATACTTGCTTCACAACCAGTGTAAATATTTCACTAAAGTTCACATCTTCATGCTGAGCATACTCCTTTGCTACCAATCTAGCCTTGTACTTATCCCATTTCTTCCAAAAAATCCACTTACACTCAATCATTTTTCGGCTCACAAGAAACTCCACTAACTCCAAAGTCTCATTCTTGTATAGAGAATCCATCTCATCTTGCATTGTCATTTTTTGCTTTTCAGCATCTACATCTTGTAGTGCCTCCTCAAAGTTAGATGGATCCCCCTCATTCATAATGAGGGTGAATGCAATGTTTGAGTCATCCATATACCTTGCCAGTAACCTGCGATCTATAAATGAGTTTCTTTACACAGGTGGTTGTTCCACCTGATCTTGTACGTCTGCCTGTGTATCGGTCTCGGCCTGTGTCTCATATTTGTCAAACTAAATGTTAATAACTTTTGATTTTTCAAGTTCCTTTAGCACATCTTTTCAGAACTAAGACCCTTTATCGAATTTGACATCACAACTCAGGGTGATTTTCCGTGTGACAATGTCATATATGCGATAACCCTCTCTTTTACAGCTTTAGCTCTCTCCCATGCCTTGTAACTTGTTACCCTTCCCTCCAGGTTTGTTGCACATGCTATCTCCACATTTTATAACCATTTCTTTCTACTCACACAATATATTGTAAACTCTATTGTTGCATTATGTTTGATGTCATATATATATATATATATATATATATATATATATATAAAGAAAGAGAGAGAGAGAGAGAGAGAGAGAGAGAGAGAGAGAGAGATGCTCACCTACACACTAATTCTCATAAGAACTCGTGAGTACTTTTTGAGAACTCATTACATATGATGTGAGTCCAAAATCTGAGCTGTCCACGTGATGCGGTATCCAATAAATAAATAAAATTAAAATCCAGATCCTAACTTTCAACCTGATCCAAAACTTTGGTAAGCTGTAGTAAAGAGAAAAAGAGGGAAATCAATGGAGGAAACTGTTTCTTTTTTCATGACCCACTAGAGTTCTGGATTAGGATAAAAGTTGGGATTTTGGGTACCGCATCATGTAGAATGTTCAAATTTTGGGCTCACATTACATGTGATGAGTTCTCAAAAAATACTCACAAGTCCTCGTGAGAATTATGCGTAAGTGAGCATTCCTCTCTCTCTCTCTCTCTCTCTCTCTCACCTCCTAATATATATATATATATATATATATATATATATATATATATATATATATATATATATATATATATATATATATAATTGCCATGTGCGCAGTTACTTGCGCTGATGCAACCTTTTCGCTTATAGACAAAACCGGTTTACTTGCATATGTAAGTGGATTCCTATGGAAATGATAACGTATTTTCACATGAATCATTTAATCACCTATTGTGCTTGTATCCACTAGCTGGCCCATCCAAACACAAAATAAACCATCGACCTTGTAGCTCATGGAGTATAGTTTAAATCTAATGATTATCATTTATATAGTATACACATAGGTGTTACTGCAACATCGTGAAAGAGAGGAACCGTTGATATTTCATTTTGGTCTACTGTTACTAATCAGGAGTCAACTATGTACTCATTGGATAGAGCACCTTAAACTGAGTCCAAGTGTAAGTTCTGCCTCAAAACTCAAAAGGATGGCGTAGTTTTGCAGGCATTTGAACATTTTTGGGTAAAAACTAACGTGAGGTATCCACCCTCCAGCCCATAGACGTGATTATCTCTGGATTAAAATATATACAATTTTATAATACATATGTATTATAAAAAGAAAGAAAGAAAAGAGTGGTGCCCTCTCAACCGTACATCATAAACCACCCATATGATCCACAATCACTTGTAGCGATCATTTGAACCATCCATCAACTCAGCCGCCACCGACCATTCACCTCACCATACACCCAACGGTCCATTCATGCATCCATCTAATCCAGCTGTTTAAACCCCTAAATCCAAGAGTCCATCAATCAAAACCATCTGCCCAGCCGTGCATCGATATGACCCACTATTGCAACTCACTAAACAATCAAGACCTATCATCTATCCATCCAATGGACCATCCATCATGCCACCACATTATCAGATCGTGTCCTTTATGTTCCACACGTGTGAGTGTGATAAAGTAAACTAAAGTAAAGGCTGTCATTTTATAAGCGTGTGGGGCATCTGTACACGTGTCATAATTTTACTAGGCTGTCAATGGATACCTGGACCTGCAGGACAGCTTTTGTGCACCGGTTCAGCAAGTGGGTTGGGTTCAGGTCTCGCCATTAGTAATCCCATAAAGACTTCAGAATAGTCGGTCCATTAGATAGGTTCACGAAAACTTTAGACATGTGATGTGGGCACAAAATTTGGATGAGATACCTTATATGAAACCCCTAAGATACCTTTTGACCCAATCCTCATCTAGTGGACTGTCCGGATTTTATACACGCATCAAGTTTCAAAAGTTATTGTGGAGTTTTCATTAAAACCAGCTTTTATGGGAGAGCATTTGTGCATGCTCTATTGGCCTCAGTGTGATGTGTGATGGACATCCATCCCATCAATCAGATGCATTCTTCGATGGTGGGACAGGGGCCTAAAAATCAGGCTAATTCATGACTTAGATGGGCCACACTGGAGACAACAGTTGAGAGTGGATATTCACCTAGTGATATCTTCATGATCATTTATAAGGCCCACTGAGATGTGATTTAGTAATTAAGCCCATCCATTTGTGTGTCCTACTTGGACGAGGGGTCACACCAAGTTTCAACAGCTATATTCAAAACTCAGGTGGGCCCAACTATTACTTTTAGATGTTTTAGGCATGATTTCACACTGTTTCAGATGGGTGGTCCACTTGAGTTCCGAATGCCGCTGATTTATGGTACATCCCTTAACCTAGAGGGGACAATGACTCAATCCAACCTATCCAATAACGGGGTCCATTTTGGATCTATCCTCCCAACGGTTAAAAACCACAATCACCGAATGATCTCAGCTGTCCGATATGGGACCGTGGTTCAATCCAAGTTCATGCTTATATCCAATCAAACTGATATGGGAATGTGTCTTCAGTGGTGGGGCCCACGGTCATTTTTCCTCCTATCACCCTCGTGCTACAGGACCAATCAACGCTCCACAACACGTCATGGAGTGGCACGTGTCATCTACGCACATAAATTACTCTTTCACGTGGCACACCTCAACTCATCTCCAAAACACTCTCTTAATCACCATTAGGGCTGTTCAAAAAATCGACCGAACCGGTAAAACCGACTGAACCGGACCGAACCGATCAATTTCGGTCAGTTTTCCAATCTATTTCGGGTCGGGTCGGTTTTTTAATATAAAAAACTGAGAGTGTCGGTTCGGTTGTTAGTTTGTAAAAATTATAAACTGTTTTCAACCGAATCCGAACCGATATGTGTGTGTGTGTAACAAGTTGAGGTTGACCCCACTTCAATATTTACATGAAATCCACTCTAACCAATAAGGATGCTACCCCAAGTTAGGCTCAAGACTGAAATATCATCTTTATCTGTAATTCAAGTGGGCAACAGCAAGAAAAAGAGTTTGGAGGGTAATGTGGCCTGTACACTATTTCCAATTGTGTGGTCCGCTTGTATCAAAGATGACGCTAGTTTTTCATATTTAGGCCTAAAATTGGGTTAGTCACCTGCTAGTTGGAGTGGATTTTTAAAATGCATGATAGTGGGGCCCATTTAAACTACATTACCAATTACCTCATGTCAAGTAAAATAATTTTACGTAGACACCGACTCTGTAGCACAGTGAGGGTGCGAATTAGGGTAACAGTGCAGTGGGTGTTATCCTAACTGTGTGGACCCATCTTGATGTATGTTTTGTATATCCATTCCATTCTTCTGTTTTCATCTATCATTTTAGGACATGATTCCAAACCTCAAGAAGATCCAAATCTCAAGTAAACAATATCATTGGAAACAATGATGAATAACTATTAGAAGTATTTGATGGGCCACAAAAGTGTTAGATTAAGTCCCAAACCGATACAACCGACAAAACTGAACCGACCCGAATTTATCCGGTTCGGTTCGGTTGGTGATGATTCATCGGTTCGGTTCGGTTGTTAAATATTCAAAACCGACTAAGTCGGTTTGGTTGGATATTTTCCCTCAAAACCGAACCGACCGGATCGTGCACAGTCCTAATCACCATTTCTTCCATGAGAGGGACACTGCAAGAGGTCCCACCTAAATTATCACCTGTGCCACAGGATCAGCCACACCTGGCGGTCACCGATGCATCACCCAATAAGATAAAGCCACGTAGGTATGCCATCGTATCATATCAGCCCTGAACGAATAGGATTTTTGTCTTATCGTCGATGTTGCATGTTGTGCTGAGATTAGATTCCATGATAGGGTCCGTTTCATTATCTTGGCGTGCATGGTGGGCCACCAGTACACGTATCATGATCACTTTTTTTTATTCAACATAAGTGCTTATTAAATATTCCTGAATCAATCGTCAACCAATAATTTCATATAAGCTAATTGGAATTATTGGCATATTAAATTGTCCAAAAATATAATAGATGGAGCTGTGTTGGTGAGGTGGGCCCCACCAGCTTGATGACGCATGATCAGGGCACGTCGTGTATCATCTTCAGTCTTTTTTTAGTGTAACAAAGAAATGTCTAGTACTAAAATTTCTAGCAACCGGAATAGCATGTTTTCTAGTGTGATTGTTGGTGTGGCCCACCGAGCCATCTCTATCGTACAAGGGATAGCGTCAGGTGCAATATCCAAGCCGTCCCTCCGATATTAAAGATGTTCTGTCATGTCATCAGGTTGTCCAGTCATCATGTGGGCCACAATGTTAGAAAGGGTTGGGCATTGTCTACAATACCTGTTTTATGCATAGCTTACGACACTCGACTCTTTGGGCCCACCATGTTGTATATGTAAAATCTAAACCGTCCATCATGTACGCTAGCCTCGTTGCTAGGGACCCTTGAATTAAAAATCAGCCAGATCCAACCCTCAGGTGGGCCGCACTGAATAAAACTATGGGGATGATATGCCAACCGTATATTTTTCATCAAACTAATTAATTAGGTGTAACTGACGAAGATAAAAAGTCAGCCTCATTCTACATTGAAGTGGGCCACACCACGCTTGCTCAAAGGGTTTATCAGCAATTTTACATTATTTTCATTGATGTGATGGGCTGATCTTTTGTATGTACGGTAGAATAATGTTTCCCGTTGGATGGGGGCGAATTTTACGTAAGCGATTAGCTGGTGCACCGCACACCAGCGAGCTCGCTGGTGTATTGACGTCACCAATTTCTGTGGGCCCCACCATAAAGTTAGTGGTATATCCAAACCGTCCGTCAATTTGGAGACATCGTTATAAGGGTCTAACCCAAAAATAGAATAGATCCAATGATCAAGTGGACCACACTACATAATGCAGTGGGAGATTGAACGTCGACCATTGAAACCTTCTTGGTGGTGACAGAAGTTTTGGATCAATCTGATATTTGTTTTACTCTTCATCCAGGTCTATGTGACCTTATGAACAGTTTGGATGACAAATAAACATCATGGTGGGCCCTAGGAATGTTTTATCCGTGAAAATCATTGTCCCCACTGCTTTTGTGGTATGGTCCACTTGAGATTTAGATATATCTCTTTTTTTTTTTTTATCATATGCTAAAATGATCTTGTAAACTAGACGGACGGTGTAGATATGTTAAATACATCATCTTGGGGCCCACAGGATCTTGATTTTCTTTGAACCGTTGGTATGAACAGTGAGCTCGAGGACGGACTAAGTTGTCTGCAAATTAGCTGGTGTAGGGTACACCAGTCAATCCGCTTCCGCATTTTCCGGAAGCCGATTAGCTGGTGCAGCTAGCTGGTGTATTTACGTCACTAATTTTTGTGCGCCCTATCATGAGGTTCGTGGTATATCCAAACCGTCCGTCCATTTGGTGACATCGTTATAAGGGTTTAACATAAAAATATGACAGATCCAATGATCAAGTGGACCACTTTACATAATGTAGTGGGATATTTAACATTGACCATTGAAACCTTCTTGGTGGTCACATAAGTTTTGGATCAATATGGTATTTGTTTTTACCCTTCATCCAGGTCTATGTGACCTTATGAACAGTTTAGATGGCAGATAAACATCATGGTGGGCTCTAGGAATTTTTTAACAGGGAAAATCATTATCCCCACTGCCTTTTGTGGTGTGGTCCACTTGAGATTTGGATATATCTCAGTGTTTTAATTATGCCCTAAAATGATCTTGTATACTGGATGGACGGTGTAGATATGTTAAATACATCATCTTGGGGCCCACGTGATCTTTATTTTCTTTGAACAGTTGGTATGTACACCGTACTCGAGGACTGACGAAGTTGTCTGTAGGCGACACGTACTCACACCAGCAAATTAGCTGCTGTAGGGCACACCAGGCAATCCGCTTCCGAATTTTACATATATAACATTTTTAGCGTGATGGGTGTACAAAGGAGTTATTATACGCAATAATAGGTGTTGTAGACGATTCAGGGCTATTCTTACATTTGTCTGGTAACTTTTGGCTCACCAGATTAGTGGACCGACCTGACTTCTGGAGGAGGGAATCTACGGAGTGGGACCCTGATAGATGGATCGATTGGATTCTTGTATCTATGTGGCATTTTGGTACGCATGGTGGCGTGTCAAGGAGTTGTATGGTACACCTGTATGTCAATAGCTCTTATATGAGGCTGACTCTGGAACTTTTGATGGGACGTGGGACCGTCCTTGAAAAGACGCAAGTGGGAGGGTAGGAGCCCCGACAAAATTTTAAGGCAGGATGAAAAAGTGAAGTAGCCTTAAATCGTAGATGTATCATACTACAAGAAGCATGGGCGATTTATCATTAAAAACTTCTTGCAGGCCAAAAAGCTTTGGATCGAGATGATATTTGTGCCTCGTCTCTTCATTATCAACAGGTTGGATGGCAAATAAATATTATTTATGAAGTTTTTAATGGTAGGGATTCAATCACGACTGATTTCTATACTATGTTCTACCTTAAGATTTGAGTCAACTTTATTTTTGGGATCATGCCCTACAATTTTGAACCGTGAAGATTTAAAGCACATACATCACTATGATCCCCACAATCAGGGTCCGACCCACCTCAGTCGATTAGCAAGACAACGATGACACTGTTGCAACACTAGTCCATTAAAATGCTAGTCCTTGACGCTTTAATGGGTACGAAAAGTATCTGGGCCCAAGCTAGGATGTCAAGCCAAATATACATGCTCATGCATGTTATAGGAACTCACCATAGGATAGGCTCTGTACAATGGTCTGTGCAAGTACTGGGCCCTTCTCGTCGCCTTGTTTTCTAATGCACAATGTGTATGTGGACCATATGCTGACATCAATATGGGCCCATTACATATGTGGCTTCAGCCCATTGCCAACATGTACATAATTTCACTTAAGCATGCTTGTTGGACTGCTCGTATACAGGGGCTTATAACAATTAATGCTAACCATGTCAAATGATATTCCATGTGATGACTATGAAAGGTTGTCTTATCATGGCATTATTATGTAAATGGATATTCTTACACTAATTACGGATTGTGCATGAATGCATATCTTTGGTCCAGGCACATGGGGTCATGATATCTATATTGATTGTGAATGATGTTGAGGCCATATGGTTTATGCATTAATTAATGGGTCTCATTCTTCAATCCACTGAAGTTTTGCTGGGTACATTGGATCATGTGTATCAACATGTCATCTATAGGTCACCTAGGCCTACTAAACATCCATCGTAGACATTGGACAAAATTTAGGTATAATGCTTGTCTAGTTGCAAGAAGGTAACAGTCATTTAAAGTGGTTAGACACATTGCATTATAGGGACTTGGATGGTCGGTTACCAATATCTTTGTTTAAGGGCGCCATTGAGCATATCTATTGGGGAAATGAATTTAGGTGGCATCTTAAAAATTAGGGATTAAATGGTAGAATTAATTGCATGTTCTAACAAAGTGGCGGTGATTGAGGATGCCAGTTGATTCTTAAATTCAAAGAGCATGACATGTTAGACAAAGGAAAGATGTGATAAGGTTAATCACCATCTTCATCAGATGATAACTACCTTGAATCCATAAGGCACTCTTGAATTCACAAGAGAAATTTTGAATCCACGAGAGAGAGAGAGTAGATAAAAATTGAATTTTGATTAAATAATGTGAGAGATAAAAACCCTAAAATGTATCAAGCAACAATAAATATTCCAAACAAACCCTATAAGTAAATTAACAAGAGTCTTAAACGAAAACAAAAAGAAACAAAAAATCGCACAAAACTGTGGACTTGTCAACCGGACTGGACTCATCGATTCGACTAGTTAACCCAATTGGTCGATTGTTTAGAATCAAAAGGTTTGGGACCCCTCTCCTCTCACAATCTTGAGCTAAAAGAATACCCAAACCTTACTCAATGTTAGTGTATGAAATCGTATCTAAAGGTAATGACTATTTTTCTAAGTTAACTTTTACTAACCCTTAATAGTTTCAGTTAGTGGGTGTTTTAATGAAGTTATTCCTATCTAAATGCTAGGATAATGATATAATCGTGATTCACATGGTTTCTGTTTGTATTCGATAATATATTTGCTAGTTTGTATGAACTCGATGTTCATATGAGCCTGGATGGTGAAAATATGAAATTGGGCAGTCCTGTATGCCAAGTGTTTGATTATTTGCCAGAGTGAAATGAACTTCACATTTGCATCGTTGAGCGAATCACAATTCACATAAGTATTGTATGGTTTGTGGTGGTAACGAGCATTTCCGTAGTATTATGTGAGCATAAACACTACAACTCATGAGCCAGACATGGTGGTATGGAACACTGAGTCTGTGTTATCTTTAATCCTGAAGGTGACGAACCTTACAGTGAGTCTTGAGAACTGATGGAGGTGGTGATCCACTATTGTTCGATTTAATGTCTTGGGCATATATCTATACCTATCAAATTGATGATTATGGACATCGGGTGATGGACCCTTAAAGAGATCAAGGACACTAGTGTAGAGCCACGTGTTTCCTACTTACTCGATTAGTGATATAATTGTGATGTTCTAGCTTCGTCAATACTGTTGTTTGAATATTGATCAATAAAAGTTTGGTAATCATACATGCATCACATATGTATTATTGAGTACATGACTGTTCACTAAGGACCCTAGTGCCCTACTATAATGCGCGTGTCATATCCATAATGTCCATTCATTTTTTCAAATCATTTTATTGAATGAGCAAAAAAATTGAAACATATTCAAAGCTCAAGTGGACCCCACACAGAAAACAATGGGTTGAAGAGTGAGCATCATTATTCCCACCATAGGACTTCTTGTGGTGTGGGTTTAACGGTGAGCATCATTACTCCCACCACATGGTGTAGTCCACTTGAGCATTGGATCTGCTATATTTTTTAGCTCATGTCTTGAAATGACCTGGCAAAATAAATGAATTATGTGGATAAAACACACATCATGGTGGGGCATATGGAATTTTGCAACATGCAAATCTGAGTTTTCTTGAGACGGAATACCTTTCAACATCATATTGCATAAAATATCTAAGTAAATAATTATTACTTATTTACACCCACTTCTCAATGATTATAGCAAGTCAAACAACCCTTAACAGCATTCGGTGTTACCACGACTTATGATGATGTGGCTGAATCCGCTGCGGTTTAAAAGGAAAAGGAGAGTGGATTACGTGTGCCCCGGCCTCACCCAACAGAGTGAATCCTGACCGTAGGGCCACTTAAAAGTATGTAAAGGAAGAGAGCGGATTAGGTGAGACCCCGGCCTCACCCAAGATGTTGCGGCTCTTACCGTGGGTCACTGTAGGGCCCACCCTGATTTATGTATTATGCATCCATGCCGTCCATCCATTTTTCCAGATCATTTATGGTATTACAAGAAAACTGAAATAAATCCAATTATCAGGTGGGTCATGCCAGAGGAAATTTTGTTGATTGATTATTAATGGGCCACAAAAGTTTTGGATCAAGCTGACATTTGTTTTTACCCTTCATCCAGACTTATGTGAACTTATGAACAGATTGAATGGTAAATAAACACTAGGGTATGGTCAATCACCACTGTTTCTTATGGTATGGTCCACCTGATAATTGGATCTATTTCATTTCTAGGATAATGCCCTAAAATGATCTGGAAAAGGGTATGTACGGTGTGGATACATAATACATACATCAAGGTGGGTCCCATGAGCCACACCCTCTTGGGTGAGGCCGGGGTCTCACCTAATCAGCTCTCGTAAAGGAAACGGATTGGCTAGTCGGATTGGCTAGTGACCCTGCCACAATCCCATGGCTAGTGGTCGGTGCTGTGTGGGGCCACTATGATGTACGTGTTTCATCCATGCCGTCCATACATTGTCCATATCATTTTATGGTATGATCCTAAAAATGAGGTAGATTCAAATCTCAAGTGGACCACAAGGTTGATTGAACGCCCACCATTAAAAACTTCGTGAGGGTCACAAAAGCTTTGGATTAGGCTGATATTTGTTTTTTCCCTTCATCCAGGTCACCACAGGCAAGGGTTCTGAGAGGCCCACCGTGATGTATGGGTTTCATCTACACTGTCCGTCAATTTATCCTTATCATTTCAGCCCCAAAGCCTAAAATGAGGCAGATTCAAGTCTCAAGTGGACCATATTATAGGAAGCAGTGGTAATAATGACCCACCGTTGAAACCTTTCTAAGGCCCACCTATGGAAGCAGTGGTAATAATGACCCACCGTTGAAACCTTTCTAAGGCCCACCGAGCGCCTATGGTGATGTTTATTTACCATCCAACCAGTTCACAAGGTCTTATAGACCTAGATGAAGGTAAGACACAAATATCAGCTTGATCCAAATTACCTTCTGTGGCCCCTTAGAAAATTCTACACTAAGGCGTTTAATCCTAACTGTGTGGTCCACCTTCAGCCTTGGATCTGCCTTATTTTTAGGCTAATAATAATGGCAGAATGGATGGACGGTATGGATAAAACCAATACATCACTGTGCCCCTCCGAGCTCTTAGCCTGTGCCGAGCTAGTACAGGCAAAGGATAAGCATCCACTACGTGTTCGGAAAGAGAGGGCGCGGATTTCCTGCGAAAGCCTTGCGCTGGAATTTCCTGCGCTGGGAACTACGGTGGGGCCGATAGTGATTTTTTTTTTTTTTTTTTTTTATTTTTATAAATCCACCCCGTCCATCCGTTTTGGGAGATCATTTTAGGACATTAAAATAAAAATGAACCGGATCCAATACTCAAGTGGGCCTCACTAAAGGAAAAGGTGGGTAGGTAATTACTACCGTTGAAACCTCCCTGGGGTCCACAGTGATGTTTATATGACATCCATGCCGTTCATAACGTCACTACTACTGGGATGAACTGGAAAAACAAATATTATCCAGATTCGAAACTCCTGTGGCTCCACAAATATTTCAATTGTGGACGTTCAAATCTAACGTTTTCGGCCCTCTTGAGTCTTGGATCCAGTTCATTTTTGTTTTCATATTGTAAAATGAGCTCCCAAAACGGATGGACGGTGTGGATTTATCAAAAAACATCACTGCAGGCCCACTATGGTTCCCAGCGCAGGAAATTCCTGCGCAAGGCTTTCGCAGGAAATCTGTGCACGGAAAGAGAAGTCCGCCCGCAGAGACTACTAACACGTGGCAGTAAGATATCCATTGCACTGAAAGTTTGGTGCCACATGGCATGTAGGGAGTGGAAGCAAATTGCATATTGAGTAACTCAGCATGCTAAGTGTACTGAGTTGTTGCTTGTAGACCTTTGGGGTCTCACTTATGGGCAACCACTTGTGGGTTGGGCCCATAGGATGTTACCGCATCCACTTCCATCATTTTCCTTCCGTTTTTAAATTTTGGAGGTGGTTAGATGAGATAAGGATAAACCCTATCTCATATCACCGTCATATCCCTTTTATCCCTCGTATGTATGTTATAAAGGGGTTCTCTCCCGTATTAATGCAGTGAAAAGAAAACAATTCCTACGGAGAGAAAAAGAGGAAAGATCATTAAGTGTCCATTAGGCTCGTCCTTTTCAATCTAAGCCATAGATTGTGATCCGGGGACGATCCTCACCGTAGGATTAGAAGGGTGATCAGACCTACTTGTTCCTGTAGCAATTAGGCGGATGGCTGGATCGCACTGCACATCCTCGACTTGCGAAGGTTCTCATTGTGTAGACCGTCGATCTTGGAGGCCCACACTTTCGCAAATACTATCAGTGGTATCAGAGTGTTGCACGGCGGATCTCCGATTTAAAAAGGAATGAATCGCAATCGAGGTAAGTGACCTTAATCTAAGAATTTTTAAATTATTTATTTTATTTTAATAAATACATTCGATCATCAAATAATCATCACTATTATTATTCCTTTTATTTATTGTCTTTATTCTAATTTTTTTTTTTTTTATCTCCGAGGTATGGAGATTAAAAATTTTAGAATAAGAAAAATAATTAAAATAAATAAGTGCAGTTTTAAAGGTCCAAAAAGAAAGACTGAAATATTGGAAGAGAATAGAAGATGGATTAATATCCAGATTATTTTGGGTTTACCAAACCCTACATTTCTTTTTTTCTTCTTTCTCGTTGAAACATAGGGCCAAACCGCTGTCACCGTTATTACTGCAAGAAGCGGCAGCCATGGCTGACCCCACCAAAGGCGGCAGCAACGACAGCCCCCTGTTTCAACCATGGTTGCCAATCGTCCATCTCTCTCTCTCTCTCTCTCTCTCTCTCTCTCTCATTTTCCTAGCTCTCTCTCTCTCTCTCTCTCTCTCTCTCTCGTTTTCCTAGCTCACCCACCACCGCCACTGCAGCAGCAGCATCGCCGCCGCCGCCTTCGCCACTGCAGCAGTAGCGTGAGCCGCCATCGCCGCCGCAGCAGCGCCGGCCACCGCCGCGGCAAGCAGTAACGCCCGTCGCCTTCTTCTCTCTCTCTCTCTCTCTCTCTCTCTCTCAAAAAGGTTTCTTCAAACCCTAATACTGAAGAAGAAAGGAGAGATGGGCCTTTTGGGCCTGGCTTGGAGCTTGGAGATGGGCCTAAGGTAGTGAGTTCCGTGAATTGATTGATAAAATTCTTATATGGGCCAGCTATACAAGAGCCCAAACAACCCTTTTAAAATTAAAAGAAGAAGAATTGAGTTAAGATGGGCTTCAATGACAATATATGGGCATGTCTTCTTATGGGACCTACAAAGACTGGACTTTTATAAATCTTTTGAGGATTTAAATCACAATCATGAGCCCTTCTTAAAATGGAACAAATATACCATTGTCCCATTAGACTAAGGCCCATTAATATTCATTGAACTTTCCTTTAATGTTTTAGATGATATTTTTCAATATCAAATTAATTGAGCTAAAATAAAAGGACCATAATGAGATATCCATCAAATTGATTGACAACCTCAATGGACCTCAATATTAAGTAGAAAATGCTATGGGCTGAATTATAAGCCCATTTCACTTCCTTTCAAGATTAAGTGTATCTTGTAAAAGGGCCTTTAATCGGCCATTTATGGACTGATTCAGACCAAGTAATGGGAAGTGACTTGGGGTTTTTCGGTGAGATCTAACCGAAGGTATAATGTGTTTTTGTGATTAACGGTCCAGATATCAAATTACCATGATGATCGATGTATGTATTAAAATGAATGCATATAAATGAAATTTTGGATTTTATAAATAGTGAATAATTATTCTGTCTCCACATATCTCATGATTATTTAATGTACATGTGCGTGCATTAATACATGTATGTGTGCATATGAATGAGAATTTTTCTTTAAATGCATACGATTACTCTTGATCACAGGTCCACAAGTGATCGAAACCATAACCATCATCAACCATGATGATCAACATTGATAAAAGGATCCATCATCAATGGTGAACATTAATGGTGATGATCAGATCCATCATGAATGGACATGATCAATGTGGTAAATGTATTTTCCTTTCATCATTGCACTTTTTTTCTTTGTTCAATGGTCATGATTGTTTTCTTTAATCTAATGATTTATTTATTTTGGCTTTAATCTTCATATGATTAGATTTAAGCCCTCATTTCATTAGAATATAGAACTCTTATCCTAAGGTTGTGCATAACCTGAGTGGGAGTTAAATTTCTTCCCTAAATGATGCATAAACCCATAATGGTGGGTTGTAGGTTAAACAAATAAATAGTCGTAAAAGCATCAATTTCATCTTATTTAGAGAACTTAATTGATCTAGACCGCCCATTCAGGTATGTAGGCTTTCAGATCTCTTATAAGATGGATTGGATACTTTTATAAACTTGAAAGTTTGAATAACCGGTAGAAATGCTGGTGATTAGTGCCAATACTCTAGATCATAGCTAAGTAGTGATACACGATGCGATGTAAAGATGGCCTCTAAAGCATTGATCATCGATCAACTCAAAAAATGACATTTCGACGTCAACAACTACTAAGACTGGTCCCGTGCAGTGCGAAGCCTTCTGGACGAGGATGCCATTTCGCACACTCTGGATGGGGTTCAAGAGGAACCCATATTGGCTGAAAATGAAAATCTAGGTGAACATAGGGCCGCGATGAATCGCTATAACAAGTGGCGTAAACAAAATCGCTCTGCCCGTAATGTATTGATTAGCACAATGCACAAAGAACTCATATCCACATTTGAAATGCATGAAACCGCTAAGGGGATCTGGAATGCACTAGCTAATGCCTATAAGCAGAAGTTAGATGCAAAGGTTTGAGTTATGGAATTAGAGTTCCAAGAATACAGGATGCCAGTAGGTTGCCCCATCAAGGATCATATTCGTAAGATGGAGTAGATGATAGGCGCCCTGAGGAATGTAGGGTGCAAACTAACTGAAAATCAAAAGATTATAGCAATGCATTGTTCCTTACCCGAATCTTGGGCCCAAATCAAAATAATTCTAAACCATACTGATTCAATCACAATGTTCAGAGACTTTTGTGGCCATCTGGTACGAGAGGTTGAAATGAATGTAATTCAGCTAGGTTCCGCCAAGGCCTTTACAGCAGAAACCCACAAGCCGAAAGCTAACAAGAAAAAGTTCAAAGCTCGCAAGAAGGTGAAGAAGAACATTCACGAACAGAAGATTGCAATGCCTCCTCCAAATCCCAAGAAGGGGAAAGGAAAGAGGAAACCTAAAAAGACAAACATAACCAGTTTCATCTGCGAAAATCCTAGCCATTATGCCCGTCAGTGCACCCACAAAAATACGATAATTCCTCTGTCACAAGACACTTCATTTGTAGGCATTTGTTCTGAGATCCTTTCCGTTGATATCCTATATCTAACGAGTGGATTTTGGATTCAGGCGTAACAAAGCACGCTACACGAAATCGTCAAGAACTCCAGAAATTTCGGCCTGTAGCCACATGGAGCTATAGGGTGTACATGGGGAATAACACTGCTGAAGACGTGCTAGAGATTATTGTTTATCATTTCCGTATGCACGTAGGGCACACAATAACCCTCCATGATACTCTTTATGCACCAGGCATGCGTCGGAATTTAATTTCTATTTCTAGGTTATTAGTTAATGTTTTGACATTCGTTTGTTCGAGACAAGAATTTCTTTAAGACTCAATAGCCTCATCTTTGAATGGGGAAACTTGATTTCAGATTTATTTATTCTAGATGTAGATATTGATAATGCACCTCTTGCTTTGTCTGCTACGTCGAATGAACATGTAGTATCTGAATCTTTAAAATGGCACGCGAGGTTAGGTCACATTGGAAAGGACCGTATGACAAGACTAGCAAGATCTGGTCTGTTAGGTTCATTATCCAAAGTTGATTTGCCATTTTATTAACATTGTGTGTCCGGAAAGACTTCTAAGAAATCATTCCTTAAAGCGACTGGGGCAAAGGGTTTGCTAGAGATAATCCATTCGGATATCTGTGGACCCTTAAATGTACGTGCTAGAAATAGATGCTAATACTTCATCACATTTATTGACGATTACTCGCGCTATGGATATGTGTATCTCATCTCACATAAATTTGAGGCTTTTGATTGATTTTTCAAATTCAAAACTGAAGTAGAAAATCAGCTTGAGAAAAAAGATTAAAACTCTTAGATCTGATAGAGGTGGTAAGTATACATCTAAAAAGTTTAAGACATACTGTGCAAACGTTGGCATTATCAGGTAGTACATTATGGCATATACTCCACAGCAAAATGGAGTTACAGAGAGAAGGAACATGACACTATTGGACATGGTCAGGTTAATGACGGCACATTCCAATCTCTCTACCACATTCTGCGAAGACGCGCTTCTTACAACTGTCTACGTCCTAAATAGAGTCCCAACTAAATCCGTTTTTAAGACCCCATATGAGATGTGGACTAGGAGGATTCCTTCTTTAGCCGATCTACGTCCTTGAGGATGTTTAGCATATGTTTTATTACCTGCTCCGTATAGAAGTAAACTTAATAGTAAAACTATTGAGTGCATATTCATTAGGTACCCAATGCACTCAAAGGGATATATTCTAGTTTATAAGGATCGTGGATGATGGACTGAGATAGAATCTCGGGATGCCACCTTCGTCGAAAACAGATACCCCAGTCAAAAGAAACAAAAGGTTTCCATGAAACTTTTTGAAATTCTCGATGTATCTCAGAAGAGTGAGAGTTCTGCTTCTGAAAATTGAGATACTCCTATAGTTTATCAGGACAGTGGGAGTACATCTCAGCAGGCTCCTAAGTTACGTCGAATTGAAAGAGGTTTAATTCCCTGAAAATATTTCGATATCGATGGTCAAACTTTCTCTTGTGTTGCGGTTGGCGATGATGAACTTGATTCTTATCAGGATACATTGTTATCTCCGAATTCGGCTGATTGGGTAACTGTCATGGATGAGAAAATTGCCTCCATGGAGAGGAACAAAGTCTGGGAACTTGTAGATTTGCCTTCCAATTGCAAAGCAATTGGTAACAAGTGGGTACTTAAGATCAAAAGAAAGGCAGATGGTACAGTGAACAAGTACAAAACAAGATTAGTTGCAAAAGGTTTTACACAAAAAGAAGGTGTTGATTATGAGAAAAAATTTTCACCTGCTGCAAAATTCTCCTTAATCCACATGATCTTGTCCATATTTGTAAGTTTAGACTTAGAGTTATATCAGATAGATGTAAAGACCGCATTCTTAAATGGTGATTTGGATGAATAAATATACATGCAACAACCCATAGGTTATGTAGACAAAATGTATCCAAAGAAAGTCTGCAAGTTGTTACGATCTATTTATGGGTTGAAGCAATCTTCAAGGCAGTAGTACATGAGGTTCCGCTTAGCCATCACCACTTTTGGATTCACAATGAGTAAAGAAGATCATTATGTATACGTGAAATGGTCTGAAAGATCTTTTCTGATACTATCTCTATATGTAGACGATATCTTATTAGCTGAAAATGACATGCAACTGTTGATGATGTCTAAAGATTGGCTTTTCTCGAACTTTGAGATGAAAGATCTTGGTGAAGCCAACTTTATTCTAGGGGTTAAAATCATCAGGAACCGTTCTAGGAGATTCTTAGGCTTGTCACAAGCCACTTACATATAAAAGATCTTAGAGCGGTTTAGGATAAAAAATTCAAAAGTTGTTGAAACTCCTATGGATAAAGCTACTAAGTTAAACAGGAAATCGTGTCCCCAGAAAGAAGCTGAGAAATCGACAATGTCCTCAGTACCTTATGCGAGCGCAGTTGGCAGCTTAACGTATGCTATGCTTTGCACCAGACCAGATATTAGTTATGCAGTTGGCATCGTCAGTCGTTACCAGAGTAACTTGAGACAGACTCATTGGCAAGTCGTGAAACGTATATTCTGCTATCTCAGAGGAACCAAGGACTTGATGCTGTGTTATGGAGGCGCGAGTCTCAAGCTCAAAGAATATTCAGATACCGCCTCGGGTAATGACGCCGATAAGGGAAAGTCTACTTCAGGATATGTTTTCTTGCTCAAAGGGGGAGCTATCGCTTGGTCGAGCAAGAAACAGACATCCACAACACTTTCATCTATGGAGGTCGAGTACATTGCATATTGTGCTGCAGTTCAGGAGTGTGTATGGGTTCGCAGATTCCTACAAGGATTGGGTGTTGTTCCAGGCATACATGAGCCTATATCGTTGAGGATAAACAACACCTCGACTATTGACTTGGCAAAGGACCCTAAATACCACCAGAAATCCTAGCACATTGAGATAAAGTATCATTACGTTCGTGATCAAGTGAAAGAAAAGAAGGCTATCTTTACCTACATTCCTACCAAGGAGATGATGGTTGATCCCATGATGAAACCTATAGCTATAGATCTATTTTAGGTTCATGTCAGGCAAATGGGATTGAGGAAAGCTTGATTGATATGCTTATATCATGTATCTTTGATCTTTCATAAATAATAAATTTCATTTTATTCAGTATTGAGCACTTGTTAGACTAGGTATGTAGATCATCAGCATTTTCTTTGAGATCAAGTAAGATTTCAACTTTTGTCGGCAGGTCGGTCACCCGCTCGCACGAGCTAACCAACCCTAAATGTACAAGAAAGGTACACTTGGAGTGATGTTCATACATTGAGGTACGAACCACCCTTTATTGAGAATAATAAAGGATGAGGATGCGAATGAGTTGTACCCGCCTTTAGTCCTAAAAGATTGAAGATGAGACTGATAAAGTCGAATAACATAATCGCACCATTGATCTTCATGAGAATGTTATGGCCTGAATCACAGCCAAGTCGTGATGTTATGAGATGAGTCATATCTCATGTGAGACGACTTGCATATTGTAGACCTGACAGATACCTAGTATTGTCTACTTTACGGCATGGATTGTAGCCACATGCTAGGACCTTTCACCTATAGATTGCTTTGATTCGATCTAATCATTGCAACATGCGAGTAGTCAGTCCCGTGGGTGACTCCTTGTGTCCTCAGCTACCCTCCTCTTATGTACAGGAGGATAAGATTGAGTATCTACTTTAGTATACAATGACGAAAGGCCCTTGATTGGTCAGACTCGGTTATGCTAGGAAAGCGGCTTGATCAATTCTAAATTACACATCTGCGTAGGGAAGATCCCGTGACATTTACACCAAGTTTCTAGAACTATAAATACGCACTTGAAGACTTATCCACCTGCAGTATCGAGTTTTTTAGACTTTTGCAAACGATATTCTCTTTTAAAAGTGTGTGTGTGTGTGTGTGTGTGTGTGTGTGTGTGTGTGTGTATTACTTTAAAAAGAATTCAAATTGATGTTTGTGGAAAACCAAGTTTTTCAGTAAAAACTCGATAAGTTGGATAAGTGCTTATATTGGCCGAGTACTCCAGATTGGGAGTTAACTCTATCCGGTGTGGTCATGCAGACTAGGACAAGCAATGCAAAGCTTGAGTTATTGAGTGCTAGTTAGGTGGTCTCTTAGTACTCAAACACCTATGAGAAGATAACGGTGTTCAAACTGGTTCCACACCTCTGATTCTTTTGATCGTGATTCTTTGATTTTGATTGATATGTGATGAGCTAGATGGACAATTCATGATGTGTCTATCCCACAATGTGATTGAGTGGGAGATGTTGGTTTTGGACCTTTGGGGCCCACTTGTGAATTGGGGCCCATAGGATGTTACCGCATCCACTTCCATCATTTTCCTTCTTGGAATTTGATTTTCAAATTCCGAAGGTGGTTAGATGAGATATGGATAAACCCTATCTCATCTCACCGTCATATCCCTTTTATCCCTCGTATGTATGTGTGGACCCTCGCCGATTTTCCGCGCTCCCACACGACAACGTTCTTCTCCCTTCCCCTTTCCTTTCGGAAAAGAAGGAGATGAGGATGCGTGAGTGCGAAATCGTCGTTTGTGCCACTGGCTTGCCCCGTTCTCGAGGGCTTCGTTTGGTTGTAGTATTAAGCTGGATGTGTTAAAATGAGTTTGTATAAGACCAGAGTCGCCACTAGCCAATTACTTCGAATCTACAGTCGGCTAGACCCTGTAGAAACGTTAGAGAAGGGGATCCGAAGATTCCTTCCTCTAAAATGACTCCTATTGATCTGCGGTCAGAGATTCAAGGTAAGGGATCACGGTTACAAGGTGGGAAGAGGTTAAGCACCCCACACACTGCCCGTACCGAAGTACGGTCTCTACTTCACAGAATCGATCGGATACTTGAAAGTCTAGTTTAATCCTCGTATATTCTCATGGATGACATGATGCATGAATGCGGGTCTGAACAGTAAGAGTTTCTGATGGGTAGGTTCCAACAGCGGACAAGCCCAGAGCGTACGCTCGAACTGACAGGTGCTTTATGCGAGATGATGCATGCTGTGTGTTTGAATATTCAAAGTGTCTATAGTGATATGTACGTGAATGCAGGTCTGAACAGAAAGAGTTTCTGATGGGCAGGTTCCAACAACGGGCAAGCCCAGAGCATACGCTCGAACTGACAGGTGCTTTATGCGATATGCATGCGGTGTGTTTGAATAATCAAAGTGTTTGCAGTGAAGCAGGGGGATTGGAAGAAAAGTAAATGTTGCACTTATGCTAGATGCAAATGAGATGATGCTGGAAAAGAGTAGCTGGGTGGACGGAGGTGTCGCAAGGATTGGCTTTGGGTGGCTGGATCAAGATTTGGATGGCTTGGGAGGCTTGGACCAGTGGTCAGGCTGGGCTGGACCAGGGCTAAACTCTCCTCACTCGGGCTCTCCTTGGTGGAAAAATGGGCTAAGGGGTGAAAGAGGGTGATTCAGATGGATGGGCTCTCTTAGGCTGAGTGGTGTGTTGAAATGAGAAGGGGAGGGGGGTATTTATAGTAGCGAGCAGTGGCAGAGCTCGTAATTTGTCTCGGGCGGCCTGCTATGGGCCGCCCGTACGGCCGCTCCTCGGTTTCCAGCGATGTACGGTTGCTTCCTCAGGGCTGCTGTTTGACTCGCTGGGTCGACTCAGTGAGTTGACTCAGCGGGTCGACTCGGTGATTTGACTCAACGGGTTGACTCGGTGTTTTGACTCGGTGTTTTGACTCGACGGGTTGACTCAGCGGGTTAACTCAGCGGGTTGACTCAGTGAGTTTGACTTTTTTTGGGATTTTTTGACTGGCTTTTCTTATGGGGGTTTTTCAGGGTAGTGTTTAGGATTGGGTTGACTGGGTCCAGGCTTGAATTGGGCTATGGAATGGGACTTACAAGGGTGAGTTTGGCTGAGTTTGGACTTGGGATTTGGGGGTATGGTCCTCCATTCATCCAGCTATCTCTACCAATAGTGTAGCCGAAGGTGGGGTGTCTACAGATGCCCCTCTTTGGCAGAGGTTGCGTGCAACCGAATGCCAAAGCGAGTGGACACCCCACTTCTGACCTGGTCATTCATAGATCATGTTCTGAGATCTTTGCTTGCTTTTGCATTTGTGTCAATTGATCGTTTGGGAACCGATCACTCGCACATACCGCGGAAGTTTGGAGAAAACGTTGCGATTGTCCCTGCAGTTTGCTGCAACCTGGGTACCCAATCGCAACCCTTCCATTCCCGATCGGTACTAACATCGGAAAGGTACAGCAGAGCCTCTGCGTCGACAGTCTTACGAGGATGCTGACCCTGAGACTGATCGTATGATGTTTGATGTTTTCCCAGATCACTCCAGGAGTACTTGTTTCGCTTGACTGTCAAAGTGGTTAGACGCCCTGCGTCAGATAGTCTTACGGGATTCTACTACGCCGACTTGGACTCAGTCAAGGTACTTCAGGCATCCACGCTTAGGTATGTGCGGGTGGGCTTTTTCCACCCGATCTGCTGGTTTCGATGCTTGGTTCGCAATTCATTCTTTCCTTGATTGTGGTCTGGAATCTTTGTTATCCTTTGTATCTGAGTCAGTTGATTGTGTGGAAGTTGATAACTCGCACATACCCCGAGAGTTTGGAGAAAACGTTGCGATTGTCCCTGCAGTTTGCTGCAACTTGGGTACCCAATCGCAACCCTTCCATTCCCGATCGGTACTAACATCGGAAAGGTACAACAGAGCCTCTGCGTTCGTAGTCTTACGAGGTTGCTGACCCTGAGACTGTTTGTGTGATGTTTGATGCTTTCCCAGATCACTCCAGGAGTACTTGTTTCGCTTGACTGTCAAAGTGGTTAGACGCCCTGCGTCAGATAGTCTTACGGGATTCTACTACGCCGACTTGGACTCAGTTAAGGTACTTCAGGCATCCACGCCTAGGTATGTGCGGGTGAACTCTTTCCACCAAATCTGCTGATTTTGATACTTGGGTTACAATTCATCGTTTCCACCTGTTCAAATGGTTTCTGTGACCGAGCCTTTTGGCTTTCATCTTTTCGTATCTTGGCATATGGTACGACCGCACTGACACTGGAGTTCAGTTCGACCGTACTTTGAGTGCATTAGATCCGACGGTCTCCGGAGAAACCGCGAGACATCGGATCTTATTTGATTTTTGCGTTGGCTCCTACCCAGAGATATGGAAGATCTCCTGGTGTTTTGGAGGCAGAACGCTCTACTGGGAAAATATTTTTTGGATTTTTGAAAAGGCACCCACTCTGGGGGGTGATACTCCGTGGGGTTTTTATTTGCAAATGGAAATATGTTTTGTCTTTTTGAAATGGGAATCTGGTTTGCACTCGCCTCCACTAGGGATGCCTGTGGGGCTTTTGGCTAACCGACTTTTATTTTGAAAGCAGGTAAACATGATGATGGATGCAATGGATGCTGATGCATGGAGATGCATGATGAATGCATGGCTTGGCTCATTTTCTTCTCGTTTGATGATTTTGCTTTTGCTGTGGGTGCAGAGAACTTTGAGCTTATTGTTTACAGGGTTGTGTCCCTGGGGATTTTCTTTTTGATATGGAGGTTTGGACAGCGGGTTAGTCAAGATCCCGACCCGTGGTCGATCAGGTCCATCGTCCCAAGATGCTGTTTCTTTGCTAATGAGAATGTACGAGGATATCATTCGACTTCAAGATGTTCTTCTGGGCATACATGTGATTGAGATGGTGTTTGGTTGCCCGTTTTGGTCAAGATTCCAATTTGCAGGCGATTGATCCGTCATCCCAAACTGTGAAGTGAGCGGAGTTTAAGACTCCTGAAGTGTAGTGCTGGGGATACTGACAATTTTTGTGATTTTTGTAGATATTTGGATCCGAATCTTTACCTGAGCGATCAGGGTAGAGATCAGTTTATTGAAAACACAGGAAATATTTTTTGTGATTTTCGAAAATATTTGATTTGAAAGCAAGGGAAATATTTTTTGTGATTTTTTGACAATATTTTGATTGAAAGGAAGGGAAATATTTTTGTGATTTTTGCAAATTTTTTGATTGAAAGAAAGGGAAATATTTTTGTGATTTTTGAAGAGGTGATTTTGCAATGTTTTTGTATTTTGTGATTTTTCTGAAATGCAGGGAAAAGTGTGGAATTTTCATCCACTTCCAGCTTCTACTGCTGGTAAGGCACCCGATCCATTTTACATCAGTGAGCAGGACGAATCTCACACAGTTAAGTGCCGTAGTTTTACATCTTCGGATGAGGGGATTTTGAGGGTTTTCAGTCAACACACCCACAAAGTTGCCTGTTCCTCACGTGCAATGCACATAGACCACGTATCGTCCGACGGACTCCTTCGGCCACAAAATGAGCCACATCCTCACATTTCCTTTAGTCAATCCAGTTTGGGGTCTTACGTTGCTCACAATTCCGTGAGGGTGCGCTCCACCTCCCAACAGCCTTAATCCCCTTCATGAGTTTTAGGAATAGGGAACATCCGTCAGCTTCAACAGCGACTTCCAAATCAAGGTTGTCTATCACGGTGCGTTCAGCACGAACAGGATTGCGGAGTTCTGCCCGCCTCCGCCCTTACTTGTTTAGAAGATTCCAGACACCCGTACGATCAAGTGTCAGCCATGTCTGGAACAGGTTAGGAAAGAAAGCCCCCGAGAAGTTAATCCCAGTGTAGTTTTAGGTCTTCGGACCACTGGGGATGAATTTGTGCAGTTGAAATTTTTGGTGAATCATTTTTTTTGTTTTTTTGGAAAAGGTTCCAGACTTCAGCTCGAACGATCGAGATTGATGCTGGTTTTTGTGGAAAGCTTTAAAATATTTTTGGTATTTTTGAGATGATCCGGGTTATCGAATCCTTGATCCCAGCGGTTGAGGCCGATGCCGGTTTTTATTGGAAGCAAGAAAGGGTCCCCCGAGAAATTAATCCCAGTGTAGTTTAAGGTCTTCGGACCAAAAACTGTACAAAAGGGGGCAAACACGTTTTTTTTTGTTTTTGGAAAATGTCCGGTGTCAGTGGATCTTGATCAAGACCGATACCGGCTTTTATTAAAAATCCTTCGGGATATTGATCCCGACGTAGTTTAAGGTCTTCGGACCCAAAAACTTTAAAAGAGGGGCTGGTGATATATTTTTTGTTTTTCGAAATGATCCAGATCATCCGATGTTGGTCTTAAAGACTGGGATCGATGCTGGTTTTTATTAAAATCCCTCGGGATGTTGATCCCGACGTAGTTTAAGGTCTTCGGACCAGTATTGCACAAAACAGGAAAGACATTTTTTTTTGTTTTTTGTTTTTTTGAAAGTACTCGGTGTCGTCGGATCTTAATTCGAGCGATCAAGACCGATACCGGCTTTTATTGAAAATCTCTCGGGATGTCGATCCCGACGTAGTTTAAGGTCTTCGGACCAAAAAACTTTAAAAGAGGGGCTGGTGATATATTTTTTGTTTTTCGAAATGATCCAGATCATCCGATGTTGGTCTTAAAGACTGGGATCAATGCTGGTTTTTATTAAAATCCCTCGGGATGTTGATCCCGACGTAGTTTAAGGTCTTCGGACCCAAAATATGTACATGCAAGTGCTGGAAATGCATAAATATTTTTTTTTTTGTTTTTTAGAAAATGTCCGTAGCCACCAGATCTTGAAGAAGACAGATGCCGATTTTTATTAAAAATCTCTCGGGATGTCGATCCCGACGTAGTTTAAGGTCTTCGGACCACAAATATGTACAAGAGAGCAGTAATCCAGGTTGGAGACTACGGGAATTCTTCTTGGAATGGTTCGGATCATCAGGTCATACACTTGGATGGTTAAGATCACTGTTTGACCAAGTCAAATCTTTCTTTCTTTTCTTTGAAAATTCTATGGAACTTTTCCACATCATCAACCCAATTTCTCACCCATTTCTCATGAGATGAGATTTTGGTGAGATTTCTTTCTTTTTCTCACCATTCTCTTCCATCACTTCAATCTTACATGGAGGTACAAGATTCACTTGCAACCACCCTTCCCAAGGAGGAGTTCTTCCCAAGGAGAGGGGGTGAGAAGTCATCTCACATGGGTAGGGGCTAGGACGGCCTCCCATGGGCCGCCCGGACGGTCTCTGCCTTCTGGTCTCTTCAATGGGCTGGGTAAAAGGGTGCCCTCCCCTTTTCTATATAACATGGGGCACCCTTGCCCCCCTCAACGTGCAATCTCTCTCTTCTCTCTCTCATACACTCTCTTTTTTCAAGTTTTCTCTCTCTTCTTTGGTGGTCCTTTGCTTCTCTCAAGTGGTGGCCCTTAGAGACATTTTAGGACAGCAAGGTGGTCCCTCTTTGGTGAGTGGTAAAGGTATGGACCACTTCCTTTCTCTTTTCTTATCCTTTTCCTTCTTCATTTTCTCTTCTCATGACTCTTTTCTTTTTCCATGTAGCTATTCCAAGAGGTGTGAAGGTGGGCCCAAGCATTCTTGACCTTTTTCTAGATCTCAAGTCTTTTTCAAAGGTGGTGCATGGAGAAGGACATTGCAAGCTCTCCACTTCATTTTTTCTTTCTTCTTTTCACACTCCCCTCATGTGTATGTAAAGGGCGATTTTGCCATGTCATCAAGTGTACATGGCAAAATACTCTATTTTTTTCATGGGGATTGGACCTCTTTTCATATGTATCAAATGGGCTCAAAGTGAAGTCATGGCCCTTGGTGTATTTGGTGGGCCCAATGCTTCATTTTGGGCTCCCTCTTACTTCCTTTCTCTTGTCATTTCCCTTGGAACTCTCTTTTCTTTTTCATCTTCTTTCCAAGACTTGGGCCCATGGTCATGGTAGGGCCCATCTCAAGTTTTGAGCTCATGGGGCTCACTTTGGGTGACCCCATCTTTCTTCACATGTGTATGGATCAAGGTGGCTAGCCCATTTTTCATTTGGATCTCAAGTGGGCTAGATTTCCTAGTTGGGCTTATATGGACAAGTAGCCCAACTCTTCCATCATTTCTCGATTATGATGTACATCCTTGTACAAGGTGTAGTGGGCTCCTTGGAGTTTTTCATGTGGATGGGCTTTTGGGCCTTCATTGAAACTTGGGCACTTCTTTGAACCATGTGTGCCCCACTACACTTTGTTCATGTAGGATTTTTCTTTTCATGCTTTTTCTTTGATGGATGGAGGACTTGAGCTACTTGACCATCTACAAGTCCCATGAGTGAGTTGTTCCCACAATCTCACTAAGTTCAAATGGTTTTCTTTGTGGTAGGAATGTGGTTCTCAAGAGTTTCCCTCTAATGTTATCAATCTCGAATGGATGATCCTCAAGTGAGCTATCCATACAACCATAGCTCCTTGATCCTTTCTTTGGGGCTTGGTGGGTCATTCCACCATCATTTTAAATATGAGTGGTTTTTCTTTGAATTTGTGGGAAAGAATGATACCCATAAGTTGCCCATTTTTGTCCCATGCCTTGGGACATTTCGGATTTTGATCTTCAAGTGGGCTATGTGTACCATTCTTATCCATTTTCATGATGGTTGGGTGACTTATCAAGCCATGCCCTCTTGTGCTCAAATGGTCTCCCTTTTTTGGTAAAGAAATTGGTGCACATAAGTTGCCCAAACTTGCCTTTACATGGGCATTTCCAACTTTGACTCCTCATGTGGGCTATGTGCATCAAAATTTTTACCATTGGCCTCTTTGATTCCATATGTTTGTGGGTGGACCGCCATGTTGTATTCTCATGGTCAAAAACTTTCATCAAGATGAGGCACATAAGGTTGCCCATGGTTAACCCATGAATGGGTCCTCATGTTCTTCAAAGTGGGCGATGTGCTCTCTCCAATCCATTGAGATGAGGCATTTGGGTTGCTCTTGGGGGCCCACTTCCTTTCTATTCCCCACTTGTCCATGCACATGTGTAAAAAAATGGAAACATCTTAAGTGATAATCATGACCTTGGCATAAAAGTGGATCAATCCTTGGCCACATATGGACTTTGAAGAGGGATTTCTCATGTGAAGTAGGATTCTCATCCTTTGTTGATCTCATGGCACTTGAGTGCATGTGTTGTCCAAAATGTGTCCTTGGATGATGGACTTTTCTTGCCTAAGGCATGCCATGCAACCTTCTTTAAGGTGGGCCTTACATTTTCCAATGGGCCCAACACATATCCTAAGTGACACATGGAGTTGGACTTTAGATTTTGCATTTGAATGTGAGTCCAATCCCATGGGTTTCTTGGATGATAATTTGGATTTTAACGGGTAATGGATAGGGACTTACCTTGCCAAGCTTGTAGGATTCAATGGCGGATGGTACCAGAGGTCACCGAGTGATTGATGAAGATGATCCTGACTTCATCGTCCGCCGAGGGGACCACATGTGTTTCTTAGCTATGGAGCATCAACCTCTTCCCGCTATCAAGGGTCGAGGTACCAGGGATCGCTGGGACTACTAGGTGAAGGATCCACAGCCCTTGCTTGAACGAGTACTGGATGGTACTCCTTTTGCTGGCCTCCTCACCTTACGTTTCCATAATAACGATGCTAACCGCATGATGCTCGCAGCCCTTTGCGAGAGGTGGCGGGATGAGACCCACACCTTCCAGCTCCCTTGTGGTGAATGGGGAATAACCCCCTTGGACATTTATTTGCAAATAGGCTTCCCGTTTCATGGAACAGTTGTTCCTCAAGTCAGCTCTCTGGCTCCCCTCACTTCCATCGACTGGCTACGGCTTGTCGGTGACGTCCCACCCGAGGGTGAATTCCAAGGCCATCAAGTGAAGATGCGATGGTTCTACAACAATTTTACCTCCGTCATCCCCACCACCGAGCGAGAGGCCCTCCACAAAGCCCGGGCCATGATCACTTATGCTTTTGGATCCTTTCTTTTCTGCCATGCGAATGAGAGAGTTAATCCTAAATTTCTTCGTTTAGTCGAGGATCTTCATCATCCCTATAACTGGAATGGGGCTATCTTGACCCATATCTTTCAAGGTTTGGACAAGACCTGTCGGCATAGCCGGTCCTTCACAGGCTTCTGGCCTGTCATTGAGGTATCTCTTCTTTCACCTTTCTTGAAGGGCTTTCGCCTTCTTTCTTTATCTGATTATTAGACGTGCTTTTGTCCAGACCTGCTTTTATGACCATTTTCCCCATCTCGCGCCGAGGATGCGGGATGATATTGAGCCCTCTCAGTATCGCCACATGTACTGGCGCCAACAAAACCGTCAGCGGAACTCCCGAGTTCCCGGGGACAATTGGCGTGCTGACATAGACGGGCTGACCGTTGAGGACGTAAGTATCTTGCTTTCCCTACCCCTCGTGCCGTACCGTAACTGATCGTGGTGACCTCATTTGCTGCAGCTCGCTCGGACGCCGTATGCCAGTTTCCCTCTCTATTATACCCCTCAGCGTGTGGAGGCATATGATGCTTCATGTCTCCGTATCATGCTTTCTGACGCTGAATCTTTTCAGTGGTATTTGGGGGAGAGATTGCTTCGGCAAGTCACTGGGGTGGCTCGGGTCCCTTGTTCTGCACCTCCTCTAGCTGCTCGGATGCCAGTTGATGAGAGAGTTGAGGCTCTTGTGGGCCAGCCTGGACTTCGTTTTACGATCCCGGATCGTGATTATGATGAGTGGTATTTGCTGTTCGGCCAGGGGCCTCTGCTTCCTTCGCTTTATGTTCCCGGTGGCCATCGCAGGTATGCTGGAGGTTCGGTGACTGCTCCTTTGATGGATCTTTATCGTCGGGAGTGGGACGCGAGGAGGGACGATGATGATTATGTTGGCGACTTGTAGCCTGCTTGGGTACTCTGCTTTGTATGACCTTGTACTTTTGCTTTTATCTTCTTTTGTATCAAGCTCTTTTGAATGAATATATATAACCTTCGACTTGTCTCAAGTTCTTTGATGATGTCTGGACGCTTTGACTTTTGACTTGTTCCTTCATGATTTGAGACTTCTTAGCTGCATGGATGATGACTTGAACGGTCCAGATTGCTTGTTTTGGCTTTGTGGGCCCACTTGATGATTAGATCTTGGATTCTGGCCCTTCTTTTGATGATCAGCCCTTTGATCTTGTTGTTCCATGACTTGTGTAAGCTTTCCAATGGTTTGGATCCTGATGATTTAGCCCTTGAATGGTTTAGATTTGATAGATTCGGCCCTGTGGGCCCATTTGAGACCTTGGCTTTACTTTGGGGCACCTCTTTTGATGATTTGTGGGGCTAAGAAGGTTTCTCATGGTGTGGATGACGGCTTGAACATCTCGGATTGTTTGACTTGGCTTTGTGGGCCCACTTGATGATTAGATCTTGGATTCTGGCCCTTCTTTTGTTGATCAGACCTCTGATCTTGTTGTTTGATGGCTCATGCAGGTCCTTCAATGGTTTAGATCATGATGATCTAGTCTTTGAATGACTTGGATTGCTTGTGGCCCCCACTTGATCACTTTTCCTTCTCTTTGACTTGATCAGCCATGTTCTGGCTGCATTGCTTCGTGATTGCACCGGTGTGGCACCTTTTATATGGTCTTGATCAGCCTCAGTCGAAATCTGGAGTGGACTGGAGCCTTGGGCGGCCCATGGAGCGCCATCTGCTGACGTGGACTGTCAGCCTCACCTACCAAGAACCCTGGAGCCAATCCCGCGGAGAGAGAGGAACCGCGTCCGTACGGGCGGCCCAGGGAAGGCCGCCCAGGGCTTGTCTCTTGAGCGGCCTGGGCTGGCTCGTGCTCGGACATTCCCTGCTCTCCTTTTCTCTTGTCCCCTCATCCTCTGCACTGGATCATTCGATTCCAGCCATGAATCTACATTTTGTCCCTTCTTTCCTTCTCTTTTTGTCTTGTTCTTTGTTGATCCTTTCTTGCGCAGCCATTGATGATGGCTTGGGGGCCATTGTGGGAGAGGTCAGTGGGTCCCACACTTCAGCACTTGATGAAGGCTTTAAAGATGATGAAGTGCCTTTGATCGATGGTGGAGATGGAGCATTAAATGGGGGCATTGATGAGGGGTTAGGGATGGTGGTTGGTGGAGCCTTGAATGGCCCCATTAATGGTGGGATGGCTAAAATTTCTGATTTGAATGGGACCTTCATTATGGGAGGAATGGATGGTATGGATAGGATGATGGGATGGGACATAGGTGAGGCTATGCATCCCTTGAATGTGGGTCCCATGGATGATGTGATGGATGGTGGTGATGGGGGTATGATGGAAATAGATGGGCTGATCTCATGCTTGGACGGTATGGATGGCTCAGATGGTACCCTTGATGGTTTGGATGCTCTTGATGAGGGCCAGGATGTGCGGCACACTTGCCTGGGTGGACTCGATGATCCCCCCCTGATGATGGACGGTGTGGATGCCTCGATGATCCCTTTGATCGGCTAGGATGATGATTGGATTCATGATTTCCTGTTAGAGGGGGCCGCAGGTCCAGATTTGTTCGTTGATTCTTCGATCGGGGTTGCCGGGACCCTTTTTTATGGTTCAGATGTATTATTCGATGGTCAGATTAGCCAGGATGCCACGATGTGCGGTGTGATCTTCACTGATAGTCCTTTTGATGGGGAGCATTGTCCTTCTCTTGGTCATCGGTCCTTTGCGCACTCCATCCATGAGGTGGGCGAGTCTTCCCGTGCGGCTGAGGTTGTGACAGTTTTCGACAGTGATGCGACTATATCAGACATAGCCGTTACTGGGGACAGGTCAGGGGTTGTCGAGTCTGCAGAGGTTCCAGCTTTTCCTTCTCCTTCGCCCGTTGACCTTCCGATCCTTGATGAGCCATTATTGACTTTTGGGCCTTTTGTGCTGGAGGGGGTACCAGTGAGGACTTGTCAGCTGCTTCCTCGTCCTTCTTGCTCGCCACGACTGCTTGCTTGGCTTGACGGCTTGTCAGCTTATGAGATTCGGGAGTTAGAGTCCTATGGCTTCGGCAGTCTGGTTCATATGGCTAGAGTTGATATTGATTGGAGGATGCTCGGAGCTGCATTGATTGATTGGGTCCCTTCGTTGAACTTGTTTGCGTTCAACGATATGGAGATGGGGCCTTCTTTGGAGGAGCTTGCACGCTTGACAGGCCTACCCTTGGATTATACTCAGTATTTCTCACCGAAGACTGCTACACCGCAGAACTGGTTCGGGATTTCTTATCTTGTTCATCCTGCAGCTGCCGGCCAGGATGCTGTAGTGTTCTCCTTGGACTTACTGTATGATCTTTTTTCGGGTCCTTGGGGTGTGGCCGATTCTACCTTTGCTCGGAACGCACTGATGTTCTGCTTGATAGCTGAGGTGCTGTTCTCGGGATGGCGCAGGTCCCAGACTCCTCTGCTTTTTGAGGTGATGAGCCGAGCTATCCGACGGCAGGGGATCATTTCTCTTATCTTGGCCGAGCTGTTTAATGGGTTGACCGACTGTGCCCTGGGCCGCACTCGTGTCCTTCGCGGCTGTTGTGCCTTTCTGCAGGTATCCTTTTTACACCTTTTTTCCTTCTTGCTTTGTTGGGGATTGCTTTGCTTTAGCTGAACTTCTTTTCCTTTCTGTGATCAGGTCTGGCTGTGGGAGCGTCTTTCTTTGACCGTTCCTGTACCCCTTTCTGGCATTCCTAGCTCTGACATTATGCGTTATATCATGGAGTTTCTTCCTCATACAGCTAGGATGAGCGAGCCCTTGTATCGCAGGATGTTTGCTGAGCTTCGTGACTGGAACGTTCGTTGGGAGTCATCTTGGCTTTCACTTCCTCTAGTGCTTTGCGATGCACACCGCCTTCCTCTGATGTTGGTAAGCTTTCGATCCTACTTTTCTTATCATCCCATTCGGTTCCTGCGGCAGTTTGGATATGAGCAGGATGTTCCTCTTTTCGCTTTCACGGGTATCGGGCGTCGAGCACTTCCATCCAGATCCTCTGACTTTAGGACCCGGATTGATTGTTCTTGGGCGAGTTATTTGACTGCTGATTTGCTGGGTTTTGAGCTGCAGACTTTTCCGATGGCGACCGCCCCATATCAGTACTGGGTTGCTGAGCAGTCTTTGTATCGACGCATCCCTTGCTGGCACCAGACTGCTGATGAGGATGAGCAGGATATCCTTGGAGATGCTGGCTCTTCATCCGGTTCATATGAACCCTTTGAGGAGCGCCCATTCATTGATCCTTGCTTCCTTTTGGCCACTCATGGCCATTTGCTGTCTGAGATCTCTGCACTTCGGTATCATTGTGAGATGATGTCAAGGAGATTGGCTGCCGATCAGAGGTTGTCTGACGAGGAGACAGCGACCCGTACCCTTGAGCGCGATGAGGCGCATTACCTGCGTATGGAGGTGAGCAGGTTGAGAGCGAGACTATCTTTTTATGAGTCAGAGGACTTACCTGATGTAGCGGAGGAGGAGGGTAGAGATTGATTGTGTTGGCCACCTGCACATTCCCTTTTTTGCATATATGATTGATGATGATGCATTTTTTTGTATTTTTTTTTTGAAAAAGATGATATGATATGTGTAAAAGAAATATGATGCATTTAATTGAAAAAAAGGAAACTGTTTGAAAGTCTACTGTGCCACGAGTTGTCTTGTGAGTGTGTCTGGATTTTGTGTCGGGATATAGGAATCAGAACTGGGGCTCGACCAATGTTTTGACCGATGTCTCGAGATTTGACTTGTGTGATCCTTTGGTTCCCTAGAGGTGTAGGCAACGGAAACTATTGCCTCCTGAGATTGTCAGAATTTGTAGAGCTCTTCGTTCCTGACTGCACTTCTTGTTCTTGAACTTTCACTGCTCAAACCGATCTGATTTCTTGGTACCTGCACTTTTAATTTTTTAATTTTTTTTCTTTTTCTTTTTGAGCCATTTTTGCCTGTAGCGCTCTTTCGAGTTTTCACTACAGCCGGTCTTTTCCCGTCATTTTTGCCCGTGACGCCCTTTCGGGTTTTCACCACGTCCCGGGTGTTTGATCTTGCCTGCCCCTTGGCAGCTATGCTGTTTTTACCCTCGGTGCCCTTTCGGGTTTTCACCAAGTCCGCTGTATGCCCACTGTTTTTACTCGGAGCGCCCTTTCGGATTTTCACTCTGCCCTCTTTGTTTAGGCACACATTTTCTTTTTCTCTTTTTTCTTTTTTTTCTTTCTGGATCTCTGGATAACTGCGGCGGCTGGAGGTCGGGAATCCGTCGTTGCCGGCCGATGGCAGTCTTTCAGCCCTTATCCTGAGTTACGATAATAGAGCTGCCGGTCTTTGCTAAAGACCCTTCTGAGATGAATGGATGGATGACTGTGTTTCTTCTTGGACTGATTTTTTTTCTTGGGTGCCTTGCTTTGGCTTCCCTTTTTCTTTCTCTTTTCTTTTCTTTTTTTTTCTTTTATATTCTTTTTCTCTCTCTTTTTTTTATCTTTTCCTTTTGAATCCCTTTTTTTTGTATTTTTCTCTTTTTGAATCCCCTTATTTGAAACACTTGTTGGTGGACGGAATGATTTCTCAGAGGTCTTAGCTTTGACCTCTTGACTTCAGATCTATTAAAGTAACTCTTGATAAGGTCAGAATGACTTACCCGTGAAAGATCTTCACGTTGTCGGCGTTGGTTGGCTCAGGAAGATCCACACCTCTCATGCTGGTGAGTCTGAGGGCGCCTCCGGGAAGTACTTCTCTGATGATCAGTGGCCCGTCCCACGAGGGTTTGAACTTTCCTTTCGGATCCGGGAGGTGTGACGGTAGAATCTTCTTCATGACCATGTCGCCTACCATGAAACTTCTTTTTCGGACTCTCTTGTTGTAAGCCCGAGCGATCCTTTTCTGATAACACTAGGAGTGACTTAGCGCACGCATGCGCTTTTCATCTGCTAGCTGCAACTGATCGAATCTGGCCCGTTGCCATTCTCCTTCTTCAATTCCGCTTTCCAGTAACACCCGTACTGATGGTATTTCCACCTCGATTGGTAGAACTGCCTCCATTCCATAGGTAAGCTCGAAAGGAGTAACGCCCGTAGCAGATTGTACAGACGTTCGATAGGCCCAAAGTGCATATGGGAGCATATCTGACCAATCTCGATAGGTCACGACCATCTTCTCGAGTATCCTGACGATTGTCTTGTTTGCGGCTTCTACCCCACCATTCATCTGGGGACAGTAGGGGCTTGATCGATGACGTTGGATCTTGAATTTGCTGAGGAAGTCATCCATCTTCTTGTTGACGAACGGGGTCCCATTATCTGTGATGATAGCATTGGGGATTCCATACCGGCATATGATGTTGTTCTTCATGAATTTGATCACTTGAGATGCTGCAATTGTGGTGTAGGAGGCTGCCTCTACCCACTTGGTGAAGTAGTCGACTGCCACAAGTATGTACTCATGACCATTTGATGCTTTGGGGCTGATCTTGCCGATGATGTCGAGCCCCCACATGGAGAAGGGCCAGGGGGTAGTCAGGTTGTATAACTCTGATGATGGGGCATGGATTTGATTCGCATGCTCCTGACACTTGGCTACAACATTGGCTTTAGATTCGAACTTTTTGAGGAGATCCTCTAGTTCGGGAGCCGGATCATCATCTTCCTCGTCCCGAGCTTCGTCTAGACCCATGAGCTCGAAGTCTAATTCGATGTCGAAATCATATGATTCGACTTCAAACTCATGCGACTCTTTAGACGAACTTGGCACACTATTGAATGCGGGAAAAGAAATCTTTTTTGGTTTTTGAGATTTTTCTGAAATGGAAATGCTAGATGTTTTTGGCTTTTGAAAGTTTTTGATTTTTTTGGATTTTCGAAATTCATGGGACTTTGAACAAGTGAGCATTGCAGACCATGATTGAGCCCAACTTGTTCCAAAGTTCCGGTCGCTGCTTAACAGGCGTTTTTTTTGAAAGCCAGAGCCCTCAGATGGCTCTTTGGCTGATTCAAAAGTTAGGGGAACAGATGACCATTCAGGACCCCACACTTCCTCCCCTGAAGAGGTGGGGGTTGATGATTTGGGTGAAGAGTCACGGTCTGGCCTAACGACCATGACTTCTTGCTGGTCGGGTTCGAGATTTGAGTCGTACTCAGTCCCTCCCGGATCACTTACCTCGCACTGTAATTCATTTGGTTCCACAGAGAGACACATGTTTGGGATCTGGACATCAGACCAATCTAAGGCCGGCCACTTCCCTTTCTTGGTCCAATGGATGGGCTGCTTCTGCCCCTGGCTGGTGATTGTTGATGTTGATTCTGCAAAGATGGGCAAGTCGTGCCCCTTGCTGATTGATGTTGAGATGGGCAAGTTGTGCCCCCGGCTGGCTGAAATTGAGGTGGGCAGGTTGTGCCCCTGGTTGGGAGCAGGTGTCAGAGTAACCTGATCCTGAAGCTGCTGTATTTGACTTCCTTCTTCATCTCCTTCTTCTTCTGGAGGCTTAGATGGTTCGAGAATTTGATCCCATCGAATGGGGGGCCACATGACCCAAACTAGGCTCATCGGGAGGCCTTTGTGTAGTGCAGTCGGTTGATTCCCTCCTGGATCTTTGCAAGGTTCTCCTGGCTTGACGAACTGGATGGGTGAGCACCGAAATTTCTTCCTCCTTTTGTCCATGAAGGTTGCCCTGTATCCGAGTCCCCATTTGCGTTGGTTATATACCAGCGGTACCTTTCTGGACTTGAAGTGATTCTTCACTCGGTATTTGAGGCTCAGACGCTCTACCGGTGAAAAGACACGGTCCACCCTTATCGGTTCTGGATTAGCGATAGAGTTCACAGTCTCGAATTGGAAACTGTGAAACGGGATGTCTTCTTCAGAGTGCTGGATATCGATGACCGGGATGTCTGGTTCAGTGGCGGCAGCGTTGGAAGGAATGATGAGATCCTTCTCTGCATGGATAGAGATCACTTGATTTCCACAGATATACTTCACTCGTTGATGCATGGTTGATGGCACAGCTCCAACCTTGTGCAGCCACGGTCGTCCGAGCAACATGTTGAAAGAGGCTGATATATCCAGGATTTGGAATGTGATGGTAGAGACTTTCGGACCTATTTGTACCTCTATGTCGACTTCCCCTTCTACTGATCGACGGGTGTTGTCAAATGCTCTGACGCATATGGTGCTGGGTCGGAATGAAGAAGGACTGATTCCCAGACGTTCTGCAGTCTTGAGTGGGCAGACATTTAAGCTTGAGCCATTATCGATAAGGACCAGCGGAACACAGAGGTCTTTGTGTCGTAAGGCTATGTTGAGGGATCGCCCATGATCACGTCCCTCTGGTGGCAACTCATTATATGTGAAGGTGATGGCGCGCGGAGCCAGGAGTTGTCCAATCATCAATGCTATCATCTCTAGTGCCGTATCAGAGGAGACGTGAGCATCGTTCAAGGTTTTGGCAAACATTTCTCGGTGTATGCGAGATGTACAGAGTAACTCCCATACTGAGATTTGTGCAGGGATTGACTTGAGCTGATTCGCCACATCATATGCGGCTTCATTTTTGTTGCCGAGGCCTGAAAGGGCGCATTTGGGATCTCCTCTATTCTGATTATCTCTTTGGATGCAACGCCCATTGGGATTTATGTTCCCCACTTTCGCACATTCTGGATAGTGCCATGGAACCTCTTTGTAGTTTTCCTCCCTTTTGCCTTCTAGGACCACCGGTTCTTGCAACGGTGTTGGTGTGAGTACCAGATCTTCCTCGTATGGAGCTTTTGCCTTGAGAACTACATTGTTGCCTGTGCTGAAGGGGTAGTATCGAGGCTTGTCTTCATAGACCACATAAGGTCGTGGTCCTGGCTTGATTGTTCCTGGAGCAGGAGGCTCCCATGGAATGAATACTGGTCCTCTTGATATGGCAGGAGGTTTCTCTGTTCATCCCAGCTGCCGTAGTGTGATTGACATGCCTCCGGGGTTTGCCCCTTGCAATACGACTGGCTCGACTGGAAGAGCTCCTTCCAATACAACGGGTTCTTGTTGCTGATGAGTATAATCCCTCCATTGTGGATTGGATTGTTCTTGAGTTGCCCCTTGCAAGATGACAGGTTCGTATGTGGGCTCGATGTATGATTGTGCTCCTTCTAGGACGACTGGTTCCCAACATAAGGGGCCGTAAGGTGCCCCTTGCACAACTGGCACATCGTATGGAAGTGCTCCTTCGAGTACTACTGGCTCAGAGATTGAAGGAAGAAAGGGACTTGCCCCTTGCAAGATTGGAGGAGGATTTTTCGGCCCATAGGTGTAGGCATGAATTGATTGGATGGGGGAGAAGAAGCGATCGAGGCGTTCTTCTTCTTCTATACTGTTGACGGTGGGACCTCGAGATGAACTGGGGTCCGTCTGATGTTGAGGCAGAGGATTCTGAAGAATGTTGGTGGAAGCTGCTGCAGGAGTTCCAGGGACTGAGATGACAATCTTGCAGTCATCAATCAGATCTTGTATGGCGTTCTTCAAAGTGAAGCATCGATTAGTGGCGTGGCCACGCCCTTGATGGTAGGTACAATACTCATTTTCTCGGTAATTCGGTGGCAGAGGATGAGGAGGGGGCCTAGGTGCCATTAGAGTAAGTAATTTCTTCTGCACCAGAGTAGCCATGACTTGACTGAGTGGTTGAGAGAGGGGAGTAAATTTCCTGGACTACCTGTAGTTTTGCCTATTTTGATATGAGTATTGACCGTTTCCTCTGAACTGCTGTTGTTGTCGAGTTGGTTGTTGCTGAGGATTCGGTTGTGGCTGATACCGCTGAGGCTGATGCTGAACTTGATTCCGCTGGTACTGTTGAAGTCCCTGTGGGGGAGCATGTTGATTTCCTTGAGCAGTGGTGTTGATGTTGTTTACCTCTGTTGGGCGAGGAGGAGAACCACTGCGGTTTCCATTCCCGTGCCCGATAGGTCTTCCTTCCACTCTGTTCCTCTTGACTGGAGTGGCTTGATGAGGCCATGGGGAGATCGTCCCGGCCCGGATTCCTGCTTCAACCTGCTCTCCAGCATAGATCAATTGTGAGAAATTCGCATATGGATGCGAGATGAGATATCCGGATATGCCTGGATATGTTGAATGCACAATCATGGAGATTTGTTCTTCGTCGTCGATAGGTGTCCGCATTCTGGCTGCCATAGCTCGCCAACGTCCCACATAAGCTGATAGTGTCTCATCACTCTTTTGCCTGAGAGCCGCAAGGTCGGCTCTTCTGGGTGCCATGTTGAGATTGTACGCGAATCTGTTGACGAAAGCCTGGGAAAGTTGTTCCCATGTCCTGATGCGGTGGCAGTCCAATGAAGTGTACCAATCTAGGGCATCGCCCTTCAGAGACTTTTGGAACAAACGTATGAGGGCCCCTTCATTTCCTGAGGTGGCACTCAATTCTCCACAGAAGGCTTTGAGATGTGCTGTGGGACAACCGCTGCCGTCGTATCTTTTGAATTTTGGAACCTCAAAGTTTTGAGGTACTTGAGCATCTGGGAAAGGACACAAGTCTCTGAACTTGGTCGAAGGTAGATCGATTCCTTGCTGTCGCTGAAGCTGATTTTGCAAGATCTGGAACTGCTCCCGCAACTCGTCCAGTCCTGAGTGATCTGTTCGAGCGACTGGTGCCTCCTGGAGTAAGGCACGTTCTTCTTCGGCATAGTGGTCGATGTCTTCGACCCTATGGGCTTGCTGAAAAGCAACCGCGGGTTGCTGAAATTGGTTTGATGACTGAACTGGATTCTGATGAACTTGTGCTTGAAATGATGGTAACTGAACTGGAGACTGTACTGAAGGTTGAACTGAAACTTGCTGGAAATTAACTGGAGATTGCTGAACTGAAGATTGCTGGAAATTAACTAGATTTTGCTGAATTGAAGATTGCTGGAAATTGACTGGAATCCCATCGGCGGGGATGTGCTGGAATTGAAAAGTGCTCCTGTTTGCAGGAGGCTGAGATGCTGGGAAGTGACCCCCTTGTTGGGTATTCGCCACTGTCCGCTGATTGATGTGGGCTTGACACTGACCCCCATTGTGGGCATTCGCCAGTGCTGTCCCTGTTGCTGAAAATTGAATTGAAATCCCATCGGCGGGGATGTGCTGAAATTGAAAAGGTGTCCCATCGACAGGGACATGCTGAGATCTACTGAGATTGTTGTTTGCAAGATTGACTGGAAGCTGACTGGATGTTCCTGCAACGGAAGTGCTCTGAGATGGCCTTGTCGTCGCAGGAAGATATTGAGAAGGATGCCCCATAGCTAAGGGCTGAGATGGCTGCTGTCGGTAGTCTTGGGCAGACTCCGATGGTTGTGCTTGATTTGAACTGGAGGCCGGGAGGACCCGGCATAGTTGCTGAGACTGCTGAACTGGGCCAACTTGATTGTTGGCTGCTGCGGTGGCTTGTGCTTGCATGAATTGCAAGAGCATTTCTTGCATTGCTCTCACTCCTTGTGCCAATTCTTGTATGATTGGCGTATTATCAATGGGCTGTTGCGCTGGAGGTTGCGCTTCGGTCATCTCAAGAGCAGGGAAGAGATGAGTTTCTTCTTCGTGGTCGGACATGGCTTGTTGAGCCCGAGTGCGGATTATGCTGCGGAAGGGAAGTTGTCTCCGCGTACGTTGAGCCCGAGGAGGCGCAATGGTGAGGACTATACTCTACTCTTTTTGGGTTTTGGGATTTTCTATTTTTTTTTGGTTTTGGGATCTTCTATATATATTTTTTTGTTTTGTTCTAGGTAGAATGCTATGCAGATGAGATTGTATGAGGATTAGTGGCTTTCAAGTACGGGAAGGATTCTGTTTTTCAAGTCGGATCACGACTAGTGGGACTAGCTCATCCCCAGCAGAGTCGCCATTCTGTGGACCCTCGCCGATTTTCCGCGCTCCCACACGACGACGTTCTTCTCCCTTCCCCTTTCCTTTCGAAAAAGAAGGAGATGAGGATGCGTGAGTGCGAAATCGTCATTTGTGCCACTGGCTTGCCTCGTTCTCGAGGGCTTCGTTTGGTTGTAGTATTAAGCTGGATGTGTTAAAATGAGTTTGTATAAGACCAGAGTCGCCACTAGCCAATTACTTCGAATCTACAGTCGGCTAGACCCTGTAGAAACGTTAGAGAAGGGGATCCGAAGATTCCTTCCTCTAAAATGACTCCTATTGATCTGCGGTCAGAAATTCAAGGTAAGGGATCACGGTTACAAGGTGGGAAGAGGTTAAGCACCCCACACACTGCCCGTACCGAAGTACGGTCTCTACTTCACAGAATCGATCGGATACTTGAAAGTCTAGTTTAATCCTCGTATATTCTCATGGATGACATGATGCATGAATGCGGGTCTGAACAGTAAGAGTTTCTGATGGGCAGGTTCCAACAGCGGACAAGCCCAGAGCGTACGCTCGAACTGACAGGTGCTTTATGCGAGATGATGCATGCTATGTGCTTGAATATTCAAAGTGTCTATAGTGATATGTACGTGAATGCAGGTCTGAACAGAAAGAGTTTCTGATGGGCAGGTTCCAACAACGGGCAAGCCCAGAGCATACACTCGAACTGACAGGTGCTTTATGCGATATGCATGCGGTGTGTTTGAATAATCAAAGTGTTTGCAGTGAAGCAGGGGGGTTGGAAGAAAAGTAAATGTTGCACTTATGCTAGATGCAAATGAGATGATGCTGGAAAAGAGTAGCTGGGTGGACGGAGGTGTCGCAAGGATTGGCTTTGAGTGGCTGGATCAAGATTTGGATGGCTTGGGAGGCTTGGACCAGTGGTCAGGCTGGGCTGGACCAGGGCTAGACTCTCCTCACTCGGGCTCTCCTTGGTGGAAAAATGGGCTAAGGGGTGAAAGAGGGTGATTCAGATGGACGGGCTCTCTCTAGCTGAGTGGTGTGTTGAAATGAGAAGGGGAGGGGGGTATTTATAGCAGCGAGCAGTGGCAGAGCTTGTAATTTGTCTCGGGCGGCCTGCTATGGGCCGCCCGTACGGCCGCTCCTCGGTTTCCAGCGATGTACGGTTGCTTCCTCGGGGCTGCTGTTTGACTCGCTGGGTCGACTCAGTGAGTTGACTCAGTGGGTCGACTCGGTGATTTGACTCGACGGGTTGACTCGGTGTTTTGACTCGGTGTTTTGACTCGACGGGTTGACTCAGCGGGTTAGCTCAGCGGGTTGACTCAGTGAGTTTGACTTTTTTTTGGGATTTTTTTACTGGCTTTTCTTATGGGGGTTTTTTTAGGGTGGTGTTTAGGATTGGGTTGACTGGGTTCAGGCTTGAACTGGGCTATGGAATGGGGCTTACAAGGGTGAGTTTGGCTGAGTTTGGACTTGGGATTTGGGGGTATGGTCCTCCATTCATCTAGCTATCTCTACCAATAGTGTAGCCGAAGGTGGGGTGTCTACAGTATGTTATAAAAGGGGTAACTCTCTCCCGTATTAATGCAGTGAAAAGAAAACAATTCCTACGGAGAGAAAAAGAGGAAAGATCATTACGTGTCCATTAGGCTCGTCCTTTTCAATCTAAGCCATAGATTGTGATCTGGGGACCATCCTCACCGTAGGATCAGAGGGGTGATCAGACCTACTTGTTCCTGTAGCAGTTAGGCGAACGACTGGATTGCACCGCACATCCTCGGCTTGCGAAGGTTCTCATCGTGTAGATCGTCGGATCCTGGAGGCCCACACTTCTGCAAATACTATCATGAGTAAACTTTGCGGGGTCCACTGTGATTTATGCATTTTATCCACTTTATTCATCCTTTTTAACAGATAATTTATGGCTTGAGAGAAAAAAATGAAGCGCATAAAAAGCTTAAGTGGACCACACCACAGGAAACAATATGAATTAAATATGTACGATTGAAAAATTCTTGGGGGCCATGGAATGTTTTGGATCAAGCTGAAAAATTCTTGGGGGCCATGGAATGGTCGGGTCGATCGATCGATAGGTGTTCATCGATCGATCGACTAGACAATCTGATAAGTCGAACATCCTAATTTTGTCCAGAGAGTTTTGCTATAAAATCCAAATGTTGTCAATTTGTCGAAGCCCAGATTTCAAACGGTCGAAATCTCCTGAAACTGTCCAAAGACCTGTTATGCCATTCTAGGTATGATTGATTGATCAACCTAAAACCTAAATCCTAAACCCATTTTATAGCCTCCTAGTGTTGTTTGTTGGGGTTAGACATGAATCTACTAACAACACCGTGTGTGAAATATCTGATCTCGTACAGACCATAACATACATCAAACTGCCCACCACGCTTGAATAAGACACATAAGACATATCCTGCTTTCTTCATTTGACTTAAGACATTGTTTTAAAGAAAGCTTGAAGTGAGCTACGTGGAGAACGCTCACATTGCTAATAGAATGGCCTTACTTCTTTTTTTTTTCTTTTTTTTTATTGTGAAGTATTATATCATTAAATATAGTATGCTCGGTGCGAATCAACATATTTGTGTTTTGCTTCTTGTAACTCTTCCCCAGCTGAGTACTTAACCAGCATAGGGGGAGCGAAAATCTAATCAAAAGACTTGAGTCTCCTGTCTCAAATCAAGAGATCAAACTCATACCAAGGAGCGACTCTGTTGGTGGTTGGAGACCGCTGCCGTTCTGCACTGGTCAATGTGAGGGAAGGTATTTAGCCTGAGACAACCATAATCTATTCCTCTACTGCTCATTGTGTATGTCAATGCTGAGAACCCTCTTTCCAGCCCCCAGATCTTTCATCTCAAATGTCCCTGAAAACTGAGTCTTCAACACATCGATATTAGATATGATGTGACTGGCAATAAGGATGTCATTAAGATAGAGTACTAATATAATGAACTTCCCACCACTCATTTTCTTGTAATAGACAGACTGATTGTTGTATTTTAAAAGAGTTTTTAAAACTTTTGTTTCAAATTTTCTCTTTAAAGAGGTTTCCCTTCACATGTTTGGTTTTTGGAAGTTTTGTGAATTTTTATATCCCACATTGGAAAGAAACAAGGAAAAGGTAAGTATAAAAGTAGATGTTTTGCGTATGGGCTAGGCCCTCAAGGGGCAAGGGAATTTTGTGGTTTGTGGGGGGCTATGCACATTAACCCAAACTATGCCAAAAACCAAGTCAAGCCGAGCAGCGCCATCGCCGGTGCCGGGCAGAGCTCGGGTCCGGGTTCGAGTCTTGGCCTTGATCTTAGTCTCCTAAGAGTATACTTGCGTATCCTTTATTTTGCTCCAATGGACACTGAAAGTGTACTCGCACCAACAACAGTCGTTTTGTTTTAAACGTCCAGAGATGCATCTATTCGGGTGGTCGCATCTGTTGGGTTTAAACCCAATGGACCTAACCCAATTCTAAACGGTGCATTAAGCACCTAATCATGTTTATAAATAAGACTTGATTAATCCGTTTTAATCATCCAAAAATCTTCTTTTCTCTCAAGTTTGCTAAACCTCTGGACTCGTTTTTTTTGCTTCTGTTTTCTTTGACTTGCTGAGTCACTGCATTTCGAGTTTGCGGTGTACTTGTTAGTTTGAGCCCTATACGGCGAGTGCACAGTCGGGACTAGGGTGATATTCGTTGTATCCTAGAGGCCAACTGTCCGTGACTCCCGTTGCATTTGGAAAGTAGTCCAAGCAGGACAAATTTGGTTTCAAGTCCAATGATTCGTCGCGCCTCGATTTAGTTCTTCAAAAAAACATTAATTCTTTATTTTCTATTTTAATTTTCATTTTATTTTAATATTTGTTAGTTGTTTTCAACACCCACATCCAACAATCTTGAAACCAAATTATTGAGAACAACAGATAGATTCTGTTTCTACTTTATTTGTGATTTTTGTTTCAAACCCAACTCGAAACAGATTCATTTCTTTATGTGCTGTCTGTTCCAACTTCTCGGAATAATTTTTTTTTTTTTTATAATTTCTAAATAGCACATCTGGTCACAATTACGGTCAATCCTACGACTGAACTGTCCACGATTAAAACTTTTTTTCTGGACAGAATTACAAAAGGTGGAAACAAAAAATTTCATTTGCTTTAGAAACTTTAAAAGTTTTTTACATCTTGTCTGATACATTTATAGTTGACACAGCCAACCAAACTGAAGTTCAAGATGCCAATAATTATAAATACTACACACTGAATACTCTATCAAACGAATTATATAATATTTATGTTTTATATGATTTTGCAAAAGAAATATGGAATGCACTTCAGAAGAAGTATGTTCTCAAAGTTGCGGGATCTAAAAAACATGCAATATCAAATTTTCTTCACTTTAATATGACAGATGATAAACCTGTCATAAATTAAATTCATGATTACCTGAGTCTCGTATATGAATTAACAATTGAAAGAATTAAAATAGACGAGGTATTCTTATCTGGAGCGTTAATTGAGAAATTACCTCCTTTTTGGAAAGAATATAAGAATAAAATGAAACATAAGAAGAATGGCGTCTCTTTAGAAAATACGATTGTTCACATTCGTATAGGGGAGGCTAATAGGATCCAAGATCAAATAAGTAATGCCAATGAGTATATTTCAAAGGCTAAGCTAGTCGAATCAGGTCAAGAAAAGAAGGACAAAAGTAATATACAATGTTACAACTGTAAAAAGTTTGGACACTATTCTAATGAGTGTCGGCTGAAAAATAAGTTAAACAAACAGTTCAAAAAGAAAGGCAGTTGTCACTTTTGTGAAAATCTAGGACATTTTGCAAACGTATGTAGGCTGAAGAAAAAGAGAAAAAAGCCACAATTTAATCTTGCTGAAACAGAAGTTGATATGGTTGTTGCGGTTTTGACCGAAGTCTTCCTTGTACACAACCTGGAATGAATTCTGGATACTAGGGCAACTCGGCATGTATGTAAGGACCATAGCATGTTTATTTCTTATCAAGAAATAAAGGATAATGGATAAGTCATTATGGAAAATGCTCGGACATCTCCAATTATTGAAAAAGGAAAGATAGTTTTGAAGCTTACATCGAGAAAGACATCGATGTTGAATAATGTCCTAGATGTGCATGATATTCGACAAAACTTAATAATCTCTGGTTCGCTCCTTAACAAGGCTGGTATTAAACTTGTATTTGATTCTGACAAGCTTGTAATGACTAGAATTGAAACCTTTATTGGGAATGGTTATTGCAATGATAGTCTATATATTGTAAACGTTGATAATAATAAAATGTCATCCATTTCTGCTTATATTGTCGAGTCTATTTCTTTATGGCATAGTAGATTATGTCATGTTAATGTAGCATCTATAAAAAAGAAAGAATATGTTAGGTTTATTACCTAATATATCAGAAAAAGACATAGAAAAATGTGAGGTCTGCGTAGAATCAAAATTACATCAGAAACTTTTCAAATCTATAGAATTAGAAATTCTGAATTATTAGAGTTGATTCATAGTAACCTAGGTGATTTAAAAATTACATGTTTAGAGGTGGTTAAAGATATTATATAACTTTTATAGATGATTGTTTGTAACGCCCCAGAATTTTATAAATAATTTAAATATTTTTTAATATTTTATTTTGATTAAATATCGTGCGTTTACCTTGTTTTGAAAATAACGGAACATCCGTATGAGATTCGATAGGAGACCCTTTACAAAAGTTTCTTAGAATAACCATAAAACCATTGTAGAAAGACTGGATTTCGAAAATCTTATTATTTTTAGTTAATTATGAAAATGCCATTAGATAAACTTAAGTTAACGTACCATTTTTAAGTATTTTAATTTATGATGATCACTTTCACACAAAACTTCTTATAGAGTTTTTGGGCATATTTTAGCCATACACGTCAAATTTTAGCCCTCCGATCATCCTACAAATGCCCTAATAAGAAATTGGACCATAAGTGGCCCATCTTAACTCGAATCCATCTCAAATTTCATGGCAGTGGTTAAAATTGTGTTGTTGACCTATCTGACGGAGCATATAACCTGAATCCATCACAGTAGACCCCACCCGTCTAGCCCATGCATAACGCACGGGTTCCGTACGTCACTAAACAAAAAAAGAGTTTTCCTTTTTATTTCTTCTTCTTCTCCACTACAGTAGCGGACGGGCGTTGCCAATCCGTGCACTCCACCACATCCATCCACTTGGGCCCTCTTACTAATCCAAGCCATTCATCAGGTCGCCTCCTCACCCACATCATGTCTGTTGAAATCTTGCGGCCATATGCCGTCTGTTCAGCCCACTCCAAATCGCCGTCCAAAACCAAGAAACTCAAGATCTTTCAATCCGCTGCGCATGGCCTCTCCTAACTTCATCCAAAGCTTCGTGTGGACCCCACCTAGCATCTCAACGGCCCTCATGCCCCGTAAAACACTCGTTGCATTCTGTTTCTAGCTCCAACTCTTCGTTCCTTCCGCACCCACCGCCTAGGTTAGCTATAAAATTGTCCATTCATTTCTTTCCCATGGAGAAAACGCCAGAGAGAGAGAGAGAGAGAGAGAGAGAGAGAGAGAGAGAGAGAGAGAGATCATGGAAGGAAGGAGAGAATGTGAGAGTTGTTTGGGAGAGAGAGAGGGGGCCCACGACCCTGTTACTGCCATTGGGAGGTCCTTCTAGGGAAGGAAAGAAAGAAGAAGGATAAATTGGAAGAAGGAAAATGAGGAAGAGAGGAAGAAGAAGAACTTAGTTGACTCAACCGAGTTATCGAAGCGACTCATTGCTAAGTGAGGTAAGGCCCATTTAACCTTGATTTTGATATCTAATTTTGACCTAAACCTTGACCTTTAGGTTAAATCTAACCTTAGTTGATCATAGCCATAGAAACCATACAACTCTACGTCTTAATCTTATATTTTTCATTAACTTTCCTAGGTTTGGATTAAAGACGGGTTTCACGGTTCTAATCGCGTTTCAAATCATCCAATCTCAAAGGTGGGGATTTCCTTTAAGCCTATCTACGATAATAATAAATTGTATGTTGATTTTATGCTTAAAAATTAGAGTTTTTGTTATATGATTTCTTGAAATCGTGCTTTTTGAAATCTCTCCATGTAAATATGATTTGTATGGTGTTCCTTATTGTGTATGTCGAATTTTGCTGTATGAACCATGCTTAAGTGGTTGGTGAAGAAATTATGAGGATGTACATGCTTATCTGGAGACTATGCTCGATTTACGTTGTCACATGCTTATGACGATTGATGTATTCTTTGCTATGAGATATTGTATATGGATGTTACGTTAATGAACACCCTTTAACCCTATACTGATGTAACTGTTTGATGTAAAGAGATGAAGCCCATGCGAGGCCTTGTTACGTTGGCATTACAATGTGGAGATTTTGGATGAATATGCCTTATTGTGAAAGTCGGCATTACCGTGTGTCTTATTAAATGAATATTCTTTGACATGAGAATTAAGTATTGGCGTTACTGTGTATGTATTGTTGGTTGCATATGCCATGATGTTGAGTTTGGCATTACCGCGTGCACATTGTTAGATACGTGCCAAGGGATCCTTGTTTGGTATGTTACCTGTGATGGACCCTTTTGAGGAATGAAATTGATGAATATGCGAAGTTTTATGAGCCAGGGTTGGTGGTATGGGCCACTAAGCCTAACTGTCGGCCTGTATATGCTGGGTGATGAGGCCCCCATAGTGACATTGAGCTTCCTTATACTAATTGGGGGTAAGGAGTACTGGTCATTAGTCGTTAACATTGTTTAATTGTTTGGATGCTAAACTACTTAATTAAATGATGGAACTAATCATGCATTCACTGGACTCGACTTGGTGGGTCAGCCCTGTGAGCGCTACGGCGCTAGCTTGTGGTAGGGGGATGGGTGGCCATCACCTCCATTGGCTGGGTTTGTTGACATGAAGTTGTGGAATTACCCACTTTATCGTGGACTCTGGTGATTAGTGGCTGGTGAGAAGAGTTGGAATAAGTCCCGTCTCATTTGGTCAGGGTGCCTTTGTTAGAGCATGCATGTCATTTATTGCATTAATAAAGATCTTTTATTGGGTTGTTTTGATTTGATTAAATGATAATATCCTGCTTGCGTTTACTCTATATTTACTCTGTGTCATTATTATTATCATGACTGTCTTGGAGGGATATTCCCCACTACGATAGCGTTTAATGCTATCCAACTACATCTCAGATAATCTAGGTGAACATCCAGTAAGGGAATCGAATACTATGACGAGGTGTTCGAAGGCTCATGACAGCAAATGGCGGACGATGAGGCTGAAATGACGTGAAGATGCTTTGCCCAGTCTCTTTATTAAAGTAGATTTATTCTTCCTTTGAACATGTAATAAGTCTCTCATGGAGATAATAAGTGGAATGTTCGGTTAAACATGTTTTATTACGTTGATTTAGAATTTAGAATAGAATATTTATGGAATAAGAACTTAAATTTCCATCATTATGCTATTTATGCCATGAATGTATGAAATTGTAGGTAAGTGTGTGGAAACGTAACCCTGACACATGAGATAATAAGTGGAATGTTCGGTTAAACTTGTTTTATTACGTTGATTTAGAACTTAGAATAGAATATTTATGGAATAAGAACTTAAATTTCCATCATTATGCTATGTATGCAATGAATGTATGAAATTGCAGGTAAGTGTGTGGAAATGTAACCTTGACACACATGAGTTAACACCCGGAAGCTCGACCCATCGTGTTGTCCACGAGAGTCAAAATTTTGGGGTGTTACATTGTTCTAGGTATACTATAGTTTACCTTCTTAAATATAAGAATGATGCATTTGAAAAGGCATAGATCAGACAGAGGTCGAGAGTATGTCTCAACAAAGTTTAAGGAGTTTTGTGAAAAGTATATCATAATTCACGAAACCACTGCACCGTATACACCAGAACAAAACAGAATAGTATAATGTAATAATAGAACTCTAAAAGATATGTGAACGCTATACTAAATAGTTTAGGTTTGCCTCTCAACATGAGGGGGGGGGGGGGGGGGGGGGGGGGGGGGGAGAGCTATCTTATTAGCTTGTTATGTCCAAAATAGAATACCCTACTAAAGAGTTAGCAACGACAGCATATGAACTATGGAAATGTCATATCCCTAGTTACAAATATATAAAAGTGTGGGGGGTACCTTGACAAGATAGGATTACCTGAAAATAATAAAACTAAGATAAGTAAAAAAAAAAATATCAGACTGTATATTCATACTGATATGCTTAACATAGTGCTGCATATAGATTCATGATTCTAAAGTTAAATAATAATGTTCTAAATCCAAACACTATCATAAAGCTAGTGATATAGAATTTTTCAAACTTGATTTTCTTTTAAAATCACGTTTGAAAGAAAAAAAATGATAGCGTATCGGATATGACTTTAACTAGTAGAACTATAGACACTACTAATGAAATAGAAGAAGAACCCAATACTTCTAATGAAGTAGATTTAGAACTAAGAAGAAGTAAAAGAACTAGGAGATGGATTTTTCACATTTCTATTAGAAGATGACTCTATAGCATATTTAGAAGTTATAAACTCTTTAGACTGCTACCTTTTAAAAGAAGCTATAAAAGATGAATTACATTCAATATTATCTAATAACACATGGAAACTAGTAGATCTTCCTCCTGGAAACAAGACCTATACGTTGTAAATGGGTCTTTAAAAAGAAACTTAGACCTAATGAAACTATAGATAAGTTCAAAGTCAGATTAGTAGCAAAGGGTTTTAGATAGAAAGAAGGATACGATTATTTTGACACCTATTAACCTATAACCAGAATTACATCAATTAGAGTATTAATAGCTATAACATCCATTTATAAGTTAGTGGTTCACCTAAATGGATGTTAAGACAACATTTCTAAACGATGAGTTAGAAGAAGAAATTTACATGGAACAACTTGAGGGATATAAAATCATAGGACAATAAAACAAAGTGTGTAAATTTGTTAAATCTTTATATGGTTTAAAACAAGCCCTTAAACAATAGAATGAAAAGTTTGATAATGTTTTAAAATCAAATGGCTATATTGTAAATGATGTAGATAGATGTGTATACAGTAAATTTACTGATAATGAATGTGTCATTATATGTCTATTGTAGATGATATGCTCATCTTTGAAACTAATGTAAAACTTGTGAATACTATCGAATAATTTCTATCTTCTAACTTTGATATGAAAGATTTACGAGAAGCAAATATGATCTAAGATATTCAGGTAATCAGAAAATATAATAATATTACATTATCTCAATCACATTACATTGAAAAGATATTAAAGAAGTTTGAATACTTCAATTATTTATCTGCCAGTACACCATATGATCATTTTGTGTAACTTAAGAAGAATACAGGAAGTAGTATATCTTAACATGCTTATTCTCAAGTAATTGATAGTTTAATGTATCTGACGAATTGTACAAGACTAGATATTGCTTTTGTTGTAAATAGACTAAGTAGGTATACACATAACCCTAGTTATGATCACTAGAATGCACTAAATAGAATATTAAGATATTTGAAAGGTATTACTACATATAGTATATGTTATATAGGTTATTCACCAGTATTGGAATGTTATACTGATGCCAATTGGATAACTACTCTGATGAAACTAAATTCACAAGTGAATATGTGTTCACAATTGATGGAGGAGCAGTATCTTAGAAATCTACAAAACAAACGTGTATTGCTAGATCAACAATGGAATTGGAATTCATTGCACTGAAAAAGATAGGTTCAAAAGCTGAATAGCTAAGACACCTCTTGACAAATATACCTATTTGGCCAAAACCTATGTCTGCTATATCTATTCATTGTGATTGTCAGGCAGCTATAGCCAGAGTCAATAGTAAGATCTATAATGTTAAAAGTAGACATATTAGACTTCGACATAATATTGTTAGACATTTGTTGACTAATGGTGTTATTACTATTGATTTTGTACGATCGGAAAAGAATTTTGTAGATCCTCTGACCAAAGGACTATCCAAAGGGTTAATCATAAAAACATAGAAAGGAATGAGGTTGAGCCTAACGTTATGAGTGTCGGCAACCCAACTTATACAAGTGGAGATCTCTTACAATAGGTTCAATGGGTAAACAACAAGAGACTAGGAGACTGGAAAGCAATGCAGCAAGTTACCATTTCTTGATATGTACGTAGTGCAAACAACAATATTTGGGAGGACGAGTTTAAACTCTTAATGAATCCATAACTAAGATTGGTGGTGTATCCATTTGCTGTGTATACTTGATGAAATTCACCTATATGAGTATGGAAGTTAAGGCCGTTTCTTATGAGATATTAGGCTATTCTCTAGAGTGTTCATAGAAATCTAGATAAAGGTGTATGGCCGAAACACACCAAACCGCAGAACCAGCAGTATCGGAATAGTTGTGTGAGTGGCTTGTATGACTGTTTACGCTAAAAGGCTAGGTTAAAGACCGACAGTCACCTAATTCCTGTAAACCTGTCTTGCTTACTCTAAATGCTGATTAAAGTCTGATAGACATTAACACTATTACACAACTATTCTACTCTAAAATCGAAATGTTTTGAAATTTAAAACAAGTAGGGGATTGTTGTATTTTAAAAGAGGTTTTAAAAACTTTTGTTTCAAATTTTCTCTTCAAAGAGATTTCCCTCCACATGTTTGGTTTTTGGAAGTTTTGTGCATTTCTTTGTCCCACATTAAAAAGAAACAAGGAAAAAAGCAAGTATAAAAGTAGAGGTTTTACACACGGGCTAGGCCCTCAAGGGGCAAGTGAATTTTGTAGTTTGTGGGGGACTATGTACATTGACCCATATTATGCCAAAAACCAAACACGAGCGCCGACCGAGTCAAGCAGCGCCGTCGCCGGTGTCGGTGCCGGGCCGGGCTTGGGCTTGGGCTCGGGCTCGGGCTCGGGCTCGGGCTCAAGTCCGGATCTGGGTCTTGGTCTCCTCAGAGTATACTTGTGTATCCTTTATTTTGCTCTAACGGACACTTAAAGCGTACTCACACTAATAACGGTCGTTTTGTTTTAAACGTCCAGAGACGTATCTGTTCGGGTGGTTGCATCAGTTGGGTTTAAACCTAATAGACCTAACCCAATTTTAAACGGTGCATTAAGCATCTAATCAAGTCTATAAATAGGACTTGATTAATCCTTTTTTAATCATCCGAAAATCTTCTTCTCTCTTAAGTTTGCTAAACCTCTGGACTTGTTTTTTCTACTTCTGTTTTCTCTAACTCGTTGAGTCACTGCATTTCGAGTTTGTGGTATACTTGCTGGTATGAGCCCTGTATAGCGAGTGCACAGCCAGGATTAGGGTGATAGTTGTTGTATCTTGGAGGCCAGCTGTCCGTGACTCCTGTTGCATTCGGAAAGCGGTTTAAAGAGGGCAGATTTGGTTTCAAACCCATTGATTCGTCACGCCTCGACTCAGTCATTCAAAAACACATAAGTTCTTTATTTTCTATCAATCTGGTAGTCAACAACCTCTAATTTTTCTATTTACTTTGGAACATCTTCTCAGAACAAGGACCCCTCATTAAACCTGAAATCACCGCTCAAAATGATCTTTCATATTACAGGGTCATATAGCGTGTAGCCATTCACACCATCACCGTAACCTACAAAGATATACTTCCTGACCCTTTGGTCTAGCTTATCTCTTTTAATTGGCCGTACGTGAGAGTAAGCCTCATCACCAATGACTCGCAAACATGAGTAGTCAATTGAATAACCACTCCGCACTTATTCTAGAATCTTACTATCAATAGTCGTAGAAGGTGACCACTTTATTAGGTAACAAGCTGTGTTAATGACCTCAGTCCATAACTACTTGGTCAACCCAGCATTACTTAACATGCACCAAGCTCTCTTCAAGAGAGTTCGATTCATCTACTCTGGCACACCATTCTGCTATGGTGTGTGGCGCACTGTATTGTGCCTTACGATCCCTTCATCCTTACAACATCGATTGAATTCCTTACCATATCCTCGACACTTTCACCTTTTGTGTTGACTAATTTTTCATCATTGCCTTCTAGTGCTTGAAAGTGGTGAAAACATCGAATTTACTTTTTAGGAAATAAACCTAAACCTTTTTGCTATAGTCATCAATGAACGATAAGAACCACAACGACCCCCCATCAGAAACAACAGACAATGGCTCCCACACATCAAAATGCACATATTCTAATACCCATTTACAAACATGTTTTCCCAATTTAAATGCTAACCTAGACTATTTACCATACATACACTACTAGGATGAATTGACTCTCCCAAATCTAGCCATTCAAAAACCCTTGTGGGAAACCTCTTGAGATTTTATGGTAAACATAGTTGCCCAAATTAGTTTTGAATCGGCCTGATTCGTGGGAACCATGGAGAACACGAGGGCATGCGAATGATGGATGGATTGGATATTATTAACACATCAACGGGGCCCACACATCAACTAACAAAGCATTATTGTGGATACAGCTTCACGATGGAAATGCCTTACCATTTAGCCCATGGGCTTCATTGTCATCCAGGAATCACGTTTCCTCTCAAAGGTACCCATGGCAAGAGTAATTTCGAATCGCGACAGTCAAGTCTGTGGGCCCATTTGTGGATAGACATTCGCTTAAAAAGGTGCATTCAACTATCCTTACAAATTTACCATTACTTACCTTTGTCCCCTAGTTTAACCATTTTCATTTTAATTTTACCAAAAGCACAATGAAGAAGATGAGATGGTTTTTTTGGTTTTTTTTTTTTTTTTTGAACATGACCCGACCCGGCCTGAACCCAAACATAACCCGGCCCGAACCTGACGAAAGCACCCAGAGGTATTGCTGGTTGACAAACAGGGACTCAACCAGCTAGGCTAACAGGCTATTAACGTTGAGATGGCTGTATCGTTCTCCGCTAGGCTATCCTAATTGAAACATGGACAATGAGTAGGATCACTGCCAAACGCATTTCTACTGTTGATGCAGAGCACCTTTCTCACAACCCCAATTTGTCACTTCGCTGCAAAACCTTCCATGACAAGCGAATCACCAGGCACTCCCAACCACATCTACGTAGGAGCTTTCAAACTATTTGGTGGAAAATGCTTCTCAGGAAATTGAAAATTTCCACTGATTCGTAGTTTAGGTGGAAAAACATTTTCCAAGAATGTGTTTTCATAGAAAAAGTTCTAAAAAGATTTCCCAGCCTTCACCCAATCATTTGGTTCTCTCCAAATGCTTTCTTGGAAAATAACTTTCGATAGAAAATGTCACTCTCCTTTTATTTTACAGGCTTTCAACAGAAACCGCACCTGACCATGAAGAAGCTATTTCAACATTTTCTTCACGTCTGTTCTCTAATGGACACCCCCACAAAGAAATATCATTCTTAGTTTCTAGATATGAAGCTTGGCGAAAAGGGTAGGAAGACTAAGTACCGCGTAGAATGAAGCACGCATGCGCACGCGCGCGCCCACACACGAAGAAAAAACTACATCTCATTGTTCTGTCGTGGCAGTCTCAAATAAGAACCACTCGAAAAGTAGGACCTACAATAGCTTGATCTTATCCAACATCTGATTGAGTTTTGATTGATGGACATTTGTTGACTGTTTACCATCCATTAGGTGCCCACCAGATTGCCTGTTAGGGCCATTTTTCATTGCTTGGACCTTGTTTGGATTGTATAATAATAATAATAATAATAATAATAATAATAATAATAATAATAATAATAATAATAATAGAGAGATTGAGGTGACCATTGTGAGAGAGATGTATGATTACCACCTGCCATTCGAACATGACCCTGAAACTAAAATCCATTGGAATCCATGTTTCAATGGTGTTTCTTGAATCTATGGAATCCATGTTTCAATGGTGTTTCTTGAATCTATGGAATCCATCATGGATATAAGCATAACACTTTTCTTTTATTATCTTTCCCACAATCCAAACAGGCCCTTAGGATTGACATTTCAATTTTGGGTCATGATTCATCTGCAGTAGGTCTGCTATTCATCAGTTGGATTTCTGCTTCAAGCCACATGTACGGTACAGGAGGCACCCTCGCATCATTAGTTGTAGATGAACACGCGCGCAACAACCTATCATACATTAAAATTAGAGGTTGGACATTGATTTTGCAGAATATCACCATAAGAACCGTGTTGTAGAAAATCTGAACTTGGATGTAGATTTTGGGATAAAGCCACAAAATAGAGAGATACAAATGTTGGTCATGCAATGGTATGGCTCATAGCAGAATTACATCACCACAAGAATCATATTGTAGAAAATCTGATCTTGGATGTAGATTTTGGGATACAGCCACAAAATAGAGATACAAATGTTAATCACACAATGGTATGGCTCATAGCAAACAATTCTACACCAAACTCAAAATTTTTTAGACAAATGGTAACAAAAACCAATAGGAAACCTATGAGATTGACATACCCAAATAGCCCAAAAGTACAAGCATTTCAATTTAAAGGAGATGTATAATTATATCTACTGTACCGATAGTGAATAACAAGGAAAAATTTATAGTATCAAGATGAAAGTGCACCCGAAGTCATTGACGTCTTTATGCATTGTCAATCAAAGGCCCGATTTGGATGGGGGAAGGAACATCGTAATAGAGTGATGCAGAATTCTGCTGAAGGAGAATGAGATATTAAAACCTAAGCCTATGTTGCATTCGGAAGTACTAAAATCAATTTCTATCCAAGAGGTTAGGCAAGCTGGAAGAAGAATCATAGAAGTCCCAAACCTGTTGCTGTGTGGCTAGAGCACTTATTAAGATACATAATACTATATTGAGACCTTTAAGCATGTGAGAAACCTGTGCAGGTTTTCAGGATAACAAGCACCATCTAAAATTCAAATAGGAAGTGTAATATTAGTGTTCAAGGAATGATCGCTACATGGGGGCGACAGATTGTGAGAGTGCAGGATCTCAGAAAGGCAGAGATGGTACAGCGAAATGCCATGCTAATTACAGAGGAGTCATAAAGGAGGAAGTGGGGAAAGGTCTCTAGCACAAGAGAATGATAGTATAAGTTGGAAATATTGGAGAAGAATTTTGATTTATCAGGAAACCAAGAAGAGGGAAATACGGGCATGGGAAGAATGTGTGGAAGATGTTAGGTGGCTGTTTGAAGAAAGTTTTATGCGAAATTCTCCTAAGCAAGCAGGAAGTAGTCGGGATAGGCCTAATCACTTGGGAAAAGGAAAAGGTGTACAAGACTTTCAGGCCAGAAGCAGTAGGGGAATAGATCGGGCAGCAGGTAATAGTTTGGAACGATACTCATCCAAGCGTGCTCTATGTTTTCAAGAGGTTAGTAAAAAGAAAATTGACACATGGGAAGAGTGTATCACAGATGTAAGGAACTTGTATGTGGAGAAATACCAAGAAAAAGAACCAGGAGAGCAAGATAGAAGCAAGGATGAGGAAGCTGATAAAGAGAAGAGGATGCAAAAGGGGAATGTCGGGGATCAAAGATTGTTTATGAATGCACAAAGGGATCTAGGCGGAGGAGTGGCCTTAAATAGGCAGTGCAAATAGAGTTGCAAGAAGCCATGGTAGAGGAAGCAGTAGTTAAATGTGGCACCACAGTGATATCAGTGAAGGACACGATACTATGGGTGGATCTACGAGACAATTATGATCCAAATATTGGTGGCTCTTTCCAATCAATAATTGAAGATGAAGGAGAAGAATTGGTAGGGGGGACAAATAAGACAAGAAGCTTTGGAGGGAGTAAAACAACATTAAGAAACAAGAAGTCACTGCAGAAAGAGAAGGAATAAGCAACGCGCTGTGATGAGAAGTTGTGCATCCGATGAATAGTGCATTGGTATGGAATGTTATAGGAATAGGAATGCTCCCGCAGTTCGACATTGAAAAAGCCAATTAGGCGGTATCGCATGTCTGGTTATTATCTTGGAACAAATGTTGGTGGGATCCAAGATTGGGAAACTTGCGACGAAAATTGGTTTTGAAAAGGTGGTGAAGGAGAGTGAGGTGAACAGAAAATTTTTGGATTTTCCACAGAATTGGCAATGGCCAATGTGATTAGAATGTCTGAACAATATCTGAGGGTCAAAATTCAGATTCAATGCAATAATGTGGGAGGAATCATTTCGGTGGTTTATGCAAAATGTGACAAAATAGAAAGGAGGGAATTGTGGGAAGAGATGTATCAGTTGAGTGGTATGGACCTTGGTGTGTGGATAATATGTGGAGACTTTAATGTGATAGCTGACTCTAGGGGGAAAAAAGGACGTCCAGACTTAAAAGTGCAGCCAGGTTAGTCGATGCTAGATTTAATGGAAGCAAATTCTCATTGGTAATTATCACGCCTCGAAAATCAAGTGTCGGACAGTCCGCGGCTCCCGACTCTTTCGAGGTGACTATATTTTACGGAAGCATATTTTAATGGCACAAATCGATGACATCAAGTCATAAATAGAGATTTAAGCTAAACAATGTATAATTCAATTTGAATTTAAAGTATAAATACATACAATTATCCACACAATCAAGGAGTCCACTCAGTTGGGGCTCAATTTTATACATGTAAAATGAAGTCTTTAAGAATATTGACCCAAGACGTCCAATTCAAGGTAGAAAATGAAACGCATGACATAGGTAAGCCAACAGGTCCTGCATCTCATGCATCAAGTGGCAGCAACTCCTGCATCAAAATAACTGGTTGGTGTTTTAAAACACCCCCCTCCCCCAGGTGGGAGTGAGTAATCATACTCAGTGTTACCATTCCCTAAGTTAAACATATCATCAACACAATCAAGTACAAGTAGTGAAGCATAACAAATGGTGGGGTTCTCACACCTACCCACCCCAGCATCAGTAAATAACATAACTTCACAATCAAGTTCCTATTCTAGTTGAATAATGCATGCAATCATGATATGCAAATGTCATGTTCCGGAGAAATAAACGGTGGGGCTACCACCTAGCAGCAGCATCGGACCAATGCAAGTGAAAATGTAATGCATGCATGTTTGCCAAGTATTTATTTAATTTCATATTCAATTAGTAGTATTGGCGAAGCCAGAATACCTCAATTTTATCAAGAGTCTTGTAAACAGGAACACGACTGACAGGAACGCGGCCGAACACTAGACAGGGAAGAAAGCCGAAAACTGGACAGTGACCTTACCGAACACTGGACAATGCCAGGTCGGGGTATCCTCTACCAGACCGGGGCCCACCGCCAGGCCAGGGCGTCCTATGCCCGGCTCCTGGAATCCGAATTTGGGTCTGTCACCCAACATAACTGAATAATGAATAAATTGGTAAGGGTCTCGATGCCCTAGAATGTCATATGCATGGTAGTGGTTCGTCACCCAAGATCAATGATGGTAGGCTCGTCACCTAGTATCGGTGCTCAAGACTCTCGATAAGACCACCAGGATCAATACCGGTCAAAGACAGCACAAGCACAGTTACCCATATACCATGCCTGGCCCATGAGCTTCAGTATGTAGGATTCAATGCTCAAGGCTATTGGAGGGCTCCTCACCCACACCAGCCAAAGACAGCACAAACACAGTTACCCATATTTCATGTCTGGCTCATGAGACTTGATACGTACAGTTATAAGTGACTGCGTAACAATAGTAATTGTGGTATTCGAGATTCTACAGAATATGTAACAATGATCAAACAAATATGGTTAACCCTGAAATTGACTGATCTGGTAGGCCGAGCGAAACATCAATCAAACCGGCGTAGCTAGGGTCGGTCGATCATGTTACTCCCAAGTCGACCAAACAAGTCCGTGACGGCCAAACCCAAGTAGGCAGTCCATAAATTGTGATTTTCAGAGATTAATTCCAAACATGTCAATTAAATATTATACTAAGCATGTTGTGAGAAGAATCGAACATCATAGCATTCATTGTCTCAATCAGGTATAAAACCAAACAGTTGATATGCGATATACTTCATTTCATATATGGGCGTAAAATCAAACACTTGGTGTGCTATTGCAGGCGAACTCATCAAATTCACAATCAGGCACTAGCCTGGGTGGATGGTAATCCACTTACTCATGCATATGTGAACTTTTATTCCCTCAGAAATTTCATCAAACACTTGATATGCACAACACATCAAATCTCATATTTTCATAAAATCAATTCAAATGGGCAATCAATCCACACATCGAAGTAAGCATGTAATTAATCAACACATACAGAACATCTATCATAAACATAAATCATTCGGCACTCAACTTTGAATGAAATTCAAGAAAAATCCAATTTTCACTATCTGAAACCATCATGGGTTGATAATAGCCAACTTAGAAGAATAGTCCTCACTTGTGTTGGTGAATCCACACGTTAACAACATTTAGAGCAACCGATTCGAAAGAAGTAGCGAAATCCTATATAAATTCAAATAAAGATGGTTGTGAGAAAGAAAAGTCTAATTTGGGTTTGTAATTCGGAGTGTAGATCGGAGTATTACCTATGATTGATAGCTGGCATCGATCGATTGAAGAATTCGGCGACGCATGTGACGAATCCAGGAGAAATCCCCAATTCCTAGCTACCCAAAATCCCTAATTTCATATCAAATGAAATTCTCAAATGGGGCTGACTATTTATAGTTCCAGATGGCCCAAGGTTGAGGCGAGTCACACAACTCACCCACTCTGGTCTTTATCCAAGCTGTGCAGTTTGGGATAGGGTGTCAGGTATCTAATATAGGAAAAAGGTCAAGTCCAGTAAGACGATCAACTTCGTGTAGATTCGTGATCAACGACCGACTAACGAACGGTCTATAGCTTTCTAAGTTTTCGGGACACCAATTGGATGATTTAGAGAATACATTTTAGCGAATCCTTTCACTAGGTCATAGTGGGCATAGCTAGATATATGATGTGATATAAGGGGTGCATTTATTTACAGGTTAAGGGCGGTTAATCTCAATCGTATAGTTTTACATGTCAAAAGGGCTATTTTGTCAAATCGATTTCTAAACTCAAGATAATCGAGATTTGATTCATTGATTAGGATAGTCTAAGGTGGATCTATATTGTAAGTCGGTTATATAGGTTAATCTATTGTGATTTCAATAAATCATAGATTGAGATTTATTAATCAACGGATCGGATGTGGGATTAGATAATTAAAAAGGAATTCATAACTATCCATGATATCTAACAAAGAATGTACGGTTAGATTGATGTGTCTAAATGTCTTACGAGGTTTCGATCAAATCGGATCGTCCAAATTAGGGTTTTCAATACAAATCTCCTACAGTCTTAGTTCTAAATCGGGCGTTTGCACTCTCAATTGATAAATAAATTAGAAAATTTTCTAAAGGTGCTCGAGTACTCTCGAGGCTGGAGGATTGAAATTTCCAGGGCGTTACAGTAATAATAAGTAAGGATGGAGAAGAGTCTGGGCATGCCTTGATGAGCCCATATTGAATGGATGCGAGCATTTCCTTCCTTCCAGGTCACTCTCCTTACCTGCATAATTCTCATACCACTCCCCTCTTCTATTGTCCATTTTGGAAGCTTGGGATAAATCCTCAAACCTTTCACTTTTCAAAGGATGTGGGAGATGCATGAGGGATTCTTAGAGGCTGTAAGAAATGGGTGGGATAAACAGGTGGTGGCTTCACCTATGATCAAGGTCTTCCTAACATTGAAAAATACTAAAGATGTGCTTTGAAAGTGGAACAACGTGGTATTTGGGAATGTTTTCCGGATGGACCAAGAAGCGGAAGATACAATCATAAGAGCCAATCACGAGTTAATAGAATCCAGATCAAGGGATAATGAGACGTGGTTGGAAGAAGTGAGAATAATCTAGCAATGGCACAATTAAGAAAAGAAGTATTTTGGAAACAAAAATCAAGGAACAGATGGCTAGCAGAAGGGATAGAAATATAGTAAATTCACCATGATTCAGTAGTGGTGAGAAGACATTATTCTTCTATCTCAAAATTGGTAACAGAATCTAGCGTTGCGCTTCTTATGCAAGAGGAGATTGAAGCATAGAGAGTTAGATAATATAGTGGCTTTTTTTCATTAGAAGGAAGCGGTATTTTGTAGGGTTTTTGGATTGTATGCGTTGCTTGATATCAGTTGAAGACAAAGGCATGTTGAGAGAGCCATTGCAGGAAGAAGTTAAAGAAGCAACCTTTAGCTGGGCTGGATGGGTGATGGGGACATCACGCCATCACGGTCCTTTTCCCGGGTATATTAGTGTCGGAGGCGAGTGACGCCTATCTCATTATGGTTCGATGATGAATGAGGAGCACGTGGAGAGCATGAGGGAGTGCCTTTTTGTTGTGGATTGTTTTTTAGAGGCACTTTTTTGTCATTTATATTATTTATTGTGTTTTTCTGTTGAGAGGCGTCTTTTTGTTGGATTTAGGCACTTTAGTGTCTATCCTTTTAGTTGGAACTTTAAATATTTGTTAGAGAACCCTAATGAAGGGATGGTTATTATTAATGAAAATATTATTTTTCTTCTTCTCTTGGAGCTTTTCCTTCATGGAGATTGAGTAATCCAAAAAGGTGTGAAGCCTCCTTGGTAAATCCAAGGTTTATTACCTCGGTGTGAATCCAAGATCTATATTTTCTCTATTTTTCCCTCTCACAAAGGTATTCTCTATACTTTCTCCCATCCGAGTCTCATCTTTTCTTTTCCTTTTTCTTTCTTTCTTCTCTTTGACACATTACCCAAGCCTTCTCATATCCCTCAACCCATTCCATCTCTCAAATCCATCTCCATATCCCCATAACAAAAAACCCTACATCTCCACCCAACCCTACATGCGTGTGCCCACCTGTACACACGTGTGCAAGCACATACGTGTGTATGACCACACGTGGCAGCCCCATTCCCTCTTTCCCCTTTGTTTTCTTTTCATTATCAAAACTCTTAACCCTAAGCACCTAATCTAATCCGAGAACCCTAACCCTAAAATCTTCGATTACCCCTCTTTCTCCACACCCCTCCGTCGGAATCACCCTAAACCTATTCCATTCCCTAATTCCCTTTGGATATAGGAGACTCCCATTAATTGTGACCCCACCCTATGTTAGCATAGAGTTCTTTAATTTCATTGGGCCTTACTTTTATTTAATTTCTTAATCGGTTTTGCTTGTGAGCATGTGATAGGCTAGGATCCATATGTTTCTATTTGATTTTATTTGAATCCTTGTGAATGATAGATATTTTAAATTGTTCTTGTTTAAATTAATCTCAACTCTGGTTTCATCACATTCTAGGCTAGAAAATCTCTGTCCTACATCAATGGGTTTTTGAGTTTTTCTTTTCTTTTCACTACCGCCTATCTCATTATGGTTCGACGATGCATGAGGAGCACGTGGAGAGCATGGGGGAGTGCCCTTTTTATCGTGGATTATTTTTTAGAGGCACCTTTTGTCGTTTTTATTATTTATTGTGTGTTTTGGTTGAGAGGTGTCTTTTTGTTAGATTTAGGCACTTTAGTGTCTATCTTTCTAGTTAGCAACTATAAATATTTGTTAGAGAACCCTAATGAAGGGATGGTTATTGTTAATGAAAATATCATTTGTCTTCTTCTCTTTGAGTTTTTCCTTCATGGAGATTGAGTAATCCAAAAAGGTGTAAAGCCTCCTTGGTAAATCCAAGGTTTACTACCTTGGTGTGAATCCAAGATCTATATTTTCTCTATCTTTCCCTCTCACAAAGGTATTCTCTATTCTTTCTCCCATCTGAGTTTTATCTTTTCTTTTCCTTTTTCTTTTTTTCTTCTCTTTGACACATTACCCAAGCCTTCTTATATCCCTCAACCCATTCCATCTCTCAAATCCATCTCCATGCCCTCATAATAAAAAAAAACCCTACATCTCCACCCAACCCCACGTGCGCATGCCCACTCGTACATACGTGCGCAAGCACATACGTGTGCATGGCCACACGTGGCAGCCCCATTCCCTCTTTCCCCTTCGTTTTTTTTTATTATAAAAAATCTTAACCCAAGCACCTAATCTATCCAAATCCGGGAACCCTAACCCTAAAATCTCCGATTACCCCTCTTTCTCCACATCCCTCTGTCAGAATCACCCTAAACCTATTCCATTCCCTAATTCCCTTTGGATATAGGAGACTCCCATTAATTTTGACCTCACCCTATGTTAGCATGGGGTTCTTTAATTCCATTGGGCCTTACTTTTATTTAATTTCTTAATTGGTTTTGCTTGTGAGCATGTGATAGCCCAGGATCCATATATATGTTTCTATTTTTTTTTAAAATTTTTTTTTACAGAAGATAAAAGTTTTATTTTTTATTTTTTACGTGCACACTCACACCCACACACATCACAATGGGTACTCAAGCCCATGACCTGTTGAAACTCTTGTGAGTCTTTTTTTTTTTTTTTTAGGAAGAAACAAATTTATTTCACCAGCAAGACTGTACAATTCCCAAACGATTCAGGATGGGCCTACAACAAAAAACCTTAGACCCATCCTATCATATGCCACTGAAACCCTATACAGCCTATCTCATATGAAGTTTTTTTTTTTTTTGGACCAAACAGCCTAACTAGCTATCTTCGCAAACTGCATTTCAACAATGCTATCTAGAAGAACCCCATTAGCTCAATCCATCTAACTCCCTTGCTGACCCCTATAAGTGGACAGATTTCCCACACCCGACTTGTCCAAAAGAAGGTTCCCTCGAATTAGGATTGGAAGATCTCCTGTCGAATTGAGTAATCTCTTAGTCTGGGACCCGCTTCCCCATCTTCCCAGCCCATCCGCTACCTTATTGATTTCTCTCGGCCTTGCCTTGGTTTGCTCGTCAATACGCTGTCTAATTGAATCCACCTTGTGCCTCAAATACCACACCTGCCACCTGGGGAGATCCTTTCTATTGGGCATGTCCACCACTATGGCCGAATCACTCTCCACCTCTACTCTCGAATATACCTGGGATTCACATAAAGATAGCCCCTCCGCGAGAGCCTTCATTTCCGCCTGATTGTTAGTGCCAATGCTTAGCCCGACGAGAATGCAAAAAGAAATGTCCCCTCATGGTCCCTGCAGACACCCCCTCCCCCAGAGGGTCCAGGATTACCCTGAGATGACCCATCTACATTCATTTTCACCCATCCTACGTTGGGTTTGTTCCATCTAAATACCGACACCATTTTAACTGTGGGGCTGACGGGGTCGATTCCTATGACTTGAAGGGTATGCTGCCTCGTTCTCTTCATTTCCACCATATATATGTTTCTATTTGATTTTATTTGAATCCTTGTGAATGGTAGATATTTTAAATTGTTCTTGTTCAAATTAATCCCAACTCTGGTTTCATCACATTCTAGGCTAGAAAATCTCCATCCTACATCAATGGGTTTTTGAGTTTTTTTTTTCACTACTTGCTAGAGAGAGTGCGGGAGGACATTATGGCAGCAGCTACGGCTTTTTTTAGAGGAAGGGGGATGCCTAGAGCATATGGAAGCTCTCTCATTTGCTTGGTGCAGAAAAACAACTCCTAGGAAAACTGAAAGAGTTCAGGTGGATTAGTCTTTGCAATTGTATATATAAAAATTTGGCTTAAATAGTCTCAAAAAGACTCAATAGTCGTTTCTAATGAATATGGGGACTATATTTCAGGCGGGAATATTGCAGAAAAATATAGCATTTGCCAACGAAATGGTAAATGAGATCAACAAAAGGGTGAGGGGAGGGAATGTAATATTAAAGCTTGATATGGAGAAGGCATATGATTGCATGGAGAGGTCATTCATTTCAGAAGTCTTAGAAAAGTTTGGCTTTGAAGAGGGGTTAAATGATTGAGCAATGTTGGAAGAACTATTGGTTTTCCATTGCAGGTGAACGGAAGAATATCAGGATACTTGAAATCCTCAAGAAGCCTTAGATAGGGAGACCCCATATCCACGAGCATGCATTTTCATTTTGGCAGCGGAGGAAGGCATCAAATCCCTCGAGAGTGCACCACGAGTTCCAACTTATTGTTTGTTGACGGTACAATGCTTATTATTAATATTAGCATGGCATCAAACAAGGCAGTGTAGAAATTCCTAAACAAATACAAACCAGCTTCGGGTCAATGAGTAAGTGCAGCAAAGAGTTGCTTTATTGGTTCCTCCAAAACATCTAGAGCTCATATCCAGAGGATTGCTTGCTCAAAAGATGGATTACTCAAGCTCGCTGCCAAAAATTTTCTTAGGGTTCCCATTGCTTAAGGATCAGATGGGGACAACTTCTTTATCAGCCCATCATCCAGAGGATGGAGAACAAAGTTGTTGGTTGGAAACCAAAGTCCCTCACACAAGCAGGGAAGCCGACTTCAATTAAACATGTTTTGGCAAGTTTTTGTCCGATTATTCCAAAACACAATGGAAATTAAAGTTTGGAAAATGATTAGATTTATGTGATTATCCCTATGGATCCCCGTTCGATTACCCCAAGTTTCTATTAATAGAAAACCGTAAGATCAATGATTAGAATTTACCCAATCAAAAAATCGCTTGATATGCTTGATCTTATGCTGCCAATCTCCCAATCTAAGAAGTCTCTCCCCAGTCTTCCCCAATTGAGGGAGAGATGAGAGCCAACACGTCAACTCTTGGGCAGGGCCAAAGGTGATGCGGGCCATCCACTCAAGTAGACCCCACATGCGTCACATGTGATGAACAAAGGTAGGATGACCAAGGCGCTCTGTCTAGGACACTTGTCATAATGATCTATGACTGATATCATCATTGATATCACATCCACATCACCAGTGGACATGGTTCACATCGATTTCTCGAGCACAGCTCCAACAGTTTCCCCATTCTTACTCTAGCAGCTATGGAAATCCCAGTCCATGTCATCAAAAACATTAGAATGTTGCTTGTGGACTTTTTATTGGGAGAATGTGAAGGGTGACTATCGACACATTCATGTAGGTAGGGCAGGATGAGAGCATGATATTCTGAGAGTACCATCCAATAGTACTAGAACATAAAGGTCACAAACATTTTTTTTTTTTTTTAAAACATGTATAGTATTATAAACAGCTAGAGAAATATACAGCCGTTCGGGTGGCCTGACAGCACAAAAAAAACTGCCTTGGGCCAACTATCATATACCACCACTAAAACGGGGATTCAACTTTCTCTAAGATTCCCTAATCCCACTTTGAAAGGCACAAGATTCTGACAGATTGCTCTCGGGGGCTCTGAAGGGGCCAGAAAAGCCGATAAGCTTGTGAGACACTTCCCAAACGGGCCAAACCATCCGCCACTGTATTCACCTCCCTAAGGGCGTGAGCGATTATTACCAGCTCCCGCCTCACCTCTTGAGAGCACCTACATGGGCCCACAAAGGTCACAAAAATTGAGCGTACAAGCTGACATTCTTTTAAAGAGCACAGAATATACCGGACTCAGAACAAGAACAAAGCAATGTTCAGGTACATGCATTGGTTAGCTTGCTATGTAGACCACAGTTGCATCCATAGTTAGTAATTCAGCATCTGGAAAAAATATGATATATCAGAAGTTCAAAAACCATTCAGCGTGGACATTGAAAAATACCATTTAAAAATCACCCATAAAATAAAAATGAAAAAAAAATTGGAGACAGGTATGTACGAGTATAACATGGTTTTTCTTGACAAGTTTGGGACCAAAAATTCAGACCAAACCAACAGGAATCCCACATTCTGATATATCCACTTATCAGTTAGGCCACAAGTAGTTTTAAATATGAACGGTTTTGCAGTGATTCCAATCCATTCATTTTCTGTTAACATGTGTGCTGGGTCATGGCATAATCCGATGAGGCTGCCAACTAATTGTCCTGAATCTTTGACATGGGTGCCATATTTACCTCTTCAGTACAATCTCACACAATGAAGGGCGGAAAGGAAAAGATACCCCTTCGTGAATGGTCATTGACTGATGACAGATCTATGGTTGAGGTTTTCTGGTAAATGGGTAGAAGGAGAGGATGGAAGAATGGGTGATTATAGACTTAGTATATTTTTAGTGGAAAGAGGAGAAGATTATAATGGTAAGCCAGTCAACAGCCTTGGCCTGAGATTGGCATCTGCTGGATTTTGAACTGTTGAAGCTGGCCTGTCCAAAACTTTGATTTCAACATGGATGATTAAGAGGAAATTTAAACTCAACAAAAAATGCGAGATGATGATTTTAAATGGTTAACAAGAAATTTGAAATTGCAATTTAAACTCAACAAAAATAAAAGTTGCATCATTAATTCACCTTACGCACAAATAAGTATAAAACGCATATTATACGTGTTTTATTTGTGGGGCATAAAAAATATGTGAATTAAATTGAATTCTTGAATCACACACCAGAAGAAATATTTTCTAAAAAAAAAATGGATATTTTTCTAATACGTGTATTATATGCATATTTTCTGACAACAGTTACACTTAGCATTCTTGCAGAGTTCATAGAGCATGTCGAAATCAAATATGAACATGAGAGTTTGGTGCTCTGATTAGAGCTAGCAAAGGAAGCAGGAGAATGGTTCATAGTGCATGGCACTATGGCATTGGTAGGTGACACACCCATTGAACAACATCATGTTCTAGAACGCACAGGCCTCATCCTAATGGTTGCAGTGGTGATGGCATAACAGTTGGGGTTAGGCCCAAAGAAGGAATTGGAACCCAAAGAAGGAATTGGAACACCATTGAGTTCAAAGGATTTAAGAGCGCATGGGTGTACTCTTTAATATTTAGGTCCATCCAATGGTTCAATAATAGTACACATGGGAAGTAACATTACAGAGACGGATCTAACAGAAGTTTTCACCAAGCAGTGTCTTTCCTTGGAGCTTTTAGTTGACAAGCATCCATGCATCCAATGGTGCATGGCTTGCAACTGCATAGGGTTGAGTGGCAGGTCACAATGAGATTAAGGAGTTCAATAGCTTGATAAAAATGTAGATCAAGTAATAGGTAAGGGTGGTGCATGGGTTCTAGCAAAAATCTGGCATAGTAGTTATTGCCAAGTAATGAGGGCAGATCATGCATCTTGAGTTCCTAACTGGCTACTTTCCATAGGTGAAGGGGATGAACACGGTGATGATCAGAAGGTAAGGGTTTGTAACCTGCTTAGCAGACTATCAAGATGAGGCAAGTAGCCCACTTTGTTGAACTATTAATAGAATCTTAAAGGAATTTGGGGTAATGTTCGTTATTGAAACCATGGTGAGAAATGCTACAATATATATTATTAAGGAATGCATCACCTCCTGCATGGAAGCAAGAGTACTGGTTGTGGTTTAGAATCCAAGGGACGTCCACCTTGGCATGGGCACATTACTTTTGGTTTGACATGGGAGAAGTCCCTTTTTCTCAATAAGAGATCACTATCTTCTACCTCTATGATAAACATCGAATCTGGAGGAAGCATTAAATCCATAAGCTAAACAACCTCCAAAAGAGAAAATGTTACTTACAATAATGAATACTCTCTCTTTAGAAAGCAATTGACATGGATCATACGGCCTTAAAGTCATGATTTTCCCAAAAGAGTAAACTTTCCTAAAATCAGAAATCTTTGTTGCTAAGGTGAGGTCTTATGAAAGTACCATGGGCTGCCATCATACGAAATGAAGAATACTCCATTAGCATAATAGTAGAATTAGTTGTCTAAAGGGTGAAAGTTTGCAACTTCCTAAATTGGCTCTAATTGGGTGATTGCCCACTTGGGGATTCAGTTATGAATTATGTAACTTCTTGGTGTGTGTGTGTATGTGGTCACTCTCAAGTCCAACTGGTTGGACCACGGTTTGTAGTCCACTCAGTCGATTGCTTCCGATCCTCCGAGTAGGTGGGCCCCACCATGAGGATCACCTAGTGCAAAAATCAGCTCTATCCAATCATTAAGTGAGCTACAATATAGAAAACAATGTATAGCCATTGAATAAAAGTAAAATATAAGCGTGGTACACTGGGTCAGTGGATGCAGCTGATTTTTGCACGGATTGTTCCTCATGGTGGGGCTAACCTATTTGGAGGATTGGATGTCACAAGCACTTAATAGGTTGGAAGCAATCCACTGGGTGGACTGCAAACTGTGGTCCAACCGGTTGGACTTGAGATTAGCTCTCCAGTCCAACTGGTTGGACTATAAATTACTATCCACCCAGCAGCTAACTTCCAACCTATGATGTGTGTCCAACATCCAACCCGTCTAATAGGTTGAACCTATCATGAGGATTGTCTTCAGAAAAATTCAACCACATCCACTTTACAAGTGGGCCACACTTGTAATTTGCTATTTATCAATGGCTAAAATTGTTTCGTATGCTGTGGTCCATCCAATGAGTAGATGGGGTTGATATTTGAACTACGCGATCCTCATTGATGGGCAACCCATTATAGGGGTTGAATGTCACATGCTTTTAACTGGTTGGAAGTTATCCACTAGATGGACCATAATCTGTGGTCCAACCGGTTGGACTTGAGAGTTACTCTCTCTCTATCTCTCTCTCTCTCTCTCTATATATATATATATATATGGGAAATGGTACTATGAGGTCGACCTCATGGAAACTTCCCATGAGGTTGAGCTGTGTGGGCCCCACCGTGATGTGTGTTGAACATCTACTCCATCAGTTGGATGCAACATTCAATGGTGGGCCATGGGCTAAAGAATCAGGTCAATCCATGACTTAGGTGGGCCACACCACAGACAACAGTTTGGAGAGGGTATCCGCTCATTAAAACCTTCATGATCATTGATTGGGCCCAACGAGATGTGGTTCACAAATCCAGCCCATCCATTATGTGTGTTCCACTTGTACGAGGGGTCTGACCAGGTTTCAGGCACATTCAAAACTCAGGTGGGCCCCACCAAGTGATTTTAGATATTTTAGGCATGTCTTCACATGGTTTTAGATGGTATGGCCCACTTGAGTTCCCTATATGGCTAATTTTTGGGGTATCCCATAACCTAAAGGGGACCCATCAAATGCACGGTGTTGATGTCCGACACAGAGATCACGATGGGGCTCACACAGCTCGACCTCATAGTACCAGTTTCCATGAGTACTATAGTACATTCCTATATATATATATATATATATATATATATATATATATATATATATATATATATATATATATATATATATAAAGCTCCATCCAAAAACACAACAATGAAGTAAGAAACACACAGAAATGCAAGCTCAAGTAGACAAAATATGAGCAACTTGGCATAGAAAGCACATGCCCCTCATAGATAGATTTGAGATATATATAAAGCTCCATCCAAAAACACAACAACGAAGTAAGAAACACACAGAAATGCAAGCTCAAGTAGGACGAAATACAAGAAACTAAACATAGAGATATGTTCGCAATGTTACAATCAGTGTTTTAAATAGCGAATAGCATGTAGCATAGCTTTCATCCCTCTGAAGCGTGAGGCGTAAGCTACATAGTCTGTAGCGTAAGCTATAGAACACTTATATTTTTAATCAAGGTTGCACTTGGTTGCACTAAATTAGATGATTAATAATAAAATTTAACAAAATTCCATGATATTTGGTGCAACCAAATGCAACCTAAGTAATAGCAAAGGGTAATGATTAAGTATAAAAGTAAAGAAAGAGCAACAAAGTTGATTTAAAACTATTTCTTATATTATTTTACTAAAAGCATTGGAAAGACTAACAAATTTTCATTGAAATAGAAATATGTAACAAATCATGTAGCGTGTAGCGTAGTCTATGAAGCGTGTAGTGCATCCAAATTAATCATGTAGTGTAGGCTACACACAACTTAAGCTATTTTCATGAGCTACGTAGCGTTCAGGCTAAGCTACATGCTACATGGTATCGCTATTTAAAGCAGTGGCTACAACTAGCAAACTTGGACCTTCAGTTTTAACCGTTAAAAAAATAAAAAAAAGAAGAAGAAGAAGAAGAAGAAGAAGAAGAAGATTCTAACTCAAGAAAACAACAAATTACAATGATGAGGAAGCATTTAAACTATAATTGATGATCATCAAATAGATTGTAGAAAATACCCTTGTAGAGATGGGAACTTTATCTATGACGGGAACTTTATCTTTGCCTTCTCCTACGGCTACGGACTAGGTTCCAATACCGATGCATAAGCTAGGGCGGTGGTTGAGGGCATATCCCTTTGCAGTGGACCGTGGCTTCGTGAAAGTGAAAGTGGAAGTGGCGAGTGACTCCAATTTTGTGGTTGAAATGTTTAACAAGAATATCCACTCAATGTGGAGTATGTTGTATTGGTGGGTCCAGGTTGAATCCTTCAGACATTATATGGACCATAGGATATCCCATACGCTGAGAGAATCAAATTTTGTGGCGGATGGGCTGGCTAGATGGGGCAGCGGTACTCAGGCTAAGAGGATCCTCCTCTCCTCGTCAGATTCCCTCCTGCGCTTAGAGAGAGAGAGCAAGTCTATCCAGCTTTTTTCAAGGTTAGAATGGGTTAGGTCTCCTGTTTTTCAAGGTGTTTTTTTGGGTTTCGGGGTATATGATAGGTGGGCCCTGGGTTTTTAATGCCGCGGGCCTGCCCGAATGTCTTGCATTTGTATAGCCTCCGTTCTTGCTTAATAAAATTTCTTTCTTAAGAAAAAAATAGATTGTAGAAAATCTTCTTCATTGCAGGGCCATGACCTGGCACTTTCTTGAAGATACCCAAATGATACCACATCACCAACTCTCCCAAATCGAACACATCCTAGCTTGTACCACTCGCTTTGTGAAAAACTTCCCATAAGTTTAGCTCCTCAGTAATTTCTAATAGCAACACAACCTTCATGTCCATCATTGTGATATATGGCTTCACAAACACCCAATATTTGTTGTGCAATCAAAACTACTTTAATGAGCTTTGGTGTGTAATTCATATTGTCCCATGGATGAAAAATATGTAATGCACTTATAAGTTGTGGGCCACCTTCAAGCAGCCTTCGTGGTCCAATTTTGTGGACCAGAATAGGTCCTTGTTAATGAATATGGATGTGGGGCACCTAGTCTTGGTTTTGAGTCCTATTCCTTGAAGGGACTACTAAGTCATAATGTTAATGTTGTTAGGGGTACTTTGGACATTTTTGCTTTTTGTAACTTAAAATATAGAGAGAGAGAGAGAGAGAGAGAGAGAGTGGGGCGTGAACACCCAAGCGTGAACACCCTATTCTACTCTTCTCATTCTCTTTTCTTTAACTATCGTCTTGTTGTTTTCTTTATTCTTTTCTCTTCTATTCTCTTTTATATTGATCTACAGTGGTATCAGAGCATATTTTCTTATTATCCACTCCAACTTCCACAATTCTATCTCGCATATTCTTCAGTTTCCTTTCTTTGCTTATCATCTCTCATGTTAAAAGTTTTTTTTAAGAGACCTAGGGTTTCTTGTTCTTCTTTTTCTTTTTAGGTGTGTTGGGCCTATGCAATAGTTCATGTGTGTGAGAGTGAATGCTGTGTTCGGGATCATCCACCTTATTGTGTTCGAGTGGAGCATTCTCTTATTGTGAAAAGTCGGTTTTATTTGTGTAAGCATTGTGGTATACATCTTAATCCACTGTTCTAGAGATGAAGAGTGATCTAAAATTTGCATTCATAAACCCATCTAATTTTCTAAGGGTCCAAAAATAACATCTATAAAATTAGATGGTGTAAATTATCTTTACTGGTCTAAATCTATTCAAGTGTTCTTAATAGCCAAAGGCACACTAAAATATTAGACCAAGGAGAAACTAGATGAAAGTGATAGCTTGTACGATTAGTGACCGAGAAAAATGCTCAAACTCTGACGTGGTTGTGGAATAATATGGAAACATCTATTAGTGTGAATATAATATTTTAGATATTACAAAGAAAGTGTGGAATGCATTGTGAGAGATGTATTCATTTGACAAAAGCATCTCTTGTATGTACTAGTTGTTTGAAATGATTTTTACATTCCAAGGAATTGTGGATTGCATTATTTGAAACTTAAAGGAATGCGGGACAAACTGAATGTGTATCAACCACTAGGAATTGGAGTTTATCTTAAATGATCTCAAGTCCTTGCTCTAACGAGATCATGAGAGATTTACTGTATTTAATAAAACCAAATTAAAATTGACTCTCTCTCTCTCTCTCTCTCTCTCTCTCTGTTCTTGCTGATCTTCCACCTAGAAGCTAATGCATATTCGTACAAGAACTTCATAAGGCTCAACATTGATGTGCCTCCATTCATGAACATCAATGTATTGTCTATAAATCGAAGGTGTAAAACCGACAGGCAACCCTTTCGCACATGATATGGCTTGCAGTTTCAAGACACGAGTAGAGACTTGAGACACCTACCAAGGACTTCTTCAACAAGAATAAATAGGCTTGGAGAGATCTAAAGCCCTCTGTGGAGGCGTCTAGTGGACTTGAAAGACCCACTCACACAACCATTGAGTACTACTTCCGAGAACCAACAAAAGTTCCAACACTAGTTCACCAAACTAATCCAATTAGGATCAGAGCCAAATTTATGAAGGATAGAGACAATGTATGCGGCATTAGATGCGATCATAGGCCTTTATCACATCAACTCATTTGCATGCATGGCATTTACAATTATGCTTCAACCTAATGGCCCCTTCCTTCAAAATGAATTCGGGAGGAAGGACATTTAACATATTCATCACAATCTAGGAAAACATTTTGTATACACAATGCTGAAACTAATGAGTGGATAGAGAAAAAGGAGGAAGAGTTATTAACTTTAGGAATAAGAGAAATGAATGAACTAGAGAAAGAGAAGGGCATGTTCGCACCAAGAAAAATATGATATATGTCTGCGTGAACATCATACCCATCACCTCCCAATATGAGGAAAAGAAACTCCTCGAGAACCCATTGGGAACTGACATACTATCCATTAAAATGCTAAATGTCGCCAACCTCACCTCATAAATAAACGGGAGAAGCTAGCAAGGAATTGTCCTCCTAGGTAAACATGCTGAAGATGTGATAAAAAATTTCCTTTGGTGAAGAGACGCCTTTCAATCAAAGGGCCTTTTGAAAGATTTTCATGGCCTCACAACAAATAGCTATTGGATCCTCGATCACCTCGCCCGAAGCGCGCAAGCTTGATCATATGGATAGTAGAATACCTTCTTCTATCCATAATGGATGTATGAAAAGACTGTGCATCCTTGTCACATTCCTCCCAACTATTTCATACTAGCCTTTTGTTTTCAAAAGAATTCCTCCTAGAGTTGTCGATGAGAAAGAAGACTTCTAGCTCTTCTAAGTAGGCAACATTAACTAGATTGAATGTCATTGAGAAAGAAGATAGGCAACCCTACATGGATTGAAATCGGATGGAACTATAGTCTCCACATGAAGAACCCTATCCTCTAGCCCTTTAATATTTTCAAAGACATCACCAAAAATATTTAGGTTTCAAGATTTGAGTGCCACCTTCAACCTCTAAAGCTTCTAAGTCAACAAGTGAGTAGGAGTGCTTGAGACTAGCAAGTCCCAATTGGATTATACTAATTGGGTGAGTAGCAAGGCCCTGACCCCCCATTGATAATGTCTCCAAATTCTGACATCGCTTCTCATTTTCTCCTATTTTGTCCTCAATTTTTGGCACCAAATTGAAGTCACCCAATCACCTATGAGTCGTCTGCTGCCTTGCCAAGTCCCGCAGTTCCCTCTAAAGGCACCCTGAACGTTATATTTGGCATAAACAATGGAGATGCTAAAGGCCATGTTGCTACCATTGATTTCCTTAAAATAGAGAATTGTCAAACATCAGCCAAATAGTTAGCTTTGTACCATTGATCACAAACATTCAAACCTTGTCATTGTACTCCACATCGGGAGAAATACTAACATGAACTGTAAAGTTCTAGCGAATTTGCTATTTTTTTTTTCAAATGTTCTCCATCAGGTCAAGGATTGCCAAAAAGCAATTTTTGAGGCTTCTCACTACGTGTTTTATATGCCTTCATGTTACAACATTTCCCAAAATTCCACTGAAGACTTGGTTGATTGGGTTTCCCAGACCAAAGGACTGTCTAACATTAAATGTTAGATCACAAGGTGGATGATAGGTGGGGAATTAGATCATTTACATTATTCATGCCTTCCCCTTGGGTAGATTCCATCCCATCAGCTCTAAACTAGGCACCCTAATTAACTAGTTGAACCTTCCCACTCAAAGCAATGACTGCTACCTCCACCCTCCTTATCTCCTAGTCTCCCAAAGGATTTCTCCACCCAAGCCTTCATGCTTTCTTTCTCCCTCTCCTCCAATCCACATCCCTTGATTGTTGGCCATAGACAATCGGTTCCACATCTCGATTTTAAGCAAAGACATCGCCCATCTCGAGGGATCTAGAATAGTGATTGTCAATGTAGCAATCATGGTGCTAACAATGCTCCCATAAAAAGACACTTCAACTTTTGACCTTCAACTCCCCACTTTGATTATCTGCAGACCACGATTGTGAATGAATCAACATCCATTAATAGGCTGTGCCTCATACAAGCTCAGGTAACCATACCTGGGAGAACCACTTCTTTACGAGAAAAGGCCAGGCCCTTCTCTTGATCCCCCTATTTGACTCCACCATCTAGTGTTAAAAGTTAAGACTTCTCTCATTAACCTCGTCTTTGAGCTTGTATGCCTCTATTGATTTTTATTAGCCCCATCGTAACCCTTCATCACCACTCGATATATGGTGGTTGTAATGCCAATATTTTCTTCTTGTGACCATTGCAACACCGCATGAAATTAGTATGTGAGGCTCAACATGGTGTTTGTACAACATCCAACCCGCCCAGCAAGGTAGTCCCACCATGAAAATGGGATGGCCAAAAAATCAGGTCGATCCAACTATCAAGTGGGACAAGCCATAGAAAACAATGAACAACAACTCAAACACCTCAACGTTTATATGGGTACCATCTAATGGTTGAGTTGATCTAATCTTTGGCGCATCCCATTTTTATTGGGGGTGCCATGGTGGAAATGTGGGATGGCATACAAACACCACAATTGGGTCCCACACACCAACTAGTTAGATTTCAACTTTTTTTTTTTTTTTTTTGTCAAAGGCTTGTTTTTTCAATTGGGTCCTACACACCTAGTTGGATGTCAACTAGTTGTGTGTTCCCACTTGACTCCCACCTTCTAGTGTTCAAACTCAAAACTTCCCTCACCAACCTTGTATGCCTCCTTTATTGATTTGCATCCACCGCCATAAAAAACCTTGATTGTTGATGGTGGTTGTTATGCCTATATTTCCTTCTTATGACCATTACTGTTGGAGGCGTCAGTAAACCTCCTGATATACATTGTTCTGTCATTCCCTAACAGCTCGAGCTTTTAGCGCAACCTGTCAGTAACATGGTATCAGAGCAGGACGTCCGAGGTTCAAGTCCCGGGGTTTGTAAGATTCTATATTATAGGGCATCCGGTATTGTATCAGCCCAGAGTATCACGTGTGGGGCCAGTATACCACCCGCACGTGAGGGGAGGTGTTGGAGGCGTCAACAAACCCCTTGATATACATTGTTCTATCGTTCCCTAACAGCTTAAGCTTTTAGCCCAACTAGTCAGTAACAATTACAACACCAATATATGTATATATAAATACCCAAAAACTAGCTATGCCTTGAACTAGTTGTGTGTGAGGCCCACATGGTGTTTGTATAACATTTAACTTGTCTATGTAGTCCCACCATGAAAATGGGATGCCCCAAAAATCAAGTCGATCTAACTATCATGTGCGGCACACCATATATAGAAAACAATGAACAACCACCCAAAAACCTCCATGGGCGACTCAATTGAATGTGGAGGTTTTTGGGTTGTTGTTCATTGTTTTCTATGGTATGCCCCACCTGATAGTTAGATCGACCTGATTCTTGGGGCATCCCATTTTCCTTGTAAGGATACAATGGTGGAAAGGCAAGGATGGCATAAAAACACCATGATTAGGTCCCACACACCTAGTTAGATGTACAACTACTGTGTGAGCATCTCTCCGCGCGCAGTGTACTTACACACATATAAAAGTACAACAAGAAAAATAAAGTTTATATACATCATAGAGGATGGGCTTAGTTGTAAATCCTATAATGAGAGACGGTAAAACCTGTTGGTGCATGATGCTTCGAATTATACACGTCTTTGGGACACGCAACAAAATCAAACATCCAAATATTGGAACACAATTAGATGTGCATCTCTCATATGTAAAACATCTGTCAAATATCCAGATGATGCAAATGGCAGGCCTTATTGTGATGATTCCCTAGAGCCAAAAATAGGTTGGACCATCAGGTGGGAGTCAACAAAAAATAACTGATCAAAAAATCAGATGGCCCACATCAAATGGATATGTTTGAATGGGAATCCCCAGCATGAAAAGCTTTCCGGAATTTGGTAATCACCATGTGTGTATGCCATGGAATCCAGATCTGACCCACTAGGATGAATTGGCACCCAAAAATCAGGCCATTCCAAAACTCTTGTGGGACACACATCTTGAAGTTTTAGTGGCCCAATTAAGTTTTGAATCGTTGTGATTCTTGGGCGCCAAGGAGAGCACGAGGGGGAAACACACATGATGGTTGGATTGGATGTTATAAATTCATCAATGAGGCCCACACAATTATGATGTAGGTCATGCTCAACAAACAAAACATTATAGTGGATCCAGCCTTACGATGTACATACCTCACCATGTAGCCCATGGGCTTCATTGTTGTCTAGGAATTGCACTTTAAACATCTCAAAAGTACACATGGCAAGGGCATTTTCAAATCAGGACTGTCATGTTTGTGGGTCCATATGTGGATAGTTTTTCATTTAAAAAGCTACATTTAAACAATCCTTACCACCTTACCATTACTTATTTGCCATTCTCCCCTAACTTAACAATATTAATTTTAATTTACCAAAAGTTTCAATGCAACTCAATGAATGGTCAAGATGACATGGTTGTCATTATTCTCCAGCAGGCATCCTCATTACACCCACAATGTGGACAGTAACAATTGAAACATAGCCAAGGAGTACGATCACTGCCAAACGTAGTTCTAATGTTGATGCAGTATCATAGAGCACATTTCCCACACCCTATTTGTCAATTCACAAATGCCAAAACCTTCCTGGTGCTAAGATGAGTGTGGAGCATGACCAGGCACTCTCAACCACATCTATACAGGAGCTCAGAAAGTATTCAGTAGAAAATACTTCTCAAGAAATTGACATTTTCCCCTGATTCGTAGTTCACTTTTAGGTTAAAAAACATTTTCCAAGAATGTGTTTTGGTACAAAAAGACTTAAAAAATTTCCCAACCATCGTCCTATCTTTTGGTTCTCTCCAAATGCTTCCTGGAAAATAAATTTCAAAGAAAATGTCACTTTCTCCTTTATTTACAGTCTCTTAATAGAAATTGCACCTGACCATCAAGCAACTATTTCAACATTTTCTTCATATCTGTTCTGTTGCTTGAGCAGCTTCCAATGGACATCCAACAAAGCAATATCCTTCATAGTTTCTAGACATAAAGATTGCCAAAAAGCATAGGAAGACTAAGTACTGTGTAGATGGAAGCACAAAAAAAAAAAAAAAAAAAAGAAAAAGAAAAAAAAAAAAAAAAAAATTTGCATCATGATGTTGGTAGAAAGGTGGGAAACGTTACTGATCTTAATGAGGATTATGCCGTCGTTCGTTGTGTCAGCCTCAAATAAGAACCACCTGAAATGTAGGACCTACAGTAGCCTGATCTTATCCTAAATCAAATTGACTTAATGGTCGTTGAATCCCTGGATCACCTATTCTCCTTCAGTGTGCTGGCAACCAAGGTATGGTTGTTTTTCAGTTCTATATTTGATGTTTCTGTTATAGCAGCCAATCAGCGCAGGGGCATGCTATTCAGTGGTGGAGGTCAGCGACCTTGGGGGACAATTTCTTGGTTCTTTGGGGGATGGTTCCCTGTTTTATCTTGTGGAAAATCTGGGGGGAAAGAAATTGTTTCCGGTTCAAAGGAGCCCGGGTGAATGAGGTGAGAATCATTAATAGAGTTATTAGGTGGCTGAGTTGGGTCAGCCCCTATCTTCCTCCTCCCAAGGAGTCTTGTCTTTCAAGGCAGGTGTCCCTCCTCCAACTGGGTTTAACCTTGGGCCGACCGAAAGGATTAGTGCTCTCTTTAGACGAATAGTCGAGGCCAGAAGAGGGTTGGGTCAAGGTCAACATTGATGGCTCTGCGAGAGGCAACCCAGGGCTGTCAGGTGTGGGTGGCATCTACAGAGAATGGAGAGGCATGTTCATCTTTGCATTCTTTAGTGGATATGGCCTGAGGTCCAATTCAAGATCGGAGGCGAGGGCCTTTATGGAAGGGCTCTCCATATGTGTCAACTGAGGGTTCTCCAAAATTGTGTTGGAAAGTGATTCTCATACCGTGGTTGGGATCTTCAACAAGAATGTAGCGTAGCAGTGAAGTGGTGAGAGTGGTACTGGTGGGCTAAAGTTGCTGCCCTTAAACGGAAAGCAGAAGTTAGGCTTCAATACATCCCCAGGGAAGCTAACGCAATTTCTGACAGGTTAGCCCAGATGGGTAGTGAGTCTCAGTGTAATTGAGTGTTCAATGAGGGATCGGATCTTCCTAAAGCATTCAAGGCGATCCTTCTTCTCAACTGAGTAGGGCTTGGTAGTTTTTTTTTTTTTTTTTTTTTTGAAAGATAAAAAAAGGGCTTGGTAGTTTTAAGGGAGGTTTTTTTTTTTTTTTTAATTCCCGGCCCTACCTGTACTGTGACCTGGCCCGTAGCACCCGGAGGTGCTGTCATGGTGTCTTGAAACCTAAGACCTGCTGGTTGTCAAACTCAGACACAACCAGCGAGGTAACAGGCTGTTGACAGTTTAAGGGAGGGTTATGGCGTGATGTTATCTAGTATATGATGGTGGGTCTAGGTGGTTTCTGTGCCTAGGGCCTACCCGAAAGTCCTCCCCCATATAGAATTCTCTCTTGTTGAATAAAAGTTTGTTTAAAAAAATTGACTTAACGGCATCGTGCTAGCTAGCCTCAAATAAGAACCACTGGAAAGGTAGGACCTACAGTAGCCTGATCTCATCCCAAATTAGATTGACTTTTGATTAATAGACATTTGTTAAAATCCCTCTTTTTTAGCATCCATTAGGTGCCCACCAGGATGCCTCTTAGGGCTTGTTTGGATTGTGGGGAAAAGAAAAGAATAAGAAAGGAATTTTGAGAGCTTTTACTCGTTTGGATTGCAAAGGAAATAGTGAGATTGGAAAACAATCATTAGCCTTTTACATATTCGAATTCTTGCGTACAACATACAAGGTAAACATTGGTAAAGAAATACAAAAGTTGCATTGGCTGTGCTTATCCAAACATGATCCCCCAAAAAGGGAATCCATGGAATGCTTGTGTAAGCGGGCCTGCCCGAGTTGAGCTTGTATAACGGCATTCCTTGTTAATAAATCTTCTTCTTTCGAAAAAAAAATAAAAAAAAAAAAACTCAACCTAGATGTCAAGCCCACAGAAAATCCACAATTGACCTTGGCATTAACCAATCAAATGTGCTCATCGTATGGAAAGGCATCTGTAAATTGCTTCGAGTGTCATAAGAAAATCCCCTTTGTAACAGATACTAGGGAGCGAAGCTATACATACCTTGTGCCTAGAAATGCCTTCCTTTATAAAGCATTAGACGACCAACATCTAATGAATCATTCAACCTCAATACCTGACAAAAGAAAGCCAAAGGTGACCCACAACAGCCCCAATTCTAGTACTACATGAACATATGTTTTCATGGAGCAGTGCCTTTTGCTAATGTCCAAATAATAGCATTCTGGAGTCATTTTTAGAAATAAAGAGAACATCTAAGATTCCACAAAAAATATTGATGGCATTTTTTACAAATAAGAGTTCCACAAATTTGGAAGCAACATAATGATGAATAGATAGAACTAGTTTGATTAACCTCTTTTGTCTCCCAACACACCACCTACTTGATCTAACAACCCATTAAGTGGTTGTCAACATTCGTTTTCCAACAACCAAAAAGGAGATTGTTCTCTTTCATCCATCTTCTTCTTAAGCATAATGCTATATTGAATTACAAGCCCTAACTGACTGCAGGACATCCGACCAACTTACCAAAAGCTTCAGAGCTGATGGAGGAGGCACGGAATATCATTTTATCTCATAGCCCAGGCCAGACTAGGCCCCTGGTCGAACCCTCCTACGTGGGCCCCAAGTCGCATGGGTCAGCGTCATACGAGCCACCTGAGTCGCACAGGTGGGGGCTTGAGTTGCATGGGCCACCCACCCCACACGAGCCGCCCATCCCGAGTGTGCCCCCGAGTTGCACAGGTAGCCCCACTCGAGCCCGGACCATGAAAAATGCCCCTGCATTATTCACTCTCGGTGAGGAGTTTCGAACACGAGACCTCCCACTTTAATACCAATTTGACGTAGGACATCCGACCAACTCACCAAAAGCTCCAGAGCTGACGGGACTCGAGCCCAGACCATGAAAAATGCCCCTTCATTATTCACCCCCGGTGAGGAGTTTTGAAAACGAGACCTCCCGCTTTGATACCAATTTGACACATGACACCCGACCAACTCACCAAAAGCTCTAGAGTTGATGGGGGAGGCACGGAATATCCTTTTATCTTATAGCCCAGGCTAGGCTACGCATGTTCGAACCCTCCTTCGTGGGCGCCAAGTCGCATGGGTCGAGTCACACGAGCCACTTGAGTCACACAGGTGGGGCTTGAGTCGCACCGGCCACCCACCTCACACGAGTCACCCACCCCGAGCATGCCCCCGAGTCTCACGGGCAGCCCCACTCGAGCCCGGACCGTGAAAAATGCCCCTGCATTACCAACTTTGATCATTCTCAAACATTGTTACACACCTATAGTTATTTCAAATTAATCTCAGTTTACTGGCAAGAAATTTAGGGGTCATTTGGCAGTGTGGATTGGAAAGTATTGGAGTGGATTTAGAACCTAGCGATCGTTTGGCATTGTGAATTAGGAAGTATTTGGTATCCATGTGGATTACAAATACTCAATTTTGCTGAGTTTTGCAATCTCTCCTTTTTCCGGTCATTTTTAAACGTAGGAAAGTCGCACGTTTAACATAGGTGTTGCTAGGCTACTAATCCATTGCACATGTGGCCTACTGATGATATTATCGGCTGTATCACTAAAATTACATCAATAGAATGATCTGAGTAGTCCAAACATTGGCCACGTAAATCAACGGTTAAAAAATGTTAGTTAGTCACTCGGTTGTGATTGTATGCTTGTGGCCCATTTGAGGTTTGGAATTTCATCATTTTTAGCAAAAGTATATATTTTAATGGGCTTGTTACAACCATTGTCTCAAACATCACATATATACACTAATTAGGGATATTGAAGTTGATTTAGTAATCAAATTCAAACTCCTATAAATATACTACATAATTTCAATTGCTTGCTATTTTTAGATTCCAATGCATTCCAAATACAAGCTGCCAAACACAATTGAAGGATATAGAATCTAGGTACTTGAAATACAACTATACAAGCTCCCAAACGGGCCCTTAACCTTCTCTCTAATCATACTCAATGGGGAAGTTATTCCTTCAAAGACTCTTTGTTCAATTCTTTTCTCTTGCCCAATATAATCACATGCAGGAACATTATCCATTTTTCTCTACCTATTGGATTGAACATGGTCAAAGATCACTCCGATACCAAATTTATGATTGAGCTAGGAATAACTAACTCTATTTCGAAAAATCTGAAAAACAAAGAACAAGTCTCACTAATACTCAAGAAGGCCTCTTTCAGATACGGTGACTATATCATTAGTCGCTGAATTCCATCAAAATGCTTCAAATCAAGGTACCAAAGAACTCCAAACATTCACATAAAGGGTCCTGGCCGAACATGGATACCTTTCTTAACAACCAAGGGTGCACACAGTTGGAAGCATCGTCCCCCATCTTAATAGGAGAAAACTAGTTTGACTGAGCCCCTTCACCTCTCAGGACACAACTTAAGATTCATCTACCGGCCCATGAAGTTGCCATCAGCATTCATATTCCAACAGCCTGAAGGAGATTGTTCTCATTCATCCGTCTTCCCATGAGGCATGATTTTACTATGAATAACCAAGAACCATCCTCTATCATTCTCAAACATCACACTGCACCTTTAAACAATCTGTAACACCCCTAAACTGATTTCAAATGAATCTGAATTTAGATGACTCTTTGGTACCATTCTTTCCATATGTCCCCACATTATCACATGCAAGAAAATTCTTCATAGTAATCCACCACTTCGATAATTCTTTATTTCGAACAATCTGAGAAAAATCAAATCACCAAATGCGTCATAGTAAAGGAACAAATTATCCGCTGTTACCTCCTTCCAACACTCGAAGAAAATATTAGGAATTTCCATGTAAGCTTGTGATGATTATCATTGGTGAGTATTGCCTGAGTTGTTGAGTTCCAGCAAAATGCTTCAATGCATAGCTTGCCAAAGAACTACAACATTCAGATAAAGGGGATTGGAAGAACAAAGATAATAGAATGCCTTGTCCTCTTCAATTGAAGGGAGGTAAATGCCATTGAGTTTCAGCTCCCCCACCCCACCCACTGTAGCCCTCTTTCATAATAATACTATAGGAAGATAGAGAGTACAATGTATGGAAGCAATGAGCAGGAGTCTTGTGCAAACCTATAAATCCTCCCAAAAGCATATTTCCACCCGTGAAAATATGTATCTCACTCCCTTCACGCTGTCGCCGGAGAGAGACGTCTGGGTATTTTACCATCTCATATGCTGAGAGGAAATCACGATTAGGAGTTGGGCATTGCGTGCAGCAAGGAGTGCTTTGGGCCTGCCTGAGTTCGACTCTATTCTTTTTGTGAAATCTGGGTGTGCTGAGAAATGAATGGAGAGAGATTACTTTGATGTTGTGTGCTGATTAGGTGGCAGGTGGATTAGATTAAGATTAGATGAGAGAGAGAGAGAGAGAGAGAGAGAGAGAGAATGAATTTCAATGATTTGGATGAATTGTTTAGCAACTCTGACATAGTGGAGATACATAAAAAAAGTTGAAATTAAACTGTCAAAACATATGTAAAATTGGTTGTTAGATTAGTAAAGTCTCCATAGTGTCCCATCTAAAATACTAGGTGACATGACCTAGGAACAGGCGATCAAATGTAGCAAAATGGAGCAAAACAAGGTACTTCCATACCCAGATATTTAGGAAATGTAAGATTGGAAGGTGTCAACAGATCATTAAGTAATTGATTCATGGAAATGTAGCCATTTGCTCATGCCAGTGAAGATGGTACATTTTCCAATGCTCCCAAGTTCATTCATATCACAGGAGAACAAAATAAGAAGCTGTGGTTCAATATAGGAATGGTATGTCAAGCTTACCTTTCAGAATGAAGTTATGATGTCATGGTGCAGTGTATCTATGTTACCCAAGCATGGGTATGAGTAGGAAGTATGGCACAGATCATTGTTGGCAGATGCTCAAAACAACCATGTTTGCAATTCATCGTTGTTCACAAAAATCACAATCATGTTAAACTACTTCCCAAATAATATCACTAGTTCAATTTGGTTCCCAATTGTAACAATTCACTACGAGTTCCAAATAATTGATAGATCTGGATTCCCAGACTTGAAAAACGTGGATCCTATAGCCTCACCCTCATCTAAGTATCCGATTTGGGTACTTCATAGGCATATATGGTTCATTTTAATATGTATAAATTTTATTGGGGTTGCCATACCCGAGTAGATATTCCTAACAACAATGTACAGTTTCACTTGAGTACTAGTGAAGAAGCAAGTTACAATTAGATTGATTTATATCCAAAAAATAAGCAGATCATTTTTATTTTTTGACTAAATTAAAGGAAATGCAAGTAGTCTGTAGTAACCGATAGGCGGCCCCAGGCAGTTTTTTGTTTTTTTTTTTTGGGCTGAGGGCCTGCCCAAATGATCTTTCTTGTATATCTTTCTTCTGTTCAATAAAAAAATAAAACTTCATGAAAAAAAATGAAGAGAATGAGAAGTAAGCCTTGGTAACTGATGTAGAGCATTCCACACTACCAAACTAAACCAATCTAGAAATAAATGAAGTACACTTACCTCTTCAAAAAGGTGTCATCTATGTCTGGGCAGCGGTAACCAGGTAAACAAAATCTTCCTTTCCAATGGAGACCTCCCGCCTTCGATCCATGGGAACCTTTTCCTGGACAAGGTGGGACTGGGTGCCATCAGCGAGGCTGGCAGGCTGGATTAAGCTATCCGGAGTTTTGTCTTGTCTTTGTTTTCTTGGTAGGATAGGTGGGCTCAATTTTTTTGGGCAAGGGCCCACCCGAATGTAAATGATGGCTGTTTCAGCCTTTTATATATACAAAGAGAAAGTTCAAAAAAAAATGGGTGAGAAAAATATAAGAACTCCATAGCTTCCCAAATACCTAAACATATTGTAACTCCATTCTTCATGTTACTAGGAAAAAAAAGAAGCAAAGGGGCTTTAGAGAAATGGAACTTCCCCCATGGAAAGGTAGAAACGACAATTTTCACCACAACCCATCTCCTAAAAGGGTCTGTTCCTCCAAAACCAGGAAAAACCATGTTTTGGGTGCCAAACCGAAACCCAAAAGAGGGGAAAAAAACATGACTTCTTAAGAGCAATGGAAATTTTTTAAATAGCAAAATTTTCATTTGTATCACAACCCATTTTGCAGAAGGGTCTACTCCTACCATTCAAACCATGCTCGTGGTGTCAAAACAAACCCAAAAGAAAACAGAAAGGTCCTTGAAATAAGAAATGGTTCTTTTAAGGGTTTTTTTTATTTTTTATTTTTTATAACTCTTCATATTCATCCTCCACATTTCCAGTAAGGGCATCTTCTTCCAAACCATTCGAACCCATCTTCACTTTGCCAAAAGAGAAACAGAAGGGCAAAGAACAATAGGAGTTTCTTTCAGAAAGGAAAAGCTCTCTTTATCTTGATCACAACCATTTCCTAAAACGATCTGATCATTCTCCTCAACCACTCAAACCAAGTCAAAACAAAACCCAAAAGACGAAAAAGCGGTGTTAGAATGCACGCATGCAACTGCAATCACTAAAAACTCCATTTTTCAATTGACATGGAAACATAGAAGGCAAGGAAAAAATACCGAAGGCCCACGAGTCAATACGGTTTTCCGTTAAACCCTCAGAGAGATCAGTATCCTACGCTCGTCCCCATTCCGCTCTCCAACAGATCCACATCAAAAGTGAAAGTCACGCTCCACAACCACCCCCCCCCCCCGCTCTCCAACAGATCCACATCAAAAAAAAAAACCAGTACATTCTCAGCAAAACCCAAAAAATCATGCGTGGGGGGAGAGGATAAGGTCAGCAGTGTATCGAGGCATCATCGTTATCCGTGCTGTATCATTTGACTTTTTAATTTCTAAATTTAATATTAAGAAAAGAGGACAAAAAAATATATTGGGAAGCGCAAAGGCCGGGAGGATAACCTGCCGAGAATTAGATTCCGACATCGGTTACTGGCAGAAAGAGAGTGAGCACGCACCGGAAACAGCCTGCTTTATTTTCGGTCTCTGCTCACTCTCTTCTGTCAATTAAAAGCCTCCTTCCACCCGCTTCGAAGGAAATAAAAAAATCTCATGAATGAAAATACATAGGAAATATATATATATATATATATATAGAGAGAGAGAGAGAGAGAGAGAGAGAGAGAGAGATTTATTAGCCCTACAAACAGTAACGTAAGGGGCCATGTGCGTTCTTGAATACGCTTCTAGTGTTTAAGATAGATATTTTTATGGGCCCACCGTAATGCAATATATATGCACACAATCCACTCTAACCAATAGTTGTTTCATCCAACGTTAGGCCTAGGACAAAAAAATCTGGATGACTTGGGATTCACATGGCCTACGTACGTCAAATGGATAATTGTGGGTGAGAGATGTGCACCATTGATTTTATAAGGCCTGCCATGATGATTACATGAAATCTATGTGAATCATTACACTAAAATTTAGACATGGAGCACAAAATCAGGCCCATCTGTAATTCAAGCAAACCACACTAAGGGAAATAGTTTGGAGGGTGAGCATTGTTCTATGCACTTATTTCAATTGTGCGGTCTGCTTGAATCACAAATGGGGCTAATGGTGGGTCACCCATATGGTTAGAGTGGTTTCAAATAAACCTCACATTGGGGCCCACTACCAACTTACCCCTTTACCACGTAAATGCCTTTTCTGCTACTCAAAAGACTGGGATTCTTTAACATAGCACACTACACTGATAGTCTCTTAAGGTGCCTTTGGATCTTAAGTTATTTAAGTTTCTTATGCCTCAATTAGCCTATCTTGATTTCTACTTATTAACTTGAAGTGACTATGTAACTTTAAATTAAATAAAACTTACTTGCACCCTAATCCATAGCTCAAGTGGGAGACTGAGTGAAGATAACTCATTTCAACACTGAGGTCTTGGTATCAATTTCTAAGTGAGGGTGGCTAACATTGCGATGTGACTAATAGAGGGGGTGGGTGTACTAACCCAAAAGAAAAAATAAATAAAATAAAGCTACTATAATATTTATTTGCCATCCTCACATGTTAATTAGGTCACATAGTCCTGGATGAAGGGTAGAACCCACTACCACGTTAGTTGCTAACACCTAATCTGCTCCCCTACGTAACAATTGCTCCCCTATGTGACATAGACATGGATTGCACATTGACATGTTACAGGAAACAAAGGTGATTGAACGCCACCATTAAAAACCTCTTGGGGGCTACAAAAGTTTTGGATCAAGATGATTTCCGTTCATCCAGGTCCGCAAGACCCAATCAACAGCTAGTATAGAAAATAAAAATTATAGTGGCCCTTAGGAAGTTTTTAATGGTGAGTGTTCAATCACCACTATTTCCTATGGTGTAGTCCACATGGTATTTTGATTTGCCTCATTTTTTGGGCTCATGCCTAAAAGCAAGGTGGCAAAATGAATGGACAGCGTGGATAAGATAAATCATGGTGGGGCCCACTGAGCACCATCTAGTAGCCACCATGCAAACCTTGTTCATACCTCCCTTTGCTACATATGACATAGCCTAAATGGGATAAGGGTTTGTCTCGCTAGGGTGGCTAGACCATCATGTATCTTTGAAATCCCTTTCAACCATTAGGTGCGTGATCCAATGTTAGACATAGGGCACAAAATCTATCTCAATCTGTGATTCGATTAGACCACACGATTTTAAACAATGTACAAGGAAACACCCTCTAAACTGTTTCCCTTAGTGTGGCATATAATAATTTGAGTGGAATTTTCAAATAATCATCGGGATGGCCTTATTAAAATTGACCATATATGTTTTTCCCAACTATTTCCTTTGGTGGGATGCACTTGAATCACAAGTAGCCTAATTTTTCATCGATAGCACATCTAATAATCGAAGTGGATTTCACATACACATCACAGTGGACCCATCAAAAATCAAGATTCAACGCTCCATGTCTAGCCTAGGGTGCACCTACCTCCCCCAGCCTAGAGTGCACTTACAAGCTTAATAATTATAGGAGATCATTACTCTCTCTCTCTCTCTCTCTCTCTCTCTCTAAGTCATCCAACCTATTAAGTGTGTGTGACATCCAACCCTTCTAATAGGTGAGTCCAATCTAATGTAAAAATCATCTCCATCTACTTTTCGAGCTGCCATAACATATAAAACAATTTCTAACCATTAATAAATAGCATAAAAAAGTGTGGTACACTTAATAAGTAGATATTTTTATTTTTTTACAAGGTAATCCTCGTAATACGGCCAACGTATTGAATAGGTTGGATGTGTGACACATTTTATTTATTCACACACACACACACACACACACACACACACACACACACATAAAGGTACTATGAGGTCGAGATGTGTAGGCCCCATTGTCATGTGCATCAAGCATCCACACCATACGTTTAGGTAGCATTGGGCAAAACCGCAATAATAACAAAAATATATGATCCTAGCTAGGCATCTGAAAAAAGACCATTGGATTTGAGTTATCTAGATGATTCTGAGATAGATGCTTTTCATAGTGCTCCGTTTTCCAAATAGTCATTATAAAATGTTCACACTATATATATATGCCATAGTAGAGAGAGAGAGAGAGAGAGAGAGAGAGAGAGAGAGAGCCAAACAAAGGGAGGAAACTATTTTCTTTTGCTATGGCCCACTGAAGTTCTGAACTAAGTTGAAAGTTGGGCCCTGGTGGTGTTTTGGGGTGCTGCATCACATGGACGCTTAGATTTTAAGCTCACATCATGTGTGACAAATTCTCAAAAAGTGCTCACGAGTTCTCATGAGAACTATAAGTAGGTGAGTATTCCTCACACACACATATATAGCCCATGTGTGTGTGTGTGTGTGTGTGTGTGTGTGTGTGTGTGTGTGTGTATGATGTATATGTATATACAACCTTCTCCTACCTCTTTTCAAGAGGCGTTTGCTAATAAACTTTTGGGGCAGCGCAGGTATGCTTCCCAATCCAAATCTTCAGGAGCTTCTCCCCCAAGTAGTGCTAGACTATATCAGAGACGAGGGTTTTTGTACCTTGAGCAAGGAGGATAGATGTGTTTGGACAGGTTCATCTTTTGGTGAGTTAACGGTCAGATTGGCGTGGAATTTCAGCAGAATCGCAAGGGAAAAGAAGAATTGGGCTAAATGGGTATGGCATCCAAAACATCCTCCGAAGATCGCACTTTTCTTCTAGCATGTGATCCATAAAGCTATCCTAGTGGATTTCAGAATTCAAGAGAGAGGTGTCCAAGTGGCTTCCAAGTGTGAATGTTGTAACCAAAATCAGATGTCTCGCCGGCAGGTGGAAGCACTCAACCACCTGTTTTCCTCAGGTACGACGGCAGTCCAGGTTTGGAATCACTATGGATCCTTATTTCTCCTCCCCTCCTCCTCTTCCCTCTCAGCTGTAGGAAGAGCCCATCGTTGGTGGGGGGCTGCTTCCCAGTCAGATCTTTTCTCCTCCATCAGGGGTCTCCTTCCTTGCCTGCTATTTTGGGAGTTGTGGCGGGCTAGAAATGTAGCTAGGTTCGATGGAGATGGGATGCACACCCCCTGCATCATTGCTAGTATCGACTGCTGGATCTACCTCATCAGTCCCTCCCTTCTGGCCCTTAAAAGTATGAGTGCCTCCAGGGTCTCCTTCTATCAAGCCCTTGGTATTGCCCCTCCCAGCCTCAGGCGGCAGCCACAAGTTGTCAAGTGGTCCAAACCTGACATCGGATAGTGTAAGCTCAACGTGGATGGTTCAGCGAGGGGTAATCCTGGCTTATCGGGGGGAGGGGGGGTTTATAGGGACATAAATGGGAAATGTTTCTTTGCCTTCTCCTTGGGTTACGACTTTAGCTCAAACACCCGTGCTAAGACAAAGGTGATAATAGAGGGCATTTCGATGTGTGCAACCATGGGCTTCTCAAAGGTGGACGTCGTGAGTGACTCCAAGGTTGTAGTTGAGCTTCTCAACATGAGAACTCCCAAGATTTGGGCCGGCTATGTGGTATTGGTGGGCTAGGGTAAACTCCCTTAGCCAACAAATGGACATCAAGATCTCTCATATGCCAAGGGAGGCGAATTTTGTAGCTGATGGGCGGGCCAAATGGGGAAGTGAGTCCCAAGACTAGCGGATTTTCGATAATGCGAGAGATTTGCCCCATCTGATTAGTGGGCATTTGTTCTTGGATAGAGTGGGTTTGGGTAGTCTTCGATTGGGTTTATGATGTTCTTAGGTATATGATAGGCGGAGGTGTTTCAATTTTGTTGGAACGTCCAAGCCCGAATGAGCTGTACAATCTTATGCATGGATGGAATGAAATTAATTTTCTTAAAAAAAAAAACATATATATGTGTGTGTGTGTGTGTGACGTCATTCATTTGATTCCATATAACTCTAAAAGTAATAGACAACAGTAGTAAGAGAAACTAATTATGGGCAGTATTGGGCAACATTGACCAAAAATATTCGTAGCAGCATTGAGCCAAGGTCTTGATGGTCCACATCCAAGATCTTGCATGATGGATGGCCCATATCCAAGGAAGCTCAACATATATAATGGATGATCCATAGAAGGTGTGCCCTACATGACGGATGATGGACATCAAAAGTGGGGCCCACATGATGGACAGCCTCTTCAAAGGTAGGGCCCATACGATGCACACATCAAATGTGAATTCCATGTCATATGCAGTGGACATTGAGGGCCCCACATAAAGGACAATTAGTATTGATGGTGGGCTGAAGGTTATAGCCATTCATTCTCTTACCATTTGGGGCACAATTAATCTAGGATGACATCTACCAAAACAATAGTCTAGATTGCTCGTATGATGGAGTTTTTGTAATTTTTAAAATGACAACTATCCCTAAAAAAAAAGCTCTTATTTGAACATTTTACAAGTAATTAATACTTATTTCAAATAAAAGCCTTTTATGGTTTTGAAAACCTGATTTACCAAACGGATTTATTAATCACTAAAACATCAGTAGAACATCCACACGGTGCTTAGCCACTGATGGCTTCAGTAGCTATCTCCCTACTCAAGTGATGTCACTAAATTATGTGGACCCCACCATGGTGTATGTGTTGTATTCACACCGTCCATTCATTTGGTGAGATCATTATAGGGCATGAGCCCAAAAATGAAGCAAATCCAATGCTACCATGGATTCCATTATAGAGAACAGAAGGGACCACCAGTTGAAAGCTTCCTAGCACCAACCTTGATATCTATTTGAGATCCAACGTATTCATAACTTCACACAGACATGGACGAGGGGAAAACAAAAATATCAGCTTGATTGAAAACTTCTGTGGCCCTCAGGAAGTTTTTAATGGTAGGCGTTCAATCTCCACTTTTTTTCTGGGGTGGATCCACTTGAGGTTTGGATCTACCTCATTCTTTGGCTCAAGTCCTAAAATGATCTCTCCAAATGGATGGACGGTGTGGATACAACACATGATGTTTGGTGGGCCCCACAGAACTTGGTGACGTCACTTCGGTAGCAAGATAGCTACTGAAGCTGTCAGTAGCTAATCCCCGTCCCCAAATGGTGGCCTTTATTGTGATGATTCCCTAGAGCAAAAAACAGGTTGGCCCATTTGGTGGGACACAACAAAAAAAAATTGCCAATAAACTCCTCTGGCCCACATCAAACAGATAAACTGACAGGGGATGCACAACATTAATAATAATAATAATAATAATAAAACCTTCCAGGCTGTGTGTACACACGCCATCCAATCTGGCTAGAAGATGCACCACTAGGATCAATTGACAAACCCAATTCAGGCCATTCCAAACCCTTGTAGGACGCGTCTTGAGATTTTAGGGTAGACATGATGGCCCAAATTAGTATTCATGGGCGCCATCAGTGGGACCCACAAAATTATGAAGTAGGTCATGCCCAATGAACAAAGCATTACGGTGGATATGCCTAGGCCTTTCAACCGCAGGTCTTAGGTTCGAAATGCTAAGAAGACACTAACTAATCATGTGGGTGCGTTGCATGACCACCAAAAAAAAAAAAAAAAGGCGCATTACAGTAGAGCGATGGAAACACCTCACAATTTAGCCCATGGGCTTCATTTTGGATGGTCCTTGGTTTAGAAAGGTACATTTAACTATCCTTACAACCTTACCCTTACTTTATTTAGATCAAGATGAGATGACTGTGTCATCAGTTCTCCAGCAGGCCATCCTCATTGAAACATGGTCAACAAGCTGGATCACTCCCAAATGCAGTTCTACTGTTGATGCAGAGCACCTTTCCCACACCTCATTTTATCACTTAACACTGTAAAACCTTCCATGACAGGAGAACCACGTAGCATTCCCAACCACGTCTACACAGGAGCTTCGAAAGTATTGGGTGAAAAATACTTCTCAAGAAATTTAAAATTTCCCCTGATTCGTAGTTGCAGGTGGAAAATCATTTTCCAAGAATGCGTTTTCATAGAAAAAGTCCTGAAACTGTCCCCTAACACGTCATCGAAATGCTTTTGTGGAAAATAACTTTCAAAGAAAATGTCACTCTCTCTTATTTTCTAGGCTCTCAACAGAAACTACACCTGACCATGAAGCAGCTATTTCAAGGGAGCCGATTGGGTGTGTCCCCACCAAACCCAAGACGGTGTGGCCCTTACTGTGGATCCCACCTTGATGTATGTATTCTACATATAGGCTGTCCATCAATTTTGACAGATCATTTTAGGGCATGATCCCAAAAATGAAGCAGATCCAAATCTCAGGCAGACCATGCCATAGGAAACAGTGGTGATTGCCCATTAAAAACTTCTTGTGGGCCACAAAAGTTTTGGATCAAGATGATATTTGGTTTTTTTTTTTTTTTTCCTGCATCCAAGTTTGTGTGATCTTATCAACAGGTTGGATGTCAATTACAGAAACATTACGGCAGGCCCCAGGAAGTTCTAATTTTTAATAGTGGTCCCTTCAATCACCACTGCTTCCTATAGTATGGTCCACCTAAGATTTGGATCTGCTTCATTTTTTGGCTCATGCTATAAAATGATCCGACAAAAATTAAGGCTCTCAATGGGTTGGATCTGGATCGGATCCAGTTGGATCCGGCTCCAAGTCCATATATCTGTAGACGGATTCAGATTGGATTCGGATCCAGCTCAGATCCAAAAGGTCATATCCATATCCGATCCATTTATAAATTGTTAGATCCATATCCAATCCAAAATCCATATAACCATCGGATTCGGGTCGAATCTAGGTCCGAATCCACCTCCATTACAAATCTAAAAAAATATATAATGTAATATATTTAATTTAGTAGAAAAATGATGCAAATCCCACTATTTACTATTTATTGTGGTATGGTCAACTTAAGAGTGGCGTGTCTCAATTTTGAGACATGGCCTAAAATAAAATGTGGAAAACAGGATGGCCAGCATAAATATAATATAACATATACATTAAGGTGACAATGATTCAGATCTTAATTGGATTCGGATCAAACTCGGATATGTTCTTGTGAATCCAAATCTAGTCCATTTAAGTAATCAGACCTATTTTAAGATCCAAATCCGGTCCATTAACTAATCAGGACCTATTTTAAGATCCAAATCCACATTATACGGATGCAGAGCGAGTCAGATCTCAGATTTGACCCGCTTCATTGAGAGCCCTAGACAAAATGCTTGTACATTACATATATATGTAGAATACATACATCAAGGTGCACTCCACAGTAAGGGCCGCACCATCTTGAGTGAGGCCAGGCCGCACCTAATCGGATCCTCTATTTCAAAATTTTCTTCACGTCTGTTCTGTTGCTTGAGTCACTACCTATGGACACCCAACAAAGCAATATCCTTCATAGTTTCTAGACATGAAGCTTAAGGAAAAGGGTGAGAAGAATTTAAGTACTGCATAAATAGAAGCACGCACACACACTCACAAAAGAGCATTATGATGGTAGTAAAAGGGTGAGAAACATTACTGATCTTAATAAGGATTATGCCATTGTGCCATCGTGCCTGCAGCCTCAAATAAGAACCACCTGAAATGTAGTACCTGCGCTAGCCTGATCTTATCCCAAATTAGATTGACTTCTGATCAATGGACATTTGTTAACTCTTTCTTACCATCCATTAGGTGGCTCACCAGATAGGGCCTGTTTGGATTGTTGGAAAACTCGAGGGTTTTCCAATTTTTAGACCTTTAGCCTTGGTTGGATTAAAAAGGAAATAGTGAAATCGGAAATAGCAACCATTAGCCTTTTCTACACTCAAATTTTCATGCACAAGATGCAACGTGACTATTATAAGAAAAATGTGATTTCCACCTGCTATCCAAAATGACCCCAAAATGAAATCCATGGGAATCCATGTTTCAGTGATGTTTATGGAATCCATAAGAATCGATCATTGATATAAGCATTACACTTTTCTTTTATTATCTTTCCCATAATCCAGGCAGACCCTTAGGATTGAACTTTAAATATTTGGTCATGCTTCATCTGCAGTGAGTCCTGCTATTGGTCAGTTGGATTTCAGCTTTGAGCCACACATATGGTATAGGCGACACCCTTGCATTATAGTTGTAGATGAACACGGAAGCACTCAATCATACGTCAAAATTAGAGCTTGGACAGATTTTCGAGCACCGCACCACACGAACCATGATGTAGAAAATCTGAACTTGGATGTAGATTTTGGTATAAACCCACAAAATAAGAGAGATACAAATGTTGGCCACATAATGGCATGGCTCATAGCAAACAATTCTGCAGCAGAAAAACTCAAAAGTTGTTCAGACAAATAGCAACAAAAACCAATAGAAAAACTATGATATTTGCGTACCCATATGGCCTAAAGAAGTACTACCACTTCATTTGTAGTGACAGTTAATAACAAAGCAAAATTTGTAGCATCAAGATGAAAGTGCACAAGAAGTCATCGATATGCCTTTATGCATTGTCAATCAAAGGCCCAATTTGTATGGGGGAACAAACATTGTTGCAGAGTGGTGTGGAATTCTGCTAAGGAGAACGAGATATTGAAACCTAAGCCTGTGTTGTGACCGGATATACTAAAACCAATTTACACCCAAGAGGTTAGGCAAGCTAGAAGGAGAATGATAGAAGTCCCAACTAGATGCTGTGTGGCTAGAGCACTTTTTTTTTTGAAAGATACAGATAAGACTATATCAAGACCTTTAAGCATTTGAGAAACCTGTGCAGGTTTTCAAGCTAACAAGCACCATCTAAAACTCAAATAAGAAGTGTAGCAAGAGCGTTCGAGGAAAGGTTGCTATGGGGGATGACAGAATGTGAGAGTGCAGGATCTCAGAAAGGCGGAGATGGTATAGCAAAACGGCATACTAATGACAGAGTAGTCATAAGGGAGGAGGTGGGGAAAGGTCAAGCACAAGAGAACAGTAGTATAAGACGGAAACATTGGAAAAGAATTTTGATTCATCAGGAAACCAACAACAGGTAAATACAGACATGAGAAGAATGTGTGGAAGACGTTAGGTAGCTATTTGAAGAAATTCTACGAGAAATTCTCCAAAGCATGCAGGAAATAGTCGGGATAGGCCTGATCACTTGGGAAAAGGAAAGGAAGGATGTTTACAAGGCTTTCAGCCACGAAGCAGCAAGGGAATATATCAGGTAGCGGATAATAGTTCGGAATGCTATTTGTCCAAGTGTGCTCTATTTTATCAAGAGGTTAGTAGGAAGGCTGGGTCAAGTTAAATGTGGATGGTTTGGCCCATGGGAACCTAGGGCAGTCAGGGGGTGGTGGCGGGGTGTGCAGAAACTGGAAAGGCGACTTCTTGTTTGCGTTTTCTAGTGGCTATGGCTGGGGCACTAACAACTGGGCTGAAGCCTGCGTGCTAGTGAAAGGGCTTTGATTATGTGTAGAACACGGTTTAACCCATATTGCCATAGAGAGTGCCTCTAGAGTCACAGTGGAGATGCTTACCAAGGAGCACAAGTCGGAGTGGAACATGCAGTACTAGAGGGCCTGGGTGGTGGCCCTTAGGTGGGTAATTCAAATTTCTATGACCCATGTGCCAAGAGAAGTAAATGGGGTGGCGGATGCGTTAGCTAGTCTATGTAGTGAATCCCAAGCCAAGAAGATCTTCGAGAAGTTGGCGGATCTCCCTCTACTCACCAGGGGATCCCTCGTATTGGATCGGGTGGACCTAGGTTGCATTACAATAGGTAGGATCTGATTCTGTTGTCATTTGGCACAGTATAGGGGCATACGATAGGCAGGCCTGGGCATTTTTTTGAACTGAGGGCCTGCCCGAATTTATCTTCTGTTGTACAGCTCTTGTTATGTGAATAAAGCCTTTACTTCTTAAAATGAAGAAGAAGAAGAAGAAGAGGTTAGTAGGAAGAAAATTGAGGCACGGGAAGAGTGTATCACAGATGCAAGGACTCGCATGTGGAGAAATCAGGTAAAAGATGCACGAGAAATCAACATAAAGTATGGATGAGGAAGCTCATAAAGAGAAGAGGATGCAAAAGGGGAATGTTGGGGATCAAAGACTGTTTACAAACACACAAAGGGTTCCAGGCAGAGGAGAAATCTTAAATAGGCAGCAGAGTCGCAAGAAGCAATGGTAGAGGAAGCAGTAGTTGAATGTGGCACCACAGTGATATAGGTGAGGGATGCGATACTATGGGTGGATCTACAATACAATTATGATCCAGATATTGGTGGCTCCTTCTAGTCACTCAGTGAAGAATCGGGAGAGCTGGACTCATAAGACAAGAAGTTTCAAGGGAGTAAAACAACAAGTTACTGCAGAAAGAGAAGGAACAAGCAAATTGTTGTGATGAGTGGATGTGTATCCGATGATTAGTGCATTGGTATGGAATGTTATGGGAGTAGTGATGCTCCCCTAGTCTGGCATTGAAAAAAGCTAATTATGCAGCATCACATGTCTGGCTATTATCTTGGAACAAATGTTGGTGAAATCCAAGATTGGGAAACTTACTAGGAAAATTGGTTTTGAAAAGGTGGTGAAGGAGAGTGTGATGAATGGAAAATATTGGGATTTTCCACAAGGAATTGGTAACGCACGATGTAACATAAGAATGTCAGCAAAATGTCTGAGTTTTAATATTCAGAATGAATGCAATAATGTGGGAGGAATCATTTCAGCGGTTTATGCAAAATATGACAGAATAGAAAGGAGGTAATTGTGGGAAAATATGTATCAGTTGAGTGAGATGGCCCTGGTGTGTGTACAATATGCAGAGACTTTAATGTGACAGCAGATTCTAGGGGAAAAAAAAGAGAGTTCAAGACTTATAAGTGGGTCCAGGTTAGTCGATGCTGGATTTAATGGAAGCGAATTCAAATGGGTAATAATAGGCAAGAAAGCAGTAGAGTTTGGGTAATAATAGGCAACATAGGGTTTTAGCCCATATGCGAGCATTTCCTTCCTTCCAGGTCACTCTCCTTACCGGCATATTCTCAGACCACTCCCCTCTTCTATTATCCATTTTGGAAGATTGGGAAAAATCCCGAAACCTTTCAATTTTCCATGGATGTGAGAGATGCATGAGGGATTCTTAGAAGCTGTAATAAATGGGTGGGATAAACAGGTGGTGGCTTCATCTATGATCAAGAACTTCCTAACATTGAAAAATACTAAATGAGTGCTTTGAAGGTGGAATATTGTGGTATTTGGGAATGTGTTCCAGATGGTCCAAGAAGCGGAAGATATAGTGATAAGAGCCGGTCACGAGTCAATAGAATCCGGATGAAGGGAGAATGAGACACGCTTGGAAGAAACGAAGAATAAACTAGCAATGGAAAAATTAGGAAAAGAAATATTTTGGATTAAAAAATAAGGAACAAATGGCTAGTAGAAGGGGATAGAAATATAGTAAATTCTTCGATAATTCAGTAGTGAAGAGAAGATGTTACTATTCTATCTCAAAATTGGTAACAGAATATGGAGATGTGCTTGTTATTCAAAAGTAGATTGAAGCATAGAGAGTTAGATAATACTGTTGCAGAGCCTTCAAACGTAGTGCGTTGTTTGGGTGCTCAAACCGGTTGAGCGACCAGTCTGGCAGTGTTGCCCTAGATGCACAGTGAAGGCTGATCGTTCTCTGTGGTGCCTCCGACCGGTCTGCCGATCAGTCGTCCGGGGGCTCCGACCGGTTAGGGTGACCGGTCAGTGGTGAGGCAGCGTTGGGTGTGTTCTTCCCTGGACTGTTTGTTGCGTTGGGCGACCGGTCGAGCACCCACGCGGTTTTCTTGCGCAACGCGCGGGATTGCGTAAGATGTTGCTAATTTCGGATCTTTGCCTATATAAACGGGTTGTAATCGAGGTTAGCAAGTATCCTAGGGTGTCCAAGGTTTCCTAATCGTGTTAGGAAGATGGGGGAGAGTTGTGTGAGAGAGAAATTGGGGTTTTCTTTGTTTTTCCTTGCTTGTTGGCTGTCAATCTCTGTAATCTTTTGTTTATTCATAGTGGATCACTTTGTGCCGTGGCCTTTTACCCGTTGAGGGGTTTTTCCATGTAAATTCAGATTCTCTTGTGGTGAATGCTTCTGTGTGGCTTGATTGCATAGTGTTTCTCGTTTGATATCGCAGTACTTAGCGCGTTCGGCTTCCACTTCCGCTATCGGTTTTCCCAACAAGTGGTATCAAAGATATCATTGGAGTGGAGTAGAAGTCGGATATGAGACGAGAAGATGGGATTGGGTACAAGGTTCGAGGTAGAGAAGTTCTTTGGGAAAAATAACTTCGAACTATGGAAGATGAAGGTTGAATCCTTCTAGTTCAGTGAGGGCTTAATGAAGCTCTTGGAAAGCGACCCGAGGTTATAAAGATAATGAGTGGACGAGGCTCAACAAGGAGGCTAGAACCTCAATCCTGTCAAAACTTACAGATGATGTTCTCTATCATGTCATGAAGGAGAAGACTGCGGCTGAAATGATGGCGAAGCTAGAGAAGGTTTATGCCAAGAAATCACTAGAGAATCGCATGTACGTGTTGATGCAGTTGTTCACCTTAAGGATGGCTGAGGGGATGGAGGTGGAAGACCACCTGAGCACGTTCAATAGGCTGGTTTGCAAGTTGGTGGAGATCGATGAACCGATGAAGGATGAATATCAAGCATGCATCCTGTTGAATTCTCTTCCAGATTCATTTGAGTCGTTCAGGGACTTTGTGTGCGCAGGAAGGGAAACCATAAGCGTTGAGACCGTTATCTCAGCCCTCCAGTCGAAGGCGATGAGAAAGAAAAGCAGTGACGTGGCTTCCTGTTATTCTTCAGAGGCACTGGTTATGAGGGGAAGAAGTTCAGAGTATGGAGGTTATTCGAAATCGGGATCTAAGGCCAAGGGCAAAGGGAAGGCTAATGTGAAGTGCTGGAATTGTGGTCAGGAGGGCCACATGAGAGGGGATTGTCAGAATCCCAGGTTGAAGTAAGAGAGGTATGAAAATTCTTATAGAGAGGGAGCTAATACCGTAGAGGATGGTGGCGAACTGTGTGAAGTTCCGACTGTATCTAGTAAAGGATCTTACGATAGTGGGTGGATCCTAGATTCAGGGGCTGCATGTCACGTATGTCCTGACCGGAGTTAATTCACGACATACAGGGTGTATGGTGGTGAATCGGTGTTTGTGGGCGATGGGTACGCTCATAAGTTGGTGGGTATTGGTACGGTGCACATCAAGATATTCGATGGGGTCGAACGAGTCCTGGAAGATGTGAAGCACGTCCCCAAGATGAAGATGAATGTGATTTCTCTTGGTGCACTCGAGGCGAAAGGGTGCGTGTTTATTGACTGCGATCGTTGTTGTGAAGTGATGAAAATGGCACTCATGTGTATGAAGGCACGGAGGTGTGGCCATCTTTACATGTTGATCGAGAGCACAATTCACGGATAAAGCTGCGGGAAAGGCGGCAAGATTCACAGTTGCTCGTATGTGGCAAGTGCCCAAGGGCCACATGAGAAGAGCGGAAAAAGGGCGTGCATGTCCAAGGTTAGGGTCGATGGTGGCATGAGAAGCGGTGGAGCTATGAGATGACGTTGCAAGGATGGTGTTGATTCGACGTTTGAAGCCTCGGTGTAGATTGTTGGAGAGCCTTCAAACGTAGTGCGCTGTTTGGGTGCTCAGACCGGTTGGGCGACCGGTCTGACAGTGTTGCCCAGATGCACAGTGAAGGCTGGTCATTCTCTGTGGTGCCTCAGACCGGTCGTCAAGGGGCGCCGATCGGTCAATGGTGAGGCAGTGTTGGGTGTGTTATTCCCTGAACTGTTTGTTACATTGGGGGATCGGTCGATCACCCACTCGGTTTTCTTGCGCAACACGCGAGATTGCGTAAGATGTTGCTAATTTCGGATCTTTGCCTGTATAAACGGGTTGTAATCGAGGTTAGTAAGTATCCTAAGGTGTCCAAGGTTTCCTAATCGTGTTAGGAAAAGGGGAGAGAGTTGTGTGAGAGAGAACTTGGGGTTTTATCTATTTTTCCTTGCTTGTGGGCTGTCAATCTCTGTAATCTTCTGTTTATTTATAGTGGATCACTTTGTGCCGTGGTCTTTTACCCGTTGAGGGGCTTTTCCACGTAATTTCGAATTCTCTTGTGGTGAATGCTTGTGTGTGGCTTGATTGCATAGTGTTTCTCGTTTGATATCACATTACTCTGCGCATTTGGCTTCCGCTTCCGCTTCCGCTGTCGGTTTTCCCAACAAATACAATGGCTTGTTTTCAACAAAAGGGAGTGGTATATTTAGTGGGGTTTTTTTAGATTGTAAACCTTACTTGGTATCAGTTTAAGATAATGAAGACCTAATGAGAGAACCATCGCAAGAGGAAGTTACAGAAACAACATTTAGCTTTCCAAGTAGTAGTGTTCCCAGGCTGGATGGGCTTTTGAGTATTTTTTTTTTCACTACTTGCTAGAGATAGTGCGGGAGAACATAATGGCAGCAGCTGCAGATTTATTTAGAGTTAGGGGGATGACTTGAGGATATGGCAGCTCTCTTATTTGCTTGGTGCAGATCAAACAACTCCTAAAAAAGCAGAAAGAGTTCGGACCAATTGGTCTTTGCAATTGTATAAATAAAATGTTGGCTAAAATAGTCTTAGGAAGACTCAATAGTCTCCTCCTGAACCTAGTTTGTAAAGAATATGGGGATTGCTTTTTTAGGTAGCAATATTTAAGAAAATATAGCATTTGACAATGAAATGGTAAATGAGATCGACATAAAAGTGAGGGGAGGGAATGTAATATTGAAGCTTGATATGTAGCAGGCATATGATCGCATGGAGTGGTAATTGATTTCAGAAGTCTTTGAAAAGTTTGGCTTTGAAGAGGGATTAAAATGGTTGACCAATATTGCAAGAACTATTGGTTCTCCATTGTGGTGAATGGAAGAATATCATGATACTTGAAATCCTCAAGAAGCCTTGGATAAGGAGATCCCAAATCCATCAGCATTTTTATTTTGGTAGTAGAGATGTTGAGTAGGGGCATGCATAAACTTATCTTGAACGAGCTTTGTCAACCCTTTCATCTTCCTCAGGACTGCAGTACCATGGTTTCCATCTTATTGTTTGCTGATGGCAAGATGCTTTTTTGTTAATGGCAGGAAGGCATTAAACAAGGCAGTGTAGAAACTCCTAAACTAAAACGAACCAGCTTCAGGCCAATGAGTAACTGTAGCAAAGAGTTGCTTTGTTGCTTCCTCCAAAACATCTAGAGCTCATATCCAAACGATTGCTCTTACTCAAGAGAGAGGGTTTACTCAAGCTTGCTGCTAACATTTTTCTTAGGGGTCCCATTGGCTAAGGATCAAGTGGGGAAAACCGTTTATCAACCCATTATCCAGAAGATGGCAAACAAAGTTGTTGGTTGGAAACCAAAGTCCCTCACACAAGCAGGTAGGCCAACTTCAATTAAACATGTTTTGACAAGTTTTTGTTGGATATCTCCAAAACACAATGGAAACTATTCTTTTTGAAAATGATTAGATTCATGTGATTAAACCTATGGATCCGCGATTGATAACCCCAAGTTCTATTAATATAAAAACGTAAGGTCAACAGTTAGAATTTAGCCAATCGAAAAGACGCTTGATGTGCTTGATTTGTCGCTGCCAATCTCCCAACCCAAGAAGTCTCTCCACGGTCTATCCAAGTTGAAGGAGAGATGAGAACCAACACGTCATCTCTTGGGTGGGGCCGAGGGTGATGCACGCCACGCACGTAGGTTGACCCTGCATGCATCGCATGTGTGATAAGCAAGGATGTCTAAGGCTTTCAGTCCATCTAGGACCCTTGTCATAATGATCTATGGCTGATATCACTAATATCATGTCGACACCACCACTGGACATGGATCACATCGGTTTTCCTGCGCACAAGTCCAATGGTTTCCCCATTCTTACTCTAGCGGCTATGGATATCCTAGTCCATGCGATCAAGCGCATTAGAATGTTGTTTGTAGACTTCCTACAGGTAGAATGTGAAGGGTAACTATTGACACATTAATGTATGTAGGGCAGGATGAGAGTATGACATGCTGAGAGAACCATTCCAATAGTACTTGAACAAAAAAGTCATAAATATTGAGCGTACAAGCTAACATTCTTTTAAAAAGAACATAATAAACCAAATCAAAGTACATGTGTTGGTTAGCTTGCTTTGTAGATCACAGTTGCACCAATAGTTTACAATTTAGCATGGGGAAAAATTATGATATAGCAGAAGTTCAAAAATCAGTCAGTTTGGACAACCAAAAATATTTTTAAAAAATCATCCTTAAAAATACAAATAGTAGAAAATGGGAGAGAGGTATGTACGGGTATAATATGGTTTTTCTTGAGAAGTTCGGCACAAAAAATTCAGACCTCACAACCAGGGGTCTAGCCCACATCCAGTAGATCCACTTATTAGTGAGTTTTTAAGGGAAGATAAATTTCATTAACAAAAGGGGACTATGCCAGAACATTACTTGTTTTTTACACTTAAAGGTGGGAGTGCACCACCTGTAACTCTGTTGGTAAATAAAAGAATTTACAAACATTACCATTCAGGTGGGCTCCATAAAAAAACACAGGCCTCACCTATCTTATAAGCGCAATTTGCACTGGATATAAACACCTCGAGAGGGCAACTTGCCTCCATACAAGACTGGGGTTGCCCCAACAAATCCAAAAAAGACCCCCAAAACCTCACAGCCCTCAGCTTTCCCTCATATTCCCCAAACCCACCTTATCAAGAAACAAATTTCTTCTTATCTCCCTCAGCAGTTCGCTAACATTGCTGAAAATTTTTGACACACTAGGAGGAACTACCCCATCTTGCGAGGCCATCCGCTAGGCAATTACCAAAACACTACTTCGGGCTAGACAAGAAGAACAAAAACAGACCCCTAGCTGTCTATCATATATGCATAATTACAAAGGCTTTGATAGTTAAAAATGTTCCTGGACCCCCATTCCCTTCATTGATGCAGTTAATGCCCATCCTACCTGTTAGGAGGGACCCTCTTCCAGTCAAAGGGAGGCCCTAAATATCAAAAAAGAAAGATCTAGATTGGGATTCTCTACCCTAGTGCGCAAGCGCATCTGCCACCCCATTCGCTTCTCTAGGAATGTAGGAAATGCGAACTTCCACTTCTCTAGTGAGAGCAGCCACCTTGGCCCACCAATTCCACATGGACCATAAATTTGGCTTCCCCTTCTTGAGAAACTCGTTAGCTAGTTTTGAGCCTCTTCCAACCATGATACATGAGAAACCCTGGCTAATACACAATGAGAACTCATCAACAATCGCTCGAATTTCAGCCCGCTATGCTTGAACTGCACCCAAAATCGTGTGAGAAAGCAAAAATAAAATTACCACTACTATCTCTACATACGCCGCTTCCCCTTGTGCAATGTCTGATGGTCAAAATTCAGATTGAATGTAATAATGTGGGATGAGTCATTTCGGTGGTTTAGGCAAAATGCTGATAGAATAGAAAGGAGGGAATTGTGGGAAGAAATGTATCAGTTGAGTGGGATGGGCCTTGGTGTGTGTATAATATGCATAGACTTTTATGTGATAGCTAACTCTAGGGGGAAAAAAAGAGTTCAACAATTTAGGTGGGGCCAGGTTAGTCGATGCTTGATTTAATGGATGCAAATTCACATGGGTAAGAATAGGCAAGAAATGAGTAGAGTTTGGGGATGCCTTCATGGGGTTTTAGTCCATATGGAATGGATGCAAGCATTTCCTTCCTTCCAGGTCACTCTCCTTGCATATTCTCAAACCACTCCCCTCTCCCATTGTCCATTTTAGAAGATTGGGAGATTGGGATAAATCCCCAAACCTTTCAATTTTCCAGGGATGTGGGAGATGCATGAGGGATTCATAGAAGCTGTAATAAATGGGTGGGATAAACAAGTGGTGGTTTCACCTATGATCATGGTCTTCCTAACATTGAAAAATACTAAAGTAGTGCTTTGAAGATGGAACACTGTGGTAATTTGGGAATGTGTTCTGGATGGTCCAAGAAGCGGAATATACAATGATAGAGCCGATCACGAGTTAATAGACTCCAGATCAAGGGAGGATGAGATATGCTTCGAGGAAGCGAAGAATAATCTAGCAATGGCACAATTAGGAAAAGAAACATTTTGAAAACAAAAAAAGTGGAACAAATGGCTTGAAGAAGGGGATAGAAATGTAGTAAATTCTTGAATGATTCAGTAGTGAAGAGAAGATGTTATTATTCTATCTCAAAATTGGTGACCAAATCTGGAGATGTGCTTGTTATTCAAAAGTAGATGGAAGCATAGAGAGTTAGATAATATAGTGGCTTGTTTTCAACAAAAGGGAGTGGTATATTTAGTGGGGGTTTTTTGGACTGTATACCTTGATTGGTATCAGTTCAAGACAATGACGGCCTAACAAGAGAACCGTTGTAAGAAGAATTTACGGAAACAACATTTAGCTTTCCAAGTAGTAGTGTTCCCAGGACATATGGGTTTTGAGTATTTTTTTTCACTATTTGCTAGAGATAGTGCGGGAGGACATAATGGCAGTAGCTGCAGATTTTTTTAGAAGTAGGGAGATGACTTGAGGATATGGCAGCTCTCTTAATTGCCTGGTGCAAATCAAACAACTCCAAGAAAAGCTGAGTGTGTTCAAACCAATTGGTCTTTACAATTGTATAAATAAAATGTTGGATAAAATAGTCTCAGGAAGACTCAATAGTCTCCTCCTGAACCTAGTTTTTAAAGAATACGAGGACTGCTTTTTTAGGTAGCAATATTTAAGAAAATATAGCATTTGACAACGAAATGGTAAATGAGATCGATAGAAAAGTGAGGGGAGGGAATGTAATATTGAAGCTTGATATGTAGCAGGCATATGATCGCATGGACTGGTCATTCATTTCAGAAGTCTTTGAAAAGTTTGGCTCTGAAGAGGGGTTAAAATGGTTGAGCAATGTTGGAAGAGCTATTGGTTCTCCATTGTGGTGAATGGAAGAATATCCGAATACTTGAAATCCTCAAGAAGCCTTGGATAGGGAGATCCTAAATCCATGAGCATTTTTATTTGGGCAGTAGAGGTGTTGAGTAGGGGCATGCATAAACTTATCTTAAACGAGCTTTGTCGACCCTTTCATCTACTCAGGAGTGTAGTACCATTGTTTCCATCTTATTGTTTGTTTCCATCGTTTCCTCAGGAGTGCAGTACCATCGTTTCCAACTTATCTTAATACGAACCAGCTTCATGCCAATGACTAACTACATCAAAGGGTTGCTTTGTTACTTCCTCCAAAACATCTAGAGCTCATATCCAAATGATTTCTATTACTCAAGAGAGAGGGTTTACTCAAGCTTGCTGCTAACATTTTTCTTAGGGGTCCCATTGGCTAAGGATCAAGTGGGGATAACCATTTATCAACCCATTATCCAGAAGATAGCGAACAAAGTTGTTGGTTGGAAACCAAAGTCCCTCACACAAGCAGGTAAGCCAACTTCAATTAAACATGTGTTTGACAAGTTTTTGTTGGATATCTCCAAAACACAATGGAAAATATTCTTTTTGAAAATGATTAGATTCATGCGATTAAACCTATGGATCCGCGATTGATAACCCCAAGTTTCTATTAATACAAAAATGTAAGGCTCAACGATTAGAATTTAGCCAATCGAAAAGATGCTTGATGTGCTTGATTTGTCACTGCCAATCTCCCAACCCAAGAAGTCTCTCCCCAGTCTATCCAAGTTGGAGGAGAGATGAAAACCAACACGTCATCTCTTGGGTGGGGCCAAGTGTGATGCACGCCGCGCACTGTAGGTTGACCGTGCATGCATCGCATGTATGATAAGCAAGGACGTCTAAGGCTCTCAGTCCATCTAGGACCCTTGTCATAATGATCTATGGTCCGATATCACTAATATCATGTTGACACCACCAGTGGACATGGTTCACATCGGTTTTCCAGGGCACAAGTCCAACAGTTTCCCCATTCTTACTCTAGTGGCTATGGATATCCCAGTCCATGCAATCAAGCATAATAGAATGTTTTTTGTGGACTTCCCATAGGGAGAATGTGAAGGGTAACTATTGACACGTTAATGTATGTTGGGTGGGATGAGAGTATGACATGCTGAGAGAACCATTCCAATATACTCGAACACAAAAGTCACAAATATTGAGCGTACATGCTAACATTCTTTTAAAAGGAGCATAATACACCAAACTCGAACAAGAACACGACATTGTTCAAGTACATGTGTTGGTTAGCCTGCGATGTAGATCACATTTGCACCAATAGTTAGCAATTCAGCATGTGGAAAATTATGATATAGCAAAAGTTCAAAAATCATTTAGTTTGGACCACCAAAAATACTTTTAAAAAATCATCCTTAAAAATACAAACAGTAGAAAATTGGAAAGAGGTATGTATGGGTATAATATGGTTTTTCTTGAGAAGTTCGGTGCAAAAAATTCAGACCTCACAACCAGGGGTCTAGCCCACATCCTGATAGATCCACTTATTAGTGTCTTTTTAAGGGAAGATAAATTTCATTAACAAAAGGAGACTAAACCAAAACATTACTTTCTTTTTTTTTTTTTTACTGAAAGGTGGGAGCGCACCACCTGTAACTCTGTTGATAAAGAAAAGAATTTACAAACATTACCTTTCGGCTGGACTCCACAAAAAAAACACAGGCCTCACCTATCTTATAAGCGCAATTTGCACTGGATACAAACACCTCAAGAGGGAAGCTCGCCTCCACACAAGACTGGGGCCACCCCAACAAATCCAAAAAAGACCCCAAAAGCCTCACAGCCCTCAGCTTTCCCTCACATTCCCCAAACCCACCTTGTCAAGAAACAAATTTCTTCTTATCTCGCTCTGCAGTTCACTATCAGTGCTGAAATTTTGACACACTGGGAGGAACTACCCCATCTCGCAAGGCCATCTGCTGGGCAATTACCAAAACACTACTTCGAGTTGGACAAGAGGAACAAAAACAGACCCCTGGCCATCTATCATATATGCATAATTACAAAGGCTCGGATAGTTAAAAATGTTCCTGCACCCCCATTCCCTTCATTGATGCAGTTAATGCCCACCCTATCCAATAGGAAGGACCCTCTTCCAGTCAAAGGGAGGCCCTAATTATCAGAAAAGAAAGATCTAGATTGGGATTCGCTACCCTAGAGTGCAAGCGCATCTGCCACGCCATTCGCTTCTCTAGGAATGTAGGAAATGCGAACTTCCACTTCTCTATTGAGAGCAGCCACCCTAGCCCACCAATTCCACAAAGACCATAAATTTGGCCTCCCCTTCTTGAAAAACTCAGTAGCTAGTTTAGAGTCTCTTTCAACCATGATACATGAGAAACCCTGGCTAATACACATCGAGAGCTCGTCAACAATCGCCCGGATTTCAGCTCGCTTGCTTGAACCCCACCCGAAATCGTGTGAGAAAGAAAAAATAAAATTTCCACTACTATCTCTACATACGCCCCTTGCCCCCGCACAATGTCTGATGGTCAAAATTCAGATTTAATGCAATAATGTGGGATGAGTCATTTCAGTGGCTTAGGCAAAATGTGACAGAATAGAAAGGAGGGAATTGTGGGAAGAGATGTATCAGTTGAGTGGGATGGGCCTTGGTGTGTGTATAATATGCATAGACTTTTATATCATGGCTGACTCTAGGAAAAAAAAAGAGTTCTACACTTTAGGTGTGGCCAGGATAGTCGATGCTTGATTTAATGGAAGCAAATTCACATGGGTAAGAATAGGCAAGAAATGAGTAGAGTTTGGGGATGCCTTCATGGGGTTTTAGTCCATATGGAATGGATGCAAGCATTTCCTTCCTTCCAGGTCACTCTCCTTACCTACATATTGTCATACCACTCCCTTCTTCTATTGTCAATTTTGAAAGATTGGGATAAATCCCCAAATCATTCAATTTTCCAAGGATGTGGAAGATGCATGAGGGATTCTTACAAGCTCTAATAAATGGGTGGGATAAACAAGCGGTGGCTTCACCTATGATCAAGGTCTTCCTAACATTGAAAAATAGTAAAGGAGTGCTTTGAAGGTGGAACACTGTGGTAATTTGGGAATGTGTTCCGCATGGTCTAAGAAGCGGAAGATACAATGATAAGAGTCGATCACGAGTTAATAGACTCCAGATCAAGGGAGGATGAGACACGCTTGGAGGAAGCAAAGAATAATCTAGCAATGGCATAATTAGGAAAAAAATATTTAAAAAAAAAAAAAGAGAGAGAGGAAGAAAGGGCTTGAAGAAGGGGATAGAAATATAGTAAATGCTTCAATGATTCAGTAGTGAAGAGAAGACATTATTATTCTATCTCAAAATTGGTAACCGAATCTGGAGATGTGCTTGTTATTCAAAAGTAGATTGATCAAGCATAGAGAGTTAGACAATATAGTGGCTTCTTTTCAACAAAAGGGAGTGGTATTTTGTTGGGTTTTTTGGATTATATACCTTACTTGGTATTAGTTCAAGACAATGAACGCCTAATGAGAGAACCATTGCAAGAGGAAGTTATGGAAACAACATTTAGATTTCCAAGTAGTAGTGTCCTGGGCCGGATGGGTTTTTGAGTATATTTTTTCACTACTTGCGAGAGATAGTGCGAGAGGACATAACGGCAATAGCTGTAGATTTTTTTAGAGGTAGGGGGATGACTAGAGGATATGGCAGCTCCCTTATTGGACTGGTGTAGAAAAACAACTCCTAGAAAAGCTTAAAGAGTTCAGACCAATTGGGCTTTGCAATTGTATAAATAAAATGTTGGTTGAAATAGTCTCAGGAAGACTCAATAGTCTCCTCCTAACCTAGTTTCTAAAGAATACGGGGACTGCTTTTTTAGGTAGCAATATTTAAGAAAATATAGCATTTGACAATGAAATGGTTAATGAGAATGACAGAAAAGTGAGGGGAGGGAATGTAATATTGAAGCTTGATATGTAGTAGGCATATGATCGAATGGAGTGGTCATTCATTTCAGAAGTCTTTGAAAAGTCTGGCTTTGAAGAGGGATTACAATGGTTGAGCAATGTTGGAAGAACTATTGGTTCTCCATTTTGGTGAATGGAAGAATATCGGGATACTTGAAATCCTCAAGAAGCCTTGGGAGGGGAGATCCCAAATTCATGATAATTTTTATTTTGGCAGTAGAGGTGTTGAGTAGGGGCATGCATAAACTTATCTTGAACGAGCTTTGTCAACCCTTTCATCTTCCTCAGGGGTACCATGGTTTCGAACTTATTGTTTGCTGATTGCAAGATGATTTTTTGTTAATGGCAGGAAGGCATTAAACAAGGCAGTGTAGAAACTCCTAAACTTAATACGAACCAGCTTCAGGCCAATGAGTAACTATAGCAAAGAGTTGCTTTGTTGCTTCCTCCAAAACATCTAGAGCTCATATCCAAATGATTGCTCTTACTAAAGAGAGAGGGTTTACTCAAGCTTGCAGCTAACATTTTTCTTAGGGTTCCCATTCGCTAAGGAACAAGTGGGGACCACCATGTTATCAACCCATTATCCAAAAGATGGCAAACAAAGTTGTTGGTTGGAAACCAAAGTCCCTCACACAAGCAAGTAAGCCAACTTCAATTAAACATGTTTTGACGAGTTTTTGTTGGATATCTCCAAAACACAAAGGAAACTATTATTTTTGAAAATGATTAGATTCATGTGATTAAGCCTATGGATCCGCGATTGATAACCCCAACTTTTTATTAATAGAAAAATGTAAGATCAGTGATTAGAATTTAGCCAATCGAAAAGCTGCTTGATGTGCTTGATCTAGTCGCTGCCAATCTCCCAACCTAAGAAGTCTCTCCCTGGTCAATCCAAAACACAAAGGAAACTATTCATTTTGAAAATGATTAGATTCATGTGATTAAACCTATGGATCCTGCGATTGATAACCCCAAGTTTTTGTTAATAGAAAAATGTAAGATCAGTGATTAGAATTTAGCCAATCGATAAGCTGCTTGATGTGCTTGATCTAGTCGCTGCCAATCTCCCAACCTAAGAAGTCTCTCGCTGGTCAATCCATGCTTGATCCAGTCGCTGCCAATCTCCCAACCTAAGAAGTAGAGCTATGAACCAACACTGACATCTCTTGGGTGGGGCCAATGGGAGATGCACGCCGCGGACGAAGGTTGACCCCAAATGCATCACATGTGTGATAAGGAAGGAGGTCTAAGGCTCTCAGTCCATCTAGGACTGTTGTCATAATGATCTATGGCTGATATCATTAATATCATGTCAACACCACCAGTGGACATGGTTCACATCGGTTTTCCTGGGCACAAGTCCAATGGTTTCCCCATTCTTACTCTAGCGGCTATGGACTATCCTAGTCCATGCGATCCAGCGCATTAGAATGTTGTTGGTGGACTTCCTATAGGGAGAATGTGAAGGGTAACTATTGACACATTAATGTATGTAGGGCAGGATGAGAGTATGACATGCTGAGAGAACCATTCCAATAGTACTCGAACAAAACAGTCATAAATATTGAGCGTACAAGCTAACATTCTTTTAAAAAGAACATAATACACCAGAATCGAACAAGAACACGGCAATGTTCAAGTACATGTGTTGGTTAGCTTGCTATGTAGATCACAGTTACGCCAATAGTTAGCAATTCAACATGTGGAAAGATTATGATATAGCAGAAGTTCAAAAATCATTTAGTTTGGACAACCAAAAAAACTTCTAAAAAATCATCCTTAAAAATACAAACGCTAGAAATTTGGAGAGAGGTATGTAAGAGTATAATATGGTTTTTCTTGAGATAGTTCGGTACAAAAAATTCAGACCTCACAACCAGGGGTTTAAACCACATCCTGATAGATCCACTTATTAGTGTTTTTTTAAGAGAAGATAAATTTCATTAACAAAAGGGGACTATACCAAAAAACTACTTCGGGCTGGACAAGAGGAACAAAAATAGACCCCTGGCCGTCTGTCATATATGCGTAATTACAAAGCTCGAACAGTTAAAAATGTTCGGCACCCCCATTCCCTTTATAGATGCAGCTAAAGGGTGGGACCCTCCGGTAGTTAAAGGGAGGCCTTGAATATTGAAAAGCAAAGATTTGGATTGTTATTCGTTACCCTAGAGTGCAAGTGCATCTGCCCTTCCATTCGCTTCTCTAAGAATGTAGGAAATAGTGAACTTCTACTTCTCTATTGAGAGCAGCCACCCTAGCCCACCAATTCCACAAAGACCATAAATTTGGCCTCCCCTTCTTAAAAAACTTAGTAGCTAGTTTAGAGTATCTTTCAACCATGATACATGAGAAACCCTGGCTAATACACATCGAGAGCTCATCAATAATTGCCCTGAATTTCAGCTCGCTTGCTTGAACCCCACCCGAAATCATGTGAGAAAGAAAAAATAAAATTTCCACTACTATCTCTACATACGCCCCTTGCCCCTGCACAATGTCTGATGGTCAAAATTCAAATTTAATGTAATAATGTGGGAGGAGTCATTTCAGTGGTTTATGCAAAATGTGATAGAATATAAGGACTGGAATTATGGGAAGAGACGTATCACTTAAGTGGGATGGGCCTTGGTGTGTGTACAATATGCATAGACTTTTATGTGATAGCTTACTCTAGGGACAAAAGAGAGTTTTAGACTTTAAGTGGGACCAGGTTAGTCAGTGCTGGATTTAATGGAAGCAAATTCACATGGGTAATAATATGCAAGAAATGAGTAGAGTTTGGGGATGCCTTCATGGGGTTTTAGCCCATACGGAATGGATTCGAGCATTTCCTTCCTTCTAGGTCACTCTCCTTACCTGTATATTGTCAAACCACTCCCCTCTCCCATTGTCCATTTTGGAAGATTGGGATAAATCCCCAAACCTTTCAATTTTCCAAGGATGTGGGAGATGCATGAGGGATTCTTAGAAGTTGTAATAAATGGGTGGGATAAACAAGCTGTGGCTTCACCTATGATTAAGGTCCTCCTAACATTGAAAAATACTAAAGGAGTGCTTTGAAGGTGGAACATTGTGGTAATTTGGGAATGTATTCTGGATGGTCCAAGAAGCGGAAGATACAATGATAAGAGCCGATCATGAGTTAGTAGACTCCAGATCAAGGCAGGATGAGACACGCTTGGAGGAGGTGAAGAATAATCTAGCAATGGCACAATTAGGAAAAGAAATATGTTGAAAAAAAGAGAGGAAGAAAGGGCTTGAAGAAGGGGATAGAAATATAGTAAATTCTTCAATGATTCAGTAGTGAAGAGAAGACATTATTATTCTATCTCAAAATTGGTAACCGAATCTGGAGATGTGCTTGTTATTCAAAAGCAGATTGAAGCATAGAGAGTTAGATAATATAGTGGCTTATTTTCAACAAAAGAGAGTGGTATTTTGTTGGGTTTTTTTTGGATTGTATACCTTGCTTGGTATCAGTTCAAGACAATGAAGGCCTAATCAGAGAACCATTGTAAGAGGAAGTTACGGAAACAATATTTATCGTTCCAAGTAGTAGTGTTCCTGGGTCGGATGGGTTTTTGTGTATTTTTTTTGTCACTACTTTCTAGAGATAGTGCAGGAAGACATAATGGTAGTAGCTGCAACTTTGTTTACCTCTTCAGTACAATGTCACACAACAAAGCGGGAAAATTTCATGAATGATTATTGACTGATGAAAGATTTATGGTTGAGGTTTTCTGGAAAATGGGTAGAAGGAGAGGATGAAAGAATGTGTGATTATAGATTTAGGGTATTTTTAACGGAAAGAGGACATTATAAACGGTAGGGCAGGCAACAAGTTGGGCCTGAGGTTGGTATCTGCTGGATTTGAACTGTTGATTTTGGCCTATTCAAATTTTTTATTTCAATAATGGATGTTATATGGATATTTAAGAGGAAATTTAAACTTAAAAAATGCAGATTTAGATGATGATTTTAAATGTTTAACACAAAATTTAAAATGGCATTTTAAACTTATACAAAAAAAAGTTGCATCTTAAATGCACCTTATGCATGAATAAGTTTAAAATGTGTATTATACATGTTTGATTTATGAGGCATCAAAAATATGTGAATTGAATTGAATTTTTGAATTATACACCAGAAGAACAAATTTTCTCCAAAAAACAATGGTGGATACGTGTCTAATACATGTATTATATGCATATTTTCTGAAAACAGTTGCACTTGGGTGGACATTGCATAGCTAAGGTCAATGCTCAGAGAAGAACCAACTAGCATTTCGTGTGTATGTGTCACAACATACACTCTGGCAGAGTCCATAGAGCATGCAGAAATCAAATATGAACATGAGAATTTGGTGCTCTAGTTAGTGCTTGCTGTTGTTCACTCCCCAAGTATAGGGTTGCGAAATAGTAATAATTTGAAAAGATCGAGTATCGTTCCCATAGAGATTTATGTATTGGTACTCTCAGAATTTATCTAAAACAACTTATAATTAAAATCGCATTAAGAACTAAATCTAAACAATAGAGAGTTGGTTTTAAACAGTGAATGTGTAAGATAATAATAATCTAAAAGGCACTAGAGCGCTAAGGATCCACTTTTGACTGTTTTCAATGCATCAACACCACTAGTTCTCTCATAACTCAATCGGAATCGAATTCATATCTCTATTCATTCGGAATAGGGAGTGGTTCAATGAACACTTATCTAAAACAGTTGCTTATTCATTGATTCGATTCCCACAACAATGCTCAGGCCTTGAGCACACTCAATTGTATAGGCCAAGCCTCTTTCCAATCTAGTTGAGATTCACCACCATAGATTTCATCAAATCTTGTCACTAGACTTGATTACGACTAATGATTAGAACTCTAATTAAATCAAAATCAATAAGCAAACAACTATCGCAAATTATAACAAAAGATAGGAGCTTTAGTTGGAATGAGTTCCCACATGAAGATCGTGTCATTGTACACAAGGCAATTAAAGGGTCTACCATGTCCTGGAGTCGATGATAGATCAATGAACTACACAAGCATAAACAATGCCAAAAAGGTAAGCTACTAGGCTAGATTCACTAAGAAGCACATGAGCCCGAAGTCATCAAGAGATCAAAGCAAATCTGAACTAGTACTTTATTCAAACTCAAATTAAACTAAATCCTTCAATTAAAACATAAAAAAGAAACCTAGGTTGTATCAATCCATAAAAAATGAATCAAAAGATTCACCTCTTAGCCTTAGCTAAGAGGTTTTAGTTAATCTCTAACATCCTTAAACTAAAAAAACTTAAAAAACATAAAAATTAAAAGAAAAACTATGAAAACTTGAAGAAGAATCCGTCTCCCAAGCCTCCTTGTTGTTCTCCACGTCCTAGCATGCCTAGGTATGAAGAGGAGAGGACCTTTTATAGGTTTCGGACTCCAATTGCAAAGAACCTTCGAGAAATCTCGCAAAAATAGCGCTTTGCGTAGCAAATTTCGGAGCTTGTTGAACAAGCTCTGTTACACTGTCAACTGGTCTGAACCCATGGACGATCGGTCGTAAAACAGTCAAAAACAGTCCAGTAAGCTTTTGGAATTATCATCCTCCCCTGTTGAGTGCTCAACCGGTTTGACTGACCGGTCTGAGTGGCAGTCGACCGGGTCTTGGGACAGGTTTTGAGACAGTTTTTCCATATTTTCTTCTCTTTCTTTCTTCTTCTTTACTCCACCTTTTAGCACTTGGTCTATTGATATTCAATGCATATAAAGTGACTCTTTTAACCATGAATTGGTGAAGTCTCCCTCTCATTCCTATAGTCACAAAAACATATATTAGATTAGTCTTTAAACATGAAAACCATGAATAATGTGATGGTGAAAAAGGGGTTAGAATATGTAATATTTATGGCTCAACACATGCAAAGGAAGCATAACAATGCTTCATAGTACAAGGCACTATGGCATTGCTAGGTGACACACCAATTGAACAACATCATGTTCTAGAATGCACAAGCCTCAGACTAATGGTTACAATGGTGATGCTACACCAATTTGGGTTAAATAATGGAATTAGAATACCATTGAGTTCAAAGAAGGTTTTTTTATACACACACACACACACAAACACGCTCACACTGACACACCCTAACTCGAACCCATGACCTAGATGTTAAAACTCTTGTGATACTACCATTGAGCCATGAGTAGGGACGCGAGTTCAAAGGAGTTAAGAGCAATGTTGTCAAATCGCATATGCGATTATATGCGACCGCATATGCCTGTGCGCATATGCGATCACACAATTGCATATGCGACCACACAATTGCATATGCGACCGCATATGAATTCTTTTTTTTCGAATTTTTTTTAAAAAATCATAAAATAGGAAAAAAATAGAAAAAATGAAAAAAATATATAAGAAAATAGTGGGACCTTTCCTAACTACTAAGTTAATTGATAATAATTTAATAAGTAATTATATATCACATGTTTAATTATAACTTATAAGTTAATAAGTAATCCTACTACTCTATTAATCTATAACTAAGTAAGAACTAAAAACTAGTAACAAGTAATAATTAACAACTAAGAGTAAGAACCAAGAAAGAAGTAAAGTAACAAAAACTAAGACAAAATGAAGAACTATTTATTTATTATTGATTGTAGAAAATGGAAATATAATTTACAACTTACAACTTACATTTTACAAGTTACAAAGTTTAGGTAAAAGTAAAACTAACAAAAGACTAAATAGATTAATAGTAAACTAAAGAGTAAAAGACTAAAGACATTGATCGATTGCCATTGTGGTCATTCGAGTCATCTCCTTCCACATACACGCACTAACACTTCATCAACATCCAACTGTGGTTCTCCAACTTGATCATCATTTCCTTCGTCTATCTCCCCAATCTCTTCTACCACAGGCTGACTGCTACTACTCACCCCCCTCTCATTCGTCTCCGAGCAGTAGTTTCTCCAGGCGTTGATCCGTATGTGGCATCTTCAACTTACACCCATGTCAAGTTGTTGCTAGCAAAGACGAGCTCCCCTGTCTGTACGAGCCACTCATTTTCTGCATCTAGCTCATTCAAGAAGATAAGGTCATAGAAACCAGGATTTTCTTTCCTAGTATGGAATCGTTTTTGTAATTTTTTATTATATTGGACAAAGACCAAGTTGTTAAGCTTTTTTTGCTCAAGGCGATTTCTTTTCTTGGTGTGAATATGCATGAAAGAAAGTGTATTCGACATTAGCTTTACAATTATCCCAAACTGTAAGTCTATAACATACTAAGTTACTAACATTAACACACTAACATTTTCATTTTTTCCAAACTTACCGCCTCGAACGCGCTCCAGTTACGCTCGCAATCACCGGCAGAACATGTGAGTCTAAGAATCCTCATGGCCAGCTTCTTTAAAGTTGGATCCTTCTTGTTCGGGTCCACTCCATAGGAAGCCCACCAGTTGGCTGAGAAAAACAGTTTAAGTAGGTTAGACTTTACTTTATAGATTACTAGATTGTACATAACATTTTCATACTACTTACTTGACATTTTCATTGTCCAATGCTTATGACGATTTTCCTTGAGAATATACCATCACTCTTTAAATAAAAGTCTAGTAGAGCTGAGATCTTGTCCTGTTCTGCTCTATCTGGAACCATTCTTTCCAACAAAACAATAAATCTAGCCATATGTACTTCAAGTAATGCAACTGGATTGGGAGAAGAGAATAAACAGGCTGGGTTAAGGATGTAGGCAGCCGAATATAATGGAGATGACATTTGGCTGCCTTATCTTCTATCTATAATATCTAGAATGGGCCTGCAATCACACTCTCTATAATTAAAATGGTTCATGATCTTAACTTTCGCCGATTCCATCGCATTGTAATATAACCCATTGTCAGCTTCTCATCCCCATCTACCAATCGCAACACAGTAACTAATGGCTCAGATGCTTTTAACGCCTTTATCACTAATGTCTAAAATTTTTGTGAAAGAATTGTTTGTTGAACCTGTTTCCCTTTAGTCTTCTTTGACCAAGGCTCACTTGTAAAATCGGCCGACACTACAAAGCTTCCAAGTTCCAATGTTTTTGCATTTAATCTTTATAGTGTTAAGAAGGCTACAACGAAACGGGTGACTGCTGGACGTAGCAAGTTGGCCCTAATGTGTTTTCTCATTCGACTGAAAAGAAGGGCGTGTTTGTACATAAATACAGTGACTCTTCTTGCCCTTGCAATCACTTGTAAAAATAACCTACCTATATCTTTTAACATGAGATTAATACAATGGGTTGTACAAGGGGTACAAAATAAATGGCACCTCTTTTTCATAAGTAGACGACCGATGTTCGCTTGCCTAAAGTGCAAGGCTGTGATGTAGTAATAATTCTCGGTAAGATCGAGGTCGATCCACAGGAAATTAAGGTAAACCAATTCAAACTATCCTAGCAACTCCAATCTTAGCAATTTTATATTTTAAATTAAAAAACTAACTAAAACAGTAACTTCAGGAAAATTCTGATAATTAATGGAACTAAGACCTCAAGGATCCACTTGTAGTAGTTCCATGTGAATTCATTCATCCAAGCATAAACACAACTAGATTCGAAGTACTATCTCTCATCTAGTTGGAAGATTAAGCATTCAAACACAAATAATCCCCACTTAAGTTAGAAAATAAGATTCTAGTTCTAATGAAGCACATAGAATTCAAATATGTAGCATTCGAAGTAACAACCATGCCAAGAGACAATGATATGCTCTAGAGTTACTATAATTCAAATCTAATTAACCTAAACATGATAATCTCAGAGAATTGCAAGAAACTCATGTCCGAAGCACATGAACTCTCATAAAACATTCAAAAATACCAACTTTATTCAAACTAGAACTTAAAAATCCAAACTTTAAGTGAAGTACTTGAATCAAAACGAATCCTACATGGTAACTAGCTACAAGCTTCACCTCTTAACCTTAGCTAAGAGGTTCTAGCCAAGCATCATCATGCTTCAACTAAAAACCACGAAAAACTAATGAAAAACATGAAAAACCGGTATCAGAAGAGTTGTAGACGCTCCACGACGATCCTCTTCACCTCCCACCAAGTCCTAAGCCTTCTATGATGCCTTAGGAACGATCCTTAGGTGTCCTTTTATAATGGAGAGGCTCCATCGACTCAGAAACTTCCAAAATTCACAGTTACTTACGCAATTTTGCCATAAAAATCGGAGCTTCTTGAAGAAGCTGCAGAATGCTCTGCAAAATACATTGGCCGACCGGTCTTAACCTATCTGGTGGACGTCCAGAGAGTGCAGGAGAGGGGGACTCCCTATGGCCAACCGGTCTTGATCGGTCGGACTTATTTGGTCAATGGTCTAGCATGAGGAGGAGGGGAGGCTGCATATGGCCAATCGGTTAAGACCGGTTTAGCCTCTTTCCTTTCTTTCTCTCTCTTCTCTCCTTCTTTCTTCTTTCTTCTTTGACCCACCTTTGGACATCATTGAAGGGCCTCTAAATGCAATCTTTTAGTGGTCAATTGGGTAAAGTCCCCCTCTCATTCCTATAACCACAAAACGTGTATTTGATTAGTCTTTTAAACATGCAAAACATGCATAAGATGCTATGTAATGGGTTAGAATATGTATAAATTAGGAGCTCAACAACCGACAGCTACGTATGAGGCTGCGTTGTCTATAATTACCTGGAAAATGTATTCCTCACCTATTTCCTCAACTACACTATCTAGTAATTCAAATAAGTAGTTTGTGGTATGAGAATGACCCGATGCATCCACAGACTTTAAGAGCATTATCCCAGTTGGACAATTCACTAGAAAGTTGATGAGAGACCGATCGGATCAATCGGTCCATCCATTGGCCATGAGTGAACACCCATACATTTTCCACGATTCCCTATATTCGGCTATAAAGGATCGTGTATGCGCAACTTCGGCTTTGAGGTACTTCTCCCTCATTTCATGATATGAAGGAGGTTTAAGCCCAAGTCCAAATTAACCTATTGCCTCAACCACAACTTTGAAACTTCTTGATTTTACTGCATTGAAAGCAAAAGAGAGAGAGAGAGGGACTGGTAGTGGTCTAGACCGGCCTATAGACATAGGAGGGGTGGTGGTTTAAAACACTTAGCAATATATTGAATAGTGGTTTTCCTACCTTTTTATTTATACCAGTTTTTTAAAGTTGTTTGAGCTAGCCCTTTGCCCCTACCCCTTTGGTCTACCACATCCTCGAGGTGTGGTCTACACCATCTATCCACGGGTCCATCCCCACGGGCTCTTTTCAAGGCTGGTGGTGGTCTAGACCGGCTTGTAGACGTAGGAGGGGTAGGGCTAGCTTTATCTACGTTTATACCTTCATATGCATCTTGTTCCATATATTCTTCTTGATGTAGGGTATTATCGCATCTTTTTCTCGATTGTTTATCCATATACTCCATGTTCTCCCTTCTAATTTCTGGAGTAATTTTATTGCATGCTCTCGCATTTGACCTCGGTGTATGGGTTAGGTGTTATTTGTGCCAAGCAATACTACTCGGAACTCACATACCCACATAACTCACATACAATGTGAGTTTTCTCCATAACACTACGATACTTCCAACCTAGGTCATTCGACTTTTAATTTGCAAATAAAAACTAAAAACTAATGTAAAATGAGAGAGAGAGAGAGAGAGAGAGGAGCTATACTTATACACTTGATGCTTCCACTAGGCACACACACACCCACACACACACACACACACACACACACACACACCACTACACTACACACTTACACAGTTTACACTAGTACTCTTGTAGAAGAGAAGAAAGTGAGAGAAAAATAAAATTTAGAAAGAGAGAGAATTTAGATATTAGAGACTAAAGAGTATAGAGTAGAGAGATAGAGAGGGAAAGAGAGGTTACTGTTGAACCTCCAATTTATACATGACATATCCCATTACATCACATTATATACATGGTTTGCATGTTTAAAAGGCTCATCTAATGCATGTTTTGTGATTGTAGGAATGAGAGCAACTTCGCCCAATTTGTGACAAAAAATAGCGTATTTAGGACCCCTTGAATGAAGGCCCACAGTGGACAAAAAAAAAGGAAGAAGAAAAATGGAGAAAAGAGAAAAAAGAGAGAAGAAGAAAATGAAAAGAATAAAGGCTGACAGGTCATAACCGGTCGGCCAAGGGAGCCAGACTGGTCCTGACCGGTCGGCCACCCTGCAACCCCCCTCTCTGGACGCTGGAGCAAGGACCAGTATGGTCCGACCGGTCAAGACCGGTCGGCCATCAGGTCAAGGATCTCCCTGTGCACGCTAAACTCCATTCCAACCCAGTTTGATCGGTCAAGACCGGTCAACCATGCGTAAACAGAAGCTTTCCAATTCGGGGTCCGAGATTTTCTGCGCAAGTGCGTAATGCTACGTAATTCTGGAAGATTCCAACGCGGTAGAACCTCCCCACTATAAAAGGACACCTTGGGTCTCTTCCTAGGGCATCATAGAAGCTGAAGAACTTCGTGGGAAGTGAAGGAAACCGTCATGGAGCGTTTGCAACCCTCCCAACTCCGGGTTTTTATGCTTTTTATGTCTTTTTCATTGAGTTCTAGTTGTAGTATGACAATGCTCGGGTAAAATCCCTCAACTAAGGCTGAGAGGTGAAGCTTGTAGCCAATTTCATGTTTAATTCAGTTTAATTCAAGTAGTTTCACTTTAAGTTTGAATTTTGAATGTTCCAGTTCATATAAAGTTGATATTTTTAGAAGTTTTATGAGAGTTCATGTGCTTCGGACATGGATTCCTTGCAATTCTCTAAGATTATCATGTTTTGCTTGATTAAATTTGAATTATGGTAACCCTTGAGCATGTCATAGTCCATAGGCATAGTTGTTACTCCGAAGGCTATGATTTCGAATGCTATATGTGGTTGAATGGGACTAGAACTTGGAAGTTCAACTTAAGAGGAATTGAATGTAATTAATGCTTTATCTTCCAACTAGATGAGAGATAGAACTTCAAATCTAGTTGTGTTTATGCTTGGATTGATTGGATTGACATGGGATTGTTACAAGTGGATCCTTGAAAGTCTTAGTTCTTTTAAATTACTGTTTTTCTTAAGTTACTGTTTTAACACAATTCTCTTAATTGAATCTCTTAATTATTGCAATCCTAGTTGCTGGAATAGCTTGGAAGTTGTTTTCTAATTCCTTGTGGATCGACCTCGGTCTTACTGAGATTTATTACTACATCGCAGCCTTACACTTAAGGCGAGCGAACAAGTTTTTGGTGCCGTTGCCGGGAAATTTAGATAACGGTTCTAGATTATTTTAGTGGCTGTAGAAGTAGAAGTAGATAGATTTTTCTGATTTCCTAGAACTAATACATTGTTTTGCTTTATAGCATTTCTTCTCTAGTTCAAGCGAATCAGGTAATATCCTTCTAACTTAGTGCTTTTTGCAGATTTTCAATTTTTAGATTTTAGGACTTACGATTAGTTTAGTTTTTAGTTGAGTGGTTTATGTACCGTTGGGAACGTGACCACTCCAATCGACTCCAATCCGAAGGTGGTTTAGTTGGACCACTGTCAGTCCATAGACGAGTCCGAAAATACCAAGAGCATTGTGATAGCTTGGGGAGTATTGATCAAGCAAACCAAGAGGGAGTAGGAGAGAATGAGGTACATAACATTCCTCCAATGAGATCATTACGGGACTACCTACAACCGGGCCGTGCAACTACACCCTTGTGCGTGGTCTTACCACCAACCGGGGGAAATATTGATATAAAGCCGGGTGTGATTCAACTTATACCAAAGTTCCATGGGCTAGACTCTGAAAGCCCATATTTGCACTTAAAGGAGTTTGAGGAAGTGGTGGCTACCTTACAATACACTAATGTTTCGGAAGATGCCATTAAACTTAAACTTTTTCCCTTTTCATTAAAAGAAAGATCCAAGACTTGGCTTCACTCTCTTAGACCACACTCAATAGGGTCATGGAATGAGATGACCCGGGAATTCTTGAAAAAGTTCTTCCCGGCTCATAAAACGAACACCCTTTGAAGAGCCATAATGATTTTTTTTGGCTAAAGAGAGTGAATCATTCTTCCAATGTTGGGAAAGATTTAAGGACCTCTTACTTGCTTGCCCACATCACGGCTACGAAAGTTGGCGAATCATAAACTTCTTCAATGATGGATTAAGTTCTAATATGCGCCAATTCGTAGAGATGATGTGCAACAGCCAGTTTATAAGCAAAAATCTAGATGAAGCTTGGAGTTATTTAGATATGTTGACCGAGAATGCCCAATCATGGGATACCTCGGATAAATCTAATAACCCCAAGCCTACTCAAGAAAAAGAGAAAAGAGGGATTTATATCCTCAAGAAAGAAGATGATGTGAATGCAAGGTTAGCCAGCCTCACAAGGAAGATCGAGGCCATGGAACTTAGTAAAAGTGGAGTGTAAAAGTCCAATAAAGCTATTGAGACCAGGTGTGGGATTTTTTTCACCAATTTACACGCTACACAAGATTGTCCTACAATTTCTGCGTTTTAAGAGGTGTTACATGAACATGCAAATGCCACATATGGTTATCAACGGCCTTTTAATAAACCGGTGGGTAATACGTACAATTCTACTCGGAAGAACCACCCAAATTTCAGTTGGATGAATGCTCCCACGAGCAATCCTACCAACTCTCAAGGAGGGCCACCCAAGCAAAATATGGCCCCACCTCAATTCTCGATGGAGGACGCCTTAAAAGCGTTTATGCAAGGGCAAACACAAATCAATCAATCGAATTAGCAAATGTTCTAAGAGCTTAAAGTCTCGGTTGATGAGATTAAGGGATGCTTGAATGCTAGGGAAGGGACCTTTCCGGCCCAACCTCAGCCCAATCCAAAGCAAGTACATGAAGTAAGTACTCCTAATCTCTCCAACTAACATCACCACTCTTAGAAGTGGTAAATAAATTGACAAAACTATTCTGGTGGAGGCCGACAAGCCTAATGATCCGGTAAATTCTGAGGATGAGGATGGATCCAACTTAGCTCCACAAGAAATGGAACGCGTTAACAAGCCCATAGCACCATTCCCTTCAAGATTGGTTGCTCCAAAATCTCTCCAAAACTCTCATGATATTTTAGAGATTTTTAGACAAGTCAAGATAAACATTCCATTACTTGATGCTATCAAACAAATCCCCTCTTATACTAAGTTTCTAAAGGACCTATGCACAACTAAACGCAAATATAATGTGCAGCAAAAGACCCCCCCCCCCCCCCCCCCCAAAAAAAAAAAAAAAAAAAAAATTCAAAGATCCCGATAGTCCCACAATATCATGTATCATTGGAGACCACCGGATTGAGCGTGTATTACTAGACTTGGGAGCAAGCGTAAATTTGATCCCGTACTCAGTATATGAGCAATTGGGTCTTGGTGAATTAAAACCCACCAAAACCACGTTGCAACTCGTTGATAGATCCATCTGTGTACCAAGAGGGATAGTTGAGGATGTTCTAGTCCAAGTTGACAAATTCTACTACCTGGTAGATTTTATCGTCTTGGACACACAACTGGTTATAGATGCTAGCACTCAAATATCGGTGATTTTATGCCGTCTGTTCCTTGCTACATCAAACGCAATCATCAATTGCTGGAATGAGGTGATGCCATTATCCTTTGGGAACATGATATTAGAGGTGAACGTGTTCCACTTGAGCAAAAGGCAGAGGGATGTTGATGATGACGAGCTCTTCGAGGTAAACATGCTCAACTCTTTTGAAGAAGGAGAGCTCCTCCAACTTGAACCACTAGAAAGCTTGGAGACATGCTTAGGACATTTCGAGGATTCCAAAGACCCCATCATTAGTGAAATTGTGCAAGCATTGAATATTGAGAAACCGGTAGTTGATTTAGCCGGTGGAGTCCCCATTTTAAAAGATTGCCACCAACCACATCAAAGCCTCTACCGTCTAACATCAAACCACCAAAGCTTGACCTTAAACCATTATCATCTGAGCTTAAATATGTATACTTGGGTCAAGAAGAAACATTCCCAGTTGTCATTGCCTCTCATCTAGGGAAAGACCAAGAGCTCAAGTTGATTGAGCTACTCAAAGAACATAGGGGAGCTATAGGTTGGACAATAGCAGATCTCAAGGGGATAGACTCTTCGATTTGTACTCACCGTATACACCTCAAAGAAAATACGAAAACAATTAGACAACCTCAAAGAAGGCTAAATCCAAACATGATGGAGGTTGTTAAAGCCGAGGTGTTAAAGCTACTAGATGTGGCTATCATCTTCCCCATCTCGAATAGCCAATGGGTGAGTCCTACGCAAGTTGTCCCTAAGAAATTCGGTATTACCATCATAGAAAACGTCAACAACGAGCTTATACCAACTAGAGTAACCACCGGTTGGCGTATGTGCATTGATTATCGGAAGCTAAACACGATCACTAGGAAGGACCACTTCCCTCTCCCGTTCATGGATCAAATTTTGGAGAGGTTAGCGGGTCATTCCTATTATTGCTTTCTAGATGGCTATTTAGGTTATAATCAAATTGAGATAGCCCCAGAAAACCAAGAGAAGACCACTTTTACATGCCCGTTTGATACCTTCGCATACCGAAGAATGCCATTCGGACTATGTAATGCACCCGCCACATTCCAACGATGCCTGTTGAGTATTTTCTCGGACATGGTGAGTAAATTTCTCGAGGTATTCATGGACGATTTTTTGGTTTTTGGTTGTACTTTTGATGAGTGCATCAATCACTTGAAGTTGGTCTTGACGAGGTGTGAGGAGAAGAACCTCGTCTTAAACTGGAAAAAGTGTCATTTCATGGTACAGAGAGGAATAGTCCTTGGACATATCATCTCGTCTAATGGAATAGAGGTAGACCGGGCAAAAATTGATATAATTTTCAATCGACCACCACCCAAAAGCATACACAATGTGCGGTCCTTCCTTGGACACGCCGATTTTTATAGAAGGTTCATAAAGGATTTTAGTCATATCTCAAGGCCCTTATATAACCTTCTCCAAAAGGAGAACCAATTTGAGTGGAGTGCCGAATGTCAATTAGCTTTTTTAAAGCTAAAAGATATATTGACAACCGCCCCTATCATGCAACCACCGAATTGGTTCGTACCTTTTGAGTTGATGTGCGATGCGAGCGATTATGCTATTGGGGCAGTGTTAGGCCAAAAGAAGAGTAAGAAGCCCCATGTTATCTACTATGTAAGTAGGACCTTGAATCCCACCCAAGTCAATTACTCGACTACGGAGAAGGAGCTCCTAGCTGTCATCTTTGCCTTAGACAAATTCAGGCCTTACTTAATAGGACCTAAGGTCATTGTTTATATAGATCATGCGGCGCTGAAACACTTTTTTTCTAAGAAGGATGCCAAGCCCCGTTTGCTTAGATGGATCCTACTCCTTCAAGAATTCGATTTTGAGATCAAGGACAAGAAGGGAGTAGAAAATGTGGTGGCGGATCATCTATCCCGCCTAGTCCTACCTAATTCCATTGACGAGTCACATATTGAGGACTCATTCCCTGATGAGCAACTCTTTGTTGCTATGCATCCACCATGGTACACTGACATAGCCAATTATCTTTCCACAGGTGCGATGCCAACTCATTGGACTACGCAGGATAAACGAAAATTTCTAAGGGAAGTGCACAAATTTTTCTGGGATGAACCTTTACTGTTTAAATATTGCTCAGATCAAATTATTAGGAGATGCGTCCCTGATGATGAACATAATTCCGTCATCTCCTTTTGCCATGATCAAGCATGTGGGGGTCATTTTTCCGCCAAGAAAACCACTACAAAAATTCTGCAGTGTGGTTTTTATTGGCCCACTCTATTTAAGGACACCCACGAGTTTTGCAAAAGATGCGAGCGTTGTAAAAAATTAGAAGGATTATCCCGTCGAAGTATGATTCCTCGTACCCCAATTCAACATCTTGAAGTCTTTGACTATTGGGGCATTGATTTCATGGGACCGTTCCCCTCATCTTTTGGACATGTCTATATATTGCTTGCCGTAGACTATGTGTCTAAATGGATAAAGGCTATTCCATGATGAACCAACGATCATCGTACGGTTCTAAAGTTCCTTAAAGAAAACATACTTTCTAGATTTGGAACGCCTCGAGCCATCATTAGTGATGGTGGTTCTCACTTTTGCAATAGGCCTTTTTGAAGCCTTAATGAAGAAATATGGCATTAGGCATAAAGTGAGTACCCCATACCACCCACAGATGAGTGGGCAAGCTGAAATTTCGAATCAAGAAATTAAACAAATTTCGAAAAAGACGGTGAGACCGGATCGCAAAGATTGGTCACTAAGATTAGATGATGCGCTTTGGGCTCACCGTACCGCTTACTAAACCCCCATTGGAATGTCCCCTTATAGACTTGTCTATGGGAAAGCTTGTCACGTGCCTGTGGAGATTGAACACAAACCCTATTGGGCAATTCAGGCATTGAACTTTAATGTTGACAAGGCTAGCTCGCTTCGCAAACTCCAAATGAATGAGCTTGACGAGATCCAAAACGATACCTATGAGAACTCAAGAATTTACAAGAGTAGGATGAAGGTCTTTCATGATAAGCACATCTTCAGAAAATCTTTCCATGAAGGTTAGAAAGTGCTCTTGTATAATTCTCGGCTTCATCTTTTTTCGAAAAAATTGTGATCTCGATGGACCGGCCCATACATTGTTAAAGAAGTTTTTCCTCATGGGGCTGTCGAGCTAGAGAATGCCGCAAATGGTGACTTCTTTAAAGTTAATGGACAACTCCTTAAACCATTTGTTGAGAAATTTGATTCAAAGGACATGTCCATCGCTTTGAATGATCTTGTGTATCAGGATGATTGATCTCCTAGTCTAACGGAGGTATAATGTAGATTAGGTTTAGTTTTTTTTTTAGTTTTACTGTTTTAGTGGATTTAGTTGTCGGAGTTGCAGAATTCCATGATCGACTCTCTCAGGTAATATTGTTCTCACTCTCTTGTATTTTACCATTGCTCTCATGTTCATGCTCATTGCATATCTTTTTACATTGAGGACAATGCAAGATTTGGTTAGAAGGTGAGAGATTCCTCATCTAGCAGTTTGCAACATTTCGAGTATCATATTGTGCAAATTTTTTTGAATTCTCTAAAAATTCAAAACTCCTCTAAAAAACCTTATTTCTATGCATTCAAGATGATATGAGTATAAGAAAAGAAGATACGAAGTAAGTGATGTTGCAAGTCTTGAATTTCTCTTAATATAATGGTTTTATATGTGAATTCTCCTATTTATGTGATTGATAGAAAATTTGAACACTCTTACACCTAGTTGACATTACACGATTTTCATGGCTTGAAAGGATTATGTGATTTGTGGATTGGCTAGACTTAGATTTAAGGTGTTGAGAAACCAAGCCGGGGTACTTTGTCCATCCTTGTCAATGGGAAAATAACGAAAGATATGGATTTCTAAAAATCCTATCTAATGTAAAAGAAAAAGGAAAAGGAAGGATGAAAATTGGGAATGATGAAAAACATGGTGGAAAATTCCGAAAAGGGCTACCTATTACCAACCGGGGGATGGCTTACCTGTAACCAAAGTCAGAAATGGGACGTAGTGTGAAAGTCGTCGGAAGGACGGTAAGGCAAATTCCTGTCATAGGCTTGTTGTTGCTCTGTACACCTTGAGATCCATAGTTTAGTTGATCTATGAGGAAGACAATCCTAGAAACTCATGAGATGAACTTTCACTATGTACACTAGGTTGAATTTGTTCAAGTTCTTCTATTTGTCAATCAATCAGTGGGATTTTCATATGGACACTTATTACGTTTTGAGAATTTAAGTTTTCAACTTCTATCATCTCATTTTTCTAAATTTTACACTTGTATGTCTTGGAATGGACAGAAACATAGTTTCTGAAGGAGAGTTGGTTTTTGGAGGTTTGAACTTGTTTCATGCATGTTTTGCTCCGGACTAGCAAAAAGCTGGTTGGGGGGTGTGTTGAACCTCCAATTTATACATGACATAGCCCATTACATCACATTATATACATAGTTTGCATGTTTAAAATGCTCATCTAATGCATGTTTTGTGATTGTAGGAATGAGAGCAACTTCACCTAATTTGTGACAAAAAAGAGCGTATTTATGACCCCTTGAATGAAGGCCCACGGTGGACAAAAAGAAGGAAGAAGAAAGAGGGAGAAAAAAGAAAAAAGAGAGAAGAAGAAAATGAAAAGAATAGAGGCTGACCGGTCATGCCCGGTCGACCAAGGGAGCCAGATCGGTCCTAACCGGTCGGCCACCCTGCAACCCCCCTCTCTGGATGCTGGAGCAAGGACCAGTATGGTCCGACCGGTCAAGACCGGTCGGTCATCAGGTCAGGAATCTCCCTGTGCACGCTGGACTCCATTCTGGTCCAGTCCGATTGGTCAAGACCGGTCGGCCATGCGTAAACGAAAGCTTTCCAATTCGGGATCCGAGATTTTCTTCGCAAGTGCGTAATGCTAAGCAATTCTTGAAGATTCCAACGCGGTGGAGCCTCCCCACTACAAAAGGACACCTAGGGTCTCTTCCTAGGGCATCATAGAAGCTGAGGAACTTCATGGAAAGTGAAGGAAGCCATCGTGGAGCGTTTGTAACCTTCCCAACTCCAGATTTTTATGCTTTTTATGTCTTTTTCATTGAGTTCTAGTTGTGCTATGACAATGCACAGCTAGAATCTCTCAGCTAAGGCTGAGAGGTGAAGCTTGTAGCCAATTTCATGTTTAATTCAATTTAATTCAAGTAGTTTCACTTTAAGTTTGAATTTTAAATGTTCTAGTTCATCTAAAGTTGATATTTTTTAGAAGTTTTATGAGAGTTCATGTGCTCCGGACATGGATTCCTTGCAATTCTCTGAGATTATCATGTTTTGCTTGATTAGATTCGAATTATGGTAACCCTTGAGCATGTCATAGTCCATAGGCATGGCTGTTACTCTGAAGGCTATGATTTCGAATGCTATATGTGGTTGAATGGGACTAGAACTTGGAAGTTCAACTTAAGAGGGATTGAATGTGATTAATGCTTTATCTTCCAACTAGATGAGAGAAAGAACTTCAAATCTAGTTGTGTTTATGCTTGGATTGATTGAATTGACATGGGATTGTTACAAGTGGATCCTTGAAAGCCTTAGTTCCTTTAAATTACTGTTTTTCTTAAGTTACTGTTTTAACACAATTCTCTCAATTGAATCTCTTAATTATTGCAATCCTAGTTGCTGGAATAGCTTAGAAGTTGTTTTCTAATTCCCTATAGATCGACCTCGGTCTTACCGAGATTTTATTACTACATCGCAGCCTTGCACTTGAGGCGAGCGAACAGTTACACTACACTACTTACACTTGAGAAGAGAATAAAACAAAAGAAAGAAGAAAAAAAAAGAGAGAGGGACTTGAGAGTTGAGACTTGAGACTTGTCACTTAAGAGTTAAGAGACTTGAGAGTTGAGACTTCACTCTTCTTTTTCAATCTTGATTTTTAAATCTTAAGTCTTCTCTTGAGTCTTGAGTCTTGACATGATTCTCTTGACTCTTGGAATCTTGGACTTCGTAGGTAGGTAGGCTTGGCTTTGTAGTTGTTGTAAATTGTGGCCCACACACTTGAAACAAAATGTAAGAAAAAGATGGGAACAAAATCTAAAATATATATGTATGTGTAATAGACTAATAGTCTAATAGTGTGTAAATGTAAGAAAGCAAGATTAGAAAGATTAATTGAACTTGATTATTGAATTTGATTCCTTAAATGTATGATCATGAGAGTGAGATTGAAGAGTGAAGACCACTTGGAAGTTGGAACTTGTAAGAGCATAAGAGAGTAGAGAGTAAGAGAGTTTGGGAGACTTGAGAGTTTGTGATAAGAATGAGTGAAATGGGTGAGTTAGGAGCCCTATTTATAAGGAAAAGTATTTAAAAAAAAATTTATGTGTCAACGGTCAGAAAACGGTCAGATTTCTGACTGTTGGCCAATATGCGATCGCATAAAAAAATATGCCATGTCATATTTGCCATGGCCTCATATGCTATGGTCGCATATGCGATTTCCCAGCATATATGTGCATATGCGATCGCATATTCACATATGCAACCGCACATGACAACACTGGTTACAAAGATGGATCTAATAAAAATTTTTAGCAAACGGTGTTCTCATTAGAGCTTTTAGTTGATGAACATCGCAACTACATACAATCAACTCGAGCGGACCCTCCGTGTCAAACAAGACTTGGGTTTGTAACCTACTTAGCAGACTATCAAGATGAGGCAAGTGGTGCACATTGTTGCTCTATTAATAGAGGTGTGGTATATGATAGGTAGGTCCGGGTGTGTTTTTTTAGGCTTAGGCACGCCCGAAGATGTTTCATCTTCTTAATTCCTCCTCAATAAATTTTTTTTGTTTAAAGAAAGAAGAAGAAGAAACTATTAATAAAATCCTATAAGACAATTATGTCCAAAAGGAGGTTGGGAAAATGTTCATTATTGAAACCTTGGTGAGCCATGGTGAGAAATGCTACAATATTCATTAAGGGATACATCACTCTTCTGCATGGGAGGAAGAGTATTGGTTGTGGTTTAGAATCCAATGGACCTTCACCTTGACATGGACAACATTACTCTTGGTTTGCCATGGGAGAAGTCTTTTTTTTCTCAATGAGAGAGGATTTCTCCTTGACATGGACAACATTGCACACTTTGAATATCACAAGGAGAGACTCATCTTCCTAATAGAAGAGGACATGACTTGGATGGACTTAGCGGGTATGTGGTGGAAACGGGGAGGAAGACATCATCATCTTCTTCCTGTACAATAAACCTCGAATTTATGAGGAAACCTTAAATCCATAAGGTAAAAAATCTTGAAAAGAGAAAATGTTATTAAGAATAATGAACGTCTCTTTAGAAAGCAATTGATATGAATTACACGACCCTAAAGTCACGACTTTCCCAAAATAATAGACCTTCCTAAAATAATGAACTTATTAAATGTAGTAAAGGACTTTTAAAAATGAATTAGACTCTTTTAGATGACTCAAACAAGGACTTTAAGCATAACATGACTACTTCAAATCAGTGTTTTAAATAGCGAATAGCGTGTAGCATAGCGTTCACCCCTTTGAAGCGTGAGGCGTAAGCTACATAGCATGTAGCGTAAGCTACACACAACTACTAGTTTCTTAATCAAATTAGACTGATTCACAATGAAAGTTAACAAAATTTCATTGTTTTTGGTGCAACAAAATGGAACCTAAAGTAATAGGAAAGGGCAATGATTAAGTATAAAGGTAAAGAAAGAGCAATGAAACTGATTTAATATTGTTTTTTATATCAATTTACCAAAAGCATTAAAAAGGTTAACTAATTTTTATTGGAAATGAAAAAATGTAGCAAATCATTGAAAGTATCAAGTGAGCTACATAGCGTGTAGCGTAATTACTTAGTGTGTAGCGTATGCAATTTATGATTTAGCGTAGGCTACATGCAACTTAAGCTATTTTCATGAGCTACATAGCGTTAAGGCCGTACTACACTATGTAGCATAAGCTACACGCTACATATTGTAGCGATTTAAAACACTGCTTCAAATCATAAATACTCTAAACATAGTGAAACCCATAACTTACTAAAAATAATAAATTTTAACTTTGAACTCAAAATTGACATATAAAACGACATTATTTTGGAAAACCATTTGGGGACCAATTGCCTTTGGCATTGGTCATGATATAGAGGTTGCCAGAAGCTTTCCATCGACACCAATATGTATGATTCTAAGAAACAGTTGTAAAGTTCTGGTCCTTAAAAGTTATATTGCATGGTATGCCAATTTTTTATTGCTCCATCATAAGCCATATGGACTGATTTCTCTTGATCTTGGCCCTCCATATGATTGCCCTTAACTCGTCTTACATCAGATCCCTCCACTTGAAAAATATCCACACTTGATTTTAGAATGGCAGTAGCACATTGCAATGATCCGCCTTTTTTAGTGTGTCTTGTTTGGCTCCGGTGCACTTCTAGAGCAATCAATTCATCTATGGCTCCATCAAGCAATCTAACAGTGGATTCCTTAAGAGGCACTCTTTCATCTGCATAGATTCACTCCTTCTTTGAAAGGCCTCCAACATATCCTCTTTCCTCCCTCATATCTACTTTGTCAAAAAGCATCAAGCTTTATAAGTTAGCTTCGTTTTTTCTTTTTAAAATTTAAGGATTCTTTATTGAAATCAAATAGATGTATTTACAAACTCTACTTCGGGAGGGCCTTGGCCACAAGAAAAGAGCAAAGGCCCGCCAATCATATTACCAAAGACAATATGTTGGACCTACTTAGGGATCAAAAAAGAGCAAGACAAGAGAAGGCCCTCTCAACTCGAGGCTTCACGAATGTTGCTCAGACCTACACGGCCCAGGAGGAGGGAACCTCAGACATCCTGCGGGAGATCCTTTACGTGGAAGAAGGCCCTGCAGGCTTGGGAAGCACTCCCTAGACGAGCTACCCCATCCGCCACTACATTCGATTCTCTCGGGTGAAGGAAATGAATACTTGTGCTTCCTTCATGATGACTACTTCACTCCCCCGTGCATTTAAAGGGCTCTTTCAGGAGCTTGACGTCATAGTGTGGAGGCTCTTGTAAGGACTTAGCCATTTTGGCTCATTTTGTACATAAGAGGCTCATATATAGTGCGCAGAGAGATCTAAATAATCTAAGGTGAGTCTACACTATGGTTAAATTTTGTAGAGATCTTTAGAAGGTTTTAAAGTTTAGCAAGGATTATATGGAGAATTCATAAAGTTTTTAAAGGATTCCTGATCGTTGGTTGAATGCCATTTGGCATAATCCTAACCTTGAAATGTAAAGGGATTAATCATCTTGGGCATATATAAGGGCATCATTTGGGGCTCCATTGCTTTGAGTTGTAATCTTCTTTACTTCGTGCAATATAAGCTTTAGTATTACCTGTTAAATCTTGACAACTTAGGCATTAAATATCTCCATTGTATTTGCCTAGTCATCATTAACTTGCATGATTAACTCGTCATGAACTTATTTAGTCCCCTGCAAGCTCCCTAGTCATTCATCACCTTCAACCATGGAAAGCTCTAACTTGCCAAACTCTAATGAACCAGAAACCATACTTAACCTCAAGTCATTTGATGATCCCTCTTATGGTGCTTGGATGAATAATGTCTCTTCTCAGCATTCTTTATCGTAGTCACCTTTGACATGCATCACTCATATAATACCCCAATGCTACTAAGTGAGCGTAACTCCCACTTAACTCCCACTTATGCCACCACATATAACATTGCACAAGCATAAAGAGATCATACAAGCGAACTCAAGAGAACATGACAGAGTGAATGGGAAATATTACAATAAGTTGAGAATACTGTAAATTTGATGAATTGTCCTAAATGAGGTGACTCCCTACATATAAATCCTTCTAGTTACATTACATCAATAGTTACGATTACACCATGGTATTAATCTAACGTTCAAGAAACCTCAACAAATTTGTTAGACTCTTACTAAAGAATTTTGGAACCTTCCAAAGTTCTTCTACACAACTCCACCATAGTGTACAGAGCCTAAAGAGTACCGGTATGTCAACCTGAGATGGTAGCCTTTGAATGTTATATGGTGAGGGAGAAATTTCCTACTCAGAAATACTCTTAAATCATGGAGGCAGTATTTTCAATAGCGGTAGCATGATGCATAGCATTCAACCCTCTGTAGCGTGTGACATAAATAGTGTAACGTGTAGCATAAGCGACACGATACTTCAATTTTTTTAATTTAAATATAGTAAAAATATGATAAATAGTACAAAAAAGAAAAAATATAAAAATGCCTAAAAATAATCTACACTATGGTTAAATTTTTAACTTAAAGTGACCTGCTAGGCGTGTTAACTATCTTATTGTTGAGCTATGAAGTTGTTAGAGATAAGGACTTATGCTTGTGTTTGTGTTTGCAGGTAAAATAGAGAGATGAAATGGATATAATGCTAATTTGAAGGATTTAGAATGACTATAAGACCAAGCTTTGATGAGTCAAAGAAGTGGAGAAAAAGCCTTGAAGGAATCAAGTTGAAGACCTGGAATGGCCAGAAAAGTCAAATTGCAGAACTGCAGGGCTAGAAAAGTAAACTGTAGAAAGTTCAGCAAATAACCCTCAGAGCAGAAAAATTATATTTTTGGCCTTCGGGCACCCAACCACCACTTTACCGGATGCGCTTGAACTAGAAGAAATACCTACAAAACAAAACAAACTTGTTTGTTCTAGAAATCAGTAGACTAGTCCTAAGAAAACAGAAAAATCCTACATAACTAATTCTACTTTTATAGCTACTAAAACAATTTAGAACCTTTAAGGCAACGACGCCAAAAACTTGTTCGCTCGCCTCAAGTGCAAGGCTGCGATGTAGTAATAATCTCGGTAAGACCGATGTCGATCCACAGGGAATTAGGGTAAACAATCCCAACTTATTCTAATAACTTCAATCTCAACAACTTTAGAATTCAATTTTAAGAACTAATGAAAAATAGTAATTAAGTAGAAAAAATTTAAGAATTAAAGGAATACTAGGGCTTTTAAAGATCCACTTGTAGTAATCCAATGCTAATTCATTCATCCAAGCACAAACACAATTAGAATCAAAGTTCTATCTCTCATCTAATTGGAAGATATTTCTTTCAACACAAACAGTCCCACTTAAATCTGGAAAATCAGATTTCTAGTTCTAATGAAGCATGTAGAATTCAAACTTGTCGCCTTCGGAGTAATAACCATACCAAGAGATCATGGCTTGCTCTAGGATTACTACAATTCGAATCTAATCAAACCATAATGATAATATCAGAGAATTGTAAGGAACTCATGTCCGAAGTACAAGAGCTGTCATAAAACTTTTAAAAATAACAACTTTATTCAAAATAGAACTTAAAAATCCAAACTTGAAATAAGAGTACTTGAAATAAACGAATTGAACATTAAAACTAGCTACAAGCTTCACCTCTTAACTCTAGCTAAGAGGTTCTAGCTAAGTATTGTCATACTACAACTAGAATCAAAAGAAAAACTATTTATAAGCATAGAAAAACTATAAAAACCCAAGTTGGAGGAGTTACGAACGCTCCACGATCATCATCTCCACCTCCCACGACTTCTTAAGCCTTTTATGATGCCCTGGAAAGAGTGTGGAGGTGTCTTTTTATAGCAAAAATCACCCACCACCTCAAATTACCTAAGAATTTATGCACTTACGTCAGTTATCGGGCGCCCGACGAGTGTTGGTCGGGCCCCCGACCATACCACAAAATAGTCCAGCGAGTTTGGTAACTTTTCTTTAAATTTTGGGCACTCAGAACTTCTTTATCGGGCGTCGGACAGGTCATCGGGCGCCCGGCCATGTCCAGAAAAGTTCCAACATGAAACTGAAATTTTTGTCAATTTCGGGCGCCCGGTAAAGTGATGGTCGGGCAATCGAAAGCCAAAAATATAAATTTTCTGCTCTATAGGGTCATCTGTTGAACTTTCTGCAGTTTACTTTTCTATCCCTATGTTCGCTTCCCCAAGTGTAGGGTTGTGATGTAGTAATAATTCGGTAGAGGCCGAGATCATTTTCGAGGACTTATTTAGGAATTCACAAAACCCCTTCCAATATTCTCTGATTGAGACAAACTAAACAGATTTTGAAATTGAATGTAGAGAAGTAATTTTTAACTAAGAGTAAATGTAAACAATATAAAAGAGCACTAAGGGTTCAAGGATCCACTTGTGGCAATCCTTGATGCATAATTCGCTATGGTTTCCCAATTACACAACTAAAATCGAAATCAAATCCTATCTAGCCGAACGATAGAGCAGTTAATTCAGCAAAATAGTCCAATTCATGTGTTGTTCATAAACATGATTCCCTCAATTAAAGTTTGGACTTGAGCACACTCAATTGCATAGGTCAATCCTAGTTCCAATAGGTTAAGATCACAACCATAATAATCATCAAACCCTGTCACAAAGCTTAACTATATCAGTATTTGAACTTCATTCAAATGACATGAATAAGCCACACATAAATCAGACTTTAGAATGAAACGTAGAACTTTGGTTTGAAGTTCCCATATAAGGATCCAAGTCTAAAGCATCTTAAATCCGATTCCTCAGAGCGTACAGGTTTAAATCCATGCAAAACAACTAAGAACTAAAGTAATTCTTCCAAACATCCATGAGTGATCATCAGACTAAAAAAACTACTTAGAACTTTATTTAAACTTCAATAAACCATTGTTCATCATTAAGAATTCAACTTGAAACCATATAAAATGAATTAAAGCATCTTAGATTTACTACAAGCTTCACCTCTTAGCCTTAGCTAAGAGGTTTAGCATATCATGATCAAGGAAACATGAAACAACTAAAAAAACATTAAAACTAGAAAGCAAACTAGAGAAGGGAGTTATAAAACTTCGAATCCGTCTTTCGCCACCTCCCACCATAGTAGATCTCTCCTCGGATACCTTAGGAACAAGGTTTTGGAGTCCTTTTTATAGATTTTGGGCCTTAGCCTGCGAAGAAAACTTTGAGAAATCCCGCAAAAATAGTGTTTTACGCAGAGAAATCCGAACTCTAGAAGTTTTTAGATGTTGGCCAGCCAGCCAAAGAAAGTGCCTACAAATACTAAATTCCTCTGAATGTTTGGTTACACTGACTGACCTACCAGCTGGCTGGCTGGCAGTCCATCCGACCGGTCGGTCAGTGGGTCAGGCTTCACAAAAACTATCCAGAGAAATCTCTGTTTTTGGAGGCTGTGGGCGACCGACTGGTGGGCATGTAAAATGCTGAACTTTCAGCTTTTCCTCCCTCAAGCTTCAAAGCACCTTCGCTCCACCTTTGGTTCTTCACTCCTTTAATCTTCAAGGTATGTAAGAAAGGGCTTCTAAGCTTTCAATTGATGAAGTATCTCTCTCATTCCTACAATCACAAAACCATGCATTATGTAGGTCTTTAAACATGTAATTCAAGCATAGTTAGTGATGAAATGGGGTTAAAATATGCACATTTAAGAGCTCAACACACCCCTCGACCAGCATTTTGCTAGTCCTGAGCAAAACATGAGTGAAACAAGTTCAATTCTCTAAAACCCAACTCTCCTTCAGAAATTACGCTTCCATTCATTCCAAGACATGTAACTAAAAAAAAACAAAAAAATTGTGTGATAGAAGTTGAAAACCTTAAACTCTCAAAACATAACAAGTGTTCATGTGGAATTCTCGCTGATTGATTGATAAATAGAAAATCCAAACAAATTTAACTTAGTGTACATAGTGAATGTTCATCTCATGAATTTTCGGGATTATCTTCCTCATGAATTAGCTAGATTAGGGATCTGAAAGTGTACAGAACAATAACAAGCCTAAGACAAGCATTTGCCTTACCGTCCCTCCGACGACTTTCACACTACTTCCCATTTCCGGCTTTGGTTACGGGTAGACCACCCTCCGGTTGGTAATAGGTAGCCCTTTTCGAATTTTCCATCATATTTTCATCTATACCCATATTTTCATCCTTCTTTCCTTTTTATACACAATAGATAGGATTTTTATAAATCCATATCTTTCGTTCTTTTCCCATGGATAAGGATGGACAAAGTACCCCGACTTGATTCCCCAACACCTCAAATCTTAACCTAGTTAATCCACAAATCTACATAATCCTTTCAAACCATGAGAATCGTGTAATTTGAACTAGGTGGAAAATTGTTCAAACTTTCTATCAGTTATAAAAATAGGTGAACTCACATAGAATCTGTCAAGAGAAATCTTTGTTTCTGGAGGGTTTGGTCAGCCGACCGATGGGCATGTAAAATGCTGAATTTTCAGCTTTTCCTCCCTTAGCTTCAATGCACCTTCGCTCCACCTTTGGTTCTTCACTCCTTTGATCTTCAAGATACGTAAGAAAGGGCTTCTAAGCTTCTAATTGATGAAGTCTCTCTCTCATTCCTACAATCACAAAACCATGCATTAGGTAGGTCTTTAAACATGTAATTCAAGCATAGTTAGTGATGAAATGGGGTTAGAATATGCACATTTAAGAGCTCAACACCCTGCAACTCTATAATTTGACTTTTCTAGCCATTCTATGTCTTCAACTTCATTCCTTCAAGGCTTTTTTTCCACTTCTTTGGCTCATCAAAGCTTGGTCTTATAGTCATTCCAAATCCTTCAAATCAGCATTAAATCCATTCCAATCTCTTTCTTTTACCTGCAAACACAAAAACAAGCATAAGTCCTTATCTTTAACTAACTTAAACTATGCAATTGTGCTATGAATTGTGGTTCAGATATGCACAATTGATGGCTCAACACTTATCACCTTCCATGTGGAACCACTCTAGTACCTTTTGCACATATTCCTCTTTGAGACAGCCTGATCTTCCCTAGACTCTCTGTCTTTGTGTATCTCCATGCCTAGGATCTTCTTCACAGTGCCCAGATTCTTCATGTCAAAGTCATTTCTTAATAGAGACTTAAGCAAGAGTATCTCCTTCTTGGCCTCTGCAAAAATCAATATATCATCAACATATAGCATTAACAGAATATAGGGACCATCCTTAAGCACTCTGTACTAAATGCAACAATCATATTCACACATGAAATAGTCAATCTTTGCCATGTAGGAATCGAATCACGTGTACCATTGCCTCGATAACTTGTTAAGCACATACAATTGACTTCCTCAACCTACACACATGCCCTTCCTTATCAAGCTCATCGAATTCCTTCTAGTTGCCTCATGTAAATAACTTCCTCTAAGTTGCCATTAAGGAATGGCGTCTTAACATCAAGCTGCTCCAATTCAAAATTGGATTCTGCTACCATAAGCAGTAATACCTTGATTGACGTATAATTCACAACCAGTGTTCGAAATATCAGGTATCTCGTTACGTTTCGCACCCTTGGGATATAGATACGTATTGGTTATCGCATGGGATATATCGGTTGTATCGCGTGATGTATCGTTGTTGTTGGAAACGTGGAGAAGCATTGGGAAATTGGTCGAATTTTTCAATGAACCTTCAGTGATTGTTAAAAAAGACATCAATACACTTACAAATCAAAACATTAGAAAAAACAAGTGCACATAATAGGCTTTCTTTGTATGGGGTCCTAATCTACGCACTGTCTAATTGAATTGATGCAGGTATATTCAAAGGATATTCATATAATTTACAAATGTAAGAAGACATGTGGAAACACAAGCACTACATTCAAAAGCAAAAGAATAATCACTAGAGCAGGTTACATACATATTTGATTTTTTGTTTGGACACAGATTGCAACCGATTTGCGAGAAATTGGGAAATTTTTATTTATTTATTTTCAATTTTCCACAATTTGGCCCATCTTCTCCAAATCTCAAAATCGAAGCTCTCAATCATGGATTTGTAACAATTTGATACCGATTTAATATGATTTACAAGAAAAAAATGATCAAAAATCGAAAATGCTCACCGAGATTGAACATGTGGGAAATATACCACTACTTGTGTGTTTCGTTTCGCACAGGCGGGAAACAAGATATATCGTGGGATATATCAGCCAATATCGTCGATATTTAAAGCACTGTTCACAACTGGAGAGAAAACTTCATTGTAATACACTCCTACCCTCTACGGGTACTCCTTTGCTATAAGTCGTGCCTTGTACTTTTTGTCCTCTTTTTCGATTAATGCTTCCTTTTTCTGAAGACCCACTTACACCCTATTGCCTCCTAACCTCTAGGAAGTTCCGCCAACTCCCATACCTGATTTTGATGGAGAGATTCCATCTCCTTTGCCATGGCCAACATCCACTTGTCACCATCCTTTCTAGACTTAGCCACTGAAAAGGTGGAGGGATCTCCACTTCCTGTGAACAATGCAAATGAAACTATGTCCTTGAACCTAGAGCTCTAATGGTTCTTCTCTCCCTGTTCTTGGTTATATTCTCCCGGGTGTACTATTGATTGGTTTGCTCAATTTCTTACTCTTGTTGAATTTCACCTTTAGTAACCTGCCCAACTGGCTTTACCAGCACCTACAATCTCTTTGCATCACCATTTGTTCCCGACTTCCTTGCAGTGTCCTTGTTGGCCTTCAACATAAATGCCTCATCAAATATGAAATCCTTACTAATGACCATCCTTGCTAATGGCCTTCAACATAGATGCCTCCCAAAGCTTGTAGCCCTTAACACATTTCTCATACCTGACAAAGATAGGAATTCCATGATTTGGGATCCAACTTTAACCTTTGCCCACTCTAAATGAGGATGTATGCTAGACACCCGAAGATCCTCAATCCTGAGTGATCGACGTCCTTGCCTGTCCAGACTTACTCTACAATCTTAGAGTTAACACCATTGCACCTCTGCAGACCTTCATTACATTGTCGGTTGCGGTGAATGTGCAACCGTTCGTATCTTGAAACCCCAAAGGATATCAAATTTCTCTTCAAATCTAAGACATGCTTGACATCACCTAGAGTTCATATGACTCCATCAAACATCCTTACCCTAATGGTTCTTATTTCGATGGCCTTATATGCTGCGCCATTCCCATCAGAACACTTCCACCATCACAAGACTTGTTAGAATCAAACCAAGTCCTATCCGGGCACACGTGATACAAACATCTTGAATCTAGTATCCATGTGTCTGAGAGATGGCCTGTGCAACGCCCCAAAATTCAACGCCCGAATATACCGCCCGAGCACAAATTTTCAAGCGCTACTAAGGTAATAATTACAGGAATACAAATAATAGTAGCAATTTTTTTAAAGCATTTTTTTTCTTATTATTTTTCTACTAAACCATATCCATACTCTTATTCCAACTTTACATCATAAAATAAATTATAAATGTTCATAATTCACAAACATGACACTGATATACTCATCTACGATTCTATTAACTTAAAACTAAATAAAATATCTAAAAATAAATAAAAACGTCTTCATTAGAGTTGGCGTTCTCCTCCTCTTGGATTTTCACTATGTCCTCAACTTGTGCCTTGTCCTCAAAAGATTCCATGTCACCTCTTGAACCTATAGTTCCCTAAGAAGGGTGAGCAAAACAATGCCCAGCAAGTAGGAGTACTTACTCCACTCCATAATATGAATCACGCATCCAAGTAAACAGATAAAAAGAATCAAAACATAACTATTCAGTTTGTAAATTGTAGAATACCATGCTCACATTTTTCCACCCCACAATGACACATTCATTAACATTAAACACACATCCCATAATGAATTTCCATGCAGCACGCATAAATCAACCATATACGTGGCCTTTAATACAAGGTCTTTAGTCAGGTTTCACACAAGTAAATCAACCATACGAGGTTATGCCTGAAAAATAGTATCACAACCAATCACAACCAGACAGGTGAGGTACATTTCGATCCTGACACGGTACGCTCGATCCTGACACGGGTCACATTCCTGACGAGACGCAATTGCTCCGATCCTGACATGGGTCGCATTCTCAATGAGAAAACAATTGCCCCGATCCTGACACGGGTACGATCCGATCCCAACACGGGATGCATTCTCGATGGGAAAACATACCACACTTGATGGTTTTTCATATTCCAGTTCATCCAATGTATCCATACATAGTTGTCCCATAGTCACACTCATATCCATCCCACACAAACTTAACCACACTTAGATAGTCATGGTTAAGAACCATTTACATACCCTTACTCTAATTTAACTCCATGAACTTAACCTCACCATAAACCGCTCTATGCATGGTCCATCATATGTGATTATATAAACATGAACATGTGATAATGAGAATTTATTGCATCTTAATACAATTTAATGAATCATACAACATAACTATTTAAGAAACAAATCAAGTGCATATATACCAAGATGGACAAGAATGCATCCACATTATGAAACAAAGCATTTTGAGGGGTTTAAGAACTTTAAACTAAACTATAACCATACATTCAAAGAAAATAGACAGGTGTTGTCCCCACAATTTCGTTTAATCTGACTGTTTGGGAGGTCTGATGTGTACCAAATTTATTTTACAGTTTTAAGACTTGCTGGTCTAAGCATTGGATGGTTTAAATTGGAGAAAATATTCCCCAATGGGACCCAAAAGTTGGAGTCCAATCAGATTAAGATTCTGTTATTTTTCAAGGTGTCAGTCCTATTATTTCGAGTGGTGTGGGCCACCTGGAACCCCGTTCTGGCCCATATTTTTATGGTGAATCCCACACAGCCCAACAACCAGTGTGGACGAGGTGGATTTATCCAAAAGTTCACATGTGGGGCCTATAAGTGCTTGTTGTCCCCACTTTAAAATCTAGCTCACCTTCAGATTTATATTATATTACATTATCCACTATTTGAGACAGGTGTGGCCCACTCTGTTATCGAAACCCTCTGAAATTTGATTTCCAGCCTCCTGATATAGTAATGTAACAAGTGAGTGGTATAGATTTGACAGAAAGCTTAGAGTGGGGCCCCACGGATTACCCGCTGTCCTATGAGAGATAAATTCGAAATTTTCTGCACAATTGCAAAAAAATTCAGCAATATAGTCCAATTTGTAGAAGTTGGTGTGGTCCGCTCGGGTTTCGGATTGAGCTGAAATTTTGTGGACTATTACATCACATGATGAGGTAAGTGATAGATGGAGTGGATAAAAAAATACATTAAGGTGGGGTCCACGAGTGGGCCTCCAACTAGCAGCCCGTCCGCCCACCCGCCAGCACTAGGCGTTGGTGACGCTGCTGGCCAGCAGCGTCGTTTTGGGCGCTAGCTAGGCAGCGGCTTCTCTCTCTTTTTTTTTTCTTTTTTTTTTCTTTTTATAATTTGTATCCACACAAGATGGGGCCCACTAGGTTGAGATCCAATCCATCAATTGAATTATTCAGGCCTTTGGTCTACCCAATTAATATAATTTTGCACAGATCGAAAATTGTAAAACAAAAATAGTGGCTTTATCCCCTTTTTAATGGTTGGGTCTATTTCTCCCATCCTGGCCCACTTAAATATCAGATTTCTTTTAAATCTGGGCCCACAAGCAAACGTAAGGTAAAATACATGATGAACGGCATAGATTTAATCAAAGTAACGTAATTGATCTACTAAACAAAACACAAATGCGCATTCAAACAATGATGTGGGGTGAGTATATCCGTAGACTCACCAATTGTTAATCCGATCCGAGATTTTGAAAATGAAAATAATAAAGAAAACCAATCTTCGACCCACTACAAAATACTACCTCCTTCCTCCCAATCAACGGTCATATGATGATGATGATGATGGATGGTGATGATGGATGGTGATAATGGATAGGTAGGGATTTGAAACTATTGATGATGAATGGTGATGGGATGGCTACGATTCGGTCGTAATTGTAAAAGTAGTAGAATAGGACTCTCTTACAAGAGTTTAAATAAAGTACATTAGCTTATAACATAAATATTTGTGGTCAAAATAGAAGTAATATTTTGATGGTCCACCTAGTGATCCCTTCTTGGATCTAAGACATCCATCATACAGAGGATTAACACAACAAGTAGTGGGTAAACTCTCAGGTCAAAGGGTCGATGGATGGACACAATATGATCTATGTAAGAGTTAGCCTAAATGAATGCTCTAGAATAGATGTGTAACATCTTAAAATCGGGCCCACCTTTCACAAATCTGAGACCATTATGACATTGGCCTCAAAATACTGACAAAGTGGTATGAATTTGGGAGAATTTGGTAGTGTCCACACCCAAGATCTAATAAGGACACAAATGATGATCTAAATGGTGGTAAACACCACAACTTAAGGTGGTTAGTTTCTAAGGATAAGCTTCACCACTTTGAAGTGAGATTAAATCATGACCGTTGAGTGTTGTGCGAAGTGGTCCGCACCATTGGTTAGAATGTCCATGGATTGAATAATGGACCGTTGGGTCGATGAATCTCTTACTGGTTTAAGAGTAATTGATAAAAAATGTGATGGACGGTGAACACACCTCAGTTCAAGATTATGAAAACATGGAGACGTGGGCCATCATAGAAAACCTAAAATACCCAAAATCTAGACACACACCGACGTCCATACATAAACATGGACGGTCCACAACGAAGATAGAAATCTCTATGTACCAAACTCCGTAACCATATCCTAAAATTTAGATTTTGAATTGGCACATCGCAACGAATGTGAATTCTGTACTTCTCGGTCTACATGGACATATCTGGGACCTTATGAGGGAATCTAATCCAATAGGTCACCTAAGTATATGAAAAAGGTCGCCCATGAGTGATTTCACTTTGATTGGTGGTCCACATGGCCCTACGCAGTAATTCTTCGATTAAACGGTCTCGGAAGATCATCCAGTGATGAAATTTCACATGGACGGCTAAAATGCTATAACAAAGGTGTGGAGAAAATCCCATAGCTAACTGACACACCAATTGAAATAAATTACGGGGGTTCACTTTCACCACTGGTTTGGTGCTAGGGCAAGTTTTAATGGCTTGATCGAAATCCGATGAAACTTTCAATGGTCATAAAGGTTCTTCTAAGGATACTTTATAATTCCAACAGAACCAAACTCGGTTTGATAAGCTCAATGGGCCATGGTGATTAAAATGAGGATGAATGGCCACGATAGAAAGATCTATGATCGGATTTGGGTAGATCAAACTATATTATTGGATTCTACATGATTTAATCTATCAATCTATGGCTCAGATCAATTCCACAGATAATATAAATAATTTAAAATGAATTACTAAAGTTTATGTACATGGAATATGGTTTATAATTCCACTTTTCTACCCAATTATTCCATGAGAAACGTACATCAAACATGTTATCAACTTACACACATTAAATTATTATTATTTTAATTTTATAAATTCTAATCCAGATTTTTAAATTAAATAATAAATCATAAAAATCACAGCTATTACATCCTACCCCCCTTACAAGAATTTCGTCCCCGAAATTCAATCTAACGTACTAAACTCACGGATGCAGAGTCTACTATACAGTATTTATATCCCACTGGTCCTAAGTTGAAATGTTCACAAGTGTGTATATAATCACTTATGAGAATTTGGGTTCTTATAGCCTACACCCGAATAGATCGAGATGTCTCCTTCTGGGCTTTCTTCCGCTACACTGGCTGATTTATGTGTTTTCCCCCTTTCCTTTGCTTTCCAAGTCATCCTTTTGTTTATGACAATCTATCTTGAAGTACCTTTTTATGCCGCAATAGAAGCATTTGTCCTTTGCCTTCTATTTCAATCTACCATTTTTCTTCCTATCAGACCGAGATTACTCCACAGAGTGCCCACGTCTATGACCCCCTTTTGTGAATAACCCTTTCATCTGAGAGTCCTCATCGTTCGACTTCTTCCTCATCTCATTAGAAATGAGAGTCGTAGTGATGTCTTCCAGCTTCACCGTATTCATCTCATATAATAGAGTAGTGATGAGATGGTCGTATGATGTGGGGATAGATGCTAGAAGTAGCATTGCTTTGTCTTCTTCCTCGATCATCAATCTCAACCTTAACAACTCGGTATATAATTTTGTAAATGAGTTCATGTGCTCCAAGAGATCTGATCCTTCCTTCATCCGCAACCCATAAAGTTGTTTATTCACAAATAACTTATTTGTGAGGTACTTTGCCATGTATAAAATTTCTAATTTCTTCCACATATTCATGGTTAATGCTTCATCCATTATGTTGTACATGACTTCATCCGATAGACATAGACAGATGATGCTGGTAGCCTTCTCTCTGAGTCCACTCCAGTCATTATTAGATATCTTCTCCAGTTTAGTCTCCAACAACGCCTTGCTCAACTCTTGTGATACTAGAACATCTTTCACCTTCCGCTGCCACAAATTGAAATTGTTATTCACAAATTTCTTTATATCGAACTTCAGCGCTGACATCTTCGCTGAATTTCCGAACGTCCTTAAACTTGACGCTCTGATACCACTTTGTTAAAATTCCAAGCCCTCAATAAAGCCAAATCAATCCTAAGTATTAGAAATTTAGATCTAATACCATTGTTAACTTGTGCGCTTTGCAGAAGCATGTTCAGCAAAGATAGAAAAATTGAAATAAACAATAACCAACTAAAGCAATCACAAAAAGTATTTAATGCAAAAAACCCTTACGGGAAGAAAACCATGACAAAAATCTACTATAATCAAAACCTTAGAGTACACCACTCACCTTCTTCAATTACAAATGAAACCTAGATCTCTCCTTGCGATGCAGACCTCTAGGAAACCCTTGATCCCTTGAGAAAACCCCCTCCTAAGCCCTTACAAGTGTAGAAACCCTCTCCCCTAGCAAAACCCTTGCTCTTTGTGAGAAAACACTCATTGGTACAAGCCCTAATTTAGAAATAGGCTTCAATATCCTTTGCTTACACAAAAATGCACAAACCATCGGCTGCACCTTTGATTGACCAAAGGTCAACCGACCTATCAACAGAGGCTCTCGGTCAATTGAAACAATCTTCGGTCAACTGAACTATGCCTACAATCGATTTAAAAGGTAGAATGCAAGGCATCCTACACAATAAGAACAAGAAGACAAGATCAGCAAAATGTCTAAACCTACAGGTCCCTTAAAAGATTGTCTAAGCCGTTTCATGTTTAGATTCTTAAGGCTACTCGTTGTCACATCCCCAAGTGGGACCCATCACTACAACATTTGAAAATATGATTGTTAGGCCATACTAATGTAGCCCATTTGGGTTGATGTGATTGCATGTATAGACAGTCGGAAAGAGACTTGTGAACAACTCAAACAATGGAGGAAAAAAGCCATGAAGATGTGAAGTCAACAAGCATCTCAACATGACCTGAGAATTTCTTACAATGAAGATATTGGGCATGGAGATGCACTCACATGGAGGAAAACACACAACTCAATTCGTTAACTTAAGAAAACCATAACTAATAATGATGAGAAAGCATTTAAACTAAAGATTGATGGTCATAAAAAAGATTGTCGAAAATCTTCTTCCTTGCGGGCCATGACTAACACTTTCTTAAAGACATCCAATGTTGTTAATTTTGGACCCAAATTCTCCCACATCGCCTACTTTCCCAAATTGAACACGTCCTAGCCAATACCACTCTCATTGTGAAAAACTTCACATATGTTTAGCTTATGATTTCTTACAGCCACATAAGCTTCATGTCAACCATCATGATATATGTCTTCACACACACCTAATATTTGTTGTGCAATCAAAACTACTTCATCGAGCTTTATTGATTACTTCATCTCATCCCATGGATGAAATAGATGTAATGAGCTTAGGAGTTGTGGGCCACCTTCCGGCGGTCTTCATGGTTCAATTTTGTGGACTAAAATGGTTCTTGTTAGCAAATATGTATGTAGGGTGATGGGCCATACATTGGTATGACTCGCCTAGAATTGGTTTTGAATCATATTCCTTTAAGGGACTGGAAAGTCATAATGTTGATGTGGTTAGGGGTATTTTGGACATTTTTATTTTTTGTAACTTAAAATATGAGAGAGAAAGAGAGAGCAAGGTGTGAACACCTTTTTCTACTCTTCTCATTCCCTTTTCTCTAACTCTCGTCATCCTGTTTTCCTTCATCTTTAATCTTTTATTCTTTTTTATATTGATCTACATGGTATTAGAGCATATTTTTTTATGATCTACTTCAACTTTTAGTAGAAATTTAAAATAAAGAAAGAATGGAAGAGGGAGATGAAGGGGATACAGGGAAAGAACGAGAAGAAACGGTTATGTTGTGTTAGGTTTTAAAAACCTACACAAACACTCATATATACATATATTAAAGAGAAAAGTTATAGTGCTCCACTGGAGTACATAAAATTGTACAACACACACACACACACACACACACACACACACACACACACACACACACACAATACACATATTTCCACACTCCCCCTTAAGCTGAAGCATGTATATTTATCATGTTTACATGCTTCAGCTTGTAATACACACAAGTTGAGATACCAAACATGAGTATGGAAATGGCTCCCCCCCCCCCCCCCCCCCCCCCCCCAAGTATAACATGGCAACATATAAGCCAAGGCTAGGACTTCCTTCAACCATAAAGTTTTCTCTTCAAGAACATGGCCGCAACAAGGCTCGACAACAATCGAGTCAATAACTTATCATCCACAAGAAAATTCTCTCACAAACAATAACAATGAGTGTGCGTCACACACAACATTTAAGAGAACACACACAATAATAGCAGTGGAGACTTGTGTGCATCATGTGCAACACATTTACAACAAACAACAACAACAACAACAACAATAATCAGGTGGAGGGACACTCAAACCATAAAAGGGCCTAAATAAAAGAAAGGAATATGAACAGTGAAGGAAAGATCCACCAATAGCAACCAGCCCCCATGAGAGGTTAGGTGAAGCATTTCATTGAACACCTAGTGCGCGCATGATACTCCTATGCACGATACAAGAAATCCAGTAACATGATGTTATAACGCGGCCCCAAAAACATAAAAAGGAGAAGATAATAAAGAAATCCCAACAAGGGTCCAAGAACAAGGGGCCGATGGCACATGCTCCTCATGAAACACACAATAGCATGCTCCTTCCCAATGTGGAACATCTACACCAAAACCCTCCATAAAAACGTTACAGTAAAAGGATAGAAATCTAAACTTTTCTGATCTTCTTCACTAACTACACAAACACCTAAAAAAAACACTCCAATCTAGTAAAAGGTACTCCATTATTCCTGGAAAATCCAGACCTTAGAAACCCTATAACTTTTATTCCAAAGGAGGGGCTGGCTGTATTGCTTATGCCATCCATGCACACGGATGATGTCAGCAGCAGGCCCCCGCTACTATAGGATCAAATGCTCTGATACCAAGTAGACATTTAAAATAAAGAAAGAATGGAAGAGGGAGACAAAGAAGAAACAGGGAGAGAGAAGAAACGACTGTGTGTGTTGTGTTAGGTTTTGAAAACCTACACAAACACTCATATATATATATATATATATATATATATATATATATATATATATATATATATATATATATATATATAAAGGGAAATGTTACAGTGCTCCATTGGGGTACATAAAATCGTACACACGCACACACACCAAATACACATATATTTCCACACTTTCGCGATTCCATGTCAGATATTCTTTACTTTCTTTCCTTTTTTTTCTTATCATATCTCTCTTGTGCTAAAAGATTCTTAAGAGACCTAGGGTTTCTTCTTCTTCTTTTTGGTGTGTGGGCCTTGGTAATAGTCTGTGTGTGGGAGGGTGAATGTTGTGTTTGAGATCATCAGTTCTCGATTGGAGGTTTGTATGTGTGGGCTGATTATTCTCATTAAGCATGGCATGCACATTATGTGGAGCGTGCAAGTGAAGCATTCTCCTACTATGAAAAGTCAGCCATATTCGTGTAAGCATTGCAGCATTCAGCGTAATTTATTGTTCACATTTATTGGAAATAGGCTTCATCAAAACTAAAGTTGATATGTCATTATTTGTACACCATGAGAATGATACTCTTACATATCAGTTAATTTATGTGAATGACATCATCATCACAGTCAATGACAAATCTTATTTGGTGCTCTTGATTAAGCAATTAGGCCTATACTTTGCAATGAAGGATCTTAGACCCACCAATTATTTTTTGGGGATTAAAGTCGATCATGATACATATGGTCTACTCATATGCCAAACAAAATATATAATGGAACTTCTTACTTCGGTAGGTATGCTAGGAGTTAAACCCATCTCTTCACCAGTTCTTTCAAAAAACTAAGTCTCCGCATTAGAGACCCTCTTGATGATCTAACGGACTATTAAAGTATTGTTAACGGACTTCAATATCTCACTTTGACTCGCCCCGATATTTTATTTATGGTAAACTAAGTTTGCCAATTCATGCATGCTCCTACAATGGCCAACATGACACAAGTCAAATGCATCCTTCAATTTCTAAAAGGGACAATCCACTTTCGACTTCATTTTCAATGTAATCCTCTTCACCTAATTTCTTATTGTGATGTTAATTGGACTGTCCATCCCACTGATTGTGGATCAATGAGTAGCTATTACATTTATTTCAACTCCAATCTTATTTTATGGAGCTCCAAGAAACAACTCATTGTTTCTCGATCTTCTATGGATGCTGAATATTGTTGTTTAGCTCATATTGCCACAGATTTTTTTTGGTTTCACATGCTACTATGTGACCTCAAGATTTTTTTGCCAACCGCTCCTTTCATTTGATGTGTTAATGTTAGTGCAATTTCACTTGCTTCAAATCTAGTCTTTCATGCGAGAACGAAGCACATAAAAATTGGCTATCATTAGATATGAGAGAAAGTTATAAAAAAAGAACTTGATGTTAGATTTGTGTCATCCATATATCAAATTTTAGATGTCTTTAACAAAGGGCTCTCCTTATAATTATCCCCTCAAATTACTCCTATAAAGGTTACCAACATATATCTATAAATAATAATAGTGAGAGCTCTCTTCCCATGTTGAGATTGATGTTAATGCACTTTTCTGTGGCATACTAGTGCACCCTTTTTGTCAATTACATAGGTCCTAGTGTCCAGGTGTTGGTTGAGCTTAAAGAAGATGAAGATCAAAGACATAAGAGGATAGTTGCATCAAGGAAGAAGAATTAGGTAAATCTAGGATGCCTTAATGAGCCAAAACCTTTGAACCTAAATAAAAACCCAAACCTCTATATAACTTGACCCAATAGGTATACTTTTAGTCATCCTAGAATGACTTAATTAGGTGTCCCAAAAGACCACTAAAAGGAAGGCCTAAGAGGTGCTTGAGTTATTGTAAAAATACATGTAAAACAGCTAAACTCAAGTGTCTTTTGACTAGTCGGAAACAGGTCGTAGGCACCAAGCGAGTGGTCGCCGCATCTGGCCCTTAGCGACCGATCACAAGGAGCATACCGCCGGTCACCAAAGAGTCGTTGGCTACCATTTTCTGACCGTTTGAAGTTTTTCTATATAAATGGAGCTCGACTTTTGGGCATCTAGGAGAGAAACTTTAGTGCATTAGAAGCCACCCACATTGCTTATATGATTAGGCTCTAATCCTATCCATTCCAAGTCATCTTCCTTGTGTTTCATCACAAGTAGGAGCATTCAATAGCTCATATGAAGATGAATTTGCTCTCTCTTGATCTCTAAATGTTTTAGACACCTACACCATAGGTATATCCTTAGTCTAAACCTTTCTAGAGATCCAATTAGGTGGAATTCCTCTAGGCAACCAAATCCTACTAAGTCGTAGAGAATTCACCACCACCTCGTAGTACCTTGGGCATCTCTTGAAGCATCGAATGAAAGGTAGCTAATCGTTGGAACTGAGGCCTTAGCAAAGCATTGGCAACATGATTGGGGGAGCGAAGGGAGACGATTGAAGCACGGGAGAGTGGAGATCAAGCAACCCAAGAAGGTGCTTAACAAGGGGCTCATTCCTACAAGTGTCATTGTTGAGAGTCTAGTTGCACTCTTTCCTTATGGAGGATTGAGTGTAAGAGTTTGGAATCAAACTTGACCAAGTCTCCAAAGGGAGCCTATGGCGAGAGTGTACGCTAGGTTCTTGAGTAGGATCAAAGGGTTGAGAGGAAGCTTGTCAAACTCCTGGGTTGGATGGAACTGGTAAACATCTAGTTTGAAAGATAAATCTGTAAAATCTTCATCATAGGTTGGGAGGAACCTTGTTAAACTCCTAGGTAGGGTGGAACTGATTTAAAACACTTAGGTTGGGAGGAACCTAATTTAATTGGTTTATAATTGTGAAAATAGTTTAATTAGGCAAAAGTTTTTAAAAGGATTTAAAAAGGTCTTAATAAACACCCCCCCTAACTTAGCCATAGTTCTACAAGCTTCGCATGCATATGCACGTAGCGTATGGTATCCCCTCGATGCAATTTCAATTAAGAGAGAAATACCTAGTTCTGTAGAAATTCTACTTGTGTTTAATTTATTTTTTAATCTTAATGAGGATTATGTTGTCATATGTCTTGCCAGCCTCAAATTGGAACCACCTGAAAAGTAGGACCTACAGTAAGTTGATCTTATCCCAAATCAAATTAACTTTTGATAAATGGACATTTGTTAAAAGCCCTCGTTTTCACCGTCCATTAGGTGCCCACCAGATTGCATGTTAGGGCCTGTTTAGACTGTGGGGAGAAGAAAAGAATAAGGAAATTTTGAGAGTTTTCCCAAGTTTGGAGCTCTAGCCTTGTTTGGATTACAAAGGAAATAGTCGGATTGGAAAGTAATCATTAGCCTTTTACATATTCGAATTCTCATGCATAAGATACAAGGTAATCATTGTGAAAGAAATATGAAAGTTCCGTTGGTGGTGTTTATCCAGACACGACCCCCCAAAGAGCGAATCCATGAAGTCCATGTCACAATGGTGTTCATGGAATCCATGGAATCCTTGTGTAGGCGGGGATTATGGTATTTTCTAAATCCGTATGCAAGGAATTACAAAAGATTTTTTTAAAGGCGTACCACAATTCAACACAGAATGCAACTGGTCCTAAATCAAAAGCACAGGAAGAACACTTACCATATCAAATTGACAAAGAGGAGAGGTGAAAAAAGAGAAAGGGAAAGAGGAGGAGACAGCAAGAGAGAACTATTAGAGGAAGAAAGAAGAGAGAAGAACAGGAGGAGGAGAGAGGGGGAGTGGAGGCGTTGGAGGAAAACATGAGAGGGAGAGAAGGGGTTTGCATAAGCAAACTCTAGGTGTTCTCCGGCCACTCCTTAAAGGATATTTACAATATTATAGTTATCCATTGGGGGCTCATAAAACAATGCACATAAGTCCATACACATGCATGCTTTAACAGAAAATACAAGCCCTTGAATGGTAATAATCATGATTAATCTAAAGATCAATAGTGGAGATTAAATCATTGTTGGACTCCTTAAGAGAAAGGTTATTTTCACTACAACATCAAAAATCAATTAACATTTAAATTTTTCTATAAAAAGGAGAAAGTATCATAAGAGGACCAAGCCGATGCACTCATCTTTTTTTTAGAGGTAACAATGCGCAAAAGAATACATACGAATGACAATTAAAAAAAGGAGAAGATTTACAAATTTTGCTTCTTTAACAAAGAAAACCTAGCCCACCAAATTCCCTTTAATCTCCTTGATAACGTTTTAGATAGAAGAACTACTTTGAAAAGTTGTCCTATTCCCTTGTCCCCAAATAATTCCCAACATGAGCATCCTCCACATCACATTGCTTATTTTCCCAACTCCCCCTTAATGCCAAGCCCACATCAACTCCACAACTGACCTTGGCATTACTCAATCAAATGCACACATCTTACTTAAAGGCAAGTGCAAATTGCTTCGAGTGTTATAAGAAAATCCCCTTTGCAATAGATACTAAAAAGCTATACATACCTTGTCCCTAGAAATGCCTTCTTCTATAGAACATTAGATGACCAACATATAATGAATCATCCAACCTCAATACTTGACAAAAGAAAGCCAAAGGTGACCCATGACAACCCCAATTCTAGTACTACATGCACATATATTTGCATGGAGCATTACCTTTATCTAATGTCTAAACAATAGCATTCTGGAGCCATTTTTAGCAATAAAGGGAACATAATAAGATTCTACAAAAAATACCGATGCCATTTTTTTCCAAACAAGATTTCCACATAGTTGGAAGCAACATAATAATTAGATAGAAATAGTTTAAATAAGCTCTTTTTCTCTCAATACACCACCTATCTGATCTAACAACCCATTATGTGGATGCCAACATTCATTTTCCAACAACCGAAAGGAGATTGTTCTCTTTCGTCCATTTTCTTTCTAAGCATGATGTTACAATGAATTACCAAGCCCCAACTTTGATCATTCTCAAACATTGATACACCCCTACACTCATTTCAAATGAATCCTAATTTATGGCAAGAAACTAGGGGGGTCATTTGGAAAAGTGGATCGATTGGGAAGTATTTGGTATCCATGTGGATTTCAACTACTTCAGTTTTGCTGAGTTATGCAATCTCTCCCTTTTGTTGAGATTGCCAATCCTCACCCTTTTATGGTCATTTTTAAAAGCACGAGAGTTGCATGTTTAACATACGTGTCACTAGGCTACTAATCCAATTTACATGTGGCCCACTAGTGATATTTTAAAATAATCTGATTATTAGGTTGCATGACTAAAATTACATCAATAAAATAATCTGAGTAGTCCAAACATTGGCCATGTAAATCAATAGTTAAAATGGTTGGTTAGTCACTCGGTTATGATCCTATGCTTTTTCTCCATGAATATTGTTGATTTTATTAAGATGATTGTAAGATCATCATACATTTGGGTTGGCCCCCACAAAAAGGATGGAGTCCCACTTATCAGTGTAGCCCATTAACAACTGTGTCAGAGGCACAAAAGATTCAAACCGAGAATAAGAGTAGGAGCTCCACAGACCATATCAACCCTCCCCTTTCCTAGGCATCTTCTTCTTCCTGATCATACCCAACCCTACATTATCTAGAACTATAGAGTCTGTAATCAACCTATGAAGATCATTCCAACTCCTATATAATTTATCAGGAAGCCCATGGATGACCAATTTGGCTAACTTGTCTGCCACCAAATTTCCTTCGTGCAGGACGTGGGAGAGCGTGGTTCTGAGGGTTGGTTGCTTGTTACATATATATGTTGCTGATTTTGTACCAAATATTCTAGGGATAGGATGCATGAGGGTTGGCAATCACATCCACTACGATATGGGACTTTGTCTCTATGAGAGCATTAGTCAGGCCCAAAGTTTCACAATATTAGAGGCCATCCAACAACGCTTGAGCCTTTGCAATCGTGTTGGAAACATAGCCGTAACTTTTGTTGAAGGTAAAGATGACATGACCCATATGATCTCTGTAGACACCCCCACCTCCCCCCTGGCCTGGGTAGCCTCTAGATGCACCATCCATGTGAAGCTTGAGGCATCCCCTCCTTTGCCTGTGCCATATGACAACTTGTGAGTTATCTATCCTCCTTGGTGATCCTTCTTGCAAGCCCAAAGATCAGAGGGCAATTTTTTTTTGCCAAAGAATCCTTGTCCTTTGCTGGGAGTAAAGCTCTGATCTCCTTCAACCATAAAGATATTTTGACAATGATACCGCTTGCTAACATTGGTTGACCATCAAACCATGCTGCATTTCGGCTCAGCCATAACTCCCAAATGATCAAACTAGGGTTAAGCCTCAAAGATGTAGAAACGTCAAACAAGTGAGAAAAGTGAGACCACACATTATTCGCGATGATGTTGTGACAAAAGAGGTGGTTAAGGTCTTCCACCTTGTTGTGTAGAAGGGGAGTCTAGGTTGAGAGTGGTTGTCGTAGCATCTGCTGGGGATGACTTGCATTCTGGGAGCGAGGTTAATTGCTAATAATAGGTAGAGCCCATTGGGATTCCTGCTGAGGCTGGCTAATAATCCAAGTGATCATCTGATTATTAATTCTGGCTAGATCTACAAACAGAGGAGGGATGAAGGTGTTCTCTCCATCGGGCAGACCAATCGGAGCGCGATTCATGTCTCTATCGATATCAGGACCATGAAACAACAAGGTGCTGACAGCAACTCTACTCCCCTGGGCGTCGAGGTCCTGTTCTTGACGTTCATTCGCAACATCACACTTTGATGCCAGATAAATGCTCGTTTTTTGAATCGCCATGTTAACTGGTATGGCCTGTTCATCACCTTCTAGACGTGAGTTGCTACTGTTCTTGAACCTCCAATTTATACATTGCATTGCCTATTACATCTCATTATATGCATGGTTTTCATGATTAAAAGGGCCATCTAATGCATGTTTTGTGATTGTAGGGATGAGAGCAGACTTCACTCAATTGGAGACCAAAAAGGGTCCATTTAGTACCTGTGAATGAAGGACCAAGGTAGACCAAAGAAGGAAGAAGAAAGAGGAAGAAAAGAGAATGAAGAAAAGAAGGAAAAGTAGAAGAATGGCTAGTCCGACCGGTCGTCCATACCTCTGGACACCACTGGAAGAAGGACCAGTTGGTTCGACCGGTCTTGACCGGTCGGCCAACCGGTCGGTGCTACTGCGGAGCTCGCCGGACACATGGTTAGCTTGGTCCGACCGGTCGTGACCGGTCTGCCAACAGGTCGTGGCTGCTGAGGAAAAACACTCTGGACTAAAAACAGACTGGACCGACCGGTCGGCTAGGCCAGTCCGACTAGTCGTCCGAGAGGTCGGCCATGTTAAAAATCAGGCAGTTTCTAAAACGGGATTTCGGAAATTTCTGCGCAGTGCGTAACCTTACGCAATTTCTGGATGTTTCCGACGCAAGGAGGCTTTCCCACTATAAAAGGACACCTAGGGGCTCTTCCTAAGTCATCATAGAAGCTCAGGGATTCTAGAGATAGGAAGCTATCGTGGAGCGTCTGCAACCCTCCAAACTCCGATTTTTCTAGTTTGTATGCTTTCTTTCATGAATTCTAGTTGTAGTATGACAATGCTCGGCTAGAATCTCTCAGCTAAGGCTGAGAGGTGAAGCTTGTAGCGAATTTCATGTTTGATTCAGTTTAATTCAAGTAATTTCAATTCAAATTTGGATTTTTAATCTTTTAGTCCCTTAAGTTGGTAGTTTGAGATGTTTTATGAGAGTTCATGTGCTCCGGACATGAATTCCTCGCAATTCTCTGAGATTATCATATGTGGTGGTGTTTAGATTCGAATTATAGTAATCCTTGAGCAAGCCATAGTCCATAGGCATGGCTGTTACTCCGAAGGCTATGATTTTGAAATCTACATGTGTTGAATGGGACTAGAACTTGGAAGTTCAACTTGAATGGAATTGAATGTGTTTGAATGCTTTATTTTCCAACTAGATGAGAGATAGGACTTCAAATCTAGTTGTGCTCTATACTTGGATTGATTGGATTGACATGGGATTGCTATAAGCGGATCCTTGAATGCCTTAGTACCTTAAATTATTGGTTTACATTAAGTTACTGTTTTAGTTTAATTACTCAGTTGAATCCTCATATCTATTGAAAACTAAGTTGCTGGAATAGTTTGAAAGTTGTTTCTAATTCCCTGTGGATCAACCTCGGTCTTACCAAGTTTTATTACTACATCGCAACCTTACACTTGAGGCGAGCGAACAAGTTTTTGGCGCCGCTGCCGGGGATTTTAGATAACGGTTTTCAAATTGTTTTAGTGGCTGTAGAAGTAGAAGTAGATAGGTTTTCTGATTTTTTTTAGAACTAACAAATTGTTTTATTTTGTAGGATTTCTTCGCTAGTTAAAAGCGCATCAGGTGATACCTTTCTAACTTAGCTTTTTACAGATTTTCTATTTTCAGATTAATTTCAGATTTCTAGGATTTAGGTTTAGTCAGTTTTTGGTTGAGTGGTTTATGTCCCGTTGGGAACATAACCACTCAAATCGTCTCCAATCTGAAGGTGGGTTAGTTGTACCATTGTCAGTCCATAGACGAGTTCGAAATTACCAAGAGCATTGTGAAAGTTTGGGCAGTATGGATCCAACACCTTTAAGGAATCCTCCCCCTCCTACTCCAACTACAAACGCAAATCAAGAGGGAGTAGGAGAGAATGAGGACATAATGTTCCTCCAATGTGATCACTGCGGGATTACCTACAACCAGCCCGTGTAATTACACCCTCTTGTGTGGTTCTACCACCAAACGGGGGAAACATCGACATAAAGCCGGGTGTAATTCAACTTATACCAAAGTTCCATATGCTAAACTCTGACCGCCCATATCTGCACTTGAAAGAATTCGAAGAAGTGGTGGCTACTTTGCAATACACCAATGTTTCAGAAGATACCATTAAACTTGAACTCTTTCCCTTTTCATTGAAAGAAAGAGCCAAAGATTGGCTTCACTCTCTTAGACCACATTCAATTGGGTCATGGAATGAGATGACCCGAGAATTCTTGAAAAAGTTCTTCCCCGCTCATAAAACGAACACCCATTGAAGAGCCATAATGAATTTTTCGGCTAAAGAGGGTGAATCTTTCTTCCAATGTTGGGAGGGATTTAAGGACCTCCTACTTGCTTGCCCACATCATGGCTATGAGAGTTGGCGAATTATAAATTTTTTCAATGATGGATTAAGTTCTAATATGCGCCAATTTGTAGAGATGATGTGCAATGGCGAGTTTATGAGCAAAAATCCAGATGAGGCTTGGAGTTATTTGGACATGTTGGCTGAAAATGCCCAATCTTGGGATACCTCGGATAAACCCAATAACCCCAAGCCTACTAAAGAGAAAGAGAAAGGAGGGATTTATATCCTTAAGGAGGAAGACGACGTGAATGCAAGGATAGCCAACCTCACAAGGAAGGTCGAGGCCATGGAACTTAGTAAAAGTGGAGTTCTAAAGTCCAATGAAGCTATTGAAACCTTATGTGGGATTTGTCACACCGATTTACACGCTACACAAGATTGTCCCACAATTCCTGCATTTCAAGAGGCATTACATGAACATGCAAATGCCACATATGGGTATCAACGGCCTTTCAATGGACCGGTGGGTAATACGTACAATGACAGTTGGAAGAACCACCAAATTTTAGTTAGAAGAATGCTCCTACGGGCAATCCTACCAACTCTTAAAGAGGGCCACCCATACAAAATATGGCCCCACCTCAGTTCTCAATGGAGGATACCTTGAAAGCGTTTATACAAGGGCAAACGCAAATCAAACAAACAAATCAGCAAATGTTCCAAGAGCTTAAAGTCTCAGTTGATGAGATTAAGGGACGCTTGAATGCTAGGGAAGGGACCTTTTCGGCCCAACCTCAGCCCAATCCAAAGCAAGTACATGAAGTGAGCATTCCTAATCCTTCCAACCAACACATGGAGCAAGCCAAATCTATTCCGGTGAAGGCCGACAAGCCTAATGATCCGATAAATTCTGAGGATGAGGATGGATCTAACTTAGCCCCATAAGAACCGGAACGAATTTACAAGCCCGTGGCACCATTCCCTTCGAGATTGGTTGCCCCAAAATCTCTTCCAAACTCTCATGATATTCTAGAGATTTTCAGACAAGTCAAGATTAACATTCCTTTGCTTGATGCCATCAAACAAATCCCCTCTTATGCCAAGTTTTTAAAGGACCTATGCACAACAAAACGCAAATATAATTTACAGAAAAAGGCCTTCTTAAATGAGCAAGTGAGTGCCATTCTCACTCAAAAGACCCCCCCCCCCCCCCCCCTTCTAAAAAAAATTCAAAGATCCCGGTAGTCCCACCGTCTCATGTATCATTCCCCCCCCCCCCCCCCCCCTCTTCCAAAAAAAAATTCAAAGATCCCGGTAGTCCCACCGTCTCATGTATCATTGGAGACTACCGGATTGAGCGTGCGTTCCTAGATTTGGGGACAAGTGTGAACTTGATCCCATACTCGGTATATGAGCAATTGGGTCTTGGTGAATTAAAACTCACCAAAACCACATTGCAACTCGCTGATAGATCTATCCGTGTACCGAGGGGGATAGTTGAGGATGTTCTAGTCCAAGTTGACAAATTCTACTACCCGGTAGATTTTATCGTCTTGGACACACAACCGGTTTTAGATGCTAGCACTCAAATACCGGTGATCTTAGGCCGCCCATTCCTTGCTACATCAAACGTAATCATCAATTGCCAGAATGGAGTGATGCAAATGTCCTTTGGGAACATGACGTTGGAGGTGAATGTGTTCCACTTAGGTAAAAGGCATAGGGATGATGATGATGTCCACGAGGTTGATTTGATTGATTCAATTGTGGAAGATGAGTTCGCTTTAAGGCAGAATGTTGATCCTCTAGATGTTGTTAGCTTTGATCCCTTTGAGGATTGGGACGACAATGATGGCCCCCATGAGGTAAATATGATTGAATCCATGGATGATGGGGGGTTATTCCAACATGATCTACCTGAAAGTTTGGGGACATGTTTGACACATTCTAAGGATGAATTTAATTCTCATTTTATTAAGACCTTGGAAATGTCAATTTCTGAAAATTCAATTGACAAGTCACCAATTTCTGATTTACACAACTTTGTTATGCAAGATTTGGAAGAATTGGTGCTTGACTTGCCTACAGAGAGGCCAATTTTTTAAAGTGTAGAGGTTGAGGACCCACTCCAACCTACACAAAATTCTGAGAAGGAGGAAAACATGAAGGGTCCAAATCTGAAAACTTCCTCCGATGAAGTCTCCTACACTCTAGAAGAGTATTTAGCGTATTTTGAAGATTGGGATGATCCCATGCTTCAGGATATTGTGCATGCTTTGAGAGAGACCTCCCCGATGCCTAAAAAGTTTCCTTCCACAGACCACCAAACTGAAAATTCAATTGTGGAAGCACCAGTGATATCTGATTTTGTGGAGATCATATCGACTTGTGAAAAAGAAATACAAGTCTCCACATCTCTTTGGTTTGTTCAAACCAAAGAACACTTCTGGGATGATCCATATTTGAATAATTTTTGCCCAGACAAGAAGGAAAGGAAATCCATATTCAATGATTTCAAACCAATGCAATTCTCCTTTCCTAGTACATGTGACAATTGGGTTGAAGAGCCCGCTGAAATTTTTCAGCAAGATTTTCGATGGGTTAGACTGGTTGATGTCACCAATGTACTTTCCAAAGCAGGATGGTGGTTAGTTCTACTGAAAAATTTGTTACACCACTTGATGATCCTGCTCAACTTTGTCCTTTTGGATGTTATCATGATAATCGATCTCCTAGTCTGATGGAGATCCCTTTTTTTTTTAAGGACGGGTTAGTTATCTTTATTGCTTTCCATAGATTAGGTTTAGTTTATCTAGTTTTACTGTTTTAAGTAGCTTTAGTTGTTGGGTTGAAGACTTCCATGATCGCTCTCTCAGGTAATATTGTTCTCACTCTCTCATATTTTACCATTGCTCTCATGTTCATGCTCATTGCATATCTTTCTACATTGAGGACAATGCAAGATTTGGTTGGGGGGTGAGATGAGATTCTTCATCTAGCATGTTGCAACATTTCGAGCCTCATATGCGCAAATTTTTCAAATTTTCTAAAATTTTAAAACTCTTTTAGAAAATTTTATTTCTATGCATTCGAGATGATATGAGTATAAGAAGAGGAGATACGAAGTGTGTGAGGTTGTAAGTCTTGAGCTTCTCCAACATAATGGTTTTATATGCTAGTTCCCCTATTGTTGTGATTGATAGAGAATTTGAACACTTTTTACACCTAGTTCACATTACACGATTTTCATGGGTTGAAAGGATTATGTGATTTGTGGATTAGCTAGACTTTGATTTAAAGGTGTTGAGAAACTAAGCCGGGGTATTTTGTCCATCCTTGTCCATGGGAAAATAACGAAAGATATGGATTTTTAAAAATCCTATCTAAATTAAAAGAAAAGGGAAAAGGAAGGATGAAATTGGAAATGATGGAAAATTGGTGGAAAATTCCGAAGAGGGCTACCTATTACCATCCGGGGGATGGTCTACCCGTAACCAAAGTCGGAAATGGGACGTAGTGTGAAAGCCGTCGGAAGGACGGTAAGACAAATTCCTGTCATAGGCTTGTTGTTACTCTGTGCACCTTGAGATCTATAGTTTAGTTGATCTATGAAGAATATAATCTTAGAAACTCATGAGATGAACTTTCACTATGCACACTAAGTTGAAGTTGTTCGAGTTCTTTTATTTATCAATCAATCAGTGGAAATTTCATGTAGACACTTATTATACTTTGAGAGTTTAAGGTTGCAATTTCTATCACCTAGTTTCTCCAAATTTTATACTTGTATGTCTTGGAATGGATAGAAACATGGTTTCTGAAGGAGAGTTGGGTTTGGAGGTTTGAACTTATTCACGCATGTTTTGCTCGGGACTAGCAAAAAGCTGGTTGGGGGGTGTGTTGAACCTCCAATTTATACATTGCATTGCCTATTACATCTCATTATATGCATGGTTTTCATGATTAAAAGGGCCATCTAATGCATGTTTTGTGATTGTAGGGATGAGAGCATACTTCACTCAATTGGAGACCAAAAAGGGTCCATTTAGTACCTGTGAATGAAGGATCAAGGTAGACCAAAGAAGGAAGAAGAAAGAGGAAGAAAAGAGAATGAAGAAAAGAAGAAAAAGTAGAAGAATAGCTAGTCCGACCGGTCGTTCGACCAGTCGTCCATACCTCTGGACACCACTAGAAGAAGGACTAGTTGGTTCGACCGGTCTTGACCGGTCGGCCAACCGGTCGGTGCTGCTGCGGAGCTCGTTGGAAACATGATTAGCTTGGTCCGACCAGTCGTGACCGGTCGGCCAACAGGTCGTGGCTGCTGAGGAAAACACTCTGGACTAAAAACAGACTGGACCGACCGGTCGTGACCGGTCGGCTAGGCTAGTTTGACCGGTCGGCCATGTTAAAAATCAGGCACTTTCTAAAACGGGATTCCGAAAATTTCTGCGCAGTGCGTGTCCTTACGCAATTTCTAGTTTTTCCGACGCAAGGAGGCTTTCCCACTATAAAAGGACACCTAGGGGCTCTTCCTAGGTCATCATAGAAGCTAAGGGACGTGGTTCTAGAGAGAGGATCTGTCGTGGAGCGTCTGCAACCCTCCAAACTCTGATTTTTCTAGTTTTTATGCTTTCTTTCATGAGTTCTAGTTGTAGTATGACAATACTCGGCTAGAATCTCTCAGCTAAGGCTGAGAGGTGAAGCTTGTTGCTAATTTCATGTTCGATTCAGTTTAATTCAAGTAATTTCAATTCAAGTTTGGATTTTTAATCTTTTAGTCCCTTAAGTTGGTAGTTTGACATGTTTTATGAGAGTTCATGTGCTCCGAACATGAATTCCTTACAATTCTCTGAGATTATCATATGTGGTGGCGTTTAGATTCGAATTATAGTAATCCTTGAGCAAGCCATAGTCCATAAGCATGGCTGTTACTCCGAAGGCTATGATTTTGAAATCTACATGTGCTGAATGGGACTAGAACTTAGAAGTTCAACTTGAATGGAATTGAATGTGTTTGAATGCTTTATTTTCCAACTAGATGAGAGATAGGACTTCAAATCTACTTGTGCTCTATACTTGGATAGATTGGATTGACATGGGATTGCTACAAGTGGATCCTTGAATGCCTTAGTACCTTAAATTACTGGTTTACATTAAGTTACTGTTATAGTTTAATTACTCAATTGAATCCTCATATCTATTGAAAACTGAGTTGCTGGAATAGTTTGAAAGTTGTTTCTAATTCCCTATGGATCGACCTTAGTCTTACCGAGTTTTATTACTACATCGCAGCCTTACACTTGAGGCGAGCGAACAACTGTCTAATCTCGTTCCACGCAGATTTTAGAGCAAAATTCCTAGAGGAGGTTCTTGTCCTTATAAACCCGTCGTCCCTATTGGAGATAAGAATGGTGATATTCTAGATGGACTAAAGTATCGCTACTGGAAGGAGATCTTATACTTGAGAAAAGTCCCAATTGCCTTGATCCCCTTAGAAATCTCTTATTGATGCATTTTACAGATGGGTTGGGATGGGAGTAGTGGCAATTCTTATGAGCATGCCACCACCAGTCCAGTTGTGGGTCCAGAAGTCCATGCGTCCTTCACCCATAAGCCACTTGGATATGTGAATAATAAACAACAAATTCCTTCCTATGTCTTCCAATGGCCGGAGCTTTGAGCGCGAATAGAGTTGTTCTCTTAAAGAAAGCTGTGGAAGTATTTAGCGGATATGAACTTGGCCCAGAGTGACTTAACTTAAAGGAAATTCCAACCCAACTTGGTGCTGAACGCACTCATAACATCTTCCACCCTTCCAATTCCAAGGCCTCCTTCCTTAAAAGGCAAATAGATCTTATTTGAGCTGACCTAATGTCTTCACTTCCGTGAATCCAATTCTCCACAGAAAAAATTGGCAAAGGTTGACTCCATCAGCTTGCAAGATGATTTTTGTATGTAGATTGCCGAGAGGGTATGCATCGAGAGACTAGATTGAATGCGCTTGATGAGAATGGTCTTCACTGTAGGGTTGAGTAGCTTTGCTTTCCAACCAGCGGCCTTGTTGATGATCTTCTGGGTAAGAGGCAAACAATTAATGGCTTGGAGTTTCCCCTTAGCAAGAGGGATACTCAAATAGGTGATTAATGATTTTCTGTGCTCTAACTGATGTTGCTTTCTTGGGGAGGAGAAATACGCTTTTTACCACGTTAATTTTCTAGCCTGAAGACTTCTCATAAACGGTTAGGAAATGAACCAAGGTGCGTATCGTGGACAGCTTGCCATTCAAAAAAATAATAATTATGTCATCAGCAAAGAGGTGGGGGGATATAAGGGGGCAACCTCTGGGGAGATGGAATGGTTGGCATGCCTTGGAGGAGAACAACTTATGGAGTCCTCTACAGAGAACCTTTGCTGTGTAGATGAAGATAGCTGGTGATACGGGGTCTCCTTGCTTCAATCCCCTGGTAGAATATTTGAAGAAGCCCGATGATCTATCATTCAATAAAACTGAAAACCAACACCCTTTCTAGCACCGGTTCGCTAGCTCAATCCATTTAGGATGAAAACCAACACACGGGAGAGGAAACTCCATTCAATGTGATCATATGCCTTCTCCATATCGAGCTTGTTAATCATGTTGCCACCCCGCACTTTTCTATCGATCTCAAAAGTCATCTCGTTTGCAATAGAGATGTTTTCGGCTATTGATCTACCTAAAATAAAGGCCCCCTATTCTTCTGAGATGAGAGGCGGGAGCAGTTTGGCGAGAAGAGATGCTATGATCTTGGAGATAATTTTGTGGATACAATTACATAGGTTTATTGGCAAGTAATCTAAAAGATATAATGGCTTCTTCTTAGGGATGAGACCAATCAACAAGTATTGAAAAGATCTTGTGATTGTGCCTCGTCTGAAAAATTCGCAAGCAGCTGCGTGAAGATCTTCTCCAATGATGTCCCAACAAGAGGAAAATAAAGCACCTAAGAAGCCATCTGGTCCCATGGCGTTGTCAATTGGGATAGGAAAGACAGCATCTTTAACTTCATCCAGCGAAGGGAGATACAAGAGGGATTCATTCATATGGTTGGAAACAAATTGCGGAATACATTCAAGAAGCACATCATCCACCTCTCTGTTTTCATTGGAGAAAAGGTCCTTAAAATGCCTCTCCGCCTCCACTTCAATATCTTATGCCCTCTCAATATTATTACCAGATGGGAGTTTAATTGACGATATCTTAGATCGTCTCCTTCGATTGATGACCGAGTCATGGAAGAATCTAGTGTTGCGATCTCCTTCCGTAAGCCAAACATTTCTTACCTTATACTTCCAGAAAATTTCTTCCTGTAGTTCTGCTTTTTTTTATATTGTTTTGAGCTACTTCCGATTTGATAGCGTTAGCTTCTGATTTAGAATGGAGAAGTTTGAATTCAGTTCTGCTAACTTCTTCCTCGACCTTCTTGACATTCTGGAAAATATCGCCAAACGTTGATCCATTCCAGGCTTTCAAGGTTTCCTTCAAGTTTTTCAATTTGATGAGCTGCTTCAACATGGGAGTGGCTACTACCTTTGCTCCCCAATTCTCTGTGACTACTCTCTTGAAGTATTCATGGGTTGTCCACACTCTCTGGAATCTAAAGGGTCTAGGAAAGTTAAGTTCTATCTTCTCAAGCCTAAAGATGATGGGGGTGTGATCGGAGTGAACTCGGTCAAGTGCTCCACTCTACCTTACGGGAAGGATTGAAACCATTCAACATTAACAAGCATCCTATCAAGCCGCGCCCATCAATGACTCCTGCCCGCTCTATTTTTGCACCAGGTGAAGACCAAACCTGAAAATCGATTTTAGCTTTGAACTCTTCCATAGCTCGTGTGGAAGAGATGGAGCCCCTAAGGGGTCCCTCACAACTCGTTGCAGCATTAAGATCCCCACAAAGGAGCCACGGTCTAGCAACAGATTTGGAGAGATCGCGAATTTCATCCCATAGCTACTTTCTTCACTCCCTATCACAACTAGCATAAATGACTGACATAAACACATACATGGTCGGATCGTCTGATTTTACTTGGAGGTAACGCATTGGTGAGAAGTTGAGACAAGGGAGACTTGAATAAGGTTGTTGTGTAAAGTCTAGTCTCTCCCTTCGGTGGCTTCGTCTATGATTTCACGATCAAAGCGCATTTTAGCTGCCATGACTCTCCTCCTAGAAGCTCTGAGCATGGGTTCTTATAGGAGGAGTAGAGCTATTTTCTGATCCTTGATTAGTCAACGCAGATGCCGAATGGTTGGTCCATTTGAAACACAACATGTATTCAGAACCCTAAAAATTCGAACATGTCGCTTGCTCTTCCTCGTGCCCATTATGCCTCTAGCCCGACCAAGTCTCCGTTTGGGAAGGTCAGCCTGTTGAAAGTCGGTTTCTGAGTTGCTGGTTGAATTGCGGGAAGGGGCTGGATCTTGATCTGCACAAATGTCTACCTAGAGGTTCAACCCTTCTCGCTGGTGATCAGGAGGAATGTTCGCTATACTGCTCCCTCCAAGAGGATTGTCGCAGCGTACCAAAACAAGACATGCCCCGCCATTCAATATTGAGTCCCTGCATATAGTAATGGAGTCTCCTGCCCAGGACCACCTCTCAATACTATCATAGCAATTGTCTTGAGTTAATAAAATTTTGTGCTTCTAGGACATCCCTTGGATCAGTTGCCTTTTCCATAAAAGACAGCACCGACATGATCGGTCGAGTAGTCATAATAGCGAACAATTGGTGAGCACAGTGTTGTAATGTGCAACCGCATATTCACATATGCATACTCTGCCTGGGAAATCGCATATGCGACTATGGCATATGCGATCCTGGCACATATGCAATCGCATATGCCATGTGTGTGACAATATGAGATCGCATATGCGATGTATGCGATCACATATTGGCCCAACGATCAGAAAACGGTAAAAAATCTGACCATTGTGACTTAATATTTAAAAAAAAAAAAAAAAGCCTTTTCACCTAGAAAAAGGCATTCATACCCCTCTATTTGCATTCAACATTTACATAAACTCTCTCTACTCTCAATCTCTCTCATACACTTTTAAAGTCTCAAATCTTTCATTCTCCTCCATATTTTAACTCTCAAGTCTCAAGTTCTCCAAGTCTCTAAGGCTCAAGCAAGCTCCAACATCTTTTAAGTTTCAACTTTCAATCAAGATTCAAGAAAGTAGAAGCAAGAACAAGAATACAAATTACAATTACATCGAATTCCAAGTCAAGTCTCTCATTTCATTTCATTTCATTTCATTTTCTAGTTTCTAAGTTCTAACTTTATACATCTATCTCATAATTCTCATTCATTTCATCATTTCCTAATTCCTACATTCTAGATTCTACATTTAGTTACATAACATAATTATTAATTAACATTATATATTCTCTACATTCCAATTTCTAATTTATACATAACATTCCAATTTCCAAGTCAAGTCGATCTCTCATTCATTTTATTTATTATATATTAGTCATTCTCTAGTTAGTAGTTAGTAGTTACATACATAATAAGTAGAAAGTACATAGTAGTTACTGCATAACATTTATTGAAATATTTCATTCATACATTCTCTCTCATCAATTCATTCTCATTTGTTATATACATTCTCTCCCTTGCTCTCTCTATTCTCCATCTCTCTCTCCCTCTCCCATCTATTTAGTCTTTACTCATTAGCTTATGTTAATGTCAGATTTTGTAACGAGATCCTCCGGCTTTTCTCCTTCGCTCCGGGAGGGATTTCCACCACCAGACCTGAAACAAGACAGCGAATAAGGGTGGCTGGGGACCAGCCGTTAGCCCTCCGACGCTTAAGTTAGGCCACAGAAGAGGAGCCAAGCAAAACGGGACCCAGATTGAATGATGAGTACCTACCTCCTATTCAAGGGAGCCATCCCCTTATATAGATCTGAAACAATCCAATCTGTTACGTGAGATGTCGAAATCCCGTTGATGTCGCATACGATACTGAGAATCCGCTGATTTCATGGGATAAGATCTCATCTCCCGTCAGATCCAACCCAACGATATATTCCAACAATCACGCCCCTAGATGGTGATCCCTTGAAATCCGACTGGATCCGGCCGGAAGCCATAGTTGAATTCATAGCCTCCGAAAAGGAAGGAGACGCCCGTAGCTGGGAGTCATGGCCTCCGAAAAGGAAGGAGACGCCCGTAGCTGGGAGTCATGGCCTCCGAAAAGGAAGGAGACGCCCGTAGTAAAGCTGCTCGCAGGTTAAAATGTGGTCGCGAGTCCAAATACATATTTTGGGTGTAATGTCTTTCAACGACTTGTGAGAAGGTATGCTCGCGGATCAAGCTTTTCCGTATTTGACTATCAGTTATGAAGACTCGGGACTTGCGAATAGCTGCTCTGTATTTTTCAATCTATGACTCTTGATCAGGTGATCTCGAGAGTCGAATGGACGTTCCGTACTTGTCCAATATTCGACTCTCGATCAGATGATCTCGAGAGTCGAATGGGCGTCCCGCACTTGTCCAATATTCGACTTTCGATCAGATGATCTCGAGAGTCGAATGGGCGTCCCGCACTTGTCCAATATTCGACTCTCGATCAGATGATCTCGAGAGTCGAATGGACATCCCGCACTTGTCCAATATTTGACTCTCGATCAGATGATCTCGAGAGTCGAATGGACATTCCACGTGAAATCTTATCTCCACCATTTTGCCTATAACAGATGCCCCCCAAGTCCTTGCCGTCAAGAATTCTTAAGGAAAGGACTTAGCTCACTATCACACGAAACCGCTCGCTACCTTCATCGAGAATGACACCCCTCATGATGGGCTGAAATTAATGAGCGCCAGCTTTTCGCAGCCTTTTCGCTGATGGGAAATGAAGGGGCGCTCGCCACGTGTTTGAGGAGTTAATGGGCGTGCCTGCTCGAGCGCTGTGTCCAACAAGGGACTGCCACGTGCCATCAGATACGGCGGAATGATTGCCTATAAATATACGGAGTCCGCCATTTCTTTGAGTTTCTACAGAAGTTTTTTCGAAAGAATCCTGCAACCCTTCCTTTCCATTCTTCTTCTTCCTCCGGTGCTCAATCTTTCTTTTTCTTGGTATTACTTCCTTTTTCTTCTTCTTTTATTTTCATCTCCCCATGGCTGGGAACTCTGACGAGACCACTGTCCCCCTTGGCGATGCCACTCCGGAGTCCTCTGCCTCCAGCAGTGCAAGGGTTTCGGCGGGGAGATACACAGCAGCTGGGTACCCTTCCGTTTTATCGGAGGACCGGCTGGCTGAGCTCCGGGAGAGATACCAAATCCCTGCCTCTGTAACTCTCCGCTTGCCCGGAGGTGGAGAAACACCCGACTCCCCCCCTCCAGGATGCGTAGCATTTTACGAGTACCAGCTCATCTTGGGGGTACGCCTTCCCCTCCATCCCTTTGTTCGCGATGTATTACGAAGTTACAAGATTGCCCCTGGGCAACTTATTGTGAACGGGTGGAGGGTGGTGTTGGGCTCCTTTGCCCTTTGGGCTCAGGCTGGCAACGGGGAACTCACGGCGGAGGAGTTCCTCCGTATGTTCCGCCTGAAGAAAGCTCCATCCAGCGAAGGCTGGTATTATTTATGTTACTGGCACCAGGATAACTTCGTGTTGGGTAAGCCCTCCTCGAACTATCCCGGCTGGAGGAAGCGGTGGTTCTATGCTTCCGGGAGCTGGGAGTCTGCCTCCTCCAGGGGTCCAGGAGTGACCCGGTTTTTCTGTGAAGGTAGACAATCCCGTATTGTGCAGTTTCCTTAGAATAAATTTTAGGGTTTCGCTTTGACCATGATTTGTGCTCGCAGGTATCCCAGCTTTGCGGAAACCGAATTTGAAGGGTGGGATCAACGAGAAGATCGTCAGAGTGTATAAGGTGCCTGTCGGAGATAGGCATATCGAGGCTTGCTTATCTCCTTCGCGACTTGCAGCAGCAGGCCTCATATCCAGGAGAGAAGTCGAAATGACGAAGGCTGGAGAGAAGAGAGGCCTACTGCCCCGTCTGAAGGGCACAGGTTCCAAAAGGCAGAAGAAAGCCCCTGCCGAACCGTCTCAATCTTCCATCCGCGCGGGCAGCGATCAGTCTGCCCTTCCCGCGAGCATGGCGGGGGCCCCAGCTGGGCCCACTATCCCTTCACTGGTGGTCGCACCTGGGCCACCAGTGATCAACATTGCAGACAATTCCCCAGATGGGGTGGGGTCCAGCTGCCCCCCAGCTGAAGAGGCTCGAGAGCAGGTAGAGCCTCAAGAGTCAACTCCTGCTCGGGAACTGGTCCCAACTGCCGAGCAGGGACCTGCTCGCGAGTCCATGCCTCCGCCTCGCGAGCAGACCGATTTGGTCGTTGCCCAACCGTCTGGGAGCGGGACGTACTCGATTCCACGCCACCTCCACCCTGTGTGCAAGTTCTTGTTCGAGAACGTTCCGCCTCACGCCTTCCGCTCTCTCCCCGAGCCAAGCCCTGAGAACCTTATCCTTGAAGCGGGGATGAGGATGGTTCAGGTAAGACTGTCAAGATCTGTTTCGACCTGTTGATACATTCCAGAAATCTTATACTTTTCATCTCTTTGCAGGGTTTAGATCTGATTCTGCGAACGAGGCGTGATATCGTTGCCGCCCGTCGCACGATAGAGGAGGCTGAGGGAAAGAGGACTGCCTTGGAAAAGGCAGTTCAAGGAAGAGATCAACTGCTCAAGGCTCGTGAGGCAGTGATCTCGAAGAGAGATGAGGAGAAAAAGATCCTCATTGAGAAGATCCAAGTCCTGACCGACAGGTATCAGGCCTTGGACTCAGACTACGCGAAGCTCACGGGTCTGAAGGAGAAGGCAGAGAGAGAGAGGGAGATCTTCCGACAGGACAAGATCTCATTAGAGGAGCAATTCGCGGGAGCCAGGTCGCAGCTCAAGGAGGCCTACGACAACTTGACTAGGGAGCGCACCGCTCTTGCGCAGCTTAAGGACGACTCGATCCACTGGGACGAGGAGAGAGTCGCCCTTGTAAAAATGCTCTCGGAGGAAGGTACTCGGGCAGTTTCCGAGTTCCGGACTTCGCAGCTGTATGACGATGAACGATATGAGTCATACGATGCTGGTCGAGACTTTGCACTGAGAGTAGTGCAACGAATGATCCCATCCTTCGATATGGGGGAATTCGGTCGAGTCGCGACCATCATCGCTGCAGAAGAGCAAGCTGCTGCCGAGAACGAGGTGACCGAAGCCACGCAGGCTGGAGGGGCTCCTGAAATGGGCCCTGAAGTCGAGAGCGTGGCTCCTCCTAGCGATTGATTTCCTTTTATTTTCTTCTCTTGTATCTGCGCTTATGTATATGTAATCATATGATTATCAATGAAAAGATATTTTTGGAAGTATTGCAGTTTCGTTGCTGTTCTCCCTTCATCTTTCATTTTTGGCTTGTTAATCTTGAATGGATTCGTCAGAGATGTGACCCTTTAATTCGAGCATGAACTAAGCTGCTCGCGATCAGGATGTGACCCCGTTCGCTGCCCTAATTTGGGCACGAGCTGTGGTGTTCGCATTTTGGAGTGCGATTCCTCCTCACCAATCGCGAGTAACTAACTCATGAAAAAATGAATTAGACTCAATCCGGGGGTCGTGAGACCATGCCCGCGTTGAGATAGACTGATCTATCGATTGAGATTTTGATTCTACCAAGGGCAGAAGGTTGGTCAAGAGATGGTATTCATTCTCTTCGGGGCTGTTCAGGTCCATGAGAATGGAGAAGCGACCAACTAGTAATGATTTCAGCCCTACCAAGGGTAGGCAATTGGCCAAGAGGATGTATAAGCACTCTTCAGGGCTATTCGGGTCCATATAAATGGAGTAGCGGCCAAAAGATATCTTTCACTTTATTCATAAAATGTTATGATAAACTACATCGAATCTAGGGGTAGTATTTTAGCAAATGCTCCACGTGCCAAGGGCGACGTACAGGCTTCCCGTGCATGTCTTCAAGATAATAAGTACCGGGTCGCACAACCCTAATAACCCGATACGGGCCTTCCCAATTCGGATCCAATGAACGAACAGGAACTCCAAGATTTCGCCTTAGAACCAAATCTCCGAACTGGAAGGATCTAGGTCGAACCTTTGCATTTCGATAACGAGCAATACGTTGTTGATATGCTGCCACTCGTACTTGGGAAGCATTTCTTCGCTCTTCCAAGAGATCGAGATGAAGTCGGATATTTTCCTGATTGCTCGCGGGATCATACTGTTCGATCCGATATGAGGGCACTTGAATTTCCACTGGTACCACTGCGTCAACACCAAATGCTAAGGAGAAAGGAGTTTCTCCTGTCGATGTACAAGCTGTGGTTCTGTAGGCCCATAACACTTCTGGAAGAAGTTCTGGCCACACCCCTTTACATTCACTTAGCTTGGTCTTTAAATGATGCTTTATAATTTTATTCACTGCCTCGACCTGCCCATTCGCCTGTGGATGATATGGAGAAGTGCGGAGATTACGTATTTTCCATTTGTCGCAAAATTCATCAAAGGCTGCGTTGTCGAACTGCGTTCCGTTATCGGTAATTATAGTATGAGGAAGTCCGAAGCGACATATAATATTTCTCCATATAAACTTAGTAGTTTGTTTTTCAGTAATTTTGGCTAATGGTTCTGCCTCGGCCCATTTGGTGAAATAATCAACCGCCACGATCGCGAACCTATTCTGTCCCTTTCCCATAGGTAAGGGACCGATGATATCGATCCCCTACTGAGCAAAAGGCCAAGGGCTGTCGACTGGGGTCATCCGCTCAGACGGTACGCGAGGTATAGGTTGATATCGTTGACACTTGTCGCATTTTTTAGAAAATTCTATGGCATCTGCTTTCATAGTAGGCCAATAATATCCTTGCCTCATCGCTTTATATGCTAGAGATCGCCCCCTGGGATGATTACCACATGCCCCCTGGTGTACTTCATCTAGAACACGATGTGCTTCTTCTGGGTGAAGACACCTCAAATAAGGCAAGGAGAAGCTTTTTCGCAACAAGATTCCATCTTGTAAGGTGTACCTGGCAGCTCGAAGCTGAATTTGTCTTGCAGCTTTCTTGTTTTCTGGTAGGTATCCATCTCTGAGATAAAGGATGATAGGATCCATCCAGCATGGAGACGATTGTACCGAAACAACTTGTTCAGGAGTTGCTTGGTCGATACTCAAGTGTTGACGGTGCTCGATGGGGATCGAATGTGATAGTTCTGATTCTGGTGCAGAAGCGAGTTTTGCCAAGGAATCGGCAAGTTGGTTCTGCTCGCGAGGGATATGGAATATTTTGTAAGTCTTCAGTTTAGCGAGCAGGATGAGGACACGAGATTTGTATAAGGCCATTCTTTCTTCTTTGGTTTCGAATTCGCCAAGAACTTGGTTGACAATGAGCTGGGAGTCGCTATGAATTATCAAATTCTGGACTGCGAGGACAAAGGCTAGCTCGAGGCCAACAATAAGGGCCTCATATTCTGCTTCATTATTGGAGACGCGTGATTCGAAACGCAGAGCGTATTGAAAATGCGACCCGTCTGGAGCCACTAAAATCAGGCCCGCTCCACTGCCACTGGCCCGTGACGACCCGTCCACGAAGAGCGACCAAGGAGGTTGATCGCTGGTCATGACGCCATCTTCAGAAGAATATGTAAATTCGGCGATGAAGTCAGCCACGGCCTGGCCTTTGACTGCGGTCCTAGGACAGAACGAAATATCATGCTCGCTGATCTCGACCGCCCATTTAGTTAAGCGCCCGGAAGCCTCAGGCTTTTGAAGGACTTGACGTAGTGGATGATTTGTTGGTACTAAAATGGCATGGGCTTGAAAGTATGGTCGCAGTTTTCGAGCTGCCGTGATTAAGGCTAGGGCCAGTTTCTCCAAATCAGAATACCTAGTTTCTGCATCAACCATTGCTCGACTGATATAATAAACGGGCCTTTGTACCCCGGAATCTTCTCTTATTAAGGCGGCACTAACGGCCGTGGAAGACACAGATAAATAAAGAATGAGTTGCTCATGCGCCACAGGCTTAGATAAAATGGGGGGAGTGCTCATATATTGCTTCAGTTGTTGAAAAGCTTCTTCACATTGAGGTGTCCACTTCCAATCAGACTTGGCCGTTGCACGAAGGAGTTTGAAAAAGGGCAGGCACTTGTCGGATGCTCGCGAGATGAACCTGTTCAATGATGCGATGCGACCAGCTAGACGCTGAACGTCCTTCAGAGTCACTGGGGATTTCATCTCTATCAATGCTTTAATCTTTTCTGGATTCGCCTCAATTCCGCGTTGGCCAACCATGAATCCAAGAAATTTTCCTGCAGATACTCCAAACGCACATTTTTCTGGATTTAATTTCATCTGATACTTCCTTCAGGTGTCACCACTTCTCCTCCAAAACCGACAAGAGGGGTCGATACTGGCTTGAGGAGGTTTCTGGCAAGTACCATCTTGTCGAAAGCCTCCAAATACAGAATATCGGCCGAGCTACCTGTATCCACCATAATTCGATGAGTCAGATAATTTGATACCTTCAGTGTGACTACGATGGAATCTTCATGAGGGAAATGAATTCCCGCTGCATCTTCGAGGGTGAAAGAAATTGGGGGGTGGCTAGCTTTCGAAGAATTGGAAGTTTGTTCCAGCCAATAGATCTGCTGGGGTTCTTTGGACGCCTTTCGAGCGTATGCCTTTCTTGAAGCTTGAGAGTCACCCCCGCAAGCTGGACCCCCGACGATAGTGCGAATTTCTCCTGTGGGCTCAGCATCCTCTTGGTCGGTTTGAGACGGTTCCTTTTGGCGAGATGAGGTCTTCGCCCTTTCTGGTGACCGATTTTTACGAGCAACATAATCCTGGAGATGGCCTTTTCAGATAAGTGCTTCGATATGATCTCGTAGAGAGATACAGTCCTGAGTCCTATGCCCGTGATCTTTATGGAAGTAACAGAACTTACTCTTATCTCTCTTCTCGGGATCGGATTTAATCTTTGCAGGCCACTTCACATATGGCTTGTGTTTTATCTCCATTAGAACCTTTTCAGGAGACCGATTAAGGGGAGTGTAATTATGATATTTACCAGAGTAAGGCTTCTTGGGAGATCGATCGCGCTGATCGCGATGGTATTTTTTTTTGTAGAAGTTCCTTCTGGCTTGCGTTTCTTACTTTGTACTCCATGGCGTGTCAATGCGACTTCTTCTGCATTGATATATTTCTGAGCTTTGGCTTGGAATTCCGCCATAGTTTTCGGCGGACTCTTATCTAAGGCAAACCTAAACCTCTCACTCGTTATTCCAGCTATGAGGGCTGTGAGACCCTTTTCTTCAGTGTAACCCTCAGTTTGAACGGCTTCGGCAGTGAACCGTACTGTGAACTCTTTTATTGTCTCCCCATGTTGCTGTTTTAGATTCATCAGATGGGAGGCTGGCTTTTTAATGCGAATACTTCCCATGAATTGAGAAAGAAATATCTCTGATAATTGGGAAAAGGAACCGATGGAAAGAGGCTTTAACCCCCGAAACCACGTACGAGCCGCTTCCTTCAACGTAAGGGGAAAAGCCCTACACATGATTTCTGAACCATGTCCCTCCAACTCCATGAGGGACCTATATGTTTCCAGATGTTCCAGAGGATCGCCAATGCCTGTATACGGAGCGATAATAGGCGTTCGATACTTTCTGGGCAACGGGGCTTCCATGACCTCGCTTGTGAAGGGAGATTCAGATTGATGTATAGCCGCCATGACAGCAGATGGCCGATTTGCCTGGTATCTCTGCTCCATGAGATCAAAACGGTCTTGGATTCTTTTGAGATCCCCTTCCCATGGCAAGGTATAGCTAGACGTTTCGGCGTTGGAGCCTTGCGGTTGAGGTTGTCGAGACGAACTGGAATGTATAGAATGTGGAGACGGCACAGGGGGATGGCCGCCAAGTGGCGGGACCTGTGGTTCATCCATAGAATGCCTGGAAGCAACTGGTATAGGTGGCGGCGGTAACCCTTCGGAGGGTTGTCTTTGCGGTTCAGGGAAGTGCTGATCAAGTCGATTTGACAGTGCCTGAACTCCGGCGTTTAGAGTTAGGAGAGTGTTCCCGAGGAATCGTAGGACATCATCCTGATTTCCAGAAGCCTCCAATAATGGATTTGTTGATGGCATATTCGGGGCTCCTTGAGGGATATCTGCCGGAACAGGTGGGAGGGCAGGTGCGAATTCCGTCTCACCGGGCGGAGGTGGTGCCTGCCTTGAAGTTGAAGGATGAACAGTCTTTTTAGGAGGCATCACCGAAGGATTTTGATCGGTGGTTAACACGATTGATTTTGATGATCAAGTCGTTCCCACAGACGGCGCCAAACTGTTAATGTCAGATTTTGTAACGAGATCCTTCGGCTTTTCTCCTTCGCTCCGGGAGGGATTTCCACCACCAGACCTGAAACAAGACAGCGAATAAGGGTGGCTGGGGACCAGCCGTTAGCCCTCCGACGCTTAAGTTAGGCCACAGAAGAGGAGCCAAGCAAAACGGGACCCAGATTGAATGATGAGTACCTACCTCCTATTCAAGGGAGCCATCCCCTTATATAGATCTGAAACAATCCAATCTGTTACGTGAGATGTCGAAATCCCGTTGATGTCGCATACGATACTGAGAATCCGCTGATTTCATGGGATAAGATCTCATCTCCCGTCAGATCCAACCCAACGATATATTCCAACAATCACGCCCCTAGATGGTGATCCCTTGAAATCCGACTGGATCCGGCCGGAAGCCATAGTTGAATTCATAGCCTCCGAAAAGGAAGGAGACGCCCGTAGCTGGGAGTCATGGCCTCCGAAAAGGAAGGAGACGCCCGTAGCTGGGAGTCATGGCCTCCGAAAAGGAAGGAGACGCCCGTAGCTGGGAGTCATGGCCTCCAAAAAGGAAGGAGACGCCCGTAGCTGGGAGTCATGGCCTCCGAAAAGGAAGGAGACGCCCGTAGTAAAGCTGCTCGCAGGTTAAAATGTGGTCGCGAGTCCAAATACATATTTTGGGTGTAATGTCTTTCAACGACTTGTGAGAAGGTATGCTCGCGGATCGAGCTTTTCCGTATTTGACTATCAGTTATGAAGACTCGGGACTTGCGAATAGCTGCTCTGTATTTTTCAATCTATGACTCTTGATCAGGTGATCTCGAGAGTCGAATGGACGTTCCGTACTTGTCCAATATTCGACTCTCGATCAGATGATCTCGAGAGTCGAATGGGCGTCCCGCACTTGTCCAATATTCGACTTTCGATCAGATGATCTCGAGAGTCGAATGGGCGTCCCGCACTTGTCCAATATTCGACTCTCGATCAGATGATCTCGAGAGTCGAATGGACATCCCGCACTTGTCCAATATTTGACTCTCGATCAGATGATCTCGAGAGTCGAATGGACATTCCACGTGAAATCTTATCTCCACCATTTTGCCTATAACAGCTTATTTTAACCTTTACTTTAGTTTTTACTTACAAGTTATAACAAGATTACTTACACCATGTCTTCTTCCCAATCTTCCTCTTTGAAATCGAAGTCGAATGACCCGGGTTGGAAGTATGGGCACTATTATAGTGCTACGGATAAAACTCACATAGTATGTTAGTTATGTGGGTATGTGGGTTTCGGTGGTATTGCTCGGCAAAAGCAACACCTTGCACATACACCGGGGTTAAATGCAAGAGCATGTGATAAAATTACTCTCGAAATCCGAAGGGAGATCATGAAGTATATGGATAAACAATCGAGAAAGAGATGCGATAGTGCCCTATGTCAAGAAGAATATATGGAATAAGATACATATGAAGATATAAATGTAGATGAAGCTAGCCCTACCCTTACCCCCTACGTCGACAGGCCGGTTTAGACCACCACCACCAGCCTTGAAAAGAGCTCGTGGGTATGGGCCCATGGATAGATGGTGTAAACCACACCCCGAGGATGTGGTAGACCAAAGGGGTAAAGGCAAAGGGCCAGCTCAAACAACTTTAGAAAACCGATATAAACAGAAAGATAGGAAAACCACTATTCAATATCTTGCTAAGTGGTTTTACCAAACTTGTGTTGCAATCAACGCGGTAAAATCGAGAAGTTGCAAAGTTATGGTTCAGGTAATAGGTCAATTTGGACTTGGGCTTAAACCTTCTTCATATCATGAAATGAGGGAGACGTGCCTTAAAGCTAAAGTTGAGCATACATGATCCTTTATAGTCAAATATAATGAATCATGGAAAACTTATGGGTGTTCACTCATGGCCGATGGAAGGACCGGTAGATCTAATTAGTCTCTCATTAACTTTTTAGTGAATTGTCCAACTAGGAGAATGTTCTTGAAGTCCGTGGATGCATCAAGCCGGTCGTCAACTTATGAAAAAGATGCGTCATTTATTTTTGACTCCTTGTGCGGCCCATTGTTTTGATCTGATGTTAAAAGATGTAGGTAAGTTATTTTTACAAGTGATTGTAAGTGCAAGAAGAATCACCGTCTTTATGTACAAACACGCCCTTCTTCTCAGTCGAGTGAGAAAACACATTGGGGGCAATTTACTACATCCAACAATCACCTATGTCTCTACAGCCTTCTTAACACTACAAAGATTTATTGCAATAAAATCAGAACTTAGAAGCTTTGTAGTGTCAGGCGATTTTATAAGTGAACCTTGGTCAAAGAAGGCTGAAGGAAAACAGGTTCAATAAACAATCCTTTTACAAAATTTTTAGACATAAGTGGTAAAGGTGCTAAAAGCATCTGAGCCCTTAGTCACTGTGTTGGGACTGGTGGACAGGGATGAAAAGTTGACAATGGGTTATATTTATGATGCGATGGAGATGACGAAAGTTAAGATCGTGAACCATTTTAATTATAGAGAGCATGATTATAAGCATATTATAGATATTATAGATAAAAGATGGGGAAGCCAGATATATTCATTGTATTCGACTGCCTACATCCTTAACCCGGGTTGTTTATTCTCTTCTCCCAATCCAGTTGCATCACTTAAAGTCCATATGGCTCGATTTATTGATGTGTTGAAAAGATTGATTCCAAATAGAGAAGATCAGGACAGGATCTCAGCTCTACTGGACTTTTATATAAAGAGTGATGGTATATTCTCAAGGGAGATTGTCATCAGGCATCGGGCAATGAAAATACCTAGTAAGTAGTATGAAAATATCTTTTACAAATAGTTTTTTTACAATATAGTAATCTATAAAGTAAAGTTTAAGCTAGTTAAACTATTTTTCTTAATCGACTGGTGGGCTTCCCATGGAGTGGACCCGAACTAGGAAGGATCTAACTTTAAAGAAGTTGGCCATGAGGATTCTTGGACTCACATGTTCTGCCAGTGGTTGCGAGAGCAACAGGAGCACGTTCGAGGCGGTAAGTTTGGAAAAAAGAAATTGTTAATGTGTTAATGTTAGTAACTTAGTATGTTATAGACTTACAGTTTGGGATAATTGTAAATCTAATGCCAAATAAAGATTCATGCAGATTCACACCAAGAAAAGAAATCTCCTTCGAGCAAAAGAAGCTCAACGACTTGGTCTTTGTCCAATACAATCAACAATTGCGAGAACAACTCCAGACTAGGAAAGAAAAGCCTGGTTTCTATGAGCCTATTTGCTTAGATGAGTCGGAGGTAGAAAATGAGTGGCTTATAGAAACGAAGGAGCCGGTCGTTGCTGACGAGGACTTGACATGGGTGCAAGTTGAAGATGCCGCATACGAATCGACGCCTGAAGAAACTACTGCTCGAAGATGAAGGAGAAGAAAGGGGGGGGGGGGGGGGGAGGAGTAGCAGTCAGCCCATGGTAGAAGAGATTAGGGAGATAGAAGGAGGAGATGATGATCAAGTTGAAGAACCACCATTGGATGTTAATGAAGTATTAATACGTATAGAAAATGGAGAAACAAAAAAAGAAGTGTATGTGGAAGGAGATGACTCAGATAACAATGATGATATTAATGGTGGTGGTGATCAATTGCCCCAAGTGACAAATAGATCAATGTCTTTAGTCTTTAGTTTACTATTAGTCTATTTAGTATTTTGTTAGTTTTACTTTTACCTAGACTTGTAACTTGTAAAATGTAAGTTGTAAATTATATTTCCGTTTTCTACAATCAATAATAAATAAACAACTTCATTTTGTCTTAGTTTTTTATTACTTATTTCTTAGTTCTTACTCTTAGTTGTTAGTTCTTACTCAATAGTAGACTAATAGGATTACCATTAACTTGTTATCTATTAAACATGTATAGTATTAGTAACTAATAAGTATAATTACTTATTAACTTACTATCTATTAACTTAGGAGTTATAAAAGGTCCCATTATTTTCTCATATTTTTTCATTTTTTCTAATTTTTCCCTATTTTTATGATTTTTTTAATTTTTTAAAAAAATAAAAATAAAAAAATGTATGTGGTCGCATATACGATTGTGCGATCGCATATGCGCACAGGCATATGCAATCGCACATGACCACATATGCGATTTGACAATAATGGGTGAGCATTTGACAAATGGCCTCCTTAAGCATCAGGGTCAGAAGGGACGAGAATGTGAGGCTTAGGTGAGTTAGGTTGTGTAGTGTTGGGGAGCACATTCATGAGGCTAGGCTGTGTAGGTTGAGCAGCCCCTTAGACCCCTACTGGTGAGCAAACTCCGAGGTCTGGGGTCATTTGGATAATCCTTTAATTTTGATAAGCATCTACTGAGCATTGAACGCCCGCCCTGATTTCAATACATTTATTAGCCATCGTAGGACAAACATTGCCATCTCCTTTCTTAGCATTCAACACGAATGTCCTGATGACCCATTGTCTGGTTCCTTCACTTTGTAGAGGTCATGTAGAATCAGCACTTTCGTGGCTCTTGCCTATTTGGCCATGGTAACAGACTCAAAGAACTCTAAAATGGGAGAAGCCATCTACTTGGAGATCCAGGTCTGGATTGAAAGTTGCGGAGGGGTCGTGTATGATCTTGACCCTATCAAAAGTTAGGCATAATTGATCAAGGGTGTGCTTATCAATTTCCACCACGGAGCCGTAGAATTTTGCAATCTGACCAATATAATCTGTTCGCTCCGAGCATGCAAGGGGATACTCCCTTGATTCGCATCCAAATGCCACTGTTTGTGGCCACCATAGACGGCCCCCAAGGTCCGATAGATCAGATACCCATGTCCTGTTGAAGTAGCTTGTCCCGTCGTCGAAAGGCCACCACTTCCTCGCGAGACTGGAGGGTGAGAAGAAAAGCCCTATCTGAGACCTTAGCAATCTCCACCTTGGACGTGCTGAACGAGGAGGCTCGAATAGCTTCAAGCAAGGCATAGGCAAGTTCCTTCCTCCGTCTATAGGATATATATCCATCTGGGAACAAGCGGTGTGGGAGACTAATCAAGGTGAGGTTGGCTAGACTATACCGCGAATGCATAATCAGTAATCCTCAGATCAATTGCCTGGTTTTTTTATTCTTGGAGGATGATGACCTATCAATGGATTGCGCCCTTCGAGAGGGAAGCCATTAGTCAAATCGGGCCAAGCTATCTAAAGGGGGGTGAGAGGACTTTTGGAGGGAGGGTAGGAGCATATCTCTCGCATGGACCGCCTATAGACCTTAGTACCATTCAACTTCTCCATGTCTGTCCAAGCTTCTTCCTTGTTCTTATATCGAACAAATGCATAGACCTAGGAATCCCGAGATGGGGAATGTGGGGATGTAAATGTTGACTATGTCCCCAAACTTCTCAAATTTTGCTGTAATCTCATCAAGATGGCATCAAAAAGGAATGTTTCCCAACATATAATTAAGCTGATAGAGGGATCATCACGACGTTGATTGCGGACCTGTTTCCATCCCACTAAAGATACTCAGCAGGATTTTTCCTGTGAGCATCACTGAAGGAGCAGCAGGATACTCTCATTTTCCATCCGAGCGTCTTCCTCAAGAAGAAGCTGGAATAGTTTCCTGCGAGCGTCTTCCTTAGGACACTCTCCTTTCCCTTCAAAAATGCAATGGATGTTTCTTGCGTGCATAAATTGGAAGGTTTTTCCTATGATGATTGTTGGTCACTGTTCAGGAGCAAAGCTTTCCCTTGGGGGGGGGGGGGGGGGGGGGGGGGGGGGGGGGGAATAGAGAAGATGGAAGATTGTTGGGAGCTGGAAAAGATGTAAAAGACAGGAAAGGAATGTTTATCTTAAGATGAGTTGAAAGTTGTGGCCGATGTCATGATCGTATGCTTGCGGCCAATCTGAGGTCTGGAATTTCATCAATTTTTTACAAAAGTAATTGGTTTATTATAATCATTCTATCAAACATCACATATGTACACTAATTAGGGATATTAAAGTTGATTTAGTAATCAAATTCAAACTCCTATAAATATATTACATATATAATTTCAATGCATTGCTATTTTTATATTCCAATGCATTCTGAACACAAGCTGCCAAATACAATTGAAGGATACGGAACCACCATCTATTTCGAATCCAGGTATTTGAATATACAAGCTCCCAAATGGGCCCTTAACCTTCTCTCTAACCATACTCAATCGGGAAGGCATTCCTTTTTTTAAGGAAAAGGTGAGATTAGCTCACTTTGACTTTATTATAGCAACTAAGATATACAGATGATGGATTCGGGTGGGCTCCAGAAAAAAAGCCCGGGCCTCGCCTATCACGTGACTAAAAAAAACATCCGTTCGCCAAAAATCACTAAAGGGAAGAAACCTCCAAACCCATAGTCTCCTATCCTCAATAAAGAGAACCTCGGGATCTAACTCATTCTAATTGATCCCAAACTTGCAGCATTATTTAAACAAATAATTTGTTTCAGGAGATCTGAATGAGAGAAATAAAGGAAACATGGCCATTCCCTACTTCCCATACTAGCTAGTGCATCCGGGACCGCATTGCCTTCCCAAAGAATATGGGAGATATTGAAGTTTGTGAAACCTCGAATATGACATATCGCCCCAAGAATATACCAAATGCTCCAAGAACCCACCACTTAAGGCTTGGAAACCGCTTCAACAATGATAGTGGAGTCAGATTCCACCACCACATTAGATAACCCCAATTCTTAACAGATCTCTAGCCCATCAAACACTGCCCGAGCCTCCACTACAGTGTTCGAGAGACTCCCATAGCTCTTGTGGAACACGAAGATAACTTGGCCCCGGTCATCTCTGCATAGCCCCCACCTCCTCCCTCTCTTGAATTGCCTCTTACCAACCCATCAACATTGAGCTTGACCCATCATTGGGCCAGTCTAACGCATTTAACAATTTGGAGGTTGTTTTTTTTTTTTTTATGAGTAGGGTCTTCAAGAAACCCTAGAGCCTGGAGACAGGATTTTTCCAAAAGGGTTTCTCTTCCTTTAGCTGGAATCAATCTACCCACCAGTGTTGTCATAATCATTATCGTATCGTAAATCGTAAAGGGGTCTGAATCATATCATATCATAAATCGTAAGAGTTCTTCTGATTTTTATAAAACATATCATAAAAGAATATAAAATTGTATATAAATAAAAAAATATATCAATCATCCATTTTGTCATGAATATGAAAAAAATAAAAAGATATATCATGTATATACCATCATGTCATAATGAAGTTCAAACAATAATCCCTTTCCCATCCCACGTACATGTAAGTTTTCCATATGATTCAAAAAATAACATTTTGCCCATCCTCATTTACATGTATAATTCTCTATAATTCAAAAGGTAAATAAAAAGGTCAAAACAAATCTATTAATCATTCATTGGCTGTGTCATCATCATCTCATCATCACCCATTGGATCAACATTATCAACATCATCTTCATCTTCAGAATTTGATATCGAAATAAACTCATCTTCCTCCTCTAGTTCTACCACTTTTGCTTTTCCCTTCGCCTTACTTCGAATAGCAAGCTTTCTAGGACCTACAAAATAGTTGTTGCAACAAAATTCATTATAATATAAGACCATTAATTAATAATTATAAGACTACACTATATGACTAAACAATAAAAATATGAGTCATATATCATGTCGCCCATCCGATTTCGATGTGGATTCGCCTACACCTTGCACATCCTCCAAGCCTTCAACAAAACATTTACCTATGTCCATCCGAGTGTTTTTTGTAGGAAGTGCGGGATCCTCTTTCTCCATGACGGAATTCGAGCTGGAGATTATATTTTACGAAGATGACAACATTTAATCTCTGTTGCTTAAGTCTATTCCTCTTCCTTGAATGTATCTGCAAACCCATGAACGTAATAATATAAGGCTAATGGTCACTATAGTGTACATGGCGAATTCATAAGTTGATCCATGAATTCAATAATGTCTCACCTGCTCAAAAGTTCTCCAGTTGCGCTCACAACCGGTAGCACTACATGTCAAACTTAAAAATAAGAATATTCAGCTTTTGTAATTCTGGACACTCGTCTCCGTAACTCTCCCACCATAGACATAAATCACAAATCAATCATATATAATTTATATAAATAACAGGCACATGATCAAACTCAAAGAAGTAAAAAAATTGTAACTTTGTAAGTAAAATTACCTAGTTGCTTTGTCGTTCTAGTTAACTTTACTGTCTCTCTTCTAAATAAACCATAAGCCTTTTTGAACTTATCCATTTTCTCATCAATGATGACCCTCTGCTTTGAATTAAGGACAATTCTATCAACACAATCATATAGGCCGATTTTAATCTCTAAGTTCAGATGAAAATTGTCATCATACTAAAATCTCGAATTTAAAAAATAGGCCGCTACATATAAGGGCTTATGCAACTGAAGATTCAACCGTTGGTCTATTATGTCTCATATAGCCGAATATCGCTTCTTACACATCTCCCAAGTTTTTTGCTATAACTTCTTTCACTCAATCCATCACTTCATAAATATATCTCATGGCCGACCTCTCATTTGAATCAACTAGCCTCAACACCTTGACCAATGAGAAGGTGGTCTTTAAGGAAAACTTGATAGACGACAAAAAATCTACGTTGGCCAAATCAATGTCTTGAACATGCTTCCCATTTGTGGTCATGGAGAAGCTACTATGTTCCCATTCCTTTAAGGTAAACATTGACCTTGAGGCCAATTCTATTTTCATGAATGCTTTTTAAAGTCAAGTAACACGTAGCAAACTATGTTACGGCCGGTCGAGTCAACTCCCCCTTCGCATGTTTTCTCATCAAATTTAATACCCAACAACGTTTGTAAATATAGAACATTGTAACCCTTTCTTTTGCCACTGATCTCTAAATGAACTTGTAGCTTTCCAATGTCTGCAAGCATTAGGTGTATGTAATGGGCCACACATGAAGACCAAAACAATGTCTTCTTCTTCTCCATCAACGTCTGACTTGCTTTCATATAGGCGGATGCGCTATTTGTAACTACCTGCACAATATTCTCTTCACCCACCTCATCAATCACTGATTCAAGCAATCCCAACAAATTGTCCACATTTTTTGAAATATCATACGTATCAACAGATCTTAAAAATACCGTACCACTTGGACTATTAACCAAAAATTTTATAATCGACTGATTCACTCCATCGTTCCACCTATCTGACATAGTCATGCATCCAGTCTTCTCTCATTCATTTTTATATACATCAATAGATTTATCTATCGACTCAACCTCCATCTTCAAAAAATTATTCCTCAATTCATGATACGACGAAAGCTTCAATCCCGGCCTAAATGCGGCAATCGCTTCCATCATTGGTGCGAAGAATATTGGGCTCTTTACAAGGTTGAATGGTAGAGCTTTTGCATATAAGAAATGTGAAATAGATAGACACACGTTGTATCTATCTCCCTTCTTCCATATTTTGTTTAGAGTGACTTGTTTTTCTTTTGCCCCACTCTTTCGCATTAAATCATCCATTATTCTCTTTCTTTTTCCACAACCCATTTCATCGACATCATGAATTATATGAACCCTTTTAACATCATAGGTCATCTCTTCTTGTTGTTTCGTCTCGCTAACATTGCCATCCAATAGATTCTTGAATTTGTCAGCTATATCATCACCTACTTGGGGACATGTTGAAACATTCTTCTTCGTTTTAGCTAGGTGATGTTTCATTCGAAACACACCTCCCCAATATGCTTTCCCACAAAAATTGCATCTTAGGTGGAGATTATTGTTCGCAACCATCTTAGAACAATACTCCCATATAAGATCATTGTCTTTCGTCTTTGATTTCTTTCCCATCTTCAATGATTAAAATGTATCAACACTAGATGACAACATCAGTGACAAGCCTACATACTAAGAAAAAAAAACTATTTAGGCCCCACCCAAACATAAAATATTATAAATTATTAAAAATGAGAACACTCTTGAAATAAACTATCTAAAATAAATTAGGACCACATACTCTCCAAATCTCACCACTTCCTCACAAAACAACTTTTAAACATGAAAGCCCTAAAAATAAATTGCAAAAAAAAAAAAAAAAAACTGAAAAAATAAAAAAATTGAAAAAATGTATATTTGCAATAGATATAAAAGTAATGAAATAGAAAAGAATAAATGCATATTTTATATGTATTCTTGCTTATTTCAATCTAGAAATCAAATGCAACAAGCACCGTTCGATTCTGTTGAGCGACGAAAAAGATGTGGATTTCTTTCTCTAGGTTTCCTATGGCCCACAACTTCCAAAAGCCTCCAAAATCTCTTAAAAGTTGCAAAATAAGTGATATTCTATTGTAAGTGGGGCCTAAATAACCTTTAAAAACAAAACCCTAATTTGTTTTTGTAAAAAATGAAAAATAACACCCCCCCCCCCCCCCCCCCTAAAGCACATATTTTGCACATAAATATAAAACTAATGAAATAGGGAAGAATAAATGCATATTTTATATGTTTTCTTACCTATTTCATTGTAGAAATCAAATGTAACAAGTGGCGTTCGATTCCGTTGAGCGACGAAAAAGATGTGGATTTCTTTCTCTAGGTTTCCTATGACCAACAACCTCTCCAAAAGCCTCCAAAATCTCTTAAAAGTTACAAATGAAGTGATATTCTATTGTATGTGGGCCTAAATAACCTTTAAAAAGAAAACCCTTTTTTTTTTGCAAAAAATGAAAAAATTGAATTTTCTTCTGAAAATTGTCGATGTTTTACGTAGATATCGAATAGTACTATTTGAGCTGAATCATACAATTCATGAGAAGAGGGCTATTAAATGCTGGAATATGGAAAGCTTTGGCAACCTTTTCTCCAATATCAAGAGGGCTGAGGAAAATGTGAATCCTAGGAGATCGTGTTCAGAGACTACCCGACTGATGAGAACCGGACTAGTCTCTAAATGAAGCTAAGGCAGGCCTTGCTCTTCATGAGAAAATGGAAGACATATACTAGAAACAGAAAGCTCATATCGACTGGTTGGAGGAGGGGGAACCGGAACACGAAGTTTTTCCATAGTGTTGCGAATGCTCGGGATTCGGAAAGCTTCATCCAAGAGATCAAGCTTAGCAATGGTGAGATTTCTTCAAACCCAGCTGCTATTAAGAATGAAACAGTGCAGTTTTATTCTGCCCTCCTCCAATCGGAGCCAGTTGAACTGATCAAAGACTTCCTCGATGCCATTCCTTCAGATGTGACCGCCGCTGATAATGCGGATCTTCTCGGGAGCCTTTCATGGATGAAGTAAAGCTCACAGTCGAGGCTTTGCCCAAAGATGGGGCCCCTGGCCTGAATGGCTTCTCGAGCGCTTTCTTCTAAGCTTATTGGGACATAATTGGGAATGACATCCTAAATGCGGCTAAATATCTTTTTTAGGGAGGTGACTTCCCAGGGCATTCACGGTGACACTACTATGCCTCATTCCAAAATTAGATTCGTCAGGTAAGTTCTTAGACTTTAGGCCTATTAGCCTATGTAATTGCATCTATAAATTTTTTTCTAAGATTCTTGCAAATAGGTTGAACTCCCTCCTCCCCAAGATTATTTCAGAGGAGCAGGGAGCGCTTGTTCGGGATAGGCTGATAACTGAAAGCATTGCGCTGGTCCAGGAGCTTTTCAAGAATATGGATAGTAAGGTGCAGGGCAACAATGTCATTATGAAGCTAGACATGGAGAAGGCCTTACGACAGAGTGAATTGGTCCTTCCCCAAGGCGATGCTGTCCAAGTTCGGCTTCAGTCAAGAGTGGGTCTGCCTTGTGGAGAAATGCTGGAAAACTGTTGGTTCTCTGTACTGGTCAATGGGGAAGCTTGTGGATTCTTCCAATCGTAGAGAGGGCTATGCCAGGGCAACCCCATTTTGCCCAGCCTATTTATCAAAGCTGTGGAAGCCTTTAGGCTGTGGGTTCAAAAGGCTCATGGAAAGAGGTTATTGCATTTCGTTTAAGGTCAGTAGGTGGTGTCCCATTGTGTCCCACATGCTCTTTGCTGATGACACTGTTCTATTCACAAATGGGTGTGGCTCTTCCTTAAAGGTGGTGAATTGGTTCCTTATGTGATATGAAGTGGTGTCTGGGCAAATGATCAACAAGGAAAAGAGTCTTTGCGTCGTCTCAGCCAAAATTTCAGCTTCTTGAATAAGAGCTATTGAGAGCAAGGCGGGCATATCCAAGTCGTCGTCCCACTTTACTCATCTTGGAGTTTCAATTTTTAACAAGAGATCCAAAATCGCTTTCTTCCAGCCCCTGATTAGCAAGATCAAGAGTAGAGTTGTTGGTTAGCAAGGGAGGTGTCTGTCCCAAGCTGGCAGGGTAGTGCTGGTGAACCATGTTCTCGACGGTATTCCCCTTATACTATGGTTGCGACTATGGCCCCTTCTCAGGTTCTGCTGGCCCTAGAGAGAGCCTTTACAGATTTCTTCTGGGGCTTGCATGAGGGGGCTAGGAAGCTGCATTGGAAAAGTTGGGCGTCAGTCTCTAAGCCTAAGCAGGAAAGTGGGCTGGGCAGTGAAAAATATGAAAGACGTAATGCAGAGTTTGCTTATGCATTTAGCGTGGTCTATCCTCATTGATAGCAAAGAAAGTAATGCAGCTAAGTTCTTCAAAGCCAAATATCAGTATCCTCCTTCGGCCCAAGCTGAGGCAACTTGGATTCATCGACTTCGTTGTGCCTCGCCTATTTGGAAGAAAATTTATAGCATGATTCCTATCCTTAAGGGCATAATAAGTGGTTGGTTGGGTCAGGAAATCTCAATGTCTGGTCTGAGGACTGGACTGGGCTTGGCAACTTGTCTTCTTGTGTTGTTACTCATATCCCATAAGACCTAAATAATCTGAAGATAAAAGACGTCATGAGTAGTGAAGGCCTCACCCCCTTCGGGACCTTCTCCACCATTCTGCCCCGGGTTATATATCCTTGACCATATCTCCCAGGAGGGTTTCTGTATCATGTAGGGGCCTGACAGAAGAATTTGGGCTTGTTCTTCTTCTGACTGTTTTGAGCTCCACTCGGCCAGGGACCTTATCAGAACCCAACGAATCTCGTAAATCATGGGCCTACTGGGTGTGGCACTCGAAGCTCCCTCCTAAGATCTCTACATTCGTCTGGAGGCTCCTCCATGACGCTATCCCTATCGAGGTTAGCATCCAAAAGAAAGGAATCCCCTTAGCATCGAAGTGCCTGTGCCATTAGAGCTTTGCTAACACGGATATTGAATCTTGAGACCACCTATTCATCGAGTGTGACTAGCCTCTCAGGTATGAAACTACTTTAGCAGGCTATGTGATATCCCCCTTTTTAGTGTGCTGGCTATCCTTCGTCGTGCTTTCATGTGGTGGAGTGGAGCGTTGAAGACTGAAGGTCTAGCGATGATGAGAGGCTTCATTCCAAGCTTTATTTTTTAGGAAATCTGGAAAGAGAGGAACAAACGTTGGTTTAAAGAGACGCAGGTGAATGTGAGCAATACCATTTCCCGGGTCACTTGGTGGTTGCAGCGTCTCTCCCCCCGCCAAAGTTAACTGGGATGATTGCCCAGATCACTCTTTAGTCCATTGGTGAGGCCGCAGTGAAGGTAACCTATCTTGGTAGTGAAATGGGCAAGCGCACCCCCCCCCCCCCCCCCCCCCCCCCCCCCCCCCGGCGGGATGGACCAAGCTCAATGTGGACGGCTCGGTTCGTGGGAATCCAAGCCTCTTTGGTGGCGGCGGGGTGTGTAGGCATAGTCGGGGTGAGCTTTTATTTACTTTTGCTTTAGGCTATGGGTGGGGCTAACTTTCGGGCCAAAGCAAAAGCTCTTTTAGAGGGTCTGAGCTTGTGTGTGAGTAGAGGCCTTGATAACATAGAAGTCGAGAGTGACTCAAAGGCAGTTGTTCAGCTTCTTAACAAGGAAAGACTGAAACCAATGGATGATGTGGTATGCGTGATCCAGGGTGGTGCTGATCAAGCGAAATGCTTGAGTGAAGATCATATTCGCCCCTAGGGAGGCTAATACAGTAGCGGAATGGTCTGGCATATTTAGGAAGCACAACCCAGGCCCTTACTCTATTTGATTCCATCCACGATCGACCTTCCTGACCCAGTCTGTGGGGCTCCATCTTGATAGGGTCGATCTTGATAGCATTCTTGAGGGTATCCCTGACCACCCTTGTCATGGGATCGGGGTTTAGTTCCCTTTTTGTAGCTTTTGCTTTTTGTTTTGAGGGCTTTTGCTTGGCCGTCCCCCTTTTTTTCTGGTGGTCGGCCTGTTTTGTCCAAAAAAAAAAAAAGTGAACTTCGGATTTAAAAAAAAAAAAAGCTGATTAAAAGAAAAGGTACCCATCTTACTAACCTTTAAAAAAAAAAGCATCGAATCGTACGATTATTCCTAAATTGCGATTTGGGAGTGCGATTCATATTGTATGGTGGTATGATATGATTTAAATCGTACTATTTGAATAGTAAATTGTACGATATTGACAACATTGTTACCCACCTCTTTCAACCAATAGTTGACACTTTGTTCAATGCTTTTTTATTGCCTCACATAATCACATGCAAGAACATTCTCCATTATTCTCCACCTATCGGATTAAATGTGGTCAAAGATCTCGCCTTCACCTCTCAGGACGCTACTTAAGCTTTCATCTACCAGCCCATGAAGTTGCCATCAACATTCATTTTCCAATAGCCCAAAGGAGATTGTTCTAATGTAGCTTTGATACCACTTGATGTAGAACTCAAAGAAACGCAATAAAGAAAATGAAAGAAGAACTTTGTTGTTAGAACTTGGATCAAGAGTACATAGGCCAAATGAGAACAAGAAAAAGAGATAGGTCGGGGACTCACTCACCAAAGGGTCGAGGAATCACTCACCCATCAAGGGATAGCTTGGGGACCCACTCACTCAAGAGGTTAGGGAATCACTTAACTCTCAATGGAGATAACAAGTTTTTCACAAATATACAAAGCTTGTAGAAAATAATTGTAGAATACTCTCTCATGAAAAGACTACTATATATATAAGAGGAAATTTTAACTATGATATAGTACGTCTTGGTGTACCATAGGCTGCATCAATCTCCTCCTTATAAAAAGAACTTGTCCTCGAGTTCGGCTTGGTAAAATTTTCCCATATTCTTTGGACGAGATCCCATAATTCCTCATCATTAATCCATGTATCTTCGCATTGAGGCTTGTTCTTCCACCGAGCGAGATATTTAGTATATTCATCTTTCCATGTACTCACGAACTGTCGGTAGAATGTTGCTAGGACATGGAAGCATCAAACTTTGATTATCAATTGTAAAGTTGGCCACTTAACACTTGCTTTGAGTTTCTCTTTATCCACTTTGATGTCTTAAGATGAGACAACATATTCCAAAGAAACTACATAAATTGCCAACTATGAATAAATAGTTTTTGAGGTTGGCATATAGCTTCTTTTCACGCAAAACATGTAGCCAATGGTCTTCGGGTATTTGAGTAACGGTCAAAACTTTGTAAATAACAAAGCTCTCCCCTTCATTCAGCCTAGTCATTTTATCAAGCATTTCATGAGCATCTTTGTTATAACATGGCTCGTCATCATTAAATCTCATATGGTCTTTGTTCACTACAGTGTTCAATTGGTTCAATCATTTCAACAAACACTTCATGGGTATCTTCTTCATAAATCAGCTCATCATCATCAAATTCAATGTGACCTTCAATTTTTCAAAATGTGCTATAATTATCATGTCCAAAATTTCATTAAAAAAACGTGAACTTCATTCACTGCACATTCATTTGATTCGGACATTTCATCAAACACTTCATAGGAATCTTCGCCATAAATTGGCTCATCATCATCAAATTCCATGTGGTCTTTGTTACCTTTAATCAGTTCAATCATTTCATTAAACACATCATAGACATCGTAATCTTCATCATAAATTGGAATACTTATGGAGGCTTGTGCTGGAAGTCTTTGCAAAACCTCCTCCATCATGCGTTGTAGATCATTGTTAGCATGCTTTAATTCTTCAATTTCTTCATGGAGGTGGACATCTTGAATTAAAGTCATCTGTTCAACCCGATTTCCTCTTCCTCTTACCATAGAAAATCAATCTCAATCCAAGAACCAAATGTACTCTAATACCACTTGATGTAACTTTGACACCACTTGATGTGGAACCCAAAGAAATGCAATAAAGAAAAGGAAAGAAGAACTTTGTTCTTAGAACTTGGATCAAAAGTATAAGGCCAAATGAGAAAAAAAAAAAAAAAAAAAAAAGAGATAGCTTGAAGACTCACTCACCTAAGGGTCGAAGAATCACTTACCCAACAAGGGATAGCTTGGGAACTCACTCACCAAAGAGGTTAGGGAATCACTCAACTCTCGATTGAGATAATAAGGCTCTCACAAATATAAAGCTTGTAGAAAATAACTCTAGAATACTCTCTCATGAAAAGACTACAACATATATAAGAGAAAATTTTGAGTATGATATAGGTCTTCTTGGTGTACCATAGGCTACATCATGTTCCCATTCATCCATCTTCCTATGAGGCATGATTTTATTGTGAATAACCAAGCACCATCTTCTATCATTCTCAAACATCATAGCGCCCCTAAACAATTTGTAACACCCCTAAACTCCTTTGAAAGGAATCTGAATTTAGTTGACTCTTTGGTAACATTCTTTCCATATGCCCCACATCATTGAATACAAGAAAATTCTTCCACATCATTGAATGCAAGAAAATTCTTCAGACTAATCTACCACCTCGACAACTCTCTGTTTCGAACAATCTGAGAAAGATCGAATCACCAAATGCGTCATAGTAAAGAAATGAATTATCTTTTGATACCTCCTTCCAACAAATATTAGGAATTTCCATGTAAGCTTGTGATGATTATCATTGGTGAGTAATGTTGTGAAGGCCTCATTACTGTGCATATACAGAGTCCACTGACAATCACCCGACCGGTCGGCGAGTGGACAGATTGATACAGTTTTGATTCCAAACTCTCTGGACATTTTTTGGACTTTTGAGATCCGGTCACCAGACCGGTCGCTGGTAGCTCAGACCGGTCGCCTGATGCTTAGACCGGTCTGGGGACAGGTCTCAGTTGAGGCAGTGGGCATGTAATCTCTCTGGACTATGTGCGACCGGTCGTCCGACCAGTTGCCCAACCGGTCTGCGGAAATTAGTAGTGTTGCGCGGTTTTCGCGCTACTTGTTTCTAATTTCGGCTTTCCTCTTATAAATATGTTTCCTAATCGTACTAGACCTTATTTTAAGCAATACCTAGGTGATCTAAACGGGATTAGGGTTATTGGGAGAGATGATTGAGAGAATTGTGTGCCTTGTTCATCTTTGGGATCTATTCGGGTAGTTCTAGCTCTGTAATCATCTGAATTCATAGTGGAAGGTGTCACTTTGTGCCGTGGTTTTTTCCCGTAAGGGTTTTCATGTAAAATTCGTTTGCTTTTGCGTTGATTGCTTGTGTGATTGTGTGGTAATTGTTTGATCTTCTTCGGTGCTTCCACTGACTGAATTTCCAACAAGTGGTATTAGAGATATCGTTGGAGTGTTGAGAAGAAGTTTTCTGAAACGATCTCATGGCTCCAAGTACAAAGTTCGACGTTGAGAAGTTCTCGGGTAAAAACAACTTTGAGTTATGGAAGGTGAAGATGCGTGCCGTCCTAACTCAGTAAGGGGTCGTGAACGCCCTTGGAAAGCGCCCTGCTGAGATGAAAGATGAGGAGTGGACGAAGATGGATGAGAAGGAAATGGCCTCAATCCAATTGTGTCTTGTTGATGACGTCCTCTATAACGTCATGAAGGAGAAGAACGCTATCGAGACATGGACCAAGCTAGAGAACATCTATGCAAAGAAGTCTCTAGAAAATCGCATGTATCTAATGATGCAACTCTTCACTTTGAAGATGGGGGAGGGGACAGATGTGGAGTACCACATTAACATGTTCAACAAGCTGATTTGCAAGTTGCTCGATTTTGGTGAGCAAATGAAAGACGAGTATCAAGTCTTAATCTTGTTGAACTCGCTTCCTAGTTCATATGAGTCACTCAGGGACTCGTTGTGTGTGGGTAGGGACACTATTAGTGTCGAGACCGTTGTCTCAGCCCTTCAATCGAAGGCCTTGAGACAGAAAAGCGGTGATACTAATTCCTCCTCCGAAGCACTGTTTATAAGAGGAAGGAATTCTGAGCAAGGTGAAGGATCGTCGCTTTCTTGATCCAAATCGAAGGGCGAGGGCAAAGGGAAGTTGAAGTGTTGGGGATGTGGCCAAGTTGGGCACATGAAGAAGGACTATAAGAGTCCTAAATATAAGAAGGAGAAGTTAGGTGATTCTTCTAGGGAAGTCAATACCGCTGAAGCCGAGGAAGGTGGTAGTGATGTGTGTGAGGTCTTGACGATGTCAAAGGCTGGATCCCTCTGTGATGAGTGGATCATGGACTCTGGGGCCTCGTATCACATGTGCCCAGATAGGAGTGTCTTTACTTCTATAGGGAGTATGAGGGAGGCTCGGTATTTCTAGGCAATGTCTACGCTTGTAAGGTTGTGGGGATTGGTACAGTGCGCATAAAAATGTTCGATGGGATCGAACGGACCTTGACGGAAGTAAGGCACGTTTTAAGGTTGAGGAAGAATCTGATATCCCTTGGTGCGCTCGAAGCATTGGGGTGCAAGTTCACCGGCTTTGACCGTTTCTGTAAAGTTTCAAAGGGGACCCTTATAATTATAAAGGGACAGAGGCATGGTAACATTTATAAGCTGATTGGTAGCACTTCAATAGGTGGAGCTGTAACGACTGTAGCGGATTCCACATCTGCACGTATATGGCATGCACGCTTAGGCTACATGAGCGAGCGGGGCATGAAGGTACTCCCCGAACGTTTTTTTATTCGTTCATTTAAATCTGTAGACTTTAGTATATGTGAACATTGCATGTATGAGAAACAATCTAAATTGTCATTTAAAGGGGAGAAACATGTATGTAAAAGGGTGCTTGATTATGTCCATTCCTAATGTATGGGGGCCGTCACTCGTTATTTTTATTGGGGGGTCATCGTGGTTCGTGTCATTTATCGATGACTATAGCAGGAAGGTTTGGATTTATTTTTTGAAAAATAAATCCGATGTCTTCATGACCTTCAAGTATTTGAAGGCTATGGTGGATAATCAGTCAAGGCAGAAATTGAAAATTTTGAGAACCAATAATGGTGGTGAGTTCACTTCCAGGGAATTTAACACGTATTGTAAAGAGGATAGGATCATGAGGCACAACACAGTGTGCCACACGCTAGACCAGAATGGTGTGGTAGAGTGGATGAATCGGACTCTCTTGGAGAGAGCTCGATCCATGATTAGTAATGCTGGGTTAGGCAAAAAGCTATGAATTGAGGCCATTAATACGGCTTGTTACTTGATAAATCGGTCACCCTCTATGGCAATTGAATGTAAAATCCCTGAGGAAGTGTAGAGTGGTCGTACGCTAGACTACTCAAGTCTGCGAGTTTTTGGTTGTGAGGCTTACTCTCATGTACTGTCAGTTGAGAGAGATAAGCTAGTCCATAGGGCCAAAAAAGGGATTTTTGTTGGCTATGGTGATGGTGTGCAGAGATATCGAATATATGACCGTCACACGAAAGATCACCTTGAGCCGTGATGTCAAGTTTGATGAGGGTTCTTTGTTCTGTAAGGATGCTACAAAGGAACCAGAAACATCAAAACAGGTTGATACTCATGAGGATAGAGATGAGACAGGAGCCGATGCTAAGGCGCAGACAGAGGTACATGATCAGGTGGAGCAGCCACCTATAAGAAGAAATCCACCTAGGGATCGCAGGTTACCGGCAATGTACAGGGATGACTCGAACTGTTGTATTCGCTCTCATTACAGATGAGGGGGATCCTGTCTAACTTTGAGAAAGCAATACAGGATGTAGATGCTGAAAAGTGGAAGACGGACAATGCAAGACGAGATGGATCCTTGTACAAGAATGAGACTTGGGAGCTTGTGGAGCTTCCAGTGGGCCGAAAAGCAATAGGGTGTAAGTGAATTTTTCGAAAGAAACAGGATAGATACAAGGCAAGGTTGGTAGCGAAAGGTTATGCTCAGTGAAGGCTGTAGACTTCAGTGAGATTTTTGCACCGGTTGTGAAGCAAGTATCTATCAAGTTCGTGTTGGAGCTGGTTGCCCAATACGACATCGAGCTGGAACAGATGGATGTGAAGACTGCTTTCCTACATGGGGAATTGGAAGAGCAGATATACATGGTGCAACCAGAAGGTTATACAGTACAAGGGGCCAAGAACAAGGTTTGCAGGTTGAGGAGATCGTTGTATGGTCTCAAACAGTCGCCTAAGTAGTTGTACAAGAAATTTGATTCCTTCATGATGAGTCGGGGCTTTACCAGGAGCGAGTATGATCATTGTGTCTATTTTAAGACACTGAATGATGAGAAGTTTCTCATACTGGTGTTGTACGTCGATGACATGCTTATTACCAGTCAAAGCATGTCTGACATCGATGTGTTGAAGACTTAGATTTCAGGGACATTCGAGATGAAGGATCTAGGGGCTGCAAAGAGGGTTATTGGCATAGATATTCATAGAGACAGTTAGAGGAGCAGGTTGTGGAGCTTCCTTCAAAACATTATCGAGCTTCCTTCATTTGTCCGTGGAGTTCTTCTTCTTGACCATATGGGTTTGGGTTGTGTTAGGGAGGATTGAAGTATGCATGGTTGCACCATCCTTGTTTGGTGTTTCCTCGCTTCGGTTGTGGTATATGTTAGGGGTTTGCGGAGGTTCCTTTGGGCGCCTCGACTTCTTGATTGTAAATAGTAGTTTGTGCCTGGATCGAGTGGGGTTGGAGCTATTAGGGATAGAGTAGCATGGTTTTCTTTTTAGAGGGTGGGGGTATAAGATAGGCGGATTCCTTGAGTCTTTTGTAGCAAGGGTTTGCCCGAATTGTATGTGGCCTTTTGTTAGAGTAATATAAGGTTTCTTTGTTTAAGAAAAAAAGGAAGAGGAGCAGGTTGTGGTTATCTCAAGAAGAATACCTTGAGAAGGTATTGAAAAAGTACAAGATGGACAAGTCCAAATCGGTTAGCGTTCCCCACGCGGCTCACTTCAAGCTTTCTTCTGAACAGTGTCCCAAGACAGATGAAGAAAAGCGTGTTATGTCTCATGTACCCTATTCAAGTGTTGTGGGCAGTTTTATGTATGCCATGGTCTGTACAAGACCTGATATTTCACAGGCTATGGGTGTTGTAAGCCGATTCATGTCTAACCCGGGCAAACAACATTAGGGAAGATGTGAAATGGCTACTTCGATACATTCGGTGTATGCAGGACTATGTCTTGACGTTTGACAATTCCAAGGACAAGTTGGTTGGCTACGTCGATTCTAACTATGCAGGTAGTGTAGATAGTAGGAGATCGACTTCAGGGTACTTGTTTGTATTAGCGGGTGGAGTGATTAGTTGGATGTTTAAGCTTCAGTCTGTGGTGGCTCTTTCCACTACTGAAGCTGAGTATATGGGAATAACAGAGGCTTTCAAGGAAGATGTTTGGTTGAAAGGGATGACAAATCAGTTGGGGCTTCAGCAGGAAGCCGTGCCGGTTAATTGTGATAGCTCAAGTGCTATAAATTTGGCTAAAAATTATGTTTATCACTCACGTACTAAACTAATTGTGTGCGTCACCATTTTATTCGACAGGTGCTTGAGGAAGGAGATATGACTCTAGACAAGAATCACACTAGCGTGAATCCGGCGGATATGCTGACCAAGGTGGTCCCTACAGAGAAGTTCAAGTTCTGTGTAACTTCTCTAAGATTGGCGAAGGCTTGACGAAGACGTAGTGATGCATGAGAAGCGACAACTATGATTGATAATGAGTTGGTTATTTGAAGAGTAGAAGAGATGGTTCAAAGTCTAATGATGCCTTAGTAGAGTTTGTTGTGAAGGCCTCATTACTGTGCATATACAGACTCCACCGACCAGTCGCCCGACCGGTTGGCCAGTGGATAGATTGATGCAGTTTTGAGTGCAAACTCTCTGGACGTTTTTTGGACTTTTGAGACCGGTCGCAGGATGCTCAGACCGGTCTGGGGACAGGTCTGAGTTGAGGCAGTGGGCATGTAATCTCTATGGACTATGTGCGACCGGTCATCCGACTGGTCTGCAGGTCTGTGAAATTTGTAGTGTTGCGCGGTTTTTGCGCTACTTGTTTCTAATTTCAGCTTTCCTCTTATAAATATGTTTCCTAATCATACTAGACCTTATTCTAAGCAATACCTAGGTGATCTAAATGGAATTAGGGTTATTGAGAGAGAGGATTGAGAGAATTGTGTGCCTTGTTCATCTTTGGGATCTACTCGGGTAGTTTTAACTTTGTAATCATTTGAATTCATAGTAGAAGGTGTCGCTTTGTGCCGTGATTTTTTCCCATAAGGGTTTTCCACATAAAATTCAGTTTGCTTTTGCGTTGATTGCTTGTCTGATTGTGTGGTGATTGTTTGATCTTCTTCGGTGCTTCTACTGACCAGAATTTCCAACAAGTATTGCCTTAGTTGTTAAGGTCCAACAAAATGCTTTAGTACATAACTTGCCGAAAAACTACAACGTTCACATAAAGGGGATTGGAAGAACAAAGATAATAGAATGCCTTGTCCTCTCAATTGAAGGGAGCTAAATGCCTTGGAGTTTCATAAGGAGCTCCCCCACCCCACTCCACCCCACCCACCGTAGCTCTCTTTCGTAAGAATACTATAGGAAGATAGAGAGTACAATGTACAAAAGCAATGACCAGGAGTCTAGTGCAAACCCATAATCCTCCCAAAAGCATATTTTCCACCCATGACAATATGTATCTCAGTCCCCTCGCACCATCTCCGAAGAGTACAACGACTGGATATTTTACCATCTCATATTGTGTGTGGAAATCACAATTAGGTGGAGTTAGGCTTTGCTTGCAACAAGGAGTGCTTTGGGCCTGCATCACAAGAGTTGGCTTTCAAACATAGCAGTCTGTGGATATACGAACACATTGATTAAGTTGATGGTTAGTTATTTCAATGATTTTGGATTAATTGTTTAGCTTCTCTGACATAGTGGAGATAAATTAAAAAAAGTTGAAATTAAATTGTCAAAACATACATAAAATTGGTTGTTAGATGAGTAAATCCTCCATAGTGTCTCATCTCAAATACAAGGTGGCATGAGCTAGGATTAGGCGATCAAATGTGGCAAAATGGAGCAAAAGAACGTACTTCCATCCCCAGAATATTTAGGAAATGTAAGATGGGAAGGTGTCAACAGATTATTAAGTAATTGATTCATGGAAATGTAGCCATGTACTAATACTAGCAAAGATGTTACATTTTACAATGGTCCTAAGTTCATTCATGTTGTAGGAGAACAAAATAAGAAGCTGTGGTTCAATATAGGAATGGTATGTCGAGAATTCCTTTTAGAATGAAGTTATGATGTCAGTGCAGTGCATCTATCTTACCCAAGCATGGGTATGAGTAGTGAGTATGGCACAGATAATCATTGGCAGATGCTCAAAACAACCATGCTTCCAATTCACCGCTGTTCACAAAAATCACAAACATGTTAAACTACTTCCCAAATAATATCACAGGTTCAATTTGTTTCCCAATTGTAATGATTCACTACGAGTTCCAAATAATTGATAGATCAGGATTCCCAGCTAGACTTGATATCCTTTATCCTCACCATCATCCAAGTATCCAATTTGGGTACCTCATAGGCATTTATGATTTACTTTAACATGTATATATTGACTTAAATTTTATTGGGGTTGCCATCCTCGAGTAGATATTCCTAACAATAATATATAGTTTCACTTGACTATTGAAGAAACAAGTTGCAATTAAATCAGGGACTATGAATAAGATTCAGCTTCTGTTATGTACAATTTGCAACCTTCTACTCTCAGCTTTTCCAATTAATAGATCTAAGTGGGAAAAATAAGCAGATCATTTTCATTTTTTACTACGAAGGAAATGCCAAGTAGTCTTTGGCTAGTGATTAGTGGTCCTCGGAAAATGTAATTCGGTCCTATGTAGTCCTTAGAAACTGTAGAGTATCCACCTTCTGCTGGATTGGATTTTTAATCCACTTGATTCCATGCAGTTTGTGATCCTCGTGCATTTTTACTTGGCTTTTTCAATCATCTGTTACAATAGTCCTTTCTTTTCTGCTTGCCAAAGGAAATTCTCATCAATATATCCAAACACATTGGTAAGATAGGGAACTCATACGTATACTCACTGTTATTGATAGATACACAGATTTCTTAGAACTTCCTTTTAATACAATAGTACCCAGTTGTACCCTATATATATGCTCAAGCACAGGCATGGAACTGTCACTGGTAAATCGGGAGATTTGAAGTAAAAATTGCAGAAAGCAATTTGCTTAACTATTGCTTCTCTAAGCTCTAACTTGGGAGTGCCCTTAATTTTCACCTTATATTTTTTCACCTGCTTGTAGCAAAACCTGTACCCTTCATCCATGAAAGCAATGCAGCTATAGTATAGATGCATTTCCCTTCAGAACAAAATATGCATTTCCCTTTATGACATGGCCGGCAATCAGCATAGTTTCATTAATGAGATGATCTTGTAAAGAACATTGAACAAGAAAACAACACAACACAACACAACACAAAAAGCTGATTGGGGTAGCACCTTAATGGAGACACTGAGTGAACAAGAAAGAGACAATAACTTGCAAACAATGATAGAAGTCCTAATGCACTGGAATCACCATAAAAGATCATAAAACATGAATTAATAAGATCATCCAGAAAATGTAGCAGATCCAAATCTCAGGTGGTCAAAACATAGAATTGGGTCCTTACTTATGCCTCAGTGGTAGACTCTCACAAGAGCTTCAACAGGAGGTCATGGGTTCGAATACACATTGTGGTGAAATCCCACTGTTGTGTGAGTGCGGGGTGTGTGTGGGGTGTGAGTGCCTATGAAAAAAAAGATCCCTTTGAATGAATGAATGCACAAAAGATAACAATAAAGCAATCAACAATGATAAGAAACTATTTTTTTTAGAAAGTGTAAAGCACTATTCACATATTCACGAAAATTACCTAGGGAACAACCAAGCAATGTGGAAGAAGAAATTATATATGGGTAGTAAAGATCTTTGAATGGTTGAATAAAATATAACAACTTCATAGCTTCCCAGATACCTTATCGTATTGTAACTCCATTCTTCATGATACTGCAAAAAAAAAAAAAAAGCCAAGGAGCCTTAGAGAAATGGAACTTTCCCCATTTAAAAGTAGAGACCACAATTTTCACCACAACCCATCTCCTAAAAGGGTCTGTTCCTCCAAAACCAGGCAAAACCTGTTTTGGGTGCCAAACCGAAACCCAAAAGAGGAAAAAATGACATCTTTAGAACAGTGGAAGTTGATTAAATAGCAGAATTTTCATTTGTATCACATCCCATTTTGCAGAAGGGTCTACTCCTACCGTTCAAACCATGTTCACGGTGTCAAAAACAAACCCAAAAGAAAACAGAAGAGTCCTTGAAATAAGAGATGCCTCCTTTAGGTTTTTTTTTTTTTTTTTTTTTTTTTCTTCTTCTGGAACTCTCCATATTCATCCTCTGCATTTCTAGTAGGCAGTGTTTGAAATATCAGTATCCCATTACGTTTTGCACCCTTGGGATATAGATACGTATTGGTTATCGCATGGGATATATCGGTTGTATTGCGTGATGTATCGTTGTTGTTGGAAACATGGAGAAGCATTGGGAAATTAGGTCGAATTTTCAATGAACCTTCAGTGATTGTTAAAAAAGACATCAATACACTTACAAATCAAAACATTAGAAAAAACAAGTGTACATAATAGGCTTTCTTTGTATGGGTTCCTAATCTACGCACTGTCTAATTGAATTGATGCAGGTATATTCAAAGGATATTCATATAATTTACAAATGTAAGATGACATGTGGAAACACAAGCACTACATTCAAGCAAAAGAAGAATCACTAGAGCAGGTTACATACATGTTTGATTTTTTGTTTAGACACAGATTGCAACCGATTTGCGAGAAATTGGAAAATTTTTATTTATTTATTTTCAATTTTCCATAATTTGGCCCATCTTCTCCAAATCTCAAAATCGAAGCTCTCAATCATAGGATTTGTAACAATTTGATACCGATTTAATATGATTTACAAGAAAAAAATGATCAAAAATCGAAAATGCTCACCAGATTGAACATGTGGGAAATATCCCACTACTTGTGTGTTTCGTTTCGCACAGGTGGGAAACAAGATATATCGTGGGATATATCGGCCAATATCGTCGATATTTAAAACACTGCTAGTAGGGACATCTTCTTCCAAACCATTCAAACCCATCTTCACGTTGTCAAAGGAGAAACAGAAGGGCAAAGAACAATAGGAGTTTCTTAAAGAAAGGAAAAGATCTCTTTATATTGATCACAACCATTTCCTAAAACGGTCTGATCATACTCCTAAACCACTCAAAGCAAGTCAAAACAAAACACTAAAGACGAAGTGAAAGAAAGAAAAAAACAAAAAGAGTCCTAAAACAATGCATGTTTCTTCAAGAGAGACTGCTTCTCCCCCTCCAAAGACCACTCAAATTCATGTTCTTGATACCGAAACAAAAACCCAAGAGACCAACGAAAACATTAAAAAAAAAAAAAAAAAAAAAAAGCGGTGTTAGAATGCACGCATGCAACCGCAATCGCTGAAAACTCAATTTTGCAATTGACATGGAAACATTAAAGGAAAGGAAAAATTACAGAAGGCCCAGGATTCTCCAAGCAAAGAAGTAATACGGTTTTCTGTTAAACCCTCAAAGAGATCAGTATCTAACGCTCCTCCCCATTCCGTCCTCCAACAGATCCACATCAAAAGTCAAAGTCACGCTTCCACCCCCCCCCCCCCCCCCCCCCCCCCCCCCCAAAAAATACAGTACATTTCTCATGAAACTCAAAAAATCATGCGTGAGGGGATAGGATATGGTTAGCAGTGTATCCAGGTGTCAGCGTTATCCGTGCTGTTTCATTTACCTTTTTGGTTTATGAATTTAATATTAAGACGAGAGATGACAGAAAAAATATATTGGGAAGTGCAAAAGGCCGGGATGATAACCTGCCGAGAAGTAGATTCCGACACCGGTTTATAGACAGAAAGAGAGTAAGCACGCACCTGAAACAGCCTGCTCTATTTCCGGTCTCTGCTCACTCTCTTCTGTCAATTAAAGCCTCATTCCACCCTCTTCAAAGGAAATAAAAAATTTTCATAAATGAAAATACAGGCACCCAAATAGCATATCTACAGAAGGAAAACAAAAACATGTAGAGAGAGAGAATAATGAAACCCTACAACCAGTAGCGTAAGGGGCTATGTGCGTTCTTGAATTGGCTTCTAGTTTAGGATGGTTGTGAACCGTCCACCGTTAAGTTTTATGAGCCCACGGTAATACATATGCACACAATCCACTCTTTTTTTTTCTTTTTTTTTTTTTTCTGAACTCTTCATAGGAACCACAATTTTCACCACCACCCATCTCCTAAAAGGGTCTGTTCCTCCAAAACCAGGCAAAACCTGTTTTTGGTGCCAAACCGAAACCCAAAAGAGGAAAAAATGACATCTTTAGAACAGTGGAAGTTGATTAAATAGCAGAATTTTCATTTGTATCACATCCCATTTTGCAGAAGGGTCTACTCCTACCGTTCAAACCATGTTCACGGTGTCAAAACAAACCCAAAAGAAAACAGAAGGGTCCCTGAAATAAGAGATGCCTCCTTTAAGGGTTTTTTTTTTTTTTTTTGGAACTCTCCATATTCATCCTCCGCATTTCTAGTAGGGACATCTTATTCCAAACCATTCAAACCCATATTCACGTTGTCAAAAGAGAAACAGAAGGGCAAAGAACAATAGGAGTTTCTTAAAGAAAGGAAAAGATCTCTTTATATTGATCACAACCATTTCCTAAAATGATCTGATCATACTCCTAAACCACTCAAAGAAAGTCAAAACAAAACACTAAAGACGAAGTGAAAGAAAGAAGAAAACAAAAAGAGTCCTAAAACAATGCATGTTTCTTCAAGAGAGACTGCTTCTCCTCCTCCAAAGACCACTCAAATTCATGTTCTTGATACCAAAACAAAAACATAAAAGAAGAAGAAGAAGAAGAAGAAGCGGTGATAGAATGCACGGATGCAACTACAATCACAAAAACTGCATTTTGCAATTGACATGGAAAACATACCGAATGCCGGGAAGTCTCCAAACAATGAAGTATTACGGTTTTCCGTTAAATCCCTCACAGAGATCAGTGTCCCACCCTAGTCCTCATTCCGTTCTCCGAGAGACCTCTCTCTCTCTCTCTCTCTCTCCCCATTCAAGTATTATAAAAAAAGCTTTAATAAATAAAAAGTAAAAAATAACCCAACAAATCGTTCTGGGTGAGGATAAGCTTGTATTTGTTGAGCCGTGAATGCAGGTATCATCGTTATTCGTGCTGCATCGTTACTCGCGCTGCGTCGTTTATCCTCTTGGTTTCTAATCTTTAATATTAGGAAGAGGGAAGACAAGCCGCGAGGAAGCCCCCGCGAAGATCTGCCGACGGATCCGTTGACTGACAGGAAGAGAGCGAGCGCACACCGGCGACAGCATACTTTTATACAATTTTCGGTGTGCGCTCTCTCTCTTCTGTCAGCGAAAGCTTCCTTCCATTTCCTTCCAAAGGGAAAAAAAAAAAAAAAAAAAAAATAAAAATGAAAGTACATCGTAGTCGCATGTATGCGAGGAGAAAAAAAAGATAAGGTTAGAAATGCTCACACAATTACTCACACTCAATTAATTATAAGTACGGTTGAGCTAAAATCACATCATCAAATGTTAATTACGGACAACTTGAATCTCTATTATATGATTGATGATTGAGGATGATATGATTGATGATTGAGGATGAGAGCCTTACATCCGAATGGCCTGCAAATACCACTAAAGATTAGGATGGCCGCTGGGGGTTTCAGCTGATGACCCTCAAATGCCTAAATTAGTGATGATTTGAGAATAATTTCGAAGTATCTCAATGTATTTTGTCCAATCGTACCTTTCTCGTAGTACAGATGGCTTTTATAAGGTATATTGTTACTGTATTTGATTAGAATTTTGATTTTGTTAAGATTTGATATTCTACGAGAATGGATCATAGTACGGATGGCTTTTATAAGGTATATTGTTACTGTATTTGATTAGAATTTTGATTTTGTTAAGATTTGATATTCTACGAGAATGGATCACGATCATGGTTAGATACGTGATTGCTTCGAAGAGATAGGTGAGAATATCTGCGCAACGCGGATATCTCTCGCGGTAATCCTGAGAAGCAAATCCCATGACTTGCGGTTCACGTCAATCAAGTCTCGAGCGTTTGGAGAATAGTGTTCGGGAAGTACTGCCCGATCGGATGTAAAATTATGGCAGGCGTTCGGTCATCATCGGTTCGTTTGGTCATCATTGGTTTATTGTAAATAAGAGAAAGCCAACCGTTTGGGTTTTAGACGGTCAGTCGAGAGCTTGAGAAAGCCGATCTCTCCAGCTTAACATGAGCGGTCGGAAGCTAATAAATACCGATCGCTCGGGCTCAAAGAACCGAATGCTTCAGTATTCGGGCGTGAAAATAGAGAACGTCAGTACTTACACGTGTGCTGCTTTGGCCGTGCAGCTTTTGAGATTATCCCAGACCCACCCATAACAAGTACAATTAATTACCATTGATTAAAGTCTTTGAAAATGGTTGCCTAAAGAATTTAATTAAAAGTCTTTGAAAATGATCGGCAGTTTAGGTATGCCCTACCTAGGTGTTAATGTGAAATATGCCTCAACCATCAGATGTGTCAGCTCATGTTAGAGTGAGGAATTCGAAAATCAGCCCTCTTGGGGGGGGGGGGGGGGGGGGGGGGGGAGGGATTGGGTACTACACCCACCAGGACCTAGCTAGAGACGGACAGGTCTTGTCAGGGGCTTTGTGGGGTCCAAAGTGATATAATTGTTTTCTTGTCCATCCATTTTCAAGAGTCAATTTAGAGCATGATACCAAAAATGAGGAATATCAAAGGCTTGAGTGAACCACACCATAGGAAGTTGTGTTGACAATAAACTCCATCGTTGAAACCTTCCTACGGCCCACCATGATGCTTAGTTGCCATCTAATCTTCTCATAAGGTCACATAGACCTAGATGAAGGTAAAACATAAGTTTCAGCTTGATCTAAAACTTCTGTGGGCCCCAAGAGGTTTTTAGCGATAGGAAGTCAATCCCGACTATTTCTTGTGGTATGGTCCACTAGAGCCTTATATCTACTTCATTTTTGGGCTTATGCCATAAACTAATCTTTAAAATGGATGGACAGAATATTCAATAAAGAAAATATATCACTGTAGGCCCCATAGAGCCCCTGACAAGACCGTCCGTCTCTAGATAGGTCCTGGTGGGGGTAGTACGTACCCAATTCGCGCCTCCCCATTGGTGGCTTAGAAGGACACCAGGATTAGGAAAAGTGTATGAAAAAGATAACCCTCCAAATTTTTTCCTTTGGTGTGGCCCACTTGAATCTTGTAACGGCCTTATTTTTGGGTCTCATGCCTAGCGTTTAGTGTGCCATCTAATAATTGGAGTGGATTTTACATCATTCAACAAGGTGGGCCTATACAAATTAAGGATGGATGTCTCTCTTAATTATTCCATTGGTGTGGCCCACCTAAATCATAAGTGAAGTTCATTTCTTTGTTTAATGCCTTTAGTGAAATTACACATCTGATGGTAGGAGTGGATCTCACACACACCATGACAGACCCTTCCAAAAATCAAGGTTGAGGTCCTCCCAACTGTTTCATTCCCATAAAAAGGATTTGGCAGAATAAAGAGAGTGGAGTAGGTGCGCAATTAGGGCTGCACATCTACCCGATTAACCTGCCCGACCTGACCGACCCGACATGGTAAAAACCCGATCTGTCCCGACCCGGCTGAGAAAACGGTCCGGTCTCGGGTAAATGCGGCTGGACCGTTTTTAATTTACGGTACGGTTTAGGGTACATGCCAAACCCGCCCGACCCGACCCATACCTCGACCTGTGTATACACGACCCATTCCACCCGACCTGAACTGCCCCGTTTATACTAGTTTATTGCTTTTATAAATATTTGTATAACATTATCAGTAGGTTGAATGGTCAATAAACATTACGGTGGACACTAGAATCTTTTAATGGAGGGAGTTTAATGACCATTGATTTTTGTGGAGTGGTCTACCTAAAGCTTTTATCTGCTTCCTTTTTGGGACCATGTCCTATAATAATTTAGAAACATAGATGGACGGCATGGATTTACAATATATACATCGAGGTGAGCCTTATGGTCAGGGTCTCACCCACATGGCTAGTTCTGGGGTCTCATTGACTCTCACCCAACGCGCGCTCATCTCACACTCACATGGAGCGGATTAGGTGACATCCGAGATCCACCAAGGTGCATGGCCCCTGACTGTGTGTCTTAAATCCACACCGTTCAACTATTTTGAAAGATCATTTTAGAATATGAAATAAAAAATGAAGCTGACTCAAATCTTAGGTGGACCATACCATAGAAACATAGTCCTAACTCGACCCGACCCAGTTTAGCATATAGGGTAGGGTAGGGTTAGGGTTGACCCTTTTACAAGTAGGGTAGGGCTATGGTTGAGTCAGCCCAACCGGTCACGACTTGGACCGAAACCCTGACTTTTAAAATATATTTAGGTTCGGTCCAGGGTTGTTCCCAACCCGACCCTAACCCGACCCGTGTGCAGGCGTATGCGCAATGCCTAACCCAACATTGGCCATGATTGTGGGCCCACTTTCAGGTATGTATTGTATATCCACACCATCCATCCATTAATCTAGCTCAATTTTGGGAATGATTCAGAAAATGAAGCAGATCGAGATCTCAGGTGGTCAAAACATAGGAAACAGTGGTGATTGAATGCTTACCAGTAAAAATTTCCTTAGCCCCACCGCAATGTTTATTTGTCATCTTGTTGATAAGGTGACAAAGGCCTGAATGAATGGAAAAAACAAATTTAAACTTGATCCAAAACTTTTGTGGCCCATAAAAAGTTTTTAATAGTCAATCATCACTGTTTCCTATGGTGTGGTCCACCGGATATTTTTATCTACTTCATTTTTTGAATCATGTCTTAAAATGGGTAGAAAAATGGATGGACGGTGTGGATATACAATGCATACATCAAGGTGGGCCCCATAGTCAAGGCCGCACTGTGTTGGGTGATGCCCATCCGCACTTGGGGTCGTTTGGATGCCTGTAAAGTTGATCAGTTGTAATCCAATTACAGGTGTAAAGTGTTTGAAGCCTGTCCTGTTTAGCTTTAAGTTGTAATCAGTTTACAGGTAAACAAATGTTTGTGTTTGGATAACCTATAAATTGTTTACAGTTTGTGAATTGGGTATTCACACACTTATGTGAATTATAATCCTTCAAAGTTCACCAAATCACATATGAAGTCTTTATTTAAGATGGATGATTGGAATAAGTCCAACTCAATTAAGCATATGGCCAATCCTTATACTAAAACAATCATTTAGTGGGCCATAAAAGTGGGCCAACTAGTTCAAAATCCCTTTTATACATATATACAACTTTCTACAGGCAGCAACGGATCCACCAAGCTAGGTTGTCAATGGGCCAGCCCTAGGGTTGTCCTCGTCCTAGATTTTGAACTGTTTTAAGTAGGTCTATTCAAAATTTTGACTTTGGCAGGCCCGAGCCCAACCTATTGACTACCCTACACCAAGGTGGGGTGGGATCCCTGATTGTGGGGCTACCGAGATGTATGTTCCTTACATCCACATTGTCCAACCGTTTTGATAGGTCATTTTCTAGCAAGTTCCAAAAAATAAGCAGATGCAAAAAGTACGAGCCAATTTACAAGCTTCAAATGACAAGTATAAGGAGCAAACTCACAAGTATCGGTGGTCTAAGGTGTTTGAAGTGGGCAACAATGTCATGATTCATCTACGCAAAGAGAGATTTTCGACCGGGACCTACAATAAACTGAAGAACAAGAAAATCGTACCAATTCCTATCCTGTGCAAGATCAATAGCAACGCTTATTTTGCTAATCTTTCGGACGACATGGAGATCTCGTGTACATTCATCATGGTGGGCTTGGTTGATGTAGGGGGGACGCGGAGAGGTCGATCACTATCTTCCTCACTGAATAACTACCTTGAATTACAAGGCTCCATGGACTTCTCAACAAGGCTTCCTCGAATCCATCATGGAAAATCTCGAATCCACGAGAGAAAATTGGTACAAACCAGAAATTTATTGAATATAATATCAAAGTTAACATTAAAAATGAATTTAACAACCTTATATATCCTTAAACGAACCCTAATTTATATTTATTAAAAATAGTAAGTTTTCCGAAATAAAAAGTTACTAAAAATAGTAAAATTCTAATTAAAGACTATTACTAAGTAGACTCTTTCTAAAACTCATTGCTTAAAAAAAATAGAAATTTCTAAAGAAACAAAAACATTAAAAAGAAGGAAACAAACTAACATTTGGAATTACTAAAAATAATAGTTTTCTCTAAAATTTCATTATATTTGTAACTGCTTATTTTCTAGAGAAACGGATGGATACTACCCACTATAGTTCACCCCAAAATAAATTTTTAGTGTGAATCCATATGCTGTGTGTCCTGTAACTCCTCACACATCAAAAGTTATGGCCGATTTATGGTCCACCTTCTTTTAGTCCATCCATGCGAAAATTGATCAGTTTTTTTTTTTCGAAATTTCCTTGATCTTTTGTGGTCCATGTGTGCTAGAAAGATGCTTGATCCACGCCCTTCATCAGGGGGTTCTTATTCTACATCAAACTCCCCCACTTGAAAAAAAGTCGTCCTCAAGTTTCTCTTTGTGGCGTGTTTGTTTTGCTGTAAATGGGGGTAAATGCACGTAAGTAGGTGTAAAAAGGTAATTATTATTATTTCCTTGTGTTTGATTCAACGAGTAAAATACTCGATGTAAAAAGGCTTTGAAAATGATTGGTGTACATTCATGGGTCCCATTATGATGTTTGTGACATATCCACACTGTCCATCCATTTTATTGAAACATTTAGGCTATTAGTAAAAAAATCAGATAAATCTGAACCTCAAGTGGCCCACACCATAGGAAATCGTAGGTTGTAAAAGGTTTTTAACGGTAGGCGTTCAACCCACTGTTTTGTATGGCGTGGTTTACTTAAGTTTTGGATTTGCCCTAATTTTGGGTTCATGCACTAAAATGACCTCTCAAAATGGATGGACGGAGTGAATAATCCATGTACGTCATATTGGGCTGCACAAAAAATTCACAGTCTTCTTGATATTCATGCAAAAAAAAAAAAATGTCAGTTGTCAATATTGAAAGATGTGTAGGGAAATACATTGTAAATAATCATTGCCTGTTTACTATGTATTTACCTCAGGCAAATGAAAACAAACAGGCCCTTAGGTTAGGGCCATGATTTGCTTTCAACTTTGGAAGTCGATGTTTGCTAGCCTTATCCTAGAACGTTGTAATAAATTTTTTTGACTTCTTCTCCATGCCAACATGAATAATTACAACATGCTTTGGCACATCGAAGGTTGTCTCTATCTAAGAAATGACAATTTCTTGCACAAGGAACAATTCATCAGAAAATTCGACAACTACGATCGCCTTGATTTCCTCATTACTGGCGTGACCTTTCTGGGATGCTCATGAATTCTGTTAAAACTAACGTTAGAACGTTTGGAATAATTTCAAACTCTTCTTCCCTATCCTTTAAGACCGAGGTATTGATTTCCTCCACCTCTTTAGAATTTTGAACATCCCCTGAGATGGTGGTGGGTTGTACTTCAGAGACCTCATCTAAAGTTGCATTATCTCGAAAGTTTCTTTCAGCATGATCCCCATGATCATTCCCATGCGCAGCCCATTGTACAATGATGTCTTCGACGTCTTCATCTCTAGGTTTAGAATCACCTTGGTTAGCCCTACAATTGGCCACTTAGAGTGCTCTATGGAATATGAGGTTGTTCCGTACAACGATCACAACTAGTTGATTGTCGCCTTGGGCTAGGGGCAGATTTAACACTGCTGCGATTTGGTTGAGGATTGCCTGTATATCTTGCAAGAGCAACTGATTCCCCCGTTACGCTTCATCGATAGCTGCCGTGATATAATCCCTTGGAGCACTGTCCTTAGGAGGAAGATCCGACTCTTCGTTAGACGTCATCGTCTTGAGGAAAAAAATTGTCTCACTCTGATACCAGTAATGCAGGGGCGACGTGGTGTGGTCGATTACTGTCTTCCTCATAGGATAACTACTTTGAATCCACAAGGCTCATTGGACTCCTCAACCAGGCTTCCTCGAATCCACAAGAGAAATTCTTGAATCCACAAGAGAAAATTAGTAAAAACCATAATTTTATTGGATAATAATATCAAAGCTAACGTTAAAAATGAATTTAATAACCTTATATATCCCTAAACAAACCCTAATTCATACTTACTAAAAATAATAAGTTTTCTGAAATAAAAAGTTACTAAAAACAATAAAATCCTAATTAAAAACTACTTCTAAGTAGACTCTTTCTAAAACTAATTGCTTAACAAAAATAGAAACTCTTAAATAAACAAAAACTCTAAAAAGAAGGATACAAATTAAAATTCGAAATGACTAAAAATAGCAGCTTTTTCTAAAATTTCATTTTTTTGTAACCGCTCGTTTTCTGGAAAAACAGATGGACACGACCCAATATAGTTGGTCGGTTCACCTCGAAATAAAATTTCAGTATGAATTTATGTGCTGTGCATTCCGTAACTCCTCCCAGATCAAAAGTTATGGTTTATTTACTGTTCGCCTTCTTTTGGTCAATCCATGTGAAAATTGACAATTTTTGTCAAACTTTCCTTAATCTTTTACAGTCCATGTGCGATAGAAATATGCTTGATTCACGCCCTTCATTAGAGGTTTCTTATTCTACAATCATTGTTCGAGTATCATAAGCCGACTTCTGAAGATAACTCAAGGACGAGTTCTTTTGAAGTGGAGGGGACTGATGTAGAGCGGGTTGTAGACACATTTATGGCGATGATGGACTAAAGGAAGAAACCCAAATTCAAGAAGAATCGATAGTCGATAGCCTAGTTCTACCGGTCCAACAACCATCTTGACCTATCGAATAGTAGACAAACAACCCAGAAATCCAGATAAACTCTCTGGACAGATTTGGGCGTTTTTAACCGATTGAAATATCCGGTTGATGGATCGAAAATTCACCAAATTAGTTCAAAATTGAAGTTGGATTCTCTAGACAAATTTCGGCCATTTCCATTGATCGACTGATCGGGTCGACTGGTTGACACTCATGGTCGATCGGGTGAGTCGACAAGTCGACAAGTTTTACAGTTTGCCAGAATTTCCACTTTCCTTCCGTTTTTGCTTGGGACTCTTGTTAGTGCCTTCTTAGAATTTTCTTGGGAGTATTTAATGTTGCTTAATACACTTAAGGATTTTTACACTTTATATTATCAATAAAATTTCTAACTTCTATCATTTATTCATTGGTGGATTCTAGAGAATTCTAAAGTATTCCAGATAGCCTTGTCAATTTAAGGTAGTTATTGGTCGAAGAAAATGGCTAACCGACCTCATCACGTCCCTCCCTAAGACATACGGGCAGGTATGATATCCAATCTGCGCAGGGATAGAGGGTCTGCCCACCGCATCCTTCGGAGGCTAAGATAACTGTTGCACCTAAATTTTGGTGCCGCGTGGCATGTGATGAGTGGCTATGGCCCGCTATCCCAATCTTGTGGGAAGCAGGACATAATGATTTGTCTTATTTATGAATCAACTGGAACCCACCCACAGGACACCAGCTTTTTTGGGCACTTCTTGGTGACCCACTCGTACTCGATTGCAGTTTTTCGTGGGACGCAGATTGCGTCCAAACCGACCTGTGGAGGGGCCCCACCATAATGTATCTGTTTATCCACTCCATCCATTACTTTTCTAAGATCATTTTAAGGCATGGGACCAAGAATGAGGCAGATCTAACAATTAGGTCGGCTACACCAGAGATGACTCTTGCATTTAATGCTTGGTGCATTTAATGTAGTTGAGCTCAGTATTTTGGTGTGGCCAACCTCTGCGTTAGATCTACCTCATTATTGGTCTCATGTGGTTGGCCTGATCTTCTACGGGGAATGGATGAAGTAGATAAACAGATACATCATGGTGGCCCCTCTACAGCTCGGTTTGGACATAATCCGCATCCGTTTCAGTGAATCCTCACATGGGGCTCACTATGATGCATTTTCCTTACATCCACACCGTCCATCCATTTTGACAGCTCATTTAGGGCATCATCCCATAAAAAAAAAAAAAAAAAATCCAAATCTTAGGCGAACAATACCACAAGAAATAGACGTGATTGAATCCCCATCGTTAAAAACTTCATGGGCGAATGGAATATTTATTTACCATCCAACTTGTTGTTAAGGTCACAATACCTCGATAAAGAGATCACACAAATGTCAGTGAGGAATTGTCTTCCCAGGTTAGCACGCTAAAGATCCAACAAATAGTTTCCTTCTATCAAGTGACGCCTTCTAATGAGAGGGTCTTCTGAAAGAATTTTGATGACTTTGTCAATCCTCAATCACCTCGCCCAAGGTAAGCTTGATCATATAAACAATAGCATGCCTTATATATATATATATATATATATATATATATAACTTTATATTCTTGTCACCTTCCTCAGACCATGTGCCATCAGTCCTTTGTTTTCAAAATATTCTCCTAGAGCTATTGATGCAAAAGAAGACTTCTAGGATCACCTTCCTCTAGCCTTGTGTTATGAGCCTTTTGTTTCCAAAAGACTTTCTCCCGTGCTATTAATGAGAAAGAAGACCTCTAGCTCTTCTAAGTTGGAAATACTGGTTGGGTCAAAATAGGATGGAACTGCGGTGTCCATAAGAACCTCATCTTCCAACCATTTAATAGTTTTAAAGGCATGCATTGCTGAAAACACTATAGTTCCAAGATTTGAGTGCGACCATCAACCTCTGGATTTTGTTAATCAACAAGTGAATAGGTGTGCAATGCCCGATCACATTTTATTGATTGGGTGAGCAACAAATCCCTAACCAAGGTATTCTAGAATGGTAGGGTTCGAGTCCTTGCCTCATTGGTAGACTCTAAGGAGTTTCAACACTAGGTCTCGGGTTCGAGTCCCATTGGTAGTGAAAATCCACTATGGCGTGAGTTTGGGTGTGTGTGTGTGTGTGATGGGTGGGTGTGGGGTACTTGTGTTAAAAAAAGTATTCTATAATGGTAATGGTTGTTATAATAGTCATCACCGTTACCTTTACAATACAGGTTGTAATGACCATTACCGCTCCCATAACAACCATTATAGTCTCTTTTTCTATTAAAAATATTCCAAAATCTTGTATTTGCCTTGTAACAGACCATAATGAGCCATTATGGGAGTTGTTATGGTGGTTATGGGTTATTTCTCCATTATAAGGGGGCGTTTGACATCTTTGCAAATAAGAACTTGTTGACTTATTTCTAAAAAAAAAGCTTTTAGACTATTTAGTAAAAGTCTAATCAAGTGCTTATTTGTTTAAAAAATAGCAAATAAACTCTGATTTAATAAGTTAGGGAGGGTTTACTTTTTGAAACGGAGCTTATTTAGCTTAAGCGAGTAGACATTTTGGAATTTTTTTTAACAAGTCTGTCCTTAAACTTTTCAAGTAATTTCCATCTTACCCTCCTTTCTTCTCTTTACAGTTCCTTCAAAGTACGCCCACATAATGAATGACCTATGGTGAAGGTAGGCCCTATATGATGAATGGCCCATATCAAAGGTGGGCCTATAATGCACGGTCACATCAAAGGTGAACCTACATAATGCATGGTCACATCAAAGGTGAGCCCCACATGATAGATGACTTACTTTAAAACAAGAGCTAGAACAAAAAGAACTTATTGAAGTATCTCCTAATCAAAACTCTCTTATTGAATTAGAGTAGAGATGCTAAACGAGCCATACGTGTTATAAGGTGTAATAGTTGCCACCATTATTCTTACGGAACGGCCTTTATGACCTGTAACAAGCAGCTACAACACACCATGTGTTTGATCTAATCGATAATGTTTTTAAATTTTGACATCAGTTCTCATTTAATCATATTTTGTCCTCAACTCTTACCACCACATTGAAGTTGCTTAATCACACAGGATGTTGGCCCCACTAAGTTCTGTAGCTCCCTTACCCTAAATGTTACATTTGACATAAACAATAGAAATGATAAAGGCTATGTCAGGGCCTTAGATTTCTTTAAAAGCGAGAGACTTCACAAACATCTGCGTAATAGTTAGCTTAAAACATGTCCCATTTCGAGGTGTCAATATGCAGCATATTATAATTTTAATAATGCTCCCATACGAAGATGCGGAACTTTTGTGAAAAAATCAACATTCACTAACAGGGCGCGCATCGTAAAAGCTTAGGTAACCCTGGCTAGTGTTAAAACTTAAAAACTTCCCTTGCCAACCTTATTATTTGATCTTGTACACATCCTCTTAGGCTTTAGATGTTTATGGCCAGCGGCCTGAGGCCATTTTTTGTGCTGTCAGGCTGTCTGAATATATATTCCTTTATACGGCTCTTTCTGTTAATAAAATTCTGTTTTATTTTATTTTTTATTTTTTTAAAGGCTTGTAGGCATCCTTGCAGCCTTTATTAATTTGAATTATCCATAATAAACCTCCATCACCACTGGATGGTGGTTCTAATGCCAATATTATATATATTGTCACACATAATTACTTGTACCTTCAACAAGTTTTGTGTGAGGCTCACATCATGTTTGTATAACATTCAACCTGTCCCACAGGTGGTCAAACCATGAAAATTGAATGCCCCTAAAATCTGGTCCAATCAACTATTAGGTAAGACACACCATAGAAAACACCCAACAACCACCACAAAACTTCATTGTATCTAATGGTTGGACTGGCCTGATTTTCTGGGCATATGCCGTTTTTTGTTGTGAGGGTACGACGGTGGAATGGCATACAAACACCATGCTTGGGTCCCACACACGATTTCCATCAATCTGTGACCTCATGCCATTTTATTAGCTCCCATACTCTTGTTATAAAGAGGCCCACCAACTTTCAAAATTAGGTTGTCACATCGAGTATATACTAAAAAAATCCCAGAAGGAGAAACCTTAGCACCAACGTGGCGTGTGATACTTCAAATTGTACACATCTACGTGATGACTAGGACACAGATGTTGGGACACGTGTTTTGTTATCAGTTAAACATCAGTAGAACGGTCCAAATGGTGGCCTTTATTGTGATGAATATCCACAGGTTGGCCCATCTGGTGGGACACAACACCCAAAAAACCTGGCCAAAGCTCCGATGGCCCACATCAAAGGGTTAAATTTGACTGGGGATGCGCAACAAAAGAGAAAGAAGCAGAAGAAAAAAGAAAAAGAAACCTTCCAGACTGGTAATCATCCTTTTTATACGCCATCCAATCCGGCCAGAAGATCAGGCCATTCCCAAACCCTTGCAGGACATTTCTTGATATTTTAGGGAATAAATAGTGGCCCAAATTAGTTTTGAATCGGCCTAATTCCTTGGAGACATGGAGAAGGACGCGGATTGCATCCGACTCTTTGTCGGACCTTTAAGCGTCCGACCAGATCTGAATGGGGCCACCTTAATTTATCTTCTTATCCACTCCGTCCATCCACTTTCTAATATCGTGTTAAGGTATGAGCCAAAAAATGAGGAACATCCAATGCTCTAGTGGATCACATCAGAGATGACTCTCGCATTTAATGCAACCAAGCTTACTATTTGGTATGGTCTATATAAGCATGGAATCTGTCTTATTTTTGGCCCTATACCTTAAAGCTATATTAGAAAATGGATGGACGGCATGGATAAGAAGATATGTCACCATGGGCCTCCATGCAGAACTGTGTCAGACCAGAAGGACACGATGGAGTTATAGAAGAATCCGTATCCTCTCTTGGCTTAAAATCCTTGTTCAGAGCTTTTTCATTGGTCACATCACGCTACATGATGTTCGTATGATCAGGTTGCACTAAGTATGTGACTAGATTGCAGAACTATGTGATGACGTGGACAAATAAAAAGGCTCCAAGCAGGGATGTCATGCTTGGAGCCAACAGAGGAATGGTCTCGTTATAAAAACATCAGTGGGGCCCACACAATAATGATGCAGGTCACACCCAACGATCAACACATTTATAGTGTATCCACTAGACCTGGCAAAATTTGACCCGACCTGCCAACCCGACCCGTGTTTTTCTAGTTTAGGTTGGAAAATTTGACTCGAATTCAATTTTTTGGTTGACCCGACCCGACCCGACCCGACCCGAATTTTTATGGGTCGGGTTGGGGTTAAAGGTGACCCAACAAGACCCGACCCGACCCGACCCGAATTTTTATGGGTCGAGTTGGGGTTAAAGGTGACCCAACCCGACCTGACCCGACCCGAATCATATAGGGGTTAAGTAGACTATTATACATTGATTTTCTTATTAGTTAAATAATACATAGTTTTTTTCTTCTCACACACCCAGCTAGAAACAGTCCACGTGTCTGTCAATTTAATAAACATTACGGTGGGCCCTAAGACTATTATATACTGATTTTCTCATTAGTTAAATAATATATAGTTTTTTTTCTCTCACATACCTTGCTGAGAGCGGTCCACATATCTATCAATTCAATAAACTTAATCAACGTGTCTGAAGCATCATCCCATTACTCTAATTACGTTGATGCTTAAAGAGGTATGCTTTAAATCTGCACTCCATTATATACTTATTTTTCTCTTTCAATATTTGCCTAATAGAAATACTTTATAAAAAAGCCTCCATTTATATATATAGAGAAGTGGTACTCTGAGGTCGACCTCATGGGAAGAGCTGTGTGAGCCCCACATGTCAGACATCAACACCTTGCATTTGATGGGTCACCTTTACGTCATGGGATTCACAAAAATCAGTTGTAGGTGGGTCATACCATCTAAAACCATGTGAAGACATGCCTAAAACATCTAAAAGCACTTGGTGGGGCCCAATTGGGTTTTGGGTATGGCTGAAACTTGGTCTGACTCCTCATCCAAGTGGGACACATACAACAATGGATGGGCTGGATTTGTGAACCACATCATAGTACCATCCACCCCCCCCCCCCCCCCCCCCCCCCACACACACACACACACACACACACACACATACATATATATATGCACTTATGTACCTATTAAACATAGATGGTTTGGTTTTCAATTGAATGCTAGTGTCATATGCATTTAGTTTAATTTACAAATTAGTTAGTTGATCATTAAAATGTGGGTCAACCTGGCTTGACCCGGTTTAATTTGGGTTGGGTAAGGGTTAGGAAAATCTAACCCGAATTCAATTTGGGTCGGGTTAGGGTTGAGGTGGAAACGACCCGACCCGAACCTGACCCGACCCATTGCCACCTCTAGTATCCACCTTCACGAGACCATGGGCTTCATTGTCGTCTAGGAATCACATTTACCCTCAAAATCACACATGGCAAGGGTAATTTCAATTCAAGACCGTCAAGTTTGTGGGCCTATTGATGGTTCCATCGTTCAAAAAGGTTCATTTAACTATCCTTACAACCTAACCATTACTTTATTAATTACCTTTCTCCCCTAGTTTAACTATTTTCATTTTAGTTTAATTACCAAAAGCACAATCAAGATGAGATCATTCTCCAGCAGGCCATCCTGATTGAAACATAGCCAACGACCAGGATCACTACCAAACGCAGTTCTACTGTCGATGCAGAGCACCTTTCCCACTCCCCATTTTGTCACTTCACTGTTAAACCTTCCGGAGAACCACCAGGCACTCCCAACCACGTCTACACAGGAGCTTTGAAACTACTAGGTGGAAAATACTTCTCAAGAAATTGAAATCTTCCCCTTTAGGTGGAAAAACATTTTCCAAGAAAGTGTTTTCATAGGTTCTCAAAATTTGCCCGGAAGCATCTCAAAATGCTTTCTTGGAAAATAACTTTCAAAAAAATGTCACTTCTCTCATGTCCCAGGCTCTCGACAGATACTGCACCTGACCATGAAACAGCTATTTCAAGGGGGCCGGATTAGGTGCGTCCCTGGCCAAACCCAAGACGGTGTGCCCCTTACCATGGGTCCCACCTTTGATTTATGTATTCTACATATAGGCCATCCAACCATTTTGACAGATATTTTAAGGCATGAGCACAAAAACGAAGCAGATCCAAATCTCAGGTGGTGATGGACCATTAAAATCTTCTTGTGGGCCACAAGTTTTTAGATCGAGCTAATATTTGCCTTTTTCCCTTCACCTAGTTTTGTGTGACCTTATAAACAGGTTGGATGGCAAATAAAAATTTCAGAAACATTATGGCGGGCCCTAGGAAGTTTTTAACGGTGTAGTGCTCAATCACCACTGTTTGCTTTCGTATGGTTTTCTTGGATCTGCTTCATTTTTTGGCTCATGCCATAAAAGGATCTAGCAAAATGCATGGATGGCATGGGTGTAGAATCCTTGAGCCCTTGCCATGTTTCTACACCCATGCCATCCATGCATTTTGTTAGATATGGACATGAAGCTTGACAAAGCTTGAGAAAAAGGGTAGGAAGACAAGTACTGCATAAACGGAAGCGCGCCCACACACTCGCAAAAAGCATTATGATGGTAGTAGAAAGGTGAGAAATATTACTGATATTAATATAGATTGTGCCATCGTCCCGCCGTGCCACCCTCATATAAGAACAATCTGAAAAGTAGAACCTTCGGTAGCGTGAACTTATCCTAAACAAGATTGATTAATGTTCATTTGTTAACTCTTTCTCACCATCCATTAGGTGGCCCACCAGATTACCTGTCAGGGCCTGTTTGGTTGGTGGGAAAACTCGAGGGTTCTCCATTGTTTGGACCTGGAGCCTTGTTTGGATTGAAAATAAAATATTGAGATTGGAAATAGCAACATTATCCTTTTTCCGTACTCAAATTTTTATGCACAAGACAAAAAGGTGACTATTAATGTGAGAGAAATATGTGATTTCCACTTGCCATCCGAAATGACCCCAAAATGAAACTCCATGTGAATCCATATTTCAATGATGTTTATGGAATCTGCATGAATGCATCATTGATATAAGTATTACACTTTTCTCTTATCATCTTTCCCACAATCCAAACAGGCCCTTACGATTGAACTTTACATATTTGGTTGCAATTCATCAGCAGTCAGTCCTACAATTGGTCAGTTGGATTTCGTCTTTGAGCCACATATATGGTAGAGGCGTGACCCTTGCATCATAGCAATAGAAGAACATGCAGCACCTTATCATACAAATTAGAGGTTGGACATTGATTTTACAGAACATCACCATAAGAACCATGTTGTAGAAAATCCGAACTTGGATGTAGAGTTCAGGATAAAGCCACAAAATAGAGAGAGATTCAAATGTTGGTCACATAATGGAATGGCTCATAGCAAACAATTCTGCAGCAGAAAACTCGAAACTTGTTGAGACAAATAGCAACAAAAATCAATAGGTAAACTAGGAGATTGACATACCCAAATAGCCCAAAAGAAGTACAACCATTTCAATTTAAAGGAGATGTATAATTGTATCTACTTTAGTGATAGTGATGAATAACAAGGAAAAATTTGTAGCATCAACATGAATGTGCACCCAAAGTCATTGATGTCTTTATCTATTGTCAATCAAAGGCCCGATTTGTGTGGGGGAACAAACGTCATTATAGAGTGACGTGGCATTCTGCTGAAGGAGAACGAGATATTGAAACCTGAAGCTGTGCTGCGACCAGATATACTAAAACCAATTTCCACCCAGGAGGTTAGGCAAGCTGGAAGAAGGATAATATAAGTCCCAAATTGTTGCTGTGTGGCTAGAGCACTTTTAAGAAACAGATAAGAGTATATCGAGACCTTTACGCATGTAAAAAACCTGTGCAGGTTTTCAAGCTAACAAACACTGTCTAAAATTCAAATAGGAAGTGCAGTAATAGCGTTCGAGGAAAAATTACTCTGGAGGCCATAGAATGTGAGAGGGCAGGATCTCAGCAGAAATGGTATGGCAAAAAGGCATACTAATGACAGAGTATTTGGAAGGAGGAGGTGGAGAAAAGTCGAGCACAAAAGAATGGTAGTATAGGCCGGAAACATTGGAAAAGAATTTTGATTTATCAAGAAACCAACAAGAGGGCAATACAGGCATGGGAAGAATGTGTGGAAGATGTTAGGTAGCTGTTTGAAGGAAGTTCTAGGAGAAATTCTCCATAGCAAGAAGGAAATAGTCAGGATAGACCTGATCACTTGGGAGAGAGAAGGAAGGAGAAGGTGTACAAGACTTTCAGTCAGGAAGCAGTAAGGGAATGATTCAGGCAGCGGGTAATAGTTCAGAACACTACTCATCCAAGTGTGCTCTATTTTATCAAGAGGTTAGCAGGAAGAAAATCGATGCATGAAAAGAGTGTATAACAGATGTAAGGAACTTGCATGTGGAAAATCAGGTAAAAGCAGCAGGAGAAAACAAGAAAAAGTTGAGGATGAGGAAGCTGATAATGGGAAGAGGATGCAAAAGGGGAATGTTGGGGATCAAAGAGTGTTTACAAACGCACAAAGGGTTCCAAGAAGAGGAGAAACCTTAAATAGGCAGTGCAAATAGAGTTGAGAGAAGCAGTGGTAGAGGATGCAGTAGCTGAATGTGGCACCAAAGCTAGTGATATCAGTGAAGGACACGAAACTATGGGTGGTTCTACGAGACAATTATGATCCAGATATTGGTGGGTCCTTCCAGTTAGTGAAGATGAGGGAGAATAATCAGGAGAAGGGGACTAATAAGACAAGAAGCTTGGAGGGAGTAAAACAAAATATAGAAACAGCAAGTCACTGCAGAAAGAGAAGCAACAAGCAAAGCGTTGTGATGAGAGGATGTGTATCCGATGATTAGTGCAGTGGGAATGTTATTGGAGTAGGGATGCTCCCACAGTGAGGCATTGAAAAAAGATAATTAGGAAGCATCACATATGTCGGCTATTATCTTGGAACAAATGTTGATGGGATCCAAGTTTGGGAAACTTGCGAGGAAAATTGGTTTTGAAAAGGTGGTGAAGTAGAGTGAGGTGAATGGAAATTTTTTGGATTTTCCACAAGGAATTGGCAACAGACAATGTAATTAGAATGCAATGTCTGATGGTCAAAATTCAGATTGAATGCAACAATATGGGAGGAATCATTTCAGCGGTTTATGCAGAGTGCAATAGAATAGAAACGAGGCAATTTTAGGAAGAGAGGTATCAGTTGAGTGGGATGGGACTTGGTCTGTGGATAATATGCAGAGACTTTAATGTGATACTAGGGGGGAAAAAGGAGGTCCAGACTTATAAGTGAGGCCGGGTTGGTCGATGCTGGATTTAATGGAAGAAAATTCACATGGGTAATAACATGCAAGGAAGAAGTAGAGTATGGGCATGACTTCATGGGGTTTTAGCCAATATGGAATGGATGCGAGCATTTCCTTCCTTCTAGGTCACTCTACTTACCTGCATATTCTCAGACCACTCCCCTCTTCTATTGTCCATTTTGGAAGATTGGGATAAACCTCCAAACCTTTCAAATTTCAAAGGATGTGGGAGATGGATGAGGGATTCTTATAAGCTGTGAGAAATGGGTGGGAAAAACAGGTGGTGGCTTCACCTATGAGCAAGGTCTTCCTAACATTGAAGAATACTAAATATGTGCTTCGAAAGTGGAACAATGTGTTATTTGGGAATGAGTTCCGGATGGTCTAGGAAGTGGAAGATACAGTCATAGAAGCCAATCGCAAGTTAATAGAATCCAGACCACTCCCCCCCCTCTCCTCTCTTTTCCTATTCGTGTGATGACAGGTCTGGAGCCATTTCGTTTCCAGCGAATGTGGCTGCAGCATCAAGCCTTCCTCCCAATGGTGAAATCAGCTTGGCTTTTAGTGGGTGAGGAAGCCGGCGGTAATCCGATTTCCCTCCTTATTAGCAGAATGAAGACCACCAAGCTAGCGCTGCTGACTTGGAACAAAGAGATCTTTGGCAACATCTTTACCCAGATCAAGCAGCAAGAGGAAGAGATCATGCGGGGAGAGCAAGAGCTTCAAGTCGATCCTAACTCGCTAAGTGCCACCAGGTTACCAGAGGCGAAGGAAAATCTGGCGAAGCTGAAGCTAATGAAGGAAATCTTCTAGAAGCAGAAAGCCAGAAACTGACTGGCTGAAGGAGGGGGATAGAAACACGGCTTACTTCTTCAACTCGGTCACCGAGAGGATTCGCAGGCTTTTAATCAAAGATATCCTACAGAGCAACGGTATCAGAACTTTAGATAGGGGGGAAATAAAGACAGAAGCGGTGCAGTTCTTCTCCTCTCTTCTTAAATCTGAACGCTGCGACCCTATTGAGGATCTCCTTGAGCACATTCCGACTTGCTTATCAGAGGCTGACAATGATGCTCTTCTTGAAGCTCCCACGCAGGACAAGGTCAAGGAGGCAGCGGCAGCCCTTCCTCAGGATGGAGCCATAGGCCCAGACGGTTTTTCAGGTACTTTCTATGCAGCCTGCTGGAATTTTGTGGGGTCTGACATTCACAAAGCGATAAGTGCTATCATCCAGGAGGGGAGCTCCCTAGGGTGATCAACTCTACTCTTATCTGCCTGATTCCGAAAATCGAGTCGCCAAGGAAGTTTGCGGACTTTAGACCTATCAGACTCTGCAACTGCCTTTACAAGATTTTTTCGAAGGTGGTAGCCAACAGGCTGGCCAAACAGCTCCCCAAACTAATCTCTAAGGAGTAAGGTGCTTTTGTTCAAGGAAGATCCATGATGGAACACATAGCTGTGGCTAAAGAGCTGTTCAGAGAAATTGATAGGAAAATAAGAGGAGGCAATATCATTCTCAAATTGGACCTTAAGAAAGCTTACAACAGAGTTGAATGGCCTTTCCTCATTGCAGTGCTCAGGAAATTCGGTTTCAGCTAGAGATGCATTTCCCTTCTCGAGAAATGCTTGGAATGATAATTGGTTCTCTGTGTTGGTAAACAGAGAGCCGTGTGGTTTCTTCAACTCGACCAGGGGTCTTCACCAAGGGGACCCGATTTCCCCCTACCTTTTCATTATAGCTGCAGAGGTTTTCAGCCGGGACTTCAAGAGGCAAAGCGAAAGAGGCTTTTGCTTTCCTTACAAAGTGAGGAGGGGTTGTGTGAACATCTCTCACCTGCTATACGCAGATGACATGCTGCTGTTCGTTAATGGAAGTACCACATCTCTTAAGTCCGTCGAAAAATTCCTTGCCAAGTTCCAAGCGATCTCAGGCCAACGGATTAACAGAAGAAAGAGCAACCTTTACACCTCGAAGAAGTTGTCGTCGACGAGAACTTGGGAAATTGAGAGGGTTCTGGACATCCAAAAAGCCTCGACCCATCTTAACTACTTGGGTGTCCCTATTTTTAAAGGTAGACAGCGCTGCACTATGTTTGCCCCCTTGCTCAATCGTATCCGCGGCTATGTTGCTGGGTGGCAGGCCAAATACCTCTCCTAAGCAGGTAGGCTTCTTCTCATTAAGCACGTTTTATGCAGCATTCCTATTCATCTCCTGGCGGCGTTAAACATCCCTTCCAAGGTTCTTAACTAGCTAGAAACAGAGTTTGCTAATTTTCTGTGGGGCAACAAGGAGGGTAAGAAGAAATTACATTGGGCAAGCTGGAAGAAGATTGCTAATCCTCCGATCGAAGGTGGGCTGGGCATCAGACTCCTGAAAGATATCTTGAAGAGCTTTCGGATGAAGTTGGGGTGGAGAGTCAAGTTCTCACAAGTCCAAAGCCCATGGACAGATTTTATCAGAAGCCGCTACAGGGAGGACCTTTTGGGTGACTCAGCCCCGAGCCCCACAGCCTTGAGATCCCCTTTCTGGAATGGGATTGTTAAGCTGCTCCCTTTAATGGAGGCTCGCGCCATATGGCTGATTGGCAGCGGGGATATTAATCTTTTGAGAGATAACTGGACAGGGTTCGGTCCCCTCATCTCCAAATGCACCTCACCGCTGTCTCCGCATCAGAAACAGGTGCAAGTGAAGGGTCTGATAGGCCCAGAAGGCATCAACATTAGCTCTCCAACTTTGTCGGCCCTGCCTCCAGCTGTCATCTCGCACATTTAGCAGAAGGGCTTCTGCACGTCGCAAGCAGAGGATCGCTGTATTTGGCCTGCCACTCCGTCAGGGAGTTTCAGCATGTCGTCGGCGTGGAATTCCTGCAGGCCAACAGGGACGCGCAAGAGCTGGTCCAAGTGGATTTGGCATGCGAAAACACCCCCCAAAATTGTTGTTTTCATGTGGAAAGTGATTCATGGAGCCAGTCCCTGTGGACGGTAGGATTCAAGCAAAAGGCATCCCCCTCACTTCCAAGTGTGACTGTTGTGGCCCTGGCAGGACCCCATCAGTGGAGTCGCTGGATCATCTTCTTTCGAAGGGTCAGTTAGCTTCAACTATCTGGTCTTTCTTTAGCTCCCACATGGACATTTCCCTCATCAACGACCAATTGGCGGTGGAGAGGGCTATGCAATGGTGGAGAATGGCGACGACTTCAGACAGTTGGAGAGTCCTTAAAGGCATCCTACCTAGCATTATTATGTCGGAAATTTGGCATGCGAGAAACGCTATGAGATTTGAAGGCGAAAAGGTGGGTGCAGATAAGATAATCTACAGGGTTAGAAGTTGGCTTTGCCGCATTGCCACGGATCTTCCCCCCGCTAAGAATTCGAGCCTTGTCAAGCAAATGGCCCTCCAGGAGCTGGGGCTCAAATTCCAAACTGAGATCAGGAGAAGCTCGATCATTATGAGGTGGGCAAGGGCAGAAGAGGGATGGATCAAAATTAACGTCGATGGTTCTTCCAGAGGGAACCCGGGCCTTTCGAGGGGAGGAGGGACTGATAGAGACTCAAAAGGGAATGTTCTTTTTGCCTTTTCAAGCGGGTATGGTATAGGTTCCAATGGCACAGCGAAATTGCGAGCGATTCAGGAAGGACTCGTCCAAGGGGTAGAGAGGGGATATACGAGAATAGTCGTGGAAAGCGACTCGCACTGCATGGTAAATGCGCTCGCCAAAAACAGGATCCCCTCCTGGAATATGTGGTATTGGTGGACGAGGATCGTCAATCTGGGTAAAGACAAGAATATCAGATTCCTATTCGTTCCTAGAGAGGTGAATGGAGTTGCTGATGCGCTTGCAAGGGAGGGTAGCGGATCTCAGGCGCGAAGGATCTTCGAGAATACAGCTGGCCTCCCGGCAACGGCTCGAGGAGAGTTGTTTATGGACCGTTTAGGCTTGGGTAAGATCAGGGAATGAGCCCTCCTACAGCTGCCTTGCCGTTTCGCCTATTTTCTGGCTAAGGATAGGACTTTGGGCCGGCTCTCTTTGTTTAAAAAAAAAAAAAAAAATCTCTTAGGGCTTTCTAGGCCTAGGGCTTCCCCTGGGGTTGGGGTGTTTTTAGTGGTATATGATAGGCTGGCTTGGCTCCTTTTTGTTGCGGGTGGCCAGCCCGAATGCCTGTACTTTGTATAGCTCTCTTCTGATTTATATATATACAGCAGACTCTGAAAAAAAAAAGTTAATAAAATCCAGATCAAGGGAGAATGAGATACGCTTGGAAGAAGCAAAGATTAATGTAGCAATGACACAATTAAGAAAAGAGGTATTTTGGAATAAAAAATCAAGGAAGAAATAACTAGCAGATGGAGATAGAATTGTATAGAAATATAGTAAATTTTTTCATGATTCAGTAGTGTAGAGAAGACCTAATTTTTATATCTCAAAATTGGTAACAGAATCTGGCGTTGTGCTTATTATTTAAGAGGAAGATTGAAGAATAGAGAGTACGATAATATAGTGGCTTTTTTTTCATCAAGAGGAAGCAGTATTTCGTAGGGCTTTCTGGATTGTATACTTTACTCGATATTAGTTCAAGACATGTACTAATGATAGAGCCATTGCAAGAGGAAGTTAAAGAAGCAACATTTAGCATTCCAACTGTTAATGTTCCTGGGCTGGATGGGTTTTTAAGTGTTTTTTTTTCTCACTACTTGCTAGAGATAGCGCGGGAGGACATTGTGGCAGTAGCTGCAGATTTTTTTAGAGTTGGGGGGATGCCTAGAGCATATGGCAACTCTCTCCTCTGCTTGCTTTGGAGAAAGAGTTCAGGCCAATTACTCTTTGCAATTGTATATATAAAATTTTGGATAAAATAGTCTCAGAAAGACTCAATAGTCTCCTCCTGACGCTAGTTTCAAATGAATATGGGGGCTTTATTTCAGGCAGGAATATTTCACAAAATATAGCATTTGCCAACGAAATGGTAAATGAGATCAACAGAAAGGTGAGGGGAGGGAATGTAATATTGAAGCTTGAGATGGAGAAGCCATGTGATTGCATGGAGAGGCCATTCATTTCAGGAGTCTTAGAAAAGTTTGTCTTTGAAGAAGGGTCAAAATGGTTGAGCAATGTTGGAAGAACTATTGGGTTTCCATTGTGGTGAATGGAAGAATATCAGGATACTTAAATCCTCAAGAAGCCTTAGACAGGGAGACCCCATATCCATGAGCCTTTTCATTTTAGGCAGTGGAGGAAGGCATCAAATCCCTCAGGAGTGCACCGTGGGTTCCAACTTATTGTTTGCTGACAGTACAATGCTTTTTTGTTAATGGCAGCAAGGCATCAAACAAGGCATGAAGAAATTCCTAAACAAACGCGAACCAGCTTCAGGCCAATGAGTGAGGATAACCTCGTTTCAACATTGAGGTCTTGGTATCAATTCCCAAGTGTGGGGTGGATAACATTGCGGTGTGACTAACAGTGGGGGTGGGTGTACCAACAGTGGGGTGTGTACAAACCCCAAAAAAAGTGTTGCAAAGAGTTGCCTTATTTCTTCCTCGAAAACATTTAGAGCTCGTATCCAGAGTATTACTCTTGCTCAAAAGACAGGGTTTGAGTCCATGGCTCAGTGGTAGACGGAATGTGTTTTGACATAGAAGTCATGGGTTCGAGTCTATGTTACCTTTAAAAAATATTTCTTAGGGTTCCCATTGGCTATGGATCAGGTGGGGACAATTCTTTATCAGCCCATTATCCAGAGGATGGCGGACAAAGTTGTTGGTTTCCAAAGCACCTCACACTACAACAAATTAGCCTTTTTGCCACAATCAAACTCGTCGCTAAAAACCCCAAATTTGTCGTAAATATGTTTTAGCGACGAACTCACTCGTCGCTAATTTTGTCGCAGATACGGCGTCACAAATTCTATTTTGTGATGAAAAGACGAACTCGTCGCCGATTGATTAATTATTTGCGACGACTAACTAACTCGTCGCAAAATATAGCTAATTAGCGACGAGTTCACACGTTGCCATTACATATCATAAATCATCGCTAAACACGAACTCGTCGCTAATAATGATTTTTTTACAACGGGTAAGTCGCCATTAAAAAAACCTCAACTCATCGCAAAAACCTTTTTGCAACGAGTGTTGCTCGTCACCAATTTTGTCGCAGATACGACGTCACAAATTATATTGTACAATGAGTAACTAACTCGTCGCAAAATATAGCTAATTAGCGACGAGTTCACACGTTGCAATTACATATCATAAATCATCGCTAAACACGAACTCATCGCTAATAACGATTTTTTACGATGGGTAACTCGTCATTAAAAAAACTCCAATTCGTCGCAAAAACCTTTTTGCAACGAGTATTGCTCGTCACCAATTTTGTCGCAGATACGACGTCACAAATTATATTTTACAACGAGCAACTAATTCGTCGCAAAATATAGCTAATTAGCGATGAGTTGACATGTCGCCATTACATATTGTAAATCGTCGTTAAACATGCAACCCGTTGCTAATAACAACCTTTTACAACGGGTTAACTAGTCGTTAAAAATGTCCAGCTCGTCGCAAAAACTTTTTTCAACAAGTGTTGCTTGTTGCCAATTTTGTCGCAGACACGGCGTCGCAAATTATATTTAGTGACGAAACAGTAAACCGTCGCCAATGAATTAATTATTTGTAACAAAAACTAACTCGTCGCAAAATGTAGATATTTAGCGATGAGTTGATACGTCGCCATTACGTATAATAAGAATTTTTACGATGGCTTAACTCGTTGCTAAAAATCCCCCAACTCGTCTCAAAAGCCTTTTTGCAGTGAGTGTTCTTCGTCACCAATTTTGTTGTAGATACGCCGTCACAAATTATATTTAGCAACGAAACTAACAACTCGTCGCCAATGAGTTAATTATTTGCGACGGCCTAATAACTTGTCACAAAATATAGCTAATTAGCGACGAGTTGACATGTCATCATTACATATCGTAAAATGTCACTAAACATGCCACGAATTGCCACTGAGAACTTTTTTGCAACTAGTCAACTCATCATAAAAATCTTTTTGCGACGAGTGGTGCTCATCACCAAATTTTGTCGCAGATCATCAATGAATTAATTATTTGCGACAACTAATATAGCTAATTAATTAGTAACGAGTTGACATCATCACGAATAATATTTATTTATTTTTTAGCGACAAGTGAAAGTCATCACTAATAGAAATATTTTTTTTTTAATTTTTTATGTATTTCCCTATTTGAACCAATTAATCCAAAAAACAACCCGTATCAATATTCATCATCATCCATTGAAATATAAAAATAATTTAATTAAATTAAAATTAAATTTATAATTATCTCAAACACAAAAATATGTACACATATGTCCAAATTGTTCTACAAAAATCAAAAAAATAAATAAAAAACGCGCGTCCTCGATAATGCGGTGGGGCCCTGGAAGATAGCACCATTCTCTAGAAAAATCTGCAAAATAATTGAAATAAATTATGATTAGTGATTATTTTACACTACTTATATAATTCAAATCTGACATTTAATTTACCATTAAGGATGTGATTGCGATAGCTGTGACATGAGGGTATGCACCATCTCCTCCAATTGAGTATGTCGTGTTTGCATGAGCTGCATCTCAGTCCTAAGCTCAGCCACCGTTGCCTCTGCTTGCTCGGCCCTCCTCGTAGCCTCATCCACATCAGCATGGCTACGACGGGTGAATACAGGCACCTCCCCATGTCCAAGACCACGAACGTAGCCAGATTTAGAGCCAAGGGTCCTAAAACATGCCTCGTCTGCTGTTAATGGTGCAGTGTTCTCCGATTCAGATTGAGTATGGAGTTGTACCATATCGTTCTGCAATATTAACAAAACATTATGAGTACAAAATGAATAAATAATAAAATAACTTTAAATTAAGTTTAATGATTCTTACATATAACTCCTCACAACGCGGAGTCACCCACGTGCCCGTCCTCTTCCTCATGTGTGTTTTTCGATAGAAAGTAATGAGATCAGGCTCCTGCTGGGTTTCCTTGTCAGACTATTCCATTTAAAAGAGAAATATCATATTTACAGTATTCTGATAAGTAATGCGATTAATAAAACAAATTAATAAATGTAAGACAATTAAAGTAAATTATACCATCTCATTACGAAGCCGAACAAACGGCTTCGAACCAGCCGTATGGTTCACCATAAGCTTAGAGCGATTCTCTGTGTTTATCTTGCTCCTTGCCTACATTAAAAGTATAAACAAGTTATTGCAATACTTGTAATAAAGTCATTAAAAACTAAACATTAATAAAAATTAGATCTTACCAAGAATGCATCGGACTCGAAAATATGGCAAATTTTATCCCAATCTTCAGGGGAGATGCCATCGTACGGGTGTTGTCGTGCTCCCCCATGACCTCCATTATTCTTATAGTGAGAATAGCATCGGTTCTTATATTGTCTGAATCGGTTGCTAAATACATATTAAGACCTTTTTTTATATTATAGAGTTCCATATCAATGTCAAATTTATCCTGAAAAATAGTACATTATACGAATCGATAATTAATTTGTAAATAAATTTAAAGACATATTATTTAAAAGAAAAAAATTATAAAATAAAAATTAGCTTTCAGTTACCAATATCCGATTGCGTATGACTGTCTTATCTATATCAGGCACGGACTCCCAAGACCCACAGGTAAGGGGCGCCCACCGTCGACATATCACCCCCACCTCAGTAGAGAATATGGCTGCCCATGGTCCCATTGGTCTATACTTCCCTGGTGGAAATGTGATACAGGGCCGCTTACCCGTCATCTCCAAATGCCTAGCGAGAGCAAGTCCCCGTGACCTACCACGTCCTTTTTTAAATGTGGTAGAAGTTTCAGCTACAAAATAGAAATAATACAATTTAATATATAAATTGAATATTACTTAAATGTAAGAGACAATGCTGTGTACACGCCTAAGTTTTCATTGAATTTCATAAAAATCTTACTTTTAAATTGTATCCTAAAACCCGCCCAAAGTTTTGAAATATGAAATTATTTTAAAAGTAAGCACTTTTTGTAGATGAGCTAAAAGTTAGGCCCCAATATGACCTTATCACTTAAAAATAGTATGAGCCATCCCTTTTTTTTTTTTATAATGGGCCATACCATTTTTTATTAATACAGTCTAGTCGGCATTGTTAAATCTTGTGGAGTCCATTTGATATTTTGATCTTTTTCATTTTTGAGATTATGCCATGAAATAATGATATAGAAGGATGGACAGTGTGGATAAAATAAATGCATCATTGTGGGGTCTAAGGCATTATTTACTATTAGAGTGGATTCCACTAAGCTTGCTCAAGTAATAAAATGCTTGTCAAAATAAGTAGCTTTTTACCATATTTCAAAACCTTTGGTGCATTTTAAGAACTAGTTTAAAAATAGGGTTTTTTTTAATTCAACGAAAACTTAGGCGTCTGTATGGCATTATCTCTAAATGTAAACATATGAATGAAATTTATGTAAATCTTACCCACACTAGATCGATTTGTGGATGTCGGCATCACTCCATGGGATGGACCTACGACATCCGATGGTGACTGTTGGGCGGAGGAAGGATGGATGGAAGCTTGGGAGGAGGAAGTCCGGTAGGTGGGACTCTGGCTTGGGGGTAATTGGGGTAAGGAAGATCGTGCAGTGGAAGGCTCACTGGGAGATGATTGGGAGGAGGCCAGTATACGTCTCTTGACACTACCACCGGGTGCCATGCCTGTTGTAGATTCAAAATACAAATAATACAATTCAAACAACATAAATAAATAGACATCATACGAAGAAAGGATTGAACATCAAGAAAATAACATACATTTACAATCTTAAAATAATATACAAGCTAAAACTTACATGGCCATTTCATATTTCGTCATCACCACATAGAAGTTCTACATCGTCATCGCGGTCATCTCCTCTATCATTTTCATTATCATTGATGGAATTTTTATCTTCTTCAACATTTATCTCATTGGCATCAACATACTCTGGGACCATATCATCCCTAAGCAACAGGTCGACATCATGATCGTCATCTTGGACAGTCCCATCAACCCTGTATGACGTTCCCAAATCTTCATCTTCCTCCTCAACTTGTTCATCTTCTTCCACCTTTGGAATATCATACCAGTTTCTAGGCGGTGCCCTCAAAACGACTTGCCAATTGCCTTTCAATTTAGTGTCCTTGAGGTAAAAAACTTGTTCAGCCTGAACAGCTAGTACAAACGGGTCATCCTTATACCATTTACGGGACACATTAACGCTCGTGAAATAATTCTCTCTTTGTATTCCCGTTTTGTTATTACTAACATCCCACCAATCACATTTGAAAAGAAAAACCCGATTTCCCCCAGAATAGTTTAAAACAATAATGTCCGTCAATATACCAAAGAAGTCAAAGTGTAGGTTTTCTTCATGATCTCCATTCACAACCACGCCACTATTTTGAGTTTTATGATTTTCATCGCGCTCTTTGGTATGGAATCTAATTCCCTTAACAATGCAACCACTATATCGAATGACTCGTGAATCAGGACCGCATGCTAATGAATACAGTTCATCCGTCGCTTCAAGTGATTTACGTGCGTGCAATCGTTTCATCTATTGAAAACAAACGTAAAAGAGAAATAAATTATAACAAATATTTATAAACATTTATAAGGATGTTTAAGTAACCACGGTCTTGATCACTCACACGTTCCTCAAACCAATTTGCGAACTGTTGTTCATGCCTTTGTTGAACATTAGTTGTATACTGGCTCTCGATATATTGCTTGTGTTCCCTATAAATAAAGTGGATAAATCTACAAACTGAATGCAAAACATATGAAATATGAGTAAAATCCAAAATAGCTTACTTACATTAAATAGTCATTGATCTCAGGACTATTATTCAGCACGTACATTCGTGCCTTTGCAAGCTCAGTTACACCGATATAATCATGTGTTGCGGCTCCTAAAGGGCGTACATTTTGTGCAAAGACATACAACCCAGCACGCTGTTGTCCTTGAACAACATCATAATTCCGCTCTTGTCGATTGAATCTTGTCTCAACATCTTCAAAATACATTGAGCAAAAATTCATACACTCGTTATCTATGTAGGTTTCCGCAATGGAACCTTCTGGCCTTGCTCTATTTTTCACATACTTCTTCAAAGTATATAAGAATCTGTTGACATGCATGATCAAACCTTTAAATGAAAAAAAATATACAAGCATTACTAGCATGATAATTGAATAACGATCAAATTTAAATTTACACGTTACCTTTCGATTGGATACATCCATCGAAATGATACAGGTCCGGCAATGATCGCCTCACGAGGAAGGTGCACAGCTAAATGTACCATGACATCAAAGAATGTAGGCGGAAATATCATTTCGAGCTTGCATAGTATTATTGGGATATCTTGCTCTAATTGCTCTAATCTTCTCAAATTCAATGTCTTGGAACACAACTCCTTGAAAAAGAATCCCAACTCAATTAATGCATTGGAGACATCTTTACACTTGAACCCACGAATTGCCACCGGTAGTAGATGTTGAAGAAGAACATGACAATCGTGACTTTTCATGCCCAATACCTTACAATCATTGATGTTTACACGTCGCGTGATGTTTGATGCAAAACCATCTGGAAACTTTACATCCTTTAACCATTCACATAAACTCTTTTTCTCATCCTTGGACATTGTGTAGCAAGCTGGTGGTATCTTATATTTATCACCATTCGGAACTAGCCACAATTCATCCCTTATCCCCATTTCCTTCAAGTCCATTCGAGCGCTCGGACTATCCTTTGTTTTTCCTTCGATGTTCATTATTGTTCCCATGACATTATCACAAATATTCTTCTCGATGTGCATCACATCCAGATTGTGCCTCAGCTTCAATGTTCGCCAATATGACAACTCAAAGAAAATGCTCTTTTTCCTCCAATTTAAGGAGTTTTTAGCAAGCTTCATCTTCTTATTATTCAGTCTCTTTCCAAATTTTACATCTTTGACTGCCTCCATTTGAGTTAATATGTCGTCCCCAGATAGACGCTTAGGTTTCGACCGCATGTCCTCCTTACCATCAAAATCCTTAACTCTTTTTCGCCATCTATGCTTCCGAGGGAGGAAGCGACGATGGCCCATATAACAAATCTTTTTCCAGTTCTTCAAATAATATGAAGTTGTTTCCTTGTTGCACGTAGGACATGCCATCTTTCCTTTCGTACTCCACCCAGACAAGTTCCCATAGGCAGGAAAGTCATTAATTGTCCATAACAATGCTGCATGCAACCGAAAATTTTCTTTCTTCGACGCATCATATGTCTCCACACCATCTTCCCACAAATCTTTTAACTCATCTATCAACGGGCGCAAATACACGTCGATGTCATTTTCAGGAGACTTTGGGCCTGGAATAAGTAAGGACATCATGAAGAATGGTTCTTTCATGCATTTCCAAGGCGGCAGATTATACGGAATAAGTATAACCGGCCACACGCTGTAATTCGTACTCATGTTTCCAAATGGGTTAAAACCGTCACTAGCCAGTCCAAGCCGTACATTTCGAGGATCGTCGGCAAACCAACTGTGATTCTCATCAAATTCTTGCCACTCTTCAGAATCTGCTGGATGCCTTAATACCTTCTCCCTTGCGTCTGTAGTGCGCTTCTCTTTATGCCACCTCATATCAGAAGCTGTCTTCCTACACATAAATAACCTCTGTAGCCTTGGTTTTAGTGGAAAATAACGCAAGACCTTGTGCGGGATCTTCTTACCCCTAACATTTACTTGTTTGTATCTAGACTCTTTGCATTTTGGACATGTATCATCATTCTCATGCTCCTTCCAGAAAAGTATACAGTCATTCTTACACGCATGTATGGACACATATCCGAGTCCCAGGTCCCGCAAAACCTTCTTAGCTTCATAATAGGACTTTGGCAATGTCTCTCCTTCAGGAAGTATATCTTTAATGAACTCAAGTATCATGTTGAATGATTTGTTGCTCCAACCATTCATTAGCTTCAAATGTAGCAACTTTATCAAGCACGACAACATTGAATATTTTTGGCAGCCCGGATACAATTCACGCTCAGCATCTCTCAATAAGCACGTAAATTTATCCGTTTTCCCTTCCCCTATTGTCACATCTACAGTATGGTTGTATTTTAATGCTCCCACATAATTATCCATAGATGTTCCTGCGCACAAGTCTTCTATAACGTTTTGCATGGCATTAGAACACATATCTTCATCTTCCACCATATCATCATTATCATCCTCAATCATTGGGGCTTCATTAGTTTCACCATGATGATACCATTGCGTATATGTCCTATCCATCCCATTATCATACAAATGCACATGAACTTCATTTATATCTTTGTAGTACAAGTTGCTGCACTTGCGACACGGGCATCGGGTGCTATTAAGTCCGCCTGTATGACGTCTTGCTACCTTCATGAACTCCTCAATTCCTTCCAAATATTCTTTCGAAGCCCTATTCTTAATTTGTATCCAACTCCTATCCATGTTTGTGTCCCTATTACAAGTTAAATAAAGACATTAGTCTTCATTTCATACCCCAAAAATAGATATTTGACAATTTTGTTGGACGCGGACGGCCTACTAAATTACCTTGTTATTGTACCATACTCTTGCAGACTACGGTAAGTGAGGGAGGAAGGATCGCCCTCAACATAAAGATCAGACGGTGATTCATTAGTTCAAAGGCAGTTTGATATAAGTGACAAGGCTAGTAATGGGCCCTGAATAGGCCTAGCTAAACAAGTTTAAAATTCGAGCATGAACCAACCTCAGTCCTTCCCTTTGTTGGGCCTATAATTGGTCAGCTGGGCCTGGTGATGTTCAGGACTCAGCTCCTCAGTTCATGGGTTGGACCTGGATATGCATCAAACCGGTCCAACCTTATTCTTAGCCTAAATTACTAAAAAAAATTCGAGGACTGATCTCCTAGTGTCTTATAAATATTTAAGCAGATCAACGGTCCATCCAATTGCTTAACTAACCACAGAGGGGTCAAGTGCAAGTCTAGTCAATTAATCAAAATGATAATAGCCATGCATTTTTCATTAGCAAAATAGTGATATAAATTTTATTAGTCGGATGATAAATAACACTCATGGAGCACAAACACATTGAGATGATAAATAATATTGGGGCTCACATGCAGAGATGGTCGGATGATCAAAATTAACACTTATAATTAGTAATCTAACACATAAAATCAAACTTGTAGCCCATTAGGACAAAGAGAAAATGCAAATACCAGCTTGATCCAAAACTTCTGGGCCCCAAAAAGTTTTCAACAGTAAGCGTTCAATCTACACTTTTTCTTGTGGTGTGATCCACCTAAAATTTGGATCTGCCACATTTTATTAGTCAATCATTCGCAGGCCACAGAAGATTCAGATAAAGCAAATGTCTTCAGTGTTTTCAGTTCATCCCAGTAGAAATTACCTTATGAGCCATCTGGATGGCATATAAAAATCATGGTGGACTATGGAGAAGTTTTAATCGGAGGCATTTCCCCACCCACTATTTCCTATTGGACGGAGTAGATTTCTCACAAACATCACTATGGACCCCACACAGCCCTGGGCACAGGTATATCTCTCAGCCAAGTAGCGGTTTGAAAAGCTTTGTGAGCCTACTACTATGTATGCCTTTCATTGACACCATCATTTGTGCGGTCGTGAAGTTGAGATGGGTCTTAGCCATGTTCCCTGCCAGGCGTTGTGTTGGAAACATCTACCACGGGCAGTTGGTGCTGGTAAATGCCTGGGAAACCCCATGTATCTACCACCACCAACTTGTCGGGGTGGGCCACCTGGATTAGCCTGATTTTTACACACGCCAGGGCAGACGAGGATTGCCTACCAGGTTGCTACTGGACAGTGCTGTGGGCCCCCACCATGATGTATGTGTTTTATCTACGCCGTCCATCTATTTTTCCTTTAGGGCTTGAGCCCAAAATAATAAGACATCCAAATCTCAAGTGGACCGCACCATAAGAAAACAGTGGTGATTGAATGCCGACCATTAAAAAACTTCCTACAGCCCACTGTAATGTTTATTTATTTGTCATCCAATCTGTTGTATAGGTCACGCGGACCTAGACGAAGGGAAGACACAAACATCATCTTCATCCGAAAATTGTGGCCCCAAGGAGTTTTTAATGGTGGGCGTTCAATCACCACTGTTTCCTGTGGTGTGGTACACATGAGATTTGTATGTCTCATTTTTGGGCTCATGCCTTAAAATGATCCGAAAAAAACGGATGGATGGCATGGATAAAACACATGTGGGCCCCATCCAGAGGCCATTGGCTACCGACAGCGTCAGTAGGCAATCGTCGTCCCGCCAGAGCACCTGAACCTGGCTTGACATGGGCCAGTTATGGTGTGTAGCCGTGTGGGTGCCAGTTTTGGGTATTACCAGACCGAATCCAATTATATGATAGAGGGGTCTCAAGTCCAAGGCGTTGGACCGCTGGTTATGGTCCACCCAGCAAGTAACTTCTAATTTACTATGTGAATAAAAATCCAACCTGTTCAATAGATTGGACCCAACTGTTTTGTAGATGCAGCGGGGCAGAGAGATATACCTGTGCCCAGGGCTGTGTGGGGTCCACAGATATGTCCGTGACAAATCCACTCCGTGCACCTGTTTTTAAATACAACAATAAGATAAAATAAAAAAATCAGGAATATCCAAAACTCATGTGGGCCATACCACATGAAACAGTGGGGATTGAACGCCTGGGGGTGACAGAAGTTTTGTACTAGGATGATATTTGTTCCTACAGTTTATCTGAGTGGTAATAACCATATGAACGGTTTGGATGTAATATAAACATCATGGTCAGCTCCAGGAAGGTTTCAACCGTTGATGTTTCCGTTCCCACTGTTTCATTTGTGGTGGCCCACCTGAGTTTTGGATCTGTCTGATTGTTAGCATCCAATGCTATTGTGGTCTTTAAAAACAGATGGACGGAGTGGATCTGTCATGGACATCTCTGTGGGCGCACATGCAATCCGCTCTGGTTAGCAGGACGTCAGGTCCACAGCAAATGGAATCACACGTGCCAATGTGTGGCATGCTTGAGAGATCCTAGCTTTATATCAGAGGAAGGACTGTAAATATGTCAGCGGACCCAATGGGGTACTCAGAACAGACCCATTTTGACTCGACCCAAACTCGACCCGTTTATTAAATAATATCGGTCTGAATCCAAGAGTAGACCTGTTGCTAGATGGGTCTGGTTCTGGTTTACTTTATATTAGGCCACATCTGTTACAACCCGACTTGAACCCATTTAATAAATGATCCCGTTTGGTCTATGTTTTTAGGAACCCATCTAGATCCAGACCTCTTTAGACCCGCTATTAAACTTGCTAAAAAATGCTTACGTACCGTATCTAGACCCAGATCTATTAGACCAGATGTATCTCCCTCTACCGAACCCAAACTCCGGCGGGGTTGACTCTGACCTAACCGAGACCTAGACCGCTCATTTAGTAGAAGGGTTTGAGTAATTTTAGACCCAGACCCTTTTACTAAATGGGCCGGTCTGATCTTGGCTAAACCCACCCCAAATCTGATCATCTACAGCCGTAATATCAGATGGGCCATGTTGTTTTGATCTGAACTAATAATCAATCAGCTTCACTCATCATGGTGGACCAGAATGTACAAATTGTATTATCCGCCCGCTTATTTGTACTTTTGAGGCCCACCTGAGGAGCTAGACGGCCTTATTTTAAGGATATGCGATCTAATCAACCTGGAATCTGGGATCTCTAACAGGTGGGCCACATTGGCACGTGCGCTTGCATGTAGATGGGTACAACTCTACATACGTGTGGACTTAACAAACACGTGCCACTAGCTTTTTAGGGCTCAAGTGTAGCCTCTCCAGCTCATGAATTGACCGTTCTGAATCTTTGAGTCAGGTTGTGGTGGGGCCCACCTTATGCACGGATCAGATGTCTTCTTATTTGTAGTCTGGCTTTGTCATCAACGGTGGATCATGTACTTGTTTCCCCGTGATCATGTACGGAGGCTGGTTTTCATGGCCTATTGAAAGGTGGGCCCTAGGAAGGTTTACATCACGGTGGGCCTGCCAGGACCGAGTCCATCCTGTCAAGTGCAGGACAACCGCATCCACGGCATTTGACGATTGACAAGCTGTATTTCCACCTATCATGGATTGACTTGATTCTTAAGCCCATGGCCCACCATTGAATGTTGCATCCAACTGATGGAGTAGATGTTCAACACACATCACGGTGGGTCCCACACAGCTCGACTTCAAGTGCCCAAAAAAAATCTTGCTAGTGCACTTATCTCCTCATTTTTTTAATACTTGAGCATTCCTACAAATTCTATTTACCACGGAGAGAGATTGGATACATTGAAAAGGAAGAAGAGTTTTTCATGCCTTGATGACAGAAGAAAATTAGATATCCATACCTCTAAGTATGAATGAAGAAATCCACGCCAAATGGTTGATGCTCTTCACCAAACCTCCTTTCTTCCTAACACCGAACTAAGTCCTGGATTTGCCTTGACTCACCACAAGACTCAGTCCCGACTCGAACCAAGTTGCACAATGCGGCCCTAAAGCTTACAATCTCTATTATGAGCTATTGAGTCATGAACTCTGTCCGTTTTAAATTGAGCCGGAGGAAACTATGGAAAGAAGAAGAAGAAGATGAAGCGTTTCGTCGCTTCGTCTTCTAGTGTGGATTGCGTTCTACCTACCTGTCTCCAGTTGTGAAAATGCAGGGGCTCCGAGTGGCCATCGTGATGTATAGGTTTTATCCACACCGTCCATCCATTTTTACTTATCATTTCCAATTATAGGCCCGAAAATAAGTCAGATCAGAGACACAGGTGGGCCATACAATGGGGATTAAACTCTTACCGTTGAAAACTTCTTGGGGCCACAAAAGATTTGGATCAAGCTTATATATTTTATTTCCCTTCATCCAGGTCTATGTAAGTAGTTTACAAATAGGTTGGATCGCATATACATCGAGGTGGTCCCCAAGTTAAAGGTCGTGTACCGTCTTGGGTTAGTCCTGGAGTCACGAGCGCAAATTACCTCTTATGGTAACAGATTAGGGGCGCCACTTGGGTGAGACCCAGAACCAGCGATGTGGGTGAGACACTGAACGTAGGGCCCACCTGGATGTATTCGTTGTAGATCCATGCCATTAATCTGATTTTCCAGCTTATTTTATGCTATAGTACAAAAAATGAAGACGATGGAAATTTCAAGTGGACCACAACATGACGGTGGACTCCAGAAAGTATTTAATGGTAAGGGTTCAATGAGCGCTGTTTCCTATGGTGTGGTCCACTTAAACTTTTCATCTGCTTTATTTTTGGCACTGCATCCTAAAATACTATGAAGAAACATATAAACGGCATGGATCTACAATGAATACATCCAGGTGGGCCCCAGGTTCAGGTCCTACCACATCGCTGGTTCCGGGGTCTCATCCCAGTTGCGCCCACAAATCAGTGGGTGTTACACGGAGTTGGATTGCATGCGGAGTAACTCCGCACGCCCTTATCGTGCTGAGTAAACTCAGTTGGGCCACCTAGGATGTATGTACTTTATCTATTCCGTTCATATGTTTTTCCAGATTATTTTAGTGGTTGAGCCCAAAATTTAAGCATATCCAAATCTCAAGTGGACCATGCCATGGGAAACAGTGGGAATAATGATTTCCACCGTTGAAACCTTCCCAGGCCCTACAGTGATGTTTATTTGTCATCCAACCTGTCCATAAGATCACATGGATATGGATGAAGGGAAAACACAAATATCAGCTTGATCCAAAACTTCTGTGTCCTCCGAGAATTTTTCAATGGTAGACATTCATTTCACACATTTCTTGTGGTGTGGTCCACTTTAGATTTTGATATACTTCATTTTTCGGCACCATACCTAAAATTTTCTTTTAAGATGGATGGACGGAGTGGATAAAATACATAAACCACTGTGGGCCCCACAAAGTTTACTCCGCACGCTAGCGTGCGGAGTTACTCAATACGCAATCCGCTTCCGTGTTACATGGCGCAAATTAGATGTTAGCTTGGGAACAGCTTAGTGGGTGTTACCCCTACCGTGTGGGGCCCATATTGATGTATTTTTTTTATATATCTACGCCATCTATCTGTTTTTTCATATCATTTTAGGATGTGATCTAAAACACTAGGAAGATTCAAATCTCAGGTGGACCATACCACTAGAAACAGTGATGAATAACCATTAAAAACGTATTGTGGGCCATAAAGGTTTTGGATCAATCTGATATTTATATTTTCCCTTCATCAAGAACTTATTAACATTATCAAGAGCTTGGATTGTAAATAAACATTACCAAAACCTTACAATGAGCTCTTTGGAATTTTAATGGTGAGGCACTAAATCACCACTGTTTCCTGTGGTATGGTCCACATGATATTTGGATCTGCATAATATTTGGTACTTCATCCTAAAATGGACTGACGAATTGGATAGACGGTGTTAATATACAACTAATCATCAAGGTGGGCCAAATAAGCTGTTCGCATACGGGGAGATGGGTGAGAGTAGGATGCAATCCACGTCCGGGAGTCATGGGATTTTTACTGCATACCGGAAGCGGATTGTGTACTGAGTAACTCCGCACGCCAGCGTGCAGAGTAAACTCTGTGGGGCCCACAGTGATTTACATATTTTATCCACTCCGTCCATCCATCTTAACAAAAAATTTTAGGTATGGTGCAAAAAAATGAAGCATATCAAAATCTAAACTGGACCGCACAACAAGAAATGTGTGAACTGAATGTCTACCATTGAAAAATTCTCGGAGGACACAGAAGTTTTGGATGAAGCTGATATTTTTATTTTCCCTTCATCCATATCCATGTGATCTTATGAACAGGTTAGATGACAAATAAACATCACTGTAGGGCTTGGGAAGGTTTCAACGGTGGAAATCATTATTCCCACTATTTCCCGTGGCATGGTCCACTTGAGATTTGGATATGCTTTAATTTTGGGCTCAACCACTAAAATGAGCTGGAAAAACATATGGACGGAATAGATAAAGTACATACATTCTAGGTGGGCCCAACTGAGTTTACTCCGCACGATAAGAGCGTGCGGAGTTACTTCGCATGCAATCCGATTCCCTGCAAACCATCCTGGGCCACTGTGATGTTTTCGTGCCGTCAAACCTATCCAAACCTGATCTCCTTAGGTCCACCACGAGTGGAACAGAACGATGGACGGATTAGATCTCTCACATGAACCCACCTAAAAGTGTATAAAATAAACCATAGGGTCCCACGCTTCCTCATTTTAGGCCATGGGCCCTGATTGATATCGACCCCATGAGGTGGGCCACTGCTGGGAAACGGTGGAGATTGAATGGCCACCATTGGAAACGGTGGACCACACCATGGGAAATGGTGGAGATTGAATGGCCACCAATGGAAAAGGGTGAGGCCATTGCTGCTGCACGTGTGGGCCTCATCGTGAGGTTTATATGCCACCTAACCTGTGGGGTCCACTTGAGGTTGGACGGTGTGGATACAATACATACATCATGGTGGGACTCATAAATTTTGGTGGAAGCCATAAAATGATCCCTCCAAATGGTTGGACGGTGTGGATACAATACATACATCATGGTGGGACCCATAAATTTTGGTGGAAGCCATAAAATGATCCCTCCAAATGGTTGGACGGTGTGGATAAAATACATACATCATGGTGGGCCCTACTATCATTAAATAGTGAGGCAATGATGCTTACAGTTGAAGCCTTCCTTAGGCTCACCTTGATGTTTGCTTGCTACCTAGACCTCACAAGTATAGGTGAAGGGGAAAACATAACTATCAGTTTTATTCAAAACTCCCCATTCAGGTGCCACATTGTAGGCAGCCAATGGCACTCAAGATCCCCCGAGCACTGTGTATTCCCCCTGAACATTGTGGATTCCTCCTGAGCACAATGTGGAGGGTCAAATAATGCACCACACAGTGTGGGTCTATGTAACCTTATCAACAGGTTGGAGTCAAATAATACACCACGGTGGGCCCCCACAGAAGGTTTCAATGGTGGACAACCATCACCGCTGCCAACTGCAACAGGGTCCACTTAAGTTTTGGATCTACCTCATATGTGGGCCCTACCCGAAGTCTTAGTTTGAGTGACCTTATGGGTAAGGTAAATGGCAAATATCTATCACGGTGGGCCCTAGAGGAGGTTTCTACAGTGGGAGTTCCAATCACCGTTGTTCCCTTGTGTTCCTTAATTTGGTGGGGTGCACTGGAGCTTTGAAGCATTCTCGTTTTGGGGCTCGTCCCAAGAAATGAGCTGGCAATGTAGATGGACAACATGGATAAAATACCTACATTAAGGTGGGCGGGTGGGCATCTAATAGACAATGTGTGGAAGCATGTTGCCTGCAAGTGTTGAGGCAAGAATTAAAAGTGAAGAAATGAAGAAGGGAAGAAGAATAAAGAGAAATCAATAAGAAAACAAGGATAAAATTAAAGATGATTCCGGAGACCTATCTTTCTCCCTTCGGGTTGAGCGTACTTTATATAACTCCCGTAAGTGGATGTCGCGATAGATGATGTTAACATGGAGCAGAAGGCCCTTCTCTCTCCCTTCAGGTTGAGAACTTGGTGCAATCCCTAGAAGTAGTAGATGTACTGGGTGATACTATCATTTTGGAATATCATGGAGTTCTATGAACATCACAAAGGAATGAAGCCTAGTCTGGTTGACTTGTCTCAATCATGAACAGAAACACTATCTTGACTTGGATGATCATTCAACCATTTTCTTGTCATCTGGACAGGATGAAAGAAGAATAGGGCAAAGCTATTTGTGCTTTCCCTTCATCTAGGTACATGTGACCTAATCAACAGGTTGGATGGAAAATAAACAATACAATGGATCACCATTGTTTTCCCGTTGTATGGTCCGGTTGACATTTTTATCTACCTCATTTTTCGCCTCATGCTCTAAAATGATTCGTAAAAATGGATGGATGGTCAACAGCATTTTTTATCATTCGATTGATTGGGAGTCGATCAAGCGATCGTCGGTGATGTGCACCATTCAATCATCGATCGGGGACTTGATGACACGATATATGGTGGTTTGTACCATTCAATTGTTGATTGGAGGTTGGTCGGATAGTCGACAACATTATGTGACATCTGATTGTTGATTGGAAGGTTGATCGGGCGATCATCGGTAATGCGCATTGTTTGATCATCGATCGGGAACTTAATGAAGCGATCTACGTTGGCTTCCACCATTTAATCAATGAGCACACGAGCAGATGAAGGAAAACTATTCATAAGAGTTTGAATTTTTTATCACCTTTATCCAAAACTTTAAATCTTAATTTTTTATTAAGATTTTGAATTTCATTCAAACATTGTCAATTTTTTCTTACTTCAAAACCTTTTTTAATCGAAATCACAATTTTTTAAACTTTTCAATTTTCTTTTTCAAAATCTTAGTTTTCTTCTTAAATCACATTTTTTTTTCAAACTTTTCCATTTCTTTAAAAGTCAATTTTATTCAAACTTCTCAATTTCTTTTTTCAAAATCTCATTTTTATCAAACTTCTCAATTTTTTAAAAATATGAATCTTAATTTCTTTATAAAAATCTCAATTTCTTTTTTTTAAAAACTTCAATTTTTAGATCTCAATTTTTCTCAAAGATTGTCAATTACTTTTCAAACTCGCAACTTCTTTTTTTCAAAATCATAATTTTTTAACTTCTCAGTTTTCATTAAAATTGTCAATTTTTCAAAATATATATTTTTATTCTCAATTTTGTAACAATCTTTACTAATTTTATCAATTACATTCTCATTTTTTCTAAATTTTATTATTAATCTTATTATCAATTTTTATAAGTTTTATTCTCAATTGTATCATATATTATATTTTATATGGACTATTAGCGACGAAACAAATTACTTTTTGCCACGACACAAATTCGTCGCAAAACTCAATATTTAACGACAAAAATGAAGCTCGTCGTTAAAAGATACTTTTTGCGACGACCTCTGTCTTCGCAAACAATATTTTTTGAGACGGCACCCAATTCGTCGCTAAAAGTTTTTTCTGCCACCGCTTATTAGCGACAATTTGAAATGTCGTTGCAAATAGTCACTTTTTGTGATGGAACCATATTCGTTGCAAATAGTAAAATGGTGCTTTTGCGACGAGTCCAACAAGTTAGTCGCTAAATTATTTTTTTACGATGGGACGCAATTCATTGCAAAAAGTCTCTTTTAGTGACAATAATGAAAGGTCGTCGCTAAAAGTCATTCCCGCCACCATGAATAATTCGCGCGAGATTTATTTTACGACGGCAGTGGCAGGTCGTTGCAAAAAGTAGATTCTTAACGTAGTCACTTTTCGCAATGAAATGATATTCGTCGTAAATAGTAAAAATGGTTCTTTTGCAACGAGTTTTAATTCGTTGTAAAAATGGTTTTTAGCAACAACAACTGAAACTCGTTGCTAAAAGTCTTTCCCGCCACCACGGAAAATTCGCGCACGATTTGTTTCGCGACAATGGTAGCAAGTTGTCGCAAAAAATTAGCTTACTAGCGACGACTTATAATTTCATCGCAAATAGTCTTTTTTGCGATGGAACCATATTAGTCGCAATTAGTAAAATGATGCTTTTGCGACGAGTCCAACAACTTAGTCGCTAAATAATTTTTTGCGACAGGACGCAATTCATCGCAAAAAGTCGCTTTTAGTGACAATAATGGAAGGTCGTCGCTAAAAGTCATTCCCGCCACCTAAATAGTAAAATTGGTTCTTTAGCAATGAGTTTTAATTTGTCGTAAAAATGGTTTTTAGCAACAACAACTGAAACTCGTTGCTAAAAGTATTTCCCGCCACCACGGAAAATTCGCGCGCGATATTTTTCACGACAACGGTAGCAAGTTGTTGCAACAAATTAGGTTACTAAAGACGACTTAAAATTTTGTCGCAAATAGTCCTTTTTGCGATGGAACTATATTCGTCGCAAATAGTAAAAATGATGCTTTTGCGACAAGTTTAACTAATCGTCGTAAAAATCCTCTTTTCACGACGACTTTTGCGTCATTGAAAAATTATTTTTTTTGCGACGGTAATCAGTTCGTTGCTAAAAATGGCCTTTAGCGATAACAATTGAAAATCATCGCTAACAGTCCTTCCCGCCACATTTTTTATTCTTCCCACCACATTTTTTATTGAAAAAATTTGTGGGAAAATATTTCCACCAAGTTTTTGCAACGATAATTGCGTCTCGCCGCAAAAAACATAATGTTTTGCGACGCCTTTTCTATTTGTCGCAAATAATCATTTGTTTGCAACGAGTTTTGAATCTCATCGCAAAAAATGGACTTTTTGCGACGAAATGTGACTCATCGCTAAAAAAGTCGCGGCAAAATGTCTAGTTTGTTGTAGTGTCACACAAGTAGGTAGAAAAATATGATATAGCAGAAGTTCAAAAATATTCAATGTGGAGACAGGTATGTACGGGTATAATATGGTTTTTCTTAAGGAGTTTGGGACAAAGAATTCAGACCAAACCACCAGGGGTCTAACCCACATTATGATATATCCACTTATCAGTTGGGCCACAAGTAGTTTTAAATTTCTACAGTTTTGCAGTGATTCCAATCCATTCATTGCTGTTAACATGTTTGCAGGGTCATGGCATAATCCGATGAGGCTGCCCACTAATTATCCTGAATCTTTGACATGGGTGCCATATTTACCTCTTCAGTACAATGTCACGGAAGGAGGGTTGAGGGGAAGATAACCCCTTCGTGAATGACCATTGACTGATGACAGATCTATGGTCGAGGTTTTCTGGCAAATGGGTAGAAGGAGAGGATGGAAGAATGGGTGATTATAGATTTAGTATATTTTTAGTGGAAAGAGGAGATTATAAAGGGTAGAGCAGTGTACAGTCTGGGACTGAGGTTGGTATCTGCTGGAATTTCAACTATTGAGGATGGCTTGTCCAAAATTTTGATTTCAGTAAATGGTTTTATATGGATGTTTAGGAGGAAATTTGAACTTAATAAAAAATGCAGCTTTAGATGATCATTTTAAATGTTTAACAAGAAATTTGAAATGGCATTTTAAACTCAAAAAATAAAAAATGATAATAAGTTGCATCATAAATACATCTTATGTGCAAATACGCATATTATGCATGTTTTATATGTGTTTTATTTGTGGGGCATAAAAAAATGTGAATTAAATTGAATTCTTGAATCACACACAAGAAGAAACTTTTTCTAAAAAAAAAAAAAGTGGATGTATCTAGTACTTGTATTATATGCATATTTGCTGACAACAGTTGCACTTGGATGGACATTGCATAGCTAAGGTTAATACTCAGAGAAGAACCAACTAGCATTCAGTGTGTATGTGTCATAAGAGACACTGGAAGAGTCCATAGAGCATGTAGAAATCAAATATGAGCATGAGAGTTCGGTGCTCTAGTTAGAGCTTGCAAAGGAAGCATGACAATGCTTCATAGTACATGCCACTATGGCATTGCTAGGTGACACACCCATTGAACAACATCATGTTCTAGAACGCAAAGCCTCGGCCTAATGGTTACAGTGGTGATGGCATAACAGTTGAGGTTAGGTCCAAAGAATGGAACTGGAACACCATTGAGTTCACTGGATTTAAGAGCGCATGGGTGTGCTCTTTAATAGTTAGGTCCATCCAATGGTATACAATAATACTACACATGCAAATTAACATTACAGAGATGGATCTAACAGAAATTTTCACCAAGCAGTGTTCTCTGTAGAGCTTTTAGTTAAAAAAACGTCCATGCATCCAATGGTGCTTGGCTTGCAACTACATTGGGTTGAGTAATAAGTCACAACGAGATTAAGGAGTTCAATACCTTGATAAAGAATGCAGATCAAGTAATAGCTAAGGGTGGAGATCGAAAGGGGATGAACATGGTGATGATCGAAAGGTAATTAAGGGTTTGTAACCTGCTTTTTTTTAAGGCAAAATTTATTAAAACAATGAACAACAATACAGTTTGGGTGGGCGTCACAAAAAAGACAACGTCCTCACTTAATGTATAGCCCAAACTAGTTATCCTTTCGAATTGCCTCCAAACCCGCATTATCTAGAGTGAGGAGACAACTGATCGGGGTGGGGAAATCCACTCTATTTAGATATCTAGAATTAGGCCATCCACCACTTCCCAACTTTGCCAACGCATCTGCGACCACATTAGCTTCCCTCAAAATGTTGGATATCCTAAAGTAGTGCACTTTGCTGAACTATTAATAGAATCCTAGAAGACCATTACATCCAAAAGTTGGGATAATGTTCATTATTGAAACCATAGTGCGAAACACTACAATATTCATTAAGGGGTGTAAACCTCCTGAATGGGAGGAAGAGTACTACTGGTTGTGGTTTAGAATCCAAGGGACCTTCACCTTGGCATGGACTCATTATTCTTGGTTTTCTCAATGGAAGGTCACCATCTTCTTCCTCTATGATAAACCTTGAATATGTGAGGAAGCCTTAAATTTTTAAGCTAAAAAACCTTTAAAAGATAAAATGTTATTAAGAATAATGTATACTGTCTCTTTAGAAAGCAATTGACACGGATCATACAACCTTAAAGTCATAAACCTGCTAAAAGTACCAAAGGACTTTTAAAACTGACTTGGACTCTTTCAGATAACTCAAACAAGGAATTTAAGCATAACATGACTACTTTAAATCATAAAATACTCTAAAAATAGTAAGACCCATAGCTTACTAAAAATAATACATTTTAACTTTGGAATCAAAATTGACACATAAAATGACCTTATTTTGGAAAACCATCAAGGGGCCAATTGCCTTTAGCATGGTCATGACATGAGCTCGCCAAAAACTTTCAATCAACACCAATATGCATGATTCTGATACACAGTTGGAAAATTATGGTCGTCAGAAGGTATATGGTTGTCAACAGCCTGTTAGCCCGGCTGGTTGAATCCCTGTTTGTCAACTAGCAAGTCTCGGGTTCTAGACATACCAGCAGTACCTCTGGATGCTTTCGGTCAGGCCAAGTTGGGTTCGGATCGGGTTATGTTCGGGTTCAGACCAGGTCGGGCTCGGGCCGGGTCGTGTTAAAAAAAAATTGTTTTTTCTCCATCAAAAGCCATACGGTCTGATTTCTCTTGATTTTGGCACTTCATATGATTGCCATTGTCTTGTCTTGCATTAGATCCCTCCACTTGAAAAATATCCATACTTGATTTCAACATGGTAGTAGCACATTACAATGATTCACCATTTTTAGCATGTCTTCTTTTGCTTCGATGCAATTCTAGCAATTAATTCATTTGTGGCTCAAATGTAATCGAGCTGAGCAGCAGTGGAGTCTGGAAGAGTAGTAACCTCTCCACATCTATAGGAATTGAAGGTCTCGGAACACCGGAATTGATGTATGAAGAATGCCACTTGTAGTTGGCCTTATACTCTGTAAGCACAGATTCTCCTAAAGCTGAATCCAGGGTTTAAAAAAAAAAAATCATCTATGGCTCCATCAAGTAATCTTTTTTTTTTGTTTGGTAAAAAAAAAAAAAAAAAACTCTACTGAATATTATTGATAGAAAAAAACCAGATATACAACAACAAGCTCCAGGCAAGCCCCACAAAAAAGGACCCACCTATCATATACCATGAAACGCCACTACACATCAAAGAAAAGAACCCCCCCTTCCGCGCCCCCCCCCCCCCCCCCCCCCCCCCCGCAAAGAACTAAAGACTCAAACTACAAGGAACCCAGCCAGAAAACCTCCACAGCGCATAAACCACTATTGTGTGAGCCCGAGCCTGATAGTACCCACCCTAGCATAATCCATCCAGCAGGCCTCTAATGGGACCTGAGAGATCTGTACAACTAAGATATGTATTAAATGGGAATTTTAAACATGCAAATCATGCATATAATGTGATGTAATGGGTTATATTATATATAAATTAGAGGTTCAACAAATACAACCTTTAGATTACCAACTAAATCTTGACAATTTAGGCCTTAAGGATCTCCACTGCACTTGCCTTGTCATCATTGGCCTTCTTGATTAACTCATCATGAACTTATTCAATTCCCTCAAAGTTCCCCATCGCTCATCACCTTCAACCATGAAAAGCTCTAACATGCCAAACTCTAACGAACAAGAAACCATACTTAACCTTGAGTCATTTGAGAATCGATCTTATGATGCTTGGATGAATCACACCTCTTCTCAACATTCTTAATCATAATCACCTCTGATGTCAACATGAGGCATGGGGCATACTAGACTTCGATACCAACTTTCATGGACTTTCTAACTCCTTAACAACCGACTTCGATAACAACTTTCATGGACTAGCAGCCTCTAAGGTTCCCAAGCAGTCTCTTCACTTGATCGAAAACGTCCTTGTTGATTTCTTTTAGGGTGGGACGAGGGGCAAAGGAAAATGCATTGGCTTAGCTAGTGGAAGATTTCTTGTCCGAAAACTGAGGTGGCCTAGGTATCAAGCTATTAACAGATGTTGTAACTAGTTACAGGATGAAGATGGCATAGAGAGCGAAATTCAGAGATGTTTCCAGTGTGTGGGCGAAATATGCTAAGGACGTCTCCGCTAATCTAAGGGTTGTGCCTTTGAGGTTCGGCTCACCGTTCTAGAATAGTACCAATGGTTTCTTCCCCTTGATTGAGGATGTTGCTCACAGGATGGTGGGATTGGGGGAGTTCGATGATTGGGAGGAGAATTGGACCAGGCTGGGGCCTCTTTCTGAGGTCCTACTAGAAGGCTTTTCAAACTCTATGCAGGGGCTGAAGGTCAAAGATGTTTTACATTGATGGAATCCGACAAGGAATTCCATTCTTCAATGCGTTTCCACCTCATGTGGTGGAAAGGATTATCGAAGATGGTTGCTGTTTATTGGGTGGCACCAACAGATGTACATGGCCTTTTACACCGTTGGGGAAGTTCTCTGTCAAGTCTGCTTGGAATATTAATAGGGAAGGAGGCCCGTGCAGAAACTGGGCTAGATGGGTTTGGCACCCAAAAGTTCCTCCTAGAATCTCATTGTTTGTATGGAAGGCTCTTTATAAAGCTATCCCTGTGGATGAGCCAGTTCGAATGAAGGGCGTCTCCTTAGCTTCCAGACATTGCTGTTGTGGAATAAAAGTTGACGCTTCTAGTTAGATCGAGTCTCTAGACCATTTATTAGTGTCAAGAAATCTAGTTATGAAGGTCTGGGCCTATTTTAGCAAACTTTTTTATGTAGCATTTTGGACAGTTAGATGCTCTCAGCTAAAACATCTCTGTGGTGGGAATTAGCGTCCTACGACAACCTCTTCTCACAGTTAATTAGGGTTGCTTCCATGCTTCGTGCTATGGGAGGTCTAGCAAGAGAGGAATAGAAGACATTTCGAAGAAGTTCCTGTCAAGGCAGAGAGAGTTATCTAGAAAGTTCAGATGAGGTTGGGGAAGTCTAGCTAGGCTTTTGATCTTCCAAATGTCCCAAACTTGGCGCATCAGCAGGTATTCAATTCTTTACTCCCAAAGACTAATTCAGTGACGGTGGTTAAATGAGTGAAACTGAGAGACCATTGGTTTAAGATTAGTGTCGATGGGTCGGCTAGAGGGAATTCGGGTCAATCTGGGGGAGTGTTTGTAGAGGTTCAAGAGGGAAATTCTATTTTGCTTTCTCTTTAGACTATGGGATTAGCTCAAACGTGAGGGTGGAAGATCACACTCTAGTTGAAGGTTTAGCCCTTTGTGTGGAAAGAGGCTACTGGAAAATTGTGGTTGAAAGTGACTAAAAGGTTATTGTAGATTTATTCATCAGCAACCATTCTCTATATTGGAATGTTTGGTACTAGAAGGTTAGATTATCCTTGATCAAAAGAAGAGCTTAAGTTAAGATCCAGTTTGTTCCAAAGGAAGCAAATGGTGTAGCTGATGGTTGCTACAATCCAAAGATTGCACACCCAAGTGCAGGTAGCGAAGTATAAAATACTCGGTAAGATCGAGGTCAATCTACAGGGATTGGGGTTAAGAACACTTAGAGGAATTAGTTTAGGTGTGAGAGATGAAGTCTGAATTATCCACGAGAATGGAGTAAGTTGTGTGCTGAAAAATAAAAATAAAAAAGGGGCTAAAGCATCAGGGATCCACCTTTGATTTATCCACAAGGTTTGATTCATTAGTCCAACTATAACTCAACTGGAATTGAATAAAGATTCATTCTAATCGGAAGATGAAACAGTTAAACCATTTGCATATTTCATAAAGATGGTGATATGAACCGATTGATTTGACCATGAAGCACTCGTTACTTGATCACAGGGAATTTCAAGCATCTACTGTGCCCGGAGTCGACAATGGATCAAGGAATTATACAGATCAACTACCTTGCTAAAAAGTCAATCGATAAGGTCACAAATTATACGATCAAATGTATACTTACAGGATAGGAGGCTTTGATTGACCGATCCAACCGTTAAGATCTCATCCATCGATCGCAGGGAATCCAAAGCATCCAATTTTTCCAGAGTCTACAATGGATCAAGGGATTTTACAGATCGATGACTTTACCTGCACTAACTCGATGACCGTAGGGAATCTAAAGCATCTATCGTGCTTGGATTCGACGATGGATCAAGGGACTTTATCGATCATGAACTAGTTAATTGGTGTGCAAGGGATCCCAAGTGTTAATGTCAGATTTGTAACAGGATCCTCCGGACGTTCACCTTCTCTCCAACGGAGATTTCCTTCACCAATCCTGAAAGAAGACAGACAGCAACTAAGGGTGGCTGGGGTCCAGCCGTTAGCCCTCCGATGCTTAAGTCAGGCCAAAGCAAGAAGAAGAGTAGCCAGGCAAAACGGGACAGATCGAATAGTGTGTACCTTTCTCTTAATGGACTCATCCCTTTATATAGATCTGAAGCGGTTCAACCTGTTACGTAAGATATCGAGATCCCGCTGATCTCGTGTACGATACTGAGATCTTGCTGATTTCGTGGGATAAGATCCTCATCCTTAGAGACGAGATCGAACCCAATGACTTATTTCGGAAATCACGTTCCTTGATGGCAATCCTTTGAGATCCGGAACCACCAGAGAAGATAAGCCCAAAACTGACTTATACGGGCTGCCGGTAGGCGTAGTAATAGCGATGATCGCTCATGTAGAGCTGGAAACCGTAGTTGGAGTCATAGCCAGCGAAAAGGAAGGAGACGCCGACAAGACAGACCACCGAACTGGGTGTAGACCTGCCTGGCATCGCAGTAGGATTGGACAAGCTGCTCGACGGGAATCGGGTGCTGGTATTGAAGGCTAAGAGATGTAGTCGCAGAAAAGCTGTTCGCATGTTGGAACATGGTCGCGAGTCCAAGTGCTCGCTTATTTTGACGTAACACCTTTCAACGACTTGTGAGAAGGTCTGCTCGCGGTTCAAGAAGGGAATCTTTGCTTTGCTTTATCTGACCATCAGCTATGGGAGCTCGACAGCTTGCGAGTAGGTGCTCCGTATTTATCCATCCTACGACTCTCGAGCATATGATCTCGAGAGTCGGACGGGTATCCTGTACTTACCCGATCTACGACTTGTGATCAGATGATCTCGAGAGTCGGACGGGCATCCTGCACTTACCCGATCTGCGACTCTTGTTCAGATGTTCTCGAGAGTCGAATGGGCGTCCGTGTAAAATCTGGACAGCTGAGTTGATCTCCCTTATTTTGCCTATAACAGATGCCCCCCAGTCCTTGCCACCAAGAATTTTGAAGGGAAGGACTTAGCTCACTACCACACGTAACCGCCCGCTGCCTTTATCGAGAACGGAGCCTCACATGATGGGTTGGAATTAATGAGCGCCAGCTTTCCGCAGCCTTTCCGCAGACAGAAAATGAAGGGGCGCTCGCCACGTGTTTGAGGAGTTAATGGGCGTGCCTGCTCGAGTGCTGCGCCGAAGGAGGGACTGCCACGTATCACCAGATGCGGCGGAATGATTGCCTATAAATATACGGAGTCCGCCATTCCTCTATTTTTCTACAGAAGTTTTTTCGAAGAAAAAGAATTCTCGCGTCATCTCCATTTTCATCTTCTCCCTTCGGTGTTTCTTCCTCTTTCTTTCTGTTTACTTGGGTATATTTCCTTTTTCCTTTCTTTTTATCTTCTCATGGCTGGGAACTCTGACGAGACCACCGTCCCACTAGGTGATGCTACCCCGAAATCCTCTGCTTCTAGCAGTGCGAGGGTTCCGGCGGGGAGATACACAGCAGCCGGATATCCTTCTGTTTTATCGGAGGACCGATTGGCTGAGTTACGGGAGAGATACCTGATCCCCGACTCAGTCACTCTCCGATTGCCCGGAGATGGAGAGACACCAGACTCCCCTCCCCCAGGATGCGTAGCTTTTTATGAGTACCAGCTCATCCTGGGGGTACGCCTCCCCCTCCATCCCTTCATACGCGACGTACTCCGATGTTACTAGATTGCCCCCGGGCAACTCATTGTGAACGGGTGGAGGGTAGTCCTGGGTTCCTTTGCCCTCTGGGCTCAGGCCGACAACGGGGAGCTCACAGCGGAGGAATTCCTCCGCATGTTCCATCTAAAGAAAGCACCATCCAGCGAAGGCTGGTATTACCTATGCTACTGGCACCGGGATAACTTCGTGCTGGGGAAGCCCTCCTCGAATTATCCCGGCTGGAGGAAGCGGTGGTTCTATGCTTCCGGGAACTGGGAGTCTGCCTCCTCCAGGGGTCCAGGAGTGACCCGTTTTTTCTGTGAAGGTAGGCACAGTCTCGCATTGTGCAATTTTCTCCAATTATGGTTTCTAGGGTTTTATTCATTTTTTGACCCCCTGTTTGTGCTCGCAGGTATCCCGGCCTTGAGAAAACCAAATCTAAAGGGGGGAATCAACGAGAAAATAGTAAAGGTGTACAAGGTGCCTGTTGGTGATAGGCACATCGAGGCTTGCTTGTCTCCTTCGCGACTTGCAGCAGCGGGCCTAATATCCAGAAGAGAGGTTGAGATGACGAAGGCTGGAGAGAAGAGGGGTCTGCTGCCCCGACTGAAGGGCACAAGCTCCAAGAGGCAGAAGAGAACACCTGCCGAACCATCTCAATCATCCATCCGCACGGGCAGCGATCAGCCTGCCCCTCCTGCGAGCATGGCGGGGGCCCCGGCTGGGCCCACTATTCCCTCACTGGTGGTCGCACCTGGACCGCCAGTGATTAACATTGCTGACAATTCTCCGGATGGGGCGGGGTCCAGCTGTCCCCCAGCTGAAGAGGCTCGAGAGCAGATAGAGCCTCAAGAGCCGGTTCCTGCTCGCGAACTGATCCCTGCTGCCGAGCAGGGACCTGCTCGCGAGTCGATGCCTCCACCTCGCGAGACAGCCGGGTTGGTCGTTGCCCAACCGTCAGGGAGCGGGACATATTCTATTCCCCGCCACCTCCATCCAGTATGTAAATTTTTATTTGAGAACGTTCCCCCCCAAGCCTTCGGCTCTCTTCCCGAGCCAAGCCCTGAGAACCTTTTCCTCTAAGCGGGGGTGAGGATGGTTCAGGTGAGACTCTGCCAAGACCTGCTTTAATCTGTTATTACGTTCCAGAATATTCTCACATTTTTCATTATTTTTGCAGGGCTTAGATCTTATCCTGCGAACGAGGCGTGATATCGTTGCCGCCCGTCGCGTGATAGATGAAGCTGAGGGGAAGAGGACTGCCTTGGAGAAGGCAGTTTAAGGAAGAGATCAGCTGCTCAAAGCCCGTGAGGCGGTGATCGCGAAGAAAGATGAGGAGAAGAAGATCCTCATCGAGAAAATCCAAGTCCTGACCGACAGGTATCAGGCCTTGGACTCAGACTTCGTGAAGCTCATGGGTTTGAAGGAGAAGGCTGAGAGAGAGAGGGAGATCTTCCGCCAAGACAAGATCTCGTTAAAGGAGCAGTTTGCGGCTGCCAAGTCGCAGCTCAAGGAGGCCAACGACAACCTGGACAAGGAGCGCTCCGCTCTTGCACAGCTCAAGGACGACTCGATCCACTGGGACGAGGAGAAAGTCGCCCTTGTAAAAATGCTCTCGGAGGAAGGTCCTCGGGCAATTTCCGAGTTCCGGACTTCGCAGCTATATGACGATGAAAGGTACGAGTCATATGATGCTGGTCGCGACTTTGCGCTAAGAGTAGTGCAACGAATGATCCCATCCTTCGATATGGGGGAATTTGGTCGAGTCGCGACCATCATAGCTGCCGAAGAGCAAGCTGCTGCTGAGAACGAGGTGACTGAAGCCACGCAGGCTGAAGGGGCTCCAGAAATGGGCCCTGAAGTCGAGAGTACAGCTCCTCCTCCAAGAGACTGATTTTCTTTTTCCTCTCTTTGTACTCGCGAGCAGATATTGTGTAAATATTTTATCATCAATGAAAAGATATTTTTTGAAAGTGTTGTTCTTGTTTACTCTTTCCCTTTCATGCAATGAATGCCTTCTCGTTCTTGTTTACTTTCTTTTCGTGCACTGAATGCCTTCCTGTTGCAATGAGTTACGCTCAACCCGGGGGGTCGTAGCAACCATGCCCTCGTGGAGATAGACTGATCTATCGATTGAGAGATAATGTGCTCAATCCGGGGGGTCGTAGCGACCAAACCCTCATGGAGATAGACTGATCTATCGATTGAGACTCCGAGTTTACCAAGGGTATGAAGGTCATCCATAAAATGGAAATGCGACCATCCTTGGTGAATTTAACCCTACCAAAGGTAGGCGATTGGCCAAGGGATTATATGCATCCTCTTCGGGGCTATTCAGGTCCAAGTTATTGGAGTAGCGACCAAAAGATATCTTTCACTTTATTCATAAAAAGTTGTTTAAGAACTACATCAAATCTAGGGGTAGTATCGTAGCAAATGCTCCACGTGCCAAGGGCGACGTACGGGCTTCCCTTGCATGTCTTCAAGATAATAAGTACCGGGTCGCACAATCCTAATAACCCAATATGGGCCTTCCCAATTTGGATCCAACGAACGAGCGGGAACTTCAAGTTTTTGCCTCAGGACTAAATCTCCGGGCTGGAAGGATCTAGGCCGAACCCTATTATCTCGATAACGAGCAATACGTTGTTGATATGCTGCCACTCGTACTTGGGAAGCATTTCTTCGCTCTTCTAAGAGATCGAGATAAAGTCGGAGGTTTTCCTGATTACTCGCGGGGTCATACTGCTCGATCCGATACGAGGGCACTTGAATTTCCACTGGTACCACGGCGTCGACACCAAATGCTAAGGAGAAAGGGGTTTCACCTGTTGATGTACAAGCCGTGGTTCTATATGCCCATAATACTTCTGGCAGGAGTTCTGGCCACACCCCTTTACATTCACCTAGCTTGGTCTTTAAATGGTGCTTGATGATCTTATTCACTGCCTCGACCTGTCCATTCGCCTGAGGATGATATGGAGAAGTGCGGAGATTACGTATCTTTCATTTTTCACAAAATTCATCAAAGGCTGCGTTGTCGAACTGCGTCCCATTGTCGGTGATTATAGTGTGGGGGAGTCCATAACGACATATAATATTTCTCCATATAAACTTGGTAGTTTGTTTCTCAGTAATTTTGGCTAATGGTTCTACCTCGGCCCATTTGGTGAAGTAATCAACCGCCACAATCGCGAACTTATTTTGTCCCTTTCCCATGGGTAAGGGCCCGATGATATCGACCCCCCACTGAGTAAAAGGCCAAGGCCTATCAACTGGGGTCATCCGCTCGGACGGTGCATGAGGTATAGGTAAATATCGTTGACACTTGTCACATTTTTTAGAAAATTCAATTGCATCTGCTTTCATAGTGGGCCAATAATATCCTTGCCTCATCGCTTTATATGCTAGGGATCGCCCCCTGGGATGGTTACCACATGCCCCCTGGTGTACTTCGTCTAGAACATGAAGTGCTTCTTCTGGATGAAGACACCTTAAATAAGGCAAGGAAAAGCTTTTGCGTAATAATATTCCATCTTGCAAAGTATACCTGGCAGCCCGAAGACGAAGTTGCCTTCCAGCTTTCTTATCCTCTGGTAGGTGTCCGTCTCTGAGATAAAGGATGATAGGATCCATCCAGCATGGAGATGATTGTACCGATATTACATGCTCGAGAGTCGCTTGGTCGATACTCAGGTTCTGACGATGCTCGATGGGGATCGAATGTGATAACTCAGATTCTGGTGCAGAAGCAAGCTTTGCCAAGGAATCAGCAAGTTGGTTCTTCTCGCGAGGAATATGAATTATTTCATAAGTCTTCAGTTTTGTGAGCAGGATGAGGACACGGGACTTGTATAAAGCCATCCTTTCTTCTTTGGTTTCAAATTCACCAAGGACTTGGTTAACAATGAGCTGGGAATCGCTATGAATTAACAAATTCTGAACTGCAAGGACTATGGCTAGTTCGAGGCCAACGATCAGGGCCTCATATTCTGCTTCATTATTTGAGACGTGAGATTCGAAATGTAGAGCATATTGAAAATGTGACCCGTCGGGAGCTACTAAAATCAGGCCCGCTCCGCTACCAGTGGCCCGCGACGACCCGTCCACGAAGAGTGACCAAGGAGGCTGGTCACTGGTCATGGTATTATCATCAGGAGAGTACGTGAATTCGGCGATGAAATCAGCCACGGCCTGGCCCTTTACCGCGGTCCTAGGGCAGAATGAGATATCGTGCTCGCTGATCTCGACTGCCCATTTAGTTAACCGTCCGGAAGTCTCAGGTTTTTGAAGGACTAGTCGTAGCAGATGATTCGTCGGTACTAAAATAGCGTGGGCTTGAAAGTATGGTCGCAGTTTTCGAGCTGCCGTGACCAAGGCTAGGGCCAGTTTCTCCATATCAGAATACCTAGTTTCTGCATCAACCATTGCTCGACTGATATAATAAACGGACCTTTGTACCCCGAAATCTTCTCTTATTAAAGCGGCGCTAACGGCCGTAGTGGACACAGAGAGATAAAGAATGAGTTGCTCATGAGCTACAGGTTTAGATAAAATGGGGGGTGTGCTCATGTATAGCTTCAATTGTTGAAAGGCTTCCTCACATTGTGGCGTCCATTTCCAATCAGACTTGGCCGTTGCACGAAGGAGTTTGAAGAATGGTAAACACTTGTCAGATGCTTGCGAGATGAACCTGTTTAACGATGCGACGCGACCAGCTAGACGCTGGACGTCCTTCAGAGTGGCGGGGGATTTCATCTCTATCAATGCTTTTATCTTCTTAGGATTTGCCTCAATTCCGCGTTGGCCAACCATGAACCCGAGAAATTTCCCTGCAGACACACCGAACGCACATTTTTCTGGGTTCAATTTCATTTGATACCTCCTCATTAGGTCGAAGGCTTCTCGAAGATCAGAAATATGATCATCTTCTACGGTGCTTTTCACGAGCATGTCGTCAACATAAACTTCCATATTCCTACCGATTTGAGCAGCGAATATTTTATTGACGAGACGTTGATAAGTGGCCCCTGCATTTTTAAGACCGAACGGCATTACCTGGTAGCAATATAATCACCGATCTATGATGAAGGCGGTATACTGGCTATCAGGTGGATGCATCATGATCTGGTTGTAACCAGAATAAGCATCCATAAAACTGAGCAGAGCGTGTCCAGCTGTTGAATCGACCAACTGGTCAATCCGCGGGGTAGGGAAGCTATCTTTGGGGCAAGCTTTGTTTCAATCTGAATAGTCGACGCACATTCTCCATTTGCCATTAGCTTTCCGGACAAGGACCACGTTCGCGACCCACTTTGGGTAGTCTACTTCTTTTATGAAATTGACCGTGAGTAACTTCTCGACTTCAGCTTTGATTGCCATTTGCCTTTCTACAGTGAAAGCTCGTCGACGCTGGTGTACGGGTTTATGCTTTGGATCGATATTGAGACGATGTATGATGACATTGGGGTCGATGCCTGGCATATCTTTATGAGACCAAGCAAACATGTCCTGGTATTCAATGAGGAAACGGATCAAATCTCCGCGGTGGACACTGGTTAAAGAAGATCCAATGTACACAATCTTAGACGGGTTGTCTTTGGTCAGGTGAATCGCCACTGTTTCCTCCCCAGGAGTTCCTGACTTAAGAGCATTTTCTCTCGGATCCAATGAGGTGTTGGAGGGAAAGTAGGGTGAACCTTATGCTATCTCCATAACGGGAGTCGCTTGAGCCTTCTTTCGATCTTGGAGGGCTATCTGGTAGCAAGACCGTGCCTCCTGTTGACTTCCTCGCATGACCCCGATACCATTTGGGGTAGGAAATTTGACATAGAGATACGAAGGATGCAAGGCTGCCCCGACCTTAGTAAGAGACGGCCGCCCCAAAATGGAGTTATACGCTGATTTTCGATCCACCACGAGGAAATTTACGAAGACGGTGGTCTTCGCTGGACTTTCTCCAAAAGTAACTGGGAGATCGATGCTTCCTTCAGGCGTTACTACCTCACCTCCGAAGCCGACGAGGGGGGTCGATACTGGCTTGAGAAGGCTTCTGGCAAGTGTCATTTTGTTGAAAGCCTCCAAGTATAGAATATCGGCTGAGCTACCTGTATCCACCATAATTCGATGTGTCAGATAATTTGATACTTTCAATGTGACTACAAGGGAGTCTTCGTGAGGGAAGTGAATTCCCTTTGCATCTTCGAGAGTGAAGGAAATTGGAGGATGGCTGGTCTTCGACGAGCCAGACGTCTGTTCCAGCCAGTAGATTTGCTAGGGTTCTTTGGATGCCTTTCGAGCGTATGCTTTTCTTGAAGCTTGAGAGTCACCCCCGCAAGCTGGTCCTCCGACGATGGTGGGGATTTCTCCCGTGGGCTCAGCGTCCTCTTGGTCAGTTTGATGATGAGGTTGTTCCTTTTGGCGAGACGAGGTGTTCGCCCTTTCTGGTGATCGATTTTTACGAGCAACATAATCCTGGAGATGGCCTTTTCGAATGAGAGCTTCGATATGGTCTCGTAGAGAGATGCAGTCCTGGGTTCTATGCCCATGATCTTTGTGGAAGTAACAGAACTTGCTCTTGTCTCTCTTCTCGGGATCGGATTTGATCTTTGCAGGCCACTTCACATATGGCTTGTGTTTAATCTCCATTAGAACCTTTTCATGAGACTGATTAAGAGGAGTGTAGTTATGATATTTACCGGAATAAGGCTTCTTGGGAGAACGTTCGCGTTGATCACGACGATATTTTTTATCTGTAGAAGAGGCTCCTTCTGGCTTGCGTTTCTTACCCTGTACTCCATGGCGTGTCAATGCGACTTCTTCTGCATTGATATATTTCTGAGCTTTGGCTTGGAACTCTGCCATAGTTTTTGGAGGGCTCTTGTGAAAAGCAAACCTGAATTTCTCACTCGTTATTCCAGCTATGAGGGCTGCGAGGCCTTTTTCTTCAGTATAACCTTCAGTTTGAACGGCTTCAGCGGTGAACCGTACTGTGAACTCCTTTATCGTTTCTCCATGCTGCTGTTTTAGATTCATTAGATGGGAGGCTGGCTTCTTGATGCGGATGCTTCCCATGAATTGAGAGAGGAATATCTCCGATAACTGAGAAAAGGAGCTAATGGAACGAGGCTTTAATCCTCGGAACCACGTACGAGCTGCCTCCTTCAATGTTAGGGAAAAAGCCCTACACATGATTTCTGAACCATGTCCCTCCAACTCCATGAGGGACCTGTATGTTTCCAGGTGTTCAAGAGGGTCGCCAATACCTGTGTACGGGGTGATAACAGGCGTTCGATACTTTCTGGGTAACGGGGCTTCCATAACCTCGCTGGTAAAGGGGGATTCGGATTGATGTATCGCCGCCATGACTGCAGATGGCCGATTTGCCTGGTATCGCTGTTCCATGACATCAAAACGATCATGGATTCTTTTGAGATCTCCTTCCCATGGTAGGGTATAGCTTGATGTTTCGGCGGTGGAGCCCTGCGGTTGAGGTTGTCGAGACGAACTAGAATGTATAGAATGTGGAGACGGCACAGGGGGATGGCTGCCAAGTGGTGGGACCTGTGGTTCATCCATAGAATGTCTGGAAGCCACTGGTATGGGTTGCGGTGGTAACCCTTCGGAGGGTTGTCTCTGCGGTTCAGGGAAATGCTGGTCAAGCCGATTTGACAGGGCCTAAACTCCGGCATTCAGAGTTAGAAGAGTATTTCCGAGGAAACGCAAGACATCGTCTTGATTTCCAGAAGCCTCCAATAATGGGTTTGTTGATGGCATATTCGGGGCTCCTTGAGGGATATTCGTCGACGCGGGCGGAAGAGCAGGTACGGATTCCGTCTCATCGGGCGGAGGTGGTGCCTGCCTTGAAGTCGAAGGATGAACAGCCTTTTTAGGAGGCATCGCCGGAGGATTTTGATCGGTAGAACGATTGATTTCGACGATCAAGTCGTTCCCACAGACGGCGCCAAACTGTTAATGTCAGATTTGTAATAGGATCCTCCGGACGTTCACCTTCTCTCCAACGGAGATTTCCTTCACCAATCCTGAAAGAAGACAGACAGCAACTAAGGGTGGCTGGGGTCCAGCCGTTAGCCCTCCGATGCTTAAGTCAGGCCAAAGCAAGAAGAAGAGTAGCCAGGCAAAACGGGACAGATCGAATAGTGCGTACCTTTCTCTTAATGGAGTCATCCCTTTATATAGATCTGAAGCGGTTCAACCTGTTACGTAAGATATCGAGATCCCGCTGATCTTGTGTACGATACTGAGATCTTGCTGATTTCGTGGGATAAGATCCTCATCCTTAGAGACGAGATCGAACCCAATGACTTATTTCGGAAATCACGTTCCTTGATGGCAATCCCTTGAGATCCGGAACCACCAGAGAAGATAAGCCCAAAACCGACTTATACGGGCTGCCGGTAGGCGTAGTAATAGCGATGATCGCTCATATAGAGCTAGAAACCGTAGTTGGAGTCATAGCCAGCGAAAAGGAAGGAGACGCTGACAAGACAGACCACCGAACTGGGTGTAGACCTGCCTAGCATCGCAGTAGGATTGGACAAGCTGCTCAAGGGTAATCGGGTGCTGGTATTGAAGGCTAAGAGATGTAGTCGCAGAAAAGCTGTTCGCATGTTAGAACATGGTCGCGAGTTCAAGCGCTCGCTCATTTTGACGTAACACCTTTCAACGACTTGTGAGAAGGTCTACTCGCGGTTCAAGAAGGGAATCTTTGCTTTGCTTTATCTGACCATCAGCTATGGGAGCTCGACGGCTTGCGAGTAGGTGCTCCGTATTTATCCATCCTACGACTCTCGAGCATATGATCTCGAGAGTCGGACGGGTATCCTGCACTTACCCGATCTACGACTTGTGATCAGATGATCTCGAGAGTCGGACGGGCATCCTGCACTTACCCGATCTGCGACTCTTGTTCAGATGTTCTCGAGAGTCGAATGGGCGTCCGTGTACAATCTGGACAGCTGAGTTGATCTCCCTTATTTTGCCTATAACACCAAGCATCCAACGTGCCTGGAGTCGACGATGGATCAAGGGGCTTACACAACAATAGCGTCCGCTGAGGTGGATAACCGAACCAATCAACCAAAGAGAACTCCAACATTCACACACCATTGTTGAGCTAAAAGAACCAAAGCTTGCAAATTTTTTCAAAGACTTCACCCTTAGCCTTAGCTAGAGGTTTAGCCAACCATGCTACAATGGAAGACTAAATTCTCTACAAAAGAAAAACTACACTACTCTACGTAAAAAAGAAAAAAAACTAAGAATAGAGGATTTGGATTTGTGGGAGAATGGGATTTTTGGAATGATGGAAATGAGAGGGAGAGGAGCTCCTTTTACAGCCTCATGAGAAGCTCCAAGCCTAGGTGGCACTCTAAGCAAATCTCCTCTAGGTTTGGGCTTGGATTTAGGCTTGGGTGAGGAGGTGGCAATTCCAAGCTAATAGTTGTGCTTTTTAAGTTTGGGTTAGGAGTTAGGCTTGGAATGCCCAAAGCAAACTTTTCTTTAGGTTTGGAGCTCATGGATGGAAGAGGATGGAGAGAGCATTTGCTTGGCCCAAGGATGGAAGATGGTAAGGTGAGTTAACTCGGTGATGAGTTGGAGTTGACTGGGTCCACATGCTAGATATGGAGAATCTGAACCGTCCATTGAAGATGGGATCCACACATTGGTTGATGGAGTGGTTGCAGTGCTTTGGACGGTGGTTGAGTGGAGTCTTCCTCTTCTGGTTGAGATGGACGGTTGATGAAGGTCCATCATATCTGGTCCGTTGATCGTGGATGGTCATTTGACGCTGATTGTGTGGAAGGTGGGGTCCATCACAGCTACTGGACAGAGTGGAGACTTATGCAATTGGAGCTGCTGCATGTGTGAGGGGCAACACACGTGTGGAGGCTAGAGGGTGGACGGTTGGAAAGAGACGGCCCAATGGCTGGACTGCTGGCCATTGATGGACGATTGGAGATTAGGCTGCACGTGTGGACTGAGATGTTGCACACGTGATTGCTTGGATGGACGGCTAATGGAGCTGGTTGAACTGCACGATGGGAACCTGATGGACATTGCTTGGACGGTGGAGATTTGAGCCCATCTTGATGGATGGCTGAGCTGGTTCAGCTGGACGGACGTCCACTGCTGGACGTTGAAAGGTGGAACTGATGGACGGCTGGATTTTGATGCTGGGTCCAGCTGATGGATGGTTCCACACATGCTGGACGGTTGAAGCAGCTGCAGTGGTTTGGATGTCCAGTCTTGGTGGACGGTTTGCTGATCTTGCTGGCTGTTTGATGATGGACGTCCAGCAGGTGGATGATCAGCTGCTGGACGGTTGGAGTTGCAGCACTACTGCTGCATGTTGAGCTGCTGCTGGATGGATGGCTGGACTCTACCCTGCATGTGTGAAGCAAGGTGAGCTTCTGCAGCTACTGGACGCACATGGACGGATGTCTGCTAGATCCATGGTTGGTACGGATGGATGATGTTTTGCACCTTCCTTGGACTGATTGAGATGAGATGCTCGTGCTCAACAGGTGAGTCCCTTGCTGTTTGCAGATGGACGGCTGCTGTTCCAGCTTGGCTCGATGATGGTGGGCTGGATCTTGAAGGGACCCACAGCTTGGACAGTGTAGAAGGCTTGCACGTGTGAAGGAGTGAGGTCCATGATCAACATGTGTGCTGAGCTGGACTGCTAAGATGCTTGGCACGTGTGGCATGGATGGTTGATGATCTTCATATGTATGGAGGTTGATGTGTGGTCCACCATATCTGATGCTGTTGTACCTAGGGTCCACCTTGATGGAAGGTGGTTGATGGTCATTTGATGCTCATTGTGCTCAACGGACGTGGTGCTATTGACCGTTGATTTGCATCTGGCTCATGTGATGAGGTCCCTCTAGCTGGATGGTGGAGATGAAATCTCCATCAGATGATGTTGTTGTGCTTCCAACAGGTGGGGTCCATAGTAGACAGTGGACGTCTGAAGGTGAGGTCCACTAGATGGGCTGCATGCTTAAACGGTGGAGATCTCTTCCACACTTGTTGAGTTGGTGGTACGTGCATAAGGCTGATGGATTGATGGAATTCCTGATGTCACATGTTTGGCATCTGGATTTCTAAAGAGCAATTGTGATGTGGTTCACTGTAGAACATGATCCATCCTTTGATCTTTATGGTTCGATTTTCTTCAGGATTGCCACCCACTTGACATTAATTACTTTTGAGCCTTAAATCGCCTTAATTAGCTCGGATCTTGTCCAACCTCTCTTGATCACCTGATCATTGAAAATTTGCCTAATTAGGGATAATTAACCAGAAAACAATGATAATGCCCTAAACAACCAGGGTTAATTATACAATATTAGGTACTTATCAATGGTCTCGCGAGAATGGGGAGTACATATCAAGTGAATCAATTTTTTTTCCGCTTACTCAGAATTTTCCTATGGAGTTAAGAGGTACGTTGTTCCTTGATAGAGTTGGGCTGGGTAATTTTCATCTAGGCTAGTATTGTGGACCCCTTTTTGCTGGATGCCAAACCGAGGAGGGTTTATATGATAGATGGTCCCAGGCAGGTTTTTTGTTGTTTCTGGGGGTTGTTCAAATTTGCAAGTTCTTTGTTTCCTTTCTTGTGAATAAATTTTCTATTAAAAAATAATAAAAGCCTTGCTCATACATCACTCATATAGTGCCCCGATGCTACCAAGTGTTGCACACCACAGGCTTAGTGAGACACAAGAGAACTCTAGAGAACGTGACGGAGTGAATGTGAAATATTACAATAAGTTGAAAAGATTGTAACTTTGATGAGTTATCCTAAATGAGGTGACTCCATACAACTCTACCATAGTTTAAACTACTTTAGAGTCCTGTTCACTTCTCTCCAAGACTCAAGATTATACTAGATGTCTCAAAACACAATGAACAAGCCCCTTTTGTACAAGATGAGCCAAAATAGTTGTCCCTATAATGGCCTCCACACCCATGACATTGACATGGTGCAGCCTCAAAAGAGTACCAATATGTCAAGCTGGGATAGTAGCCTCTGATTGCTAGTGAGGGAGAAATTTCCCTAAAACTGGAAAGATTTCCTCTATCAGCATGGACTAGGTGCCTAGATAAGATACGTTTCCTAGTAACTAAAACAAGATAAGAGATGTTTCCTATTTAGACATACTCTCAAATCATGGAGGTATGCTCCAATAAGGTAGCAAGCTAGGGATCAATGAGATAATATTGAAGCGGCTGACAGTTGCTAGGCATATTTGAAGGGAATTTCTTGATGGAAAGGGAAAGCGAAAAACCCCCCAAGTGCCAGTCAAAAATTTTACAGGACATAATAGTAGTTGTGGTTACCTTCAAACTCATTTGGAGAAAGGTTAAGGTGAGGTCTTATGAAAGTATTATGGGCTTCCATCATACAAACTAAAGAATGCTCCATTAGCATAACAGTAGATCTAGTTGTCTAAAGGGTGAAATTTTGCAACTTTTTTTAGCTATCCCATTTTTTTCAACTAGAATATATATATTTGGGCTCCGATGTTCCGAGAAAAGATTGAAAATAGTGTATATTTAAGAGAGAGAGAGAGAGAGAGAGAGAGAGAGAGAGAGAGAGAGAGTTGTACAGCTAGAAAATAATTTCGGCCAAGCATATACCGAAAAAGACTTGGGCCTGCCTATCATATGCCCCTTTACCAACACTCATGGAACCTACATGGAGCTTCTGCCCTCTTTAAGGTGACCTATACCCACTTGGTCACAGAAGAGGGTCCCACAGATAAGAGGAAGGTCATACGTAATCTGGATTACCCTACATAATCTGTTACTCCATTCGCTTCTCTCGGGACAAACTATGCTAACTTAAGCACCCCACTTGAGAGAATCAACACGGGCACACTAGTACCACATGATCCATGGAGAAGGACTCACCTTGAACATATCACAACAGATTTTGAATCACTCTCCACTACTATTCTAGGGAACCCGCAGGGTCAAATAGGAGGCAAGGACCTCGACCAAAGCTTTAGATTTCAACGTGAAAATTTGAGCCCATGGCATAACCACTAGAGTAACTGAAAAGGAATTCACCACTCCTACCTCTACACACATCACTGCCACCTGAAAGTTTGGAACTCTTAGTGCATAGCAAAAACTGTAACGTCATGTTCATAAATTGGCTTTAATTGTGTGATTGCTCACTTGTGGATTCAGTTATGAATTCTATAACTTTTTGTTGAGGTCCCTATGTATATATTAATCAAACACCATCCAAAAACATAACAACGAAGTAAGAAACACACACAAAAATGGAAGCTCAAGTAGACGAAATACAAGTAACTTGGCATAGAAAGCATGCCCTTCATAGATAGATTCGAGGGTGAACTGTCCCACTCTCCCACTCTGTGTGTGTGTGTGTGTGTGTGTGTGTGTGTGTGTGTGTGTGTGTGTGTCTATATATATATAATTAAGCTTGAATAAGAATAACAAAGTTACCCTCTACTCTCTCCAAAAGATAATTAAGCTTGGAGCTTCAGTTTTAACTGTCAATAAAAAAGAGTGATGATCTTAATGGTCAATGGAAGGACTATTGATGGTGAAGCACATAAAGAACAAAAGGGCAAGATTAGAAAAATGTGTGTATGGACCTTGCAGGTCCCTTCAAAGATTTTCAAAGCTGTTTCAAGTCTAGATACTCAAGGCTATTCGATGTCATGTCCCCAAGTGGTACCCATCACTACAACATCTAGAAATATGATTGTTAGACAATACTCATGCAGTCCATTTGGGTCGATGCAATGGCACATACAGCTAGACAAAGAGAGACCGATGAACAACTCAAGCAATGGAGATATGAAAAACCATGAAGATGTGAAGTTTACAAGCAACTCAACAAGACCTGACAATTTCTTTCAATGCAAATGTTGGGCATGGAGATGCACTCACATGAAGGAAAGCACAAAACTCAATTCATTAACTCAAGAAAATAAAAAAAATGCAATAATGAGAAAATGGTCCCGGCCGATCATGGGGATCGCTCACAAGGGGCATGGAGATGCACTCACATGGGGATCCCTCCCTGCTTGGACATTAACAACAATTCTGTCTGTATTGTGAAATGTTCCTGATCGATCATTAACTGGCTCAAGCTAAATGTTGATGACTCCTCTCGAGGAAATCCAAGAGATAGTGGAGGGGGAGGCGTATGCAGGAACCATCAGGGAAAAGTTATTTTCTCCTTCCATAAATTCTACGGACAACCCTCCAACATGGTGGCAGAAGTGCAAGCCATGGTGGACAAAATTCATCTCTGCTAGGAGAAGGGCTTCTCCAATATTATTGTCGAAACGAACTCTGAAGTGCTTGCAGAAACAATAGCTAATCAATCAGACGATAGTCAATGGAATATTTCGTACCGTATAGACAAAATCAGGAGAATGGGCATCAATATGAACCTCAGACTGTCCCATGTTTTGGGAGAAGGTAATGGACCTGCAGATGCCCTCGCCAAGATGGGAAGTAGTAGTTGGTTGGACATAATCTTTCACTCCAGATTTGAGCTTCTGACTTATGTACTCGAGGTTTGCTAGCCTTGGACAATGTTGGGGTTGGGGCAATTAGGTGGGCTAGAGCCTAACTTAGGCTAGCCTTAGATCCGTCCGGGCTTGTCCTTCTTTCTTGTGAATAGTTTAGTGGGTCAGTCTAGTCAGAGGTTGTATAGGTTTGTGGTATATGATAGGTGCGGTCCGATCTTTTTGTGGACCCTCTTGAATGAGCTTGTTCCTCTTGTTTCCTTTTCGTTAATAAATTCTAGGTGGAGCCTTTCCGCCTTATTACTTAAAAAAACAGAGAAAGCATTTAAACTATAATTGATGATCATCAAATAGATTGTCAAAAACCTTCTTCATTGTGGGCCATGATTGGAACTTTCTCAAAGATATCTAATGTGGTTAGTTTTGGACCTAAATGCTCTTACATCACCCACTCTCCCAGAACATATCCTAGCTTATACCACTTGCTTTGTGAAAAACTTCTCATAAGTTTAGCTCATGATTTCTTATAGCAACACAAGCTTCATCTCAATCACTGTGATATATGGCTTCATGCACACCCAATATTCATTGTATAATCGAAACTACTTTAATGAGCTTTATCGCTTAATTCATATCTTCCCAATATTTGTGATTTTTTTGTTAGTCATGCAACGAACCCACCCTGTTAGCTGTGCAATGCACCCATAAGGTTAGTCACACGATGCACCCACCCATTGGTGGGGTTAGTGGGTCTCCTTAACACTCGGACCTGAGACCTGCTGTTGAAACGCCTAGGCGTCTTCCAGTTGGGATAGCAGGCGAGACACCCCAATATTTTTTATATATTCATATCTTCATATCAATCATTGTGATATATTGCGTCACACACACCTAATATTTTTGTGTAATCAAAACTACTTTAATGAGCTTTATTACTTTAATGGGCTTGCAAGTTGTAGGCCACCTTTGGGTAGTCTTCATGGTCCAATTTTATGGACCAGAATGGTCCTTGTTAACAAATATGGATGTGCGGGTGTGGGATTGTACAAGCCACCAATTTTTGGTTTTGAGTCTTATTCCTTTAAGGGACTGGTAAGTCATAACGTTAATGTTGTTAGGGGTACTTTGGACATTTTTTCTTTTTATAACTTAAAATATAAGAGAGAGAGAGAGAGAGAGAGAGAGAGAGAGAGAGAGGCATCAACACCCTATTCTACTCTTCTCATTCTCTTTTCTCTAACTCTCATCTTCTTATTTTCCTCCTTTTTTCCTAGAAAGGTGGGTGCAGACCACCCTGTAACTTTGTTGAAATGAAAACTGACTATACAAGATTCAGGTGGGCACCACCAAAAGAGACTGCCCTCACCTATCATAAAACTCCTATGGGTCACACAAAGCCAAGAATGAAAAAATAAACAAAAAAAAAAAGACAAGAAAGGGCACACTACTTGTAACTTTGTTGAAATGAAAACTGACTATACAAGATTCGGGTGGGCACCACCAAAAGAGACAACCCTCACCTATCATATAATTCCTTTGAGTCGCACGAAGTCGGTAAGGAAAAAAAACTAACAAAAAAAGACAAGAAAGGGATCCCCAGCTACACTAAATCTAGCTTTCCTCCTCTATTCTCCTTTATATTGGTTTTTTATATTGATCTACATGGTTTCGGAGTGTATTTTCTTATGATCTACTCTAACTTCCACTATTCTTTCTTGCATATTCTCTGGTTTCTTTTCTTCTTCGCTTATCATGTCTCTCTTATACTAAAAGTTTTTTTTAAAAGACCTAGTCTTTCTTCTTCTTTTTCTTTTTAGTGTGTTACGCCTATGTAATAGTCCATGTATGTAAGAGTGAATGTTGTGTTTGGGATCATCCACCTCCGTTGTGTTCGATTGGAGCTGGGGCCTTTGGAACTCATGGAGGAAGTCTTTTGGAAGCAAAAGTCTCGCATCAATTGGCTAGATGATGGGGATTGTAATACCAAGTTCTTCCATAATGCAGCTAACAAGCGGATAAGAAGAGCGGCTATTCAACAAATTCAGCTGGAAAACAGTGTTGTTTCTGAAGATCAAATGGAGATTAAAGAGGAGGCTGTGAGAGTTTTCTTGTCTCTCCTACAAGCAGAAGCTATAGAACATCCACGGGACTTCCTAGATCCTATTCCTTCCTGCATCTCAATGGAGGATAATTCTTAAAGAGGTTCCCCAAGCTAGGAAATCCTTGCCCAAAGACGGCGCGCCAAGTCCAATCGAATGGATTCTTGGGGGCCTTCTTTATCGGATGTTGGGATATAGTGGGGCATGATCTTCGCAAAACAGTCATGTGTCTTTTTAAGGGAGGAAGCATTCCACGAGCATTCACTACATCGCTACTTTGTCTCATTCGAGAATCCCTAGCACTAATTAAGTTTTTTTATTTCCACCTTATTAGCTTGAGTAATTGTGTTTATAAAATATTTTCAAAGGTCTTCTAGGCTATGTAGTTTGCCACCTAGGATAATCTCGCTGGTGCAAGAAGTGTTCGTCCAAGGCCGTTTGATTGTAAAAAATATTGTGTTATCTCAGGAGCTTTTCAAGGAAATGGATAGGAAAGTTTGAGGGGGAAACGTCATCCTAAAGCTTGAGGAGAAGAACCCTAGCAGAAGAGTCGCTAGGAGGAGAAGAAAAACCCTAGTGTTAGGGTTTGGAGAGAGAGCACAACTGCAATGACGTTTAAGCGCAGGAATGGCAGACACCACAAGCACGACCGTGGCCATGTCAACTTCATTCGTTGCTCTAACTGTAGAAAATGCTGCCCTAAGGACAAGGCCATCAAAAGGTTTCTCGTGAGGAACATTGTTGAGCAAGCTGCTGTCAGGGATGTTTAAGAAGCATGTGTTTATGATGGTTACACTCTTCCTAATTGTACGCAAAGATGCAATATTGTGTTTCCTGCGCAATCCATTCACATGTGGTCAAGGTTTGATCTTGCACTGCGAGGAGGAATCGTGATCCACTTCCACGGTTTAAACGTCGGGATGATATGCCAAAGCCCGGGCAAGCACTGCGTCTAGCTGGAGTGGCAAATCCAATGAGCCCATGATGAGAGTCATGCTGCTGTAGTGATTTCTATTTTTCTAGTTTGAACCTTGAGGCTGGGGGTGTTCACTTAAAAGAAAGTAACCTTGATTTGGATTAGTAAGTTTGAAGAGGCCTTTTGTTTTATTGTTTCAACCATTTTTGTTTTTTCTTCGTTTTGGTTATTGGCACACAGTGGTACAACATTTATAGACTTCTGCTTTTAGCTTAATGTTCTTTTTCCTATTTTTCCTTAAAAAAAAAAAAAAAACTTGATATGAAGAAGGCATGTGATATGTTGGATTGGGGATTCCTCAAAGCGGTGCTTAACAAGTTTGGGTTCAATGAAAGATGGATTTCCCTGGTAGAAAAATGTTGGGGCACTTGCTGGTTTTCAATCTTTGTGAATGGCGAAGCTACAAGTTTCTTCAAATCAACAAGCAGGATGCACTAGGGAGAATCAATTTTGCCAAGCCTCTTCATTCTCGTAGCGAAGGCTCTGAGTTGAGGACTTCGATGTCTAGTAGAAAGGGGTTTTTATCATCCCTTTAAAGCCCAAAGGGGTTGCCCCCACATATCCTACCTACTCTTCGTAGGTGACATCATTCTCTTTCTTAATGGTAGTTGTGCTTCTCTTAGAGTGGTGCATGACTTCTTAGATAAGTATAAGGCGATAGTTAAGCAGAAGATTAACAGTCTTAAAAGTGGCTTCTGTGGCTCAGCCAAGTTGTTTTCTGGTAGGGTGAGGGCTATTGAAAAGACCACAGGGATTGTAAAATCTTCTAGCACCCTCATCTACTTGGGAGTGTTGATTTTCAAAGGAAGAAATCGTAGAGCAGAGTTTCAGCCGTTGCTTATCAAAGTCTCTAAAAGGATTGTAGGATGGAATGGGAGGTGCTTATCACAAGTAGGAAGAACGACGTTGATTAATCACGTCCACACTAGCGTTTCGATCCACGTCATGACAGGAACTGTCGTCCCATCTCAGGTCCTATCAGAATTGGATAATCTTTTTGCCAATTTTTATTGTGGCAGGACTGAAGGGAAGAAGAATTTGCATTGGATCAGCTGAAGAAAATATCACTCTGCCAAAATCGGGGGGAGATTGGGCACAAAAAAGTTGAAGGAAGTGATATCTGTTAGTGCACTTTTTTGTGGCATACTAGTGCACTTTGTTTGTCAATTACTTAGGTCAGTGAGTCTAGTGTCGGTTGAGCTTAAAGAAGACAAAGACTGAAGACTCAAGCAGACCTGTTGCATCAAGGAAGAAGAAACAGGTAAAAGAGATGCCTTGGTGAGTCTTGAACCTTAACCAAAACCATAACATAAACCTCTTGATACCCATAAACCTTTAGGAATACTTGTAGTCATCATAGATTAGCCCTAGGTGTCCCAAAAGATCACCCAAACATTGGCCATTGAGGTCAGGCTGTGGAGAAAATGGGACAGCAACATTTTTGGCAGATCTCAGGCCCGTCTGACTGGTCATGACCAGTCGGGTGGACTAGTCCAACCGGTCGGACAGACCCCAGTTCAAGACAGCAACACTTTGTCTAAAATCAGGCCATTGGCCGACTGGTCACGACCGATCTTGGACCCCTATTCGACCGATCATGACCGATCGGTACTAGCCGTTTTGTTACTATTTTAAATCTATTGTAACTTTTTCTATAAAACGGCTTTACTCGATTTTTGGGGCAATGAGAGGGATTTTGAGAGGATTGAAGCCACGATTGTTGGAGACCATTAAAGGCTCAATTCTTAACCTTAAAAAGGTATCTTCCTTGTGATTTAACATAAGAATGGAGTATTCCAAACTCATGAAAAAGATAGCCTTCACCCTCTTTTGATCTCTAGAGTTTAGATCAAGCTTGATATTTATATTTCTATCCAAAGCACTATGATGAGATCTTTCTAGGTGAGGAACTCTAGGCAACCCATTCCCATTAGTTGTAGAGTTCTTAAACCTACCTTCCTATCACCTTGGGCATCTCAAAGGCATCATTTGTAAGGTGATTGATCAAGTGTAGAAGGCACATTGGCGACGCGGCGGCAACATGATCGAGGGAGGAAAGGGGAGCTGATTGAAGCATGGGAGAGTGGAGATCAAGCAACCCGAAGCGGCGCTGAACAAGGGGCTCATTCAACAAGTAAGGTTGTCATTTGTTGAGAGTGCATTTGAGTATATAGTTTGTTTGTCAAACTCAATCTAGGGTCATTTGCCAATCCTTGGGTTGTTAGTTGAGCCTAAAACTCTAGGGATGTTGGCCGTTCCTTGGCACGTTAGTCGGCCCAAAGGCTAGGGGCATTTGACACTCCTTGGCTCGTTTGCTGGGCCTAAACAAAGTCTCCAAGGGGGAGCCTCCGATACGAGAGTGAACGTGCATCGAGTTGAGAGTTAGCCCTTGTCCAAAACTCCATTATGGTTGAGAGGTGAATCGGTAAAACCTCCGTGTAAAGGTTAAGAGGTGAACCTCATTTAAAGCTTTTATATAGTGAATGCCGATGTGCTCAATGGAGTTGAGTACTTGAACCGGGAATGGAGTAGACCCAAAGTCGAACCACTATACATGCTTGTGTTTGTGATTGAATTGAGCACATTGTTATCTTTGCATTATATGTTTAATTGTTTAATTATGAATGCTTACTAGGAATGTATGTTAGGCACTAGATAGGCACATCCACATGCTCCATGTTTTAAAGTTCATGCACCCTATACTCTCTTCGTTAGCATGTGCTTATAGTTATAACTCCGACATACTATCTACTCCTTAACCTTAATTGATGTGTCATTAAGGGGGAGAGAATAGTTTGTCAGTTGCTGACAAAAAGGGAGAGAAAAATCAAGTACCACCAAAACTAGTTTGCTATATTTTGTGATGCAGGGATTGACAGGTTATGAGGGAGCAAACTGAAGAGTAGCTGCTTAGTTGGCATGTTAAGAATCCTGTATTTATTTCATTATCAATGTAATCTCTTGTTCATGTATTTTTTTAGTAGGTTAGGCTTTTGTAAGTAATTGACAAAGGGGGGTGATTGTTAATGCACTTTTCTGTGGCATACTAGTGCACCTTATTTGTCAATTAATTAGTTCAATGAGTCTAGTGTCGGTTGAGCTTAAAGAAGACAAAGACCGAAGACTCAAGCAGACCTGCTGCATCAAGGAATAAGAAATAGGTAAAAGAGATGCTTTGATGAGCCTTAAACCTTGATCAAAACCATAACCCAGACCTCTTGATGACCCTAAACTTGTAGGAATACTTGAAGTCATCATAAATTGGCCCTAGGTGTCCCAAAAGATCACCCAAACATTGCCCATTGAGGTTGGGCTGTGGAGAAAATGGGACAGCAGCATTTCTGACTGATCACAAGCCTGTCTAACTGGTCATGACCAGTCAACTGGACTGGTTCGACCGGTCGGACAAACCCCAGTTCAAGACAACAACACTCTGTCTAAAATCAGGCCATTGGCCAACCGGTCATGACCAGTCGGTACTAACCATTTTGCTACTGTTTTAAATCCGTTGTAACTTTTTCTATAAAACGGCTTGACTCTATTTTTGGGGTAATGAGAGGGATTTTGAAAGGATTGAAGCTACCATTACTGGAGATCATTAGAGGCTCAATTCCTAACCCTAGCAACGTATCTCCCTTGTGATTTAACACAAGAATGAAGCATTCCAAGCTCATGAAGAAAATAGCTTTCACTCTCTTTTGATATCTAGAGTTTGGACCAAGCTTGATAATTTATTTCTATCCAAAGCTCTATGATGAGATCTTTGTAGGTAAGCAACTCTAGCCAACCCATTCCCATTAGTTGTAGAGTTCTCAAACTTACTCTCTCATCACCATGGGCATCTCAAAGGCATCATTTGTAAGGTGATTGATCAAGTGTAGCTGAGGCATTGACGACGGAGAGGCAACACGATCGGGAGAGCAAAGGGGAGCTGATTGAAGCACGGAGAGAGCGGAGATCAAGCAACCCGAAGCGGGGCTGAACAAGGGGCTCCTTCGACAAGTAAGGTTGTCATTTGTTGAGAGTTCATTTGAGTGTAGAGTTTGTTTGTCAAGCTCGATATAGGGTTGTTTGCCAATCCTTAGCTTGTTAGTTGAGCCTAAAAGTCTAGGGACGTTGGCCGTTCCTTGGCACGTTAGTCAGCCTAAAGACTAGGGGCATTTGACTCTCCTTAGCTTGTTTGTTAGGCCTAAACAAAGTCTCTAATGGGGAGCCTCCAACATAGGAGTAAACATGCGTCGGGTTGAGAGTTAGCCCTTATCCAAAACTCTGTTATGGTTGAGAGGTGAATCGGTAAAACCTCCGTGTAAAGGTTGAGAGGTGAACTTTATTTAAAACCACCGTATAGTGAATGCCGGTGTGCTCAATGGGGTTAAGTACTTGATCCAGGAGTGGAGTAGACCCAAAGTTGAACCACTATACATGTTTGCATTTATGATTGAATTGAGCACATTGTTATCTTAGCATTGTATATTTAATTATGAATGCTTGAAAGGAATGTATGCTAGGCATTAGATAGGCACATCCACACATGAGATGTACTTTCACTAAGTAGTGTAGACTTGAGTTCAATGATCCAATCTCAAAAGTCTACATAGGTTGTATAGATTAGGAGCTTGATTAGTTAAATCATTTTATTATCTATGATTGCTTAGGCTAGGTTGTTTAATTGCTTATAATATGATAGCCTTGTGATTCGACTCACTTAAGCTTGGAAGCTATGTGTTAATGCTTAGTTTAATTTGATAAAATTATTAAGTAGGTGGAAAGATTTTTAAGGTCCTAATCACCCCACCCCCCCCCCCCCCCCCCCCCCCCCCCCCCCCCCCTCTAGGACCTAGCCATAATACTAGTTTCTCTCTAGGCTTCCGCATGCATACGCCTCTAAAAGTGTGTTGATCCAAAAGGCGTAATTTAATATCCAGTATTAGATGCAAGTTGGCCTTGGAGGTGAGATTTAGAAAAATGAATAATCTCTAGGGATCTTTCGTACGTGCGAGCCAAATACAAGGATCAACTATCTGACTTGGGTGTTAGATCGTTTATGTCTTCTTGATCTTCGCCTTTTTGGACCAACATCAAGAATCTTCTTCCAACCATTGAGAGTCAATCGCGATGGTTGCAGGTGGGCATGCGAGAATGCAGTCTTTAGCTCAATGATTGGACAAGGCTTGGTCCATTGGCCTCTTAGAGAGTGTGTCCCATTCTTGACGAGTTAAAAGGGTTGATGGTTAATGAGTTTCTTTGGCCAATGGTTCTATTTTCTTTTCCTCTTTAGAGGGTCTCCTACCGTAGGTAGTGCTCGACCACATTGTAGAGCAGGGAGCGAGCAAAAAAGCTGGTCTAAATGGGTATGGCACTCAAAACTCCTCCTAAGATATCCAATTTCATTTGGAAGCTGTTAAATGGTGCCGTTCCATTTGATAGTAGGGTCCAGGAGAAGGGACTACATATAGCCTCTAGATATTACTGTTATAACAGCATTAGTGGAGCTTAGTCATATGTCAAGTCCCTAAACCACTTGTTCTCGATCGGAGATCTAACTATTAGGGAATGGTCCTTTCTTTTGCAACATTTTTTACATTTCTCTCGAGTCAGATTTATCCCTTAGAGGGCACACTACAAGAGAACGGCTTTTTACAGACGAAATTATTTTCGTTGGGAAAAATCATTTTTCCCGACGAAATAGAGAAATCGTCGGTAAAATTCACTCCAGCTTCCTGCCACCGCCGGATTTGCTTCCCGCCATACACTTTTACCGACGAAATTATAATTTCGTTGGTAAAAAGTTTATTGCCGACGAAGATACCTGTCGCTAAAAATTAAAACAGAAAATTTTTCTTTTACCGATGAAACCTTTCGTCGGTAAAAGTGAAACTTTTCCCGACGACTGTTGCCTGTCGGTAATAATGTGTGATCGGTAATAATGTGTGATTCCCGCCAAGTAAAAGAGATCACTTTTACCGACGAAAATATTCGTCGGTAAAAGTTTTCAAAATGACTTTTACCGACGAAATTTTCGTCAGTAAAAGTTTTTAAAATTACTTTTACCGACGAAAATTTTCGTCAGTAAAAATCTGTTATTTTAATTACCCGATCGGCCCTCTTCTCTCTGTCGCTCTCTCGCTCTCTCGCTCTCTCGCGCGCAGCCCACCCTTCTGATCACCTCTCCCTCAGTGCCGGCCACCGGCCGTCACCGTCACCGGCGGCCACCCGCCTCAGCTGACCACCTCCCCCCAGCCGACCACCGACGCCGGTAGGCACCCGCCTCCACCAGCCACCGTACGCCGCCGCCTCCTCCGGTAACCGTCTCCCCCTTCCTTCTTCCTCCATTTCCTCTCTCTCTCTCTCTCTCTCCTCGTTGTTCATTGTGGGGCCCACTGCCAAAATCCAAAGAATGTGGGTCCCATGCACCATCGCTGTCCAGTGCATGTGGGTCCCACCGTTGCTGTCCATTGCATGTGGGTCCCACCGTAGCTATCGCTGTCCATTGCATGTGCGTGGGGTCCGCCTTAGCTGTCCACTATTTGGTGGGGCCCACTGATTTAGTAAATCCCTAGTTAGGGATTTCGAAATTAAAATTCCCTAATTAGGGATTTCGAAATTAAAATCCCCTAATTCCTTCCTTAATTAGAGATTTTAAAATTTAAATTCCAAATTTGTGATTTACAAATTAAAAAAAAATTGAAATACAATAAATGTGGGGCCCACCATTGCTGTCCACTGCCTGTGGGGCCCACTGTCGCTGTCCACTGCCCGTGGGGCCCCACCCTCACTGTCCACTGTTTTGGATCAAGCATATATTTGTGTGGAGTAAACTCTGTGGGGCCCACAGTGATTTACGTATTTTATCCACTCCGTCCATCCATCTTAGCAGGAAATTTTAGGTATGGTGCCCAAAAATGAAGCATATCAAAATCTAAAGTGGACCACACCACAAGTGTGAACTGAATGTCTATCATTGAAAAATTCTTGGAGGACACAGAAGTTTTGGATCAAGCTGATATTTGTGTTTTCCCTCGTCCATATCCATGTGATCTTATGAACAGGTTGGATTGCAAATAAAGATCACTGTAAGGCCTGGGAATGGTGGAAATCATTATTCCCACTGTTTCCCATGGCATGGTCCACTTGAGAGTTGGATATGGTTAAATTTTGGGCTCAACCACTAAAATGAGGTGGAAAAACATAAGGACAGAATAGATAAATCACATACATTCTAGGTGGGCCCAACTGAGTTTACTCTACACTCTGCACGCAATCTAATTCCCATGGTGGGCCCCATACTTATTTGTTCACAAAATAGTCATTAGGTATTTGATTAAACTTGATTCATGGTGTTGATGATTCTGCCATTTTCATGTGCTTGTGTATGTGGAATTGATGGAGCAAACCCGGATGTGCGTTGGAGCTATCCGTGGTTGATTTATGTGGATATGTATGTTGTGGATGTATTTGGCTTATTATTAATAATTTTTTTTGTCCACAAATGGTAGTATAATAGAATCAGTTAGCCCATTTGCAGATTTCTATATTGCCGAGCATAGATAAAGTGTGTTTTGGAGGTATAGAAATCTGCCAAATTGTCCTGTTAGACAGTCTAAGGTTGGATAGATTGGAATGTTATCGTTGTTTATCATTTACATGCTCTGTCATTAGTTTCGTGCGGTAACTCTCCTATTCTCTCTGGATATGTTTCTTATGTTTAATTCCATTGTCAATTTAATCCACACAATGTGTGGATAGTTGACGTGGAAATGAAATGTAAGATAAATATATTTGGAGAGATAGGGGGAGACGCTGTCGAAATTTAGGCTTGGGCATGTAAATGAAAATAATAATAGCATTTCAATCTATCCATCCTTGGATGGGCGACTGATTTTATTATATTATCATTTAGTGGCAAATTAGATGACGAACATGATACTTGTGATTAAGAGTAGTTGATTGATGTTGATGTTGAGCGGCGGTCCCTGGAAGGTGGGAACCGCTGTTGTGACCATGCTGAAGTTGTCCTGTTCCTATGGACAGCAATATGGGTGGCCTGGCCATTTGGACAGGCCCGTGTTTATGTATTAGCTCGAAATTAATGAAGCAAACCCGGATGTGCGTCGGAGCTATCCGGGTGTTGAGCGGGGGTCCCTGGAAGGTGGGAACCGCTGTTGTGTCCATGCTGAAGCTGTCCATTTCCTATGGACAGCAATATGGGTGGCCTGGCCATTTGGACAAGCCCGTGTTTATGTATTAGCTCGAAATTAATGGAGCAGACCCGGATGTGCGTCGGAGCTATCCGTGTGTTGAGCGGGGGTCCCTGGAAGGTGGGAACCGCTGTTGTGACCATGCTGAAGCTGTCCATTTCCTATGGACAGCAATATGGGTGGCCTGGCCATTTGGACAGGCCCGTGTTTATGTATTAGCTCAAAATTAATGGAGCAGACACGGATGTGCGTCGGAGCTATCCGGATGTTGAGCGGGGGTCCCTGGAAGGTGGGAACCACTGTTATGACCATGATGAAGCTGTCCATTTCCTATGGACAGCAATAAGGGTGGCCTGGCCATTTGGACAGGCCCGCTTTGTGTGGAGCAGACCCGGATGTGCGTCGGAGCTATCCATGAGTTGGTTGAGTCTCTGAGACCTACACCCTAAACCCGAAATCATAAACCTAAAACTAAAACCTATAAGCTACGGCTAAACCTAAACCTAAATCCATTCAGCTAACCTAAACTCAGACCTAAGCACGCAAACCTAACCCAAAACCCGATCCTGAACCCAAAAATGTCAACCAATGCCTAAACCTAATACTAAACTCAAATCACCTAAACTAAACCTATACCTATTCCTAAATCTTGTAACGACCCGAGATTTTCGACTCTCGTGTATAACACGACGGTCGAATTCCCAAGTAAATCATGGACTAATTGATTTGTTAAATAATGAAATATAGCATTCAAGCACAATGGCGGAAACAATTATCATCCTATTCTATCAAACTTACTACGTCATCATCAATGTTTAAATAAGGGAACCAACCAATATCCATACTGATTAATCAAAATACAAAACCATGTCTTCTCTTGAAGACTTATTACAATTTCATAAATGTATCAACTACTCAAAAGAAATATTTAATAAATTTCTCTAACATCGTCGTCCGCCATGTGATTATACGAACCATGGAACTCTTCTCCTTAAAAATCGGGTTCAATATCTGGATCTTCACCTGCATCACCTAAATTGTTTTTAGGATAGCGTTAAACGCTATCATAGTGGGGAATATTTCCTCCAAGACAATCAATAATAATAATGTACAAAACTTAGAGTAACGCAACACATTAATATCTTTATTCAAACAAAACGATCAAGTAAAAATCTTTGTTAATGCGATGCATGGAATGCATGCTCTGGCTAAGGCACCCTGGCTAGAATCACAATACATGAAGTGGGAGACTCCCTGTTACGACTTCATGCTAGCCACTAGTCACCAGAGGTTCCTGGGACGCACAAGCCCATAATTTTGCCCGACCACGTGAGAAACGGGACGCTCATAGCCCAAATCTACACGTGACAGTGTACGGGAGAAGTAGGACGCTCTAGCCTATTCTCAATTCCGTATACCCACATGGAGCCAAGTGAATGCATGACTTTAGTTTCACCTTTATTTAAGTGTTTTCGCATACAACCGATTTAAATAAAACTCGGTGGTCACTATGGGGAGTCGCAAGCAACCCAGCATAGGCCGACAGCACGGGATTAGTGTCCATAGCACCAACCTTGGCTCATGGGAATTTGTATACCATTAGTGTCCACTCATTGTCCCGTTTTATGATTTCATCATGTCTCCAAAAGCCGATGTTGTACATCATGACCAAATTCATTAAAATACCCATGTGATGTAAATGGATCCAATCAAGCATCATATACATGTAAGGATCCATTGACAAACAAGCACTTCATTCTCTCAGTTAAGTCAAGAGATATTCTTCCATCATGGACACCTCTCATGGGTTCCATCTCTCTACATCGAATAATTTTACCAACTTAGGGACAAAGAGTATACAATAATGGGATGTCCATATGATGATCTTATACACATATTTCATATCACAATATGAAAACCAATGTTAGTTGTAAAACACAGATTAAGGAAATAAGGGCATGGATTTCACAAAGATAAATACCACAAATACACATGCTTCTTAGTAAAAAAATCTAAACAATGAATGACATCATTATATAATGATATTCATTATAAATCCTATATAAAACTTCATGTTATATGGATCAGCAATTCAAAACAAAACAACTTCACATGCCACAAAAGAAACTTATGATAATCATAATATTATTAATGAAAGGCTTGAAGGAAAATCCTCACCTTAGGATGGACTTAGCAGAAGAGGGTTGTAGAAGATCCTAGCCGCTGAAAAAATATGAGAAAGAACTCTCTTCTCTTCTCTCTCTCTCTCTCTCTAGGGCATGAAGGCTAGGGTTAAGAGAAGGATTTGGAGGTGCGTAGTAGAAATATGGAGAGGGATGTGCATGCGAGGTCTTGTGTAACAACCTCTTGAGGTGGGTTTCTCAAATCTCAATATTCGGATGATCTATGATCAATTCCAATCCATTCATCTTATCAAGCTCGAAGAGTAGAGTCAGAATACGTAAATTTCTTGATGATCCACATTCTAGATTGGCCGATCCTTGAAAATGGCCCGACGGGTGCTAAAATGGGCTAGATCTCAATTAACGGTCTACGCTTGTTGATCAGGGCCCAAATTTTGGAAAAATATATGGTCATGATAGGCAAATAATTGTACAAAGTTTAGTAGTTGATTGATGGTGAGAAATTCCTAGATCTGAAATTTCAACTTTTGGCAGAAAAGGAAGGGGCTGGCTTTGTGGTTCAATGGTGTAGGATTATAGATCGGGGTCCAAATTTTGTGTAAACTCGTAGTCCTATGAGTATAATAATTGGTCCAAATTTGAGAAGCGATTGATGGTGAAATGTGGGTAAATTGAAAGGTTCAGATTTAAAAAGACTTGGTAACTCATTAATTTCTAAAACGGAATAACTTCGCGCATAAGAAAGATGCTTATCAAGGTGGGGCACTCAAATCACACTACTGGTCCATGATAAAGACGATCCAAGTCACTCATATGAAGAGAAATATTCGACTACGACTAACCCTCTACTTTCCTCACTCGATGGACATGAAAATCAAGGGTTAAGGGGCTGATTTGACAATCAAACCACTTCTACTATGATTTAAGGGCTGAACTTTGATGTGTATGGTTAATATGTGCCCAAAAGCTTAAATCCAGGGTTTTACGTGAAAGTGATCGTCAGAAACTATAATACTTAAAAATGACATCTTAACTTAAGTTTAACTAATGGCATTTTCGTAATTATCTAAAAAGTGCGTGATTTTTGAAATCTGATCTCTCTACGATGTTTATGGGATCATTCTAAGCAACTTTTGTAAAGGGTCCCCTATCGGATCTCCTACGGATGTCCCGCTATTCGCAAATCAACGGTAAATGTATGATAATTAATAAAAAAATAAATTAAAAATGAAATTTCAAAAATTTTCAAATAAATCTCGAAAATCTGGGGCGTTACAAATCCATTCACCTAACCTAAACTTAGACCCAAATATGCAAACCTAACCCAAAACCCGATCCCGAACCCAAAAATCTCAACCAATGCCTAAACCTAATCCTAAACTCATGTCACCTAACCTAAACCTACACCTATTCCTAAATCCACAACTCTCACCTAAACCTAGACCCAAACATGAAGACCTAACCCGAAACCCGATCCCGAACTCGAAAATCTTAACCTAGGCGTAAACCTAATCCTAAACTCAAATCACCTAAACTAAACCTACAGCTATTCCTAAATCCATTCACCTAACCTAAACGGAGACCCAAACACGAAAATGCGACCCTAAACCCGATCCTGAACCCGAAACTGTAAACCTATGCCTAAACCTAATGCTAAACTCAAATCACATAAAGTAAACCTACAACTCTAACCTAAACCTAGACCCAAACTCGAAAACCTAGCCTTAAACCTGATCCCGAACCCGAAATCCTACACCTATGCCTAAACCTAATCCTAAACTCAGGTCACCTAAACTAAACCTAGACCTATTCCTAAATTCATTCACCTAAACTAAACTTAGACCCAAACACGAAGACCTAACCCGAAACCCGATCCCGAACCCGAAAATCTCAACCAATGCCTAAACCTAATCCTAAACTCATGTCACCTAAACTAAACCTACACCTATTCCTAAATCCACAACTCTCACCTAAACCTAAATACAAACTCGAAAACCTAACCTTAAACCCAATCCCGAACCCGAAATCCTACACGTATGCCTAAACCTAATCCTAAACTCATGTCACCTAAACTAAACCTAGACCTATTCCTAAATTCATTCACCTAAACTAAACTTAGACCCAAACATGAAGACCTAACCCGAAACCCGATCCCGAACCCGAAAATCTCAACCTATGCCTAAACCTAATCCTAAACTCATGTCACCTAAACTAAACCTACACCTATTCCTAAATCCACAACTCTCACCTAAACCTAAACCCAAACTCGAAAACCTAACCTTAAACCCGATCCCGAACCAGAAAACCTACACCTATGCCTAAATCTAATCCTAAACTCATGTCACCTAAACTAAACCTAGACCTATTCCTAAATTCATTCACCTAACCTAAACTTAGACCCAAACACGAAAATCTAACCTGAAACCCGATCCCGAACCCAAAAATCTAAACCTATGTCTAAACTTAATCCTAAACTCAAATACCATAAACTAAACCTACACTTATTCCTAAATCCATTCACCTAACCTAAACTTAGACCCAAACTCAAAAACCTAACCCTAAACCCGATCCCGAACCTGAAAATCTCAACCTATGACTAAACCTAATCCTAAACTCAAATCACCTAAACTAAACCTACACCTATTCCTAAATCCATTCACCTAACCTAAAGTTAGACCCAAACACGAAAATCTAACCCGAAACCCGATACCGAACCTGAAAATCTAAACCTATGCCTAATCCTAATCCTAAACTCAAATCACCTAAACTAAACCTACACCTATTCCTAAATCAATTCACCTAACCTAAACCTAGACCCAAACATGAAGACCTAACCCGAAACCCGATCCCGAACCCGAAAATCTCAACTTATGACTAAACCTAATCCTAAAGTCAAATCACCTAAACTAAACCTACACCTATTCCGAAATCCATTCACCTAACCTAAACTTAGACCCAAACACGAAAATCTAACCCGAAACCCGATCCTGAACCCGAAAATCTAAACCTATGCTTAAACCTAATCCTAAACTCAAATCACCTAAACTAAACCTACACCTATTCCTAAATCAATTCACCTAACCTAAAACTAGACCTAAACATGAAGATCTAACCCGAAACCCGATTCCGAACCCGAAAATCTCAACTTATGACTAAACCTAATCCTAAAGTCAAATCACCTAAACTAAACCTACACCTATTCCTAAATCCATTCACCTAACCTAAACTTAGACCCAAACACGAAAATCTAACCCGAAACCCGATCCCGAACCTGAAAATCTAAACCTATGACTAAACCTAATCCTAAACTCAAATCACCTAAACTAAACCTGACTCTAATCTTTGCATTGTAGATATGGATAAGAGTTGGATGCAAGCTTAGAATCGGTTTGGCCCAGAGTATAAAAAAGGTGTTAAGGAGTTCATGGAATTTGTGAGATATCGGGCAAATTCAGGTAATAGAATTAGGTGTCCATGCCGAAAATGCAAGAACATGGTTCACGAGACATTAGACAAAGTGGAAGATGATTTGTTCATAGTTGGAATTGACTAGGGTTATACTTGGTGGATTCATCATGGTGAAGACTTCCACCAAACAGTTGAGGCCACTGAAGTCCTTGCTGACCCAATTGTGCCTAATGAGGAGGATGAAGATGTTGACGATATGCAAGATATCATTGGGGATGTGTTAAGGGGAACAATTGCGGATACTGATTTTACAGCGACAAGTACTAGCCAGGATATTCCTCCTATGGGTGATGCCGAATCAGAAAAGTTTAGTAGGTTGTTGAGGGATGCGCAACGTCCACTCTATCCGGGGTGTCGGAACTTCTCCAAGTTGAATTTCCTTACAAGGTTACTTCATTTAAAGACAATAAATCGTTGGAATAACAAATCGTTCGACATGTTACTTGGCTTGTTGAAAGAAGTATTACCTGAAGGTGAGACATTACCTAAGTCTCATTACGAGGCAAAATCCTTAATGCGAGACTTGGGCCTTGGTTACATCCTCATACATGCATGTATAAATGATTGTGTATTGTATTGGAAAGAACATGAAAATGTTGAAGAGTGTCCATAATGTGGAGAGTCTAGGTGGAAATATGACGAAGCTAAGCGTAAGAAAATTCCACAAAAGGTGTTAAGGTACTTTCCATTAAAACCCAGATTACAAAGATTATTTACATCGAGCAAGACGGCTGAAGATATGAGGTGGCATAAGGAGAAACGAGTTCATGATGATAATACATTGAGGCATCCCGCTGACTCAGAAGCCTGGCAACATTTTGATAAGCAATATGACTGGTTTGCAGAGGATTCTCGCAATGTTCAGCTAGGTCTTGCAAGTGATGGTTTTAATCCATTTGGTAATATGAGTAGCTCGTACAGTATGTGGCTAGTGATACTTATGCCCTACAATTTACCTCCTTGGTTGTGTATGAAGGAATCATTTTTTATGATGTCGTTGCTTATTCCTAAACCCAAGTCACCGGGGAATGACATTGATGTGTATCTGCGACCGTTAGTAGATGAGTTAAACGAGTTGTGGAGTCAAGGTGTCCAGACGTATGACACTTTTGCAGAACAGACGTTTCGATTGCATGCAGCGGTCTTGTGGACAATAAATGACTTCCCTGCATATGGGAATTTGTCTGGGTGGAGCACGAAGGGAAAGTTGGCTTGTCCTACATGTAGTACTGAAACTTGTTCATTGTCATTGAAGCATGGTAAAAAAACGTGTTATATGGGCCATCGTCGCTTCCTTCCGAGGGATCATAGTTGGCGCAGGAAGACGGTAATCTTTGATGGCAAACAAGATCATAGGCCACCATCGAAAGAACTATCTGCAGAAGATGTGTTACAACAACTGAGTAACATTGAAGAAGTTAGATTTGGTAAGGCACCGCACTTAAAGAAGAGAAAACGTACAGTATTGGAGTATAACTGGAAGAAGAAGAGCATTTTTTTTAGTTGCCTTATTGGAGTCATCTGAAATTACGACACAACTTGGATGTCATGCATATTGAGAAGAATATATGTGACAATGTCTTTTGAACATTGATGAACATAGAGAAGAAAATAAAAGACAGTTTTAAGGCTCGATTGGATCTACAAGCAATGGGTTTAACGAAAGAGTTGCACTTGCAACTACATGAAAATTCATATACTATACCAGTAGCCTGCTACACATTGACAAAACTAGAGAAAAAATGTTTATGTGATGGTTGAACAAGGTGAAGTTTCCCGATGGGTATGCATCGAATATCTCTCGGCGCGTAAACATTACGGACTGTAAGGTAACAGGAATGAAAAGTCATGACTATCACGTCCTTCTGCAACGTCTACTACCGGTTGCGATTCGTGGATTCCTTAACAAGGATGTCAGTGCTGCACTGATTGAGTTGGGGATATTCTTTAAGGATTTGTGTTCGAAATCTTTGAATGTAGAGGTTATTAAACGATTGGAGAAGGATATTGTCATAATCCTTTGCAAACTTGAAAGAATATTTTCCCCTGCGTTTTTCAATGTCATGGTACACCTAGCGATTCACTTACCGCACGAAGCGAAGCTTGTAGGCCCATTACAATATTGTTGGATGTATCCGATCGAAAGGTGATAGAACAATGATCATAAATTTTTATTCATTCCATAAACTACGTATATCCATGTTTTCATGTCCTAAACATAGTGATTTTGTGTACAGGTACCTTCACACATTAAAGCAATATGTGAGGAATAAGGCACGTCCAGAGGGATCCATTGCTGAGGCGTACATTGATAATGAGTGCCTGACATTTTGCTCCATGTATCTTCGTGGCATAGAGACTAGATTCAACTGAGAAGATCGGAATGCCGATGAAGGGCAGGAGCATGAACAAGGACTCATATCTGTATTCGCACATAATGTCCGTCCTTTAGGATCGCCGACGTTTTAGGATATGGACCTTCGGGATCAAGCAAAGGCGTGGTGGTATGTGTTGCATAACTGTGAAGAAATAGAGTCGTACTTGGAGTAAGTCTTCACACATAATTGTATATTTACAGATAGTTTTAATATCAAAATTTCTTGTTGACAACGTGCCAATTGTGTATAGCAAACACATCGAGGAGATGAAGTCCCAATACCCTACAAATTATGATCGAATGCATCAGGATTTGTTTCCAGAATGGTTTGCAAAACGTGTAAGATTAATTTACCTTCTATCTCACTACACTTATAATATTGTTGTATTGCACAATATTTACACGTAATTTCAAATGCATAAACGTACATTTATATTCTGTACGTGATGATAGATGAAGATGTTGCGCGCTAGCAACTCTGCGGATGCGTCTGATGCGCTCTACTCACTGGCGTGTGGCCCTAATAGGCGTGTATCTAGATATACAGGTTGTATTGTAAACGAGATTCGGTTCCACACTGAGGAGCGTGAGAAATATAGGACCACACAAAATAGTGGGGTGGTTGTGAAGGGAACACATGAGGAGGTAGAAATTGATTTTTATGACGTTTTGACGGATATTATTGAGCTAAGTTATTGTATAAGAAAGCGGGTGTACTTATTTAAATGCGATTGGTGGGACATTGAAAATAAAAAGTTGGGAATACAGACTGATAACTACTTCACGAGCGTAAATTTATCTCAGAAGTGGTTTAAAGATGACTCATTCATCATAGCCGGCCAAGCCGAACAAGTATTCTACCTCGCTGACACCAAGTTAGGCGGCTCTTGGCACGTGGTGCAGAAAATAAAGCCCGGGAACATATTTGACGCTCCCAAACTAGACGTTGAAGATAACGATGAACGGAGTAATGGAACGTCGTTAGTTGAATAAGCATATCAAGAAAACATGCCATCTTGGGATAGAGGGACCAAATGTTGATATTGATGTGGTGCAATTGAATAGAGATGATGTGCCACCTGATCATGTTGATGCCTCAATCATAAATGACATTGTTAGAGATGATAGCGCTTTCATCGATGACAACATTGCAGACGATGAAGAGAAAATTTTGATCAGCGATAGTGATGGTGAAGAGGAAAGAGTCCTAAGCGATAATGATTCAGACGACGATTATTAAATGTATACAAGATTTACATGTCATTTTCAATTCGATTAATTTGATTATTACATGTATATATGTTTTACAAGTCATGATTTTTTCCCTAAATTGACTTGTTTATAATCTACATTTACAGTTAAGTCACTTTCTGATCATGTTCTCCACAAACTGGAGCATAGCGGAAGCACGCAGCATACTTCATCAGCTGTTGCGGATGGACTTTCCGGCCTTATATTCTTCTGGTAGGGCCAAAGAGATACCCGGTCTGGTCGAGAAATGTAGGGAGGAAGATGATGACTCAGATGAAAGATTATACAATCTCAAAGAAATTCCGGACCTGATTGAGGAATATAACTGCGGAAAACTTCGTATGGAAGACGCGACATTATCACTTGCACATTTGAATGGAGTCCCGAGAGATCATATTTCTCCTATTGTGACTGGCATATTGGCTATAACAATGTCGAGTGCTTCATACAGCTTGACATATACATCTACAGCGTACGATAACTTACGCAGGGAGTATTTCGGATAGTTGATCCGAAGTTGATTTGTATTACAATGAAATATATGTATTTAATATAGAATGCCAATGTGTAATGGATTTTTCAACTTTTATATTCTGTTTACAGTTTTATTATATTCTGCTTGCATTATAGTGTAATGGTCTAATCATATTTTTATCATCTCTCTAAGCATAAGCACAAATTCACTTTACAATAATGTTCATAAACTTGCATTGATATTGTTTAAATTTATAAGTTTGTATTTCAGATATATTCAGTCATGGCACCAGGTGGGAGATCAAGTCGTTCGCGCACTGGATCTACCCCTTCCACCCGTAATGCGACGCAGACAGCATCGACGTTGCACGGTGCATCACAATCATTTGATCCTTCGGTTCAGCATACACCGGGCACTGCATGTAAGTCTAGACATTTATTTAGTAATTTCTGTTTATATTGTTACTTACATATATCTTTTCGCAACAGCATCTTCTACCAGCCGACGACGACGTGGACCCATGCGTGGGTTAGTTTTAGAGCGACTTACGCGTGAGGGTAGGGTCGCGGTAAAGCTCCCACAGGACTCCTTAGACCTGTTGGGGACAGTGCCAGACTATTTACGTCTGAGGTCGGTGTCCTATGCCGATCTCTGATCCCCGCCACCACCTCCCGTTGGACTAACGTGACAGATGATGTGCGACAGCTCATCCGTCAGCGCCTTCAAGTAAAGTTTAGTAAATTGAAATTTTCTTTTGTGAAAGTTCATTTACGGTTAAGTCCTATTGTTAATAAGTTCATTGTCTTAATTTATTATTTACGAAACTGCAGGATAAATTTGACTTCGATTTAAATGTTCCCTACATTTCTCATGCCGTCGACGACATGATTAGAGAGCGGTTTAAGGAGTGCCGCGGAGAGTTACACCAGTGGTACAAGTGGTGCAGGACGCACGATGAGGCCGTACTGTCCGCACCGCCACACGTTACTACAGACGACTGGCGGATACTCTGCGAGAGATTTTCGTCGGAGGCTTTTCATGTAATATTTACATGTACGATATCTTAAGATAACAATTAAATTCGCAATTAATAGAAATGTATTTTGTATAATGTGTTCAGAAAAGGAGTAGAATAAATTCTGCGAACAGGAAAAAGTTACAAGTGAACCACGTAGCTGGTTCAAAGTCATTTGCACGACATCGTTACGACATGGTAAGAAATTATTGATGATTATTAAGTTAATATATTATTTTGATTGGCATTTATTATAAGTCTTTTTTCTTTTCGATTGCACAGCGAGATTTCGTCACCGGCCAGGAGCCTGGACCAGTAGACCTCTACAGAGGGACTCACTGTCGGTAGGCGACGAGATCTTGGGTTCATCCTAGAGCCAGTGAGCATTGGGTAAAAATCTTTACTTTGTAAAATTTAATTGCGCATTGATTGATAATAATGTCATTCATGTCATTTTTTATGAAATTTCATATGTTTTCATTACAGGCGGCGATGGACACCATACACAGTCAGCCCACTCCCGATGGTAGTCAGCGGAGTGAGCCAGAAATCCTGAGCGAGGTGCTTGGCACCCGTTCTGGATATGTGCGTGGGCTTGGCCATGGTGCCAAGCCCATGGCACAAACTAGAAGTGGCTCCAGCCGATCCGTAGCTGGTGAGAGCGCTCAATGCCGAGCTGATATCGCAGAGAGAGAGGTTCAGCAGCTACGGGTCGTCGTCGATGAGATTCGAGAGCAGCTGGAGAGGCAGAGAGAGGAGGAGTAGATGCGTAGGGAGGAGGAGGAGAGGCGACAGGAGGAGGAGGAGGGGCGACGGGAGGAGCAGGAGAGGAGGATTGAGGAGTTGCGGCAGGAGCATGAGCGACGGATACAGGAGATGTTTCAGGCTCTCGCTGCACACTTTGGCGCCGATGCCCCGCCACCTCCGCCTTCATCTTCGTGATTATTTTTTTTAATATACGACTTTTAACTTATATGTATTTGTGTGTGGATGACTATTGTTTGTTTGTGGATGTGGAATGGACTATTTTTGTATGGATGGTGTAGTTTCTGTTTATTCGTATGTATGTGGATGTGAATAGGAGAAAATGTATAGGTTTCTTTACAGGTGTATATCAGGAATTTTTCTGAATTTTGAAAAAAAATGGAACCAGGACAGGAAATACTATTACCGACGAAATTGTTCGTAGGTAAAAAACATGAAAAAAACTTTTACCGACGAAATTTTTCGTGGGTAATAAACTTGTAAAAACCTTTACCGACGAAATTTTTTATCGGTAATAAACTTGTTAAAATCTTTACCGACCAAATATTTCGTCGGCAAAACCTTTACCGACGAACAATTTCGTCGGTAAAAGTTTTTTCACCGACGTATCACCTTTTTTTTCCAACAAAAATTCATATGTTTTTCCGACGAAGTTTTTCGTCGATAATGGTTTTATTATTACCTACGAAAAATTTTTTCGCCAGCAAAAACCTTTATCGACGGCCTTTATGCGACGATGTTAGCCGCGAAATTTTACTGATTACCGACAAAATAATGCGTCGGTAAAAATGAAATTTCTTGTAGTGGCATGTTGTCCAATGGTGGAGGGTTGCGTCATTTGGGGACTGATTAATTCCTTGCTTGATTATGTGGAAAATTTGGAAAGTGAGAAATTGAAGTCGATTTGAAAGGATTGGGATGAATGTAAATAGAATCATAGCCCGTATTAAGAGGTGGATGGTGAATGTAATTAGCATTTTCACTGAAAAAAATTGATTAATTTTTAAGTTCCCCTCTCCTGGCTGAAAACTTAACTCATAATGCGATAAGTGCTTTTCATTATAAAAAAATTGTCACTCTTGACCCAAATACCCTCAATTTTTTTTATTTTATAAATGACAAGGCTATCCTTAATAAAGGAACTCGTAAAAGCTTGGACAAATCTACGAATAGAGGAACAATTTGGCCAAGTTTTGTAGGCCCCATCATAAAGTATGTGTTATATCCACATTGTCTATCCATCCTTTTATAACACCCCGGGTTTTTCTGAAGTGACTTTGAAAGTATAGTATTGCATACTATATGTAAAATCCCCGATTAACGAGAATTTTAACTTGTTTTGTGAATAAGTAATGATCTATGATGAATTCGATATAGATTCTTTTATAAGATATGCTTAGGATCATGCATAAAACATTGTAAAATTATTAGATTTCCAAAAGTGTCAGATTAAAAATAATTATGATAATGCTCTTGGCCTACCCATATTCGTGATTTCTGATCATTCTGGTAGGTAATATTTAAATCCATCAAGAAGGTAGGTGTACATTCAAGTGGGTATCGACGACATAAAGTCAGATTTTGCAAATGACCATTAGATCATGAAAATCTTAACATAGTAGTATCTGTGGCCATTGATCGAGGAAGCTACTCGAGAAAGTAACCGTACCAAACTGATCATCTTAGTTGAAAACCCTTATCTTGGGATTTGTGTGGCTATTCGAGGTGTGTAAATATGAAATCTTAAGTATCCAAAAATGTAAATGGTGTTCGCTCACCTCAAGTGAAAGACTGATGTAGTAATAATTCTTAGTAAGACTGAGGTCGATCCACCAGGATTTAGGGTAAAACAATCTCAAACTATTTTAATAGCTTTAAGCTCAGCAAATTTGGAATTTAGTTTTAAGAATTAAATAAAACAGTGACTTTAAGAAACATCTGATAATTAATGAAACTAAGGTCTTAAGGATTCACTTGTAGTAGTCTAATGAGAATTCATTCATCCAAGCATAAACACAAGTAGATTCGAAGTTTTATCTCTCATCTAGTTGGAAGATAAAGCATTCAAACACAAACAATCCCACTTAAGTCAGAAAATCAGATTCTATTTCTAATTGAAGCACATAAATTTAAACTTGTAGCTTCGAAGTAACAGTCATGCCAAGAGACTATAGCATGCATTAAGGTTACTACAGTTCGAAGTACATGAACTCTCATAAAACATCAAAAAATACCAACTTTATTCAAAGTAAAACTTAAAAATGCAAACGTTAAGTAAATGTACTTGAATTAAACAAGTCCTACATTAGAACTAACTACAAGCTTCACCTCTTAGCCCTAGCTAAGAGGTTCTAGCCGAGCATCATCATGCTTAAACTAAAAATAATGAAAAACTACTAAAAAGCATAAAAAAATCGCAATTAGAGGAGTTGTAGATGCTCCACGATGATCATATTCACCTCACACGAATTTCCAAGCCTTCTATGATGTCTTTAGATCGAGCCCCAGGTGTCCTTTTATAACATTGAAGCTCTACCGCCTCAGAATCTTTTAGAAGTGTGTAACAACTTATGTAGTGTATAAAATCTCGGAGCTTGAAGAGCAAGCTACTGAAATCCTAGAGTTTTCTCATGGCCGACCGGTCATGAGCGGCTAGAGTTGGCTGGCCGACCAGTCGAATGAGTCTGGAGATTGGTCCAGCAAGCTCCAGCGTGCATTGGAGTGGGGTGCAAAGAGATGGCCGACCGACCTTGATCGGTCAGGCCCATTGGATTTTCTCTTTTTCTTCTATCTTTCTCTCTTGTCTCCTTGCTTCTTCTTCCATTCTCTTGGCTCATCTTTCTTCCTTATCAAATAGCTTTTCAGAATGTTGTTTTAGCTATCAAATAGGTGAAAGTCTCTCTCTCCTTCCTACAATCACAAAGTATGCCTTAAATAGTCTTTTAAACATAGGAATTATACATAAAATGTGATCAAATGGGGTTAAAATATGTATAAATCAAGAGCTTAACACACCCCAACCAGCATTTTGCAAGTCCCGAGCAAAACATGCATTAAACAACTCACATCTTTCAAAAAACTCAACTCTCTATTGGAAACTTGACTTCTATAAACTTCAAGATATATAAGTGCAAAATTCGGAGAAAATTAATGATAAGAAATTGAAATTCTAAACTCTCTAAACATAAAAAAGTGTTCACACAGAATCCCCACTGATTGATTGACAAATAGAAGAATCCAAACATGTATGATCTAGTATGCTTTGTGAAAGTTCATCTAATGAATTTCTAAAATTACCTTCTTCATAAATCAGCAAAATAAGAGATTTAAAAGTGTACAAATCAACCAAATGCCTATGACAAGAATTTGGCTTATCGTTCCTTCGAGGACTTTCACACTACTTCCTATTTCCAGCTTTGGTTATGGGTATACCATCCTAGGTAGCCCTTTTCACACTACTTTCTTTCTCTCTCTTTTTTTTTCGTTTCTATTTTCTTAATACACATTAGATAGGATTTTTTAGAAATCCATATCTTTCGCTCTTTTCTCTTATTTCACATGAACATGGATAAATAAAGTTTCCCAGCTTGGTTCCTTAACACTTTAAATATTTAGTCTAAAATTTACAAATCTACATAATCCCTTCAAACCATGAGAATTGTGTAATGTGAACTAGACTCAAAAGTGTTAAAATTTTCCATCAATCAACTTAATAGGGGAATTCATATAGAAAACTATTATATTTAAGATAATAAAGAAATCTTAAAATCACATCAATTCATCTCTCGTCCTTTCATAATTATAGCATCCCAAGTGCATAGAAACAAACTTTGCTCGAAATATTACAAAATATTGGATTATAAGAATCTCACCCCCCAACCAAATCTTGCATTGTCCTCAATGTAAAAAGATAAGTAATAAACAAACACATGAGAGCAATGATAAAATTGAAATAAGGTAAGAACAAGAGTACCTGAGAGAGTCAATCATGGGAATCTACCTCCGACATCTAAATCTATTAAAGCAATAAAACTAAACAGAAAAACAAACTAAAACTAATCTACTCTATATACCTCTGTCAGACTACGAGATCAATCATCCGATACACGGGATCCTTCCCTTAAATCGTTCCCAACTTTGAAAGAATGACTCATCCTCTTTTCCCATAAAATTTATTATAGATCATCGAAGGGTGTTAGTTTTATGAGCTAGGAAGAAATTTTTCAAGAATTCGCGGGTCATCTCAGTCCATGACCCTATCGAATGTGGTCTAAGAGAATGGAGCCAACTCTTAGCTCTTTCTTTCAATGAGAAGGAAATAATCTAAATTTGATGACATCCTCTGAAACATTATTGTATTGCAAGGTAGCAACAACTTTATCAAACTCCTTCAAGTGTAGATATGGGCTGTCAGAATCTAACCCATGGAACTTTGGCAAAAGTTGAATTACCCCCAGCTTTATATCAATTCCCCCCGATGGTTGGTAAAACCACACAGGAAGGTGTAGTCGTACGAGCCGGTTGTAGGTAGTCCCGTAAAGCTCTCATTGAAGGAGCGTTGTGCACCTTATTCTCTCCTACTCCTTCATAATTTGCATTTGTGGTTGAAGTAGGGTGGGGAGGATTCCCTAATGGAGTTTGGACCATACTTTCCAAATTTTCACGATGTTCTACGAACTTTCAGACTCGTCTATGAACGGAGAGCGGTCCAACTAAATCCACCTTCCCAACGGGACATAAACCCCATAATTCAAAATGTAAACTAATCCTAAGTCCTAAAACAAAAATTCTAAATTAAATAAAAGAATCTGAAAACTAAATCTGTAAAATTGCTAAGTTAGAACGAAAGTACCCAATTACCTTAAACTAGAAGAGTTCCTAAAAAGCAAAACAAGTTGTTAGTCCTAGAAAATGAGAAAACCTATCTAGTTCTACTTCTATAGCCACTAAAACGATTTAAAACCATTTATCTAAATTCCCCGGCAACGGCGCCAAAAACTTGTTCACTTGCCTTAAGTGTAAGGCTGCGATGTAGTAATAATTCTCAGTAAGACCGAGATCGATCCACAGGGAATTAGGTAAACAACCCTAACTTAATTCAACAACTTCGATTCCACCAATTTAGGATATTAATTATGAAAACTAAGACCAAACAGCAACTTAAAACAGTAAATCTGATTAATATGAGAGGAGAAACTAAGGCTTGAAGGATCCACTCATAGCGATCTCATGTTAATACATTCAATCCAAGCATAAAACACAACTAGATTCGAAGTTCTATTTCTCATCTAGTTGGAAGATAAAGCATTGAAGCACATTCAATCACACTAAAGTCAGGAATTCAAGTTCTAGTCCTATTCAAACACATAGCATTCAAATTTGTAGCCTTCGGAGTAACAGCCATGCCTATGGACTATGGCATGCTCAAGGATTACTCCAATTTGAATTTAATCAAGACATTCATGATAATCTCAGAGAATTGTAACGAATCCATGTCCGGAGTACATGAACTCTCATAAAACTTCTCAAAATACCAACTTTATTCAAAATAGAACATTCAAAAATCCAACTTGAAGTAAAGGTACTTGAATCAAGCCAAATTAAACATGAAATTAACTACAAGCTTCACCACTTCGACCCTAGCGGAGAGATTCTAGCCGAGCATTAGTCATACTACAACTAGAAACAAAAGAAAAGCTACTTGAAAGCATAGAAAACTAGAAAAAAAAATCCTAATTGGAGGAGCTGCGGTCGCTCCACAATGATCTCCCTTGCTCCCCACGAACTAGGATGCCTTAGGAAGGATGCCTAGGTGCCCTTTTATAAGAAAAATCACACACCGCCTCAAAATTGCGTAAGGAGTTACGCACTTGCGCAAGTCATCAGGCGCCCGGTCAGGTGTTGGTCGGGCGCCCGACCATACTTCAATTCATCCAGCGCGTTTTGATTAAATTCACTTTGAATATCGGGCGCTCGACCAGATGTTGGTCGGGCACTCGGTCAGGTCCAGATTTGTCCAGCGAGTTCAGCATTTGACTTCTGAATTTTGGTCTCCCGACCATCCCATGGTCGGGCTTCCGGTGGCCTATTGATATGTTTGCTGATTTCTTCTAACCAATCCAGGTCTTTCTGACATGATTCTTCAAGGCTTCTGCTCAGTATCTTCAATGTGGTTCCAAATGACCCCTTTAGCAGCAAATTCATAACTCTTCTCTCTCTCTCATTCCTATAATCACAAGCATGCATTTAGAATAGTCTTTTAAACATACAAACCATGCATAATATGTAATGAAATGGGGTTAGAATATGTATAAATCAAGAGATCAACAGCCGTAGCCCGTCCATGGTTTAGAATTTCATCATTTTGGGCCAAAGCATATATTTTAATGGGCTTATTACAATCATTGTGTCAAACATCACATGTACATTAATTAGGGATATTAAAGTTGATTTAATAATCAAATTCAAACTCCTATAAATATACTGCATAATTTCAATGCATTGCTACCTTTAGATTCCAATGCATTCCAAATACACATTGCCAAACACAACTGAAGAGATTACGCAAGTCATGCTGCATTCTGAATCACCATTGATTCGAAATCTGGGTATTTGTAATACAAGCTCCCGAATGGACCCTTAACCTTCTCTCTAACCATACTCAATGGGTAAGGCATTCCTTCAAAGACTCTCTGCTCAATTCTTTTCTATTGCCCCACGTAATCACATGCATGAACATTTTTCATTGCTCTCTATCTATTAGATTGAACATGGTCAAAGATCACTGCTATTTCAAATTGATGATTGAGCTAGGAATAACTAACTCTATTTCAAACAATCTGAAAAACAAAGAACTAGTCGCACTCATACTTAAGAAGCAGATGCCACTTTGAGATACAGTGACTATGTCGTTAGTTGTTGAATTCCATCAAAATGCTTCAACACAAGGTGCCAAAGAACTCCAAACATTCACATAAAGGGTCCTGGCAGAACATTGATACCTTTTTTTTTTTTTTAACATCCAAGAATGCACGAGGTTGGAAGCATCGTCCCCCATCTTAATAGAAGAAAACTAGTTTGATTAAGTGCCTTCACCTCTCAGGACACCACTTAGGCTTCATTTACCAGCCCAAGAAGTTAACATCAGCATTCATTTTCCAACAGCCCAAAGCAGATTGTTCCCATTCATCCATCTTCCTATGAGGCATGATTTTACTATGAATAACCAAGCACCATCTTCTATCTTTCTCAAACATCACTGCAACCCTTAACAATCTGTAACACCCTTAAACTCCTTTCAAATGAATCTGAATTTAGATGACTCTTTCAGTGACATTCTTTCCATATGCCTCACATTATCACATGCAAGAAAATTCTTCAAAGCAATCTACCACTTTGATAACTCTCTATTTCGAACAATCTGAGAGACTGAATCACCAAATGCGTCATAGTAAAGAAACAAATTATCTGCTGATACCTCCTTCCAACACATGAACAAAATATTCGGAATTTCCATGTAAGCTTGTGATGATGATCATTGGTGAGTATTGCCTTAGTTGTTGAGGTCCAACAAAATGCTTCAATACATAGCTTGCCAAAGAACTACAACATTCATATAAAGGGGATTGGAAGAACAAAGACATTAGAATGCCTTGTCCTCTTCAATTGAACGGAGGTAAATGTCATTGAGTTTCATAAGGAGCTTCCCCACCCCACCCACGCTAGCCCTCTTTCATAAGAATACTATAGGAAGATAAAGATACAATGTACAGAAGCAATGAGCAGGAGTATAGTGCGAATCCATAAATCCTACCGAAAGGATATTTTCCACCCATGACAATATGTATCTCACTCCCCTCATGTCGTTGCCGGAGAGTATGATGACTGGGTATTTTACCATCTCATCGGCTGAGGGGAAATCACGATTAGGTTGAATTGGGCTTCGCTTACAGCAAGGAGTGCTTTGGGCCTGCATGAGTTTGACTCTATGTGAACTCTGGGTGTGCTGAGAAATGAATGGAAAGAGATTGCTTTGATGTCATGTGCTGATCAGGCAGCAGGTAGCTTAGATTAGACTAGATGAGAGAGAGAGAGAGAGAGAGAGGATGAATTTCAATGATTTTGGATGAATTATTGAGCATCGCTGACATAGTGGAGATAAATAAAAAAGTTGAAATTAAACTGTCAAAACATACATAAAATTGGTTGCTAAAGCCTCCATAGTGTCTCATCTAAAATACTAGGTGACATAAGCTAAGAACAGGCGATCAAATGTAGCAAAATGGAGCAAAACAAGGTACTTTCATACCCAGAATATTTAGGAAATGTAAGATTGGAAGGTGTCGACAGATCATTAAGTAATTGATTCATGGAAATGTAGTCATGTACTAATGCCAGCCAAGATGGTACATTTTACAATGGTCCTAAGTTCATTCACATCGTAGGAGAACAAAATAAGAAGCTGTGGTTCAATATAGGAATGGCATGTCAAGCTTACCTTTCAGAATGAAGTTATGATGTCATGATACAGTGTATCTATGTTACCCAAGCATGGGTATGAGTAGCGAGTATGGCACAGATCATTGTTGGCAGATGCTCAAAATAACCATGATTCCAATTCATTGTTAGTTCACAAAAAATCACAATCATTTTAAACTACTTCCCAAATAATATCACAAGTTCAATTTGTTTCCCAATTGTAATGATTCACTACGAGTTCCAAATAATTGATAGATCTGGATCATTCCCAGACTTGGGAAAGGTGGATCCTATACCCTCACCCTTATCTAGTATCCGATTTGGGCACTTCATAGTTCATAGGCATATATGGTTCACTTTTATATGTATATATTGATTTAAATTTTATTGGGCCATCCCCCAGTAGATATTCCGAACAACAATGTACTGTTTCACTTGACTATTGAAGAAACAAGTTGCAATTAAATCAGGGAGTATGAATAAGATTCAACTTCTATTATGTATGATTAGCAACCTTCTATTCTCAGCTTTTCCAATTAATAGATTTATATCCGAAGAATAAGCAGATCATTTTTATTTTTTGACTACAAAGGAAACGCCAAGTAGTCTTTGGTTAGTGATTAGTGATCCACGGAAAATGTAAATCTATCCTATGTAGTCCTCATAAAGTTTAAAGTATCCACCTTCTGCTGGATTGGATTTTTAATCCAATTGATTCCAGTTTGCCAACCTTGTACATTTTTACCTGGCTTTTTCAATCATTTTTTTTTACAATAGTCCTTTCTTTTCTGCTTGTCAAAGGAAATTCTCATCAATATAACCCATCACACTGGTAAGATAGGGAACTCATATCTATACTCGCTGTTAATGATAGATATACAGATTTCTTGGAACTTCCTTTTAATAAAATAGTACCAAGTTATACCTTATCTGGAAAAAAAATATAGAAACAAAGGGTGCATCTATCGACAAGGATTGGTGTCAATAGAGGATCTTTAAAAAGTTAACATTCCATGGTCCTTGACACAGTGGATTACTCAAAACAAAGAGTTACATTGTGTTGAAGATTACACTTGACTATATACTTTGTGACAAATATATGCAAAGAGAATGAGAAGTAAGCCTTAGTAACTGAGGTAGAGCACTCCACACTACCACACTAAAGCAATCTAGAAACAAACTAAGTACACTTACCTCTTCAAAAAGGTGTCATCTAACAAAGGATGATCACCAACCACAGAACCTCAAACATGGGCATGGAACTGTCACTGGTAAATCAGGGAGCTTTGAAGTAAAAATTGCAGAAAGCATTTTGCTTAACTATTGCTTCTCTAAGCTCCAACTTGGGAGTGCCCTTTAATTTTATCCTTATATTTTCTCGCTTCCTTATAGCAAAACCTGTATCCTTCATCCATGAAAGCAATATAGCTATAGTGTAGATGCATTTCCCTTTAGAACAAAATATGCATTGCCCTTTAAGACATGGCCAGCAATCAGCAGAGTTTCATTAATGAGATGATCTTGTAAAGAACACTGAACAAGAAAAAACACAACACAAAAAGCTGATTGTGGTTGTACCTTAATGGAGACATTGAGTGAACAAGAAAGAGAATAACTTCCGTGCAAATAATGATAGAAGTCCTAATGCATTGGAATCACCATAAAAGAGCATATAACATGAATTAATAAGATCCCATTCAATGAATGAATGCACAAAAGATCAGTACCAATAAAGCATTCAACAATGATAAGAAACTAATTAAAAAAAAAAAAGAGTAAAACACTTCACATATTAACGAAAATTACCAAAGGAACAGCCTAAGCAATGCCACAGAAGAAATTATATATGGGTAGTAATTAAAGATCTTTGAATGGCTGAGAAAAATATAAGAACTCCATAGCTTCCCAAATACCTAAACATATTGTAACTCATTTCTTCATGTTACTAAAAAAAAAAAAAAGCAATGGAGCATTAGAGAAATGGAACTTTCCCCATGTAAAAGTAGAAACCACAATTTTCACCACAACCCATCTCCTAAAAGGGTCTGTTCCTCCAAAACCAGGCAAAACCATGTTTTGGGTGTCAAACCGAAACCCAAAAGGGGGACAATGACTTCTTTAGAACAATGGAAGTTTATTAAATAGCAGAATTTTCATTTGCATCACGACCCATTTTGGAGAAGGGTCTACTCCTACCGTTCAAACCATGTGCATGGTGTCAAAACAAACCCAAGAAAACGAAAGGGTCCTTGAAATAAGAGACGGTTATTTGAAGGGTTTTTTTTTTTTAACTCTTCATATTCATCCTCCAAATTTTTAGTAAGGGCATCTTCTTCCAAACCATTCAAACCCATCTTCACATTGACAGAAGAGAAACAGAAGGGCGAAGAACAATAAGAGTTTCTTTAAGAAAGGAAAAGATCTCTTTATATTGATCACAACCATTTCCTAAAACGATCTGATCATACTCCTAAACCACTCTAACCAAGTCAAAACAAAACCCAAAAGATGAAGTGGAAGAAAGAAAACAAAAACAAAAAGAGGGTCCAAAAACACTGTAAGTTTCTTCAAGAGAGACTGCTTCTCCTCCTCCAAAGACCACTCAAATTCATGTTCTTGATGCCAAAACAAAAACCCAAGAGACCAACAAACACATAAAAAAGAAAAGGTGGTGTTAATATGCACGCATGCAACTGCAATTGATATGGAAAACCAGGAAGAAAAATATATACCGAAGGCCCGGGAGTCTCCAAACAATGAAGTAATACGGTTTTCCGTTAAACCCTCACAGAGATCAGGGTCCTGCCCTCGTCCCCATTCCGTTCTCCAACAGACCCACATCAAAAGTCACGGTCTCCTCTCTCTCTCTCTCTCTCAGTTCAAAAAAAAAAAAAAAAAAAATCAAAAGAATAATAAATAAAAAAAGGCAGTACATTTCTCGAGAAACCCAAATATCATGCGTGGCGGCCTGGCGAGGGAGGATAAGGTTAGCAGTGCATGCACGTATATCGCTATTCGTGCTGCATCATTTCTCTTTTGGTTTCGAATTTTTTTTTTATCTTTAGGAAGAGAGGAGAAAATAAATATCAAGGAAGCGCAAAAAGCTCGGACGAAAACTCAGATTCCGGCACCGGTAACTGACGGAAAGAGAGTGAGCACGCACCGGCAACAGCATACTCTTATACAGTTTTCGGCGTGTGCTCACTCTCTTCTGTCAGTCAAAGCTTCCTTCCACCCTCTTCAAAGCAAGAGGAAAGAAAAAAAAAAAAAAATCATAAATGGGAATACATATATCGAAGTAGCGTACATACAAGGGGAAAAAAATGAGATAATATAGAAATATAAGGAGAGTAGGTCTCAAGTCCAACCGGCTGGACCACAAAGTAATGTCCAACGAGCAGATGACATCCAACGTATTGAGTGCATCTGACATCCAACCGCTTTAAATAGGTGCGTCCCACACTGAAGATCATCTAATGCAAATATCATCCCTATCTACTTTTCAGGCCACACCATAAAAAAACGAAAGCGGATTGCGCCGCCCGTCTCAACTGGGAACGGGCGGACGCGGATTGCCAGCGAATGCCTTTTGCAGGCATCTCCTGCTCTCGGAATCTAGGTGGGGCCACCGTGATGTTTGTGAGATATCTACGCCGTCCAACCATTTTGTGAGATCATTTTAGGCGTTGTGACAAAAAATGAACGGATCCAAGATTAAAGTGGGCCTCACTAAAGAAAAGGTGGGTAGGGAAATTCCTACCGTTGAAACCTCTACAGGGTCCACAGTGTTGTTTATATGCCATCCATACCGTTCATAATGTCATTACTTGTGAGATGAACTGAAAACATAAATATTATCCTCATTCGAAACTTCTGTGGCCCCACGAATATTTCAACTGTGGAAGTTCAATCATCACGTTTTCGACCCACTTGAGTCTTGGATCCCATTCATTTTTTGTCGCAACGCCTAAAATGAGATCACAAAACTTTTGGACGGCGTGGATTTATCACAAACATCACGGTAGGGCCCCACGTAGATTCCAAGCGCAGGAGATGCCTACAAAGGCTTTTCGCAGGCAATCCGCGTCCGGAACGGGCAGGGGCTCCGACAGGCCAGGTTTTATCCATACTGTTCATCCATTTTTCCTATCATTTTAGGATGTATGTCCAAAAAATGAGGTAGATCCAATACACACAGGTAGATCACATGACCGGAGATTACACTCTTGCAGATGAAAACTTCTTGGGTGCCACAGAAGTTTCACATCGAGCAGATATTTGTGCTTTCCCTTCGTCCATGTCTTTGTAAGTTTATGAATAGATTGGACGGCAAATAAACATCACGTAGGCCCTAGGAATGTTTGGTGAGCATCATTATTATCACCGTTGCTTCCTTTGGTGTGGTCCACTTGGTATGGTCCACGGAGATTAAACTCTTGCAGTTGAAAACTTCTTGGGTGCCACAGAAGTTTCACATCGAGCAGATATTTGTGCTTTCCCTTCGTCCATGTCTTTGTAAGTTTATGAATAGATTGGACGGCAAATAAACATCACGTAGGCCGTAGGAATGTTTGGTGAGCAGTCATTATTATCACCGTTGCTTCCTTTGGTGTGGTCCACTTGAGCCTTGGATCTACCTAACTTTCAGTCTTATTCTATAAAATGAACACAGCGAGATGGATGGACAGTGAACTTTTAGTCTTATCTCATAAAATGCCACAGCAAGATGGATGGACAATGGGCATAAAACCCATATATCATGGTGGCCACTCAGAGCTGCTGCCCGTTCCTAGCTGGAGACGGTGGGGGTGATCCTCGTGATGAGGTCAATGTATTAATTGGGTTGTACAGTTGGGCCCACTGTGATGTGCATCAGAAATTCACACCATGCATTTGGTGGGTCCCCTATTGGTCATGGGAAATCCCAAAAATCAGCCCTATCCAGAACTCAAGTGGGTCATACCAATTTAAACAGTGTAAAATCATGCCTACAGGCTACAACATCTAAGAACACTCGTTGGGGCCCACCTGAGTTTTGGATACGGTTGAAACTTGGTATGACATCTTGTTTAAGTGGGACATGAACAATGGATGGGCTGGATTTCTCAACCACATCTCAGCCGATCCTATAAATGATCATAAAGGTTTCAATGGGCGAATATCCACTCTTAACTATTGTCTATGGTGTGGCCCAGCCAAGTCGTGGATTGGCCTAAGTTTTAGGCTTATGGCTCACCACGGAATCGTGCATCTGACTGATGGTGTGGATGCCCATCACACATCACAATGGGGCCTACACAGCTCAACTTCCCATGAGGTCAAGGGCATAGTACCTTTTATGTATACATATAGAGAGAGAGGGAGAGTTTTTCAAACGCACTCCAGTGCATAGATAACCATATGCGCACCTCTCACGAGGTACGCATAAGTTCGTTCCACTGAAACCTAGCCAAAGACGGACAGCTGTATGAAAGAATCTATGGAAAGCATATTGAAAGCTCAAACTACGCACACCTGTTGAAGCAGTGGGGATTGTTAGGTTACTGTTGAAAACTTCTTAAGGCCCACGTAAGTTTTAGATCAAGATGATATTTATGCATTCCCTTCATATAGGTCTATGTCACCTTATGAACAGGTGAGATGGCAAAAATAAATCATGGTGGGCCTAGGATGTTTTTAATGGCAGTAATTCAATCCCTCATGCTTCCTAGCCATGGTCCACTTGATCCTTCAATCTGCCTCTATTTTCAGCTCATAGCCTAAAATATTCGGTAAAAATGAATGGACTGCATTGATAAAACATATAATCACAGTCGGCCACACGTATCCCCTGTTGGGACCGTCCGTGTATAGCTAGATCCCGCGTGGGGTCCTAGTTTAGTAAGAGAGAATTTTTCTCTCTCGCCTGTGCAGGGAGACGGATTGCCTATTGAGGCTAGGACAGTGTTATATGGCCCCTCCATGATGAATGTGTTTTATCCATACTATTCATCTATTTTTCAAGATCATTTTAGGGCATGAGTCCAAAAATAGTCAGATCTAAATCTCATTTGGATCACACAACAGGAAACATTAGTAATTAAACACCCACCATTAAAAATTAACTAGGGCCACAAATGTTTTTGACGAGGTTCATATTTGTGTTTTCAGTTCATCTCCGTCTATGTGACCTAATCAACAGGTTGGATGGTAAATAAACATTATGATGCATCCTAAGAAGATTTCAATGGTTGGCATTCAATCACCACTGCTTTCTTGAGGTGGGGCCCAGATGAGAGTTGGATCTGTCTTATTTTTTAGGTCATGCCCTAAAATGATCCAGAAAAATCAATGGACGGCATGGATAAAACACATACATATTGGTGGGGCCCATAGCACTGTCCTGTATCCCAGTCCCGGTAGGAGGCAATCCGCTCTGGGAACGAATTAGCTGTTACACCTGGGCACAACTTAGGTGAGACACTGGAACCAACGTTGTGGGTGGGACCCTGATTGTAAGAGCCCACCTCGATGTATGAATTGTATATCCACGCCATTAGTCTTCTTTTTAAGCTTATTTTAAGCCATGGTACAAAAAACGAAGAAGATGAAAATTTCAGGTGGACCACACCATAAGAAATAATGATTAATGACTATTAAAAACCTTTTGTGAGCCATAAAATTTTTATATCAACTTGATATTTTTTTTTTCCTTTCATCTCGGTCTGCATGACCTTATGAACAGATTGGATGTTCAATAAATATTACGGTGGGACATGAGTAAGTTTTTAAAGGAAACATTGGGGATTGAATTCCTACCATTGAAAACTCCTTGGCTCACCATGATTTTTATCTGCCAATATCCAACCTGTTCATAAGGTCACATAGACCCATCTAAAGGGAAGATATAAATATCACCTTGATCCAAAACTTCCATGCCTCTCAAGAAGTTTTCAACGGTAAGATTCTAATCCCCACTACTTTTGGTGGTGTGGTCCACTTAAGCCTTCAATCTCCCTCCATTTTAGTCTCATAGCTTAAAATGATCTTTCAAAATGGATGGACGGCATGGATAAAAAATATGGATCATGGAAGGCTCTATAAAGCCCTTAACATGACCATCTGTCTCTAGATAGGTCATGGTGTGTGTAATACCTATTTCGCGCCTAAAATCTCTCCACCCTGGAGTCTCTCCGATCGAGTCTCTGAAAAATTCTCTCTCTCTCTCTCTCTCTCTCTCTCTCTCTCTCTCTCTCTCTATATATATATATATATATATATATATATATATATATATATATATATATATATATATACTCTCAAGTCCAACCAGTTGGACCACAATTTGCAATCCACACAGTGGATTGCTTCCAACCTGTTAAGTGCTTGTGAAATCCAATCCTCCTAATAAGTTGGCCCCACAAGGAGCAATTTATACAAAAATCAGCTGCATCCATTGACCCAGTGCACAACACTTGTATTTTGCTATTAATCAATTATTGTACACTGTTTTCTATATTGTAGCTCACTTAATGATTGGACAGGGTTGATTTTTGTACTAGGGGATCCTCATGGTGGGGCCAACCTAAGAGGAGAATTGGATTTCACAAGCACTTAACATGTTGGAAGAAATCCATTGGGTGGACTGCAAATTGTGATCTAACCGGTTAGAGTTGAGAGTTATATATATATATATATATATATATATATATATATATATATATATATATATATATATATAGAGAGAGAGAGAGAGAGAGAGAGAGAGAGAGAGAGAGGGGGGATGCTCACCTGGGCACTTCTCGTGAGAGACACTCGTGAGCACTTTTTCTTGGCTCATCACACGTGATGTGAGCCCAAAATCTGAGCCGTATATGTGATGCAGCACCCCAAAAAACCCCTAGGGCCCATCTTTCAACCTGTTCCAAAAATCTGGTGGGACGCAGCAGAAAGCAAGAGACAAATCAAGGCACATGAAACTATTTCCTTCTTTCATGGCCCATCTGATTTTTGGAACAGGTTGAAAGATGGGCCCTAGGGGTTTTTTGGGGTGCTGAATATAGAGAGAGAGAGAGAGAGAGAGAGAGAGAGAGAGAGAATCATCATCTCCTATGCACCAGTCTGCAGACCTTATCTATTGTCTTAAGGTGTGGCCGGGTGAAGTGGGTCTCACCTTGATGTCTAAGTAAAGTCCACCCTAATCACCAGGTGACTCACCCTACTTTTGAACTCTGGGCCCAAACATCAACCTGATTTGCGATTCAGGTGGCTATGGTGGAGGTTAAAGTCCTGTATTTTTTAATTTGCAATACAACCTCGTCAAAAGGTCACATTGACCTTAATTAAGGGAAACACAAGTATCAGCTTAATACAAAATGTCTGTGGCCTCAAGAAGATTTCAATGGTAGATGTTTAATCCACACTACCTTACGTGGTCTTGTCCACTTAAGCTTTGGATTTGCCTCATGTTTTTGCTCATGCCCTAAAATGATCTTGCAAAATGGATTGACGGTTTAAATATAACACAAATCATGGTGGAGCCCACAGAATTTGATGACGTCAACACACCACTGAAGTTGGTGATGTGTGGCACACCATGCAATCCACTTCTGACAAAGATGGACAAGAGTCGGTGCGTGCGAGAAGCAAATTACATACTATGCCACACACCACGAACCTTGGTGGTGTGTTGACGTCACAAAGTTATGGGGACCCCACCATGACATATGTGTCATATCCACATCATCCATCCATTTTTTGAAATCATTTTATGGCATGTGCCCGAACATGAGGTAGATCTAAAGCTCTAGTCGACCACACCACAGAAAGCAGTGGGGATTGAACACTTACCATTTAAAACTTCTTGGTTCACGCGGTATGGGTTGCCGATATTTGGATCAGATTGATTTGTGTATTTTTACATGAACTTGTTGAGTTATATTAGATGGACCGATTTGATGAAAGATACACACCATGGTGGCCCCACATACAAACCTATAGTTGTCACCCCATCCCTGTTCGCTCCCCAAGTGTACGGTTGTGATGTATTAATAATCTCGGTAAGACCGAGGTCGATCCACAAGGAATGAGGTAAGCAATTCGAACTATCATAATAACTAGAATCTTTAGAGGGGTTTATGAAATCAATTTTAAACATCAAACAGGAAAAATCTGAGAATAAAAGATAACTAGAGCATCAATGATCCACTTATAGCTCTCCTTGATGTATAATTCATATAGGTTTTCCAATTACTCAACAAGAATCGAAATCAAATCCTATCTAGTCGGATTATAGAGCGGTTATATTATCAAAACAATCCAACATATGCATTGTTCATCAACATGATTCCCTCAATTTAAGTTAGGACTTGAGCACATTCAATTGCATAGGCCAATCCTAGTTCCAATAGATTAAGATCACAACCATAATAATCATCAAACCCTGTCACAAAGCTTAAGTAATATCATAACTTGAACTTGATTCAAATTATATAAACAAGTCCTCTCTCTCGTTCTCGTCTCGATTGCTAGGGTTAGGGTTAGGGTTTTGCAGAGAAGATGGGAGTTTTCACGTTCGTTTGCAGGAAATCGGGCGACGATTGGAGCGCGAAGCAGCTGTCTGGGGAAGTCGAAGCTTCGGCATCTTCGACCTTCGATCTACAGAGGAAGCTCGTCCAAGCAGCTTTCTCCACCGATTCTTCTGGTGGGGTCCAGTCCTCCTTCTCCATGATCACACCGTCTTCAGCTGTTTTCCAGGTGATTATCGGAGGCAGGGGCGGCGGGGGCTTCATTGGAGGTGGAGGAGCTGCTCCTGCAGCTGCCTCTGGGGGCGGTGCGGCCGCAGCTGAGGCACCTCCAGCTGAGGAGAAGAAGGAAGAGAAAGAGGAGAGCGATGATGACATGGGATTTTTGCTCTTTGATTAGTGAATCACTGAAGTATATTTATCTAAGTTGCTAGTGATTTGAAATTCTGTTTCCTTTTTTTCTCCACTTCATTAGTGGGTGATAGAACCTGGTTTTGCAAATTAGGGCCAATGGTGATAAGTGTTTGGTGTGGTTTTGATGGTTGTCATTAGCTTAGCAAATGAGAAAAGTATCTTTGGGTTTGAAGAGTTCCCATCTGTATGCCTTATGGCCTTGATTGGATTACAAAATGTGATTATCCTGATGATGGATAGCGCACATTGTTGGGTTTTGTAGCCTCCGAATGCTTATCCTCTTGTTTTTGTGAGTATGAAAGGAACAACTTTGAAGCCAAAAAAAAAAAAAGAAATTATATAAACAAGCAACACATAATTCAAAATTTCTGAAAAAGATAAAACTTTTGGTTTAGAGTTCCCACATGAAGATCCAAGTCTAGAGCATCTTGAATTCGACTCCTCGAAGCGTACATGTCTAGAGCTTTGCAAAACAACTACGATCTAAGACAATTCTTCCAAACATCCATGAGTCATCATAAGATTAAGAAAAACTAATTAGAACTTTATCAAAATTCAACAAACCATTATTCAAAGTTAAGAATTCAACTTGAAACTATTAAAAACGAATCATACCATCTAAGAAAACTATAAGCTTCACCTCTTAGCTCTAGCTAAGAGGTTAACTAATGAAAAGCATAAAAACAAACTAGAACTAGAACTAGAAGAAGAAGAAAACTAGTTGTAGGAGGCTAGGAAGCCTCCTAGGTCTTGAATCATTTGCTCCCCACCTTGCTAGATACCCTAGGAATGAAGTGGAGGTCTCCTTTTATAGCTTTCACATTCCACAAATGAAGAATCTTCGAGAATTTGCGTACAAGTTATGCATTGTGTAGAGAAAATCGAAACCAGACTTAGAAATTTCTAAAGTGAGCGCATGGTCGATTGATCGATTGGGCTGGGTGATCAATCGCACCTGCGATTCAACTGTAAAAAGTGTATTATGCGATCGAGTGATCAATCGCAAGTGGTCAGGGTGATTGATTTCTGAGTTGAAAAGGTGTCCAGAGAGTTCTAGCAACAATTCTTCAAAAGTCTGCATTCTATCAATTGATCTACAAGCTGTAGAGGTGGGCAACGATCCAGGTCGGGACGAGTTAGCCCTAGTTTGGTTTGGCTTGTTTTTATGTCACCTCGGTTTGTGGATTGGCTCAGTTTGGGTTTTGGGCCGAGCCATGCAGCTCAAGATTGGTTGCTCTAGAAAAATCTGGTTCGAGCTGGGATTAGTTTGGTTGAAAATTTCGATCCGGGCCAGGCCAAGTTTGAACAGGTGATGGCTCTTTTTTTTATTTGTTTGTTTCAATAGAAAAGAATTTAAAAAGTTTGAAAAAAATACAAAAGTATCTTATTACATTATGTTTAACATCCTCCAAAGGAGTGCAACTTCAAAATAGACATGTAAGAGCCTTTTCCAAACAAAAGTACAGAAGCATAATTTTACAAGTACAAGGAAACAGCATGCATCCATGTATATGTATTATGTATTATTCATGTCATCATGTATATGCATTATCCATCCCATTCATCCATTTTTACATATCATTTTATGACATGATCCTAAAATGGAATCATATCTGAAGCTCAAGTGGATCATACCACAAGAAACAATCTACTTACAATCTATGAGCTAAATCAAGCCAAATCAAACCGAGCTGAATCAAACTGAGCTTCAAGCCGAACCGAGCCGGTACTGCCCTAGTTTGAGCTTGGTTTGTTTTTTTAAATGAGATTGACTCCAAGGCTTGGTTTGGTTTGAACTTCAATTCGAACCAATCCAAGCCGAGCTTTTTCAAACTAATCCAAACCGAGCTTTCAAGCTGGCTTGGTTTGTGCCCACCTCTAACAGGCTGGGCGATCAATCGCCAGGTTGAGAGATTAATCGCAATTTTGCACTTTAGTCAATTCTACTGTGAGCGATCAATCGCTCAGGCTGGGCAATCGATGGATTAATCTTTAGATCAATTTTCAAAAACTGCAACTTTTTTCATTTTACTTTTCTAGCCCTGCAGCTCTGCACTTTGCTTTTTCAGGACAATTCAGGACTTTTAACATGATTTCTTCAAGGTTTTTCTTTATCTTTCAATTCCATCTTCCATGGATTCTTTTTTTCATTCTTGGCCTTTCTTCCTTTGATCTTCAACATGTATTAAGAAGGTTTTTTATCATCATTTTGGTGAAGTCTCTCACTCCTACAATCACATAAGCACGCATTAGATAAGTCTTTAAATATAAAAGTCATGCATAATGCGTGATGAATTGGGGTTAGATTATGCACAATTCAGAGCTCAACACACCCCTAACCAGCATTTTGCTAGTCCTGAGCAAAACATGTGTGAAATATAATCCCATATTCCAAAACCCCAACTCTCTTTCAGAAACTATACTTCTATAAACTCCAAGACATATAAGCACAAAATTCAGAGAAACTAATGATAGGAATTGAAATCTTAATCTTCCTAAACATAATGACTATTTCACATAGAATCCCTTCTGATTGATTGATAAATAGAAGAATCCGAACAAGTGCGATCTAGTGTGCAGGTAAATGTTCATCTCATGGATTTTCAGGATTACTTTCTTCATAGATTAGCGAAACGAAAGATCTAAGAGTGTACAGATCAACAACAAGCCTATGACAAGAATTTACCTTACCGTTCATTCGACAGCTTTCACACTACTTTCCATTTTCAGCTTTGGTTACGGGTAGACCAACCCCTGGTTGGTAATAGGTAGCTCTTTTCGAAATTTTTCAACATATATTCAATGAATAACCTTACTTTCTTTTTCTTTTTCACATTAGATAGGATATTTAAAAATCCATATCTTTCATTCTTTTCTCTTATTTTCTCATGAACAAGAATAGACAAAGTTCCCCGGCTTGGTTCCTCAACACCTTAAATCTTAGTCTAACCAATCTACAATTCTTCGTAATCCCTTCAACCATAAGAATCGTGTAATGTGAACTAGACTCAAAAGTGTTCAAACTTTCTATCAATCATATATAAATAGGGGAATTCATATAGAAAATTATCATATTATAGGTAATTCAGGGTTTTCAAATCTATCACTTCATCTCCATCTCTTTTATACTTATAACATCCCAAGTGCATAAAAACACGGTTTTTCAAAGGAGCTTTGAATTTTCAAAAAAATAAAAAAATTTCTATATAATTGCTCAAAATATCACAAAAGCTACTAGATTCATCTAAGGAATCTCACCCCCCCCCCCCCCCCCCAACCAAAATCTTACATTGTCCTCAATGTAACAAGATATGCAATATGCATGACATGAGAGCAATGACATAAAACAAAGGAGAGTGAGAACGAGAGTACCTGAGGTAGCAAGTTGATCAATTCTAGCATCTTCCATTGTCTCAATGAGACTTATTCAATCATAAATGCAGAAAAGAAATCCTAACCTACCTGCCTACCATTTATTAGTCTGATCGACTACATGATTAAATTTGAGCAAGATCTTCATGAATTTCAATAGGTTTCTCATGAGGACCATCCAAAGTCCTTCTCGACAGTACTACATGTGTGCTTTTCATCATTGAAGTCCAATCATAGCGTGCACTACATGCATGTAAGGAGGAGATAAGAACAACAAAAAGATATCTCCTCAAATTCTGAAGTAGGTTGTGATTGATTAAAAATGAGTCCTCCTAGTCAGAATTCTCAGTGGGCTGAAGAACACATGATGGTGGAGAGACATTCATCGTGTTTCCATCAGTTAAAGTTGTCTCCTCCATAATTTCAAAATTGTATGGTGCTTTCCACAAACAATGGTAAAGAGCGTAAATCAGTGGAATAGTGTTCTTTAGGCACTGACACCGTGTCTAACAAACTATCCAACTTCTTAATCATCTCATCATCAAGATCATAGGAGTAGGGCCAAGCATTCCTCTTGAAAAATCAAGATAATCGGATAAAGGGTTCTCGTCTTCCCTAAGTGATTGCAAAAATCCAATTTCTATGGTGAGGGATTCACACTCCATGGAGTGAAATTCTTCCAAACTAGGTTCCTCATAACTAGTATGAGGCACCAAGTCGGAAGTGTGAAAGGCTTAACAATCTCTTGAATAATTGGGTCTTTTGAATTTTCAATGTGAGCTAAGCATTCATCTAAAGAATCCGAATTCTCACTTAAAGGGAAGTCTTCCACAATAGAATTTGGCATGTGTTGTTGGTGGAAGGACTAAAAAGATTGACTTCGGCCATCTCTCTAGCAAGAATATCTTTCGACGACTCATAAACATTCGGCTCTTTGGAAGAAGAAATAATGGGCTCACAATCATCCATTGAACCCTCATTGTAGTTAATCGTACTATCACTTTAAGATTTTGTAGATTCCTCGGGTTCGTCAACCGTCATTGAAATCACTTCATCATTCAAATCAAAATATCAAAAAGAGATAGTTGATTCACAATAGTTGATGGTAATAGTGGGATCACTGAGATCGATTTCCTTTAGAAGTTTAGTCATTAAATCGGAAGAGGGTTGGGCTTGGATAGCCTCCTCCTACGCATTGTTAGGGATTAATTCAGTGTTCCAAATGTTGGGTTCAGGATTTTGAGAGGTTGGCGAGAGGTTTTGTATGTATTGCTCAGTTATTTTCGTAAACTCTCGCAATGTATCCTCAAGAGTTTGTGTCGGTTGAGGCTCATGAGATAGAAACTCTTGAGGATAATTGTTAGCATCCATGGTTGGCTCGTCTCCCAAGTTAAAATTTTGATGCTCCCACTAATTTGGATTATGCATTTCATATGTTGGGCTATTAAATGGTTGTTGATATGTATTGCTATACAAGTGATCGTACATTGTCCTAACCAGTGGAATATTATTTGTCTCCTTCCTGATACTCTCCTATTGTCTTGCCCGATGAAAAGCTATGCACATTGTTCCGGTAATCTTGCAATGTCTTACGTAGAGGGGTATTAGAACTAGATTGAGTCTTAGGAGAATAATTATGCATTGAATGGTTCCAATCACAATTAGTTTGGATCCTATGATCCGGCATCTCATCTTCCACAAGATATGCATAAGCATCACTCATCCAATCAGCCATAATGAGATTTTAAGAAGTTAAAACTAACCTAATCTTGGAAGAAGAACAAAAAGAAGAAAGGGAGATGGGGAGATGTTACTCGTGAAAGTGAGAGCTTACTTCTAGAAAAACTGAAAATCCTACCTAGCTAAGTACTTACAAAACATAAAACAAAAAATTATTAGAAATCTAGAAAAACAATTAGAAAACTTACTTCTAGGAAATTGAAAATCCTACCTAACTAAGACTACTCTATAGCTACTAGAACAATTAGAATCGTTTAACATCTTCCCCAGCAACAGCGCAAAAAACTTGTTCGCTCCCCAAGTGTAAGGTTGCGATGTAGTAATAATCTCGGTAAGACTGAGGTCAATCCACAAGTAATGAGGTAAGCAATTCGAACTATCCTAATAACTAGAATCTTAAGAGGTGTTTATGAAATCAATTTTAAACATCAAATAGGAAAAATCTGAGAATAAAAGGATAACTAGAGCATCAAGGATCTACTTATTGCTCTCCTTGATGTATAACTCATATAGGTTTCCCAATTACTCAAGAAGAATCGAAATCAAATCCTATCTAGCCGGATTATAGAACAGTTATATTATCAAAACAATCCAACATATGTGTTGTTCATCAACATGATTCCCTCAATTCAAGTTAGCTGCTTTTCCTCCTTTCCTCTCTTCTATTAGGTGGCTTTGAGTCTGTTTTATGATAGGTGGGGTCCCATCCTTTTTTTGTAGGGCTCCCCCCGAAAGCATCTGTACTGCTTTCTTCATGTTATATGATATAGTTGTTTTAAAAAAAAAAGTTAGGACTTAGGCACACTCAATTGCATAGGCCAATCCTGGTTCTAATAGATTGAGATCACAACTATAATAATCATCAAACCCTATCACAAAGCTTAACTAATATCATAACTTGAACTTGATTCAAATCATATAAACAAGTAACACATAATTCAAAATTTCTGGAAAAGATAGAACTTTTGGTTTGGAGTTCCCACATGAAGATCCAAGTCTGGAGCATCTTGAATCCCATTCCTCATAGCGTACAGGTTTAGAGCTTTGCAAAATAACTAATATTTAAGACAATTCTTCTAAACATCCATGAGTTATTATAAGATTAAGAAAAACTACTTGGAACTTTATTAAAACTCAACAAACCATTGTTCAACGTTAAGAATTCAACTTAAAGCAATTAAAAATGAATCAAACAATCTAAGAAAACTATAAGCTTCACCTCTTAGCTCTAACTAAGAGGTTAACTAATGAAAAGCATAAAAATAAACTAGAACTAGAACTAGAAGAAGAAGAAAACTAATTGTAGGAGGCTACGAAGCCTCCTAGGTCTTGAATCCTTTGCTCCCCACCTTGCTAGATACCCTAGGAATGAAGTGGAGGTCTCCTTTTATAGCTTTTACACTCCACAAACAAAAAATCTTTGAGAATTTGCGTACAAGTTATGCACTACGCAGAGAAAATGGAACCAGGCTTAGAAATTTTCAAACTGGGCGCATGGTCAATTGATCAATTGGGCTAGGCGATCAATCGCACCTGCGATTCAACTGTAAAAACTGTATTCTGTGATCGGGCAATCAATTGCAAGTGGTCGAGCGATTGATCACTGGGTCCAAAAAGTGTTCAGAGAATTCCAGCAACAATTCTTCAAAAATCTGCATTCTATCAATTGATCTATGGGCTGGGTGATGAATCGCTCAGGCTGGGAGATCAATCGCAATTCTGTACTTTAGTCCAACAACAAATCTGCGAATTTTGCTGTGAGCGATCAATCGCTTAGGGCTGTAGGTCAATCGCTTAGGCTGGGCGATCAATCGATTAATCAATCTTCAAAAATTGCAACTTTCTGCATTTTACTTTAATGGCTTTGCAGCTCTGCACTTTGCTTTTTAGAACAATTCAGGATTTTTAATATGATTTCTTCAAGGTTTTTCTTTATCTTTCAATTCCATCTTCCATGGATTCTTTTTTCCATTCTTGGCCTTTCTTCCTTTGATCTTCAATATGTATTAGGAAGGTCTTTTATCATCAATTTGGTGAAGTCTCTCTCTCACTCCTACAATCACATAAGCATGCATTAGATAAGTCTTTAAACATGAAAGTCATGCATAATGTGTGATGAATTGGGGTTAGATTATGCACAATTCAGAGCTCAACAATGCCCATAATTTTCTTGATGTGTGTCACATCGGAGTTGTGGATATTGCTGATTTTTTGCCTTAGGTCATAGACTTGAGGTAGAATGTGATAATGGACGAAGTGGATCTTACATATACGACATTGTGGAGTGAAAGGAGTTGTGGATAGTGCCGATTTTTTGGTCCTATGTCATAGATTGGAGGTTAGAATCTGATGGACGGAATGGATCTTACATACACGACATTGTCGAATGAAAGGGAGTCTTCATATTAAGGAGTAAGAGAGTGTAACGCCCCAGATTTTTGAGATTTATTTGAAAATTTTTGAAAATTCATTTTTAATTTATTTTTGTTATTAATTATCGTACATTTACTGTTGATTTGCGAATAGTGAGACATCCGTAGGAGACCCGATAGGGAACCCTTTACAAAAGTTGCTTAGAATGATCCCATAAACATCGTAGAAAGATCAAATTTCAAAACTCACCCACTTTTCAGATAATTACGAAAATGCCATTAGTAAATTTAAGTTAAGATGCCATTTTTAAGTATTATAGTTTTTTACGATCACTTTCATGCAAAATCCTGAATTTTAGCTTTCGGGCACATATTAACCATACACGTCAAATTTCAGCCCTTAAATCATAGTAGAAGTGGTCCAATTGCCAAATCAGCCCCTTAACCCTTGATTTTCATGTCCATCGAGTGAGGAAAGTAGATGGTTAGTCGTAGTCGAATATTTCTCTTCATATGAGTGACTTGGATCATCTTTATTATGGACCAATAGTGTGATTTGAGTGCCCCACATTGGTAAGCCTCTTTCTTATGCGCGAAGTTATCCCGTTGTAGAAATTAACGAGTTACCAACTCTTCTCAAATTTGAACCTTTCAATTTACCCACTTCTCACCATCAATCACTTCTCAAATTTGGAATACTTATTATACTCATATGACTACGAGTTTACACAAAATTTGGACCCCGATCTATAATCCTACACCGTTGAACCACAAAGCCAGCCCCTTCATTTTCCGCCAAAAGTTGAAATTTCAGATCTAGGCATTTTTCACCATCAATCAACCACTAAACTTTGTACAATTGTTTGCCTATCATGACTACATATTTTTTCAAAATTTGGGCCTTGATCATCAAGTGTAGACCGTTAATTGAAATCTAGCCCATTTTAGCACCCGTCATGTCATTTTCAAGGATCGGCCAATCTAGAATGTGGATCATTAAAAAACTTACGTATTCTGACTTTACTCTTCTAGCTTGATAAGATGAACGGATTGGAATTAATCAAAGATCATCCAAATATTGAGATTTAAGAAACCCACCTCGAGAGGTTGTTACACAAGACCTCGTACGCCCTTCTTTTCTCTCCCCATGTATGTACATCCCTCTCCATATTCCTACTACGCACCTCCAAACACTTCTCGTAACCCTAGCCTCCATGCCTTAGAGAGAGAGAGAGAGAGAGGAGAGAAGAGAATGGAGTTCTTTCTCATATTTTTCTAGCGGCTATGATCTTCTACAACCCTCTTCTAAGTCCATCCTAAGGTGAGGATTTTCCTTTAAGCCTTTCATTAATAGTATCACGATTATCATAAGTTTTTTTTGTGGCATGTGAAGTTATTTTGTTTTGAATTGCTGATCCATATAACATGAAGTTTAATGTAGGATTTGTAATGAATATCATTGTATAATGATATGATTCCTTGTTTAGATTTTTTACTAAGAAGCATGTGTATTTGTGTTATTTATCTTTGTGAATCTATACCCTTATTTTCTTAGTATATGTGTTACAAGTAACATTGGTTTTCATATTGTGATATATATGAAATATGTGTATAAGATCATCATATAGACATCCCATTATTGTATACTCTTTGTCCTTAAGTTGTTAAAATTATTCGATGTAGAGAGATGGAACCCATGAAAGGTGTCCATGATGGAAGAATATCTCTTGACTTAACTGAGAGAATGAAGTGATTGTTTGTCAATGGTTCCTTACATGTACATGATGCTTGATTGGATCCATTTACATTATATGAGTATTTTAATAAATTTGGTCATGATGTACAACATTAACTTTTGTGACATGATGAAATCATAAAACGGGACAACGAGTGGACACTAATGGTATACGAATTCTCATGAGCCGGGTTGGTGCTATGGACACTAATCCCGTGCTATCTGCCTATGCTGGATTGCTTGCGACTCCCCATAGTGACCACTGAGTTTTATTTAAATCGGTTGTATGCGAAAACACTTAAATAAAAGTGAAACTAAAGTCATGCATTCACTTGGCTACATGTGGGTGTACGGAATTGAGAATAGGCTAGAGCGTCCTACTTCTCCCATACACTATCACGTATAGATTTTGGGCTATGAGCGTCCCATTTCTCACGTGGTCGGGCAAAACTATGGGCTTGTGCGTCCCAAGAACCTCTGGTGACTAGTGGCTAGCGTGAAGTCGTAACAGGGAGTCTCCCACTTCATGTATCATGATTTCTAGTCAGGGTGCCTTAGCTAGAGCATGCATTCCATGCATCGCATTAACAAAGATTTTTACTTGATTATTTTGTTTGAATAAAGATATCATTGTGTTGCGTTACTCTGAGTTTTATACATTATTATTCTTGATTGTCTTGGAGGGAATATTTCCCATTATGATAACGTTTAACGCTATCCCAAACACAATTTAGATGATGTAGGTGAAGATCCAGGTTTTGAACCCGATTTTTAAGGAAAAGAGTTCGATGGCTCGTACGATCACACGATAGATGACGATGTTGGAGAAACTTAGTTGATATTTTCATTTATTAAATATTTCTTTTGAGTAGTTGATACATTTATGGAATTGTAATAAGTCTTCAAGAGAAGACATGGTTTTATATTTTGATTAATCAGTATGGATATTGGTTGGTTCCCTTATTTAAACATTGATGATGACATAGTAAGTTTGATAGAATAAGATGATAATTGTTTCCGCCATTGTGCTTGAATACTATATTTCATTATTTGACAAATTAGTTATTCCATAAATTACTTGGGAATTCGGCTGTCATATTATACATGAGAGTCGAAAATCTCGAGTCGTTACAGAGAGAAAGTCGAGTACTGAGTGTGAGAGTGAGTCGTGGAGTGAGAGGGAGTTCGATGTCTCTCTTTTGGACAACCTTAAACACAAGTGAGAGGGAGTCTTTAGAGGCTCTCTTATAAACAATCTAAAAAACTTCGGATAGCCACTAATTAGATTAGGTGAGTATGTAGCTCCCCTATGCTACGGTTCATAGGAAAGCATATTACTCTCTCTTTCTCTCTCTCTCTCTCTATGTAATATATTTATATAAGTTCATAGGGAAGCATACTCTCTGTGTGTATAATAGATTTATATAAATTAATATGAAAACCAATATAAAATATTAGGAAAAACAGACCATCTGATAGGAAATTGTTGCATGCTCATGAGTTGAAAGTCAATACTTTTTTAGGAAAAAAAGGTCATCTAATAGAAGTCGTTGCATCCTCTAAACAAACAATGCATATCCTTTGGGTGAGTATCATCTACTTGTCGCCTTACACAATCAATTCATATTTATGCATGTGGCAAATGTAAAAGACCCAAGCTATTTATCTACTTGGCTTTATTTGGTGGAAAAAGTATTAAAATTTTATTAGATTGCCCAAAGGTGTGCTCAATTTGGAGGCAGGATAATAACAAGGTTTGTCTCATGCTCAAGCAAAGATAGAATTTGGGATAGTGGGGGAAAATATGACAAATTTTCAATTTTCAGACATTCGTAGTTTGTGCTTACAAAATAAGCTTTTGCGAAAAAAAGTGTTTATTTTCAAATATCAGGACTTTTTTCAAATAAATACTAAATAGATTTTTCAGTACTTATAAGTACTAAAATTCAACACTTTAAGTTTTCAGCACTTGAATTATTTTTCAAATTTTATTTTTCAGTTTCCCAAATGGCCCCCTAGAATTGAATTGATGAGCCCAGTCTCCTTGCTCCTCACGAATTTGGAAGAGGACCACAAAAGATGCATGTGGGTGTAGACCACCAAATTGTGTGGATACAAGGAAGTGGGCGCAGCTTCGGTGGATTCTTGATTTTGTGGCCCACTATGATATATGTGCCTTACATCCATGTGATCCATCCGTTTTGTCATCTCATTTCAGGGCATGTCCCTAAAAATGAAGCAGCTCCAAATCTTAGGTGGACCCCACCACAGGAAATGGTGATGATTGGATGCCCACCATTAAAAACTTATATGGCACCACTGGAATGTTTTTGACATTCAACCTGTTGAAAAGGGACCACACAAATAGCAGCTTGATCCAAAACCTATGTTGGTCTACAAGAAGTTTTTAATGGTCAATGATCACCACTGTTTCATGGGGTGTGGTCCACTAGAGATTTATATCTGTTTCATTTTTTGGATCATGTCTTAAAATAAGCTTTAAAATGGATGGACAACATGGATTTGTTGGGTGCGTTTCACACAAGCCTGAGGATCTCGCCCCCCAATGCACTAGAATTATGGACTAGGATAAAGCAATAATCAAGAGTAAACAAACAACCACACGACACAAGGAGTTTTTACGTGGAAAACCCTCGAAAGAGGTAAAAACCACGGGACCTAGTCCAGATCAACAATCCACTATCTCAGAGAACTGTTACAACCGATCACAAGCATGCACCGCTTGGATCAAACCTTCTTCACCCACACAGGGATGGATAACAATGAAAGGACAAGAAAACTAAGAGATCTCACCCGAGCACGAGGACGTTGAAGAGCCGAGACGTCGTTGCACTGAGAATCACCTTCTCGATTAATGCCTCCTCTACCAACAAGCTTCCTCTCCCTCTTTCTCTTCCTCTCTCTCTTTTTTTCTCTCTCTCTCTCTCTCACCTAGGACGTGTAGAACACCTTGTGGGAATACCAAATCCCGAATTAGAACTCCATATATGTAGATTTGCAAGAGTCCTAGCCTGATTTGGAAACTGCAGTAGCAATCCGCGCACATCTCCGACCGGTCGGCCAAAGCCGCTAGCCGGTCGGACCCACTAAACTTAGTCCAGAGAGAACTGTGTATAAAAAACACAACACCCGACCTGTCTACCGACCAGTTGGCCAGGACCACCGACCTGGTCGGACGACCGGTCGGCCTTCACAAAAAACGTCCAGCGAAAATGTGGTTTCCAGCCACTTTGTCCGGCCGGTTGGCCAGGGGCACTGGCCGGTCGGACGTGGATGAAATTCTCTCTCTCCTCTCATAAATGAGGAGGAAAACGCCAACAAATCTCCCCCTTTTCTGACTCAGGGGGAATTCACCATCTTCAAGCCAGCCCCACTTCTACAAGCCTCAAATTTTCCCTTGAGCAGAGCCTTGGTCATCACGTCTGACCCATTATCGTCCGTGTGGACCTTCTCAAGCTGTAACACCTTCTGTTCCAAAGTATCCCTGATCCAGTGATACCGAATCTCTATATGCTTTGACTTGGAATGCTGACTTGGATTCTTGCTCAAGTGTATCGCACTCTGGCTATCACAATAGACCACGTGCTTCTCCTGCTTCAGGCTAAGTTCCTGTAGGAACCTCTTCATCCAAAGCATCTCCTTACATGCTTCTGTGACTGCAATGTATTCGGCCTCTGTCGTCGACAATGCTACGACCTTCTGTAGCTTGCTCTGCTAAGAAACCGCTCCCCCAGCAAACGTGAACATGAAACCCGATGTGGACTTCCTGGAATCTATGTCACCTGCCATTTCTGTATCTGTGTAACTCTCTAACACAGGCTTCCCATCACCATAGCATAGGCTCAACTTGAATGAGCCTCTCAGATACCGTAGTATCCACTTCACTGCTGCCCAATGATCTTTGCCAGGATTGGCAAGATACCGGCTGACAACACCAACCGCATATGCTATATCTGGGCGCGTACATACCATAGCATACATCAAACTTCTTACAGTCGAGACGTAGGGTATCTTCTGCATCTCTTCCACCTCTGCCTTCGTCTTGGGACACTGCTTGTTGCTCAATTTGAAGTGACCATCTAGTGGAGTACTGACTGGCTTCACTGCATTCATATTGAACCGTTCTAGGACTTTCTCAATATACCTCTCCTGTGATAACCAAAGCCTTCTGCTGCTTCTGTCACGGGTTATCTCCATTCCTAGGATCTGTCTGGCTGGGCCCAAGTCTTTCATCGCAAACGACTTGCCCAACTCCTGTTTCAGCTTATCAATCTTCTTGATGTCCTTTCCCATGATGAGCATGTCATCAACATATAAGAGCAGAACTAAAAAATCACCATCTGAGAACCTGCGAGTGAACACACAGTGGTCCGACTCCGTTCTATTATACCCATGTGTCAACATGAACGAGTTGAACTTCTTGTACCATTGCCTAGGAGCTTGTTTCAGCCCATACAAGCTCTTCCTAAGCCTACACACCATATGCTATTTGCCCTTGACTTCGAACCCCTCTGGTTGTCGCATATAGATCTCTTCTTCCAGGTCACCATGGAGGAAAGCAGTTTTAATATCTAACTACTCTATCTCCAGATCCATGCTAACCGCCAACCTAAGCAACATCTGCATGGATGTCATCTTCACCACTAGTGACAATATCTCATCGAAGTCTATGCCTTTCCTCTGACCAAAACCTTTCACCTACTGAGTCTGGCCTTGTACCTTGCCTGTGAATTCTTCTGCTCAATCTTCTTTCTGAACACCCACTTGTTGCTCAGAGCTTTCTTGCCCTTAGGCAATTTCACCATGTCATAAGTGTGGTTCTTATGCAAGGATTTCATCTTCTCTTGCATAGCTTTCAACCACTCCCCTTTATGCTCGTCGACTAGGGCCTCAGAATAGTCTTCTGGCTCTCCCCTATTAGTAAGCATAATGTACTCATGCGGCGAGTACTTCTTGGACGGGTGCCTGTCCCTAGATGTCCTCCTCACCTGTGGCTTAACAGGTGGATCAAGTGGGGGTTGCTCCCCCTGTCCATCTTCTGTAGGAACTCCCTCGTCCTCTGCACCTTGCTGTACTCCCCCGTCATCAGGCACCATGGGAGGAGTAGTGAGATCCAAATCTTCCAGCTCATCTGAACTGAGCTGGGTCCTCTCTGGCTTTCCAATGTCTTCTATACACTGATCTTCAATGAAAACCACATCTCTGCTCCTGACGAGCTTCTTCTTGGTCGGATCCCACAACCTGAAGCCAAATTTCTCATCACCGTACCCCAAAAACACACACTGCCTGATCTTCGTATCGAGCTTGGACCTCTCGTCCTTTGGTACGTGAACTGGATGCCCTGCATCCAAATACCCTGAGATGACTGTACGAAGGATCACGTCCAGTCCACACATTCTCAGGTACTTCTCCATTCAAAGGGACTGATGGAGACCTGTTTATCAGATACACTGTTGTGTGCATTGCTTCTCCCCAAAACATCTTGGGCAACTTCGTATGGGATAACATGCATCTGATTCTCTCTACAATGGTGCGATTCATACGCTTAGAGACACCATTGTACTGGGGGGTCCCGTCTGTTCATGCCGTATACCTAGGGACTTACAATACTCATGGAAGTCACCAATGTATTCACCACCATTGTCAGTGCGAATGCACTTCAATGATCTACCTATCTCCCTCTCGACCATGGCATGAAAAGTTTTAAACACACCAAAGACCTCGTCCTTGGATTTCAAAGCATAAACCCAAACCCTCCTAGATGCATCATCTATAAACGTGACAAAATACAATGCCCCACCCAAGGTTTTAGTCCTCATAGGACCACAAACATCAGAATAAACCAAATCTAATGGATGTACTTTCTTAACATGAGAAGCAGTTTTTACAAATGAAACCCTATTTTGTTTCCCTGATAAACAATCAATACAGGTTTTAAGAGGTGTACCTGTCAACTCTGGAAGGAGGTGCTTCTTCGCTAGTAGCTGAAGCCCTTCCTCACTCATGTGGCCGAGCCGTTTGTGCCACATGTCTGTCGCTGAATCTTCTGCTGCATTCAACTCACCCTTGCATATACTAACACATGTCTTGTATAGGGTGCAACACATCTTCCCTCTTGCTGCGATCATCAAACCCTTGATGAACTTCCAGTGCCCACCAACAAACCGACTCTCATAGCCGGCTACATCCAACCTTCCCGTCGACATCAAGTTGAGGCGAAGGTCTGGAATGTCTCACATCTTTTAGAACCAATGTACAACTTATATTGGTCCTTACACAAATATCACCAACTCCCACAATCTGGGACACTCCAGAGTTCCCCATCTTCACTGTACCATAGCTGCCTTGCTTGTTACTTGTGAAAAAATTCCTTCGTGGAGTTGCATAAAACGACGCTCCAGAATTAACCACCCAATCGGTGTCCAGATTCGCAGCCGTGAGACAAACATCATGATCTACTGAGAGAATGACTACAATGTCGCCATCTGAGGCGACCACAGTAGAATCTAATTCATCATCTTTTTCCTTCCCTTTTCCTTTCTGATCCTTTTTCTTGCGACATTCATTTTTGTAATAGCCCTTCTTGCCGCAGTTCCAACTTTCAACATCTTTCCTGACATTAGACTTGCCTCTGGATTTCTCTCTAGCTTTCCCGCCCTTTCTGTTCTTTCCTCTCCCCCGATCCTATGTCACAAGGGCCTCTTGCTGAGTAGAACCTAAAGACTTCCTCCTTGTCTCCTCATTAAAGAGACAATTCATTACCTGTTCCATAGATATCTTTCCGCCTGACGCGGAGTTACTTAGAGACACCACCAATGTCTCCTAACAATCAGGCAATGAGCTAAGCAATAGCAAAGCCTGTAGTTCATCGTTTAGGACCATCTTCATAGCGGAGAGTTGGTTCACAATATTGCTGACTTCATTTATATGCTCAGCCACAGAACCATTATCTTTGAACTTGAGATTTACAAGTCTTCTAATCAGGAATATCTTGTTGCCGGCTGTCTTTCTCTCATACAGCCCTTGTAATTTCAGCCATAGGCTAGCGGCTGAGGTCTCTGTAGACACATGGTGAAAAACCGAATCATCCAACCATTGTCTAATAAACCCCACCGCCTTTCGGTCCAGCTTCTTCCAATCATCATCTGACATATCTTTCGTCTTCGCTGATATGCTTATAATTGGAGCATACAAGTCCTTGCAATAAAGCAAGTCCTCCATCTTAGCCTTCCACATGGTCCAGTTGGATCCATTGAGACTAATCATTCTTGATGAGCCACCTTTCATAATTCAGAATCAATCCCACACTGTTCAAACAACCTGAACTCTCTGATACCACTTTGTTGGGCCGATTCAACCTCAAAATGACTAGTCATTGTTAGGGGGCCTCTTCTCCCCAGCCTCTAACCGATGTGGGACAAACCCAACACATACATCATGGTGGGCCCCATAGTCAGGAATCCCACACGATCCACTAAACCTGCTAGAGTACCGTTTGTGGATGCATAGCAAATGGTGCCCCTCCAGGGAATATCCTTCCCAACAGTGGTGAAACTCCGTCAGGTGGGGTTGGGTCGGGTTGAGTTGAGTCAAGGGACAACCCAAGCCCCTAACCAACCCACGACGAAACCTGAATTCCAATCTGAGGTGCCTAACCTGAACCCAATCCGTACTCAACCCAACCCAACCAGGCTTGACCCAAATATATATTATTCCCAACTCGACCTAGCCGGACTCGAATTTACTTAACCTGAACCCAACCCAAAAACCTTGAAAAGGTTAGTCGGGTTCAAACCCAAACCCACGTTGCAACTTTACTCCCCAGGCGAGCTTCCATGGTTGATGAAACCACTCGGGAATGTCACAGCTTCTTTTGTGTTGGAAACTGATCAATCTGTGTTCAACCACTACGATTTACTAGTTCATCCCCATTCTTCATATGTTGGTGATTCATCCATCTTACATGTGTTGTGTGTGTACAGAAATCTAAGACATCCAAAATCATGGGTCCACATGCTCAACGTTGGTGTTTTTAATTGACATTGATATTGTGGCAAAGTGTGATGGATGGTAAGTAGGTACTTAGCAATTACTTAGAAATTAGGCATGTGACATAAGTTGGGAACTTTCAAAAAGGCAGTTGATTCAAGGTTTTTTTAATTTTATTTTTAGATTTTTAATTAAATCTAAGATCCCCATCTTTAATAATGTCAGATTTCTAAAATAATAAATCCAACAATAAACAGTTTAGATTTTGCCTAAATGGAACGCATGCACGACGTAAAACTTAAACATTGTCGTTGATGATCTTCCAAATTATGAAGGCTCACCCAATCTATTTTAGTTGAAGGAGTGAAGAGCTCACCACGTCAACCCCAATGTATGGTCAAGGAGATGCACGCCCACCTGTAGGTGGACCCCACACGCAAGCACATGTGTTGGAAGATGGGGATCTAGAGATGGAGTTCTCTTCCATGCTCTCTCTCTCTCTCTCTCTCTCTCTCTCTCCAAATAACATGGGGAGGGGTATCTAAGCTTTCTTTATCTTGGGCTCCTCTTTCTTTTAAGATATGATCTATTTATTAGGAGGGATTAAAGATTTAGGAGTATACCATTTATAGTACAATACTAGGCACCATATAATTCTTCATAATCCCTTCAAGAATCGAGTTCTTTAAAAAAAATAAAAAAAAGAGAGATGCAAATCTAGACATCTCATTTTCAAAGTCGTAAAACATACATCATTAGTAAAAAAAAATATTCATAATACAAAGACGTTAACACGATTTCACCAAAAACTACTGCATAAACTCTTAAATCTGAAATTGACCAAACTATAGCCAAACAGATGGAAGGCCATGTCATCATTGGATTCCTCTTTAGACTCCTCTTTTTCCTCAGCAATGGGCACAGTAGCAATGGCTGCACCGCTGCCTACACTTGTTATAGGTGCATAAACCACAACTGTGACTCCTCCTCCAGATCCGATGTTGAGGATGAGATCATCAACACTCCTCTTCTACACCAGCTTAGTGATAAGGCCCGGCCTGTAGGCTTTAACATTCACACCTGTCGCGCTCACAATGGTGGAGCTCTTATCGGCTTTGATGGAAATGATGTCATCGTGGAGAAGCAGTAGGTACAGGCGAGTTCGCTCATAGACAATTTTTCATTGTTATGGGAAGAGATGGATCTCTTGGAGAGAGATGGGAGATGGGGTATTCTCATCGGCTATGGAATCTTGTAAACCTACCTTATCCATGTATGTATATTTAATTCAATCCCTCCACTATCATGGCCCTCCACTAAAAATCCTATGCCTATACCAAACAAGTGGTGGACTATCATATTATCATCAAGTGCAATTAAAACACTTTTAATGGTCAAAATAAAATTTTAATTGTTAAAAACATTTTAAAGCTATTTAGGTACTAGGCCTAGTAGAAAAATCACTTAATGAACATCTAATCCTTTTAATCTATGCATAAATAAGTCTCTAGGAAACTAGTAGATCTCTTGTTGACCCATCCAAGATCAATGAAACTTGATAGATGTACTCAGCCACATGCACTTTTATTGGATATGTGATAACATTGTAAAGCAAGCCAAAGCATATATGATCAAGACCCTTAGGCATCCTCAAGTTTAAAGATTGATCAGAAATGCTACCTGGAGTTAATTACAGTCCAAACAAATGAGCCCCAAATTAATGACTTGTCCTTGATCCACCAATGCAAGTGTTCAAAGGTCTAAACCAAGATCATATATTCATGACACACTCACACTCCTATATGAGGTAAGACCAAGGCATACTGATTCAAAGTCATGCCCAATGGTAAAGGCTATCCATCCTTACTCATTTCAACCCCCTCTCACAAGATGACCATATCCATCATCATGTGAAACAAAACACAAGTTTGTACTAAAATCTGCTAGATGATCATGGACCACAAATCTCCCTCTCGTTGTGTCTAATCTCAAGTTTCTGAGGACAACTAGAGAAATCTCTCCTTTATTTAACCTTTATTCATGTATATTTAAGGTACCTTCCTATACTAACTAAGGCATAACAATCTATCTGCCTAGGACACTTGGTTATCATGATCTAGGGTTGAGATCATGCCTGTCACATTCACATGGCTAGTCGATTGGCTCACGTTATTTTTTCATGCAAAACTCCAACAACATATAGTATGGTACCTAGTCTAGATGGATCATGGACCAAATGATTATCTAACTATTAAATTGGCAGACATTTATTGGGCCATTAAAATAAAAAATATCCATGACCACATTTCTGTAAGCATGTGTCTCTAAATAAGAGGTTAAGATTGTTTATCCAACGATCCCATTTTCAACTGAGGTTTACATAGTGCAGTTGGGATCTGAATTTTTAAGGGTTGAGGAGGTGCCTATTGTAATTTCTGGATGCCAATCCAAGCCGTCCTTTGTGTCTAGCCTTGCTATTTGGCATGTTCTAGCATTGTGGATTTGTTGGCATGTTTAGCTATCTTATGGTCACAGTTGGGGTGTCAACTGTGTGAGCCACTATTAGCTGGTTGGCTTTTTTATAAGTCATGTCTCAATTGTATGAGTGTTATTTTTGTTGAGTGCCGTAAAGTGGTAGAAAATGGTAGGTGAGGCCGCCTTCTTGTTGTGGCACCCACCCGAATGTTTGTACAACCATTTTAACATTATCAACAAAGTTATAGGTTGTGTGATCCCACCTTTCTATGAAAAAAAAAAAGACAGTGAGCCACACAATCTAGTTGATTTTATTTAAGTTAATATATGGCATGTATACTAATCCTAAGAATCTCATGTCAAGCATCATGCACAACCTGAGTATCATATATGTCTTATGAGAATCATTGTTAAGTCTTAATTTAATTAGCATAGTTATTAAGTAAGCTTCAATTGAGTCCAATTAGAAAGTAGTTCGTTAGAAAATTTCCTTCTTAGAGTTATAGTGTTAGTAAGATTAGGAAATAAATAGCACTCTTATATAAGGCCTAGCTATTATATACAAATTAAGCATATATGTAAAAATGCACTCCCCCTCCTCTCTTTATTTTAAAAAAATGTAGTTTTTATCTTTTAGTCTTTCTCTTCTCTATGTGCTCTTTTCTTTTGTCTTTTTCTTCTTTATTTTCCATAAATGCTAAGACTCTCCTCTCCATAACCTTGATTGTGTGGTTTTCTACATGGTATCAAAGCCTCATGGTTAGTAGATTGGTCGTATTTTGGGTTTTAATTTCCACCTTCACTTTGTATTAATTGGTCCTTCTCATGTATAAGTTTTTCTGATGTTAGTGCACTCAATCATGTTAACATTGAGTATTATTGTTCCTAAAGTTCTTAAAAAAAGCATGGGATTGCTCAGCCACAGTGCACAAAAAGTGACAAAAACTAGGAAGGCATTTTTGAAGTAGAATTGAGGGCAATAAAATAAGGGACAACTCCATCGCAGAATATTCTAAAAAAGTGAAGGATTTATGGGATCAAATGGAGGGAATTGTCATCAAAATGAAAAATGACATTTAAGTAACGATCATCTCAAAATATCTATAAATTAAATTTAACGCTATGAGTGTATTAATTTAATAAAATAACTTGCCTGTGGAGGAGGCAAAGAGTATGTTATTATAAAAAGAGACATTTTTAAAACGAGAGATTAGAGGCTCAAAGTGATTTTACAAAGGTGAAGACAAGCAATAATGCTCTACTTTCATGAAAATGTAGTCAACCCCATGAAAGGGGAAAATGTTATGACTCGGGAAGGAATTTCAAAACTTTCACCAAAATTACTAATAACTTAAATATCATATGCAATCTTGTCCATCCACTAGTAACAACAATCAAGACAATTCTCAAAGCGGTACGAGCAAAACATTGAGTTAAGTATTATAATGGTGGAAAATATCTATACTATACAAAATCCTATAGATTAGATGAAGAAAAATACATTATTGAAGATAAGATAAGACATGGTGAAGAGAAGACTAAAGAAGCCCTTTGTGTACTGCAAGCTTCCAAATCAGGTGTAAATGAGTAGTATATATATTTAGCATGCTTGAATATATAATACCAAGAGAAGATTGCTTCATCAATAAAGAGCCAATATCAAGTGCATCGAGTGTTATCATTGTAGATAATACTTCTCTTGAAATCGAAGGAAAGCGTTGTATTTCCATACAAAATTTATATGAGAATATAAAGCATATCTCTAATGTATCACACGTGCTAAAGCTATGGAAGAATCTCATGTTTATATGACAACTTGTAGATCAAGGCTACAAGTTCATATTTGGTGATGATGCATGTGATATTCTATTGTTCAATGATGGTATGCTCATTGCTCATGGAAAGCAATTTGGTTGTCAATTACACTTACAATGAAATTATTTTAAAAAAAATCCTCTTTTGAAGTTACCAATTAATAGAATATGAGATTGGGTTGCTATAACCTTTAGAGAACTAGAGACATGTCATGACAAAGAACAAAAGACGTGTCATGATAGAGACTCATCATTGAAATGTCAATTATAAAAATGAAAATCACATGTGTGAGGCATGTGAATTTACAAATGTGATGTGTCATCCTTTCACACACTCCATCACTACAGCTCATTATCCGCTTGAAGTCATCCATATTGATTTTTAGGAACCAAAACCTAATGGAATCACATACCCATTGTTTATGATAACCAATTTCTGCTTTAAATAAAAAACAATAGTTTAAATATGTAAGTGGCATGATAATATGGACTTTGTAGTATCTAGTTACTTACCATCATTTTTTAAGGAAAAAAAAGATACAACAACAACAATAGTGGAAATCTAAAAACCAAACCTTTATTGATGAGTTCTCACACTATACCTTGATTTATTTTTTTTATGTAAAGAGCCAAAGTATTTAAATGCTTTAAAAAATTTAACTACTTGTTAAAAAATTGGATCAATAAAAAAATAAAATTTCTACATATTGATAATGGTGGAGAGTATATGTCTGATTATTTCAATACTTTTTTAAAATCATATAAAGTCAAAAGCAACTCACTTTCCTAGGAATGTCTTAGCAAAACGGGCTTCTTATTTTTCTTTACATACACACCCCACACTCACTCCCTAACTAGATTTTCACCACATATATATGGGTTTCGAACCCAAGACCTCTTGTTGAAACTCTGGAGATTCTACCAACGAGGCAAGGACTCAAACCCTCTTAGCAAAACGGGCTTACTAAGAGGAAGAATCATCATATAGTTAAAGTTACTCGGGCTACGATTGAACAAAAAAGAAATTGCTTAAACTCTATTAGGTTGAAGCCATGTACACTGCATTGTACTTAATCAGTCGTATGACATTGTAATAAGGTATGTGGATTTCACATCAAATTCTCTACAAAGAAAAGCAGATTTGACATATCTACTGGTATTTGAATGTGTAGCTTATGTAAAGAGCGGATATGAAGATTATATTGGACAACATGATAACATAGTATGATGCGAGCATGTCTTATTGACTTATTATTCCTTGTTTATCCACGGAATAATTCTAGGTGGGTCCAACTGTTAACTGTTAAATGTTAAATAGGTACATTGTCTAGACCATTAATCTTGATGGATAAGTCCGTTGTATAGGCCACACCTATATAAAGAAAGTAGTGGATATGACACGTATGAATATGTATGGAAATAGATAAAGTAGGAGTGAAGAACGAGGAGGAAGGATTATTTGATACCCTAGCATAGTATGATGGATGATCTCAGTCATTTAGAAATTGCATGCATGCCATCCACTGTCTCAATCTAACCATCCAAGTGATTAGAAATACACTAGATAGGTTAATTCCAAAATTCATATTAACTTACATTTTTAATCTTTGATTAATAAGCATTTGCTTGTTGAGTCTGGCCCATTATATGTTTTCATTGGGTTGTCCATTAAATATCCACCAATCAACCACTTAGGAAATGAAATCAATATATTTTTTGTTTAATATTGATTATGATTTGATATCATAATTTAATATTGTTTAATTTGAGTTCATGATCTTCAACCTACACGATTACTCATTGACCGTGTATCAATCATCTCATTTTGCTAGAATACTTAAAAATTTCTTTATACAAAAAGAAGTGTGGTTGAGAAGATGGGCTACGACTAAGTAAATTACCTTATAAACCTTTCTCATTATCCTTTAAATAAAGTGAAGTTTTAGGTCTCGCAAGAAAAAATGGGGAAGTTCCACTAGCCATATACACTAGAGTTTTGCCATGGCCTGAACTTTATAATAAAGCGATGCAAGGAAGAGCATGAAATAACGAGAGAAAGATCACCGTCTTCCTCAAGTAGTAAAGGCTTTGAATCAACAAGGTAGTTTCTTAAATCTATAAGAAAAAAGATAATAAATTTGAATATTTTATTAAATATTGTCTAATATGTTTGATTTCTCAATTACATCACTAGTAAATAAAATAAAATCATAATTCGTAATTACCAAAGATAGAAATTTTTTAACCTTAATAGAAATCACAATTCAACTAAAATTGAACTTACTAGAAATAGTAAGTTTTACAAAAAATAAAAAGTTATAAATTAACCTTGCCAGAGGATTCCTGGCATGATTACAATCAATCTCTAATAAGATGGAAATTTATAACTTTAAAAATAAGGAAATATGATAAAAATCGAAAGCACTAAAAATACTAAATGATCCATAAAATCTCACTTTTGAATTGGAGGCTTGTGTTTTCTCGCGAAATGGACAGATGTGACACATTAAGTGAGTCAATTGACCTCAAATGACTCATTACAATAAAGATTGATAGGTTGTGCATCCCATTATGATACCCGAATTAAAAGTCATGCCCGATTTAGAGTTCACATTTCAAACGGCATTTTCTCCCTATTCAAATCAAATTTCTTTAACCTGGAAGTGCTTAGGCCCGGTTATGTCATGCCCTAAGTAGGATTGGGCATGGATCCGATGGATTACTACCATTTCTATTTGGTTTTCTTTCAGTCTAGTGTCCACCCATGCTAGGAATGTATATGTGTCTTGTCCTACATCATAAAGTTCAAGTACACACCACACATGTGTTGCGCAGCACGCCAACAATGCTGGTGAACCGAGATCCAATCTCCAGTCTCACCCACAAACGATAAACAGGAAGAAATAATAACTAGAAGTAAAATCTAAGCAAACCAACAATCCACAAGACAGATTTTACGTGGAAAAACCCCAAACAAAGGTAAAAAAACCATGGTGCAAACTTCCACTATGAAGAAGACAAAGTTACAAGCAATACACTTATCTTCTCCGATGCTCCCATGCACAATGATGGCTCTTTTTGCTAATCTCTAGCTTCTTTCTCACCTTGGATGTATAAAAACCCTAATTCCATAGCCTAATCCCGAATTACAACCATTTTTATAGTAAAACCCGAAAATAGAGCCCAAAATAGAAAACCCCGAACTTAACTTCGCGGTCGGTCGGGCGCCCGGTCAGACTGGGTGGGGCGCTCGCCCATTACAAAAATCGTCCAGCGAGAAACAACATAAAACAAACGAATATCGGGCGCTCGATCACAGACCGTCCGGGCGCCCAACTGTTCCCAGAACAGTCCAGAGACTTCTATCTCAAATATACTGAATATCGGGCGCCCGGTCCACTGATTGTCAGGGCGCGCAACCATCCCCAGATGTGAATGGCTCCACACCTCAACTCCATGTTCTAGCATGGCACCAGATGTCTGAGATCCCATCAATCAGTTTGAAAGACACAACTATACTGATGTCCTAGCTTAGGAGTAGGTTCATCTACTTGTTAGGTGGGCTACAATTTGCAAAACAAATGTGTAACTTTAAGAAACTTGGCTGAAGTTTTCTCCATGCTATCCATCCATTTTATCATGCTCCTAATATTAGGCCCACGTTCTGAGTAGACCCAATATATTTTTGAGAAAACATATAGAAGGTTAGACTGGTATAAGGGGGTGGATTGGATCTTCAACCTATGTGCATGCCTGTAAATGTGTCTCATGTACATGAGTTTTATCGGACAAGCTCTCTCTCCATGCTGCCCCCTCTCCGGGGCACGTAAAAACGGGCGAAGTTTGGTTAATGACCCCAACACCAGCAAGCACGCTGGTGTCAAAGCTCTATAAGCCCCACCATTATGTATATGTTTTATCCATGCTATCCATCCATTTTCTCATGCTCTAAAATGAGACAGCTCTAAATTTTAGGTGCAACACACCACAAGAAGCAGTGGGGATTAAATGCTTACCATTGAAAACTTTTCTTTTTGAGGGCCACAGGAGCTTTGGATGAAGATGATATTGTATTTTCCATTCATCCAAAGTCTGTGTGACCGTATCAACAAGTTGGATGGAAAATAAACATTACAGTGGGCCCTAGGAAGCGTTTAATGGTAGGCATTCAATCAACATTGTCTTCCTGTGGTGTGGTCCACTTGAGATTTAGATTTGCCTAATTTTTTGATCATTTCTTAAAATGAGCTGGGAAAATGAATGAACGGTGTGGATAAAACCATACATCACTGATCTTTGACATTAGCTGGCTGGCTGGTGTTGGGTTCACTAGCCAAACTGCAGTCTTATAAAAATTAAGCCACGAGTAATGAGCGGCTTCGATCTTGCCCACGAATGCCACATTGTCAGGTGGCCTGGAGTGGACGTATGAGTCACAACAGCATTTATCAGTATTTTTTAGAGCCCTTTGTTGTTTACCGTTGCTCTCCTGCCACTAGTTCAAAAAATGCAAGACCACCCTTTAAAGTTATCCACCAACACCCAGATGAAGTTGACTCATCGGCCGTACATATGCGTAAATCTGAGCCTGTTTTAATTATGGGAACCTGTGGCAGAAAAGCAGCATGGGTCTCTCTCTCTCAAATTGAGCCATTCAGCCTCAGCCAGCTAGCTGATGTTAAAGCTCTATGATCCCCACCATGATGTATTCTCTCTCTCTCAAAATGAACCATTCAGCCTCAGCCAGCTAGCTGATGTTAAAGCTCTATGATCCCCACCATGATGTATGTGTTTCATCCAAAGTTTGTCCATCCATTTTTTCATATCATTTAGGGCATGAGCCAAAAAATGAGGCAGATACATATTTGAGGTGCACCACACCACATGAAAACGTGGGGATTGAATTCTCACCATTGAAACTTTTTGAAGTCCACAGAAGCTTTGGATCAACCTGATATTGTATATTCCATTCATCCATGCCCCTGTGACCTTATCAACAGGTTGGATGGAAAATAAACATTATAGTGGGCCATAGGAAGTGTTTAATGGTGGGCATTCAATCAACACTGTCTAATCAACACCGTCTTTCTATGGCGTGGTCCACTTGAGATTTAGATTTGTCTCATTTTGGGGCTCATTTCTTAGGGAGCGGATTAGGTGAGACCCCGAATCCATTGAGGTGGGTGGGATCCCTGAGTCCCTAACGGTGGGGCTCACAGTGATGTATGATTCTTAAATCCACGCCATCCAACTATTTTGAAAGATCATTTTAGGGTATGATATGACTCAAATCCTAGGTGGACCAAACAATAGAAACAGTCGTGATTAAATCTCTAACACTGAAAACTTCATGGATTTCACTGGAATGCTTATTTGCCATTATTTTCCATCCAACCTGTTGATAAGGTCACAAACACCTAGATGAAAAAACCACATAAATATCATCTTCATCGAAAGCTTTTGTGGCCTACAGGAAGTTTTTAATGGTCAATCAGAACTGTTTCATGTACTATGGCCCATCTGAGATTTGGAACTGCTTCATTTTTGGATCATGCCTTAAAAATGAACTTTCAATATGGATGAACGGCATGGATGTAGTCACATACATCACAGTGGGCCACAGTCAGGGGTCCCACCCACTTCCGTGGATCCAGGGTCTCACCTAATCTGCTCCCCATTTCTTAAAATGAGTTGGAAAAATGAATGGGCCGGGTGGATAAAACACACATATCATGGTGGGGCCACAGATGTTTGACATCAACTAGCTGACTGGTGTTGGGGTCACTAGCCGAACTGCTGTCTTATAAAAACTGAACCACGGGAGTGAGCAGCTTGGATCTCGCAGTCGGATGCCACATCGGGAGGAGAGCGGATTAGGTTAGACCAATCCATTGGCAGGGGTCGCGGTTTGGGTGGATGCCCGGATCCACTGAGGTAGGTCGGTGGATCCCCAACTGTGGGGCCACTGTGATGTATGTACTTTACATTCTACACCGTCCATGCATTTTGAAAGCTAATTTTAGAGCGTTATCCCAAAAATGAAGCAGATACAAATCTTAAGTGGACCATACCACATGAAATAGTAGTGATTAAATCCATATCATTAAAAACTTCATGAGGCCACTGGATTGTTTATTTTCCATCCAACCGGTTGAAAAGGTCACAAAGACCTGGATGAAGATACCAAACAAATATCAACCTGACTCAAAACTTTCGTGACCCATGAAAAGCTTTTAATGGCTGAGTACCATTGTTTATGAGACTTGCATCTACTTCATTTTTTAAAACATGCTCTAAAATGAGTTTTCAAAATGAATGGACAGTATGGATGTAATACACACATCACAAAGCGGGTGGCACGGCACAGCACGGTAAGGGATCCACCCACCTCGGTGGATCCGGGGATCCAGTGAAGCCGCACCCATTGGTAGGTGGCCTGAAATGGATGTATGAGTCACATCAGCATTTATTAGTATTTCTTGGGCCCTTTCTTGTTCCCTCTTGCTCCATTGCCACCGGTTAAAAACATACAAGACGGCAGACAAAGCTCTCCACCAATTGTCAGATGTCGGTGACTCATTCACCTTACACGCATCCTGTGATGGAGGGGCTAGAATCGGGTACTACCCCCACCTGGACTGACGAGGAGACGGACGCCTAAGTCTATGGTCGCCATTGGCCAACATAGCGGGGACTTTGCACCTTGGTATTAGTGGGATGTAATGGGTTTGACATGTCAGACCTGAGGTGTGGGACCCTCTGCGTTGGCCAATGACGACTCGCCATGTAGGCGTCCGTCTCCTCATGCATCCTGGTGGGGGTAGAACCTAATCCGAGCTCGTGGTGGAGATGCAACATGGTTCGTGCTTCAGCTAAACCCGACGGCCCAACCTGGTCATCAAGTCAGGTCATGATGCATTGGGTGTGGTGAGGGTGGGCTCAAGCCTGAGAAAATACTCAACCTACCTGGCTCATTTAGAGATTGGTTTGAAGCAAGAGGCAACCCAGGCCAAATGATAAATAAATGCAATACTTCTTTCAAAAAGGTTTTCATAAAGCTTCCTCATTAATCACACCTTCTTTGAAGAGGTTTTCATAAAGCTACCTCATTAATCATGTAATTATCATTCCACTACCTTCCATTACACTTCTTTAAACGACGGGTTGGGGGGCATGGGAGCAAATCAATAAGCTACTTGGGTGGGCCCTGTTGCTGCTGAAACCTGGTCAACAATTGAAGTCGAGCTAAGACAGTGTTGAGCTCTTAATTGTGCATATTCTAACCCCAATTCATCACTCATTATGCATGCGTTTCATGATTTAAAGACTAATCTAATGCATGGATTTGTGATTGTAAGAATGAGAAAGAGACTTCACCAATTCATGGTTAAAAGAGTCACTTTATATGCATTGAAGATCAATATAACAAGTGCCAAAGGTGGAAGAAAGAAGCAAGAAAGAAAGAGAAGAGATAAAGAAGAAAAACTGAACTTTTGTTCTTAGACCTGTCTGTAGACCGGTCGTCAGACAGGTCGACAGTGTATTTTTTTGGACTGTTTTTCTCATCTTAGACCGGTCGCCAGACAGGTCGAGGGGTGTCCAGAAACACCAAACTCACTGGACTGTTTTTGAGGTTTTGAGACCGGTCATGCGATCGGTCGTCCACAGTCTCAGACCGGTCGCCGGACCGGTCGTTAGTGCAACAGCATGTGCGTGAAGCTCCGATTTTCTCTGCGCAAGTGCGTAATTCCTTACGCAATCTGAAAGTTTCTTACGCAATGGACACCTCCAAGCTATAAAAGGACTTCTTCCCTTCATACCAAAGCATGCTAGGACGTGGGGATTGCTTGGGAGACGGATTCTACTTCAAGTTTTCTTAGTTTTCTTCCTGTTTTAGTAGTTTTTATGTTTTTGAGGCTTCTAGTTCAAGGATGCTAGAGATGAACTAAAACCTCTTAGCTAGGGCTAAGAGGTGAAGCTTTTGATTTGTTTTTGATGGATTGATGCAACCTAGGTTTCCTTTTATGTTTTAATTGAAGAAGTTTAGTTCAATATGAGTTTGAATCAAGTACTAGTTTGGTTTTACTTTGATCTCTTGATGACTCCGGGCTCATGTGATTCTTAGTGATTCTAAGCTTGGTAGCTTACCTTCTAAGCATTGTTTATGCTTGTGTAATTCATTGATCTATCATCGACTCCGAGCATGGTAGATTCTTTGATTGCCTTGTATGCAATGGCCTGATTTTCATGTGGGAACTCATTCAACTAAAGTTCTTATCTTTATCTGAAATAGCTGTTTGCTAATTGATTTTGATTTGATTAGAGTTATAATCATTAGTTGTAATCAAGTCTAGTGACAGGATTTAATGAAAGCTATGGTTGTGAATCTCAACTAGATTGGGAAGAGGCTTGGCCTACACAATTGAGTGTGCCCAAGGCCTGAGCATTGATGTGGGAATTGAATCAATGAATAAGCAACTGTTTTAGATAATTGTTGATTGAACCGCTCTATATTCCGATCGGATAGAGATATGAATTCGATTCCGATTGAGTTATGAGAGACCTAGTTGTGTTGATGCATTGAAACTTATCAAAAGTGGATCCTTGGCGCTTTAGTGACTTTTTAGATTGAAATTACCTTACACATTCACTGTTTAAACCCAAATTACTATTTTCTAGTTGTAGTTCTTAGTAGGATCTTATTTATTAGTTGTTTTAGTTAAATTCTGAGAATACTCATTCATAAATCTCTGTGGGAATGATACTCGGTCTTTTCGAATTATTACTACTTTGCAACCCTACACTTGGGGAAGTGAACAGACAACCTTGTGATCCTTTTCCTGGGCGAAGCAAGCTTGTGTGACGTCCTTCTTAGAGATGAGCTTGGGGTCATCCTTCACTCGTAGGCCCATTATCAGTCTGGAGGCTAATAGAACCCCTAAAAAATCTGCTTAATATATCTATTAACGGTGTGCTTGGCCCTGATGGTTTATTGCAAAGAGATCTCCTCAACTTAGTTCTTTCACAGGTGGTGATTGATCACATCTCCGACGAGGGGCTAAGTACTACATTTGGAGAGGGTAAACGAATCTGGATTGGTTCTGCAACAAGCAAGTTTACAGTCAGCTCATCGTGGAAGCTTTGTCATCCATCCAAGGAAAGAAAATCCTGGGCATATTGGATTTAGCATGCCAAGCTGCCGCTAAAGATCGTATTATTCACCTGGGAGGTGTTGAATGGGGCAACCCCCGTTGATGCAAGAGTGCATAAGAGAGGAATCCCCTTGGTGTTAAGATGCAGTTGCTGCGACACGCATATGGGCTCCACTCCGCAAGAGGAAACACTAGATCACATTTTTTTTACTATTGCGCTAGCTTCATAGGTATGAAACCATTTCAAATTTTTGTTTAATATTTCAATCGGGGTGGGTCAATGAGTCATGGGGAGGACCCACTGTTCGTGGACTACTGCTCTTAATTCTGACTGTGTTTCTATTTTATGGGGAATCAGTCTCTATTTGATTCTTTGGGACGTGTGGGCTAAACGCAATGGTAGTCGCGCGATTTGAGGGGAGACAAGCAAAGGCTCAAATGTCATTGCTAGAATATATAATTGGATGGGTTGATTGGCGGCTATCTCCCCTTGTCAAAATAGAACAAAGAGGACTACGCAGTTGATCCTCCAAGCCATAGGGATTAGTCCTGGTCACCCTGTCAACCGTATCATGATAGTTGTCAAGTGGAGAAGACCCAATGAGGGCTTGGTGAAGGTTAACCTCGATGGGTCCTCCTAGGGCAACCCGGGGCCCTCTGGTGGAGGAGGTATCTATGGAGACCATGAAGGGGGGTTTTGTTTGCTTTCTCGATAGGGTACGGCTTTTGTTCAACAATTAAGCTGAGGTTAAAGCTTTAGTGGAGGGATTGGCTATTTGTGTGGCCCAGGTTTATTCGAAAGTGAAGGTGGAAAGTGATTCTACTATAGTTGTTGAGATGCTCAATAGTAGGTTGCCATCCATATGGAGGATGTGGTATTAGTGGTGCCGAGTGGACTCATTTAGGTGTCGGATCGACATGAATATCTTGGTTGTGCTGAGAGAGACAAATAGGGTGGCAGACAACCTGGAGAGGTGAGGGCAGTGACTCCCAGGCCAAGCATTTTCTCCAATTGTCGGCTTAGCTACCTCTTCCCGTCCGAGGGAACCTCCTACTGAATAAAGTCAGACTGAGTAGTCTGAGAAAATGAGAGGGCATGCAGGGGTGTTAGTAGGTATATAATAGGTGGGCCATGCTGTTTTTGTTTAAGGCCCTGCCCGAATGTAGTTAGCATGTACATTTGGATTCTGCTGCAATAAAATTTTGGTTTAAAACAAACGCACAATTAGCGTAGAATGTGAGAAAAGAGAGGGAGCTTTCACATTTTCTAGGGTTTTGCAAGGGGAGAAAGCTAGCTAGGGTTTTCATGTTCTATAAGTTGTTCCATCTCTTGTAACTTTTTAATATAGTGGAATGTTCATCGCTTTGTGCCTGATTTTTTCTCGCAAAGGTTTTCCACATAAAATCTTTGTGTTCTCTATTGTGGACCCTCGCCTTTCCGCTCTTCCGAACGTTCTCCCTTTCCTTTCGGAAAAGAAGAAGGGGTGCGTGTGCGCGAATCTCCGTTTGTGCCACTGGCTTGCCTCGTTCTCGAGGGCCTTGTTCGGTTGTCGAATTAAGCTGATGTGTTTGGATGAGTTTGTATAAGACCAGAGTCGCCACTAGCCAGTTACTTTGAATCTACAGTCGGCTAGACCCCGTAGAAACGTTAGAGAAGGGAATCCGAAGATTCCTTCCCCTAAAATGACTCCTTTTGATCTGCGGCCAGAGATTTGAGATAAGGGATCACGGTTACGGGGTGGGAAGAGGTTAAGCACCCCACACACTGCCCGTACCGAAGTACGGTCTCTACTTCACAGAATCGAACTAATACTTGGAAGTCTGATTTAATCCTCGTACATTCTCATGAATGACATGATGCATGAATGCAGGTCTGAACAGTAAGAGTTTCTGATGGGTAGGTTTCCATTAACAGGCAAGCCCAGAGCATACGCTCGAACTGACAGGTGCTTTATGCGAGATGCATGCTGTGTGTTTGAATAATCAAAGTGCTCATAGTGACTGATGCATGAATGCAGGTCTGAACAGTAAGAGTTTCTGATAGACAGGTTTCCATTAACAGACAAGCCCAGAGCATACGCTCGAACTGACAGGTGCTTTATGCAGGATGCATGCTGTGTGCTTGAATGATCAAAGTGCTTGTAGTGAAACAGGGGGGTTGGAAGAAAAGTAAATGTCGCACTTATGCTAGATGCGAATGAGATGATGCTGATGATAGAGTAGCTGGATGGACGGAGGTGTCACAAGGATTAGCTTCGAGTCGCTGGATCGAGACTTGGATGGCTTGGGAGACTTGGACCAGTGGTCAAGCTGGGCTGGACCAGGGCTAGGCTCTCCTCACTCGGGCTCTCCTTGGTGGAAAAGTGGGCTAAAGGGGGAAGAGAAACTCGGAACAAACAGATTGCACTCGGGCTTTGACCTTGTGAAATGAGAAGGGGAGAGGGGTATTTATAGCAGCGGGGAGTGACAGTTCCCGTAATTAAGTTTGGGCCTACGGCCTTTCTTGGGATTCAGCGGGCTGCGGTCTGGAACTCGGTGAGTTGACTGGGTTTAAGAGATGGGTTGACACAGTGAGTTGACTCGATGGGTTGACTCAGCGGGTTGACTCGGTGATTTAACTCAGCGGGTTGACTCGCCGAGTTTGACTCTTTTTTTTGAATTTTTTGACTGGTTTTTCTTATGAGGGGTTTTTCAAGCTGATGTTTAGGGGTGAGTTGACTGGGTTCAGGCTTGAGTTGGGCTATGGATTGGGGCTTACAAGGGTGGGTTTGGCTGAGTTTGGACATGGGATTTGGGTGTATAGTCCTCCATTCATTCAGCTATCTCTACCAATCTTGTAGCCGAAGGTGGGGTGTCTACATCTATGTATGCTCAAATTTTTCTTTCCCTATTACATTGTGTGATTCCGTTTGAGGTTACTACCGCATCTAACAAGTTGTGTTTAGACTTAATACGTTCCCAACGAGTGGTATCGGAGCAAAGGTTGGGTTTTTAGATTGAATAGATATGGCATGGGGGATCGAATGTGAAGTTCGAGATAGAGAAGTTCACAGGTAAAAACAATTTTGAATTATGGAGGTTGAAGATGAAATCCCTCCTAATTCTGCAAGGGCTACAACCTCTACTCCTTGGGAAATCGAAACGTCCAGAATCAATGAAAGAAGAAGATTGGGATGGACTTGATCAGAGGATAATTGATGCAATTCAATTATGCTTGGCCGATAAGGTCCTTTACAATGTCAACAAGGAGACGACTACCGGAGTTTTGTGGGCAAAGTTGGAGAGCATCTACATGACGAAATCGCTCTACAATCGCCTTTATTTGAAGAGATAGTTTCATAATATGAAGATAGTGGAAGAGTTGGATCTCTCTGAGCACATCAACGTTTTCAACAAACTGGCAAGTTTGGAGGTGAAGATTAATGAAGAAGATAATGCGTAATTTTATTAACATCTCTTCCGGAGTCTTACAAGTATCTTTTGGATACTCTATGCCATGGTAAGTATACCTTGGACGTCAATATTTTTATATCAGCCCTTCAATCAAAGCAGTTGAGTTAGAAGAATGGAGGTGAAGGTATTTCTATGGATGCACTGGTTGTTCAGGGAAGACCATCTGATTGAGAGAAGGAAAAGTCACGATCGAGTTTAAAGTCGAATGGTAAAGGAAAGATGAACTGTTGGAATTGTGGCAAATGGGACATATGAAAAATGACTGTACAAATCTCAATCACGAGTGGTTGTGACGCATTGTCGGTGTCCAAGTCTGGGTATCTCAATCATGAGTGGATTTTTGATATAGAGGCATCATACCACATGTGTCCTCATCAGAGTCGGTTCACTAAATACAACGAGTATGATGGTGTCCTAATTCTTATAGGTAATGATCACGCCTGTACGATGATAAGAATCGGTTCAGTTCACATCGAAATGTTTAATGGGCTGGAGCATACTCTCACCAATGTGAAGGAAATTCCGAATCTGAAGAAGAATCTGATATCTTAAGGGGCTCTTGAGAAACATGGGCGTAAGTTCATCAGTTATGACCGTGTTTTAAAGGTTTCAAAATGGGCACTAATAGTTATGAAGGCACAAAATGAGGAAAAATCTTTATAAGTTGATTGAGAATACCATATTAGGTGGAGCTATAGCATCTGTAACAGAGTTCATGTCAACACGTTTGTGGCAAGCGCGCCTAGGCCACATGAGCGTGTGAGGTATAAAGGCATTACTTGATCATCGTTTAATTTGTAGTTTTAAAAGTTTTAATTTAGATATATGTGAGCATTATGTATATGGCAAACAATCAAGGTTAAACTTTAAAACTGGAAAACATTTTTTAAAATATAATAAAGATTTAAGAGGAAAAAATAGTAAATAACACTCAACAAAATAGTAACATTTGTTTGTCTCAAACTATCTATTGAAATGGAAACAACGAAGCAAAACCTTAAAACTCACCTCTCATAAAGCCAAAGGCCAAAGAGACCCAAACCCACAATGCTCTTCGCCACCGGCGATCAAGCACCCAAGTCAACATTCGATGACTCAACACCATCCTCACACTTAAGGCAAAAAAACTTATGAGGCAAAAGATGCCGCCGCCACCGCCAGCAACACCACCACCATGACAAAAACAACTCTTACTACTACGAATGAACTTAACATCTACAACTAGGGAGACCAACTTGATTGTTGCTACTAAAAACCATATCACAGTAGTCAACAGACATAGAACCATTCACTTCTTAACGGCTGATTTGGTGACCTTAGCGTCAAATGGATTCTTCTTCTCAACGCTCTTAATCACACCCACTGCAACAGTTTAGAGCATGTCCCTCACGAAAAAGCGTCCAAAAGGAGGGTACTCTGAGAAGGTCTCAACCACCATGGGCTTGGTTAGAATTATCTTAACAAATCTTGTATCATCGTTCTTCAAAAACCTAAGCTCCTTCTCAAGCTCCTTTCTAAATCGTCTGCCGATATTGGTCAAAATCTCTACAAACTTGACAACAATGTAGGACATGTGGCAATCAAGGACCGGGGCATATTCATTGTCAATCTGGCCTGGGTGGTTCATGATGATCACCTGAGATGTGAAGTTGACTACCTCCTTGGCAAGGTCATCCTTTGAGTTAGAAGCAATATACCCACGTTTAAGATCCTTCACAACAATGTTCTTCACGTTGAAGCCAACATTGTCACTAGACAAGGCTTCTTGGAGGGCCTCATGGTGCATCTCCACCGACTTGACTTCAGTAGTCAATCTAGTTGGGACAAAGGAGACAAACATACTAGGTTGACTATGTAAACATGGAAAATATGTTAGTAAAGGACAACTTGACTATGTGCATTCGGATGTATGGGGGTCATCTTCCATTATTTCTAGAGGAGGGTCATTATATTTTGTCACATTTATTAAGGACTTCTCTAAAAAGTTTGGGGCTTATTTCATGAAATATAAATCCGATGTTTCACCACTTTCAAGGCATGAAAGGAAATGGTAAAAAAGCAGAAAGAGGAAAAAGTTGAAAATTCTTAGGATAAATAACGGTGGAGCATTTACTTCTAGGGAGTCAATCAGTAATGTAAAGATGAGGGGATCATGAGGCATACACTAGAGCAAAATGGTGTGGGAAGGTATGAATCAGAAGTCTTTTAAAAGGAGCCCGAAGTATGTTGAGAAACGTTGGGTTGGGCAAGGAGTTATAGGCTGAGGCCATAGATATAGCTTGTTATTTAGTGAATCGATGACTGTCTACACCGATTGATTGTAAAATTCAAAAGGAAGTATGGAGTGGTCATGAATTAGTTGATTACTCGTGGTTGTGCATATTTGGCTGTGATGCTTGCTCTCATGTACTGTCAGTTGAGAGAGATAAGCTAGACCAAAGGGTGAAAAGTGTACTTTTATTAGCTATGGTGATGATGTGAAAGGGTATAGACTGTATGATCGAGTTTCATGCAAGATCATATTTAGCCAGGACATCAAGTTCGATGAGTGGTCCTTGTTTTAAAATAAGCATAAAGAAACAGTAAAATCGGTTATCGATGTTGAAACAGATAAAGTTGAAACATTTAAAGAAGTTGAGCAGCAAATAGAGGTATAGGAAAAGGTGGAGTAACCACTTATTAGGAGAAATTCACCAAGGGATCATAGGTTACCGTTAAGATACATGGATGACTCAAACGTTACATATGCTCTCATTACAAATGATGGAGATCTATCTACATTACATGAAGCATTAAAAGACACGAATGCTGAGAAGTAGATGGCGGCGATGCATGATGAGATAAACTATCTGTACAAGAATGAACCATGGGAGATGGAGTTATCTGTTGGGTGAAAAACAATTGGGTATAAGTGGATTTTCTGTAAGAAACTGGATAAGTACAAGACAAACCTAGTTGTGAAGGGCTATACTTAGAAGGAGGGTGTCAACTTCAGTGAGATATTCGCACATGTGATCTAGTAAGTATCTATTAGATTCGTATTAGCATTGGTTTCACAATACAATCTAGAACTAAAACAATTAAATGTGAAGACTTCGTTTCTACATGGGGAATTAGAAGACCAGATCTACATGAAGCAACCTGAAGGGTTCAAGCTATAGGGAGCAGATAATAAGGTTTTTGGTTAAAGAGGTTGCTTGTATGGCCTAAAATAGTCACCTAGGCAGTGGTATAAAAAGTTTGATTCTTTCATCGATTTATCAGAAGTGAGTTCGATCATTGTGTCTATTTCAGATCACTGAGTAATAAGGATTCATTATTCTAGTATTGTATGTTGATGATATGCTTATCGCCAGCCATGTCTGAAACCAACATATTGAAGGCTCAGTTATCAAGGACATTCAAGATGAAAGATTTGAGGGCTGTAAAAAAGATTCTTAACATTAATTTACATAAAAACAGAAAATTGAACAAGCTATGGTTGTCTCAGGAGGAGTATCTTGAGAATGTCTTGGTTAAGTTTGGACTTGAAAAGGCTAAAACGGTTAACACACTCTACGCTACTCACTTTCGACTTTCTTCAAAGTAATGTCCTACGTCAGATGAAGAAAAGTGGTATATATCTCGTGCTCCCTACGCAAGCGTCGTTGACAGTCTTATATACGCCATGGTCTGTATTAGATCTATTTCACATGCGGTTGGTGTTGTGAGCAGAGACATGTCGAACCCCGACAAGCAACATTTAGAGGCAATGAAGTGGTTACTTCATTATATACAAGGTATAACAGACTACTTGACATTCGAAAAATCTAAGGAGGGACTTGTAGGTTATGTGGATGTGGATTATGTTGGTAATGTGGACAATAGAATATCGACTTTCGGTTACTCATTTGTTTTACTGGGTGGAACTATCAGTTGGATGTCGAAGCTTCAATCTGTAATTTCACTTTTCATAATTGAAGCAAAATATATGGTAGTGACAGAAGCATTCAAGGAAGTTGTTTGGTTGAAAGGGATGATGAATGAGTTAGGGCTTCAGCAGGAAGTCGTGCCTGTACATTGTGACAGCGAAAGCGTGATCAATTTGGCAAAGAACTGGTTGTATCATTCTTGGACTAAACATATTAATGTGCATCATCATTTTATCTGACAGATGCCAGAGGAAGGTGGTGTAACTCTTGATAAGATTCACACCAGTGAGAATCTATCAGACATGCTTACGAAGGTTGTTCCTATAGAGAAGTTCATCTTTTGCTCGGCTTCTCTGAGCTTGATAAAGAAGAAATGAAGATAGAGTGTGCACAAGAAGCGATGATGGCTATTATGTTGAAATTGTTTAGAGATGGTGGTAGTATCTTGGAACAGTGGAGCCTAAGGAGATTAAAGCCATGGTGGAGATTGTTGGTTGATTGCCTTTAATTTGATGTAGAGAAGGCAGATTTTCGATTCAACCAGAGTCTGGTTCGATCAAACCGAAAATTGGATGAATTCTCAAATTTTCTTCTGTTACTCGCTTTGATGATTTAGTCATCTTCAGTACGAGTGAAAATATCATCATGGCTAACTTGGTCCTACCGAATGTTGATTCAATCCGATCGATCGGAGACACACAAGTTTTAGATAGTGCAGATTTTATTTCCTAATCTTGTATTGTATTATATAAGTATGCTTCTAAGAACAATTAGGGTAGAACATGAGAAGAGAGAGAGAGAGAGAGAGAGAGAGAGAGAGAGAGAGAGAGCTTACACATTTTCTAAGGTTTTTTCAAGGGGAGCACATTTTCTAAGGTTTTTTCAAGGGGAGAAAGCTAGGGTTTTCATGTTCTGTAAGTTGTTCCATCTCTTGTCACTTTCTAATATAGTGGATTGTTTATCGCTTTGTGCCATGGTTTTTCACCACAAATGTTTTCCACATAAAATCTTTGTGTTATTTATGCATGCTTGAATTTTTTTTCTTTCCCTATTGCATTGTGTGATTCTGCTTGAGATTGTTTCCGCACCTAACAAGTCAAGGTAGGACTTGTTGCATTCCCAACAGATGATGCATATGAAGATGGATGTAGCTTATCTATGGCTAGATGAATGGATCAATGGATTATCTCAAGGATTGATTAGAGTGGGTTAAATTGGCCTTTCAAATGGCTCAGGCGGCTGGGATTTGGTCCTCGCTTAGTTGATTAATTAGGGTTAAAAGGGCTTCCTCTCCTTGATGAGTGGATGGGATGAGTTAGACGCACTCTTCCTCTCTTCTTCTCCTCCTTAAGATGAGTGGTCTTGGTAAGTGAAGAGTAAATTGTTATTTATAGATGGAATGGGTAGAGCTGGACACGAGCCCAATTCGGTTAACTCAACTCGACTCGGCAAAAAAAAAAAAAAAAACCTTGATTCGACTTGACTCATTGCCGAGTTTAAACCGAGTCGAGTTTGAGCTGGACCAAACTCAACTTGCAACTCGACTCGAACTCAGTTTGACTTGAACCGGCTCAGTTCGACTCGTCTGTGTTTGATGAAATGTCCCAAAGGGATTCGGTCTCTTGGAACTATTTTATTTGTAGTTATAGCTAGAAAAATAGGTTAAGGGAGGTTTTGGCTCTTTTTGAGCAATGCAGGCAGAGAATGTGAAGCCGGATGAGGTGACAATGGTGAAGGTTGTTTTGGCTTGTATGCATTTGGGTGAGTAGGATTTGGCGGATTCAATGGTTAAGTATATTGAGGGGAATCATTTGGAGATTGATGTTTACTTAGGGAACACTCTGATTGATCTTCATGGGCAATGAGAGTCTGTTGAATTAGATAGGAAGGTGTTTGATAAAACGCCTTAAAGACACATCATCTCTTAGAATGCCATGATCATGGGGTACTCAAAAGCAAAGGACTCGACATAAACTTGGATCAACTTGACTCGAAAGTATGACCAAGTCAAGCTCGGTTTGGATCAGTCAGATCTTGGATCAAACCGAGTTCGAGCTGACCCGATCGAGCTCAAGACTGAGCTGAGCTGAGTTCGAGCCTAGGTCAACCTCAAACCAAGCCAAGTTGAGTTGGGCAGTGTTCGACTTCATTCGGCTCGCTGTCCAACTCTAGGGGTGGGTGGCATTTTGGTAGTTTTTCGAAAGTATGGGGGCTAAAGAAAGCTAGGAGGGTTGTGATTGGTTGTTAGAATGAGTTTGCCACGTGATGCTTTGTCATTAGTTAAGTAGTAAAGGGTGTAATTTTGGGAAGAACTAGAAGTAAAAGGGTCATTTCAACCCGTGCTAGACTTCCAAAGGAAATTTTGGTTTCTCTCTCTCTCTTCTACCTACTCCCACACTAAATTTAGAAGCCATCGGGGCAGCCACATAGATGGGCCTAAATTTCACCAAGAGCTCCTATGAGACATGGGTATCTCCGGCAGCTTCTCATTCATGAGTTATTAGGATCTTAGGGTTAGGTAGGACCTTGGCATGGATTGGGGTTTGATTGGGGGTGTCTACAGTCCACTATAAGATTGTTTTTTGAAATCCAACTTATTAATTAGGTCTTATATGAAAGGAAAAATCAAATATCAGCTTCATCCAAAACTTCCTTAGCCCTAAGAAGTTTTTAATGGTGCGCGTTCAATCAATACTGATTCTGTTATGTGATCCAGATAAGATTTGGATCAACCTCATTTTTAAGGTCATGCCATAAAATGATGTGGAAAATGGATAGCTAACATGAATGAAACACATATATACATCATGGTAGGCCCATAGAGCACAGGGCAGGTAGGTAGCCTTTTGGTAGCCTCACTAGCCAATCCTGTCCTTTGCCATGTCAATGCACCACCGTCAACACGCCACCGACATGGGTGATGTGTGGCCCACCGCGCATTTGCTTACCTTGCACTATAATTAGTCAACTGATCATAACCGTCCAAATAGTTGGCTATCAAATCAAAGCCAAAATAATAGCAAGACAGTAGTTGAACTTCAATGGGTGAAACCAGATGGCCACAATCATCCCATCATTGTAACGAAAGTGAATTGGAATTGATTACTGAGTAATACATTACCCTAAGGGTGAGTTTGTCTCACGGAATTAGGTGGGATTAAATAGGATAGGATTGCTTGAAAGTAATCATTACATGCTGTTAGGAATTGTCATGTGATTAAAAATTTTCTTCCCATCTCATTCTAAGAGATGCGGTGTTTGGCTAGCCGTGGTGAACCCACTAGCTCGGGTGGGGGAGGCATGGATGAGATACATGAAGACGTACAGTATATTGACATCACCAATTTTGTGGGGCTCACAACAATATATCTATTATATCCACACCGTCTATCTATTTTACGAGATCATTTTAGGGCATGGGCCGAAAAATGAGGCATATCTGAATCTCAAGTGGACCACACATCATAAAACAATAGAGATTTAACCGTCCACCATTGAAAACTTCTTAAGGGCTAGAGAAGTGTTAGATCAATCTGATATTTGTTTTTCTCCCTTCATCCACGTATGTGTGACCTTATGAACAACTTCGATGACAAAGAACCATCATGATGGGCCTTGGGAGGGTTTCAACAGTGGTAGCCATTGTCCTCACTACTTTCTATAGTGTGGGTCCACGTAAGCTTTGGTTTTGTCTCATTTTTTGGCTCATGGCCTAATATGATTTCGAAAGATGAATGGATGGTATGGATATAATACATATATCATAGTGGTGGCCACAAAGCTTGGTGATGCACCGCCACACAATCTGCTTCTATTTTCTTCTCCTTTTCAACATTTGCTCCAACTATGATAAGCTTAATACATTGCCAACCAAGATGACAGCCAAATAGGGGTGGATTTGAAAAAGTGATTTCCCCATTCAATCCTATTTAATCCCTCGTAATACCATGCGTCAAACGCCATGAAAGTGTACTCAGTAAACTCTATAGGGGTCCACTATAATGTATGTGTCTTATCCAAGCCGGCTATATTTTTTACCATCTCATTTTATAGCACGAGCTCAAAATTGATCACACTTTAGGAAATAGTGTGAATCAATGTTTACTGTTGAAAATTTTTTAAAGGCCACAAAAGTTTTAGATATAAGCTGATATTTTTTTGTGTTTCCCCTCTATGAAATTATGAACAGGTTGGATGACAAAATTATGAACAGATTGGATGACAAATAAACATCACTGTGGGCCAAAAAAAGGTTTCAACGGTAAACATCATTCTTTCCACTGTTGCCTGTGGTGTGGTCCACTTGAGCTTTGAATATGATTCAATTTTGTCGTGATGCCGTGAAATGATATGGAAAAACGGATGTACCGTATGGATAAGACACATACGTCCATGGAGGGCCCCATGAGAGTTTTTCCATGGCTAATACGTTTTTCCATACGCACATTTCACGTGCACGGTGCATGATTCACCAGTCGTTTGAAAATGATGAAGAGGTACGGGCGGTAGTATGTAGCTGGCATTATATTGATATTATATAAGACGTACAACAACCAACACGTTGGCCACTTGTGGCATCCAAAAGAAGAAAAAAAGTCCTTTCGACAAGGACGACTAACCATTTCCATTGACACGTGGAGGAAGGCTATAATTAGAGAGAGAGAGTAGATACGAGCGCGAATTAGCTGTTACGGGGGGTAACAACTTAGTGGGTGTTACTTTAATTGTGTGGGGCCCATTTTGATGTGATTTATGTGTATCGACGCCGTCCATCTGTTTTTCTTTAATATTTTTTTAGGATGTTATTCGAAATATTAAGAAGATTCAAATCTCAGGTGGACCATACTACTAAATTTTTTAGTGATTATTGACCATTAAACTCTTTTTGTGGGTCACAAAAGTTTTGGATCAAGATGATAATTGTATTTTAGCTTCATCTTGATAAGGATCTTAGTGACATTATCAACAGGTGAGATTGCAAATAAAATTACGAAAATATTACAATAGGCTCTTTGGAGTTTTTAATGGTGAGGCACTCAATTCCTGTGGTATGGCCCACCTGATATTTGGATAATTTTTGGAGACTCCATTCTAAAATGGTCCGGAGAAACGGATGGACGGAGTGGATATACATAAGATCATCAAGGTGGGATGTACGGTAAGGGTAACACCCACTAATCTGTTACCCGGGAGGGAGGGAAAGTTGAAAGGGTTTTACATATGCACATGGGTGACAGGTTTTAGATGTATTATTGCAATTTGCATGGCAGAGGCTGGAGGGAAGTGGAGGGCGCCCTACACCTGCCTGGATAATAATCCGTCCAGACAGGGGTTATGTGGGGCCCACCGAGATGTATGGATTTTATCCACGCCGTCCATCCATTTTTTTTTTTTTTTTTCAGTTCATTTTAGGATAGGAACCCAAAAATGAGGTAGACATAAGGCTGAAGTGGACCATACTATAGGAAGCAGCGGTGATAATGACACACACCGTTGAAACCTTCCTAAGGCCCACCGTGATGTTTACTTTTCATCCAACCTGTTCATAAGGTCATGTCATGTGGACATGGATCAAAGGAAAACACAAATATCAGCTTGATCCAAAACTTCTCCAGGCCTGAGAAGCTTTTAATGGTGGGCGTTCATTTCCGATTATATGGTCCACTTGAGCCTTGGTTCTGCCTCCTTTTGAATTCATACCCTAAAATAATATGGACTGACGGGGTGGATAAAACCCATAAATCACGGTGGGCAAATCCGCTTCCGGTCTTGAGTTGGTAAGGTCATTTTATCGTATATGTGAAAGTTGAATTCGAGTGATGTGGAGTTTAGCTGCACAACTGCCCACTTGGGACCCACTTCTCAGGTGAGCCCCACAGTAGGATGCTATGGGCTAGACATGTACAAGAACACCTGAGATTTGGATCTGCCTCATTTTTCGGACCTGGACCTGGACCTGGACCTGGACCCGGACTCACCCCCTCCATGTATTATGCGTTGTGGCACTAAATTGATTTGGGCAAACACAAACTTCTCAGCTTGATCCATGGTGAACCTCAGATTTGGATCTTCCTCATTTTTTGGACCATCCCCTGAAATATGAGCTCGAAAAGCGGATAGACGTGTGGATATACAACACATAAACCTTGGCCCATGGTTAGGGCCTCAACCACTAAGCTGCCTCACCTAATCTTCGCCCTAAGCGGACCGTGAATCTCTTCCATGATCTTCTCCTCCCGCCGATAGCCACTGCATTTTTTTTCGTTAGGGCTGTAAATGGGGCAGTGGACCCTACAGGGTACCCAAACCCAATCCATTTAGACTCGAACCAAGCCTTACCCATTTGTTGAATGGTACGGGTTTGGGTCCAAGAACAAATCCAATTGTTAAACGGGTCTAGATCTGATTTCCTTTATATTAAGCCCAGTCGGCCCGACCCGACCCGACCCGACCCAACCCGAACCCATTTAGTAAATGTGCGGGTTTGGTCTACGTTGCAAGGTATCCATCCAGACCTGGTTTTAAACCTGGTAAAAATGCTTGCATACCAAATTCAGACCTAGGCCCATTAGACCTGACCCATTTATAAATGGGTCTAGGTGGATCTCCCTCTATCAGACCCATACCTATTTATAGATGAATATGATGAGGTTGACTCAGGCCTGACCTAGCCCTGCCCATTTAGTAAAAGGGTTTGGGCCTAAAATTTAGACCCAAATTCATTTAGTAAATGAGTGGATCTAATTTTAGCTAAACCCACCCTCAAAACCTAAAATTTAGACCCAAATTCATTTAGTAAATGAGTGGATCTAATTTTGGCTAAACCCACCCTAAACTTGACCATTTACAGCCCTATTTCTCGTGGAAGGAAAACCCCAAATGGGAAGCCCGCCGCACAAGTTCAAAATGGAAATACATGTGCCAGATCTGGACCATTCATCAGATGGGTCCACTTTATGATGAATTTAAGAAACAAAAAGAACTCTTCTCTAAGCACCAGATGATCCACACGTTCATTGAAAGGTGGAAGGATGCAATTATGTTAAGCACGTAGCCTAGCCCACCTGATGAATGGACCATCATATTTTGGTCAACGGAATCTTTTTTTCTGGACCTATCCTGATGAATGCTCTGTATTTCTCATATGCATGCCATTTTGTACGTGTGAAGCAAATCTCCTCTTTTGGAGGACCGGAGCCGCATACATGGACCAGAGTTCATTACGTATCCGTCGGGACTGAGGATTCCTCCGTATGTCGCCGAGCACTGGGCTCCAATGCTTAGTGGTCCGATGATGGGAACCGCCCATATTGTGGAGTCCATACTGTACGAGACACCGTAGAAAGCTTGCACGATAGAGATGGCTGTGAACATCGCTATGTGCAGAAGATGTTAGAACAACCAAATGAATGTTTTCCATGGATCGGATTGAAATATGAAATAATTAGAACTACGTTTTGGCTCGTTGTTTCTCCTCTGGACATGTGTAGTGGGTGCCAGCATGACATAACCGATTGTGCGGCTCGATTCCAATCAAACAACTATGACCCCAAGCGCCTCGAATCCGAACATAGATGACCGGCACCTGAGAAGATCACTAGCCTATTTAGTCACTCGCGAGATGTTGTTTAAGATGATCAAGTGATTATCAGAGGGTCGGATTCGTCCCCGTGAATGGGTTGCACCTTGCTTGGCTTTTTCAAATACAGTAAAAGATCAAAGGAAATACTTAAAGTCGGTCACAAGGATCCACTGTGAAATCGCTTCTGGGTGGAATCACTTCTGAATGGATAACTGCTTGTTGTTGAGATATATTAGTCCAACGTATGCGAGTAGACTTGGATTACAACTACTCCTAGATTACTGATTACACTAAGAAGCTGATTATATTAAGGAACATAAAGGTAAATTGATAAGAAAAGTTTCTTTAATCTGGTTTGGTGGGTGTAAGACCATTTGCTTCATCAAATTCCTCTGCTATTTATAGGCTTTATTGAGAAATAGAACTATTTGGAGACGTTCCATCTTCAGCCATTGCCATGACCTTTCAGTGTCACCTACTCTTTTGGATGCTTCTTTTTCCCTCTCAGCCAACTGTTACCCGTCTATAACCTTCACACAACCACTACCTATCTCTTGATGACGTGTTCTAATCTGTTAGCACCAGTTGTCGCTCCTAAAAATACTCTCCACCTATCTTAGTAGATTGTATGCATGCCCCGTACACTTTTCATGCATGCCATGTGTCATCTTCTAATTGGTTCTCTAGGGAACAGTTAAAAATAGGGTACAACATTGCCCCCCCCCACTCGCCTTGCCTTTGGTTGAAAAAGGTGAGAGCGACGTTGGCTCGTGCTTCTATACAATAAATGTGATTGCCTTACTTTCCATGTGTCAACTCCCCATTGAGTCTACGCGATCGAGACGAAACCTAAACGACGGTTCTTGCCTTCTCTCAGCGTCTATCATCACGACACGTAGTGTTTCCTTAAATGGTCGACTCATATGAGTCATGATTATCATGTCATTAATGTGCATGTTCCTGGTCGACATATATGCGTGTTTATTGGGGTCTCAAAATATCCAACTCATTGAAACAAAATTTCATTGAATACTGAGGGGGCGCACCCAAAAAACCAGTCCTGAATACCTACAAAGGGTTCTTAAGACATCTGACGCACCCATAAATTGACAGGGTGCGCCAGACCATACGTTGGCCTAAACATGACTTTTGGTGGGCCCCACACCGCACGATGACCAAACTAGTTCTAAAATAGGGTCATGGGCAGATAGCTGGACCACTAGAAACAGTGGATGAATAGTCATCATCAAAGTGGGCCCCACAAATCAAAGATAGATCGCGATTAAGATCAGAAATGCAATACAACAGCTGCTAGCACACCCGAAAATAGCTCCGGCACACCCATAAAATACATAATTTTCAGACTTTTCATTTTCACTTAACAAAAGTCTGGCGCACCTAGAAAATATGTCTGATGCACCCAAAAATACAACATTACAAAACTCCATGAAATCCAAGCCAATTAGTCAAGCGCACCCGATAAATAGGTCCAGTGCACCCAGAAAATACGTAATTTTCAGACTTATCATTTTTATGTTACAAAAGTCTCGCGCACCCGAAAAATAGGTTTGGTGAACCAAAAAAGTAAGCACCAGAAACTTCATATTTTCAGGGTACTCCGACTCCGGCATACCAAAAAAATACCTAATTCAGGGTGCTCCAGAGTTCGGCGCATCCGAAAAATCAGGCATTTCATAAAACACAAGTTTTTATATTTTTCGGGTGCTCCAGACATTTTTCGGGTGCGCCAGACTAAAAATGAGTCATTTTCAGGGTGCGCTTGACGTGTCACACGATGATTAGCTCACCCACCGGGATTTTCGGGTATAAATATCCCTCTGCACTATTCATTTATACGGGTGTACTAAGGGGAGAGAGAGAGAGAGAGAGAGAGAGAGAGAGAGAGAGAGAGAGAGAGAGAGTTATTACCCTCTGAATATTCGAAAGCCTCACTAAAAACCCTTGCTAGAATCCCTTTTCGACCACCAAAATCCCTTTCCGAACGTTAGAATACTTTTCCAATCATCGGAATCCCTCACCAAAAACCCACCTCCGATCACCGTAGGTCCAGCATAAAACAAATAAAAGAAGACATCTTTCAAAATTGTTAAAGTGATCTAGCACACCCAAAAAATAGGTCTGGAGCAGCCGACAAATCAACATTTTTCTACTTATCTAATTTCAGGGTGCTCCGACTCTAACGTACTCGAAAAATATGTCTGGCGAACCCCAAAAATCAACACTAGACACTTTATATTTTCAGGGTGCTTCGACACTAACACACCTCAAAAATAAGTCTGGCGCACCCCAAAAATCAGCACTCGACACTTTATATTTTCAGGGTAATCCGATGCTAGCGCATTCGAAAAATATGTCTGGAGCACCCTAAAAATCAGAAGTTCTCAAATTCCGTTCAGGGTGTGCCAGACTCAATTTTAAGTGTTTTCAAGCCCTGCTTAAGCCTATTTTGGGTATTTTGAGCATTCCGAAACAGTAGAATGGTCAAACGGTCATTCTAGTATCTCTAAAATGAGCAGAATTGTGTATCTTCGAGGTTTAACCTGATTCAACGTAATGAATAAAATGACTTCTCGGAAAGAACTCGCCAGCACCCAAGACTGTACAAATGTATCGTTATTCACATGTATTATAAGATATGACCCTATTAGGGTCAAAAGCTAGAAAAACGGGATTATGGTTATCACAATAAACCATATCAAAGAGTTTGAATTCTCTATAAAGCAATTGTTATGAATTGCCACAACAAAACAGTCAATGCCCTACCTATTCAAACGGTATCCATCGGTTGGGCTACTCAGGTACACACAGCTGCAGATCGGACTTCCCGAGGTCACCTGTCCAAACATTGACAAGCGCGGGTCCAGAGTCGTCCATCTCAGCTATAAACCTTGATAGTCTCAGCCCGGATCTCTGGTCAAAATATGGGACATAGACATCTAACTAACACAAAGATGGCCCAGTCCATAACAAAACATATAGGCCTCTACAACCACAAACTCTAAGACCATAGTTCTTGCTGACTAGTCTTCTGCCTTTTAATCAAGGGTCATCGATCATTAGAAATAATTAAGGGCTCGTGCCAGATCACGGCCCGGAATGTACAAGATCTCTGAAATAAAATTTGTCTTGTGATATCTCTTGTTGTGTACCTTTTATGAATACTTGTGATTATCTATGAATGTTTCTATTACTCAGAATCCCAGAGTAACATTACACAGAAAATCTCATCCGCAGCATTTTCAGTTCTAACAAACTATCGACTCTGCTGGGGATCGAACAATACCAGAATCTATGGTTAGCTCTAAGTATAGAAACGCTCTAAGATTAATCATTCGTAAACACGAATGCGTACGTAGGAGATCTATCGCGAAGCATAATGTTTCGGTGCCCTCGGGCGCCAAACTGGCGACTCTCAACGGAACGTTCTTGTCACGCCCTGAAATTCGGAACCCGAGTACATCAACTCAAGGCCTGAGTTCCAGGATGCGAATTGAAAATTCGAGCACCGATTCCTTGAAATTCCATTCCACACATCGTATAACTAAAATAAATCCCAAGTATAACGCTTCTTTTCCACTAATATCTGATTACATTGAATTTCATAAAACTAAAACAAATCGATTACATTCGACGCTCGTGTGATATGTGACCCTCTGAGTACTTTGTTCCGTCTATGTCTTTTCCTTCTTGAAAACCTGCAAGAACTGTGGTGATTTTGGTGAGCTAAAAGCCCAGTGAGGTCATTTTCATCACAAGTAATATTCCAGTTGATAAGATGTTAGACGTGAAATACTAACAGTTAGGATTATATGAATATATTTAAGGATATGGTGAAGATTTAAACGTCTTATGTCTTATTAGAAGTGAAGCATGATTATTATGATGTCATGTATGTTATGATACGTGTAAGAGCACAAACGTCTAGGAACTCGTTGCCACTGATCATTAGGAACTGTCGCAAATCAACCATGCTCACCTAACCGGTACAACGAGGCGGCAAATCAACCATGCACGCCAGTGGGCAAATCAACCATGCACCACTGATCCAACCGAGCAAATCAACCATGCTCAATAAGTGAAACGACCAGAACTCGCTGCCACTGAACATTAGGAACCTGTCGCAAATCAACCATGCTCAATAAGTGAAACGACCAGAACTCGCTGCCACTGAACATTAGGAAACTGTCGCAAATCAACCATGCTCACCTAACCGGTACAGCGAGGCGGCAAATCAACCATGCACGCCAGGAGTCAAATCAACCATGCTCCTGTTCTGTCGTTGTCTATAAGAATGTATATGAATGTCATGAATCATGAGAACATCTCTTCAAGCATACAATGCATATCAAAACCAAATTCCAATCATACCATGCATGCATCATTCTTATTCAAGTAATTCGTCATCTAACCCTAGTTGATGGTAAACTTGAATCTAAAGAAGGACAACGTGTAAGATCTTAGTGTTTCGATACTTACTAGTGTTATTCTAACTAGAAGTCTTGTACACGACCTAACCTAGATTGAGTTTGCTTAACAATTTTTTTCATGAGATACTAGTACAGAAAATTTGAGGAAAGAAAACATTAATAAGGAGGAAAAGAAATCAGAGGATGGATCTTAGAACAAAATCAAGTGATGGATCCCTTACCTAGGATGCGTACCATACACAAATACAAATCAAACTCCTAAACCTTATTTAGAAAGATAGCTAAAGAAGGATCCTTACCTTAGATCCATAACATGAAACGACAAGAAAATTGGAATTTGAAGAAGGATGGGAACAAGTTAATAAGAGAAATATCAATGGAAATTTCCTTAGAAGAATCACTCACTGATATGACGATCTCTAGGCTCCAAACAAGCCCAAACTTGAATTTGAGTTGGCTCAGCGAGTCGACTTGATTTGAATGTTTAGAAAATCCTTCTTCTCTCTTCTTTCTTTCTCCTTCTTCTTCCTTATTTCTTCTTCTTTTCTTTTCTTTTCCTTTCTTCTTCTTTTCTTTTCTTTTCCTTTCTTCTTCTTCTTTCTTTTCTTTTCTTTTCTTGTTTCTTGCTGACTGGTGCTGCCCCTACAGCATCAGCAAACCACCTTCCTCTCTCTCTCTCTCACCGCTTCACTCTCTCTCTCGTTTCTTCTCTTCTTCTTCTTTTTCCTTCTTCCTTTCTTTCTCTTTCTTCTTTTCTTTCTCTTTCTTGCTACCCCAGCAAGGGCCGCAACAACAACAACAGCAGCTGTAACAGCAGCAAGAGTCCGAACAGCAACGGCAGCACGTGCTGCTACTTCTCTCGCTCTCTCTCTCTCCTTCTCTCTCTCTCCAACGCCCCACACCCTTTCTCTCCTTCTCACAACTTATTTCTCTCCCTCCTGCGTTGCTTAGGAGCTTAGAATCGATGGACGACGCCTCATATAACCAGCCAAGTCGGTGGAGAAGCGGGGACGACGCGGACTACTAAGAACTCCCGGTTCGAGTTGGAGAAGGAAACCGAATATTTCGGGAATTCCTTTGCACAAATAGCCCATTGGAAACCTAGGTGGGGTCCACACGAAGGTTTGGAAGAGGTCTGGCCCACCCATGCATCGCAAATCCGTAGATCTAGGAGTTTCTAGAATCTTAGGTTCGAGTTTGACGGACTGTGGTGGACCGAACAATCATCCGAATTCGTTGAAGTCACCTACCCTCAAAGCCCGTGCGAGGGACGCACCAGATGGACGGCTTGGATCAACCGACGTGGTCCACAGTGATGGACAGTGTGGCCCACAAAAGGCAGCAGCGGTGACGCTGCCGCTGATCAGCGTCCGAAACGGGCGTTCGCCCGTAACGCGTAAGACGCGCGGTCAACACGCGTTGACCGGCGTGGCCAGCCACTGTATTGTACACGTGGGTCCCACCTCGATGTATATGCAAGATCCGCTCCAATCATTCGGTAGGCCATCACATTTAGAGGTGTGACACAAAAAATGAGGCAGATCCGAGCTACGGTGGCCCACTTATGGTCCGATTTCTGTTTAGGGCGTTTGTAGGATGATCGGAGGGTTGAAATTCGACGTGTATAGTTGGATCGTGTCCTAGAACTAATATGTAGAGTTTCGCGTGAAAATGATTTCCAAAAATCATAAAACTGGCAATTGGTCCTATAACTTAAGTTGACTAATGGTACTTTCCTAGTACTTGTAAATTTATAAGTTTTGTGAAGTCTGCCACTTCCATACTATCCTAGGGTTCCTGTTGAGCAATTTTAATGAAGGAGCCATACCATAATTTCTTACGGATTAATTAATATTAATTTATTTATATTACATTTATTTAATTTCTTAAATAGTTAACCAATTTATAATTTAGATTATTCTAAAATCTTAGGGTGTTACAACCACACCCGAGCAGGCTCATAGGGCTAAGAAATCACTGGTCTAAGCACCTGCCTTGTGACGGACACGATGTATGGGTCAATCTTATGGACAGACATGTGTACAGGGCGATGCACGGCGGTTTACATCGATCGCGTACTCCGAAATCGGAGTGGACGGTTAGATCCTCCGGTCTAGCAATGATAGATCCTTTTAATGGTCAGTTTATTGATTTAGCTAAATATACTGAGTTTTCAAAGGCCTTACAAAGTGTTAGAATGCGTATAAAAGTATATACGTGCGTGTGTGCGTGTGAACAACACAGCCCATAATTTAAATTTTCCACGTGTGAAACTGCACTCGTGTACTTACTCGTGCGCCCAAATTTTTGGGGTATTACAGTTCTTCCCTTCATCTTTAAGGCAATACACAGCAAATCAAAGGTTTTTGAACCCACAAACTTCCACAACTACACATATTTGTCTTCTTCTTACTTATTTCTGCCAGTTTATGTGCCGCAATCGATAGGTTCATGCTCCCGACCGCATTTATGAACTATTCTAATGATTTTTATGACACCGCAGAATTAGCAAGACGTTAGTGCAGACATAAGAGATGGCATACTCAATGACGAGCTCATGCATCTTCCTTGCCAATGGGGGTTTCACCTTCCCCCGTTTCACCACGACTACAACAGCTGTCTCCGACTTAGAATGGCAGTTAGTTGAAACCCGACGACAGAAGAAGGAATAGAAGAAAGCAGTCATCTTAACTACATATGAGAGGGTGAATATCGCAAGATCTCACCTGATCATTAGGAGGCATTGGCAACCAAAACAGGGGCAGAAGATCCTATTAACAGTTAAGTCGTATCAGCCAAGTCCGCAGTGCCTGCGATAATAACTGAGAAGTTTCCGTCGTTGTCCAAGACCACTCGCACCTCGCAGAAACTTACTAGACCCGCGTATGTGAACAAATTTAAGCCCACGACAGTCTTCGAACCAAGACAGAGGTCGGCTCAGAAGATCCCGTTAGTGCAAGTGGTGATGGTCCAAGTGGCCGAAGAAGAAGAAAGACCGTATGAAGCAGAAGAATTACCTCCAGTTCAAGATCAGATTGACAGATTAATTGAAGCTAATTGCAAAACAAATGATCGAATGAGGGGTATATAGGAAGCCCTAACTACTTTGATAGCCCAGACTGCCGCTAAAAGTGCTGCACCTCCTACTCGTCAGTCGGCAGAAGAATCCCAAGGGATAGCAGAAGGTCCAGCTGAGCTCGAACCACCTGTCCAACTCAGAGTCGCGCCAGTTAGAACGCGCGCCATTTTCTTCATCGTACATGTCGCGAGAAGAGTTATCACAAACGATTGTCCACATGATGCAACAAGAAAAAGAGAAAGAGAGGAGAGACAACTATAAATATCGGGTCCCGTACCCACCAGAGGTAGAGGAGGTGCTATTCCTAGCTAACTTCAGGTGTCCAGACTTTGGAAAGTTCGACGGCAGAGGGTCGCCGGAAGAACATATCACCCACTTCCTAACCGCCTTAGGCAATTGGTCTGTAGTCCTACAGTACTATATGTGGTTGTTCGGATCAACCCTGACAGGGAAAGCCTTATAGTGGTACATGTTGTTGCCAACCAGCTCTATAAGGACATGGGAGCAAATGTAAGACATCTCCATCTCAAAAATTTTTGCGACAAAGAGGGAGATCTCGTTAACAGACCTAGCGTTGGTCAGGCAGAGAAACGATGAACCATTTGAGAAGTTCATCAACTGATGGGGAACCACAGCAGCTCAATGTCGTGAATTGGCTAGTGAAGGTGAGAAGATGAAGATGTGCCTAAGGGCTCTGGACCCAATGATCTCGTACAGGTTGTCAGGCAATACCTTTAACTCCTTTCGCGAGCTAGCGACGAAAGCGCATCTCGTCGAGGAAGCAGCCTCTTGGGTAAACTTTAGACCCGAAAGACAGAAGAAAAAGATGGGAAGAGTAGTAGAAACTCATCAGGTCGATAAGAGCAGAGATTAGAAAGACCGCAAGCATCCCACTATCGATCACAAGCTGGAGACAAAAGCAACGGTTATACAAGACAAGGGTAAAAGGCCCTATGCACCTAGACGCATATCGATAGCCGAGAGAGAAAGGACGAATGGCCCATACACATTTGATATAGCTGATCTAGTTCCAATCATGGAACAATTGATCGAAGAAGGCTTAATGCGTTTGCCAGAGCCTGTCTGTCCCCATGAAGTTGGACGAATAAATGACCCTAAATATTGTAAATATCATCAATGCGGCAACAATAAGATAGAAGATTGTTTCCCCTTGAAAGGAAGGATACAAGGGCCGATCAATCAAGGGGTTATTAGCATGAAAGTACCCGAGACGATGAAGGAAATAGTTGGGACAATTTTAGCGGTCTCGATAAGAAATGACACCAACCGATCAACTTCATTCCCCAAGCCAAAGGAACCATGGACTCTAGTCAGTAGCAAGAGAAGACTTGAAAACAGACGAAGGCTCGTTAATCGAAGAAAGAACAGAGGAATGAGAGAAATAATACTGGGGCAGAGACGACCCATGATAAACATGGCATATAGCGGAATAGTGTCATTTGTCGAATAAGCACTGTCCGAAGAAACCCCACAAGCAACCAAGCAAGAAGTTGACGTAGTCATCTTACGATCAGGAAAGCAAATGCCTGATTGTACCCCTCCAAGATCAGACGACCCGATGCAAGAAGATACTATCCCTGACAAGCCACAAGAAAGACCCCGGATGCAGAAACTGAAAGAGAAGGTCGTTGAGGCCACCACTAGTCAACCAAGCCTGATACCAGTAGCATACGACGTTATGTCGCATCTGAGAAAGGTCCCCACCCGCCTAAGTATCTACGATGCTTTATATCTCTCAAAAGTATACGGAGAAATGTTGATCAATGCCTTACTTAACAGTGAGGTTAGGGAGGTTATGATGATAGAAATAGAAGAAGAAATAAATAATAAAGATAAATTTTAGGAGGGGTATATACCGGTGTCACAAGTCATGCATGTTGACCATCCCTCAGCAATCACTTTCTCAGAAGAAGACTGTACGATCGAATTAACAGACCATAATTGTCTGTTGACGGTTACAGGAATGATCAGGGACATAGAGGTCAAGAGATGTATGTTGGACGATGGGTCTGCCGTAAATATCATGCCATTGAAGATTTTACTGAAGTTGGGTTATAGGCAATCAACGTTATGCTCAAGTTTCATGATGATTCAGGGGTTTAACCAAGACAGTTAGCGTACACTTGGATTAATCACGGTGATGTTAGAAATCGAAGAACTGACGATGAAAGTAACATGTCAGGTGATCGATGCAGTGACAACATACAATCTCCTCTTAGGGAGGCCCTGGCTCCATCAAAATTGCGTGATCCCTTCAACATATCATCAGTGCTTCAATTACAATAGGGATGGGATCCAATACAGAGTAGCAGCAGATCCAAAGCCATACGCAATAGCTAAGTCTTCTTGGACGATGCAAAATATTACAACATGTCCGATAGCAGTAAAACTGGCAAAAAGCCTGATGTAATGAAGAAAGGGCAAGGGGCAATACCTCGAATTGAAAAGTTTGTGAGCCTATCGCTCAGGGAAGAACCCAATACCATTTAGAAAATCAACCTCAGCCGATCACGAAGAAGTTTTATGTGGTACCACCACATTTGTGTCAGCCAGGACAGTCCGTGTTAAAACGGATCTCAGATCAACACATGAGTGTACTCAAATCCAGCTTCAACAAGCCGATACCCAAGATAGGAAAAGTCAAGCCATTCCCGAAAGCTCTAAGCCAATTCATCGTGCCGTCAAGAGATATCACTCAAAAAGATATCAAGTTTCACTCAGGACCAAGTCAGCCAGTATCATCAGAAGAAGAAGACGAGGGAAGAAAATCCGCCCGACCTCGGCCGCTAGAGGAGAAAATATACAGCAGAGCCAGCCGGAAGATTATGACAAACATGGGATTCTCCGGCCAAGATTCAAGCACGAAGAAGAGGTTGTTAGCTCAATTTGAAGAATACAAACAAGTATACAGAAATGGAGAACATGTAGGAGCTAAGGCAAGAGTGAATATGGTAACTATCGGCCCTATAGAAGAAATACAACTGGAAGAGCCTACTGACGTTATCCAGCCAACTGTCGCACCATTGCAACTGGAAGATGGTGGACAACCGACAATTGATGAATTTGAAGAAGTAAATTTGGGCACTCTTGAATAACTCAGGAACACATACCTGAGCAGAAACGTTTTAAAAGATGAAAGAGAGAAATACATACAGCTGTTGAAAGAGAATAAAAATGTTTTTACCTGGACTTACTTGGAAATGCTAGGGCTTAGTATGACAATTGCCATGCACAAGATGAGTATCATGAAGGAAAAGAAGCCAATGAAGCAACCTCAGTGACGATTCCACCCTAACATTGTACCCAAGATTGAGGAAGAAATCAAGAAGCTAATCCAGGCTGGATTCGTTTGAGAAGTAAAATATCATCACTGGATTTCGAAAATCGTGCCAGTTAAGAAGAAGAGTGGAAAAATTCGGGTTTATGTTGACTTCTGAAATCTTAATGAGGCCTGCCCTAAAGACGATTTACCCATTCCGATTCCAGAACTGTTGATTGATAGCACGACAGGATATGCAGTGATGTCCTTCATAAATGGTTATTCAGGATACAATCAAATCCATATGACTCCAGAAGATAAAGAGGCTACAGCCTTCCATACAACTCTCGGCATCTACTGTTACCGAGTAATGCCCTTTGGATTGAAGAACGCAGGGACAACATATCAGCGGCAATGTGCGTTATATTTCAGGATATAATGCACAAGCACGTCAAATGCTATGTAGATGATTTGGTTGTGAGGTTTTCTGATTATGAACAACATAGAGAACATCTGAGGCAAGTGTTCCAGCGATTACGCAAGAAGAGTCTCCTTATGAATCCATTGAAGTGCGCGTTTGGAGTTGTGTCCGGTAAATTCTTGGGTTCCGTTGTCAGACATAGCGACATAGAGATCGACCATGCGAAGATCAAGGCCATCAAAGAAATGCCACCTCCGAAGAATCTAAAACAGTTGAAGAGATTTCAAGGCTGCGTAGCATACCTGAGAAGATTTATTTCGAACCTAGTCGATCATTGTCAGCCGTTCTCCCGCCTCAACAAGAAAGAAGTTAAATTCGAATGGGATGACGCATGTCAAAAGGATTTTGATTCGTTGAAAGAATTACTCAAAAATTCTCCAGTCCTCACCGCTCCAAGCAAAGGAAAGCCACTGATTCTATACATAGCTGTAGGTGATAATTCACTAAGGACACTTCTGACACAGAAGAATGAAGAAGAGAAAGAAAAAGTGCTATATTATTTGAGTCGCACACAGGTGGGAGCTGAATTCAACTACTCGGCAATTGAGAAGATATGCCTTGCTCTCATTTTCGCCATGAAGAAACTTAGACATTATTGCCTTTCGCATCAGATAACGTTAATATCTAAGGCGAATCCAATCAAATTCCTCATGAACCAGCCTATGTTGTCTGGGCGATTAGCTAAGTGGGCCCTTCTCCTTTCAGAATTCGACATCATGTATGTCCTATTAGTACACTTTATTTTGTCAATTGATGTGTTGGTTGGTCGCGTCTTGTCGTGTGAGCCCCGGTCGAAGATTTGAAGATCAAAAGACTTGAAGACTATGCTTCTTCCATTGCTCAAGCTCAAGCTGAAACAAGATCTCAGGTAAGTTGCATATAGATCGACCATAGGAAACCCAAAACATCAAAGCATGGCGTAATGAATCACCTATCTTATCCCATTCCCTCTCGACCCTTGCACAAGGTGATCAGACTTGTGGTCCATGGCTGGTGTAAATCGTAATTGAATATATGTCCAAACATTGGACTTCATGCACGAAATCACTTCATAACTTGAAAGTGAACCACTGCTGTGTTGAAGAACTTGGCCCAGTAAACTTGCTGTGACAAGAATATCTAGATAGTCGACCGGTATTGACCGATCGGCCAGAACTTCAAGAATCCTCCAATAAGCTTGCTGGGATAAGACTGTCTAGACAGCCGACCGGTCTTGACGGGTCGGCCAGACTCATAAACTCAAGACACAGCTTGCTCTGATGAATGCAGCTGGGCAGCCGACCGGTCAAGACCGATTGGCCAGGAATAACAAATATTTGTCAGAGACCTGCTGGATAAAATTCAGCTGGACTGCCGACCGGTCAGTCTTGACCGGTCGGCCAGTTATTCAAATTAATCCAGCAACTGTGCTGCATTTTCCAGAAGCGCAACCGACTGGTCTTGACCGGTCGGCCTACATGTTTAAATCATTTCAGCAAGCGCAGCCGACCGGTCTTGACCGGTCAGCCTGCATACTTCATTCAGTCCAGCAAGGTGTACCGACCGGTCTTGACCGGTCGGTCAGTCCCAGATGTGGCCCAACCTTTTTGAATTGCGACCGGTCCGTCCGACCGGTTGAGACCCCTCTCTGATAGGTCAGACGTACCCGTTTTAGATCTGTTAGGGCCATCATTTGGGGCTCTATATAGCCATGACTTGTGGTCTTTCATGGTATGCATTCAACACCCTTCAAGAGCTAAGAGAGAGAGCTTTTACTCACATCCTCCTACCCTCTTTGCTCTTAACTCCCTTGAGTTCATCATTCAAACCTAGCCATTAATGGCTTATCAATGAGTATTCAAAGCTCGGTTTGAAGTATGAACTCAAGACCTTCATTCATGGCCTGACCTACCTTCGAATATCTTTATGAGGTCGTTTATAGCCATTAAATACCTGAAGTTTGGCAGTTCCCTCATTACCATTGCATTGAATAGGCAAGAGGAACTTGACCAACTCTCTCCCAACTACTCGACATCAACATAACCTCATCATTTGCATCGGTAGCTGACCTTGGGAGCACAAAGAGAAGCTGAAGCACGTGGAGCTGAAGCTACTCAACAAAGGCATCGAATCGGGGCTCAATCGTCTAGGTATGTCTAGTATTTGAGAGTCCATTTATTGAATCACTATTCCCTGGATTGGGAAACTCCGACCGGAGTGTACGTGACCGTCCTTAGATTAGGATTGGTGAGAGTTTGAGATCCAAACTCGTCAAGTCCCTGGATTGGGCCATCGGCGGATGGTAAACGCGGTCCTAGATCAAAGGATATCAAGGTTGATGGTTAACCTGATTTAAAACCAAGAGTACTATAGTGAAATCCGGTGGTCTCATAGGTTGAGATCGTGAACCAGGAGTGGAGTAGGGAAACCAAACCACTATAAATCATTGTGCATTGTGAGTTTGAATGATTGCTATGTGTTGAATGGCTTAGTCAATCATGAATGCTAACTGTTTGATGAAATGCTTATGATAGTCCTTACTTATAAATTCATCATATAATTGCCTTGAATGTTATTGTGATAATCTTGGTTGCTAAGATTAACTTGATTAGTTTTAATTGTAATTAGAAATTCAAAAAGTCCTATTCACCCCCCTCTAGGACATTAGGCATATCTCCGAGTATCTCTTCAAGCGGTAAAACCGCAATTTCATGTCCCAGCCCGAGCTATTAAGGGACAAGCGAACGCAAATTTTCTTGCTGCGCATCCAGTCCCGAGCAATGAAGAAATGGAACTATCTTCCAGATGATCAGGTTATAATGATCGGAGAACCACGACTCTGGCAAATGTACTTTGATGGAGCCTTCAAGTCAACGGGGGCAGGAGCAGGAGTTATATTCATCATTTCGCAGGGAGATCTACTGCCTTACTCATTTACGATCGTGCCAGCTTGCACCAACAATGAAATAGAATATCAAGCCCTCATCATCGGACTACAGCTCACCCTAGAAATGCGAATCAAAGCAATACAGATTTATGGTGACTCCAGGATACTCATCGGACAGTTGACGACATAATATGAGGTCTGCAAACCTAAATTATCGCCTTTCTACCATCAAGTGCAATCATTATTCGATCAATTTCGAAACAGTAACATTTCACATATATCGAGGCAAGAGAATCTCGGGGGCAGCCCACTCCAGGTGACAATTGAATAAAGAAGAATTCTACCGACAGCTACACTACGTGGTGGCGAGTCAAGCGCAAATCCTATCTGCTGCTTTGAGATTACAGAGGAAAGTGGAAAAGGCCATTCGTCAACTATTTGAAATACGAATTTTTACCGGAAGACCCCAAGATGTGCACACAAGTCAGAAGACGCGCTAGCTAATTTATAATGCAGAACAACATTCTTTACAAACGCTCACATGAGGGAGTGCTACTACGTTGCATGGACCAAGATGAAGCATATGCCACATTAAAGGAGGCCCACGGGGGAGAGTGCGGTGCTCACCAAGGAGGCAAGAACTTATATCACCATGTTTGACACATGGGATATTATTGGCCCACGATGACAAAAGATGTGATAGAATATGTCAAGAAATGCCATCAATGTCAAATCCATGCAGATAGCATACACTCACCACCAAAAGAGTTGCATCAATCGGTGATGTCCTGTCCTTTCACAGCCTGGGGCATGGACGTGATTGGACTGATCAGCCCACCCTCTTCCCAGGGGCATCAGTACATCCTAGCCACGACAGATTACTTTTCCAAGTAGGCCGAAGCAGTGGCACTTAGGAATGTGAAGGCCAAACCTGTCGAAGGTTTCATCCGTCATACTATATTATACCGACATGGTATTCCCGAGAAGATCACCACCGACAACGGAACACCCTTCAAGAATGCCACTATCGATAAATTATGTGCAAAGTTCAAGATCAAGCATTGTTACTTGATACCTTACTATCCCCCTGCGAATGGACTGGTCGAAGCTTTTAACAAGACTTGTGAAAATTTTGAAGAAAACGGTAGCAGAAAATAAGAAGGACTAGGACAGACGGTTGCCCTGAAGCATTATGGGCATATCGGACTACACACCGCACGACCACTCAAACTACGCCCTACTCACTGGTATACGGTACTGAAGCCGTGATCCCAATGAAAATGTAGGTCGAGTCACTACAGGTTGCACTTCGGCATTCCCTGACATCCGAGTAAAATGCGAAGACCAGAATGGCAAAACTTGATGATTTGGATGAAAAGAGACTCGTCGCTCAGCAAAGGCTCGAAATGTATCATAAGCAAATCTCAGCTTCATGCAATAAACGAGTCTATGGCAGGTCATTCAAGAAGGGCGATCTAGTACTAATAATGAAACGCCAACACCAACCCAAGGCTAGAAAATCAAATTCGACCCGAAATGGGATCCGGTGTGCATCATCAACAAAGTTTACTCTAATGGAGCCTATCGAGTGGTCAATTGTAAAGGGCAAGGCACCAACTCCTTGGTGAACGGTTAATTTCTGAAGAGATATTACATATGACATTTGTTTATCATCATGATTTGTAAACACCCCATCAGAGGGAAAGTATAATGAAAAAGATATTGAAAGGAATGAAACAATACAATGATAAATGTTAGCAATGTCAAATACTGATAATTTATTCTGTGTATATGCACGAATGTATCAGGAAAGTTGCTAGAACCTGGAATATGGCAAGGATACAACATTTTCTTTCTAAAACTGCCAAAATTCAGGATAAAAGAATGAACCCAGAGTCGAGACCTATTCAAAACATGATCTTCATGAGCATATGTTTAGTCCTGACAGGGGACGATTATTTACTTGTGATACGTTATTCTTTCTATATTAAATTTTCATAAGTAGAAACATACCAGAAATGATACACATGTTACACGTTTCATTGCCACAAAAAGTATTTTTGAACATACAACAAGGAGAATATCACACAAATTACACATTTAAATTCTTGAGAAATTGCTCAAATAATTCTATCATTGACTCTTGAGCAGCCTTCTGTGTCTTCTCTACCTCTGCCAAGACTTGGACAGGATCTGGAACATCTTGGAGTGATTGTTGCAACGCCGTTACTTGGGCCTCCATAGCATCATATTCAGCTTTTGTTGCTCAGTTGTTGCTCACAAACGGGACTCCTAACTGTCAAGCTGAAATACCTAGAGGTGGATCAGTGAACGCTCGGCTCAGAGACGAATAATCTCTTCATCTATCGCTGTAATACGGGCTACGGCTTCTTGACGTTCAGTGTTGGTCCTCTGCCAGTCTGAATTAATTGCAGCCATATGTGCTCTTCGTGACTCAAAATTTGGAAGGAGACTCCGTAATTGATCACGTTTGGTATCGACAGAAGGATCGGGTCTAAGCTGCTTAGCTTCCTTAACCCGTTCAACCTCTTCTCTGAATGAAGCCACATATTGACTTAGTACAGAGGCATCCACGCCAAGCCACTCAGCATGCGTCCCCAGAGCCCTCATCCCCTCGTCAAGTAGTCGTTCTTCCTCCACATCCCTCAAGGACTCAACAATGGATGATAGAAGCGTCTTCAGAACTCTGGCCTTGATTATCGGCATTCCTTGGAGCGAAGAAATGACTGCGTTAGGCAAGATAATAGGGACAAAAGTTCTAGTAGGAGCAATCACTAACAAGAACAATGACAGACATTAACATATAAAAACCATAGACAGAAGGAAAACAAACAAAATGATAAAGACAACTAAGATACCAGTGGCTTCGGGAACGTTATCAATCACTGTACTAGTCTAAGCAATGGGCGTTGATGGCATTGGGGCACATTCAGTTGCTGTCTCTGTTACTGGTTCAAGCAATTCAGGAGAAGAAAGTACAATGATCTCAGGTACAGTGACAGCTTGGACCGGTTCAACAGCAGAGGGTACTTTCGCGACGGGCTTGGATACGCTATCAATGTCAGAAATTGCAACCTCCCGAGAGGGCAAACCAACCTCTTCAATCCTAATATCTTCATTATGCGGAAGGTTCGAGGGAGGTACCACCTTCTCCGTAGCAATATCGGTTCTTCTCTTAGGAACAGGACCAGAGCGGTTGTGATTTCAGCATCAGCAAGGTTTGAAAGAGGAGGATATTCAGCTTGCACCCCATCGTCAAAATCCATAGGGAGAACTTTAGTATCTGCTTCAGGAACAGGGTTGGCATACATAGATTCATCATCATTAACTTCCCCTGTGGGGTGATCTCCGCTCAGATTAGCTTGAGACCTCATCTCCCCTTCCTCCCTTAATTCACCCGTGTTATCATCCGGGGCATTGCCTGCAGCTCTGGAAAGTTGTTCTTACAATCTCTCAGCAACATATAATTCTCGCATTTCATTGATGTCTTTGCCACCATCAACAATCAAGCGACGATGAGCGGCTTTAACTCGAGGTCCTGTCCGCCTCACTGGCATTTCATCGTCGCTATCCTCGAGAACTGTTCACTGAGATAAACCACCTTGACTTAGCCAACCTTGCTCATTACTTCCCTTAGTATTAGTCGAAATAGTCCTTACACAAGTATCACCGACCCTTGAAGCGGACTCACCATCACCATCCTCATCATCATTGACGTCATCATTAATATCATCATCATCATCTTCATCGTCGACATCCAATCCAGTAGCCACTGCGGGGAGATCTGAGTCCTCTTGCATTATGTTCTGCTGACCATAAGCTACCCAGCCTTCAAAAGTACGTTCGGGTTTCTTATGGTTAATTATTACATTTAAAGAAGTCTCGATCTTTCATACACCTGGAAGAGAAGGCTGATGAAGAGATTCCGCCACGTACCCGAGCCCGTCAACCGGAGAAGGATCGATAATGGGTGGTGTAACAAAGGCTCACTTACAAGCTTACAGTTCCAAATCAGAAAATACTGATGCGAGCACCACCGCATCCAACCGAATGTAACCCCTTATATATGTTTAGTACCTAGGATAATAAATTTACAACTTGTCCTGGAAAGCAAGAACTGGCACCCCATCCACTTCCAATTGACAGGTTCGGTGCCATACGCCCGCTGCTCACGTGTAACTAGCTCTAAAGTTTTCGGCTACTCCTTGGTCGTAGCTAAATTGTCGAGCGAAGCGACTCAAGTAATACGGCTCTCTCCAGAATTCCAGACCTTCCCTAAAAGGGAGAGACCCCGTGCGAATCAAAGTGAGGAAATCACGTTCATACGAGTCGAGATCCTCATTATCCTCATGTAGCTGATCGTCAGCCCCCCTAGTGCCGGGAAAGTGAAAGAAGTCTATCAAGTCACAGTTAGCAATCCTCTCCCCCACTGTTATTATATTCTGCCCTACCATCTTTCGTTTCCGAAAGAAATGGAGCGGGATGCAACCCCTCTGCATATAGCCCCCAGATTCGATGTCATATACCCAGGGGAAGTAAACACCTAGCCAACTAGCGAAATAATGCCAACCGTAGTAAGCAGAAGTCATCCCGTATGATGCCCGCTCCTCGTTACTAATGACATATCCGAAGGCTCCGTAGATGGAACACAAAACCACCGGGGCTAGGGCGTAACAACGACCATTGGCCAAACCTCCCACTACGACAAAATAAGAAACTCTCACACTATCTGCCTTCTTAGATCTGGGCAAGGCAACTGAACTCAGCCAATATGCCAAGAAACTAGCAAGTTCACATGTGGAAGATAAATCATTCGACTCAGGAAACCTTTCCCCCATCTTGGCCCTCAGACACATTCCATCATCATGATCTTCGTCTTGAATAGTCCAAGCTGAAAAGAATAAAGAATCGTCAACACAAGAAGAAACAGAATAGGATAGAAAGATCAATGCAAGTCATGAAACTTACTCTAACCCATGGCTGAAATAAACCATCCAATCCTCCAGAGTTAGCTTATCCTGGATGCCCATGAACTGTGGAAGCTTGGCAAATAGTTCATAACAGGCCTCTAGAAAAGAAACCTCCACCTGTACTCTTCCTTCTTCGTGAGAATTCGATGTCACAGGGAACCCATTCGTCATATATCCGTCCCCAAACTGGAAGCCCTGCGATTCGAACCATATCCCACAAGATGATACTCATTTCTCCGCAGGGAAGGTGGAAGGAGTTAGTGATGGAGCTCTAGTGGTTCAAGAATCCCTTGAAGACCCAAGGATCACGGCAAAAGTAACTGGAAGTTGCTTGTATTGCCTTGCAAAGGCCAACCTCTCTTAGAACATCATCATGGCATTCCAGAATGAGATTCGCCCAGGCTTCATACCCCAAACGATTAGCCAAATGACCTCGAGTACGATAAGCACTTATTTCCCATACTTCTGTATCTCATAAATGATAGAATCTTTGGCGAAGAGTCTGGAAATAATCCTTCAAGAAGGGTCTGTGATGCTTGTAATTTGGCTCAAGGAAAATCATCTCCTTCTCCTCCATCACCATCTGTTTCCGTCCATTTTCAAGCACGGCACAACTGAGAAACGGCGCCGGGGCGGATCTCCAACTCTCTATGCCATAGAAGGAATTAGCGCGACTGATGTCTGAAGGATTGATATTCGAAAGAGAGCGATGTCTCTGAAAATTCCTCGGATACCGAATGTGTTCCTTGGTATAGGAATTTCGGATCGCCAGTGTTTATATCATTAGCTTGCACGAAGACTAGGAAATCTTGATCTTATCTGCTTTAAAATGCTTAGCACCCCTACCGGCCACCCTCGGACGACTGCGTCTACCAGTTTGTAAGGGGACAGATGGACCAGCCTCGCCTTCTTCTGAGCCTACATCCTCATCTATTCGAAGACAAGCTAGTGGGGCATACCATGCATCCCACTCTTCTTGTGTTCCCCTATCCCTGGGAAGCGGGACAACATTCTCAATAAAAACCTTCTGTTGAATGAACTTTGACAATGTCAAAAAGCGCTCGAAGAAACTGAAGGTTTTCGGTAGATGAAACCATTGAGGATTCTGCTCGGACGGTCTTCCAACCTTCTTTGGTGTAGCTCACTTGCATTTGCGTTAAATAGAAGGAGAACCTGATGGACCAGCCCTCGAAGAGCCAGCTTTCAACGGACCACGTTTTGAAAAACTACCAGCCAATATGATCTGCAAAAGCACACAAAAGACTTAGATCCAGCCCAGAAAATAAAGGAATGCTTATGCTGAGAGAAATTAACATTTACAAGACCCGAGGGGTACAAGCAGAGAGAAAGAAAGAGACAAAAGCCAGATGAATAACTAAGACTTCAATAAATTATGCCCAAACCAGCAAAAAAGGGAATAGTGCGACAACATTCATAACCTGATATCATTGGCACACATACAAACAAGAAAGGATAGAAGAAAGAGAAAAGGGTTTAATCATCATTCATCAACTATAAGGACAATCAAAATATTTTGATTGTCATGTCAATTGTTCGAAACATTTAAAAGTTAATAATTGTCACAACGTGACACAAAATTATGGGGCCTTCTCCCCCATGATCAGAGAAAGATCTCAATCCTACAGCAGCTGAAGAACCCGAGCCTTCAGCTTGTCCACCTTCGCTTGAACCTGGGCTTCCTTAGAAATCAAGTCCATCAAGTTAGAGATTCGTTGTTGAACAGAGTCGAGATTCAGATATTCGAATTCAGCCCAGTTTCTTGCAATAGATACGTCGATAGCAAGCCTATCACGCTCCCTCAGGGCCTCCCTTACTGCCCTCCGGATTCTGGCATGATGATTAGTGAACTCGGCCTCCGCATGTGGGAGAATCCAAGCAAAGAGCCTTTAGTTCTTCCGATTTTTCTTCTCCATGGAATGAAATTTGCTCAATGAAGCTAAGAAAGAAGCCACTATGGGAGGCTCCGCCCCCTCAAGTATAGTCAACTCCTCCTGGAAAGGGAAGTCGTCGATTAAACGCAAGGTATCTTCATTGTACTAGTCGAAAATAGAAGCCATAATGGAGACATTTCTAATGGCTTTCAGGATAGAGCGAGAGTCAACATCCAGACAAGATAGAGTGTCGGAGACTTCGCCGAACTGACTATCCAAGGATGACCAGGCATCAGGCTGATCGAGAGAGTCGAGAAGCCGTCGAAGGCAATCGCTAGCAGCACGCAGAGAAACACGAGTTTTGACCATTATCTGCTAAAAAAGAACAAGACTAGCAGGCCGAACTAAGAATCATAGTAATTCGATGAAGAAAGGAAGCATGCAAAAGTATTTAAAATCGGTCCAGAGACCAGGGAAAGCGCGTGCAGATATGCCTAAACTTTAATTAGATGGATCACTTAAGCCATAAAACTGAAATTAGGAATAGCTCGGGATATTCGGGCAAGTGAGACCTGACACCCACTTGAAACAACAACTATAAATATTTAAATCCTCATGAGGGGGTGTCTGATCTCATATACCCTAGAATAAACAATCTCTGATGCCATAACAAGAGATTTGTCAAGCCATGACATGAGTATTATAGCCACCATTAAAGATTTTAGGCCAGACCAATACTAAAATTTCAAAAGTTGCCAAGTCCAAGATTAGGGTGCGCAAGCTCTGGCACACCCAAGAAATACCAAAATTCATCCAAGTTCGAGATTGGGTGCGCAGGGTCTGGCGCACCCTAGAAAGCCCAAGACTACAAAAATTCATCCAAGTCTAGAATCAGGGTGCGCATGCTCTGGCACACCCACATATTCCAAAGTTCGGGTATTTTCACCAAGTTCGAGACGCTTGTGCACCCACATATTCAAAAAAATTTCAAAATTGTTCTAAGTCCAGAATCTGGGTGTGTTATAGGCAAAATGGTGGAGATAAGATTTCATGCGGAAATGCCCATTTCGCCCTCGAGATGATCTGATCAAGAGTCACAGAACGGGTAAGGGTGGAGTACGGCTTCGACTCTCGAGATCGTATGCTCGGGAGTCGAAGAATGGATAAGAGCGGGACGTTCATTCGACTCTCGAGATTATCTGATCGAGAGTCGAATATTGGATAAGTGCGGGACGTCCATTCGACTCTCGAGCTCACCTGATCAGGAGTCATAGATTGAAAAATATGGAGCAGCTATTCGCAAGTCTCGAGTCTTCATAACCGATAGTCAAATACGGCAAAGCTCGATCCGCGAACAGACCTTCTCACAAGTCGTTGAAAGACGTTACATCTAAAGTATGTACTTGGACTCGCGACCACATTCTAACCTGCGAGTAGCTTTCCTGCGGTAATATCTCTTAGCTTTCAGTACTAGCACCCGATTCCCGTCGAGCAGCTTCTCCAATCCCTCTGCGACACCAAGCAGGGCTACAACCAGTTCGGTGGTTTCCAACTACGGGCGTCTCCTTCCTTTTCGGAGGCTATGACTCCAACTACGGGCGTCTCCTTCCTTTTCGGAGGCTATGACTCCAACTACGGGCGTCTCCTTCCTTTTCGGAAGCTATGATTCCAACTACGGCTTCCAGCCGGATTTCAAGGGATTACCATCAAGGGGCGTGATTGTTGAAATAAGTCATTGGGTTGGATCTGACTAAAAAGATAGGATCTTATCCCACGAAATCAGCGAATTCTCAGTATCGTATGCGACATCAACGGGATTTCGACATCTCACGTAACAAATTGGATTGCTTCAGATCTATATAAAGGGGTGGCTCCATTAAGAGCAGGTACGCACACAACATCCAATCTGGGTCCCGTTTCGCTTGGTTTCTCTTCTTACTGTGCTGTGGCCTAACTTAAGCATCGGAGGGCTGACGGCTGGTCCCCAGCCACCCTTATTTGCTGTCTTGCTTCAGGTCTGGTGGTGGAAATCTCTGCTGGAGTGAAGGAGGAAAGCCAGAGGATCTCGTTACAAAATCTGACATTAACAGGGTGTGCACTCTCTCAAACACCCACATATTCCAAAAATTTCAAAAATTGTTCCAAGTCCTGAGCTTGGGTGCAGAAGCACTGGCGCACCCATCTATCCAGAATTTCACCGAGTCCGAAATATGGGTGCGCACTCGAAAAATAGACAAAACCCAAACTTACCCAATAAATGGGTGTGCTGGGGTTATAAACGGGTGTGCTGGAGAAAAAAAAGGGTGCGCCAGTCTGATCGGTAATGCACAATGAAGTGCGTGAAATGAGGAAATGAGGAAACCTTCCTAAGGCCCACCATGATGTGCATTTTTCATCCAACCTGTTCATAAGGTCATGTCATGTGGACCTGGATCAAGGGAAAACACAAATATCAGCTTGATCCAAAACTTCTGCAAGCCCTGAGAAGCATTTAATGGTGGGCGTTCATTTCCCATTATATGGTCTACTTGAGCCTTGCTTCTGCCTCCTTTTTAGATTCATACCCTAAAATAATCTAGCAAAATGGACTGACAAGGTGGATAAAACTCATACATAACGGTGGGCAAATCCGCTTCCGGTCTTGAGTTGGCAAGGTCATTTATTTTATGTACATGTGAAAGTTGAATTCAAGTGATGTGGAGTTTAGCTGCACAACTGCCCACTTGGGACCCACTTCTCAAGTGGGCCCCACAGTGGGATGATATGGGCTAGACATGTATAAGAACACCTGAGATTTGGATCTGCCTCAATTTTCGGACTTGGACTCGGACTCGCCCCCTCCATGTATTATGCGTTGTGGCACAAAAATGATTTGGGCAAACAAAAACTTCTCAGCTTGATCCATGGTGAACCTCATATTTGGATCTTCCTCATTTTTTAGGACCATCCCCTAAAATATGAGCTCGAAAAATGGATGGACGGTGTGGATATACACCACATAAACCTCGGCCCACGGTTAAGGCCTCACCCACTAAGTTGTTACCCCCACCTCACCTAATCTTCGGCCTAAGCGGACCGTGAATCTCTTCCATGATCTCTCCTCCCACCAATAGCCACTGCATTTTTCTCATTAGGGCTGTAAATGGGGTAGTGGACCCTATGGGGTACCCAAACCCAATCCATTTAGACCCGAACCAAGCCCTACCCATTTGTTGAATGGTACGGGTTTGGGTCCAAGAACAGGACCCAATTGTTAAACAGGGTCTAGATCTGATTTCCTGAGAAGATCAATAGCCTATTTAGTCACTCGCGAGATGTTGTTTAAGATGATCAAGTGATTATCAGATGGTCGGATTCGTCCCCCGTGAATGGGTTACACCTTGCTTGACTTTTTCAAATACAGTAAGAGATCGAAGGAAATACGTAAAGTCGATCACAAGGATCCATTGTAAAATCACTTCTGAATGGAATCGCTTCTGAATGGAATCACTTCTGAATGGATAACTGCTTGTTGTTGAGATATATTAGTCCAACGTATGCAAGTAGACTTGGATTACAACTACTCCTTGATTACTGATTACACTAAGGAGCTGATTATATTAAGGAACATAAAGGTAAATTGATAAGAAAAGTTTCTTTAATCTGGTTTGGTTGGTGTAAGACCATTTGCTTCATCAAATTCCTCTGCTATTTATAGGCTTTCTTGAGAAATCAAACTATTTGGAGACGTTCCATCTTCAGCCATTACCATGACCTTTCAGTGTCACCTACTCTTTTGGATGCTTCTTTTTCCCTCTCGGCCAACTGTTAACCGTCTATAACCTTCACACAACCACTACCTATCTCTTGATGACGTGTTCTAATCTGTTAGCACCAGTTGTCGCTCCTAAAAATACTCTCCACCTATCTTAGTAGATCGTATGCATGCCCCGTACACTTTTCATGCATGCCATGTGTCCTCTTCTAATTGGTTCTCTAGGGAACAGTAAAAAATAGGGTACAACATTGCCCCCCCCCCCCCCCCCCCCCCCCCCAACTCGCCTTGCCTTTGGGTGAAAAAGGTGAGAGCGACGTTGGCTCATGCTTCTATACAATAAATGTGATTGCCTAACTTTCCATGTGTCAACTCCCCATTAAGTCTACACGATCGAGACGAAACCCGAACGACGATTCTTGCTTTCTCTCAGCGTCTATCATCACGACATGTCGCAGTTTTTCCTTAAATGGTCGACTCATATGAGGAGTCATGATTGTCATGTCATTAATGTGCATGTTCCTGGTCAACATATATGCGTGTTTGTTGGGGTCCCAAAATATCCAACCCATTGAAACAAAATTTCATCGAATACAGAAGGGGCACACCCAGAAAACCAATCCCACAAAATTACACCAAATGCACCTACAAATTCAAGCCAGAATAAGAATAAAAGAGTGGGGGTTCTTAAGACCTCTGGCAGCACCCATAAATTGACAGGGTGCGCTAGACCATACGTTGGCCCAAACATGACTTTTGGTGGGCCCCACACCGCACGATGACCAAACTAGCTCCAAAATAAGGTCATGGGCAGATAACTGGACCACTAGAAAGAGTGGATGAATACTCATCATCAAAATGGGCCCCATAAATCAGAGATAGATCGCGATTAAGATCAGAAATGCAATACAACGGCTGCCGGCGCACCCGAAAATAGCTCCGGCGCACTCATAAAATACATAATTTTCAGACTTTCCATTTTCACTCAACAAAAGTCTGGCGCACCTAGAAAATATGTCTGGTGCACCCAAAAATACAGCATTGCAAAACTCCATGAAATCCAAGCCAATTAGTCAAGCGCACCAGATAAATAGTTTCAGGCACACCCAGAAAATACATGATTTTCAGACTTATCATTTTTACACTATAAAAGTCTTGCGCACCCGAAAAATAGGTTTAGCGCACCCAAGAAGTCAGCACTACAAACTTTATATTTTCAGGGTACTCTGACTCCGGCGCACCCGAAAAATACCTAATTTCAGGGTGCTCTAGAGTCTGGCGCACCCGAAAAATCAGGCATTTCACAAAACACAAGTTTTCATATTTTTCGGGTGCTCCAGACATTTTTCGGGTGCTCCAAACTAAAAATGAGTCATTTTCAGGGTGCGCTTGACGTGTCACATGATGATTGGCTCAACCTCCGGGATTTTCGAGTATAAATACCCCTCTACACTATTCATTTGTACGCATGTACCAAGAGAGAGAGAGGAGAGAGAGAGAGAGAGAGAGAGAGAGTTATTACCCTCTGGATATTCGAAAGCCTCATTGGAAACCCTTACCGAAATCCCTTTCTGACCACCGGAATCCCTTTCCGACCATTGGAATGCTTTTTTGATCATCGGAAACCCACCTCCGATCACCGCAGGTCCGGCATAAAAGAAATAAGAGGATACATCTTTCAAAATTGTTCAAGTGATCTAGCGCACCCTGAAAAATAGGTCTGGAGTACCCGAAAATCAACATTTCTCTACTTATCTAATTTCAGGGATTCTCCGACGCTAGCGTACCCGAAAAATATGTTTGGCGCACCCCAAAAATTAGCACTAGACATTATATATTTTCAGGGTGCTCCAACGCTAGTGCACCCGAAAATTAGGTTTGGCACACCCTAAAAATCAGAATTTCTCAGACTCTATTCAGGGTGCACCAGACTCAATTTTAAGTGTTTTCAAGCCTTGTTTAAACCTATTTTGGGTATTTCGAGCATTCCGGACACAATGGAATGGTCAAACAGTCATTCTGAGATCTATAAAATGAGCATAATTACGTATCTTCGAGGTTCGACCTAATTCAACGCGATGAATGAAATGACTTCTCGAAAAGAAGCCGTTAGGACCCAAGACTGTACAAATGTATCGTTATTCATATGTATTATAAGATATGACCCGATTAGGGTCAAAAGCTAGACAAACGGTATTATGGTTATCATAATAAACCATATCAAAGAGTTTCAATTCTCTACAAAGCAATTGCTATGAACTGCCATAACAAAACAGTCGATGCCCTACCCATTCAAACGGCATCCATCGGTTGGGCTACTCTGGTACACACAACTTGCAGTTCGGACTTCCTAAGGTCACCTGTCCAAACATGACAAGTGCGGGCCTAGAGTCGTCCATCTCAGCTATAAACCCTGATAGTCTCAGCTCGGATCTCCGGTCAAAATATGGGACATAGACATCTGACTAACACAAAGATGGCCCAGTCCATAACAAAACATACAGGTCTCTATGACCACAAACTCTAAGACCATAGTCCCTATTGACTAGTCTTCTGCCTTTTAATCAAGAGTCATCGATCATTCGATGTAATTAAGGGCTCATGCCAGATCACGGCCTGGAATGTATAAGATCTTAGAATCTCTGAAATAAAATTCTCCTTGCGATATCTCTTCTTGTGTGCTGTTGAACCTCCACTTTATACATTGCATAACCCATTACATCACATTACATGCATGGTGTTCATGTTTAAAAGGCCCATCTAATGCATGTTTTGTGATTGTAGGAACGAGAATGAACTTCGCCAATTGGAGACCAAAAAGCTATACTTAGGAGCTTTGGATGAAGACCCAAGGTGGGCCAAAGAAAGAAGAAAGAAAGAAGGAAATGAAGAAGAAAAAGGCCAAGACCGGTCCAGACAAGTCGTCCAGGAGGGCCACGACCGGTCTAGACCGGTCGGCCACCTCCTCCCAGCCCTCTGGACATTGAACGCAATAGGGCCAACCGGTCTTGACCGGTCGGCCAAAGGCCTGCGCACCTCTAGAAGCTCCCTGGACGCCACCCCAGTCCGACTGGTCCAGACCGGTCAGCACTATGTAAGACAACAAGTTTCCTATTCCGGACTCCGAATTTCTCTGCGCACTGCGTATCCTTACGCATCTTCTTGATGATTCCGAGCAGCAGAGCTTCCCCACTATAAAAGGACACCTAGGGATTGTTCCTAGGGCATCTTAGAAGGGATTGAGCATGGTGGGAGACGGCGAAAGTCGATTTCAGAGTTCTACAACTCCTCCTAGTTTGCTTTCTAATTTTATGCTTTGTTTAGTTGTTTTCATGTTTCCTTGGATCATGAACGGCTAAACCTCTTAGCTAGGGCTAAGAGGTGAAGCTTATAGTGAATCTAAGATGTTTCAATTCGTTTGATTTGGTTTCAAGTTGGATTTTCATTGAAGAATAATGTTTGAAGTTTAAATAAAGTTCTAAGCAGTTTTTCTTAATCTTATGATGACTCATGGATGTTTGGAAGAATTGCTTGAGTTCTTAATTGCTTTGAGCTAGTCTACACCTATATGATTCGAGGAATTAGAATACGCTCTAAATCTATGATCTTTATATGGGAGCTTCATACCAAAAGTCTACTTTTCTGGAAATTCTGAAGTATGTGAGACTGTGTATGTGATTTGGATCAAGTTCAAATCATGATCTAGTTTTGTCTTGTGACAGGATTTAATGATGATTATGATTGTGATCTTAACCTATTGGAATTGGGACTGACCTATGCAATTGAGTATACTCGTCCTAGCTTACATTGAGTGAATCATATACATGAATCATACATATGTCAGGTTGATTGTTTTAACCACTCTATTATCCAACTAGATAGAACTTAATTTCGATTCTAGCTGAGAAAGTGAGAAACCACAGCGAATTGAGCATCAAGGATTGCTACAATTGGATCCTTGAACCTCTAGTGCCTTTTATTAATTGATTACCTTCAGTTAGTTCAAAATATCTCTCTACATCAGATTATTAAATTCTGTTTAGTTAGTTCTTTAGTGGAAACTATTAGAAGTGTTTTGTAAATTCCTATATAAGTCCCTGTGGATCGACCTCGGTCTTACCGAGATTATTACTACATCGCAACCCTACACTTGGGGAAGCGAACATGGGCCTTTTGTGAATGCTTGGGATTATCTATGAATGTTTCCATTACTCAGAACCCAAGAGCAACATTACACAGAAAATGTCATTTGCAGCATTTTCAATTCTAACAATGTTCAAAATCAATTTTAATCTTTTGCAATTCTTCCTTTCTATGCCTCCTTACTCTCGGTCGAAAAATCTTTGTTATCACCATGGCTGCTTCCTCATACTCCGCTCCTCCAACTTTCAACCAAAAAAATGTCATTAGAGAGTTAAACGCTCTTTCTTCTGAAGTCATTAATGAAATCATCTTCTAAAGTGTATCAGATGCTTAGTCTTGCTTTCCACTCGAAAACCACTCACGAGGATACTCGATCATAGATCAATTCTTTCCAAGCTACCTAAGCGAAAAACTTCTTTTGCAATTTGAATCGCTTCCGGATCCTACCAATGTCTTTAAGACTCCACAATCATAGCCAAGACTAATGGCAAGATGGTTTGATTGGTTCCATCGAGGTCTCCAAACAACATGGTGAGACCCAAAAGCAATTTGGCATTTATGAGTGTATCAACCTATCCTTGCACGAGCATTTAACAAATATTTCTCTCATCACCATGGCTTCAACTTTTTGGAGCCGATCGACCAACACTTTCTTATTCGGATGCAATCCCATGAGCCCTATAGTCATGGATGTATTCCTCTTCACCCATCTTCTTCCCTATGGCGAGGAAGTCTTTCCAAGATTTGCTCAGGATGAGGAGCACTACTTCCTTCCAGACAAGAGCGGTAAGGTTTTACTCCAATTTCATGTTCCTATAGCACAATAATCCTGCCACTGCTGATTATTTGCAACACACGACATTCTTATTAATGTGGATTTGTTGTTACTTGTTTTGTGTGAATGCAGTTCAAATCAGCAAAGAGTATATTCATCTCGCCAAGGTACCGGCTTAAGGACGCCAGCTAGTTCTTGCTCCATTCATGCTCGACCATCTGTACCGCGGCATGTATGAGGCAACCACTAAAGGTTTTCACCACAACAGAGAACCTCTCTGGCTTCTCCAGATGTGGCTTCATGAGTATTTTTATTCTGCTTTTGTAAATCCCTTGCCTTCTGATGATTCTTACAATTCCCTTCGGCCACCATAATCTCCTTTATCCCACAAGCACCCATTCATTTGCTAACTCTATGAACTTTTTCTTCTCTCTCAACATAGAAAAGTTCAATTTCTTGTACTCCTTTTTCAAATAAAGAGCTCAACCCACCTTGGTTCATAAAGGATTATGACAAAGAGATTGTTGGGATGGCCGAGATCATAGACAAGGCTTGGGGGAGTTGCCTTATTTGCAGGGATCTCCCTTACGACGATACAATAGAGAGTGACATCAATGCTAAAGTCGGGATCAAGTAATACTACCCCAATTTCCTTACACGTCAACTCGGCTTAGCTCAATGTATTCCTTTTCCCTATACTCACCTTAATGGAAATCAACCTCCACATGACCATTTGATCGTGGATTTCTTCGAAACTTATCATATTCTCAACAGCAACTTCCAATTCGATGAGTGCTTCTCTCGAACCTCCTTTCCTTCCCAATTGTCCATGTTGGAAGGCTACCTTTTACGACTAGTAGAAAGCTTATTATAAAATAGTGGTCGCTGAGTCTACCACTCTCATATCGCCCGACTCTTCACCTCTAAGAATATCCACATATAAATCTTTGTGGGACGATACTCGGTCTTTCCGAATTATTACTACATCGAAACCCTACACTTGGGGAGCAAAAAAGTTTTTAGCACCGCTGCTGGGGATTTGATATGATGGGTTTTAGAATTTTCTGAGTTAGTTTTTAGTTGAGATTGTGTTAAGTTAGGTTTAAGATTTGTTTTGCTTTCTAGGATATGTTTTCTTCTAAATTCAGAATATTAACTTAGTTTTGTTTTAATTTTGTAGGATTCTAACATAGATCTTTAATTCAGGTTCTATCTTTCTACCTCTCTTGCTATACATAGTTTCAGATTTTTATTTTAAGAAGTAGGGTTATATATTAGGTTTGTGTTAAGTGGTTCATGCCCAAGTGGGTTCGTGATCACACTCGGCGATTGTTAAGTGACGGAGTAATTGTTAAAGGGATTGATAGAGAACCTCATGCTAGAAAACGTCAAAATCTTCCTGAAATTGTTTGAGAGATGACTGAAAATCAAGCCCAAAACAATACTGAAATTGGTGAGAATGAAGTGGGGGATGCACCTCAACCTAGGACTTTACGTGACTATTTACAACCCGCTAGGATGAGTACTCCCTCTTACGTAGTTTTCCCTCACAATGTGGGAAATATTGATTTAAAGCGGGGTTGATCCAACTTCTCACAAAATTCCATGAACTTGACTCCGAAAGTGCTTATCTACATATTAAGGAGTTCGAAGAGGTTATTGCCACAATAAACTATAATAATATAATCAAGGATACCATAAAACTCAAATTGTTTCCTTTCTCCTTGAAAGAGAAGGCTAAATCATGGCTACATTCCATAAGGCCAAGGTCTATTGAGACATGGGCTGAGATGACTCGGGAGTTTCTTAAAAAAATTTCTTGGCTCATCGAACCAATGCGCTGAGAAGGGTCATAATGAACTTCACCCAAAAAGAAGATGAAACATTTTTCCAATGTTGGGAAATGTATAATGAGCTATTAAAAGCATGCCCACATCATGGCTACGAACGGTGGAGGCTGATTAGTTTCTTTTATGATGGACTAAACTCAGCCATGCGCCAATTTGTGGAGATCAAGTGCAATGGGGAGTTCATGAACAAGGAAACAAAGGACGTTTGGGACTATTTTGACATGTTGGTTGAAAACACACAATCATGGGATACATTTAAGCCGACAAGTTCAAAACAGATGATCTAAGTTCTAGAGCAGCTAATCTCATATGAAAGGTTAAGGCTATAAAATTAAGGAAATTTGATACAACTCAACAAAGGGAGGCTGTTGAAACTATTTGTAGTATTTGTGCTTTCAATGTGCATCAAAAGCAGGATTGTCCTACAATTCCTGCGTTTCAAGAACTTTTATATGAACAATCAAATGCTTTAAATAGTTACGAACGTCTTTTAGTACTCCAAATTCAAACACGTACAATTCTAATTGGAGAAATAATCCTAACTTCAATTGGGCGAATGGACCCATGGCTAACCAAAGCAATCCTCAAAGGGGGCCTCCAATGCAATTTCCTATGGCCCCACCTCAAACGTCTATGGAGGATACATTGAAAGCATTCATGGAAGGCTAAGCTCAAATAAACCAATCAAACAATAAAATGATGCTTAAGCTTAAAAGTTCGGTGGAGAAAATCAAGGCTCGCTTAAATCCATTAGAAGGGACCTTTCCGGCCCAACCCCTACCTAATCCGAAATCACAATGTAAAATAAGTGTGCGTAATTCCTCTAACCAACATATGGAACATGTTAAGTCCATCACCACTCTTAAAAGTGGTAAAACTATTGAAAAATCTGACCCGGTGAAGGCCTCAACGCCTAATGATCCAGTATCTTTCAAAGAGGATGATGGACCTAGCATTGCCATACATGAAAAGGAGCTATTAAAAGAATATCATCTCGTTGCTCCTTTCCCTCAACACTTGATTTTAACCAAACCTTAAGATAAATATCAGAAATTTTTAGAGGTTTTTAAGCAAGTCAAGATCAACATACCATTGTTGAATGTCATTAAACAAATATCATCATATGCCAAATTTTAAAAAGACCTTTGTACGGAAAAAAGAAAAATACAAGTGCAAAAGAAGGCATTCTTGACAGAGAATGTGAGTGTCATTATAAATCATGGGATGCCCAAAAAAATACAAAGACCCCTGGTAGTCCAACAATATTATGTATAATCAGTAACTACCGGGTGAAGCACACATTACTTGATCTAGGGACAAGTGTGAACTTAATCCCTTTCTTGGTTTATGAACAATTGGATTTAGGTGAATTAAAACTCACCAAAACCACGCTACAACTTGTTGACCGATCGATTCGTATACCGAGAGGAGTGATTGAGGATGTCCTTGTCCAAGTTGACAAGGTCTACTACCCGGTAGACTTTATTATCTTGGACACACGACCCATGGTTAATATTGGCACTCAAATCCCTCCTTGGCCGGCCATTCCTAGCGACATCAAATGCAATCATCAATTGTAGGAGTGGAGTTGTCCAAATGTCTTTTGACAAGATGACAATTGAGTTAAATGCCTTTTAATATTGACAACCAACAAGAGGATGAAGATGAGGAGGTCCATGAAATAAATGTTGAGCTCTTAATTGTGTATATTCTAGCCCCAATTCATAACTCATTATGCATGGTTATCAAGATTTAAAGACTAATCTAATACATGAATTTGTGATTGTAGGAATGAGAGGGAGACTTCACCAATTCATGGTTAAAAGAGTCACTTTGTATGCCTTAAACATCAAAGAAATAAAGGATATGAGATGGAGGAAATATTTAATGCAATGGAGGAAGAAAAGTGTGAAAAAGTCACCATTTACAACCTGATCGGCCGGCCGGCCAAACCCTCTAGAAACAATAAATTCTCTAGACATATTTTATGAAGACCGACCTATGGTCTGACCGGCCGGATGGACTGGCCGGCCGGTCGGCCGACCGGTCGGACTTGCACTTTTAGAATCCAGATTTCAAACAGAGGCAGTCCCTTTTTTATTCTTTTAGCCCCATTTTTTGGGCCCATCTTGATGATATTTGGAAATCCAACACATCATTGTTGAAGAGGAGCTCAACGCCGAAATAACCCAAGTGGTTTCGTGTTGATCAGAGCTACGGATTGACCGTGGTGGCCAAAACAATACGAACTGTCCAGAAAGTTCCGGATTTCGCCTACTCAACTCTGGGCCGGTCCAGGTGGCCCATCATTGATGATGTGAAGAATCTACTTTGACCATCTTCTAGACCACATCTATATATGAGTAACCACAAAATTTCAGGTCAAAATGATGTGTGGTTTGATCGTACCATTCAAAGAAAGATGGACTATCCAAAGAGATTCCAACTGCTGCAGATTTTATAAAAATCCCTAAGTGTTCTAATTTTCGGACCACATTTTGGAATTGTTTTCGACAATCTAATCCATCTATCAGATAGAGGAGAAAATTTTCTACCAATGTTCAAAATTTGAGATCAATCTGACCTCTGTACACTCCGGAGCGTTGAAAGCAAGATGACTGGTTCTGAAGGTACCCGAATTGCGCGATTTTGAGAGGCAGGTCACTGATCTGATTGGTTGACCCATTCAGAAGATAATCTTAGAAATCCAAATCATCTATGAGGAATATCACATTACAAGGAAGCTACGAATCAAATTTGAAGGCAATCCGACTATTGGTTAAGCCATATGACGCGAAACAAAATCTGTTATGCTACGGTACTCTTGCTGTATTATGAAAGGAGGTGCTCTCTTCTATTCCAAATTAAGCAAGGACGTGGGGAGCAAGGAGTTCAAGTCATAGGAGGCTTCCTAGCCTCCTCCTGCCAGTTTTTCTTCCTTTCCCAGTTCTTGTTCTAGTTTGTTTTTATGCTTTTCATTAGCTAACCTATTAGCTAGAGCTAAGAGGTGAAACTTATAGTTTACCTAGATGTTTTAATTTTATTGGTTTCAAGTTTGAATTTAATGAACAATAATGGTTTTTAGAAGTTTGAATAAAGTTCTAAGTAGCTTATCTTAATCTTATGATGGCTCATGGATGTTTAGAAGAATTGCTTTAGTTCTTAATTGTTTTTGCATGGATCTAGACCTGTATGCTCCGAGGAATCAGATTCAATATGCTCTAGCTTGGATCTTCATATGAGAACTTCAAACCAAAGTTCTACCCTTTTGTTCTAAATTCTGAATATTATGTTGATTGTTCATATGATTTAAATGAAGTTCAAATCATAATATAGTCAAGTCTTATGACAAGTTTTGATGATTATTATGGTTATGATCTTAATCTATTGGAACTAGGATTGATCTATGCAATTGAGTGTGCTCAAGTCCTAACTTGAATTGAGGGAATCATGTTGATGAACAACACATGTGTTGGATTGCTTTGATAATATAATCGCCCTATCATCCGGCTAGATAGGATTTAATTTCGATTCTAGTTGAGTAATTGAGAAACCTATGTGAATTATACATCAATGAGAGCTATAAGTAGACCCTTAATGCTCTAGTTATCTTTTCAATATCAGATTTTTCTATTTCATGTTCAAAACTGATTTTACAAACCTCTTAAGATTCTAGTTATTAGGAAAGTTTGAATTGTTTACCTCTTTCCCTGTGGATCGACCTCGGTCTTATCGAGATTATTACTACATCGTAACCCTACACTTGGGGAAGCGAACAATAAACATGATCAATTCAATCATGGAAGATGAGTCCTTCTCACCTCTTTACTCCAGTCATTTAGAAAAAGACGTGACCTACTCCCCTGTTAAGAATGTTGATTTGATAAGGATGTAGTTGCACTTTTAGAGTCGGTATCGGCATATGACATTAGCCGAAAGGAGGATGTGGACACAACACTTCATTGTGCTGAGAAATCAATTCATGTTCCCACACCTTCATGGATCATGCATACTGAACTCTACCAATTTCTGGGACAACCCATACTTGCAATATCATTGCCCAAAAAAATTTAAATGGAGACATATTTTTTCTGAGAAATATGATAATGTCTCCTCTTATAGATGTGGTGAAAACATTAAGAAACCCGCTGAAATTTCTTTTTGGAATTTTCAATGGCTTGTCATGATCATTCACACACATGTATATTGTAAAGCAGGATCTTGGATGAATTTATTGCAAAACCTTTTGATCCATCTAATGATTCTGCTTGACTTTATGCTTTTGGATGAGTTGTTGGGATTAACCTCCTAGTCTGACGGAGGATGGTTTATATTTTTAATCACTTTCCTAGAATTAGATTGCATTAGGATTTGCTTTGATTAGTAAATTTAGTTTGTGAAGTAATCCATCTCCGCAACCAAATTTTGCCGTGCAATGTATTTCTCAAGTGATATCTCTCTTTCTCACTTCCCTTTATTTTATCATTGCTCTAATGTTGTTGCATTCATTGCATACTTTTTTACATTGAGGACAATGTAAAGTTTTGGTTGAGGGGTGAGATTCCTAGATGAATCTAGCAATTTGTGTCATTATGCATGGTTTTCATGTTTAAAGACTAATCTAATACATGTTTTGTGATCGTAGGAATGAGAGGGAGACTTCACCAATTCATAGTTAAAAGAGTCACTTTGTATGCATTGAATATCAATAGAACAAGTGCCAAAAGGTGGAGAAAAGAAGAAGAAAGAAAGAAAAGAAAATTAGAAGAAAATATGGAAAAACTGTCCCAAGACCTGTCCCAAGACCGGTCACCAGACAGGTCTCCAAACAAGTCTACATTGCTAGACCGATCGCCAGACAAGTCTTCAGGAATCCAGAGAAACAAATTTTGCTAAAGTGTTCTTGTGTTTCTCAGACCGGTCGCCAGACAGGTCCAAGGTGCTCCAGAAACTTCGATTTTCAATTCCAAGTTTTCAAATTTTGAAAGGACTCTGCGGATTCTCAAAGGTTCCAAGTTGGTGTAGGATTTCTCTTATAAAAGGCCACCTCCACTCTCTTCCTAAGGCATCTAGCAACATGGGGAGCAAAGGATTCAAGACCCAGGAGGCTTCCTATACAACTAGTTTTCTTCTTCTTCTAGTTCTAGTTCTAGTTTGTTTTTATGCTTTTCATTAGTTAACCTCTTAGCTAGAGCTAAGAAGTGAAGCTAATTATAGTTTTCTTAGATTGTTTAATTCGTTTTTCATGGTTTCAAGTTGAATTCTTAACATTGAACAATGGTTTGTTGAGTTTTAATAAAGTTCTAAGTAATTTTTCTTAATCTTATGATGACTCATGGATGTTTGGAAGAATTACATTAGTTTCTTAATTGTTTTGCAAAGATCTAGACATGCACGCTCCAAGGAATCGGATTCAAGACACTCTAGAACTTGAGTCTTCATGTGGGAACTTCAAACCAAAGTTCTATTTTTCTGAAAATTCTGACTTATGTGTGATTGTTTATACGATTTGAATGAAGTTCAAATCATGGTATAATTATGCTATATGAAAGAGTTTAATGATTATCATGGTTGTGATCTTAACCTATTGGAACTAGGATTGACCTATGAAATTGAGTGTGCTCAAGTCCTAACTTGAATTAAGGGAATCATGTATATGAATCATACATAAGACAGAATATTGTTTGGTATAACCGCTCTATCTTCCGGCTAGATAGGATTTGATTTTGATTCTAGTTGTGTAATTGAGAAACCTATGTGAATTATATATCAAAGATAACTATAAGTGAATCCTTGATGGTCTAGTTCTCCTTAGCAGATTTTTCTATTTCACGTTTAAAAACTGATTTCATAAACCCTTTTAGATTCTAGTTGTTAGAGTAGTTAGAATTGTTTACCTACTTCCTTGTGGATCGACCTCGGTCTTACCGAGATTATTACTACATCGCAACCCTACACTTAGGGAAGCGAACCAGTTTTTTGCGCCATTGCTGGGGAAGAGGTTTAATGGTTCTAATTGTTCTAGTAGCTATAGAGTAGTCTTAGTTAGGTAGGATTTTCAGTTTTTCTAGAAGTAATTTTCTGATTTTTTTTCTAGATTTCTAACAATTTTCTGTTTTTGTGTTTTGTAGGAATTTATTTGCTGACATAGTTCTCACCTTCATGGGTCACATCTCCCCATCTCCCTTTCTTCTTTTTGATCTTCTTCCTAGATTAGGGTAGTTTCAACTTCTTAAAATCTCATTATGGCTGATTGGATGGGTGGTGCTTATGCATACCTTTTGGAAGATGAGATGTCGAACCATGGAATCCAAACTCATTATGATTGGAACCATTATAAGCATGAGTATTTTCCTAAGACTCAATCTACTTCTAACACTCCCCCATGTAAGACATTGCGAGATTACCAAAATAAGAACAATGTGCATAACTTTTCACTGACTAAGACAATAGGAGAGTATCGAAAAGAGATGAATAATGCTCCACCGATTAGGACAATGCATGATCACTTGTATGGCTACACATATCAACAACTATCTAAAAGCCCAACATAAGACATGCATAATCCAAATTGGTGGGAGCATCAAAATTTCAACTTGGAAGACGAGCCAACCACGGATGCCAACAATTATCCTCAAGAGTTTCTTTTTTATGAGCCGCAACCGACACGAACTCTTGAGGATACGCTGCGAGAGTTTATGAAAATAACTGAGCAATGCTTACAAAACCTCTCGCCAATCTCTCAAAATCCTGAAACCGATATTGGGAACACCGAATCAATTCTCAACATTAAGGAGGATGAGGCTATCCAAGCCTAACCCTCTTCCAATTAAATGACTAAACTTTTAGAGGATGTAGATCTCAGTGATCCCAATATTACCATCGATTATGGTGAATCAATTATATCTTTTAGCTATTCCGATTTGAATGATGAAGAGAAGGAAAAGAGTTTCTTTGGAAAATCAAAGAAAGAACTTGTTCTTCCTCTGTAAGGAATTCCTCCAAGAATTCTGAACCTAATCATTTTAAAAAAGCGTACCGTACTTTTATGTTTACGAGCCAAAGTTCTAGCACACGAAAGTCAAAGTATATACTTTATTCGATACAAAGTCTGTTTTTTTTAGGATCCACTATGATAATGAGATTTCAAGGACGGTTGACGAACCTGAGGAATCTAAAAAATCTGAAAGTGATAGTATGATTAACTATAATGAGGGTTCAATGGATGATTGTGAGTCCATGATTTCTTCTTTCAAAGGGTCAAATGCTTATGAGTCATCAAAAGATATTCTTGCTAGAAAGATGGCCAAAGTCGAGCTTTTTGAGTCCTTCCACCAACAACACATGCCAAATTCTATTATGGAAGAACTCCCTTGGGTTGAAAATTTTGTTTCTTTGGATGACGGGGTGACACAATTTGAAATTTCAAACATCAACTTATGAGTAATGTTGTGCCTTTCACCAACCCCGACGAACTTTATATGGAAAACCTTCTCTCTAAAGAAGAGGATTTCCTTACCATTGAAATAGAATCCATTCAATCACTTAGGGAGGACAAGGACTCTCCATCCGACTCTCTCGATTTCCTAGAGGAATACATGGCCCACTCCTATAGTCTTGATGATGAGATGATTACAAAGTTGGACATTTTGTTAGACATGGTGTCAGTGCCTGAAGAACACCATTTCACTGATTTACACTCTTTATCATTGTTTGTGGAAGCACCGTACAATTCTGAATTTGTAGAGGAGGTAACCCAAACTAAAGAATACTTGATGAATGTCTCTCCACCATCATGGGTTCTTTAGCCCATTGACAATTCTGATTGGGATGACCTGTTTTTAATCAATCACAACCCAATTCAGAATTTGAGGAAATATCTTTTTACTGCTCTTATCTCCTCCTTACATGCATGTGGTGCACACTATGATTGGACTTTAATGAAGAAACGCACCCATGTGTACTGTCGAGTAGGATTTTGGATGGTCCTCATGAGAAACTTAATGAAATCCATGAAGATCCTGCTCAAATTTGATCATGTAGTTGATCGAACTAATCAAAGGTAGGTAGGTAGGTTAGGATTTATTTTTCTGCAATTAAGGATTGAATAAGTCTCATCGAGACAATCGAAGATCCTAGAATTGATCAACTTGCTACCTCAGGTACTCTCGTCCTCACTCTCCTTTGTTATATTTCATTGCTCTCATGTCTTGCTTACTGTATATCTTTTTACATTGAGGACAATGCAAGATTTGGTTGGGGGTGAGATTCCTATATGAATCTAGTGTTTTGTAACATTCCGAGCATTGTATGTAAAAAAAATTCAATTTTTCTAAAATTCAAAACTCTTTTGGAAAAATTTGTTTCTGTGCATTCGGGATGATACAAATATAAGAAAAGGAGATATGAAGTGAGTGATGTTACAAGTCGTGAACTACCTTTAATATAATAGATTTATATGTGAAATCCCCTATTTATATGATTGATAGAAAATTTGAACACTTTTACACCTAGTTCACATTACACGATTTTCATGATTTGAAAGGATTATGTAGATTTGTGGATTGGCTAGACTTAGATTTGAGGTGTTGAGGAACCAAGCCGGGGTACTTTGTCCATCCTTGTCCATGGAAAAATAACGAAAGATGTGGATTTCTAAAAATACTATCTAATGTGTATGAAAAGGAAAGAAGGAAAGAAAATATGAGTATGATTGAGAATATGGTAGAAAATTTCGAAAAAGGCTACTTATTACCAATCAGGGGATGGTCTACCTGTAACCAAAGATGGAAATGGGATGTAGTGTGAAAGCCGTCGGAAGGACGGTAAGGTAAATTCCTGTCATAGGCTTGTGGTTGATTTGAACACCGTTAGATCTATAGTTTAGTTGATCTACGAAGAAGATAATTTCAAAAATTCATAAGATGAACATTCACTATGCACACTAGGTTAAACGTGTTCAGATTCTTCTATTTATCAATCAATCGGCGGGGATTCTATATGAATACTTGTTATGTTTTGAGAGTTTAAGGTTTCAATTTCTATCACCAGTTTCTTTGATTTTTGCACTTGCATGTCTTGGAAGGAATAGAAGCATAGTTTCTAAAGGAGAGTTTGATTTTGGAGAATTGAATCTTGTTTCACCTATATTTTGCTTGGGACTAGCAAAAAGCTGGTTGGGGGTGTGTTGAGTGTTGAGCTCTTAATTGTGCATATTCTAACCCCAATTCATCACTCATTGTGCAAGGTTTATATGGTTTGTAAGCTAATTCAATGCATGTTTTGTGACTACAGGATTGAGGGTGGACTCTACTCAACTGAAGACATAAAGATCTCACTTGGGATCATTCTAATGGAGATTACTTGAGGACCAAAGAAGAAAAGAAGAGAGAAAGCGAAAGAAAGAAGCAAGGAAAGAAAGAAAAGGAAGAAATGAAGAAGTATGAAGACTGCCGACCGGTCATGACCGGTCGGCCAAGGAAGCCAGACCGGTCAGCGACCGGTCAGCCATGGTACTGAAGAACAAATAAAGGTGACCGACCGGTCTTGACCGGTCGGCTACAGCTGCTGGAGGTCTACTGAAGACGTCCGACCGGTCATGACCGGTCGGACAGGGTTGCTGGAATGTTAATATACACGTCCGACCGGTCTTGACCGGTCGGATGTGCTTGCTGGAGTATTTTCACTTGAGGCCGACCGGTCATGACTGGTCGGCCATGCGTACTGAGTTAGAACTTTCTAATTTCTTCCCGAAATTCTCTGCGCTGCGTAAGTGTTACGCAAATTTTCGATTCTTCCGACGTTGTGGAGCCTCCAGACTATAAGAGGACACCTAGGGATCGTTCCTAGGGTATCCTAGAAGGGTTCAAGCGAGGTTGGAGGCTGTGGAAGTGAAGATTGGAGTTTCACAACTCCTTTTGGTTTGCTTTGCTGTTTTCATGCTTTTTGTAGTTGTTTCATGTTTCCTTGGATCATGAGCAGCTAAACCTCTTAGCTAGGGCTAAGAGGTGAAGCTTGTAGTGAATCTAAGATGTTTTAATTCGTAGTTAAGTGGTTTTAGTTTGGAATTCATGATTATAAACTAAGGTTTGAAGTTTATACAAGTTTTTAAGTAATTTTTCTTAGTCTTGTGATGACTCATGGATGTTTGGATGAATTACTTATCTTCTTAATTTGTTTGCAACGGTATAGACCTGTATGATCTGAGGAATCGGAGTGCGCTCTAGTACTAAGCTCTTCATAAAGGGACTTCAGGCCAAAGTTCTATTTTAGTTGATTTTCTGGAATATGTAAGGACTGTGCTGGTGATTTGAATCTAGTTCAAATCCTAATCTAGCCTTGTCTTGTGAGAGGACTTGGGGATGGTTATGATTGAGAACTGGACCTATAGGAAAGGGGAATGACCTATGCAATTGGGCATGCTCAGCTCAGCCTAGATTGAGTGAATCTTATGCATAGAACTTACATATTACAGACTGTTTGGTTTAACAGTTCTATCATCCGACTAGACAGACAGGAATGTCAATTCTAGTTGAGAGAATAAGAAACCACAGTGGATTGAACATCAAGGATTGCTACAAGTGGATCCTTGAAACCCTAGTACCTTCTTATAATTAATTACTCTCGATTTAATTCAGCTTTTGTTACTCACATCAACTTTATACAACAATCTGATTAGTAGACTTCAATAGACACTTGTGGATGAATTTGTGAGATCCTACATAGTCCCTGTGGATCGACCTCGGTCTTACCGAGATTATTACTACATCGCAACCCTACACTTGGGGAAGCGAACAAGTTTTTGGCGCCGCTGCCGGGGACCTTGACGGTTTTCACAAATTTCTGAAATTAGTATCTATTTAGGATTTTTTTTAGATTTTTAGAACTAACTTAGTTTATTTATTTGATTTTTTTTCTTTTCAGGGATTTCTAGGAAGCTGAAGAAGATACAAGAGTTTCAAGTGCGAATCAGGTTCTATCTTTCTAAACCTTACTCCTCTCCTTCTCCTATTCATTCCTATTCATCTCTTGTAGAGTGGGTGGAGATTCCTTTTGGATCTCTAAAAGGTCGGCCTTTTTGCCACCTGGATTCCTATTGGTCGGCTCAGCCGCCTTGGATCACCTTGTTCTCAGAGATTTCTTTTCTCATCTCTACTCCTCTTTTTCTTTTTTCTGCACTTTTTCTCAAAAGATTCAAAGAGTGGGTGGGGAGTTCTCTGAACCCCTATTGACCAGGAGAAATCGGTCTCTATCCTTGCTTCTGGCCTAGCCATTGCAAGACACCTTGTGCTTCGGTCTTAGAGAAGAGTAAAGAAAAGGGAGGAAGAATTCTTCTTTCTTTTTGTTTCTTATTTTTGGTTTCGCATGCCACATTGGGCTCGGGATTCCAATAACCGACTCATAAGTGAAGGGGGGATAGTAGAAGGAATTGATAGAGAGCCACGTGCTAGGAGACAGCTAGATTCTCCATTTTTATCTGAAAATATGGCTGCAAATCAACCTAACCCGAACCAAAATCAAACTGAAACTGGGGAGAATGTGGTTGAGGATGTTCCCCGACCAAGGACTTTTCGTGATTTCTTGCAACCTGCAAGAACGAGTACTCCCTCATGCATAGTATTTCCACTAAATGCAGGGAACGTGGATTTGAAACCGGGAGTGATCAATCTTCTCCCTAAATTCCATGGTCTAGACAGTGAAAGTGCCTATCAACACCTTAGGGAGTTTGATGAAGTAATCACCACCATGCACTTTGCAAATGTGACTGAAGATGTAGTAAGACTTAAATTCTTCCCTTTCACTCTTAAGGATAAAGCCAAGGGTTGGCTTTATGCATTGAGGCCAAGATCAATTGGGTCATGGAATGATATGCACAGAGAATTTATAAAAAAAAATCTTCCCTACTCACAAAACAAACATGCTTAAGCGCCTTATCATGAACTTTGCCCAAAAGGAAGATGAAACCTTTTCCCAATGTTGGGAGAGGTTCAAGGACCTATTAAACGCATGCCCACATCATGGCTATGAAATTTGGCGGATTATAAGTTTTTTCTATGAAGGACTGATTCCATCCATGTGCCAATTTATAGAGATGATGTGTAATGGGGAGTTCATGAATAAGGAAGCTGATGAAGCATGGGATTATCTGGAAGAATTGGCTGAAAGTGCACAATCTTGGGACACATCTAAACCAACAAATTCCAAGACTGGCCAACAAAAAGAAAAGGGAGGAATGCATGTCTTATCAGAAGAAGATAGCATAAGTGCACGGTTGGCTAGCCTTACAAGAAAGGTCGAAGCCATGGAATTAAGGAAAGGAGAAACAATCAACTCCACTGAGGTTGAAACTGTTTGTGGAATTTGTGCTGGAAATCAACATGCTACACCAGATTGTCCCACAATTTCAGCAGTCCAAGGCATCTTACAAGAACAAACAAATGCCATAAACAGTTATCAACAGCAATATGGTGCTCCAAACTCAAACACGTATAATCCTAATTGGAAGAACCATCCCAACTTCAGTTGGAGGAATGGACCCACTGCAAATGCAAACAACACTCCAAAAGTATCATTAGAAGAGATATTGGGTGCACTCGTATCGGTCCAGAATGAGTATAACAAGACAAATTCTCTAAAAATAGATGGGTTCATGCAAGAGCAATTGAAATTCAATCAAAATTCAAACCAAGCCATTAATGAATTGAAAACATCTCTGGCTAGAGTTGAAGCTCACCTTAGTGGTAGAGAGAAGGGCACACTTCCTGCTCAACCTCTTCCTAACCCAAGGACCCAGTATGAGATACAAGATGCAAGCTCATCCTCCCACCATACGGAACATGTCCAGGCTATCACCACTTTAAGAAGTGGGAAAGAAATTGACAAATCTAATCCGGTGAAGGCCCCAAAGCCTAAGGATCCGGAAATTCCCAAAGAGGATGATAGCCCAAACAATATTCCACAAGAGAAAGAACCGGAAAGGCAATACAAGCCGGTTGCCCCATTTCCACAAAGGTTGATTTCACCTAAACCTTTAGATAAAAATCTGGAGATTCTGGAAGTTTTCAAGCAGGTGAAGATCAACATCCCGCTGTTGGATGCAATAAAACAAATACCATCTTATGCTAAATTTTTAAAGGAATTGTGTACAATCAAAAGGAAACATAACGTTCACAATAAAGTGCTTTTGGCTGAGAATTTGAGCGCCATCATCAAACAAGAGGTGCCCCAAAAATACAAGGATCCAGGTAGTCCAACCATCTCATGCATCATAGGAGACTACCAGATTAAACAAGCCCTACTCGACTTGGGGGCAAGTGTGAATCTCATTCCATACTCGGTCTACGAACAACTTGGGTTAGGTGAATTGAAACCCACCAAAACCACACTCCAACTTGCTGATAGATCCATCCGGATACCGAGAGGAATGGTAGAGGATGTTCTAGTCCAAGTTGATAAATTCTACTACCCAGTAGATTTTATTGTCTTGGACACACATCCCGTGATAGGCACCGGTACTCAAATTCCCGTCATACTTGGACGACCGTTTCTAGCTACTTCAAACGCCATTATCAATTGCAGAAACGGACTTGTACAAATGTCCTTTGGAAATATGACCCTTGAGCTTAACATATTTGAGTTATGCAAACAACCGCGGGAAGTTGATGATGATGTCCACGAATTAAACATGATCGAATCATTCGTGGAGGATACAGTCCCCTTATCAGTATTTTCCAACCCTTTGGAGGCATGTATGGCCCACTCTCATGAGACAAATGATTACACAATACAAGAGATGGATGCCATTCTAGATGTGATGTTGGTGCTTGAGAATAAAAGATGGAGGGCCCCAATTGAACCCTTGCCTGTAAATGAGAACAAGTCCCTCCCATCCAACATCAAGGCACCAAAACTCGACCTAAAACCATTGCCAAGTGAGCTAAAGTATGTTTATTTAGGTCGTGATGAGACATATCCAGTGATGATTTCTTCCCACTTGGATGAGGAACAAGAGAGTAGGCTAATAGCCACTCTATTAGAGCACAAGAGTGCCATTGGATGGTCAATTGCGGATCTCAAAGGCATAGACCCACTGATTTGTACTCACCGCATACACATTGAGGACAATGCAAGATTTGGTTGGGGGGTGTAGGATTACTTGGATGAATCCAGCGATTTGCAACATTTCAAGCAATCATGTGGAAATTTTTTCGATTTTTCAAAAATTTGAAACTCTTTTGGAAAACACCGGTTCTATGCATTCGAGTTGATATGAGCATAAGAGGAGGAGATATGAAGTGTATAGGGCTGGATATCTGGAATTCCCCATAGCATAATGGTCTTTATATGTGAACCCCCCTATTTTGTGATTGATAGAAAATCTGAACACTTTTACACCTAGCTCACATTACACGATTTTTATGAGTTGAAGGGATTATGTGATTTATGGATTAGCTAGACTTTGAATTAAGGTATTGAGAAATCAGGCCGGGGTACTTTGTCCATCCTTGTCCATGGGAAAATAATGAAAGATATGGATTTTTAAAAATCCTATCTAATTTAAAAGGAAAAGGAAGGATGAAATTGGGAATGTGGAAAAACGGTGGAAAATTCCGATTAGGGCTACCTACTACCAACCGGGGGATGGTCTACCCGTAACCAAAGCCGGAAATGGGACGTAGTGTGAAAGTCGTCGGAAGGACGGTAAGGCAAATTCCTGTCATTGGCTTGATGTGGCTCTATGTACCTTGAGTTCTATAATTTAGTTGATCTATGAAGAAGGTAATCCTAGAAACTCGTGGAATGAATTTTCACTACCCACACTAGGTTGGATTTGTTCAAGTCCCTCTATTTATCAACCAATCAGTGGGAATCTCATATGAATGCCTATTATGTCTTGAGGATTTACGGTTCCAACCTTTGACGCCTAATCTTTCTGAATCTTACACTTATGAACCTTGGAATGTATAGAAGGATGGTTTCTGAAAGAGAGTTGAGTTTTGAAGAATGAGATTAGCTTCACGCATGTTTTGCTCGGGACTAGCAAAATGCTGGTTGGGGGGTGTGTTGAGCTCTTAATTGTGCATATTTTAACCCCAATTCATCACTCATTGTGTAAGGTTTATATGGTTTGTAAGCTAATTCAATGCATGTTTTGTGACTACAGGATTGAGGGTGGACTCTACTCAACTGAAGACATAAAGAGCTCACTTGGGATCATTCTAATGGAGATTACTTGAGGACCAAAGAAGAAAAGAAGAGAGAAAGCGAAAGAAAGAAGCAAGGAAAGAAAGAAAAGGAAGAAATGAAGAAGTATGAAGACTGCCGACCGGTCATGACCGGTCGGCCAAGGAAGCCAGACCGGTCAGCGACTGGTCAGCCATGGTACTGAAGAACAAATAAAGGTGACCGACCGGTCTTGACCGGTCGGCTACAGCTGCTGGAGGTCTACTGAAGACGTCCGACCGGTCATGACCGGTCGAACAGGGTTGCTGGAATGTTAATATACACGTCCGACCGGTCTTGACCGGTCGGATGTGCTTGCTGGAGTATTTTCACTTGAGGCCGATCGGTCGGCCATGCGTACTAAGTTAGAACTTTCTAATTTCTTCCCTAAATTCTCTGCGCTGCGTAAGTGTTACGTAAATTTTCGATTCTTCCGACGTTGTGGAGCCTCCAGACTATAAGAGGACACCTAGGGATCATTCCTAGGGCATCCTAGAAGGGTTAAAGCGAGGTTGGAGGCTGTGGAAGTGAAGATTGGAGTTTCACAACTCCTTTTGGTTTGCTTTGCTGTTTTCATGCTTTTTGTAGTTGTTTCATGTTTCCTTGGATCATAAGCAGCTAAACCTCTTAGCTAGGGCTAAGAGGTGAAGCTTGTAGTGAATCTAAGATGTTTTAATTCGTAGTTAAGTGGTTTTAGTTTGGAATTCATGATTATGAACTAAGGTTTGAAGTTTATACAAGTTTTTAAGTAATTTTTCTTAGTCTTGTGATGACTCATGGATGTTTGGATGAATTACTTATCTTCTTAATTTGTTTGCAACGATATAGACCTGTATGATCCGAGGAATCGGAGTGCGCTCTAGTACTAAGCTCTTCATAAAGGGACTTCAGGCCAAAGTTCTATTTTAGTTGATTTTCTGGAATATGTAAGGACTGTGCTGGTGATTTGAATCTAGTTCAAATCCTAATCTAGCCTTGTCTTGTGAGAGGACTTGGGGATGGTTATGATTGAGAACTGGACCTATAGGAAAGGGGAATGACCTATGCAATTGAGCATGCTCAGCTCAGCCTAGATTGAGTGAATCTTATGCATAGAACTTACATATTACAGACTGTTTGGTTTAACAGTTCTATCATCCGACTAGACAGACAGGAATGTCAATTCTAGTTGAGAGAATAAGAAACCACAGCGGATTGAACATCAAGGATTGCTTCAAGTGGATCCTTGAAACCCTAGTACCTTCTTATAATTAATTACTCTCGATTTAATTCAGCTTTTGTTACTCACATCAACTTTATACAACAATCTGATTAGTAGACTTCAATAGACACTTGTGGATGAATTTGTGAGATCCTACATAGTCCCTGTGGATCGACCTCGGTCTTACCGAGATTATTACTACATCGCAACCCTACACTTGGGGAAGCGAACATTGAGCCATGAATATTACATATTCTAACCCCTTTTCATCATCATATCATGCATGGTTTTCATGTTTAAAGACTAATATAATACATGGTTTTGTGATTGTAGGAATGAGAGGGACACTTCACCAATTCATGGTTAAAAGAGTCACTTTATATGCATTGAATATAAATAGAACAAGTGTCAAAAGGTGGAGGAAAGAAGAAGAAAGAAAGAGAAAAAAAATAAGAAAATAAGAAAAAACTGTCCTGAGACCTGTCCCATGCGGGTTGCCAAACAAGTCTCTAAACGAGTCTACATTGCTAGACCGGTTGCCAAACAGGTCTTCAGGAGTCGAGAGAAACAGAGCTTGTTGGACTGTTTTTTTGTTTCTCAGACCGGTCACCAGACAGGTCTAAGGTGCTCCAGAAACTCCGATTTTCAATTTCAAGTTTCCAAATTACGGAAGGACTCCACGGATTCTCGAAGTTTCCAAGTTGGTGTAGGATTTCTTTTATAAAAGGCCACCTCCACTCTCTTCCTAAGGCATCTAGCAACGTGGGTAGCAAATGATTCAAGACCTAGGAGGCTTCCTAGCCTTCTACAACTAGTTTTTTTCTTCTAGTTCTAGTTTTAGTTTGTCATTAGTTAGCCTCTTAGTTAGAGCTAAGAGGTGAAGCATATAGTTTTCTTAGATTGTTTAATTCATTTTTAATGGTTTCAAGTTGAATTGTTAACATTGAACAATGGTTTGTTGAGTTTTAATAAAGTTCTAAGTAGTTTTTCTTAATCTTATGATGACTCATGGATGTTTGGAAGAATTACATTAGTTTCTTAATTGTTTTGCAAAGATCTAGACTTGTACGCTCTAAGGAATCGGATTCAAGACGCTCTAGAACTTGAGTCTTTATGTGGGAACTTCAAACTAAAGTTCTATTTTTCTGAAAATTCTAAATTATGTGTGATTGTTTATGCGATTTGAATGAAGTTCAAATCATGGTATAGTTATGCTTTGTGACAGAGTTTAATGATTATCATGGTTGTGATCTTAACCTATTAGAACTAGGATTGACCTATGCAATTGAGTGTGCTCAAGTCCTAACTTGAATTGAGGGAATCATGCATATGAATCAAACATAAGACAGATTCTTTCTTATAACCGCTCTATCTTTCTGCTAGATAGGATTTGATTTTGATTCTAGTTGTGTAATTGAGAAACCTATACGAATTATATATCAAAGATAGTTATAAGTGGATCCTTAATGCTCTAGTTCTCCTTATTATCAGATTTTTCTATTTCATGTTTAAAAACTGATTTCATAAACCCTTTTAGATTCTAGTTGTTAGAGTAGTTAGAATTGTTTATCCTCCTTCTCTATGGATCGACCTCAGTCTTACCGAGATTATTACTACATCGCAACCCTACACTTGGGGAAGCGAACAGATTCCTAGATGAATCTAACAATTTGTGACATTTCGAGAAATGTTTGTAGAAAATTTTTAATTTTTCTGAAAATTTAAAACTCTTTTGGAAAACTGTGTTTCTATGCACTTGGGATCACTACAAGAAAACGGTTTTTTACCGACGAAAGTATTACCGACGAAATTATTTTCGTCGGTAAAAAGCATTTTTCCCGACGAAATAAATAAATCATTGGTAAAAATCATTCCAGCTTCCCGCCACCGCCAGATTTGCTTCCCGCCATACACTTTTACCGACGAAATTTTTATTTCGTCGGTAAAAGGTTTATTACCGACGAAGATACCTATCGGTAAAAAATAAAGCAGAAAATTTGGCTTTTACCGAAGAAAACTTTCGTTGGTAATGAGAAGACTTTTACCGACGAAAATATTCGTCGGTAAAAGCCATTTTTACCGACAATTATTGCCTGTCAGTAATAATGTTTGATTCGCGCGTGTTGAGCTCTTAATTGTGCAAATTCTAACCCAAATTCATCACTCATTATGTAAGGTTTGTATGGTTTGTAGGCTAATCCAATGCATGTTTTGTGACTACAGGATTGAGAGCGGTTCCACCTAATTGAAGATAAAAAGGGCTCATTTGGGACTATTTTGATGAAGATCATTTGAGGACAAAAGAAGAGAGTAGAAGAAAGAAAGGAAGAAAAGAAGAAACAACAGAAGCCGACCGGTCTTGACCGGTCAGCCATGCACGTTGGGAGGCTGATGAAGACGTCCAACCGGTCATGACCGGTCGGACATGGTCGCTGGAGCTTCAATGAAGAGGACCGACCGGTCTTGACCGGTCGGCCATGGCTGTTGGAATGTGAATAAAGACGTCCGATCGGTCATGACCAGTCGGACATGGTTGCTGTACTAACATTGAACAAGGCCGACCGGTCATGACCAGTCGGCTATGATTGCTGGAGTGACCATCCATTGAGGCCGACCGGTCTTGACCGGTCGGTGTGCGTAAGAATTTAGAAACTTCCAAATACAGCCCGATTTTCTCTGCGCTGCGTAACTCTTACGCAATTTCTCGATTCTTCCGAAGTTGTGGAGCCTCCAGACTATAAAAGGACACCTAGGGATCGTTCCTAGGGCATCCTAGAAGGGTTTAAGCGAGGGTGGAGGCTGTGGAAGTGGATTTCGGAGTTTCACAACTCCTCTAGTTTGCTTTGCTGTTTTTATGAATTTTGTAGTTGTTTCATGTTTCCTTGGATCATGAGCAGCTAAACCTCTTAGCTAGGGCTAAGAGGTGAAGCTTGTAGTGGATCCAAGATGTTTCAATTCGTAGCTAGTTGGTTTTAAAGTTGGAATTCATGATTATGAACTATGGTTTGAAGTTTATACAAGCTTTAAGTAGTTTTTCTTAGTCTTATGATGACTCATGGATGTTTGGGAGAATTACTTAAATTCTTAATTGGTTTGCATCAGTCTAGACCTGTATGATCCGAGGAATTGGAGTGCGCTCTAGTACTATGATCTTCATGTGGGGACTTCCTACCAAAGTTCTACTTTTCTGAATTTCTGTAATATGTGTGGATTGTGCATGTGATTTGAATCAAGTTCAAATCCTGATCTAACCTTGTCTTGTGACAGGACTTGAGGATGGTCATGATTGTGAACTAGACCTTTTAGAAAGGGAATGACCTATGCAATTGAGCATGCTCAGCTCAGCCTACATTGAGTGAATCTTATGCATAGCACTTACATATTACAGATTGTTTGGTTTAACAGCTCTATCATCCGACTAGATAGACCTTAATGTCGATTCTAGTTGAGAGAATGAGAAACCACAGCGGATTGAACATCAAGGATTGCTACAAGTGGATCCTTGAACCCCTAGTGCCTTTTTATAATTGTCTACATTCAAATTAGTTTAAAACTGTTATTCACATCAATTCTATTCAAAATCTGATTATTAGCTTTCAATAGACGCTTTTGGATGTGTTTGTGAAATCCTACATAAGTCCCTGTGGATCGACCTTGGTCTTACCGAGTTTATTACTACATCGCAACCCTACACTTGGGGAAGCGAACAGCGCGCAAGTAAGTAAAGAGGAGTACTTTTACAGACAAAAATGTCCGTCAGTAAAAGTCAATTAAAGTCATTTTTACCGATGATTTTTGCTTGTCGGTATTAATATTTGATTCCCGACTTTTACCGACGAAAATTTTCGTCTGTAAAAGTCAATTAGAGTCATTTTTGCCGACGATTTTTGCCTGTCAGTAATAATGTTTGATTCCCGCCAAGTAGAAAAAGAGGACTTTTACCAACGAAAATTTTCGTCGGTAAAAGTATTTAAACGAACTTTTACTGACGAAAAATTTCGTCGGTAAAAGCCCTCTTTTAACTTACCCGATCGGGCTCCCTCATTCTCTCTCTCTCTCTCTCTCTCTCTCTCTCTCTCTCTCCTCTCTCTCTCTCTCTCTCTCTCTCGCGGCCGGCCCACCCTTCTCACCTCTCCCTCAGCTCCGATCGCCGGCAGTCACCGTCACCGGTGGCCCACTGCCTCAGCCGACCACCCCCCTAGCCTATCGACCACCGTCACCGGCTGTCACTCACCTCCACCGGCCTCCGTACACCTCCACCGCCTCCGGTAACCCTCTCTCCCTTCCTTCTTCCTCTATTTCCCCTCTCTCCCTCTCTCCTCGTTGTTGATTGTAGGGCCCACTCCCAAAATCCAAAGCATGTGGGTCCCACAATCGCTGTTCAATGCATGTGGGTGGGTCCCACCGTCGCTTTCCATCGTCCATTGCATGTGGGTCCCACCGTCGCTTTCCATCGTCCATTATATGTGAGGTCCGCCTTAGCTGTCCACTATTTGGTGGGGCCCACTGATTTAGTAAATCCCTAATTAGGGATTTCAAAATTAAAATCCCCTAATTAGGGATTTCGAATTTAAAATCCCTAATTAGGGATTTTAAATTTTAATTTTCAAATTTGTGATTTACAAATTTTAAAAAAAATGAAATACCTAAATGTGGGGCCCACCGTCGTTGTCCACTGGCTGTGGGGCCCACGTCGCTGTCCATTGGCTGTGGGGCCCACCGTCGCTATCCACTAGCTATGGGGCCCACCGTCGCTGTCCACTGCCTGTGGGGCCCAACGTCGCTGTCCACTGCTTGTGGGGCCCACGTCGTTGTCCACTGCCTGTGGGGCCCACCGTCGCTGTCCACTGTTTTGGATCAAGCATATATTTGTGTGGAGTAAACTATATGGGGCCCACAGTGATTTACGTATTTTATCCACTCCATCCATCCATCTTAGCAGGAAATTCTAGGTATGGTGCCCAAAAATGAAGCATATCAAAACCTAAAGTGGACCACACCACAAGTGTGAACTGAATGTCTATCATTGAAAAATTCTTGGAGGACATAGAAGTTTTAGATCAAGCTGATATTTGTGTTTTCCCTTCATCCATATCCATGTGATCTTATGAACAGGTTGGATGACAAATAAAGATCATAGGGGAGCCTGTGAATGGTGGAAATCATTTTTCCCACTGTTTCCCATGGCATGGTCCACTTGAGATTTGGATATGCTTAAATTTTGGGCTCAACCACTAAAATGAGCTGAAAAAACATAAGGACGAAATAGATAAATCACATACATTGTAGGTGGGTCCCAACTGAGTTTACTCTACATGATAAGAGCGTGTAGAGTTACTCCGCACGCAATCCGATTCCCATGGTGGGCCCCATACATACTTATTTATTCAGAAAATAGTCATTAGGTATTTGATTAGACTTGTTTCATGGTGTTGATGATTCTGTCATTTTCATGTGTTTGTGTATCTGGAATTGATGGAGCAAACCCGGATGTACGTCAGAGCTACCCGTGGTTGATTTATGTGAATGTATGTTGTGGATGTATTTGGCTCATTATTAATAGTTATTTTTTGTCCACAAATGGTAGTATAATAGAATCAGTTAGCCCATTTGGAGATTTCTATATTGCCGAGCATAGATAAAGTGTGTTTTGGAGGTATAGAAATCTGCCAATTGTCCTGTTGGACAGTCCAAGGTTGGATAGATTGGAATGTTCTCGTTGTTTGTCATTTACATGCTCTGTCATTAGTTTCGTGCGGTAACTCTCCTATTCTCTCTGGATATGTTTCTTATGTTTAATTCCATTATCAATTTAATACACACAATGTGTGGATAGTTGACGTGGAAATGAAATGTAAGATAAATATATCTGGAGAGATAGGGGGAGATGCTGTCGAAATTTAGGCTTAGGCATTTAAATGGAAATAATGATAGCATTTCAATCTATCCATCCTTGGATGGGCGACTAATTTTATTATATTATCATTTAGTGGCACATTAGATGACGAACATGATACTTGTGATTAAGAGTAGTTGATTGATACTGATGTTGAGCAGGGGGTCCCTGGAAGGTGGGAACCACTGTTGTGACCATGCTGAAGCTGTCCTGTTCCTATGAACAAGCAATATGGGTGGCCTGGCCATTTGGCAGGCCCGTGTTTATGTATTAGCTCGAAATTAATGGAGCAGACCCGGATGTGCGTCGGAGCTATCCGGGTGTTGAGCGGGGGTCCCTGGAAGGTGGGAACCACTGTTGTGACCATGTTGAAGCTGTCCATTTCCTATGGACAGCAATATGAGTGGCCTGGCCATTTGGACAAGCCCGTGTTTATGTATTAGCTCAAAATTAATGGAGCAGACCCGGATGTGCATCGGAGCTATCCGGGTGTTGAGCGGGGGTCCCTGGAAGGTGGGAACCACTGTTATGACCATGATGAAGCTGTCCATTTCCTATGGACAGCAATATGGGTGGCCTGGCCATTTGGACAAGCCCGTGTTTATGTATTAGCTCTAAATTGATGGAGCAGACACGGATGTGCGTCGGAGCTATCCGGATGTTGAGCGGGGGTCCCTGGAAGGTGGGAACCGCTGTTATGACCATGATGAAGCTGTCCATTTCCTATGGACAGCAATATGGGTGGCCTGGCCATTTGGACAGGCCCGCTTTGTGTGGAGCAGAACCGGATGTGCGTCGGAGCTATCCGTGAGCTGGTTGAGTCTCCAAGACCTACACCCTAAACCCGAAACCATAAACCTAAAATTAAAACTTATAAGCTACGGCTAAACCTAAACCTGAACTCAATTCACCTAAATTTAAACCTAAACCCAAACTCGAAAACCTAAACCTAAACCCGATCCCGATCCCGAACCCGAAACTCTAAACCTATGCCTAAACCTAATCCTAAACTCAAATCACTTAAACTAAACCTACACCTATTCCTAAATCCATTCACCTAACCTAAACTTAGACCCAAACACGAAAATGCGACCCTAAACCCGATCTCGAACCTGAAAATCTCAACCTGTGCCTAAACCTAATCCTAAACTCAAATCATCTAAAGTAAACCTACACCTATTCTTAAATCCATTCACCTAACCTAAACCTAGACCCAAACAAGAAAACCTAACCCAAAATCCAATCCCGAACCTGAAAATCTCAACCTATGCCTAAACTTAATCCTAAACTCAAATCATCTAAACTAAATCTACACCTATTCCTAAATCAATTCACCTAACCTAAACTTAGACCCAAACATAAAAACCTAACCTGAAACGCGATCCCGAACCCGAAAATCTCAACCTATGCCTAAACCTAATCCTAAACTCAAATCACCTAAACTAAACCTACACCTATTCCTAAATCCAATCACCTAACCTAAACTTAGACCCAAACACGAAAACCTAACCTGAAACGCGATCCCAAACCCGAAAATCTCAACCTATGCCTAAACCTAATCCTAAACTCAAATCATCTAAACTAAACCTACACCTATTCCTAAATCTATTCACCTAACCTAAACCTAGACCCAGACCCAAACATGAAAACCTAACCCGAAATCCAATCCCTAACCCGAAAATCTCAACCTATGCCTAAACCTAATCCTAAACTCAAATCATCTAATCTAAACCTACACCTATTCCTAAATCCATCACCTAACCTAAACTTAGACCCAAACACGAAAACCTAACCCGAAACCCGATCCCGAACCCGAAAATCTCAACCTATGCCTAAACCTAATCCTAAACTCAAATCACCTAAACTAAACCTACACCTATTCCTAAATCCATTCACCTAACCTAAACTTAGACCCAAACACGAAAACCTAACCCGAAACCCGATCCCGAACCCGAAAATCTCAACCTACGCCTAAACCTAATCTAAACTCAAATCACCTAAACTAAACCTACACCTATTCCTAAATCCACATCTTTAAACTAAACCTGAATCTAATCTTTGCATTGTAGATATGGATAAGAGTTGGATGCGAGCTAAGAATCGGTTTGGCACAGAGTATAAACAAGGTGTTAAGGAGTTCATGGAATTTGCGAGATATCGGGCAGATTAAGGTAATAGAATTAGGTTTCCATGCCGAAAATGCAAGAACATGGTTCACAAGACTTTAGACAAAGTGGAAGATGATTTGTTCATAGTTGGGATTGACCAAGGTTACACTTGGTGGATTCATCATGGTGAAGACTTCCACTAAAGAGTTGAGGCCACTAAAGTCCTTGCTGACCCAATTGTGCTTAATGAGGAGGATGAAGATGTTGACGATATGCAAGATATCATAGGGGATGTGTTAAGGGGAACAATTGCGGATATTGATTTTGCAGCGACAAGTAGTAGCCAGGATATTCCTCCTATGGGTGATGCCGAATCAGAAAAGTTTAGTAGGTTGTTGAGGGATGCGCAACGTCCACTCTATCCGGGGTGTCGGAACTTCTCCAAATTGAATTTCCTTATAAGGTTACTTCATTTAAAGACAATAAATCATTGGAGTAATAAATCGTTCGACATGTTACTTGGCTTGTTGAAAGAAGTATTACCTAAAGGTGAGACATTGCCTAAGTCTCATTACGAGGCAAAATCCTTAATGCGAGACTTGGGCCTTGGTTACATCCTCATACATGCATATATAAATGATTGTGTATTGTATTGGAAAGAACATGAAAATGTTGAAGAGTGTCCATAATGTGGCGAGTCTAGGTGGAAATATGACGAACCTAAGCGTAAGAAAATTCCACAAAAGGTGTTAAGGTACTTTCCATTGAAACCCAGATTACAAAGATTGTTTACGTCGAGCAAGACGGCTGAAGATATGAGGTGGCATAAGGAGAAACGCGTTCATGATGATAATACATTGAGGCATCCCGCTGACTCTAAAGCCTGGCAACAATTTGATAAGCAATATGACTGGTTTGCAGATGATTCTCGCAATGTTCGACTAGGTCTTGCATGTGATGGTTTTAATCCATTTGGTAATATGAGTAGCTCGTACAGTATGTGGCCAGTGATACTTATGCCCTACAATTTACCTCCTTGGTTGTGTATGAAGGAATCATTTTTTATGATGTCGTTGCTTATTCATGGACCCAAGTCACCGAGGAATGACATTGATGTATATTTGCGACCATTAGTAGATGAGTTAAACGAGTTGTGGAGTCAAGGTGTCAGACGTATGACACTTTTGCAGAACAGACGTTTCGATTGCATGCAGCGGTCTTGTGAACAATAAATGACTTCCCTGCATATGGGAATTTGTCTGGGTGGAGCACGAAGGGAAAGTTGGCTTGTCCTACATGTAGTACTGAGACTTGTTCATTGTCATTGAAGCATGGTAAAAAAAACGTGTTATATGGGCCATCGTCGCTTTCTTCCGAGGGATCATAGTTGGCGCAGGAAGACAATAATCTTTGATGGCAAACAAGATCATAGGCCACCACCGAAAGAACTATCTGGAGAAGATGTGTTACAACAATTGAGTAACATTAAAGAAGTTAGATTTGGTAAGGCACCGCACTTGAAGAAGAGAAAACGTACAATATTGAAGTATAACTGGAGGAAGAAGAGCATTTTTTTAATTGCCTTATTGGAGTCATCTGAAAGTTGCGACACAACTTGGATGTCATGCATATTGAGAAGAATATATGTGACAATGTCTTTGGAACATTGATGAACATAGAGAAGAAAATAAAAGACAGTTTTAAGGCTCGATTGGATCTACAAGCAATGGGTTTAAGGAAAGAGTTTAACTTGCAACCACATGGAAATTCATATACTATACCAGCAGCCTGCTACACACTGACAAAACTAGAGAAAAAACGTTTACGTGAATGGTTGAGATCGGTGAAGTTTCATGATGGGTATGCATCGAATATCTCTCGGCGCGTAAACATTACGGACTATAAGGTAACAGGAATGAAAAGTCATGACTGTCACGTCCTTCTACAACGTCTACTACCGGTTGCGATTCGTGGATTCCTTAGCAAGGATGTCAGTGCTGCGCTGATTGAGTTGGGGATATTCTTTAAGGATTTGTATTCGAAATCTTTGAATGTAGAGGCTATTAAACAACTGGAGAAGGATATTGTCGTAATCCTTTGCAAACTTGAAAGAATATTTCACCTGCGTTTTTCGATGTCATGGTACACCTAGCGATTCACTTACCGCATGAAGCGAAGCTCGCAGGCCCAGTACAATATCGTTAGATGTATCCGATCGAAAGGTGATAGAACAATGATCATAAATTTTTATTCATTCCATAAACTACGTATATCCATGTTTTCATGTCCTTTAAACATAGTGATTTTGTGTACAGATACCTTCACACATTAAAACGATATGTGAGGAATAAGGCATGTCCAGAGGGATCCATTGCTGAGGCGTACATTGATAATGAGTGTCCTGACATTTTACTCCATGTATCTTCGTGGCATAGAGACTAGATTCAACCGAGAAGATCGGAATGCCGATGATGGGCAGAAGCATGAACAAGGACTCATATCTGTATTCGCACATAACGTCCGTCCTTTAGGATCGCCGACGTTTCAGGATATGGACCTTCGGGATCAAGCGAAGGCGCGGTGGTATGTGTTGCATAATTGTGAAGAAATAGAGTCGTACTTGGAGTAAGTCTTCAATCGATGATTATATATCTACATACACGTAATCTCAAAATTTCTTGCTCACAACGTGCCAATTATGTATAGCAAACATATCAAGGAGATGAAGTCCCAATACCCTACAACTTATGATCGAATGCATCAGGATCAATTTCCAGAATTATTCGCAAAACGTGTAAGATTAATTTACCTTCTATCTCACCACACTTACAATATTGTTGTATTGTACAATATTTATACGTAATCTCAAATCCATAAACATTTATATTTTGCATGTGATAATAGATGAAGATGTTGCGCGCTAGCAACTCTGCGCACGCTACTCACTGACGTGTAGCCCTGATAGACGTGTATCTAGATATACAGGTTGTATTGTAAACGGGATTCGGTTCCACACTGAAGAGTGTGAGAATTATAGGACCACACAAAATAGTTGGGTGGTTGTGAAGGGAACACATGAGGAGGTAGAAATTGATTTTTATGACGTTTTGACGGATATTATTGAGCTGAGTTATTGTATGAGAAAGCGGGTGTACTTATTTAAATGCGATTAGTGGGACATTGGAAATAAGAAGTTGGAATACAGATTGATGACTACTTCACGAGTGTAAATTTATCTCGGAAGTGGTTTAAAGATGACCCAATTATCATAACTGGCCAAGCCGAACAAGTATTCTACCTCGCTGACACCAAGTTAGGCGGCTCTTGGCATGTGGTGCAGAAAATAAAGCCCAGGAACATATTTGACGTTTTCGAACTAGACGTTGAAGATAGCGATGAAGGGAGAAATGGAACGTCGTCAGTTGAACAAGCATATCAAGAAGACATGCCATCTTGGGATAGAGGGAATGATCCAAATGTTGATATTGATGTGGTGCAATTGAATAGAGATGATGTGCCACCTGATCATGTTGATGCCTCAATCATAAATGACATTGTTAGAGATGATAGCGCTTTCATCGATGACGACGTTGCAGACGATGAAGAGGAAATACTGATCAGCGATAGTGATGGTGAAAAAGAAAGAGTGATAAGCGATAATGATTCAGATGACGATTATTAAATGTATACAATATTTACATGTCATTTTCAATTCGATTAATTTGATTATTACATGTATATTTCTTTTACAAGTCATGATTTTTTTTCTGAATTGACTTGTTTATAATCAACATTTACAGTTAAGTCACTTTCTGATCATGTCATCCACAAACTGGAGTGTAGCAGAAGCACGCAGCATACTTCATCAGCTGTTACGGATGGACTTTCCGGCCCTATATTCTTCTAGTAGGGCCAGAGAGATACCCGGTCTGGTCGATAAATGTAGGGAGGAAGACGATGACTCAGATGAAAGATTATACAATCTCAAAGAAATTCGGACCTGATGGAGGAATATAACCGTGGGAAACTTCGTATGGAAGATGCGACATTGTCACTTGCACATATGAACAGAGTCCCGAGAGATCAGATTTCTCCTATTGTGACTGGCATGTTGGCTGTAACAATGTCGAGTGCTTCATACAGCTTGACATATACATCTGCAGCATATGATAACTTACGCAGGGAGTATTTCGGATAGTTGATTCGAAGTTGATTTGTATTACAATGAAATATATGTATTTAATATAGAATGACAATGTGTAATGAATTTTTTAACTTTTATATTCTGTTTACGGTTTTATTATATTCTGCTTACATTATAGGTGTAATGGTCTAATCATATTTTTATCATCTCTCTAAGCATAAGCACAAATTCATTCTACCATGATGTTCATAAATATAAATTGACATTGTTTAAATTTATAAGTTTGTATTTCAGACATATTCAGTCATGGCACCAGGTGGGAGATCAGGTCGTTCGCGCATTGGATCTACCCCTTCCACCCGTGATGCGACGCAGACAGCATCGACGTTGCACGGTGCATTACAGGCATCTGATCCTTCGGTTGAGCATACACCGGGCATTGCATGTAAGTGTAGACATTTATTTAGTGATTTCTGTTTATATTGTTACCTTACATATATCTTTTCGCGACAGCATCTTCTACCAGCCGACGAGGATGTGGACCCACGCAAAGGTTAGTTTTAGAGCGACTTACGCGTGAGGGTAGGGTGGCGGTAGAGTTCCCACAGGACTTCCTTAGACCTGTTGGGGACAGTGCCAGACTGTTTACGACTGAGGTCGGTGTCCTATGCCGATCTCTGATCCCCGCCACCACCCCCCGTTGGACTGACATGACAGATGATGTGTGACAGATCATCCGTCAGCGCCTTCAGATAAATTTTAGTAAATTGAAATTTTCTTTTGTGAAAGTTCATTTACGGTTAAGTCCTATTCTTAATAAGTTTATTGCCTTAATTTATTATTTACAAAACTGCCGGATAAATTTGACTTCGATTTGAATGTTCCTTACATTTCTCATGTCGTCGACGACATGATCAGAGAGCAGTTCAAGGAGTACCGAGGAGAGTTACACCAGCAGTACAAGCGGTGCAGGATGCACGATGAGGCCGTACTGTCCACACCGCCCCACGTTACTACAGACGACTGGCGGATACTCTGCGAGAGATTTTCGTCGGAGGCTTTTCAGGTAATATTTACAAATTTACGATATCTTAAGGAAACTAATTAAATTCTCAATTAATAGCAATGTATTTTGTATAATGTGTTTAAAAGAGGAGTAGAATAAATTTTACGAATAGGGAAAAGTTACAAGTGAACCACGTAGCTGATTCAAAGTCATTTGTACGACATCGTTATGACATGGTAAGAAATTATTGATGATTATTAAGTTAATATATTATTTTGATTGGCATTTATTATAAGTCTTCTTTCCTTTCGATTGCGCAGCGAGATTCCGTCACCAGCCAGGAGCCTGGACCAGTAGACCTCTATAGAGGGACTCACTGTCGGCAGGCGACGGGATCTTGGGTTCATCCTAGAGCCAGTGAGCATTGGGTAAAAATCTTTACTTTGTTAAATTTAATTGCGCATTCATTGATAATAATGTCATTCATGTCATTTTTTATGAAATTTCATATGTTTTCATTACAGGCGGCGATGGACACCATACGCAGTCAGCCCACTCCCGATGGTAGTGAGCGGAGTGAGCCAAAAATCCTGAGCGAGGTCCTTGGCACCCGTTCTGGATATGTGCGTGGGCTTGGCCATGGTGCCAAGCTCATGACACCCACTAGAGGTGGCTCCAGCCGATCCGTAGCTGGTGAGAGCGCTCTACGTCGAGCTGATATCGCAGAGAGGTTTAGTAGCTACGGGTCGTCGTCGATGAGATTAGAGAGCAGCTGGAGAGGCGTAGGGAGGAGGAGGAGCAGAGGCGTAGGGAGGTGGAGCAGAGGAGACAGGAGGAGGAGGAGAGGCGACGGGAGGAGCAGGACAGGCGACGCGAGGAGCAGGAGAGGAGGATCGAGGAATTGCGGCAGGAGCATGAGCGACGGATGCAGGAGATGTTTCAGGCTCTCGCTGCACGCTTTGGCACCGATGCCCCGCCACCTCCGCCTTCTTCTTCGTGATTCTTTTTTTAATATACGAATGTTAACTTATATGTATTTGTGCGTGGATGAATATTGGTTGTTTGTGGATGTGAAATGGATTATTTGTGTATGGATGGTGTAGTTTCTGTTTATTCGTATGTATATGGATGTGAATAGGATAAAAATGTATAGGTTTATTTACAGGTGTATATCAAGAATTGTTTCCTGAATTTTGAAAACAAATGGAACCGGGAAAGGGAATACTATTACCGACGAAATTGTTCGTAGGTAAAAAACATGGAAAACTTTTTTACCGACGAAATTTTTCGTAAGTAATAAACTTGTAAAACTTTTACCGATAAAATTTTTCGTGGGTAATAAACTTCTAAAACTTTTACCGATAAAATTTTTCGTGGGTAATAAGCTTGTAAAAACCTTTACCGACGAAATTTTTCGTGGGTAATAAACTTGTAAAACTTTTACCGACGAAATCTTTCGTGGGTAATAAACTTGTAAAAACCTTTACTGATGAAACGTTTCGTCGGTAAAAGTTTTTTCACCGACGTATCACATTTTTTTCCGACAAAAAATCATATGTTTTTCCGATGAATTTTTTCTGTCGGTAATGGTTTTATTATTACCTACGAATTTTTTTTCGTCGGGAAAAACCTTTACCGACGGCATTTCTGCGACGACGTCAGCCGTGAAATATTTCGTGGGGAAAAACATTTCCCGACGAAATTTTATTAAAAGCCGACTGAATTATTTCATTAAAAATGGAATTTCTTGTAGTGGATGTCATCAGTATGAAAGGATGACAAACGAATTGATATAATTTTGAAACTCTTAAAGGACTTATAACATGACAGTTTTCTATTTGAATTCTCCTATTAATTTAATTGATAGAAAATTTGAACACTTTTGAGCCTAGTTCACATTACACGATTCTCATGCTTGAAGGGATTACGTAGAATTGTAGATTAGTTAGACTAAGATTTAAGGTGTTGAGAAACCAAGCTGAGGAACTTTGTCCATCCTTGTTAATGTAAAATAAGAGAAAAGAACGAAAGATATGGATTTCTAAAAATCCTATCAAATATGGATAAGAAAATGAAAGTAAGGTTATTCATTGAATATATGTTGAAAAATTCTGAAAATGGCTACCTATTACCAACCAGGAGATGGTTTACTCGTAACCAAAGCCGGAATTGGGAAGTAGTGTGAAAGTCGTCGAAGGAACGGTAAGACAAATTCTTATCATAGGCTTATTGTTGATTTGAACAGTCTTAGATCTTTAGTTTTGTTGATCTATGAAGAAGGTAATCTTGGAAACTCATGAGATGAACATTCACTATGCACACTAGACCACACTTGTTCGGGTTCTTCTATTTTATCAATCAATCAGCGGGGATTCTATGTGAAACGCCCATTATATTTAGGGAGTTTAAGATTCCATCATCTATCACTTAATTTCTCTGAATCTTGTTCTTGTATATCTTAAAGTTTACAGAAGTATTGTTTCCGAAAGAGAGCTGGGTTTTTGAAAAGTTAGATTTGTTTCACACATATTTTGCTCGGGACTAGCAAAATGCTGGTTGAGGGGTGTGTTGAGCTCTAAATTGTGCATATTCTAACCCCAATTCATCACTCATATTACATGCATGTTTTCATGATTTAAAGCTTAATCTAATACATGGATTTATGTTTGTAGGAATGCGAGAGAGATTTCAATTGTATGATACGTAGAGGCACTTCTTACATACCTTGAAGATTAAAGGAATGAAGAACAAAAGGCAAAACAAAGATGCAATAAAGTTGGAGGAAGAAAAGAGTGAAAAATAACAATTTACATGACCTCCGACTACCACCGGCCGGCCGACCAAACCTGCCAGAAACAACATTTTTGCTGTATTATTTTTGTGAAGCCCGACCTATGGTCCGGTCAGTCGACCGGCTAGTAGGTCTTGTTAGTGCACTTTTCCGTGGCATACTAGTGCACCTTGTTTGTCAATCACTTATATCAGTGAGTCTAGTGTCAGTTGAGCCCAATGAAGACGAAGACCGAAGACTCAGATGACATCGCTGCATCAAGGAAGAAGAATCAGGTAAAAGTGATGCATTGGTGCCTTAACCTTGACCAAAACCCAACCCTTTAACCTCTTTGATGACCTTGACCATGTTAGGAAACCTCTTGTCATTTTAGAGTGGCCCTAGGTGTCCCTGAACATCACCCCAAACATGGCCTAAGTTAGTGGGTTGAAAAATACATAGGTCAGCGATCAGACTAGGCTGAACCCAGGCCTGTCCTGACCGGTCGGACCGGTCGGCTGGACTGGTCCGACCAGTCAAGACCGGTCAGCCAGGCTGCCTGACCAACAGCATCTTGCTGTGTTGTACAGGCCATAGGGCCGACCGGTCGCGACCGGTCGGATAGCCCCCCCAACAGACAGTGAATTCTCTGTCTTAAATGGCTTTTGGCCGACCGGTCGGGACCTGGCTGGGACCGGTCGGAAGGAGCCGTTTTTGCCCATTTTATGACCGTTGGAGCTCATTTTTCCTATATAAGGAGCTCAGTTTTGGGGCATATGTGAGAGGGTTTTGAGAGCCTATTCCCCACACCTTTTGTACATCATATGAGGCCTCAAGGAGGGTTTCAAGTCATATCACTTGTGTTTTAAACACAAGTGTGGGCATTCAAATGCAATCTAGAGATGACCTGATTCATCTCTCAAATCTAGAGGTGAGACACTAGTCCATATAGGCATATCCCTTGTCCAAGACCTCTAGAAGACCCTCTAGGTGAATCTCCTAGTTAGAACAAGCTACATATCCCATGTAGGAGATTCAACCATCCTCCTATCACCTTGGGCATCTCAAAGGCATCACATGCAAGGTGTTTGATCGAGTGTGGCTGAGGTATTGGCGAAGCAACGGCGACACGATCGTGGGAGTAAGGGAAGCTGATTGAAGCACGGGAGAGCGGAGATCAAGCAACCCGAACCAGCGCTAAACAAGGGGCTCATCCGACAAGTAATGTTATCCTTTTTGAGAGTCCATTTAGAGTTTATTTGTCGAACTCGATCTAGGGACGTTAGCCGTTCCTTGGCCTGTTTGCCGGGCCTAAACTAAGTCTCCAAGGGGGAGCCTCCGTCATGGGAGTGAACGTGAGTCGGGTTGAGAGTTAGCCTATGTCCAAAACTCCGTTTGGGTTGAGAGTTAGCCCTTAGTCCAAAACTCTGGTCATGGTTGAGAGGTGAACCGGTAAAACCTCCGTGTAAAGGTTGAGAGGTGAACCTCATTTAAAACCTCCGATAGTGAATGCCGGTGTGCTCAAAGGTGTTGAGTACTTGAACCGAGAGTGGAGTAGACCCAAAGTCGAACCACTATACATGCTTGTGTTTGTGATTGTATTGAGCACATTGATATCTTAGCATTATTAGTTTAATTGTCTAATTATGAATGCTTGGTAGGAATGTATGCTAGGCACTTATTAGGCACATCCACACACAAGATGTACTTTCACTAATTGTGTAGACTTGAGCTCATTGATCCACTCTCATAAGTCTACATAGGTTGCATAGGTTAGTAGCTTAATTAGTTAAATCTTTTGATTACCTATGCATGCCTTAGACTAGGTTGTTTGTTGCTTTATCATTTGCTAGTCTTGTGATTGGACCCACTTAGGCTTGGAAGCCGAAGTGTTCTTGCTTACATAGTTTCATTTGTTGAATTATATAAGTAGGCAAAAAGAATTTCAAAAAAGGTCCTAATCACCCCCTCCTATAGGTTTAGCCATAATTCTAGTTCCTCTTTAAGCTTCCGCACACATGTGTATGCATAGGGTGTCGTGTTAGACTACCCGACGTAATTTCAATTGGTATCAGAGCGGGTTTCTCTTCAAGGACGTAACCGTCTAGAGTAAGATCCGGTACCGGAGCACTAGCATCATGTCTACCTAAAAAGGAGAATCTATGTTGCCTCATGTTGAACTATAAGTAAAATGATTAGTTGAGGTCAACAATAACTAGGGTAAGAACTATTGTCATATCCCCTGCCAAACATTGCTCTCCTACTTGGAATGAACCTAAGGGAGAAAAATCTAGGATAAACAAATTCCCTCCAATAAGCATGTTGGGTCCTATTTATCATACCCAAGGGGGTTGTGATCTAGGTTAGGTGACCTTAGGAGACCATATTGAGCTCAAATGAATATTTGAGGATCTAGCCTCATTTTGAGCAAATTGATGAATCTGAGGATTTTAGCCTTATGTTTGAACTTATGGGCAAATCAGAGGATTCAAGCCTCATTAGCCCAAATTCGGTAGTTTAGCTTTAATTTGAATATTTTCTTGCTAGACTATCATCCGACTTAGATTAGCTTATCATCTTGAGTTTTATGCTTCATTGTATGATAATCTTTGCTTTGTATTGGTCTTGATATACCAATAGGGGAGATTGGTTGATTGGGCTATAAGCCCTTTGTGCTTTTGTTGCAAATGTATATCCTTGACCAATGTTGCATGATTATCCTTGCCTAGATAGTTACATTTCTTGTTAATCATGTTCCTTAGCATGCTCCATGTATTTATGTATCATGCACCCTATACTCTCCTTATTAGCATGTGCTTATAGTTATAACTGTGACACACTATCTACTCTTACCTTAACCTTATTGATATCTCATTAAGGGCAAGAGAATAGTTTGTCAATTGCTAACAAAAAGGAGGAGAAAGATCAAGTCCCACCAAAACTAGTTTGCTATGTTTTGTGATGCAGAGATTGACAGGTTATGGGGGAGCAAATTGAAGAGGAGCGGCTTAGTTTAGGCATGTCAAGAGTCCTGTATTTAATTCATTATCTATGTAATATCTTGAACATATATTTTATTTTTGTAGGTTAGGTTTTTGTAAGTAATTGACAAAGGGGGAGATTGTTAGTGCACTTTTCCGTGGCATACTAGTGCACCTTGTTTGTCAATCACTTACATCAGTGAGTCTAGTGTCGGTTGAGCCCAATGAAGACGAAGACCGAAGACTCAGATGGCCTCGCTGCATCAAGGAAGAAGAATCAGGTAAAAGTGATGCCTTGGTGCCTTAACCTTGACCAAAACCCAACCCTTTAACCTCTTTGATGACTTTGACCATGTTAGGAAACCTCTTGTCATTTTAGAGTGGCCCTAGGTGTCCCTGAACATCACCCAAAACATGGCCTAAGTTAGTGGGTTGAAGAATGCATGGGTCAGCGATCAGACTGGCTGAACCCAGGCCTGTCCGACCGGTCAGGACCGGTCGGCTGGACTGGTCCGACAGGTCAAGACCGGTCGGCCAGGCTGCCAGACCAACAGCATCTTGCTATGTTGTACAGGACATAGGGCCAACCGATCGTGACCGGTCGGCTGGGCTGGTCTGACCGGTCGCGACCGGTCGGACAGCCCCCCCAACAGACAGTGAATTCTCTGTCTTGAAATGGCTTTTGGCCGACCGGTCGGGACCGGCTGGGACCGGTCGAAAGGAGCCGTTTTTTGCCCTTTTTATGACCGTTAGAACTCATTTTTCCTATATAAGGAGCTCGATTTTTGGGCATATGTGAGAGGGTTTTGAGAGCCTATTCCCCACACCTTTTGTACATCATATGAGGCCTCAAAGAGGAGGGTTTCAAGTCAATCCCTTGTGTTTTAAACACAAGTGTGGGCATTCAAATGCAATCTAGAGATGACTTGATTCCTCTCACAAATCTAGAGGTGGGACACTATTCCATATAAGCATATCCCTTGTCCAAGACCTCTAGAAGACCCTCTAGGTGAATCTCCTAGTTAGAACAAGCTACATATCCCATGTAGGAGATTCAACCATCCTCCTATCACCTTGGGCATCTCAAAGGCATCACATGCAAGGTGTTTGATCGAGTGTGGCTAAGGTATTGGCGATGCAACGGCGACACGATCGTGGGAGCAAGGGAAGCTGATTGAAGCACGGGAGAGCGGAGATCAAGCAACCTGAACCGGCGCTAAACAAGGGGCTCATCCGACAAGTAAGGTTATCCTTTTTCAGAGTCCATTTAGAGTTTGTTTTTCGAACTCGATCTAGGGACGTTAGCCGTTCCTTGGCCCGTTTGCCGGGCCTAAACTAAGTCTCCAAGGGGGAGCCTCCGTCATGGGAGTGAACGTGAGTCGGGTTGAGAGTTAGCCTATATCCAAAACTCCATTTGGGCTGAGAGTTAGCCCTTAGTCCAAAACTCCGGTCATGGTTGAGAGGTGAACCGGTAAAACCTCCGTGTAAAGGTTGAGAGGTGAACCTCATTTAAAACCTTCGATAGTGAATGCCGGTGTGCTCAAAGGAGTTGAGTACTTGAACCGGGAGTGGAGTAGACCCAAAGTTGAACCACTATACATGCTTGTGTTTGTGATTGTATTGAGCACATTGATATCTTAGCATTGTTAGTTTAATTGTCTAATTATGAATGCTTGATAGGAATGTATGCTAGGCACTTATTAGGCACATCCACACACAAGATGTACTTTCACTAGTTGTGTAGACTTGAGCTCATTGATCCACTCTCATAAGTCTACATAGGTTGCATAGGTTAGAAGCTTGATTAGTTAAATCTTTTGATTACCTATGCATGCCTTAGACTAGGTTGTTTATTGCTTTATCATTTGCTAGTCTTGTGATTGGACCAACTTAGGCTTGAAAGCCGAAGTGCTCTTGCTTACATAGTTTGATTTGTTGAATTATATAAGTAGGCAAAAAGAATTTCAAAAAAGGTCCTAATCACCCCTCCTATAAGTTTAGCCATAATTATAGTTGCTCCTTTAAGCTTCCGCACACACGTGTATGCATAGGGTGTCGTGTTAGATTACCCAACGCAATTTCAGGTCGGCCTATGCAATATAATGTCCAGAGAGTTGGGTTCCTTTTTGCTCAAGCTCCGGCCGACCAGCCAGAGTGATCCGGTCAGTCGGTCAACATCCTGATTACACTAGGACACTTCTAAATCCGGATTTCACTGATCAAGTATGGTACTTCTCCACAATTTCTCGGATCTAAACTATAAAATGACTCTTCACTCTTTTCTTTGGGTATACTAGGACGTGGGGAACATCAAGGAGGCTTAGGAGACGGATTTTACTTCAAGTTTTCCTAGTTTTTCTTCTAGTTTTTAGTTATTTTTATGTTTTTGGGGCTTCCAGTTCAAGGATGTTAGAGATAAACTAAAACCTCTTAAGTAGGGCTAAGAGGTGAAGCTTTCGATTCATTTTTTATGGATTGATGCAACATAAGTTTCCTTTTTATGCTTTGATTGAAGAATTTAGTTTAATATGAGTTTGAATAAAGTAGTAGTTCAGTTTTTGCTTTGATCTCTTGATGACTCCAAGCTCATGTGCTTTTTAGTGAATCTAAACCTAGTAGCTTACCTTTTTGGCATTGTTTATGCTTTTGTAGTTCATTGATCTATCATCGACTCTGGGCATGATAGACACTTTGATTGCCTTGTGTACAATGGCACGATCTTCATGTGGGAACTCATTCAAACTAAAGTTATAATCTTTTGTGATAATTTGAGATAGATGTTTGCTATTGATTTTTATTTAATTAGTGTTTGAATCATTGGTCGTAGTCAAGTCTAGTGACAGGATTTGATGAAAGCTATGGTTGTGAATATCAACTAAATTGGAAAGAGGCTTGGCCTATACAATTGAGTATGCCCAAGGCCTGAGCATTGTTGTGGGAATCGAATCAATGAACAAGCAACTGTTTTAGATAAGTGTTGATTGAACCGCTCCATATTCTGATCGGATAGAGATAGAAATTTGATTCCGATTGAGTTGTGAGAGACCTGGTTGTGTTGAAGTATTGAAAATCATGAAAAGTGGATCATTGGCGCTCTAGTGCCTTTTTAGATTATTATTACCTCTCATAATCACAATTTTATTCTAAATTACTATTTTTTAGATTTAGTTCTTAATATGATTTCGATTTTAGGTTGTTTTAGATAAATTCTGAGAATATCCACATATAAATCTCTGTAAGACGATACTCGGTCTTTCCGAATTATTACTACAACCCTACACATGGGGAGCGAAAAATTGTCTCCTAACGGTCAGTAGAAAGACTTGCACTTCTCATCCAGCATTATCAAGTGTTATCTTGCTTGGATGAGTCTCTCTCTGTCAAAATGCTTGCACTTCATAAATTCTAAAACTTAGTGCAAGAATATTAAGACATCAATACTGCACCAAGAAAATCCAAGATTCGCACTCAAGTGATTGATAAGTACCTAATTGTATAATTAACCCTAGTTGTTAAGGGCATTATCATTGTTTTTCCGGTTAATTATCCCTCATTAGGTGAATTTTCCGTCTTCAGGTGATCAGGAGAGGTTGTTCAAGATCTGAGCCAATCAGGGCACTTTAGGACCCAAAAGTGATCACAATCAAGTGTGTTTAGGGCCCTTGAGGAAATCAAGCCATGAGAATCGAAGGATGGACCATATTTTATAGTGGAGATAAAGATCTGCAGGTTGGAAGAACGCATCACGACCACGCATTTGGAAATTCAGGCTGTGCATTTTTGGATGGTCGTGATTGGGCGATCATATAAGTTTGGACGATCAAGATTGGATGTCCACATGAAGGGTGAACCAAGCATCAAGCGACAAGTGGAGATGTTCATCTCAATTGTTCAACTTGATGTCCACCATTGTCCCATTGTCCACCACCGAAAGTCCAACACATGCAGCAGCCCAACTTGAGGACATCAGATCCTAGTTGTTGATCAACTCCACATGGCCCATCTTCAACGGACAGCCCAAAGCTCCAGCGTCCAACCATCTCAGGCTGGCCACCATCTTCATCTCTACCGTTCATCTATGGTGGACCCCACAGCAACAAAATGAGCTACATCAATGGCCAGGAACACCCCACCTGCAATCCATGTCCACCGTCCATCCATTCAAGCAGTTGATGGACCCTACCTTCCATCACGTCCTCCAGCTTCAGCCAGCCATCCATCCAGTAGCAGCTGGGAACTAACTCCAACGTTCAGCAGGAGGACTCCACCAGCGTCCAAACCATCAAGACCGTGCAGCAATGGACGGCCAGCATCATTGGACCGTCCCAAACCAGCCCATCTAACGTCAGCTATGGTGGACCCCATCTTCACTGTCCAGCAGGATTGGACGTCCATCAGCGACCCCACCACCTGTTGCACGTGTAGCAGTTGCTGGCAAATCCCAGCCGTCCAGCAGCTGTGATGGACCCCACCTTCATCTGACGTGCAGAGCACACCGTCCATCACCTGGCCCACCTTGCATGTCAGCAACATCTCCACCAGACCGTCCATCAGCAAGCACGTCTTCAACCATCTGCAGCACCAGCGTCCACTCCTCACACGTGCTGCAAGCACGTCCTAGCTGCAGCAGACTATTCCCACCTCTCCACACGTGTGATATGCTGAACTTCATCAACGTCCAGCACCTCCATCATCTAGCCATCCAACATCAAATGAAGGCCCACCATTCTCATCATCACTCTCCATCAAGATGGGACCCACATCACGTCCAACCGTGGACGTCCGTCCAGCAACATCTAGCCATCAAGTGGACCCCACTACTTCAAGACCAGCTGCAACTCCTCCTTCATCAACCGTCCACCTGCCACAGCATTGCTGCATCTCAGCCATCTAAGGCCATCACACATGCTGACCTCCAGCGTCAGTAGCCGTCCATCCATGTGTGACCAACTTCAAGACATCAACCCACACATCACCATCACACAATCATCCAGTTGTGGTTTTGTTGAGCCTCCAATTTATACATGTCATAGCCCATTACATCACACTATATACATGGTTTGCATGTTTAAAAGGCCCATCTAATGCATGTTTTGTTGTTGTAGGAATGAGAGCGACTTCGCCCAAACAATGATAAAAAAGGGCCATTTAATTAGAGCCATTGGATGAAGGTTGTAGTAGGACCAAAGAAAGAAGAAAGAAAGGAGAGGAGAGAGAAGAAGAAAGGAAGAAAGAAAATATGAAAAGAAGAAGGTCCGACCGGTCAAGACTAGTCGGCCATAGGAGCCAAACCAGTCATGACCGGTCGGCCACCCCACTGGAAGACACTGGATGAAGGACCTATTTGGTCCGACCGGTCGGCCACCCCTGTGTACTCCCTGGACTCAAGACAAACTAGTCCGACCGGTCAAGACCGGTCGGCCACATGCAAACAACGGGTTTCACTTTCCAAATTCAGATTTTGGGTTTCCTAAGTGCGGGAGGACTCCGTAGTTCCGAGTTTCTTCCAAGTCGGTGAAGCCTCTAAGCTATAAAAGAATACCTACAACCTCTTCCTAACTCATCTAGCAACGTGGGGAGCAAAGAGATCAAGACCTAGGAGGCTTCCTATCCTCCTACAACTAGTTTTCTTCTTCTTCTAGTTCTAGTTTCTAGTTTTTAATGTTTTCTTTTAGCTAACCTCTTAGCTAGAGCTAAGAGGTGAAGTTTGTAGTTTGTTTCAATGCTTTATTTCATTCCTTCAAGTACCCTTTACTTTAATTTTGGATTTTCAAGTTCTAGTTTGAATAAAGTTTGGTTTTTTAGAAGTTTTGTGAGAGTTTGTGTACTCCGGACATGAGTTCCTTGCAATTCTCTGAGATTACCATGATTGGGTTGTTTGAATTCGAATTGTAGTAACCCTTGAGCATGCCATAGTCTCTTGGCATGGCTGTTACTCTGAAGGCTACAAGTTCAAGTTCTATGTGCTTCATTAGAACTAGAAATCTGATTTTCAAATTTAAGTGGGACTGTTTGTACTTGAATGTTATATCCTCCAATTAGATGAGAGATAGGACTTTGATTATAATTGTGTTGTGCTTGGATGAATGGATTGGCATTGGACTACTACAAGTGGATCATTGATACTCTAGTTCTTCTTAATTTCAGATTTTCCTATTTTATGTGAAAAACTATTTCTCTAAACTTCTTAGATTCTAGTTGTTAGAGTAGTTGGAATTGTTCACCTCTTTCCCTGTGGATCGACCTCGGTCTTACCGAGAATTATTACCACATCGCAGCCTTACACTTGAGGCGAGCGAACAAGTTTTTGGCACCGCTATAGGGAAAAAGGTTAAACGGTTCTAATTGTTCTAATAGCTATAGAGTAGTTTTAGTTAGGTAGAATTTTCAGTTTTTATAGAAGTAGATTTTCTGATTTTTTTTCTAGATTACTAATAATTTTTTGTTTGATTTTGTAGGACATTGTTGCTGACATAGATCTTATTCTATTGGGTAACATCTCCCCATCTCCCTTCTTTTTGTTCTTTTTTCTAGACTAAGATAGTTTCTAATGCCTTAAAATTTCATCATGTATGATTGGACGAATGGTGCGTACAAGTACCTTTTGGAGGATGAGACGTCGGATTGGGAGACCCAAACTCATTGTGATCGGGATCCCTCCAAGCATGAGTATTTTTCTGAGATTCAAAGAACCTCCACTACCCCCCCACGTAAGACAATGCATGTTACATTAATGAAAGCAATATGCATATTGAGACTCGACATAAGACGATGGGGGAATACCGGAACGAAGCAAAATTGAATAATGATCATCCGGGAAAAACATTACGTGAATACTGGATTGAAAATAATATGAGTGTTCCACCGGTTATGGTAGGAGGTGTGCAACAACAAAAGGAGAGTGAATAGTAGCCAATCAGTTAAGACAATGCGTGATCACTTGTATGGATATGCCTCTCAAACATCATATAACTCTTCATCCTACAATGCGTACGATCTTAATTGGGGAAAACCATCATTCTCCTTGTTCAAGGGAAGAACCAACCGTGGTTATTAATAATCACCCTAAAACGTCTTCCTCTTGTGATGACAATGTATACACAAATACTTGAGGAAATATGAAAAGAGTATGTAGATGAACAATCAAATCAAGCTTACTCACCATCTTGTGAAGACGTTGAGCCCGAAATTGGGGGCATTGAATCAACCCCCTTTAATGAGGAGGATGGGGCTACCCAAGTCCCAACTTCTTCGGATTTAATACATAGACTTTTAGAGGAGATTGATCTCGATGATTCCAATGTCATCATCAATTATGGTGAGTCCACTATCTCTTTTGGATGCTTTGAACTTAATGATGAAGATATTTCAATGACGGTTGACGAACCCGAGGAATCCATAAAATTTGAAAGCGGTAGTGGGGTTACCCACAATGAGGGTGTGGTAAATGCTTATGAACCTATGGTTTCTTTTTTCCAAGAGCATAATGATTATGAGTCTCTAGAGGATATGCATGATAAAGAGATGACCGAAGTCGATCTTTTTTAGTCCTTCCACCAACAACACATGCCAAATTCTATTGTGGTAGACCTCCCTTTAATTGAAAATTCTTTTCCTTTGGATGATGAGGTGGCACAATCTGAAATTTTAAAAGATCAATCAATGTTAGATGATGTGCTTACCACTAAATCTGAAAAAATTTCTTGGAAGACCTCCTCTCTATAGAGGAGGAATTCCTTACCATTGAAACAGAATTTCTTCAATCATTAAGGGAGGACGATGACCCATCGTCCGACTATCTCGATTTCCTAGAGGAATGCTTGGCCCACTCTTATGATCTTAATGATGAGATGATTAAAGAGTTGGATATTTTGTTAGACACGGTATCGGTGCCTGAAGAACACATTTCCACTGATTTACACTCTTTACCATTGTTTGTGGAAGCACCGTACAATTTTGAATTTGTAGAGGAGACATCTTTAACCAATGAAAACTTGATGAATGTCTCTCCACCATCATGGGTCCTTCAGCCCATTGAAAATTCTGATTGGGAGGACCCATTTTTAATCAATCATAACCCAAATCAGAATTTGAGGAGATATTTTTTTGCTGCTCTTATCTCCTCCTATCATGCATGTGGTGCACATAAATATTGGACTTCAATGAAGATAAGCACCCATGTCTACTATCGAGCAGGACTTTGGATGGTCCTCATGAGAAATTTATTGAAATTCATGAAGATCCTGCTCAAATTTGATCATGTAGTCGATCGGACTAATCAAAGGTAGGTAGGTAGGTTAGGATTTATTTTTCTGAAATTATAATTGAATAAGTCTCATCGAGACAATGGAAGATGCTAGAATTGATCAACTTGCTACCCCAAGTACTCTCGTTTTCACTCTCCTTTGTTTTATTTCATTGCTCTCATGTCATGCTTATTGCATATCTTGTTACATTGAGAACAATGTGAGATTTTGGTTGAGGGGTAAGATTCCTTAGATGAATCTACTAGCTTTTGTGACATTTCGAGCAATTATGTAGAAAATTTTCAATTTTTCTAAGATTCAAAACTCTTTTGGGAAACTTTGTTTCTGTGCATTCGAGATGATACGAGTATAAGAAGAGGAGATACAAAGTGAGTGATGTTGCAAGCCTTGAACTTCTCTTAATATAATGGTTTTATATGTGAATTCTCCTATTTATGTGATTGATAGAAAATATGAACACTCTTACACCTAGTTCACATTACACGATTTTCATGGGTTGAAAGGATTATGTGATTAGTGGATTAGCTAGAATTTGATTTAAGGTGTTGAGGAACCAAGCCAGGGTACTTTGTTCATCCTTGTCCATGGGAAAATAACGAAAGATATGGATTTCTAAAAATCCTATCTAATATAAAAGAAAAAGGAAAAGGAATGATGAAAATTGGGAATGATGGAAAACATGGTGGAAAATTGCGAAAAGGGCTACCCATTACCAACCGGAGGGATGGTCTACCTATAACCAAAGCCGAAAATGGCACGTAGTGTGAAAGCCGTCGGAAGGACGATAAGGCAAATTCCTATCATAGCCTTGTGTTGCTCTGTACACCTTGAAATCCGTAGTTTAGTTTATCTATGAAGAAGATAATCCCAGAAACTCATGAGAGGAACTTTTGTTAGTGCACTTTTCTGTGGCATACTAGTGCACCTTGTTTGTCAATCACTTACGTCAGTGAGTCTACTGTCGGTTGAGCCTAATGAAGACGAAGACCGAAGACTCAAGTGGCCCCGCTGCATCAAGGAAGAAGATTCAGGTAAAAGTGATGCCTTGGTGCCTTAACCTTGACCAAAACCCAACCCCTTTGCTTCTTTGATGACCTTAACCATCTTAGGAATACTCTTAGTCATCATAAATTAGCCCTAGGTGTCCCAAAAGTGCACTCAAACCGTGGCCAATGCAATGAGTTGTGAGAGAGGAGGGTCAGCGAACACTCAGGCTGAACCCAAGCCTGTCCGACCGATCACGACCGGTCGGCTGGACTGGACCGACCGGTCAAGACCGGTCGGACAGGCCCAGTCCAGTCACAAGCAGTAGCAAGCCGGTCGGCTGGGCTGGTCCGATCGGTCTTGACCGGTCGGGCAGCCTCCCCCTCTTGACAGATTGCATTCTGTCTTCACTGGCCTTTAGCCGACTGGTCGGGACCGATCGGCAGAGCCGTTTCTTGCCCGTTTTATGACCGTTGGAGCTCGTTTTCCCTATATAAGGAGCTCGGTTTCTTGGCATTGAAAAGAGGGTTTTGAGAGCCTATTCCCCACACCTTTTATACATCATATGAAGCCTCAAAGAGGAGGGTTTCAAGTCATATCCCTTGTGTTTAATCACAAGTGAGGGCATTCAAATGCAAACAAGAGATGACTTGATTCCTCTCTCAAATCTAGAGGTGAGACACTATTCCATATAGGCATATCCCTTGTCCAAGACCTCTAGAAGACCCTCTAGGTGAATCTCCTAGTTAGAACAAGCTTCATATCCCATGTAGGAGATTCAACCATCCTCCCATCACCTTGGGCATCTCAAAGGCATCACATGCAAGGTGTTTGATCGAGTGTGGCTGAGGCATTGGCGACGCAACGGCGACACGATCGTGGGAGCAAGGGAAGCTGATTGAAGCACGGGAGAGCGGAGATCAAGCAACTCGAACCGGCGCTAAACAAGGGGCTCATCCGACAAGTAAGGTTGTCCTTTTTGAGAGTCCATTTAGAGTTTGTTTGTCGAACTCGACCTAGGGACGTTGCCGTTCCTTGGCCCGTTAGCCGGGCCTAAACCTAAGTCTCCAAGGGGGAGCCTCCGACACGAGAGAGAACTTGCGTCGGGTTGAGAGTTAGCATATGTCCAAAACTCCGTTTGGGTTGAGAGTTAGCCTTTTGTCCAAAACTCCTGGTTACGGTTGAGAGGTGAACCGGTAAAACCTCCGTGTAAAGGTTGAGAGGTGAACCTCATTTAAAACCTTCGATAGTGAATGCCGGTGTGCTCAAAGGAGTTGAGTACTTGAACCGGGAGTGGAGTAGACCCAAAGTCGAACCACTATACATGCTTGTGTTTATGTTTGAATTGAGCACATTTATATCTTAGCATTGTTAGTTTAATTGTCTAATTATGAATGCTTGATAGGAATGTATGCTAGGCACTAATTAGGCACATCCACACACAAGATGTACCTTCACTAGTTGTGTAGACTTGAGCTCATTGATCCACTCTCATAAGTCTACTTAGGTTGCATAGGTTAGGAGCTTGATTAGTTAAATCTTTTGACTACCTATGCATGCTTTAGACTAGGTTGTTTATTGCCTAATCATATGCTAGTCTTGTGATTGGACCCACGTAGGCTTGGAAGCCGAGGTGTTCTTGCTTACTTAGTTTGATTTGATAATATATGTTAGTAGGCAAAAAGAATTTCAAATAAGGTCCTAATCACCTCCTCCTATAGGTTTAGCCATAATTCTAGTTGCTCTTACGCTTCCGCATATGCATAGGGTGTCGTGTTAGACCACCCAACGCAATTTCAACTTTCACTATGCACACTAGGTTGAATTTGTTTGAGTTCTTCTATTTATCAATCAATCAGCGGGAATTTCATATGGACACTTAACATGTTTTGAGAGTTTAAGGTTTCAACTTCTATCACCTCATTTTTCTGAATTTTACACTTGTATGTCTTGGAATAGATAGAAACATAGTTTCTGAATGAGAGTTGGTTTTTGGAGGATTGGACTTGTTTCACGCACGTTTTGCTCGGGACTAGCAAAATGCTAGTTGGGGAGTGTGTTGAGCCTCCAATTTATACATGTCATAGCCCATTACATCACACTATATGCATGGTTTGCATGTTTAATTAAAAGGCCCATCTAATGCATGTTTTGTTATTGTAGGAATGAGAGCGACTTCACTCAAATAATGATCAAAATGAGCCATTTAATTAGAGCCATTGGATAAAGGTTGTAGGAGGACCAAAGAAAGAAGAAAGCAAGGAGAGGAGAGAGAAGAAGAAAGGAAGAAAGAAAATATGAAGAGAAGAAGGTCCGACCGGTCAAGACCGGTCAGCCATAGGAGCTAGACCGGTCAAGACCGGTCGGCCACCCCACTAGAAGACACTAGATGAAGGACCTATTTGGTCTGACCGATCTTGACCAGTCGGCCACCCCTGTGTACTCCCTGGACTCAAGACAAACTAGTCCGACCGGTCAAGACCGGTCGGCCACATGCAAACAACGGGTTTCACTTTCCAAATTCGAATTTTAGGTTTCCTAAGTGCAGGAGGACTCCGTAGTTCCGCGTTTCTTCCAAGTCGGTGACGCCTCTAAGCTATAAAAGGACACCTACAACCTCTTCCTAACTCATCTAGCAACGTGGGGAGCAAAAAGATCAAGACCTAGGAAGCTTCCTATCCTCCTACAACTAGTTTTCTTCTTCTTCTAGTTCTAGTTTCTAGTTTTTAATGTTTTCTTTTAACTAACCTCTTAACTGGAGCTAAGAGGTGAAGTTTGTAGTTTGTTTCAATGCTTTAATTCGTTCCTTCAAGTACCATTTACTTTAATTTTGGATTTTCAAGTTCTAGTTTGAATAAAGTTTGGTTTTTTAGAAGTTTTGTAAGAGTTTGTGTACTTCGGACATGAGTTCCTTGCAATTCTCTGAGATTACCATGATTGGGTTGTTTGAATTCGAATTGTAGTAACCCTTGAGCATGCCATAGTCTCTTGGCATGGCTGTTACTCCGAAGGCTACAAGTTTAAGTTCTATGTGCTTCATTAGAACTAGAAATCTGATTTTCAGATTTAAGTGGGACTGTTTATGCTTGAATGTTATATCCTCCAATTAGATGAGAGATAGGACTTTGATTATAATTGTATTGTGCTTGGATGAATGGATTGGCATTGGACTACTACAAGTGGATCCTTGATGCTCTAGTTCTTCTTAATTTCAGATTTTCCTATTTTATGTGAAAAATTATTTCTCTAAACTTCTTAGATTCTAGTTGTTAGAGTAGTTGAAATTGTTCACCTCTTTCCCTGTGGATCGACCTCGGTCTTACCTAGAATTATTATTACATCGCAGCCTTACACTTGAGGCGAGCGAACAGGTTTAACCGTCCATCTCAACCAGAAGATGAAGACTCTACTCAACACCATCCATCATCTAGAAGCATCCCACCTTCAATGGATGGTCCAGATTGTTCAGATTCTCCATGTCCAGCTTTTGGACCCAGTCAACTCCAACTCATGTGGACCCAGTTAAGTCACCTTGTCATCGTCCATCCTTGGGCCAAGCAAATGCTCTCTCCCTCCTCTTCCATCCATGAGGCTCCAAACCTAAAGAAAAGTTTGCTTTGGGCATTACAAGCTTAACTCCTAACCCAAACCTAAAAAGCACAACTATTGTCTTGGAATTGCCACCTCATCACCCAAGCCTAACTCTAAGCCCAAACCTAGAGGAGATTTGCTTGGAGTGCCACCTAGGCTTGGAGCTTCTCATGAGGCTATAAAAGGAGCTCCTCTCCCTCTCATCATTCCATCATCCTACAATCCAAATCCTCTCTTCTTAGTTTTCTTTCTTTTTTTATTTTCTTAGAGTAGTGTAGTTTTTCTTTTGTACAGAATTTAGTCTTCCATTGTAGCATGGTTGGCTAAACCTCTAGCTAAGGCTAGGGGTGAAGCCTTTGAAGAAAGTTACAAGCTTTGGTTCTTTTGGTTCAACAGTTGTGTGAATGTTGGAGTTCTCTTTGGTTGATTGGTACGGTTATCCACCTCGGCGGACGCTATTGTTGTGTAAGCCCTTTGATCCATCGTTGACTCTAGGCACGTTGGATGCTTGGGATCCCTTGCACACCAATTAGCTAGTTCATGATCGATAAAGTCCATGATCCATCGTCGACTTCGGGCACAATGGATGCTTTGGATTCCCTACGGTCATCGAGCTAGTGCGGGTAAAGTCATCGATATGTAAAATCCCTTTATCCATTGTAGACTCTGGGCACATTGGATGTTTTGGATTCCCTGCGATCGATAGACGAGATCTTAACAAGTTGGATCGGTCAATCAAAACCTCCTATCTTGTAAGTATGCATTCGATCATATGATTTGTGATCTTATCGATTGACTTGTTGGTAAAGTTGTTGATCTATACAATTCCTTAATCCATTGTTGACCCCGGGCACAATGAATGCTTGGAATTCCCTGCGATCAACTAACGAGTGCTTCATGGTCAAATCAATCAGTTCAAATCACCATCTTTTATGAAATATGCAAATGGTTTAACTGTTTCATATTCTGATTGGAATGAATCTTTATTCGATTCCAGTTGAGTTATAGTTGGACCAATGAATCAAACCTTGTGGATAAATCAAAGGTGGATCCTTGATGCTTTAGCCCCTTTTCTATTTTTATTTTTCAGCACACAACTTGCTCCACTCTCGTGGATAATTGAGATTTCATCTCTCACACCTAAACTAATTCCTCAAAGTATTCTTAACCCCAATCCTGTGGATCGACCTCGGTCTTACCGAATATTTTACTACTTCGCTACCTGCACTTGGGTGTGCAATCTTTGGATTGTAGCAGTGATCGAGACCACTGCTGTTGGTGAAAGACTCTTTGTCGTGCATGCCAAAATGAAGGAGTCTGACACCGAAATAACTGATATAGCTAATCAAATTGTAGTATTGAGAGAGCAATTAGATGCACTGACAAAACGTCAAGAAGAGTTGTTGAAGATCAAAGAAAAACAGAAGGAAGAAGCCATCGTCTTGGTCAGTTTTGTCAAAGACAAAACACCTTCTTTCGGCTAAGCCAGATCTATGGCGTTAAGGACTTAAGCATCTCTCACTCGACAAGAAGCTAGGTGGGGTGAAAATTTTAAAGAAATTGGCTACTTTTTCTTCTTTTGATTTTTTTTATTTTTCATCAACTTATATAACGTCTTTATGAATTAATGAATTCAGCTAGGGCGCCACTTTTATTTCTTTGTGTCTCGACCATTCACTACTTAGCATTTTTTTTCCTTCTTCTTTCTATACATGCGAGAGAATAACTGTTTTGGTGACATGGTGTAGAAATGAAAAGTTGTGCGCCACTTTTGGCAATCAATAGCGTCGTCGCTACACATTTTGTCTTCCCAAGACCCTCATTACATGCCATTAATGAGAATCCCATTCGTCATGACGCCATGGTCTTCGGGCACGATGTCTCTCCCATATATCTATATAAACAACACTTTGGATTTTCTTCTCCCTACGCATCCAAGTCTGCAACCTTTCCTTTTCTATATTTTCCTAACTTGCAGCCATCATGTCTTCTTCTGGAGCCCTTTCTCCTCTCGGCCGAGCTCGAACCTTTTTGAAGGAGCTCATGGGTAATGATGTGGCATTCTTATACCAATCATCTCTTTTGTATGATATTTATCCTTTCATCTGTGATCACACGAAAATGACATGGACTAATGAACCTCTAAGAGAGATCTTGGAGGTTATGAAGAAACTCCAACGCCTCGGGAACACCTTCTTCGAGGTCGAGTTCAAAGTCTAGCGTGCCAATTGTATGCTCAAGAAGCACGCTTAGATCCATGAAGAAGTCAGCACCCTCTCTATACTATGACATGGCTTGGAGCAATCGCCTTTGATGAACTCGTTGGCACCAACTAAACAAGAAGATGCTACAAGTGTTCCAGCTCAGCGTAAGGACCTGGATGAGGATATTAAGGAAACAAAGTGTCTCAATTGCGAGAGAGATCGCTCTAATTCAGAAGAACTTCTAGCCTTCTGGACTCTCAAATAGTCATTTTCCAAGCTCGGTCTCAAGAAAGTCACATCCAGTAGAGAGAGGTAGAAACTAAAGTCATCATTTGGTTGAGGTGTTACTGGTGTTCTTTTAGCGATGATAGTCATCAACCGGTTTAAGCTCTTGGTAGGGCTGGTCATCCATCTGTTGAAACTTTCAGTCTGAATCTAAGAAAGTTCAACCTGAGAATTTGATAGCTCAGCTTGAACTCTCCCTTATCCGCAATATACTGGATTCTCATTAGCATATCACATAGACCAGCTGATATCACTTCGATAAGATCATTCCGAGAGGAGGATGCTCCGTCTTGATTTGAAGGATTGGTAGTTGAGCCTGATACATGATTCAAAAGTTCAGGTGTTGGCTGCACCTGCATCTCATCGGATGGAGGGGCTACAGATGGAGTTGTAGGTTCATTAGTCCCAGTAACACTCATGTTTGATCCCTTACAACAATACCACACCACTATGTATTCTTAATCAGGTATCCACTAGGTATGCCAAAAATTATTGGCTCGTTGTTTCTCTTTTGGACAAGTGTAGTGTGCACGAGCGTGTCAGAACCGACTATGCAACTGGATTCCAACTGAACAACTATGACCCCGAGCACCAAGATAGACAGATACATCGAACCCAACTATATATGACCGAGACCTGAGAAGATTGGTCGCCTATTCGGCCACTCGCAAGATTTTATTTAAGATGATCGAGCGATTATCAGAGGGTGGGTTTCGTCTTCCGTGAATGGGTTGCACCTTGCCTTCCACAGGAAATGACTTTTTCAAATAAAGTAAGAGATCGAAAGGAAATACTTACAGTCAATCACAAGGATCCACTGTAAAAACACTTCCGAATGAATAATTGCTTGTTGTTGAGATAAATTAGTCTAGCATATGAGCGTAGACTTGGAATATTAAAGGATTACAACTACTCCTACATTACTGATTACGCTAAGGAGCTGATTATACAAAGGAATATAGAGGATAATTGATAAGATAAGTTTGTTTGATTTAATTTGGTTGGTATGAAATCCTTTATTGAATTCCCATGTTATTTATAAGCTTTCTTAAGAAATAGAACTGCATGGAGACGTCTATCTTTAGCTATTACAGTCACCATTCGGTGCCACCTTATTCTCTTAGATGCTTCTTTTTCCTCTTGGCCAACTAGTAACCTTTATAACCTTCACGCAGCCACTAGCTATCTCTTGATGATGACGTGTTCTAATCAACCAGCGCCAGTGATGGCTAGTTAAAATACGCTCATATATCTTAGCAGATGACATGGGTGCTGTATAGCTTTCCAGCAATACCCTGTGTCCTCTTCTAATTGGTTCTCCCAAATAGAGTACAACACTAAGGATCCTCTCTGATGGGTGATTATAGGAAAATAGTTTATCTGTGTTAGTAAAAAATATGGACGGTTCAAATCATTGGAACAGTCAGCATGTGGCGATAAACAGTGGATCATGAGTTAGGAGTGAGACAAAACGACCTCCACTGACCATGTTATCGCTTCGCAGATGATCAGGCTGAGAGGAAATCTCTCTGAAATACTCGTGACAGGGACTCTGCCACGTGACAGGTCCTGCGGTTTGGCTGGTGAGCCCAAACGACGGTGTCAGTAGCCACTGCTATGTGGGCCCCACCATATAAGTGTTTCGTAAGGCAGTCCATTCATTTTTATTTTATTTTTCAGATCGTTTTAAGCTATTATCATAAAAATGAGGCAGATCAAAATCTCATGTAATGAAAACAATGGTGATTGAATGCCCATCATTAAAAACTTTCGGAGGCCACAAAAGTTTTGGATGAAGCTGGTATGTGTATTTTCCCTTCATCAAGGCCTCTGTATCATAATCAACATGTTGGATCGCAAATAAACATTACGGTGGGCCCTAGGAAGCTTTCAATGGTGGGCGTTTAATCACCACTGTTTTCTTATGATGGGGTCCACTTGAAATTTGGATCAGTCTCATTTTTTGGCTCATGCCATAAAATAATATGAGAAAATAGATTGACAGCGTGAATAAAACTCATATATCATGGTGGGCCTATGAAGCACTGTTTTACAGCCACTCGCTACTGGCGGTGTCGGTAGGACAATCCTTGCTTAGCGACCCAAACACCAGCCGCCTGCTCCACGTATGTTCTTTATCCACACATGCAGGTACATCCATTTTATGGCACGAGCCTAAAATTGAGGCAGATCTAAAGTGGACCACGCCACAGGAAACGGTGGGGATCCAACATCTACCGTCCGAAACTTCTTGGGAGCCACCCCAATGTTTATTTACCATCCAACCTGTTCACAAAGTTAAATAATCCGATGAAGGAAAAACAACTTGCTGAGCGCTCTATCCCTACCATATTTCCTTTGGTGTGGTCTCCTTAGCTTGGGTCTACTTCGTTTTTTTGCCTAAGCTGGTAAAATGGATAGACTGTACGGACAAAACACCTGCATTATAAGTTGGCTAGTGTTTAGGTGGCAGATTGGGTACGGCCTCTGCCTGCACATATGCAGTACAGGTACGACCTAACATTATATGACCAAAAAGCAAGCCTTTTTTTTATAGATTGGTGATGAACTTGACACCACTAAGCCTTCATGGTGTCCTGTCATGGTGGGATTTGTTTGTGTTGTAGAGAAGGAAAGATTATGTTTCTATGGGCAATGCTAATATGAAATGTCCTAGCTAATATGAGATGTGATATATTTGGTTTTTTTTCTTACCAAAAAGCTTCTTATATCTTGAGGTGCTCTCATTATGAGCAATCATGAATAAAACTTCTCTCGTGGAGTAGGCCAGGCCGTATCTAAACTGAACCATATAAATTGTATTTACTTTATATGTGAGTTTATGTTCATTTGATTCATTAGTTGGCTCATGTGCTGCTCTTGAAAATGGGCTCCATTGAGTACATGCTTTGACCTAGCAACTTTCAAGCTACTTTAGGTGCGACCCATCTCTATTAGCAACATGCGGCCCAATTAGATACCATCATGTTGGTTCACAATGGAGGTTCATAGTCACCATGTAATCTACATCCTATTTAAAAGTTGTTTGGTTGGGCTGGCACCATCTGTAACAACATTCTGCCATCCAATCAAATATGATCATGTTGTACTTATTCCCATGTATCCATAGCTCAAGCGGTAGACCAAGTGAAGATAACCTCATTTTAACATTGAGGTCATGGTATCGAATCCCAAGTGGTGTGTGGCTAATGGTGGGGTGTGTACAAACGTATTAACCCATAGAGAGAGAGAGAGAGAGAGAGAGAGAGAGAGCTATAAGTTCCTATATTAGTTTTGCACCGTTTAAAAAATTAAAGTAGCTCTTCAAATGCACATCTAGCAGAGTTGTAATGAGCTTAAACTGTCCAAATTGTTGAGCCAATAATGGACAGAGCATAACCAAAAAATTCTGAAAGTTAATACTAACAATCTGATTTTTCCTTCAAAATTGCATCACTTAGTATATTCTTCTTTTTTCTTTTTTCTTTTTTTTGAAAACTCGAAATCTTATACACATGCCGGCCCTGAACTCAAAACTGGGATCAAAACCCCACTTCGGGCAACCAGGAGCCACATAAAACTAGCCCGGGCCACCTGTCATAAAACAAAGCAAAGAAAAGAAAAACATGAAGCCGGAGCCCCAATCAAGTCACTAGCTGACCCAAGGCCGAGGGGATCCAGGAAGAGCTCTCCCTGCGCCGCTGGAAGACTGGAGACTCTGACAAAGGTGTGTGCCCTTTGGGAGCCACTGCCCAGCCTAGCTAAGGCGTCAGCCACTCAGTATATTCATGTTAATCGTCCATTTGATTTCCATTAATTGGACATTAATGATTGTTTAACGAGTGTAATTCTAGAACAGTGGACTATCTACATTGACCCACCATTTTTTTTTTTTTTTACACACACACCCCACACCCACCCACCCACCGGCACTCACACCATATTGGGATTTCACCACTTATCATACTCGAATCCCAGACCTTGTGATGAAACTCCTGGGAGTCTAGCACTGAGGCAAGGATAAGAACCCACCATTTAGACGGCCCACAAATTAATAGAAGTTATCGTTTAAGCAATCTATTTTCTAGCCTGTAACTTAATGACATTTGTTTATGCAGTTTAGTCCGTTTAGGTTGAGTAAATATCCACCATATACGTACTATTACGAACTGCCTGCGTTTCAAGCGACAAATGCAGCCAATGCATCAAATAACTGCCCTAGCCTGGAAGGCTATGCTCGTGAGGACTGGCGACAGCAAGAGTGCGTCGATTAGAGCGCTGTACCAGTGAAAGGACTGGAGTGACAGCAAAGAGAGAGAGAGAGAGAGGAGGGAAAAGGAGGAGAAAGATACAGAGAATGTAGCCGCTCTTTTTCCTGTTTTTCTTTTTTTCTTTTTTTTTTTACCTGAAACCACACGCATGTAGATCCGTTCCGGTAGATTCACCTCCACGTGCCATTATGATACAACTGTGCGAAATTCAAGCTTTACATTAGGTGGGCCGCACTTCTTAGATCTTGGCGCAACTAACCTGGCATATGGACTTGAGTTTCCAACTCATTCCCCACAATTTATTTGAGTCAACATGCTCATATTTGGAATCGGTCAAGTCATCCTGAGTCAATAAAGCCAGAGTGCATCTTAACCTAGTCACCTGGGTGACCGGGCCAAGTTTCTAAGGGCTGTGTCTAAAGTGCAATTTGCAAAATTGAAATAGACCATCAAATAAATTGAATAAATGGCATACTTGATTGGAAAGATATCGCTGGAAGAGAACGTCGGGATCTTATGTACCTTACACCCTTAGAGAAGGGTTGAGATAAGAATAAAATCTTCAGACACATGTAAGCTTGGGACCCGGCCGTATTTTTATATTTATTGGGGAGGGGGAGTTTGTAATCCATCTAAACTTCTCCCAATTATGCCTCCCACCGTAATCTATCTGTTTATACAAGCCGTTCCTCCTTTTTCTAATATCGTATAAAGGCACGGACCCAAAATTGAAGTAGACCCAACCCTGAAGTGGACCACACTAGAGATGATTCTTGCCTTTAATGCACCGTACATTATGCTCTGTGTATTTAATGTAACCCAAGCTTACTATTTGGTATGGTCCACTACAGCGATTGATATGCCTAATTTTTGGGTCCATACATTACATTATCTTATAAAGAGGATGGACGGGTTGGATAAACAGATAGATCAGAGTGGGACCCCAGATATGGTCGGACGCTTAAAGGTCCGACCAGTGGTCGGACGCAATCCGCGTCCTCTCGGTGCCAACTCTTCTCCTCACAGCGAGTGGCCCATCTCTCGCATCGGATGGAAGGGTTGATGTTTGTGACCCCCAGGTGGGGCCCACCATGATGTTGGGTTAAAATCAAATCCGTTCATCAGTTTCTTCAGCTCATTTTAGGACAAGATACAAAAAATGAGATGGATTGAAAACTGAAGTGGGCCACACGATGGGAAATAGTGGGAAAAGGATGTGTCTACCATTGAAAGATTATTGGGGTCTACGGTGACATTTATAGGTTATCCAAACTGTTCAAAAGGCATAGAAATCATTCATAGGTTCATTCTCAGTGGGAAAAAAAAATGAAAGATGTTGGCCTGATCCAAATATTATGAGGCCCCATGAATTTTTTAATGGTGAACAATATACATTTTTTTTTTCTATTATGTGGCCCATTAGATCTTTGGCTTTAGCTCATTTTTGGGTTCATGCTCTTGAATTTCCTTCCCAAAGAAGATGGATGGGGTGGATATCTCAACGTTTTGGATCACAGACATTTGTAGAGAAAACGCGGAACCGCAGTGAAGTATGGGTTTTATCTATCCAGCCTGGGATTGTGGAGCCCACGGTGATGTATGGGATTTATCCACACCATCAATCCATTTTCAGATCATTTTAGTATATGAATCCAAAAATGAGGCAGATCCAAGGCTCAAAGTGGACCACACTACGGGTAGAAACAGTGGTAATAACATCCACAGTTGAAACCTTCCTAATGGTTTTTAATGGTGAGTGTTCAAATCATCTCTGTGCAGTCCACGTGATCCTTGGATCTGACTCACTTTTGGATTCTCACCCTAAAATAATCTGGAAAAATCGATAAAACCCATACATCATGGTGGGCCACCAATCGGTTTTGAAAGGAAACCTGGCGATCTGGTCCTCGGGCATGACTTTAAATATGAGGTGGGCCACCATGATGTGTATTTGAAATCCACCCGGACCACCACGTGCATCACCAATGTTAGTTACAGGGCCTGAATTTCCTGTCCATCTGTGACTCCAGTGGACCACAAAATTGACAAGAGTACAGGCAATGTTAACCCTCAAAATGGTCTCCAAATGTGTGGCCCAGATATTGTGGGCATATCTTTTATTGGAATACCTCATGGTTGGATTAGATATTGTATTATCATCATGGTGAGCCACGTAAAAATCAAGGGTATGTGTTCATTTGCCACTGTTTATATGTTAGGGTCCAGATTTGGATCTTCCTCATTTTCCAGCTCATGTTATGAAATAAAGATCCATGAAAGACGGATGGTGTGGGTCAAACAAATACATTATTGTGGGGCCCACAACAGTCATCTGTGCAAGTTCATTCCGCGTCTAATGTAAGACGCACTATTTGAATTCTTTTAAAATAGGGGTAAAATGGTCTTTTAATGAGATAACAGCTAATGCCGTTATCATGCTGGTAATCAAAGTCAACAAAAGTAGATTTTTAACCCTATTTCAAAAAAGGTTTGACGGGTTTTAAGAAAGCATTTAAAAGCAGGCTTTTTCTTGAACATTGGTCAAAATAGAGGTAGCGGTATGGCATTGTCTCTTTTTTTATTTGTACTACACTTATGAGCTGGTTCGAGTCAAACTTGACTTCGGGTCAAGTTGAGTTCTGCCAAACTTGAACTGGACTCGATTTTTTTTCAAACCACTCCTACCTAGCTTGACTCAGTTTGAACTCAACAATGAGTTGAGTCGAAATGAGTTTTTTCGAGCCGAGTCGAGTCGAGTTAATCGAGTTGGCTCGGCTCGTGTCCAGCTCTAACCATTAGTATTGGATCGTGGTATTCATCACAACATTTAATCTTTGTGAAGTGAGACTAAGCGTGATCACGAATACCACCAACCTTAATGACATAGATCAGGGACTAAGAAGTGTGGTATGAAGATTACATACATAGTGTGATCATATGTGCCTATCCTCAAGAGGTCTTGGAGCTTTCACATGTCTCCAACGAAACAAAACTTTAGTTCTGCTTACTCAAAAAAAAATTGTGCATACTTAAAGAGAAGTAGAAATTAACCTTATATTCCAGAATCATAAAAAAAATATATAAATGAGATCTATATACATGTATGTGCAAAATGTATCACTTAACTCCCACTAATTAAATACATTTGCGAAATCGATAACTCTCATGGATATTACATGCTCCTGAAATATCATAATGGGGAGCCCTTTAGTGAGTGAATTAACAAGCATCTGCTTAGTGCCAATGAACTATAGAGACACTAGACGATTCTATATCATTTCCTTCACAGCAAGATACTTGAGGTCGATATACCTCGACCTTGATGAATACTTGTTGCTTGAGAAGCAAACTGCAGCTAGGTTATCACAAAAGATTCTCAATGGTTCCGAGATACGCTCCAACACCCGCAAACCTAAGAAGAAACGTTGTAACCATAATGCCTGATTTGATACTTCACAACAAGCAATAATCTCAGCTCCCACAATGGATGAGTGTTCACTGGCCTCAAGTGCAAGGCTGCGATGTAGTAATAATTCTCGGTGAGACCAAAGTCGATCCACATGGAATTAGGGTAAACAACTCCAATTGTTCCAATAACTTTAATCTTAGCAATTTAAAATTCAATTTTAGAACTAGAACTAAAACAGTAACTGTTGAGCTCTTAATTGTGCATATTCTAACCCCAATTCATCACTCATTGTGCGAGATTTTTGTGATTTAAAGGCTAACAGAATGCATGTTTTGAGATTACAAGATTGAGCGTGGACTCCGCCTAATTGAAGATGAAAAGAGCTCGTTTGGAACTATTTGAATGAAGATCACTCGAGGACCAAAGAAAGAAATAAGCAAGGAAAGAAAGAAAGAAGCAAGGAGAGAAGAAAGTAAAAGAAAGAAAAGGAAGAAAAAGAAGAAAGAATACTGCCGACCGGTCTTGACCGGTCGGCCAAGGGAGCCAGACCGGTCTTGACCGGTCAGCTGTGCACGCTGGACCAATAGGCTAGGCCAGACCGACCGGTCTTGACCGCTTGGTCAGAGAAGTTTTTCATCCAGAGGTTGCTGGACCTTTTTCCAAAAGAGGCCAGACCGGTCGTGACCGGTCGGCCACCCAGTCCGACCAGTCCAGACCGGTCGGCCACGTGAAGAAACAGAAATTTCTATTCCTGGCGCCGATTTTCTCTGCACACTGCGTAACTCTTACGCAGATTCTCGATCTTTCTGAAGTTGCGGAGCCTCTCCACTATAAAAGGACACCTAGGGATCGTTCATAGGGTATCTAAGGAGGGTTGAAGCAAGCTTGGAGGCGGCGGAAGTGAATTTCGGAGTTCCACAACTCCCTCTAGTTTGTTTTGCTGTTTTTATGAATTTTTTTAGTTGTTTCATGTTTCCTTGGATCATGAGCAGCTAAACCTCTTAGCTAGGGCTAAGAGGTGAAGCTTGTAGTGGATCCAAGATGTTTCAATTCGTATTCAGTTGGTTTTAAGTGTGGAATTCATGATTATGAACTATGGTTTGAAGTTTATACAAGTTTTTAAGTAGTTTTTCTTAGTCTTATGATGACTCATAGATGTTTGGGAGAATTACTTAACTTCTTAATTGGTTTGTATCAGTCTAGACCTGTATGATCCGAGGAATCGAAGTGCGCTCTAGTACTATGATCTTCATGAAGGGACTTCCTACCAAAATTCTATTTTTCTGATTTTCTGAATTATGTAAGGAATTGTGTATGTGATTTTAATCAAGTTCAAATCATGATCTAGCCTTGTCTTGTGACAGGACTTGAGGATGGTTATGATTGTGAACTGGACCTTTTGGAAAGGGGAATGACCTATGCAATGGAGCATGCTCAGCTCAGCCTACATTGAGTGAATCTTATGCATTGAACTTACATATGACAGATTGTTTGGTTTAACAGCTCTATCATCCGACTAGATAGACCTTAATGTCGATTCTAGTTGTGAGAATGAAAAACCACAGCAGATTGAACATCAAGGATTGCTACAAGTGGATTCTTGAACCCCTAGTGCCTTTCTATAATTAGTTACTTTCAATTTAATTCAATTTTGTTACTCACATCAATCTTATTCAAAATCTGATTATTAGCTTTCAATAGACACTTTTGGACGTGTTTGTGAAATCCTATATAAGTCCCTGTGGATCGACCTCGGTCTTACCGAGTTTATTACTACATCGCAACCCTACACTTGGGGAAGCGAACAAGTTTTTGGCGCCGCTGCCGGGGATTTTGACGGTTTTTCACAAATTTCTGAAATTAGTATCTATTTAGGATTTTTAGGATTTTAGGACTAACTTAGTTTGTTTATTTGATTTTTCTTTTCAGGGATTTCTAGGAAGCTGAAGAAGATACAAGGAATTCAAGTGCCGAATCAGGTTTTATCTTTCTAAACCTTACTCTTCTCCTTCTCCTATTCATTCCTATCACATTCATCTCTTGTAGAGTGGGTGGAGAATCCTTTTGGATCTCTGAAAGGTCGGCCTTGTGCCACTTGGATTCCTATTGGTCGGCTCTGCCGTCTTGGATCACCCTATGCTCAGAGATTTCTTTTCTCACCTCTACTCCTCTTTCTCCTTTTTCTACACTTTTTCTCAAAAGATTCAAAGAGTGGGTGGGGAGTTCTCTGAACCCCTATTGACCAGGAGAAATCGGTCTCTATCCTTGCTTCTAGCTTAGCCATTGCAAGACACCTTGTGCTTCGGTCTTAGAGAAAAGTAAAGACAGGGAAGAAGAATTCTTCTTTCTCTTTGTTTCTTATTTTTTGGTTTTGCATGCCACATTGGGCTCGGGATTCCAATAACCGACTCATAAGTGAAGGGGGGATAGTAGAAGGAATTGACAGAGAACCACGTGCTAGGAGACATCTAAACTCTCCAATTTTGTCTGAAAATATGGCTGCAAATCAACCTAATCCGGGCCAAAACCAAACTGAAACAGGGGAGAATGTGGTTGAGAATGTTCCCCGACCTAGGACTTTACGTGATTTCTTGCAACCCGCAAGAGCGAGTACTCCTTCATGCATAATTTTTCCACAAAATGCAGGGAATGTGGATTTGAAACCGGGAGTGATCCAACTTCTCCCTAAATTCCATGGATTAGACAGTGAAAGTGCCTATCAACATCTTAAGGAGTTTGATGAGGTAATCACCACCATGCACTTTGCAAATGTGACTGAAGATGTAGTGAGACTCAAATTCTTCCCTTTCACTCTTAAAGATAAAGCCAAGGGTTGGCTTTATGCATTGAGGCCAAGATCAATTGGTGCATGGACTGATATGCACAGAGAATTCATAAAAAAATTCTTCCCTACTCACAAAACGAACATGTTGAAGCGCCTTATCATGAACTTTGCCCAAAAGGAAGATGAAACATTCTTCCAATGTTGGGAGAGGTTTAAGGATTTATTAAATGCATGCCCACATCATGGCTATGAAATTTGGCGGGTTACAAGCTTTTTCTGTGAAGGACTGACTTCACCCATGCGCCAATTTGTAGAGATGATGTGTAATGGGGAGTTCATGAATAAGGAAGCTGATGAAGCATGGGATTATTTGGAAGAATTGACTGAGAATGCACAGTCTTAGGACACAGCGAAACTAACAAATTCCAAGACTGGCCAACAAAAGGAAAGGGGGGAATGTATGTCTTATCAGAAGAGGATAGCATAAGTGCACGAGTGGCTAGCCTCACAAGAAAGGTCGAAGCCATGGAATTAAGGAAAGGAGAAACGATCAACTCCACTGACGTTGAAACTGTTTGTGGAATTTGTGCTGGAACTCAACATGCAACACAAGATTGTCCCACAATTTCAGCAGTTCAAGGCATCTTACAAGAACAAACAAATGCCATAAACAGTTATCAACAGCAATTTGGTGCTCCAAACTCAAATACGTTTAATCCTAATTGGAAGAACCATCCCAACTTCAGTTGGAGGAATGGACCCACTGCAAATACAAGCAACACTCCAAAAGTATCACTAGAGGAGATGTTGGGTGCATTCGTATCGGTCCAAGCTGAGTATAACAAGACAAATTCTCTAAAAATAGATGGGTTCATGCAAGAGCAATTGAAATTCAATCAAAATTCAACTCAAGCCATCAATGAATTGAAAACATCACTGGCTAGAATTGAATCTCATCTTAGTGTTAGAGAGAAGGGCACACTTCTTACCCAACCTCTTCCTAACCCAAGAACCCAGTTTGAGATACAAGATGCAAGCTCATCCTTACACCACACGGAACATGTTCAAGCTATCACCACTTTAAGAAGTGGGAAAGAAATTGACAAATCTAATCCGGTGCAGGCCCCAAAGCCTAAGGATCCGGAAACTTTCAAAGAGGATGATAGCTCGAACAATACCCCACAAGAGAAAACCGGAAAGGCAATACAAGCCGGTTGCTCCGTTTCCACAAAGGTTGATTTCACCTAAACCTTTAGATAAAAATCTGGAAATTTTAGAAGTATTCAAGCAGGTGAAGATCAACATCCCGTTGTTGGATGCAATAAAACAAATACCATCTTATGCCAAATTTTTAAAGGAATTATGTACAGTCAAAAGGAAAGACAATGTTCACAACAAAGTCCTCTTGACTGAGAATTTGAGCGCCATTATCAAACAAGAGGTGCCCCAAAAATACAAGGATCCGGGTAGTCCAACCATCTCATGCATCATAGGAGACTACCGGATTAAACAAGCCCTACTCGACTTGGGGGCAAGTGTGAATCTCATTCCATATTCGGTCTACGAACAACTTGGGTTAGGTGAATTGAAACCCACCAAAATCACACTCCAACTTGCTGATAGATCCATCCGTATACCGAGAGGAATGATAGATGATGTTCTAGTCCAAGTTGATAAATTCTACTACCCAGTAGACTTTATTGTCTTGGATACACATCCCGTGATAGGCACCGGTGCTCAAATTCCCGTCATACTTGGATGACCGTTTCTAGCTACTTCAAATGCCATTATCAATTGTAGAAACGGACTGGTACAAATGTCCTTTGAAAATATGACCCTTGAGCTTTACATATTTGATTTATGCAAACAACCACGGGAGGTTGATGATGATGTCCACGAATTAAACATGATTGAATCATTCGTGGAGGATACAGTCCCCTTATCACTATCTTCCGACCCTTTGGAGGCATGTGTGGCCCATTCTCATGAGATAAATGATGACACAATACAAGAGGTGGATGCCATACTAGAGATGATGCCAGTGCTTGATAATAAAAGATGGAGGGCCCTATTTGAGCCTTTGCCTGCAAATGAGAACAAGGCCCTCCCATCCAACATCAAGGCACCAACACTCGACCTAAAACCATTACCAAGTGAGCTGAAATATGTTTATTTAGGTCGAGATGAGACATATCCAGTGGTGATTTTTTCCCACTTGGATGAGGAACAAGAGAGTAGGCTAATAGCCACTTTATTAGAGCACAAGAGTGCCATTGGATGGTCAATTGCCGATCTCAAAGGCATAGACCCATTGATTTGTACTTATCGCATACACCTTGAGGAGAATGCGAAAACATCTTGGCAACCACAAAGACGACTAAATCCAAACATGAAGGATGTGGTTAAGGCCGAAGTGGTAAAACTATTGGATGTGGGTATTATTTACCCAATATCCGATAGCCAATGGGTGAGCCCAACTCAAGTGGTGCCTAAGAAATCCGGATTAACTATCGTAGCCATTGCCAATAATGAACTCGTGCCAACTAGAGTCACTACCGGTTGGAGAATGTGCATTGACTACAGGAAGCTAAACACTGTCACGAGGAAAGACCACTTCCCCCTACCATTTGTTGATCAAATTTTAGAACGGTTGGCGGGTCATTCCCACTTTTGCTTTCTTGATGGCTATTCAGGGTACAACCAAATAGAAATTGCCCGTGAAGATCAAGAAAAGACTACATTCACATGTCCATTCAGCACTTTCGCCTACCGACGGATGCCGTTTGGACTATGTAATGCCCTTGCCACCTTTCAGCGTTGTATGATGAGTATCTTTTCTGACATGGAGGGGACCATTCTCGAAGTCTTCATGGATGATTTTTCCGTATTTGGTTGTAGCTTTGATGAGTGCCTTGAGCACTTAAAATCTGTGCTAAAAAGATGTGAAGAGAAGAACCTTGTGCTCAATTGGGAGAAGTATCACTTCATGGTTCAAAAGGGAATTGTACTTGGTCACATTGTTTCACAAAATGGAATCGAGGTGGACAAAGCAAAAATTGATCTTATCTCTAACCTTCCACCACCCAAAAGCATACGAGATGTACGGTCCTTTTTAGGACACACAGGATTCTACAGAAGGTTCATAAAGGACTTCAGTTCACTCTCTCGTCCTTTATGTAACCTACTTCAAAAGGAAAATTCATTCGAGTGGAATGAAGAATGTCAAAAGGCCTTTACCACCCTTAAAGGTATGTTGACATGTGCTCTTATAATGCAACCACCTGATTGGAGCATCCCTTTTGAGATTATGTGCGATGCTAGTGACTACGCTATTGGGGCCGTGTTAGGCCAAAGAAAAGAGAAAAAGCCATGTGTCATCTACTATGCAAGTAGAACCCTAAACTCAGCCCAAGCAAACTACACCACTACTGAAAAAGAACTTTTAGCCGTAGTTTTTGCCTTGGACAAGTTTAGGTCCTACTTGATTGGATCCAAGATCATTATATTCACTGACCATACCGCGCTTAAGTATCTTCTTTCTAAGAAGGATGCTAAACCACGGTTGTTAAGATGGATCCTTCTACTCCAGGAATTCGACATAGAAATACGTGATAAGAAAGGAGTAGAGAATGTAGTAGCTGACCATCTCTCTCGACTTGTCCTCACTGATTCCTCTGAAACGACGGCGATCAATGACATGTTCCCTGATGAACAACTTTTTGCTGCTTTCCAATTGCCATGGTACGCGGACATTGCTAACTATCTTGCTACAGGTACAATTCCTATACATTGAAAAAAGCAAGATAAGGATAAATTCTTCACAGAGGTGTGGAAATTCCTATGGGACGACCCATACTTATTCAAGTATTGTCCCGATCAAATCATAAGGAGATGTGTGCCAGATAAGGAACAACAAAGTATCATCTCCTTCTGTCATTCTCAGGCATGTGGTGGCCACTTTTCGGCTAAAAAGACCACAGCAAAAATTCTGCAATGTGGGTTTTATTGGCCCACCATGTTCAAAGACACACATGAGTTTTGTAAAGCATGTGAGCCTTGTCAGAAATTAGGAGGAATCTCCCGTAGAAATATGATGCCACTCAATCCCATCTTAATAATCGAAATTTTTTATTGCTGGGGCATCGATTTCATGGGCCCATTCCCATCTTCTTTTGGAAACCTATACATATTGCTTGCTATTGATTATGTTTTCAAATGGGTCGAGGCCATCCCTTGCCGGAATAATGACCATAAAACAGTCATTCGCTTTTTAAAAGAGAATATTCTTTCCCGGTTTGGAACGCCTCGAGTCATCATAAGTGATGGAGGGTCTCACTTTTGCAATCGCCCTTTTGAAACCTTAATGAAGAAATATGGCGTAACACACAAAGTGAGCACTCCCTATCACCCACAAACTAGTGGACAAGCTGAGATATCCAATAGAGAGATTAAACACATTTTAGAGAAAACGATGAACCCCGATTGTAAGGATTGGTCACTTTGGCTTACCGATGCGCTTTGGGCTTACCGTACTGCTTTCAAAACCCCTATTGGAATGTCTCCCTATAGACTTGTCTATGGGAAGGCGTGTCACTTGCCTGTGGAGTTGGAATATAAGGCATATTGGGCAATTAAGAAGATGAATTTTGATTCTGACAAGGCAAGCTCGTTGCGCAAACTACAATTGAATGAACTTGCAGAAATCTGGAACGATGCATATGAGAATGCGAGAATTTACAAGGACAAGACGAAGATATTCCATGATAAAAATATTCTTCGCAAGACATTCACGATCAATAAAAAATTCCTCATGTATAATTCTTGCTTATATCTATTTCCGAAAAAATTGAGATCTCGATGGACCGGTCCCTACATTGTGCAAACTGTCTATCCATATGGGACTGTCGAGTTGTTAAATCCGAGGAACAGCAACATTTTTAAGGCGAATGGGCAGCGATTAAAGCCATTCTTTGAGAAATTTCCTTCAGAAGGTATGTCCATACCTCTGAATGATCCTATGTATCAGGATGATTGATCTCCTAGTCTGATGGAGGTATAGAGTAGTTAGGATTAGGATTTTGCTGCTTTTGTTTTCTTTTTCATAGGTTTGTTAGAAGGAGGAAGAATTCCACTTTTCACTCTCTCAGGTACTATCATTCCTCACTCCCTTTTATTTTTCAAATTGCTCTCATGTTTTGCTCATTGCACATCTTTTACATTGAGGACAATGCAAGATTTGGTTGGGGGGTGTAGGATCACTTGGATAAATCCAGCGTTTTGTAACATTTCAAGCAATTATGTGGAAATTTTTCAATTTTTCCAAAATTCGAAACTCTTTTGGAAAACATTTTTTTCTATGCATTCAAGATGATATGAGCATAAGAGGAGGAGATATGAAGTGTATGGGGCTGTATGTCTGGAATCTCTCATAGCATAATGGTTTTATATGTGAATTCCGCTATTTCTGTGATTGATAGAAAATCTGAACACTTTTACACCTAGTCCACATTACATGATTTTCATGGGTTGAAGGGATTATGTGATTTATGGATTAGCTAGACTGTGAATTAAGGTGTTGAGAAGACAAGCTGGGGTACTTTGTCCATCCTTGTCCATGGGAAAACAATGCTAGATATGGATTTCTAAAAATCCTATCTAAATTAAAAGAAAAAGGAAAAGGAAGGATGAAATTGGGAATGATGGAAAAATGGTGGAAAATTCTGATTAGGGCTACCTACTACCAACCGGGGGATGGTCTACCCGTAACCAAAGCCGAAAATGGGACGTAGTGTGAAAGTCGTCGGAAGGACGGTAAGGCAAATTCCTGTCATTGGCTTGATGTGGCTCTATGTACCTTGAGTTCTATAGTCTAGATGATCTATGAAGAAGATAATCCTAGAAACTCATGAGATGAATTTTCACTATCCACACTAGATAGAATTTGTTCAAGTTCTTCCATTTATCAACCAATCAGCGGGAATCTCATATGAATGCTTATCATGTCTTGAGGGATTACAGTTTCAACTTCTGTCACCAAATAGTTCTGAATCTTACACTTGTATGTCTTGGGAAGTATAGAAGAAGGGTTTCTGAAAGAGAGTTGAGTTTTGAAGAATGGGATTAGTTTCACACATGTTTTGCTCGGGACTAGTAAAATGCTGGTTGGGGGGTGTGTTGAGCTCTTAATTGTGCATATTCTAACCCCAATTCATCACTCATTGTGCGAGATTTTTGTGATTTAAAGGCTAACAGAATGCATGTTTTGAGATTACAGGATTGAGAGTGGACTCCACCTAATTGAAGATGAAAAGAGCTCGTTTGGAACTATTTGGATGAAGATCACTTGAGGACCAAAGAAAGAAAGAAGCAAGGAAAGAAAGAAAGAAGCAAGGAGAGAAGAAAGTAAAAGAAAGAAAAGGAAGAAAAGGAAGAAAGAAGACTGCCGACCGGTCTTGACCGGTCGGCCAAGGGAGCCAGACCGGTCTTGACCGGTCAGCTGTGCACGCTGGACCAATAGGCTAGGCCAGACCGACCGGTCTTGACCGCTCGGTCAGAGAAGTTTTTCATCCAGAGGTTGCTGGACCTTTTTCCAAAAGAGGCCAGACCGGTCGTGACCGGTCGGCCACCCAGTCCGACCAGTCCAGACCGGTCGGCCACGTGAAGAAACAGAAATTTCTATTCCTGGCGCCGATTTTCTCTGCGCACTGCGTAACTCTTACGCAGATTCTCGATCTTTCTGAAGTTGCGGAGCCTCTCCACTATAAAAGGACACCTAGGGATCGTTCATAGGGTATCTAAGGAGGGTTGAAGCAAGCTTGGAGGCGGCGGAAGTGAATTTCGGAGTTCCACAACTCCCTCTAGTTTGTTTTGCTGTTTTTATGAATTTTTTTAGTTGTTTCATGTTTCCTTGGATCATGAGCAGCTAAACCTCTTAGCTAGGGCTAAGAGGTGAAGCTTGTAGTGGATCCAAGATGTTTCAATTCGTATTCAGTTGGTTTTAAGTGTGGAATTCATGATTATGAACTATGGTTTGAAGTTTATACAAGTTTTTAAGTAGTTTTTCTTAGTCTTATGATGACTCATAGATGTTTGGGAGAATTACTTAACTTCTTAATTGGTTTGTATCAGTCTAGACCTGTATGATCCGAGGAATCGAAGTGCGCTCTAGTACTATGATCTTCATGAAGGGACTTCCTACCAAAATTCTATTTTTCTGATTTTCTGAATTATGTAAGGAATTGTGTATGTGATTTTAATCAAGTTCAAATCATGATCTAGCCTTGTCTTGTGACAGGACTTGAGGATGGTTATGATTGTGAACTAGACCTTTTGGAAAGGGGAATGACCTATGCAATTGAGCATGCTCAGCTCAGCCTACATTGAGTGAATCTTATGCATTGAACTTACATATGACAGATTGTTTGGTTTAACAGCTCTATCATCCGACTAGATAGACCTTAATGTCGATTCTAGTTGTGAGAATGAAAAACCACAGCGGATTGAACATCAAGGATTGCTACAAGTGGATCCTTGAACCCCTAGTGCCTTTCTATAATTAGTTACTTTCAATTTAATTCAATTTTGTTACTCACATCAATCTTATTCAAAATCTGATTATTAGCTTTCAATAGACACTTTTGGACGTGTTTGTGAAATCCTATATAAGTCCCTGTGGATCGACCTCGGTCTTACCGAGTTTATTACTACATCACAACCCTACACTTGGGGAAGCGAACAGTAACTTGAGTAAAAGAAAATCTGATATTTAAAGAGAAACTAAGGCTTTTTAAGGATCCACTTGTTGTAGTCCAATGTCAATCCATTTATCCAAGCATAAACACAATTAGAATCGAAGTTCTATCTCTCATCTAATTGGAAGATATGTCATTTAACACAAACAGTCTCACTTAAATCTGAAAATTCATATTTCTAGTTCTAATGAAGCATTTAGAGTTCAAACTTGTAACCTTCGAAGTAATAGTCATGCCAAGAGACTATGACATACTCTAAGGTTACTACAATTCGAATCTAATCAATCCAAATATGACAATCGCAGAGAATTGCAAGGAATTCATGTCCGAAGCACATGACCTTTCATAAAACATCCAAAAATACCAACTTTATTCAAACTAGAACTTAAAAATTCAAACTTTGAGTAAAGATACCTGAATTAAACAAATTGAACATTGAAACTAGCTACAAGCTTTACCTCTTAGCTAGACCTAAGAGGTTCTAGTCGAGCATTTTCATACTACAACTAGAATCAAAAGAAAAACTACTTGAAAGCATAAAAAAACTATAAAAACCCTAATTGGAGGAGTTGTGAACGCTCCACTGACGATCCTCTCTACCCCTCACGACTTCCCAAGCTTTTTATGATGCCTTAGTTAAAGTGTGTAGGTGTCCTTTTATAGTAAAAATCACACACCGCCTTAAATTGCGTAAGAATTTACACACTTACAGTCGGTTATCGGGAGCTCGGCTAGTGTTGGTCGAGCGCCCAACCATACCACAAAACAGTCCAGCAAATTTGATAACTTTTCTTTGAATTTCGGACGCATCGGGCACCTGACGGGTCATCAAGCGCTCGGCCAGTTGTGGTCGGGGGCCTGGCCATGTCCAGAAAAGTTCCAACAAGAAACTGAAATTTCTGTCAATTTCGAGCACCCAGGTAAAGTGGTGGTTGGGCGCCTAAAGACTAAAATTATAATTTTTTTTATTCTGCAGGGCCATCTGCTGAACTTTCTGCATTTTACTTTTCTAGACCTACAGCTCTGTAATTTGACTTTTCTGGCCATTTCAGGTCTTCAACTTGATTCCTTCAAGGCTTTTTCTTCACTTCTTTAGCTCATCAAAGCTTGGTCTTCGAGTCATTCCAAATCCTTTAAATTAGCATTAAATCCATGACATCTCTCTCCTTTACCTACAAACACAAAAACAAGCATAAGTTCTTATCTTTAATAACTTAAACTATACAATTGTGCTATGAATCGGGGTTTAAATATATACAATTCATGGCTCAACACACCCCCCAACCAGCATTTTGCTAGTTCCGAACAAAATATACATGAAACAATTGTAATGTTTCAAAAACTCAACTCTTCCTTGGAAACTTTATTTCTATAAACTTCAAGATATATTAGTGTAAAATTCGAAAAGATTTAGTGATAAGAAACTGTAATCCTAAATTCCCCAAACATAATAAGTGTTCATATAGAATCTTCACAAATTAATTAACAAATAGAAGAATTCGAACATGTACGATTTAGTGTGCATAGTGAATGTTCGTCTTATGAATTTCTAGGATTACCTTATTCATAGATTAGTGAAACTAAAGATCTGAAAAGTGTCCAGATCAACCAAATGCCTATGACAAGAATTTGCCTTACCATTCCTTCGACGGCTTTCACACTACTTCCCATTTCCAGATTTGGTTACGAATAGACCATCCCTTGGTTGGTAATAGGTAGCCCTTTTCGAAATTTATCAACAAATATTCAATAATAACCAAACTTTCTTTCTTTTCATATACATAAGATAAGAATTTTAGAAATCCATATCTTACATTCTTTCTCATGAACAAGGATGGACAAAAATTCTCGGCTTGGTTCCTTAACACCTTAGATCAAAGTCTAACCAATCTACAAATCTACATAATCCCTTCAAACCACGAGAATCGTGTAACGTGAATTAGGCTCAAAAGTGTTTAAATTTTCTATCGCTCATATAAATAGGAGAATTCATATAGAAAACTATTATATTTAAACTAATTTAGAGATCTCAAAATCATATTATCTCATCTCTCATCCTTTCATACTTATGACACCCCAAGAGTTTTGAATTTTCAGAAAAATGAAAAAAAATTCTATAAACATTGCTCAAAAATGTTACAAAACACTAGATTCATCTAGGAATCTCACCCCCCCTAAACCAAATCTTACATTGTCCTCAATGTAAAAGATATGCAATCAACATGAGCATGAGAGCAATGATAACAATAAAAGAGGGATGAGAATGAGAGTACCTGAGAGAGTCGATCATGGTAATCTACCTCCAATAACTAAATCTAAGAAAGTAATAAACTAAAAAAATAGAAAAGTAATTAATCATAATCTACTCTATACCTCCATCAAACTAAGAGATCAATCATCCCAATACATAAGATCCATTAGAGGGATGAACATATCCTCTGAATCAAACTTCTCAACGAATGGTTTAAGGCATTGTCTATTTACTTTAAAACAGTTACCATTCGCTGCATTCTCTCTCTCGACAGTCCCACGAGGAAAAACTTCTTTAACAATATATGGGCCGGTCCATTGAGATCTCAATTTTTAAAAAAAAAAAAAGATGAAGTCGGGAATTATACAAGAATACTTTTTGGCCTTCATGAAAATTTTTCTGAAAATGTGTTTGTCATGAAAGGCTTTCATCCTACTCTTGTAAATCTTCGAGTTCTCATAATTAAGCATCGTTCCGGATCTCATCAATCTCATCCAATTGGAATTTGCGAAGCGAGCCTAGCCTTGTCAATGTCGAAGTTTAATGCCCGAATTGCCCAATAGACTTTGTGTTCAAGCTCCACGGGCAAGTGACAGGACATTCCAATCGAGGTCTTATAATGTCACGCCCCGAAATTCGAGACTCGAGTAAAACGACCCAAAGCCCGAGTTCTAGGGTGTGAATATAAAATTCGAGCGTAGATTCTTTGCAGATTCCATCCCACACATTATATATCTAAAATAAATCTCCAAATATAAAAATCTATTTTCCACTAATGCCTTATTACATTGAATTTTTACAAAACTAAAGTAATTCTGGCATGATTGACGCTCGAGAAGGATGAGACCCCCTGAATACTCTCCTTAGCCTATGTCTTGTTCTTCCTGAAAACCTGTAAGAACTGTGGTGATTTTGGTGAGCTAAAAGCCCAATGAGGTCATTTCCATCAAAGGTAATATTCTAGTTAACAAAAGATAATATGTGAATCATCAACGGATAGAATTGTATGAAATATACGAGGATGAGGTTATATTTAATACACTTTATGATTTATTATAAATGAAACATGATTATCATGTTGTCATGTATGTTATGATACGTGTGAGACTAATAAACGTCTACGAACTCGCTGCCACTGAACATTAGGAACCTGTCGCAAATCAACCATGCTCACCTAACCGGTACAGCGAGGCGGCAAATCAACCATGCACGCCAGGAGTCAAATCAACCATGCTCCTGTTCTGTCGCAGTGTATAATGAATGCGTATGTCATGAGTTATGGAAGCACTTCTGCAAGCATACAATACATATCAAACTCAAGTCCAATCACACCATGCATGTGTTTACTTTATTCAAGTAATTCTTTGTCTCAATTTAGTTATTGTCAATCGAGGAATTTAAGAAGATCATCGCGTAAGGTTTAGTGTTGACGAATAACTAAGGTTGTTCCAAGAGTTATGTATTGTACATTATCTAAACCTAAGTTGTTGTCGATTAAGAAGTTTAAGAATAATGTCACGTGCAATCTTGAGAATACTACGTGTATCTAGGGGTGCATGTTGGCGACATCACCTGTATGAAATACTACGTTGAATTGTCGTAGAATTCTGACATGTGCATTAAAAGGAAAACTTGATAAAATTAATTCCATAAGAAAAAGATAATTGGTAGGTGAACTTTAAGGATAGAGATAGAAGATGTATGGATCCCTTATCTAGGATTAAATATGCGATTTTAAGTTTAATTTAGAAAAAGATTAAGGGATGGATCGCTACCTACGAACAATGTTGAAGGATGACATGGAAATTGAAAATCATACTAAGAAACAAACAAAATTCAGGGAGAAGTATTAACTAGAAATTTATATGATGAATTACTCACAGATATGACGATCTCTAGGCTCCAAACAAGCCCAAACTTGAATCTGAGTTGGCTCAGCGAGTCTACTCGGTTTAGAGAAGAAGTTTCTTCTTCTTTCGTCTTCCTTTCTTTTTCTTCCTTTCTCTTTCTTCTTTTCTTCGTCTTCTCTTTCTTTCTTTCTTTCTTCCTTCTATCTTCTTTCTCTCTCTTTCTTTCTTTATTTCTTCTTCCTTCTTCTTCTTCTTCTTTTTTCCTCTTTCTTTCTCCTTCTTTTTCTTCTTTCTTTCTTCTTCTCTTTTTCTTCCTTCTTCTTTCTTTCTCTTTCTTCTTCTTTCTTTTTTGACTAGGATGCTATCCCAACAGCAAAAGCAACCCAACGCACGCTACCTCCCTCTCTCTCTCTCTCTCACAGCTTCTCTCTCTCTCTCTATCTCTCTCTCGCTCTCTCGTTTCTCTCTCTCTCTCTCACTGATTGATCTATGAAGGAGGGGAGGGAAACGGATGGACGATTTTATAACTCACCTCAGTCGGTGGAAGGATGTGGTGCGGACGAAAGTCAATTTCCCGGTTCGAGTGGGAGATGTAAAAGAATAGTGACTCGGCATTCTTATGTAAAATAAACCGTTGAGAAGTTAGGTGGGGTCCACATGGTGTTTTGGGAGAGGTTTGGACCGTCCATGCAAAGCGACGAGCTAGATCTTGATTTCCTTGTGTTTGGACGGCGGTTTGGAATGGGCTGAACTATTAATGAAGCGAAACCAGACTTGGTCGGACAAGGTTTAGGATGGGCGCGGATGTAATGGACAGAATAGATTGGGTGTGGGATTATGTTGATGGATGTCTTGGAGGCCACCAACAAGGGCAGCGGCGGACGCTGTTACGTAAAAGATGAAGAAGAAGAATCGTGCTTGGCTTCTTCTTCTTTATTATTATTTTTTTTTTTGTAATGTGCATGTGTAATAGAATTTTTATGCTCTACTTGTAAGTGGGGTCCACTTGTAGTGAATTTAGCTCATTTCCTCCGTCCAACTAATGGCCAACATAAAGTTAACCGTCGATGAGAAAAATGAGGCAGATCCGAGTTGAGGTGGGCCACTTATGGCCCAATTTCTGATTAGGGCATTTGTAGGATGATGGGCTGAAATTCGAAGTGTATGGATTAAATTATGTCCTAGAACTAGTGTATGAAGTTTCGTGTGAAAGTGATTGCCAAAAATTATAAAACTTAAAAATGTTGGTCTAACTTAAGTTTAACTAATGGCATTTTCGTAATTATCCTAAATTTATGATTTTTGTGAAATCTATCACTTCTATGCTGTTTTAGGGTTTATTCTAAGCAACTTTAATAAAGGGACCATAAAGTAATTCCCTACGAATGATTTATTATTAATTTATCAATATTTTCAGTTATTTAATTTGTTAAATAATTAACTAAATTATAATTTAAATTATTCTAAAATTTTAGGGTGTTACAAACACACCCAAGAAAGTTCATAGGGTCGAGAAATCACTGGTCTAAGCATATGCCTAGTGACAGACATGATGTACGGATCAGATTTATGGACAGACATATGTATAGGACGATGTACGGCGGGTTTACATTGATCGCGTAATTCGAAATCGAAGTGGACGGTTAGATCTTCTACTCTAGTAATGACAGATTATTCTAACGGTCGGTCTATCGACTTAACTAAGTATACTAAGTTTTTCAAAGGCCTGACAAGTTGTCTGGACATGAATAAAAATGTATACGTGTGTGTATGCGTGTGAACAATACGGCTTAGAATTTAATTTTTCACATGTGAACACGCACTCGTGTACTTACTCGTGCACCCAAATTTTTGGGGTATACATATAAGCTGTACGGTGAGCCCAAAGAGCATCGATTAATCTCAGCGATCAATCTTTGAGATCCGGCTTCACCAACTTTTCCAAAATCTGTTTGATTTTTCAATTGAAAATTTCATCTTGCCCACTTGTATGTGGGTGGTATAGGGTACTCACTTTATGCGTAATGTCATGTTTCTTCATTAAGGTTTCAAAAGGCCTATTACAAAAGTGAGAGCCACCATCACTTATGATGGCTCGAGGCGTTCCAAATCTGGAAAATATATTTTCTTTATAGAACTGTAAAATCATGCGATGATCATATGATCATTAAGTTTACATGGAATCACCTCTATCCACTTAGACACGTAGTCCACGGCAAGCAATATGTAGGCATGTCCAAAAGATGAGGGGAATGGTCCCAAGAAATCAATGCCCCAACAATTGAAGACTTCGAGATGTTGAATTGGGTTGAGAGGCATCATATTCCGACGAGACAATCCTCCTAGCTTTTGATAGCACTCGCACGCTTCGCAAAACTTGTGGGTGTCTCTAAACAAGGTAGGCTACTAAAAACCATATTGCAGAATTTTTGCATTGGTTTTCTTGGCGAAAAAATGACTCCCACATGCTTGACTATGACAAAAGGAGATAATAGAATTATTTTCATCATCAGGGACACATCTCCTAATTATTTGATCTAAGCAATATTTGAAAAGTAATGGTTCATCTCAGAAAAATCTGCGCACTTCCCTTAGAAATTTCTGTTTATCCTGTGTAGTCCAATGAGTCAGCATTGCACGTGTGGAAAGATAGTTTGCTATATCAGCATACCACGATGGATGCATAGCAACAAAGAGTTGCTCATCAGGGAATGAGTCCTCAATAGGTGACTCGTCAATAGAATCAGGTAAAACTAAGCGGGATAGATGATCCGCCACCACGTTCTCTACTCCCTTCTTATCTTTGATATCTAAGTCAAATTCCTGAAGGAGTAGGATCCATCTAAGTAAACGGGGCTTAGCATCCTTCTTAGAAAGAATGTATTTTAGCACCACATGATCCGTGTAAATGATAACCTTGAATCCTATCAAGTAAGGCCTGAATTTGTCCTAAGGAAAAAACAACGGCTATGAGCTCTTTCTCTGTAGTCAAGTAATTAACTTGGGCGGAATTCAAGGTCCTACTCGCATAGTAGATAACGTGGGGTTTCTTATCCTTCTTTTGGCATAGCACCGTCCCAATAGCAAAATCGTTCACATTACATATCAACTCAAAAGGCACTGGATCAATCCGGTGGTTGCATGATAGGTGCAATTCTCAACATGTCATTTAGCTTTAAAAATGCTAATTGACATTCGGCACTCCACTCGAATTAATGTTTCTTTTGGAGAAGGTTACATAAAGGCCAAGAGATATGACTGAAATCCTTTATGAAGCTTCGATAAAATCCAGTGTGTCCAAGAAATGAACGCATATCGCGTATGCTTTTGGGTAGTGGTAGATTAGTAATAATGTCTATTTTGGCCCGATCTACCTCTATTCCATTGGACGAGATGATATGTCCAAAGACTATTCCTCTTTACACCATAAATGACACTTCTCGCAGTTTAAAACAAGGTTCTTCTCCTCACACCTAGTCAAGACCGATTTCAAGTGATTGAAGCACTCATCGAATGTACAATAAAAAATAGAAAAATCATCCATGAATACCTCAAGAAATTCACCCACCATGTCTGAGAAAATACTCAACATGCATCGTTGAAATGTGGTGGGTGCATTACATAGTCCGAATGGCATCCCTCGGTATGCAAAGGTGCCGAATTGGCATATAAAGGTAGTCTTCTCTTGGTCTTCTGGGGCTATCTCAATTTAGTTGTAACCTGAAATAACCATCAAGGAAGCATTAATAAGAGTGACTCGCCAACCTCTCTAAAATCTGATCCATGAATGGGAGAGGAAAGTGTCCTTCCTAGTGACCGTGTTTAGCTTCCGATAATCTATACACATACGCCAACCAGTGGTCACTCTAATCGATATAATCTCGTTGTTGGCATTCTCTACAATGGTAATACCGGACTTCTTAAGGACAACTTGGGTAAGACTCACCCATTGGCTATCCGAGATAAGGTAGATGATACCCACATCTAATAGCTTTAACACATTGGCCTTGACAACCTCCATCATGTTTAGATTTAACCTCCTTTAAGGTTGTCTAGTCATTTTTGCATTTTCTTCGAGGTGTTTACGGTGAGTACAAACCGAAGAGTCTATCCCCTTGAGGTCCGCTATTGTCCAACCTATGGCTTCCCCTATGTTCTTTGAGAAGCTCAATCAACTTGAGCTCTTGGTCGTTTCCTATGTGAGAGGCTATAACAATCGGGAATGTTTTATCTTGACCCAAATATACATATTTAAGCTCGGATGGCAATGGTTTAAGGTCAAACTTCGACGGTTGAATATTAGACGATAGAGGCTTTAATGTGGTTGGTGGGAGTTTTTTAAAATGGGGCCTCCACCGGCTAGTATCAACTACCAGGTTTCTCATTACTCAATGCTTACACAATATCACACAAGATGGGATCCTTAGAATTTTCAAAGTGTGTCAAACATGTCTCTAAATTTTTGAGTGGTTGAAGTTGGAGGAGCTTTTCTTCTTCAAAGGATTCGAGCATGTTTACCTCAAAATGCTCATCATCATCCTCATTCCTTTGCTTTTTGTACATATGGAACACGTTCACTTCCAATGTCATGTTCCCAAAGGACAATTGCATCACCCCATTCCGGCAATTTATAATTGCGTTTGATGTAGCCAAGAATGGGTGGCCTAAAATTATCGATATTTAAGTGCTAGTATCCATAACCGGTTGCGTGTCCAAGATGATAAAATCCACTGGGTAATAGAATTTGTTGACTTGGACCAATACATCCTCAACCATCCCTCTCAGTATACGCATGGATCTATCAGCGAGTTGCAACATGGTTTTGGTGGGCTTTTAATTCATCAAGGCCCAATTGCTCGTATACCGAGTATGAGATCAAATTTACGATTGCCCTCAAATCTAGCAATGCAAGCTCAATCCGGTAGTCACCAATGATATATGAGATTGTGTGACTACCAGGATCCTTGCATTTTGGAGGGGTCTTTTGGGTAAGAATGGCACTCACTTGCTCATTTAGGAAAGCCTTTTGTTGCACATTATATTAACGTTTAGTTGTGTGTAAGTCACATAGGAAGGAATTTGTTTAATGACGTCAAGCAATGGAATGTTGATCTTGACTTATTTAAAAACCTCTAAAATATCATGAGAGTTTGGGAGAGGTTTTGGAGCAACCATTCTCAAAGGAAATGGTGCTATGGGTTTGTGAACGCATTCCATTTCTTGTGGGGCTAAGCTAGATCCATCCTCATTCTTAGAAATTACTAGATCATTAGGCTTATCAACGCTTCACCGAAATAGATTTATCCACTTGTTTACCACGTCTAAGAGTGGTGATAGATTTTGCTTGCTCCACATGTTAGTTGGGGAGGTTAGGGGCACTGATTTCATGTGTTTGTTTAGGATTAGGCTGAGGTTGGGCCGAAAAGGTCCTTCCTTAACATTCAAGTGTCCCTTAATCTCATCAACCAACACTTTAAGCTCTTGAAACATTTGCTGATTTGATTGATTAATTTGCGTTTGCCCTTACATAAACGCCTTTAAAGTGTCCTCCATTGAGAATTGAGGTGGGGCCATGTTTTGATTGGGTGGACCTCTTGAGAGTTGGTAGGACTGGTCGTGGGACCATTCCTCCAACTGAAATTGGGATGGTTCTTCCAAGTAGAGTTGTATGTGTTACCTACCGGTCCATTGAAAGTCTATTGATAATCATATGCGATGTTTGCTTGCTCTTATAATACCTCTTGAAATGCAGGAATTGTAGAAAAATCTTGCGTAGAGTGTATATTAACGACACAAATTCCGCATACATTCTCAATAGCTTCAGTGGGCTTTGAAACTCCACTCTTGCTAAGTTCCATGGCCTCTACCTTCCTTGTGAGGCTAGCTATCTTTACATTAACATCATCTCCTCTTTAAGGATATAGATCCCTCCTTTCTCCTTTTGTTGAGGAAGCTTGAGGTTACTAGACTTGTCCGATGTATCCCATAATTGGGCATTCTCGGCCAACATATCTAGGTAACTCCACGCATCCTCGAGATCTTTGCTCATGAACTCGCCGTTACACATCATCTCTACGAATTGGCGCATATTCGCGTTCAATCCTTCATAGAAGAAGCTTATAATTTGCCATATTTCGTAGCCATGATGTGAATAAGCAAGTAGGAGGTCCTTGTATCTCTCCCAATTTTGAAAGAAAGTTTCACTCTCTTTAACAAAAAAATTCATTATAACTCGTCGAAGAGTGTTTGTTTTATAAGCTGGGAAGAATTTTTTCAAAAACTCCCAGGTCATCTCAGTCTATACCCCAATCGACATTGGTCTTAGAGAGCGAAGCCATGTTTTGGCTCTTTCTTTCAAAGAGAAAGGAAATAGCTTTAATTTCACTACATCTTCCCACATATTGTTATATTACAATGTAGCAACTACCTCATCAAACTCTTTTAGGTGTAAATATGGGCTTTCAGAATCTAGCCCATGGAACTTAGGTAGAAGTTGAATTACCCCCGTCTTTATATCAATTGTTCTGGCATTATTTGGAAAAAAAAAAAAACATACACGAAGGTGTGGTAGTATGGGCCAGTTGTAAGTAGTCACATAGAGCTCTCATTGGAGGAACATTGCGTGCCTCATTCTCTCATATCCCTCTTGATTTGTGTTTGTAATTAGAGTAGGAGGGAGAGGATTCCTTATTGGTATTTGATCCATACTCTCCAAACTTTCACAATGTTTTATGTATTTTTTAACTCGTCTTTGGACAGAAAGTGGTCCAGCTAAACCACCTTCGGTTTGGAGACGGTTTGTGTGGTCACGTTCCCAATAGGACATAAACCACACACATACACACACAAAATAAAAAAACTAAACCTAAATCCTAAAAAAAAAAAATCTGAAAATACTAAAAAAAACTGTAAAACTGGAATAGAAGAAGTTTTAGGTCAGAAGGATATTACCGGATGCGCTTTAACTAGAATAAATACCTACAAAACAAAACAAACTTGTTAGTTCTAGAAATCAGTAAACTAGTCCTAAGAAAACAGAATAATCCTACCTAATTTTACTTTTATAGCTACTAAAACAATTTAGAACCATTTAACCTTATTCCCCGGCAGCGGCGCCAAAAACTTGTTTGCTCGCCCAGAGTGCAAGGCTGCGATGTAGTAATAATTCTCAGTGAGACTAAGGTCGATCCATAGGGAATTAAGGTAAACAACTCCAATTGTTCTAATAACTTCAATCCTAGTAATTTAAAATTCAGTTTTAGAACCAAAATTAAAATAGTAATTTAAGTAAAGAAAAATCTGATATTTAAAGAGAAACTAGGGCTTTTAAGGATCTACTTGTTGTAGTCCAATGCCAATCCATTCATCCCAGCACAAACACAATTAGAATCAAAATTATATCTCTCATCTAATTGAAAGATATGTCATTCAACACAAACAGTCCCACTTAAATCTGAAAAATTAGATTTCTAGTTCTAATAAAGTATGTAGAGTTCAAACTTATAGCCTTCGAAGTAACAGTCATTCCAAGAGATTATGGCATGCTCTAGGGTTACTAAAATTTGAATCTAATCAATCCAATGGAAATCTCATAGAATTGCAAGGAATTCATGTCCGAAACTACATGAACTTTCATAAAACATTAAAAAATACCAACTTTATTCAAACTAGAACTTAAAAATCCAAAATTTAAATAAAAGTACTTGAATTAAACAAATTGAACATTGAAACTAGCTACAAGCTTCACCTCTTAACCCTAACTAAGAGGTTCTAGCTGAGCATTGTTATACTACAACTAGTACAAAACAAAAACTACTTAAAAGCATAGAAAAACTATAAAAACCTTAGTTGAAGGAGTTGCGAACGCTCCACGATGATCCTCTCCACGTCCCACAACTTCTCAAGCCTTCTATGATGCCTTAGTTAGAGTGTGTAGGTGTCCTTTTATAGAATAAATCACCCACCGCTTCAAATTGCGTAAGAATTTACGTACTTATGTCGGTTATCGAGCGCCCAACGAGTGTTCATCGGGCACCCGACCATACCATAAATAGTCCAGCGAGTTCGGTAACTTTTCTTTAAATTTCGGGCACCCGGAACCTCTTTAACGAGTGTTCGACGGTGCCCAGCCATGTCCAAAAAAGTTCCAGCAAGAAACTGAAATTTTTGTCAATTTCGGGCGCCCGATAAAGTGGTAGTTGGGCGCCCAAAGGCTAAAATTACAGTTTTTTTTGTTCTGCAGGACCATGTGCTGAACTTTCTGCATTTTACTTTTCTAACCCTGCAGCTCTGCAATTTGACTTTTCTGGCCAATCCAGGTCTTCAACTTGATTCTGTCAAGACTTTTTCTCTACTTCTTTGGCTCATCAAAGCTTAGTCTTTTAGTCATTCCAAATCCTTCAAATTAGCATTAAATCCATGACGTCTCTCTCTTTTACCTACAAACACAAAAATAAGCATAAGTCCTTATCTTTAACAACTTAAGCTATGCAATTGGCTATGAATTAGGGTTCAAATATGTACAATTCTGGCTCAACAATGAGGCCGTCATCAACTTTATCATGCTCTTCCATGACACAACCCCACCAACCATCATAAATATGTAACCTGATGTGGACTTCTTAATGTCAATGCAGCCATTAAAATTTGCATCGTCATACCCAACCTACTCCATATGGTCGAACCTTCTGTATATGAGTGTGAAGTCCTTTGTCCACTAACTGTAAAAGAAATATAAAATTGTGTCACTTTGATTACACTTGTGGACGCGTATGCATGCAGAAGCTTAGAGAAACAACTAGAATTATGGCTAAGTCCTAGAGAGGGGGGTTGATTAGGAACTTTTAAAAAAAAAAATCTCCTACTTAACAATTTTAACAATTAACACTAAGTAAGCAAGAACACTTCGGCTTCCAAGACTAAGTGGGTCCAATCACAAAACTAGCATATGATGTGCAATAAGCAACCTAGTCTAAGCATGCATAAATTTACATATGAATAAACTAATCAAGCATCTAATCTATGCACCCTAAGTATACTATGTAAGGATGGATCATATAAGCTCAAGTCTACTCAAGAAGTAAAAGTACATCTTGTGTGTGTGGATGTGCCTATCAAGTGCCTGTTCGCTCGCCTCAAGTGCAAGCTTGCGATGTAGTAATAAATCGGTAAGACCGAGGTCGATCCACATGAAATTAGGGTAAACCAATTCAAACCATTCTAGCAACATCAAATTCAGCAATTTTGAAGTTTGATTTTAAAAACTAAGTAAAAACAGTTACTTTTGTAGAAATCTAATAATTAATGAAACTAAAGCCTCAAGGATCCACTTGTAGTAATTCCATGTGAATTCATTCATCCAAGCATAAATATAAATAGATTCGAGGTTTTATCTCTCATCTAGTTGAAAGATTAAGCATTCAACACAAACAATCCCACTTAAGTCAGAAAATAAGATTCTAGTTCTAATGAAGCACATATAATTCAAACATGTAGCCTTCGAAGTAACAACCATGCCAAGAGACTAAGGCATGCTCTAAGGTTACTACAATTCGAATTTAATCAATCCAAACATTATAATCTTAGAGAATTGTAAGGAACCCATGTCTGAAACACATGTACCCTCATAAAACATCTAAAACTACCAATTTTATTCAAACTAGAACTTAAAAATCCATACTTTAAGTAAAGGTACTTGAGTTAAACAAATTATACATGAAAACTAGCTACAAGCTTCACCTCTTAGCTAAGCCGAGCATCATCATGCTACAACTAAAAGTAATGAAAAATAAATATAAAACATGAAAAATTGAATTTGGGAGACTTGTAGACGCTCCACGATGATCCTTTTCACCTCCTACGAGTTCCCAAGCCTTCTATGATGCCCTAGGAAGGAAGCCAAGGTATCCTTTTATAGAAAAAAATACCCATCGCCTCAAATCGCGTAAGAATTTACGCACTTACGTTGGTCGTCGAGCGCCCATTCTGTGTTGGTCGGGTGCCCGACCATACTACAAAACGGTCCAGTGCGTTTAGGTGAATTTTCTTTAAATTTTCTTTGAATTTTGGGCGCCCAGTCAGGTCCAGAAAGTGTCCAGCGAGTTCTCTTATTTTTCTTCGAATTTCGTGCGCCAAGCCAACTGATGGTCGGGCGCCCGGTGGCCTACTGTTATGTTCTATGAATCTTTGTTTCTTTCTGGCCAATGCATGTCTTTTTTATGTGATTCTTCAAGACTTCTTTTCAGCGTCTTTAATGTGGTTCAAACGGATCCTTTTAGCTTCAAATTCATAACTTTTCTCTCTCATTCCTACAATCACAAACATGCATTAGATTAGTCTTTTAATCATAGGAATAATGCATAAAATGTGATGAAATGGGGTTAGAATATGTATAAATTAAGAACTCAACAGTGCCTAGCATACATTCTAATTAAGCACTCAGAATTAAACAGTTAAACACAATTCATAACAAGAAATGTGCTCAAATATAATCACAAACACAATGATGTATAGTGGTTCAAGTTTGGGTTTACTCCACTCCTGGTTCAAGTACTCAACCCCTTTGAGCACACCAACATTCATTGGGGAGTTTAAATCAGGTTCCTCCCAACCTAAGTGTTTTAACTCGGATCCACTCTACCGGGGAGTTTACAAGTTTCTCCCAACCTACATGTTCACACCTGTGTTGGTGGCTCCCCTTGGAGTTTTGTTTAGGCCCGACAAACGTGCCAAGGAACGGTAGACGTCTTTAGACTTTAGGCCCAACATACATGCCAAGGAACGACAAACGTATCTAGACTTTAGGCTCAATTAATTAGCCAAGGATCGACAAACAACCCTAGATCGAGTTTGACAAACAAACTCTACACTCAAATTCTCATCGAAAATAGAGTGGATGGACTCTTATGAATTGACAACTCACTTGTCGAACTTGAGCCTCGTTGTAGCGCCGCTTTGGGTTGCTACTTCTTGCTCTCCCATGCTCGAATTAGCTCCTCTTGTGCTCCTCGATCGTTGATGTCGTTACGTCACCAATGCTCTAACTCCAAGATCAGTCACATTGCATATGATGCTCCGACGGAGATGCCTAAAGTGCTAGGTGGTGAAACCTTTACAAATGGTAGAAAATGGGTTTTCTAGAGAAATACACCTATTTGGATTCTTAGGTGGTGTTTAGACAAAGGATTTACCAATGATCAAGGTATTTAGACTCCTAAGAATCAAAAGGGAACAAGTTCATTCTCATTTGAGCTTTGAATGCTCTAAGCTTGTGATGAATCACAAGGAGAATAACTTGCAATGGGTTAAGATTAGATCTCCTAATGGTATGCAATAGTGGTAGCTTCTAACTCCTCAAAATCCTTTATTGTTACCTAAAAATGAATCCCCTACTTTTATAGATTTCCTTCTAATGGTCAAAAAACGGCAGATTCGCGTATCTCCGATTGATCAGAACATGGTCCGATTGATCGAAAGCTACATCCGATTGATCAGAGGTATGTCCGATTGATCGAAAATTTATGAAATCTGTCCAAAGAATTTCAAAAGATCTCTAGAACAATTTTTGATTAATCGGAACAAGGTCCGATTGATTGGAGACACTATCTAATTGATCGAAGATTTGTCCAAAGAGTTTGAAATTCTCTTGAACAAATTTCGATTGATCAGAAATTTCATCCGATTGATTGGAGTCCCATCGGAACTAATGTCTGATTGATCGGAGATCAATCGAAAACTGTTGTTTAGGATGATTTGTTTACAATAGCTTCCACCTCTTTAATTAACCTATTTTATCATGTTTTTCTATATGATATAAGGCTAATAAGGATGAATAAGGGTATTCTTAGTTGGTCCAAGTCATCTGAGAAGTTTTGAGTGTTTTGGATCAAAGGGTTAGGGTCACCAAGGCATCTCATTTACCTATTCTTCTTGCTTGATGCTTCTTGTCCACTTGAATCTTCGGTCTTCAGCTTGTTAAGGCTCAACCGACATTACAACACAAGAACACATGTGATTAACAAATATGGTACACTAATATGCTAAAGAAAAGTGCACTAACAAAATATTCAGTCGCGTATAGACTTGAGCATACATGATGCTCCTTACTAATGATGTGTGTGGAAAATCATTCATTCGATTCTTTTCTAAATCATTTTTAGGACACTGAAACTAGCCAAATTTATGACCCTTTAAAGTGGGCAATTGTCAAGAGCATAGTTTTGCACGCCATACCTTTTAAGTACCTTATGAATATAAGCCCTTTGGACAGGCTAAACAGTCTGCGAGATCTGTCACAGCGTATCTCAATGCCGATAACAAAAGAAGCATCACCAATATCCTTCATCTCAAATCTTTAAGACAGGAATTTCTTAGTATCACTCACCATCCTAATTTCACTACTAGCCAACGAAATGTCATCAACATATAAAACTAATATGACAAACTTGCTCACACTAATCTTAACGTAAATACACTTATCTTTAGTATTTTTTACAAAACCATATTAGAAAATCACTTCCTGAAACCTTAGGTACCACTGTCGTAATGCCTATTTCAACTTATAGATGGATTTCTTAAGCTTACAAACCATATATTATGGGTATATTATGGGTCATCAGCTGCCAAACCCGCTAGGTATATGTTCTCATCTAGATCTCTATTAAGAAACGCAGTCTTTACATTCATCTGGTGTAATCTAAATCAATATGAGCCGCAAGAGCCATTATGATTCTGAATTAGTCTTTCTTATATACTAGTGAAAAAGTCTCCTTAAAATTAATGCATTCACGTTAGTTAAAACACTTGGCAATAAGTTTGGCTTTATACCTTTCAATATTATCGTATGAGTCTCGTTTGATTTTAAACACATTTACAACCAATCAACTTTATTCCTTAGGATAATTCGACAAGATTCCAAACTTTATTGTCCTTCATGAATTTTAACTCGTCCTTCATGAATTTTAACTCATCCTTCATGACATCAACCCATCGAGAAGAGTTAGCACTTTGTTTGGCTTGTGTAAAGGATTCAAGATCCTTTTCCACCCCTATGTCAAACGTATATCCTGTAAGTATACGATGTAACGTCTAGAATCGCATGCCTCTTATCTCTTTCTGATCTTCTTAATGGCTCACCCTCCTAAGTGTGGCTTTTTATTTTCTTCCTCAGTAGGTTGTAAAAGAAGTTCATCATGGTGATCTGCAATGATTACAGGCTCAACTGTAAGATTTATATCCACGTTAACCAGAATGACCATGACAAGAGTCATAGGCCGCTCTTCCTCAAATACAAAATTTCTAATGTTTGTACTCCCACTATTTTTTGTATCCTCAATGAATCTGGCATTCCCACTCTCAATAACCATAATGGAGTGTGAAGGACAGTAGAATTGATAACCTTTTGACCTTTTCGGGTATCCTATAAATAAACAACTTATGGTTTTGGGATCGAGCTTCCTTTCATGTGGGTTATACACTTTGGCCTCAGTAGGACATCCCCAAATGTAGAGATATTGAAGACTTAGTTTTGTCCCATTCCACAACTCAAATGGGGTTTTACTTATAACCTTACTGGGGACCCTGTTAAGGATGTAAACTGTAGTTTTAATCACAGCACCCCACAAATATTTTGTTAATATCGAATTCCTTATTATACTACGCATCATGTCCATGAGGGTGTGATTGTGCCTTTCAACTATACCATTCTGCTCTGGAGTCCCAAGCAGGGCATATTGGGTGATAATACCACAATCTTATATGTATCTAGCGAAGGGTCCTCGATTGCGACCTGATTCGTCATATCTGTCATAGTATTTACCACCACGGTTACACCTGGGGACTTTGATTTTTCTATCAAGTTGATTTTCAACTTCGGACTTATAAATTTTAAAAGCATCTATGGTATTTGATTTTTCATTTATAAGATAAATGTATCTAAAACGAAAGTAGTCATCTATAAAAGTGATAAAATATTTGTGTCCACGCCAAGATATTGTAAGGAATGGACCACAAATGTCTGTATGTATCACTTCTAAGAGTCTTACACTCCTTGTTTCATCTTCTTCTTGATTCTGGTATGTTTACCTTTAATACGATTTTTATAACTCGATAGTTGGAAAAGTCTAAAGAATGAAGAATTCTTTCCCGTACTAGCCTTTCCAATTTCTCACGAGAGATATAGCCTAATCGCTTATGTCACATCACGAAGAACTTTTCATAGTCTAATCTTCATTTATATCCCACTTTATTTCCATACTAAGTATTCATATTATAAACCTGTGAGCATCAAGTCTAATACAAGTTATTAACCATAGTGTCAGTGCTAACCATATTTGAATCATAAAAGATTCTAAACTTCTCATTATCAAATTAGACATAACTGAATTTGTCCAAACGAGAAATTGAGACTAGATTGCGCCTTATGGAAGGCACATAAAATATATCTACCAGATCCAACATATGACCTGACTCTACCCCAATCCTGCAGACTTTGACTACCTCTACGTCCACTTTAACATTATTGCCCATATATACTGATCTCTCTGTATCAATTGGTGGCCAGCATTGCGGTATACTTTGCATGAAATTACAAATGTGATTCTAGAATTATCCACCAGGAATCTTCCGATGCATCAGTCAGATTGGACTTAAAACAAATCAAGACGTGATCTTTACCTTTCTTTATAAGCCACTACTTAAACTTAATACAGTCTATCTCCTAATGGCTTGGCTTCTTACAGAAGAATCAATTATAATTCTTAGACCACTTATTGCTCGATCAATCTTAAGGTTTATTTTCAACCATAGAACCTAAAGATCCCTAATAGAACCATGCTTTTCTTTTCCATTTCTCATTATATTTATGTCCCGAACTTACTAGATGTTGAGCTATTAATTTATACATATTCTAACCCCAGTTCATCACATTTTATGCATGATTCCTATGATTAAAAGACTAATCTAATGCATATTGTGATTATAGGAATAGAGGGAGACTTCACCTATTTAATGGCTAAAAGAATGCTTTTAAACCCACTTAAAGATCAAGTAGACAAGATTCAAGGAAAGGAAGAAAGAGGGGAAGAAATTAAGTGAAGAAAATCCAAATAGAAGCCAAAAAATGTAGAAACAGGCAGTTTCGATGGATCCCCGATAGGTCTCCGATCAATTGGAGGACATGTTTCGATAGGTCTCTGATCAATCGAACCATCCATCGAACACACCTGAAAAACTGAATTTTTAACTCTCTGGACAGATTCCGATCAATCGGAGAGGAGCTCTGATCAATCGATCAGGGGTGTTCCGATTAATCGGAGACATGTTCGATCAATCAAAAATAGCAACTCTCTGGACACTTTTCCAATTCATCAACCATCGTCTGATCAATCGGAGATGACATTTCGATCAATCGGAGAGGAGCTCCGATCAGTCGAACCTGTCTGCGTAACTACATAAGTTGTTACGCAAATCTAGAACATTCTGAGGCAGTGGAGCTTTGTTGTTACAAAAGGACATCTAGGGTTCATTCCTATGGTATCCTAGAAGAGATTGGAGGTTGTAGGAAGTGAAGGAGAGCATCGTGGATTGTCTACAACTCGGCCGACTTCAGGTTTTTCTAGTTTTTCATGTTTTCTTTAATTTTTCTTTTAATTTTAGTTGTAGCATGATGATGCTCGGCTAGAACCTCTTAGCTACGGCTAAGAGGTGAAGCTTGTAGCTAGTTTTCATGTAGAATTTGTTTAATTTAAGTACATTTACTTAAAGTTGGGATTTTTAAGTTCTAGTTTGAATAAAGTTGGTATTTTTTAATGTTTTATGAGAGTTCATATGCTTTGAACATGGGTTCCTTGCAATTCTCTGAAATTATCATGTTTGGATTGATTAAATTTGAATTATAGTAACCCCAGAGCATGCCATAGTCTCTTGAAATGGTTGTTACTTCGAAGGCTACATGTTTGAATTCTATGTGCTTCATTAGAACTAGAATCTTATTTTCTGACTTAAGTGGGATTGTTTGTGTTTGAATGCTTAATCTCCCAACTGGATGAGAGATAGAACTTCGAATCTAGTTATGTTTGTGCTTGGATGAATGAATTCACATGGAACTACTACAAGTGGATCCTTAAAGCCTTAAAGCCTTAGTTCCATTAATTATCCGATTTTTACAAAAGCTACTGTTTTTACTTAGTTTTTAAAACCAAACTTCAAAATTACTGAATTTGAAGTTGCTAGAATGGTTTGAATTAGTTTGCCCTAATTCCCTGTGGATCGATCTCAGTCTTACCGAGTTATTACTACATCGCAAGCCTTGCACTTGAGGCGAGCGAACACTAGATGGGCACTATGAACCTTATCTTGCTTACTAGACCTTTCCTCCTTTTATGAGGTAAGATTATTTTCCATGCTCCCTAGGACTAACTTTATGGACTTTATCCTTTTGGGATAATTTGACCCGTTAAAAGGGAGGTTAAATTGCATTGACTTGGAATGTTAACACTATTATGTAATACTCACATTTGATAATATGTTTAATTCAAACAATTCATAAACAAAAATTAATATCATAAATTCAATTGATTGGGGCCTTCAATTGAATTGTCCAAGATAAAGATGAGTCCAAAAATTCCTAAATTCCACAAAGTAGAGACAATACTTTGGTACAGACGAAGAAGGGTACCTAACCCATCCTTCTCTGTCACCGAGGCTCTTAGGCGAGATCAATGGACATAGACCAATTGCAAGGTCACTTAAGTTGGGGAGCATCTAACTTCCTAATCCATTATGAACCTACGGTGCCTAGATAACTGAAGATTCCAAGATAATCAGCTAGTGAAAACTCCAAGTGTAATCACAACATTCATGAGTCCATATCACCATTCATCAAGTTAGGCCTTAAGAGAGGGAGAGAGTTGTTGTCTAACATAAGCATTAACACCTAAACATTCAGAAACTTTCAAAAAATCTAAAGTAATAAAGAACTTGATCTACTTATTACAATGCATGGTTTCGAAGTTGACCCTTATGATTTTGATCTCCAGTTGGACTTCAAACTCATGGGATTAGATAAAGCCAAGGGTAAAAACTAATGATGACTCAACTCCCAAATTAGAGGACCTCCTCAAGAAGTTAAAAGCAAAAGGCCAACATTATTCTTAAAGGCTTTGAAATCATGAACTTCGGGATGTTTGAATCTCCTAGAGAAGTAAAAACCTTATCCCAAGAATAACTAGAGGATGATCAATTTTCTAAAGCTACAACTATCCAATTTCTCATTCTCATACAAAAACATGTTAAGACTCGATAATGATCTAGTTGTGCACCATTTACCAATGAAGCCTAGGTTTAGGCTTGTCAAGTGGAAGCTCAAGAGAATGAGCTATAATGGAAGCTAAAGATTCGGAAAGAAGTGACCAAGCAGTACAACATGGGCTTTTTGTTGGAATTATGCCTTGGAAAAACCAATATACATCCTAATCCATTGGCCCTCTAGATGAGATAGGTCAATCTAAGTCATTGACCTTGATAATAATGAATCCTTTAGGGTAATGCAATATGCCATAGTTGATACCTAGTGTCCCCTTAAACTTATTATATTGACATGGGTTATGTGAGGAAAGATTCATCTGTAATTGTTGAGAACTTGAGATTAGACACAATGGCCATTGACTGTGAGAGTTGTAATCCATGGATTTAATATTCGATTATGCCATGACCATCAAATATACTTAAGATGCATCTGTGGAATCATTCTATGAAATATATGGTCATCCGGCTTGAAGAGACTAACTTGGGTCTCGATGGACGGTCTATACCATCAAGAGCTAATTTAGGTATCAATTATTCCTTCACCCTTACCCTACACGAGAGTGTAGGTATGCCATGAATATAGGATCACGATATTGGACCTTTGGACACTTTCAATGGAGGATCAATTTCAAGTCAATACTTAGGTGGACATTAGCCTAAACTATGATCTATGTGATCAAAGACTCTATGGTGCATGAATGATTGATGGTTAATCCTTAGACCTGATCATGTGTAAGAGTCATGATTTTAACTATGCAACTTTGACTCACTCTATCAAATTGCCTAGAGGCCATTGAAAGTGGGTGATGCTGGTACATCCATCGGAATTTATTAATTCTTGCTCGGGCCAACTTAAAATCCACTAGGTTTTCTTAAGAACTTGTTTATGGCTAGATCTTATTAAATTAGGGACTCATCAAGTGGTTTTCCCATAAGACCTAGTTCTCAAGAGGTTTTAATCAGCTTCATAATGATTTTTAATCATTAAAGTTTTATTTTAACTATTAAAATTATTGTGATTGCACTTGATGATGATCTAATGACTCAGATATGGTGGGCCACTACTTGACTAGCATATGATCTAGAGATATGGTGGATAGGTTGGATACTTGAAGAATTAGATCATAAGTATATACATGGATAAAGTAGTTTAATGGATTTCTCTTACAGTAGGTTGTAAAGGAGTTTCATAGGGTGGTAGTTTACCATAATTTTGTACACCCATGAAACCCTAACCTCTCCTTATATATATTAAATCCAATCTTAGAGAAGAGTAGAGCTAGATAAAATCCTAGACGTCTACCACCTTGGGCATCACTTAGAGAGAGAAAAGAGAGTGTTTATTCTCATTTCAATCATCCATACTTATTTACCTTGTTTCCTCACATTTGGGGACATGTGTTGTCCACCTAGTGGATAATTTGTGTCTCCCTTAGCCACTACCAAAAGTGCAGGTGGTGGCTTTTTCATCTCTCCCACCCGAAATAGATAGGGAAAAGAGTCCTAGTTTAAAGGATCTACATCGACAAAACTATATTGAAAGATTGTCTCAGGATTCAATCACCTAAGGTAAGATCAAGAAAATCTTATTTATTGTAAAGAAGGTTTCTAGAGGAGTAGATTGATTAGATCTTCAGTTTATGTTGAGTTTCCAGTGCATTTAGACCTAAAAATCTAACACTTTCTGTGAAGGAAAAAAAAGAGTTTTTATCAAGAATTAGAGCTTGTTGATGAAGAGGGATGGAGCACATCCACATTGCTACAACTCAAACTAATGAAGATGATAGTAGTTGGGAGGCATGGATTAGGTTGCACCAGATTTGTTAATTACACAATCAACCGGTGGTGACAATTTACAAGGAGAGGCGAAAGGGTTGCAGATACACATCGGTGGCCAACGATGATGTTAGATGTGCAGTAGAGATCGTAGTGGAACTTTTGCAATGGGCCTCACACATAGATGGCCATGGGGAGATGACCAAGATGATGGTGGCCGCCTGCATGGGATGAGTTTTGAATTAAGATGATGCCTCTTTCGTCCAATGAATTATATATTTTTTCATTATTCATTCTTTGTTTATTATTATTGTATGTGCATGAAATGGGTATTATTAGAACTGATTTGGTCAAGAGATGTTGAGATTTTTACCCATTTCCTTAGTAATGCAAAGTAATTGTGTCATCATAATTGCTTTACTGTTGCCAAACCAAGTCATTCAAATACAAATGTATCCAACAAAACAAGTAATTTGTAGTCATTGTACTTTTTCATGTAATTACTCAAAAAATCTTCATACAAACAACAACATCAGTTTATTCTAATGATGATTTAACATTGGAATAATGCAAAATTGTCGTTATTGCGATTTTATTATGAATAAATTAAATATATATATAATATATATATATATGATCATTGTAGTCAAATATAACTGTTGTCAGGAGATAGGTAAAATACTTTGTGGCCATTGCTCATTTATTTTACATAACAATGTGTGAACGCCACCTGCATAGCTCACCCCCATCCCGTCATAGTCTATCACGAGGAGAGAGGGAAGAGACTCGCGTGCTTGCCATTCTTTAGGTGTGATGCGAAGTGTATATGATTTCATTAGTATTACCTTCTTTTCTTAGTTGTACAGTTTCTTTCTAAGATGGCTAAAAAGGGTATGTTTTAGGGTGCACACGATTCGGTTCAGTTAGATTCTAGGGTGAAACTGGAATCGAACCATTCCCAATGGTTCCAAGAAAACCAAAACCAAAACCGGACCGTTTGAACCCTAGACTCGAACTGGTTGTAAAAAACCAATTCGATTCATGTTCAGTTCTATGGTTTTGGGATTTTTATAATCCAACCCAATTGCATGGTTATTAGCTCGCCTCAAGTGCAAGGCTACATTGTAGTAATAATCTCAATAAGACCGAGGTCGATCCACAGGGAATTAGGATAAACCAATTCAAATTATTATAGCAACTCCAATCTCAGCAATTTTAGATTTCAAATTCAAAACTACTTAAAACAGTAATTTAAGGAAATTTCTTATAATTAACGGAAACTAAGGCCTCAAGGATCCACTTGTAGTAGTCCCATGTGAATTCATTCATCCAAGCATAACACAAATAGAATTAAAGTTCTATTTCTCTTCTAATTGAAAGATTTAACATTCAAACACAAACAATCCCCACTCAAGTCAAAGAATAAGATTCTAGTTCTAATAAAGCACATAAAATTCAAATATGTAGCCTTCGAAAGTAACAACCATGCCAATGGACTATGGTATGCTTTGGGGTTACTACAATATGAATCTAATTAATTCAAACATGATAATCTCAGAGAATTGCAAGGAACCAATGTCCAAAGCACATGAACTCTCATAAAACATCCAAAAATACCAACTTTTATTCAAACTAGAACTTAAAAATCCAAACTTTAGGTAGAGTACTTGAATCAACCGAATTCTACATGATAACTAGTTACAAGCTTCACCTCTTAGCCTTAGCTAAGAGGTTTTAGCCAAGCATTATTATGCTTCAACTAAAAACAATGAAAACAAATGAAAAATATGAAAAACCAGATTCGGGAGAGTTGTAGACGCTCCATGACGATTCTCTTCACCTCACACGAAGTCCTAAGCCTTCTATGATGCCTTAGGAACAAAACCTAGGTGTCCTTTTATAATGGAGAGGCTCCACCGACTTAGACAGTTCTAGAATTGCGTAATAACTCCTACAACGCATGAAAAATGGAGCTTCAATGAGAAGCTGCTGGAATCTCTGCGAAATACACTGGCCAACCGATCTTAACCAGTCGGACTGGGCTAGCCGACCGATCAGACCTGTCTGGCAGAGGTCCAAAGAGTACAGAGAGAAAAGGGGGTTTATGGCCGACCGGTCTTGACCGGTTAAGCCCACCTGGACTTGGTCCAGCGAGTGTGAGAGGGGCCCTTGCCTATAGCCGACCGGTCGTGGCCCTCTTAGCCAACCGGTCTTGACCAGTCTAGCCCTTATTTCCTTTGGTTTTCTTTCTTTCTCTCTCTCTTCTCCTCTTGATCTTCTTCCTTCTTTGTCCCACCTTCAATCATCATCAAAGAGCTTCCAAATGCAATCTTTTAAGCGTTTATTCGGTGAAGTTCCTCTCTCATTCCTACAACCACAAAACATGCATTAGATGAGTTTTTTAATCATGTAAAACATGCATAAGACGCGATGTAATGGGTTAGAAATGTATAATTTAGGAGCTCAATACACCCCCCAACCAGCATTTTGCTAGTCCCGAGCAAAACAAGCGTGAAACAATCCACCTTCTTGAAACTCAACTCTCTCTTGGAAACCATACTTCTATAGATTTAAAGATGTATTAGTGTAAAATTCAGAAAAATCGAATGATGAGAAATTGAAGTCGTAAACTTTCCAAAGATAATAAGCATTCACATAAAATCCCCACTGATTTATTGACAAATAGACAAATCTGAACATGTATGGTCTAGTGTGCATTGTGCATATTCATCTCATGGCTTTCCAGATTACCTTCTTCATAAATTAGTTAAACGAAAGATCTAAAAGCGTACAGATCAACCAATTGCCTATGACAAGAATTTGCATTACCGTTCCTTCGATGGCTTTCACACTACTTTCCATTTTCAGCATTGTTATAGGTAAACCATCCCCTGGTTGGTAATAGGTAGCCCTTTTCGAAATTTTTCACAAAAATATATTCAATGACAATCATATCCTCATTCTCTTTTTCATAAACTTTAGATAGGATTTTTAGAAATCCATATCTTTCATTCTTTTCTCTTATTTCACATGAACAATGATGGACAAAGATCCCGAGCTTGGTTCCTAAACACTTCAAATCTTCAGTCTAACAAATCTACAAATCTACTAATCCCTTTAGATCATGAGAATCGTGTAATGTGAACTAGACGCAAAAGTGTTCAAATGTTCTATCGATCACACAAATAGGGAGATTCACATATAAAACTATAATGTTTAATTTAATTTAGAGAATTCAAAATCATATCAGCTCATCTTTCATCCTTCCATACTCATGACATCTCAAGTGCATAGAAACAAAGTTTTTCAAAAGAGTTTTGATGTTTTAGAAAAATTAAAAATTTATTATAAAATTTTGCTCGAAATGTCCACAAATTGCTAGATTCGAGGAATCCCCCCCCCCCCCCCCCCCCCCCCCCCAAAAAAAAAAAATCTTGCATTGTCCTCAATGTAAAAAGATATACAATGACCATGAATCATGAGAGCAATGATAAAATAAAAGAGAGTGAGAACAAGAGTACCTGAGAGAGTCGATCATTGAAGTCTACCTCCAGCATCAAAATCTACTAAAGCAATAAAATAAAATAAAAACAAACTAAACATAATCGTACTTAAAACAATAAATAAAACCTAAGCTATCATTTTAGAAAGAGTATCTCCATCAGACTAGGAGATCAATCATCATTATAACATCCAAAAGAACAAACTTGAGCAAGATCATCAAGTAGTGTGATAAATTTTTCAGTAAAAGTATCTACCATCTTGCTTTGAAAAATACATTAGGTGACATCAACCACTCTAACCCATTGAAAATCTTAATAAAAAATTTCAGTGGGATTTCTCAATAACGTTGTCACATGTACTAGGAAAGGAGAATTGCATTGGTCGGAAATCAGTGAATATGGATCTCATTTCCATCTTGTCTCGGGCAAAAATTTATCAAATATGGGTCATCCCAGAAGTGGTGTTCTTCGGTTTGAAAACACCAAAGAGATGTGGAGACTTCAATCACTTTATCCACATAAATTTGGATGGTCTCCACATAATCAACTTTCACCAGTGCTTCCACAATCGATTTTTCAATTTGACACTCTATGGCAGGAAGCTTTTTAGGCACCGGAGGGGTCTCCCTCAAGGCATGCACTATATCCTTAATCATGGGATCATCCCAATCTTCAAAATAAGTCAAACACTCCTCTAGAGTGTAGGAGATCTTAGGAGATGAAGTTTTCAGATTTGGACCCTTCACGTCTTCCTTCTTCTCAGACTTTTGTGTAGGTTGGAGTGGGTCCTCAACCTCTACACTTTCAAAAATTAGCCTCTGTAAGCAAGTCAAGCACTAATTCTTCCACTTCTTGCATAACAATTTCTTTGTAAATCAGAAATTGGTGACTTGTCAAGTAAATTTTCAAAAATTGGCACTTCTAAGGCCTCATTAACAATAAAATTGAATTCATCCTTGGAGTGTGTCAAACATGTCTCCAAGCTTTTAGGAAAATTGGGTTGGAAAGGCTCCCATTCTTTCATAGATTCTATCATGTTTATCTCATGAGGATCATCATCATCGTCCCAATTCTCAAAAGGATCGAAGCAAACAACATCTAGAGGATCAAGATTTTGATTTAAAACAAACTCCTCTTCCACAATGGACTCGATGAAATCTACCTCATGGACATCATCATCATCCTTATGCCTTTTGCCCATATAAAACACATTCACCTCCAATGTCATGTTCCCAAAGGATAATTGCGTCACCCCATTCCGGTAATTGGTGATTGCGTTTAATGTAGCCAAGAATGGGCGGCCCAAAATTATCGGTATTTAAGTGATGGTATCCATAACCGGTTGCATGTCCAAGACGATAAAACCTATCGAATAGTAGAATTTGTCGACTTGGACCAATACATCCTCAACTACCCCTCTCGGCACACGAATAGATCGATTAACAACTTGCAACGTGGCTTTGGTGGGTTTTAATTCACTAAGACCCAATTTCTCATATACCAAGTAAGGGATCAAATTTACGCTTACCTCCAAGTCTAACAATGCACGCTTAATCCGATAGTCACCAATGATACATGAGATTGTGGGACTACCGGGATCCTTGTATTTTTTTTTTTTTTTTTGCGAGGGGGGGTCTTTTGGGTGAAAATAGCACTCACTTGCTCATTCAAAAGGGTCTTTTGTTGCACATTGTATTTGCATTTAGTTGTGCATACGTCCTTTAAAAACTTGGCATAAGAGGAAATTTGTTTTATGGCATCAAGCAATGGAATGTTTATCTTAACTTGTCTAAAAATTTCTAAAATATCATGATAGTTTGGGAGAGATTTTGGAGCAACCAATATCGAAGGAAATGGTGCTATAAGCTTGTGAACGCATTCCGTTTCTTATGGGGCTAAGCTAGATCCATCCTCATTCTCAAAATTTACAGGATCATTAGGCTTGTCGACCGTCACGGAATAGATTTATCCACTTGTTTACCACTTTTAAGAGTGGTGATAATTTTGCTTACTCCACATGTTGGTTGGGAAGATTAGGGATGCTTATTTCATGTGCTTGTTTAGGATTAGGCTGAGGTTGGGCCGGAAAGGTCCTTTCCCTAGCATTTAAGCGTCCCTTAATTTCATCAACCGAAACTTTAAGCTCTTAGAACATTTGCTGATTTGATTTATTAATTTACGTTTGCCCTTGCATAAACGCCTTTAAAGTGTCCTCCATTGAGAATTGAGGTGGGGCCATGTTTTGCATGGGTGGCCCTCCTTGAGAGTTAGTAGGATTGCCCGTGAGAGCATTCCTCTAACTGAAATTTGGATGGTTTTTCCAAGTAAAGTTGTACGTGTAACCTACCGGTCCATTAAAAGGCCTTTGATACCCATATACGGCATTCGCTTGCTCTTGTAAAACCTCTTTAAACGCGGGAATTGTAGGACAATTTTACGTAAAGTGTACATTAGCGGCACAAATTCTGCACACGTTATTAATGGCTTCAGTGGGCTTTGAAACTCCACTCTTGCTAAGTTCCATGGCCTCGACTTTTTTTATGAGGTTGGCTATCCTTGCGTTTACATCATCTTCTTCCTTAAGGATGTAAATCCCTCCTTTCTCCTTTTTTTTTAGGAAGCTTAAGGTTACTAGACTATCCTAGGTATCACATGATTGGGCATTCTTGGCCAACATGTTTAAGTAACTCCATACCTCATCCATATTTTTGTTAATGAACTCGCCATTGCACATCATCTCTACAAATTGGCGCATGTTGGAATTCAATTCATCATAAAAGAAGTTTAAAATTCACCAACTTTCGTATCCATGATGTGGGCAAGTGAGTAAGAGTTCCTTAAACCTTTCCCAACTTTGAAAGAATGACTCACCCTCTTTTCCCATAAGGTTCATTATCAATCTTCGAAAGGTGTTAGTTTTATGAGCTGGGAAGAACTTTTTCAAGAATTCCCTGGTCATCTCAGTGCATGTCCCAATCGAATGTGGTCTAAGAGAGTGGAGCCAACCTTTGGCTCTTTCTTTCAATTAGAAGGGAAATAATCTAAGTTTGATGACATCCTCTGACACATTGTTGTATTGCAAGGTAGCAACGACTTCATCAAACTCTTTTAAGTGTAGATATGGGCTCTCAGAATCTAGCCCATGAAACTTTAGTAAAAGTTGAATTACCCCCGGCTTTATATCAATGTTCCCCCGGTGGTTGGAAAAACCATGCAAGAGGGTGTAATAGTACGAGCCGGTTGTAGGTAGTCATAGAGAGCTCTCATTAGAGGAGCATTGTGCACTCATTCTCTCCTACTCCCTCATGATTTGCGTTTGTAGTTGGAGTAGGGCGGGGAGGATTTCTTAATGGAGTTTGATCCATATTCCCCAAACTTTCACAATGTTCTACGTATTTTCTAACTCGTCTATGAACGGAGAGTGGTCCAACTAAACCACCTTCGGTTTAGAGACAATTGTTGTGGTCACGTTCCCAGTGGGACATAAACCACACAATCAAAAATTCTGAACTAAACCTAAACCTAAATCCTAAAACAAAATTTGGAAACAAAACTAAAATTCTAAAAACTGAAAATTGAAAAAGTTCAAGTTGGAAGGATAGTACTGGATTTACTTGAACTAGAAAAACTTCCCACAAAACAAAACAAAACTTATTAGTTCTAGAATTCAGAAAAGCTAGTCCTAAAAAATAGTAAAACCTAACTACTACTTCTATAACTACTAAAATAATTTAGAACCGTTTCACCTAGATATCCTGGCAACGGCGCCAAAAACTTATTCGCTTGCCTCAAGTGCAATGCTACGATGTAGTAATAATCTCGGTAAGACCGAGGTCGATCCACAGGGAATTAGGATAAACCAATTCAAATTATTATAGCAACTCCAATCTCAGCAATTTTAGATTTCAAATTCAAAACTACTTAAAACAGTAACTTAAGGAAATTTCTTATAATTAACGGAACTAAGGCCTCAAGGATCCACTTGTAGTAGTCCCATGTGAATTCATTCATCCAAGCATAACACAAATAGAATTAAAGTTCTATCTCTCTTCTAATTGAAAGATTTAACATTCAAACATAAACAATCCCCACTCAAGTCAAAGAATAAGATTCTAGTTCTAATGAAGCACATAAAATTCAAATATGTAGCCTTCGAAGTAACAACCATGCCAATGGACTATGGTATGCTTTTGGGTTACTACAATTCGAATCTAATTAATCCAAACATGATTATATCAGAGAATTGCAAGGAACCCATGTCTGAAGCACATGAACTCTCATAAAACATTAAAAACTACCAACTTTTATTCAAACTAGAACTTAAAAATCCAAACTTTAGGTAGAGTACTTGAATCAAACGAATTCTACATGATAACTAGTTACAAGCTTCACCTCTTAGCCTTAGCCTTAGCTAAGAGGTTTTAGCCGAGCATTATCATGCTTCAACTAAAAACAATGAAAACTAATGAAAATATGAAAAACCGAATTTGGGAGAGTTGTAGACGCTCCACGACGATCATCTTCACCTCCCACGAAGTCCTTAGCCTTCTATGATGCCTTAGGAACGAAACCTAGGTGTCCTTTTATAATGGAGAGGCTCCACCGACTCAAAAAGTTCCAGAATTGCATAACAACTCCCGCAGCGCATGAAAAACGGACCTTTAATGAGAAGCTCCTAAAATCTTTGCGAAATACACTGGCCAACCGGTCGGACTGGGCTGGCCAACCGGTCGAACCTGTCTGGAAGAGGTCCAGAGAGTGCAGAGAGAAAAGAGGGGTTATGGCCAACCAGTCAAGCTCACCTGGACTTGGTCTAACAAGTCTGAGATGGGCCCCTGCCTATAGCCGACCAGTCTTGACCGATCGTGGCCCTTTTAGCCGACCAGTCTTAACCGGTCTAGCCCTTATTTCCTTTGGTTTTCTTTCTTTCTTTCTCTCTCTTCTTCTCTTGCTCTTCTTTCTTCTTTGGTCCACCTTCAATCATCATCAAAGAGCTTCCAAATGCAATCTTTTAAGCGTCTATTCGATGAAGTTCCTCTCTCATTCCTACAACCACAAAACATGCGTTAGATGAGTCTTTTAATCATGTAAAACATGCGTTAGATGAGTCTTTTAATCATGTAAAACATGCATAAGACGCGATGTAATGGGTTAGAAATGTATAATTTAGGAGCTCAACAGTGGTTTGTTTTTATAATCTAACCCAATTGCATGATTTTTTTATAATCCAGCCCATCCATACCTCAGGGCCCACCCTAGGCATACCTTGATGTATTGTTGGATTTACACTATCCATCCTCATTGTCGAGCAATGTTAAGGTGGGCCACATTAAGAAAAATAGATATATCCAAATTTTAAGTGGACTACTCAACATGAAATGGTGAGGGTTGAACACCTAGCGTTCAGTTCCAAGTTAGATTCTAGGGTTCGGTTCCATGGTTCGGTTATGTGGTCCGGTTCCACCGTTCGATTCTATAGTCTGGTTCACAGTCTGATTCAGTTCTACAAAATCCCAAATCGAGAATCGAACCAAACTAACCAGTTCTTTGATTTTCGGAACCGAAACTAGAACCGATGCACTTCAGAATCGAACCAAACCGAACTGAACTAACGGATTTCAATTCCGATCCGGTTTACCAATTCCACCGATTTCATATGCACCCCTAGTATGTTTAGATATTTGGAGTCGCCACTAGCCGATTAGGCTGGTTTGTGTTCACAGTCAGATAGAATCCACAAACCTACCTCAGAGTCAAGGGATAGTGAAATTCCCAGTCCTGAAAAGAGAAACTCCTTCGATTAGCCTGTGATTACAAAGGTCTGGGTAAAGGTCTCGGTTATAAAAGATGAATGGCTTAAGCACCCTCTTCTTGTCGTACTTCGTATGGTCTTTACTTTAAAAGATATGAAGCTTTAAGAGAATTTTAAATCTACGGTGATGTTATATATTTGGCCATGCTTCATGTAATCCTACAAAAGGACCAAGCTGGCAAAAATAAAATAATTCATAGCCTTGCTATGTGGAATCAAGCAATCCCAGGCAGGCGAACAAGATAAATAGACAAGTAGAAATGAAGGTAGTTAAATGCATAGGATGGCAAATAATATGCTGGAATATATGGAATGGACTATGTTCTAAGCTTGGTTGATATATGAGAAAGAAAAAGGAAAACTAGACACCCTTTTTAGTCAAAATAGATGGTTAATATGTTCTTGATTCTAACCATACTCTTAAACCAATTAACTTTCTCTGATGGTTGACCTTTTATAGCTAACTTTCATCGTATCGAGCAGGATTTAGGCATGGATGTAGCCATTTTTTGGATTCCCTAGATGGTAAAACCCCTTTATAGGCTTGATCTTGACCTACCCTTATTCCCTAGGGATTTTCTACTGCTACTAAACCAGGCGTTAGGGGTCCAATTTATAGAACCAAATTGTCGGCTCTTGGTGAGCTAACGGTGGACACTTGTCAAATTTCGATCATGCAAGATCTATCAGAGGGGATCAAGATCTCTGGTTGGTGAGTGATGAGTGTCCAATATTACATATTTGGACCCTTCAAGTACAGTGGTTTTGCATGGTTTTCAAGAGAAAAAAAACATATGTTTTAAGTCTGTCTGTATGCATAGAATCATATGGTGCATTTGTAATAAATATGCATTAATTAATAAATTTTGATACATGAATTAGATGGTCGACACTCATGCATAGACTGAACACTAATTCAAGGAAGAGACGGACCCAAAATATGAAAGGAACAGAAGAAAAATGAGTGAAACGGTCAAATTACAAGAATTAGACTCAGGGAGCCGAACAGAGCGCCACAGATGAAACTAAGGGCAAGAACTTCATTTTTATGGTTGAAATATTGGGTGAAAAATAACAAGTGGTCCGGATTGGGAAGAAACGTAGTGTATGGGTCAGAGTGTAACTATGCAGAGAAAAGGCTAGGAAAACCAGCCCTAAAAAACTGACTTTTTATCATAGTGGAATTTGGAGCTGATTTTCACACCATTGGTAAAGCACGTCAAATAACAGCAGCACGTCAAATTTAGTGCGAATTCAAGATCTAAGGAAGGAGAAATCAACTGAAATAGAGATTCGAGCCAAGTTCTGAAAATCAATGTGTGAATAGGGTTCACATGTGTGAACAGAACACAGCCATGTTCATTCATATAGGCATTGCACATCGATTTTTAGTGACCTGTTTTGAACAATTTAAGACATCTACATCGTAGAGGACATGATTTTAGGGTACGAGACCAAATTTTACTAGAAATGGATATTCTAGTGGACCGCGAGAAAGGAAAAGGTGCAGACACATTTGGAATTATTTTAAGGGCTGTGATCACTTATGGTTCACACCAACGGTCCATTTTGACATATTTAAGATGGGAAACAAGATGGAAGGCTTAGATCTCATGCAAGGTTGCTGAAAATTGAAAAAAAGAAAGAAATTTCATAAATAAAAATTTCTACATGTTTTTTTACGTGAATAACAAGTGACGTGACTTGTTGGAGCTCTCTTTCTCTTTATTTAAAAGGAGATAGAAAGAGAGACAAGAGAGGATTTGAGGTGGAGTTTTAAGATTATTTTTTTAGCATTTGAAGTTTATTTTTAATGAAATTTTTCTTTCATGCTTTCTTTTTCTATATTGTTTTTTTGTTCTTCTTTTATAAATAATTAGTTTTAATAGCTATATGATTTAGCCTAATCCATTAAATGTAATGCATTAGATCCCATGTGTTTAAATCGAATTTTGAACCATGTTGCATGAGATTCATAGATTGGAACTAAGGTTTTATCTAGTATGTCAAGCATCCTAGATTTTTACCTTTAGATCTAATATAGGGGTTACCTAGATAGGCGAATCCATTAGCCGATTACATTGATATATGAGTTATCTCACAGATCACTCATACACAATCACTTATGCCTAATTGAACCATATAAAGGAGGACCTTCTGATGTAGTTCAAATGTCTTTCTCAAGATATTCCTGTCATGGAATACCTTTGTCCTTTCTTTATAGATTATACAGTTGTCATAGGCCTCCCTACATAACTCCTCCAACTCATTCAACTCAAATTTTCTCCTTTCACCCGCTTGTTCTATATCAAAGTTGGATTTCCTTATAGCCCAATAAGCGCTATGTTCCAATTCTATGAGCATGACAAACTTTCCCATACATCAACTTATATGAGGACATTCCAATCGGTGTTTTATAAGTTGTCCTGTAAGCCCAGAGAGCATCGGATAGTCTAATAGACCAATCCTTCATATCTGGCCTTACAGTCTTTTCTAAAATCCATTTTATCTCACGATTGGAGACTTCAGCTTGCCCACTTGTCTGTGGATGATATATGGTGCTCACTTTGTGCTTTATACCATATTTCTTCATTAAAGTTTCAAAGAGCCTATTGCAAAAGTGAGAGCCACCATCATTGATGATGGCTTTAGGTGTTCCAAATCTCGAGAAAATATTATCTTTAAGAAATTGTAGGACCAATCTACTGTCATTGGTTCTAAATGAAATCGCTTCTACCCACTTAAATACATAGTCCACTCCTACCAAAATGTAAAGGTATCCAAAGGAGGATGGGAAGGGTCCTATAAAATCAATACCCCAACAATCAAAAGTCTCCAATGGTAGTATTGGGGTCAAAGGCATCATGTGTTTACAGGACAAACTTCCCAACCTCTGACATCTATCACAAGCAGTACAAAAAACATGGGTGTCCTTGAACATAGTTAGCTAATAGAACCCACACTGCAAAATCTTTGCGGTAGTTTTCTTTGTAGGAAAATGACCACCATATGCTTCTGTGTGGCAAAAGGATATCACACTTTGAACCTCATCATCCGAGATATATCTTCTGAAAATTTGATCAGTCCCATACTTATATAAATACAAGGTCATCCCAAAAGAAATTCCGCACCTCCACTTGGAATCATTTAATATCTTGTGTTTTCTAATGTTGTGGTAATCTACGAAACACAAGATAGTTAACAATATCCGCATACCAAGGAAGGTAGAACACGGCCAGAAGATGTTCATCAGGAAAAACATCATTGATCCTTGTACCTTCGATGGAATCATCCATGACCAATCGGGAAAGATGGTCAAATATTTGATTTCTACTCCCTTTTTATCTTTAATTTCTAAGTCAAATTCTTGGAATAGAAGGATCCATCTCAACAACCTTGACTTTACATCCTTCTTAGATAGCAAATATTTCAAAGCCGAATGTTCAGTAAAAATGACCACCTTTGATTCTAACAAATAGGACCGAAACTTGTCCAAAGTGAAGACCACTACGAGCAACTCTTTTTCAGTTGTCGAGTAGTTCACTTGGGCAAAGTTTAAGGTTCTACTTGCGTAGTGAATGACGTACGGCAGCTTATCCTTCCGTTGGCCCAAAACTGCCCCCACCACGAAATCACTGGCATTGCACATGAGCTCAAAAGGGAGGTCCCAATCGGGTGGCCTCATGATAGGTGTTGGGGTCAGTGAGACAAGGCACAAGGCGTTTGTTGGCGCACAGGGAGTCGACAATATGTTAATCTTCGGTTTTAGTCCAACAACAACATTTTCTTCTTGCTTCTTAGGGCCGATTTTAAGTTTCTGCAACTAGGAATCGGGCGATCTAAGCCGTTCACCATCTTTGGCAGGAGATTTATTCCTAGTGCCTTTCTTTGTTTAACTTTTAAAGCTTCTTTTGATGGATAAGTGTGATTTTACCATAATGTAGCTGAGTTTGTGAATTTCGTTAGGTGTTGATTAATGGTTTGATTTGTAGGATTAGGAGTCGGGAATCTCTTGATCGGGTCTGGTAGTTCAGTCTAGGACGAGCCTGAAGTTCATCCTCTAGATTCGATCGGGCGTTTGATGGTAATTGCGAATTATAGGTGCAGTTTTATCAGAGTATAGCCTGCTAGTTCATGAGTAGTATCTTTGTGATTTAGGTGGGGTATCTATACTATGGTAATTGACCAAACAAATAGGCCGTGGAATAAGGTAATGTGCCCTGACTTGTTTAATTCTTCATGAACTTAGAATATTATCACGGCCAGCGAATAAGTTTAGCTAACTTAATCCATGGGCCAACTAATACATGGGGTGTAGTCATTGTGAGTACGAAGATCTTTACCTTAATATATTCTCTCCACTACACAAGTTTGAGTTTAGGTGCTTATTTGCCTTAGACATTGATTGGATCTAAGAAGTTAAATTGGATTTTAATATTGACTTGTACTTCTTAAACTTGTTACACTTATCCTCATTATATGTAAAAGGTGGGCCCTACCATCAACACCACCTAGAGAAACAATCAGGCAAATCCACTCATCTGGCATGCTACACTCCCTAGATCATAGGATAGCTAATGGCGGTTTGGCCTGGTTTTCAAGGCAATGTGATCCTGATGGTGGAGTCTTCTATATTTGATCAATAGCATTAAAAAAAAATGGGCAATCAAGATCCAATCGTCCCACCTTGGATTGTTTCTGGTTCTAACGAAATACTCTGGTCAGATGATTCTAATGTAAGAGTTCTATAATGCGGGCCTAATTAAATGGATCAATGGTCTAGATCTACCTAAGGGCATACCGGTGGGCCCCACTAGAGTTGTAATGAAACTGAAATTCATGTAAGGGTGGTGCTCTTGGACTGTGAGCTAGCTGTCACGTACTGGACTTGGAGATAGTGGGCCAATCTGGTGCACCGAACCATTTTCAGTCACGGGCTGGGCTTAGGCCAATGCTCTGGCCCATTATGGCATTGAGCCATATGACAGTGTCCAAACATAGACATCATGTAAACGTCTTTAATTCAGAATGTTTTTCAAAACCCACCAAATCAACGGCAATAGCCTTCTCATTAGGACTTCTGATCGTCTGTATCCAGACTGTTCATCCATTCGCGGACCTTGTCCATCCAAATTGAGGCCCCATCGAATGGACAGTCTGGATCTACACTCGTGGTTTTTTTTTTTTTTTTTTTTTTTTTTTTGAAACTTGGGATCCTACTCTCCCACGCGTGCTGATGTTGCACGTACAAGACCTGGGCCGGCTCATTAGGTGAACCCTGGCATGAAAATCAGACTGGTCCATGTTATCAGGCATAGTACTCCACTCACACATCTCGACGTTCATGTGCCGCCTGATGACCAGACCGGTCTGTTTTCTTCGCTCATGGCACGTGGGTCCCACCTGATGAAGGGGGATTGAAAACTCTAAACAATCCTAGCTGTTAATTGTGGCCTTAAAAGCAGTCAACTGTTGAGATTCAAGCTGTTGAAGGCCCACCTGTTGGATTTACCGGATTCACCAACTCCAACCGTACAGGTATGCTTGCTGTAGAGCAGGGAAGCGAATTTCCTACAAGTTGTAGGGAAGCCTTCCAACCGAATAGTTCCGTGGGGCCCACAGTGATGAATGTGTGAGATCAGCACTGTCCATCAGTGGCACCAGCTAATCTCCATCAGCCACCCTGGCTTATGTTAGGAAGTGATGCCAATGATCAGGAAGACCAAAACTCAAGTGGGCCACAGTATAGGAAATTATTCAGAAATGCCTGCTTTTGAAATATTTAAAGGAAAGTGCCTAAGTTTTAAGCCATTAGACATTAAGAGGATTCATCATGTGCATTTTATCTTAGTTATGAACATGTTTGCAAGCTAGAAATTAAATGGCCTTGTGATATGCCCAAAATAAAATATTTAAAAATATTATTATAAATTAATAATAAAAAAATGAAAATAATGTTTATACAAAAGTTTTTACATTTTTTCAAGTTTAGTATGGTAATAAAAATGGGATATTTAAAAATCTAAGAATACCTTGAAAAATTCACGACAATATCATGATAATACCCGTTTACTGTAGTTTCTGCGATGCTATTGCAAATTTTTTTCAAAATCTCAACTACTTGTCATATAAGATGTAAAGCATAGGGTGGCAATGGGCTGGGCTGGGCTGGGCTGGATTTGGGTCATAAAAAAGATAGTTCTGACCCAAACCGACTAGTGTATTACACGGGTTAAAAATCTCAAGCCTAACCCAACCTATTTGTAAATGGGTCTTTCGAAGTTCAACCAACTAAACCCATTTAATTTATCATTCTTATATATATATATATATATATATAGACACACGCGCGCGCGCACATACTAATGAGGCTAAAGGCAAATAAAAGTAGATTGTGTCCCGCCCTCACCGGGATGATAATCCATCAAGGTAAGTATTTGGCACATTGTTCATCCATTTTGCCAGAGCATTTTAAGGTATGAGCTGAAAAATAAGAGGCAGATCCAAGGCTCAAGTGGACCAGTCAGTGGGTATTGAATGACCACCATTAAAATCTTCTTGGAAGCGGAAGTTCATGGGACAATGGGCATACAGGTCAATATGACCTTATGGACAGGTTGGATGGAAAATAAACATCATGGTCACCCCTAGGAAGGTTTCAACGGTGGGTGTCACTATCACCGCTGCCTCCTATGGTGTGGTCCACTTGAGATGTAGATTATAATTAAATTACAATCATCATAATCAAATTTATGATTTTTTAATACACACACATAGTTAACATGAACTAAGGAGGCTGAAGGTGAACAGAAGTAGATTGTGTCCTACCCCCACCTAGATGATAATCCAGGGCTCTGTGGGGCCCACCATGATGTATGGGTTTTATCCACGTTGTCCATCCATTTTTTCATATCATTTTAGGCTATGAGCTGAAAAATAGATGCAGGTTGAAGGCTTAGATGGACCAGAGAGCGGGTATCAAATGCCCACCATTAAAAAGCTTCTTTGGAGCTGCAGAACTTTTTGGATCAGGCTGATATTTGTTTTTTACCTTCATCAACGTCAATATGACCTTATGTACAAGTTGGATGGAAAATAAACATCACACTGACGGTGGGTGCCACTATCACCACTGCCTCACTGGGGCAGGACATAGTCCGCTTCTAGACGAACCACATCCATGACCCATCGGACATGGCTTAATAACCCAAACCCAACCCATTAAATTTCTTAACAAAACATACTTTAAACCCAAATAACTCATCTAAACCTTAGACTTTCTTGAGTTGGGTCAGATCAAGCATCATGGTAGGCCCCATAGCTTCTTGTTGTAATGGCTCTGGGTAGCAGGAAATCCGTACCCATCGATGAGAAATGAGTCAATAGGCACTGTCCCCCTGCCTTAAATCCAACACCTTTAGGACGCCTACATCCAGCCACAAACGAAAAACACCTACAGCTACAGACAAAATACAACCCTTAAAAGAAACAAATATCTAGAAAGAGCCCAGGTCGGCACCAAGCACTGACAAGCGGTGCGTTGTACCTTCCAGGGTTAATTTCACCAACTGAAAGCCACGTGGGTTGATCTTTTATGAGATTCACCCCGTCCATCATATATGCTGCCTGATGTTAACCATTGATCTAAAAAATCATGATAATCCAAAGCTCAGGTAGGCCATAATGCATGAAACAGTTTTGTGTATGCTGCACCGTCCATTTCATATACCATCCAATCCATACATCTGAAGTACCTCATCAGGAGGAAATAATTACCCAGAATCACAGTATTCCAACATTCAAGTGGGCCGTACAATTTCAATTAGACGTTTTAGACTTTTTAGCTATGATTTTTTTGCAGAGACCCACCTGTGTTAAATCAGCCTGATTTTGGATCAACGGCACAGAAACGGGGTGTTGTACATAATGGACGGCGTGGATTTCATGCATTTTAGGCCGTTCCCCCACGTCAGAGATTAACCCAGGTAGGCACGAGGTAACAAGGGTTTTCCTTCTTCTTTCATTTAAGGGTCCCAATGGGCCGGATAGCCCAACCTGACATGGGCCAAGCGTGGCCTACTAGATTTGACCAAAGGTTGGACTTGGGTCTTGCATGCATGGCCCATTAATATGGATTGAGCTGTGCTTAAGTCATTTTAGCCCAACTCAATATTTACATGTAATGTGTTGTATTCCACGTTTGTGTCATTTCAATCCTCAGGCAACCATCCATTTTGAATCTAGATGGTTGGTTTCATCCATCTAAAATGTCTATTTTTTTGAGCATGTGTGGCCCACTTGATGGTAACATTCAAGCAAACAATACGATTATGTCATTTCAACCCTCAAGCAACCCATCCAAACTCATCCATCTTGAATGCAGACCGTTGGTTTCATCCATCTAAAATGGCTGTCTTCGTGCATGTGTGGCCCACTTGATCAATGAATAGAATGTGAACAGTCAAAGTAGAAAATACGTATTTTATCAATCTTCCGGCCGGGGAAGTTAGCTTGGGCCCAGATCCCACCTATAGGCAGAATATCTAAGCACTCGTACCTCAGACCTCACACACGTGTCCCCACGTGTGTACGTATACGGCCCTACACGCGTGTGGAATCAGCAAACCTTCTCATGCAGAATGTAATGAAATCGGATTGTATGTGGTTTTTATCATACTGAGTAAACTCTGTTGGGCCCACCGTGAATGTATGTCGTTTATCCACACCGTCCATCTGTTTTTCCAGCTCATTGTAGGGTTTGATTCCAAAATTGAAGCATATCCAAAGCACAAGTGAACCACCCAAAGGAAATAGTGGAAATAATGATTTCCACCGTTGAAACCTTGCTAGGCCAACAGTGATGTTTGTTTGTCATCTAAACTGTTCATAAGATAATAAAAAAAAGACATGGATAAAGGGAAAACACAAAATATCAGCATGATCCAAAACTTCTGTGGTCCCCAAGAATCTTTCAACGGTATACATTCAATTAAGACTGTTTCCTGTGTTGTGGTCCACTTGAGCTTTGGATATGCTTCTTTTTTTTAGCCCAGGCCCTAAAATTATATGGTAAAACGGATGGACGGAGTGGATAAGATACATAAATCCGCTTCCGACTGGAACATCCTATATCCACCAATCTAGGGCCCCACTTCAGATGGCCACCGCTATATCCCTCTTCCCAACCGTCTGTTTGTAGGCCACTAATCGTCCCATCCACAAGATTTCCGGGACGTAATCCATCGACAGTAGGGCCCCACCATAACAATGTCCAGTATTGAAAAAAAAAAAAAACGTGGGTCCCACTTGACGACACAACGTGCAAAGCCAACGGTTGAGGATCTCATGAAACTCCTCTCCTTGTTTTCTCCCTCGTTGACTCTCTCTTCTCTTTATCCCCTACCACCCGCTCACAACTCTCCAACTCAAACCCCATTACCAAATATTCTATCTCCAAAACATCACTCCAGAATCGAAAGAAAAAAAGAAAAAAGGGCAGCCAAACGCTCCCAAATTCCATTCCAGTACTTCCCTCTCCTCTCTAGCCACTATTTTAAAAGCATTATTAATATTAAAAAACACAGCCAATAGCCGCTTCTGCCATCCAAACACTACAAACTAAAATACAATACAATTAAAAAAAAAAAAAAAAAGGAAAAGGAAAAGGAAAGAGCTTTTGTCGCCTAGCCCAAGTCTACTCAAATACGGCGTCAAAACACACCCGACCTCCATATTCCCGTAGACTTGACGGCCGTTACAGTTACTGTCAGGACTTCACGGCTTCGAGACGGACGCGGCCTCTTTTACAGACGACCGCGACCCGTCAGTCTCCCCGCCTCCGTTACCCATCGCCGACTGCACCGTCAACACGGACATGCTCGGGGAGGACGGCGTGTCCCCCGCAGCAGGCCCACCCAGCATGGCCCCAGGGTTCCTGGGGTGACACGTGGCGGTCGAGATGGCCGACGCGAGGGAGATGGGCATGAGGCAGAGTCCCTTCCCTTGCAGGTACTGCATCGCGGACCCCATATCCTCTTCCATCATCTTCGCCACCTGGTGCTCCGTCACCGTTAAGCTGTCGTTAGTCGCCGTCTGCGTTCCGTTACTGCTGCGTCCTATCCCACTCGCCTGGACACAGTCACCAACCACCACCACCACCACCACCAAAGCCCATATAAATCAAAATGCCAGAAATGCCCCCCGCTTTATTGGAAGGGGGAAGGGTGTTTTTGGAAAAGGCGGAAAGTGCGGAGGCGTGCGCGCACGGCCGGTTTGTCGTTTTCCAGAAATGAGAGGGTTTTTGAAATCTTTGGATCAGCCTCTTTTTAGAAAGCAAAAAGGTCCATCTAATTCGAATTTAATTAATTAAAAGCGGAATGACATCCACACCCTTATTTTTTATAAATACGCCCCTTTGTTAGTCTGGCCTAGTGTGATGGATGATATGCAGGCAGTTAGAAATTAATGAAAAATATCCAACGTTCTTATTTCCTAGACCCATTATGAGATTGTTTAAAAAGATCCTAACCTCGGTTTCGTGCACGCCTATTTGTTGAAATAGGATAATTGCATGTTTTTCAATTTTTTAACCGTCCAATAAAAATCCACCACTCCACTAGTCAGGTAATCAAATGAGAATAAATCATTAGTAAGCTGTGGCTGAAATTTGGCCACGTATGCAGTTCTACCAGACGATTAAAGTTTTTCTCTATCCAAAATCATTCACGTTGTCAGACCCAGGATGGGTGACCGGTGCCGCCAAAAGTAAAGACCATAAAATGATCTGAGTCGCTGGGACCTTGAATGGGGGGCCCACCTTGATGTATTTTCCTTACATCCACGCCATCCACAATTAAAAACTTCTTGGGGACCTCCACGATGTTTATTTTCCATCCAACCCGTTGATAAGGTCACAAAGACCTGGATGAAGGGACCACACAAATAATATCAGCTTGAATTAAAACGTTTGTGGACCACAAGAGGTTTTTACTGGTCAATCACCACTGATTCGTGTGGTGGGATCCACCTGAGATTTAGATCTGCTTCAGTTTCTTTGTAAGCATGCCCTAAAATGAGCTGAAACAACGGATGGACGGCGTGGATGTAAGGCAAATACATCACGGTGGGCCCCACAGTCAGGGATCCACCCACCTTGGTGGATCCGGGGATCTACCGAAGCCGCACCCACGAGCCTGATTGGACACATTAAACATGGACTACTGGTTCAACTGTTAATTTTCAGTCGACTAAATGGGCGGCTAGGATCATCTGATACAACAACTTTTGGATTGCGGAAAAAGATTTCTTTCTATCGAGGTGGACACGTGGAGTGATCCATCCAAGCATGAAAGTTCGTGCCTAGCTTCCTGTTCCGTACAGGTGGCAGCGGCACATGATCCAACGCGTTCACCCGTCACACGAGCGCCTACAGAGTCCGAAGGCAACAGAGACACCGTACCATCATGGGATTGTCGCCATACGGCATATATAGACGGACGAGATCATGCTGAACAATCTACGTATAAAAAATACACTGTTTGGCAGATCCTATACGTTTATACACTGGCGTCCAACAAATGTACTGACGCCAGAAGTGTTGAAAAAGACAGTAACAGCTCAGATTTAGTGAGAAAAAAAGTTCATTTATTAGCTGCTTAGATCACATTACACCTGCTATGGACGTACGAAATTTTGTAACCATCCCAAAAATTTCACAGGGCACCACCCACTACTTAAGACTCAAATTTTTTTTATTATTATTATTATTAATTTGCCTACTCCATTTACTAGTTTTATTTATACATGAATTATTTGATACTCTGGCTGTGTATGGCACTCGATACACAGACACTTGTACATGTTGCATATATTTACTCAAATTAAACCAACTAAATTGTCGAACCCACATTTGCTAAATTTCAATCCAAAAATCAGATGGGTTTAATAATCTTAACTTCTATTTATTTGACACTTGTTTCTTAAAATAAAACCATTGGATTTTTTCATTTTTAAACCGTCCAATAATTCTCTGCCATACTAACAGTCAAATTGTCATGCAAGCTTAAATTTTGGTCCATGATAAATCTAGCCTGGGACCCATAATTTGGACAATTTAACTTGAATTGATTGCATGCCACGTACGGAAATCCTTACTAATTTCCAAGTGCATGCGCATCATCCATGACACTGCCAGAGTATCAAAGATTTTCTCATTTTTATATTGAAAGAGTATGAAAACATATATATATCCAAATTAATCAGTGTGGGTGCAGATATCAATCTCCTAATATTATTCGATACCTATCCTTTAAAAAAAATATTATTTAATTCTCTGGCAAATTACAACACTTGATTCGCGGGCACTTAGAAATTGTCAACCCCGAATACATGAACTCCAAATCAAATCAGTTGACCAATCCCAACCTCTGATCCATGGACATTGTTACCATTGGATTTTTCTTTCGTTTTTAACGGTCGAATAAAAGTCCACCAATCTAATATTCGAGTCAGGTACTCAAATAAGCTTAATTCTGGTTTCAATGGTTTCAATCCCATAATTCGCAGAAATCATATGCATGCAATTTCTAAGTAATATGTGGGTGCCTGCGTATCATCCATCACACAAAGCTGAGTATCAAAGTTTTTATTTTTGTGTGATTTTTATATTGGTATTGGAATGTTACCTCAGAGGAAATGTCAGCCACGAGGGGAGCAACAGCTGCTGCACCACCCAGCCTGCTCATGCTCAGAACCTGGACAGACACAGGGTTTCAGCATTTCTTTCTGACCATTTTTGTAAGAGAGAATGAAAATGGTTATTTTAATGGAGTTGTGAGAGAGGAGTAGAGGGAGTATTTATTTATTCTTGCCTTGACTTGGAGTTGTAGGAATTTCACATAGTCGATGATTTCGTCCAGCATCGAAGCCTTGTCCGTCTGTCATTCCAACCACAACAACAAAAATACAAACACCTTTACACATCCTGAATGGGAAGGGGAGAGAGAGGGAAAGCTGAGAGGGACGAGCACTCGGGTGGGGATAGGAAAAGACAGGTGTACCCCTCGCTTTCTCTGACGTGAGGAAACGGTTTGACGTGGATGGAATCCAGACCGTCCATCGGGTGCATCACCATTTGTTTAGCCTTGGTCCCAAAAATGATACTGATTCGCCATTCAGGTGGGCCACCCCATAAAATTATACCTAAAAACCTCTTACGTTCAGATGGTTTCGCCCCTTCTTTCATCCTGTTGAAGCAAGTCAGATGAATGGATTGGATGGCACAAACACCATGGTGGGACCCACATAAGACTAATGGTGGGTGTCCAATCCCAACCATTTTCTAGAGTGTGGCCTACCTACGTTCTGATTTCTGGTTTCTAAGGTGAACATGAGGCAGCAAAACAGGATCGATATTGTGAAAGTTCGACCCACGTAGATGGACTGAGGCCCATATCAGCACACATGACAACATGGCACATGAGTGCCTAAATCTAGGACATGGATCAGGTGGATCTCATCATGACCAGTCTCACCATTCAATTGGTTTACATATGCGTGGCCCACCACATTTTCATGTGAGAGAGTGAACACGCTATCGGGCGGATGTAAATTTCCAACACCTAAGGAGGCAGTTCAACAGAAAGGCATGTGGGACATACCATGATAACTATGTGACATCTACTCTGTCCATCTATTGATCAAGCTCATCTTATGACATCAGCCCAAAAATTAAGGCACATCATGCAATAAGAAGTGAAAACACCCACCATTGAAACCTTCATAGGCAACACCTAAACCTTCAATGGTCGTAAAGGTGATTCATGTGGACCTCAAGAACATTTTAAGAATAGGCTTCTCAATCCCCACCATTTCTTATGGTGTGGCCCACTTGAGTTCAGGGTCTTCATGATTTTTAGACTCACAATTTCTTATGAGCCAGCGCAATAGATTGATAGAGCAGATGTCACACAAATATCATCATTGAGCGGCAGAATTTGTAGCTTATGGGCCCACCTTGATTGGGTCTACCTGAAAGGGAAAGGCACGGCAGTAGAGGCTGATTCTAATGGACTGCACGACTGTGACCATTCAACTTGGACTTTTGCCCTTTGGCCTCCTTTATTCAGCTGTACATTTGTAGTATTGAACCGATAGGATTGCCCAAATTGAGGCTTTTAAGGCAGTGTGGTCCATCATGAACGACTCTAATCACTAAAGATGAACTGTATTTTCCATGTATAAACATGCATTATAGGTGCTTAAGATGAACGGTGTGGGACATCGCTTAGGTGGGTAGAGTAGGGAGCAAAGCATTCAGCCTTCTTTGTCTTCAAGCAAAGAAAAAGGTTTTGTCTCTATTTCTTTTCAGTTAACAAAAAGAACAGATTCCTAGCCTGCAGGACCACATGATTTGATGGACATGGCAACTGTCGTGGAGCCCACTATAATGTAGGTGTGACATTCACTTCAATCATTTGAGCCATCTTAGGACCTTAGCCTAAAATCAACCCTTGCTTAATTAATTGCACCACAAGAAACAGTGTGCACCCACCATTGAAACCTTCGCCTTCAGTAGGCCCACCCTAATGTTACTATGCCATCCAAAGAGTCGGCCCACAGAGGTTTGGATGGTCTATGCAATGTCACTTACTTGAGTTTTGGACATAGTCATGACATGAGCTCGCAAAAATGATGGACAAAGTGGATGTCACAAACATCAAAATGGGCCCAAATAGGCTTTTTTCACGGCCCCTTTTGTTTGAAATTCATCATCATGAATTGGTGGTCCTCATCACACCGGGCCACCAAAGGCTTCATCATGCCATAGTCGGCAATATGTCCGGCGGATACGAGAGTTGGACAACGAATTTAGGTGGTCCAGTGAACTACGGAACGGAACCGGAAAATGACCAAAATGACCCTGCTTTGCCAAGGGCGTTGGTTACCAAAAGCGAAGGGCATTCTGGTCTCTCGCGAGCGTGCGGGCTACCTGCCCCACCTCGTGCTACTCCTTGTGCGCTTTCCACCATTTCTCATGCTGTGGTGACTCATCCACCGCACATATGATACGCAATCCAATCAATCGAGATCATCCAAATGGTAGCCCCCACTGTATACAGAGTACATCCCTGAAGAAAGAAATCCATGGCTGATGGTAATCATCTGATATGAACCGTTGAATTTGAAATCGTCCATTGAATGGCCATCAAAACAGACGGTTAGGATCACTCGCTAAGTGGGGTTATCTCATATGCTCAATCCACAATGGAGACACCAAATTGGACGGTCCGGATTGATGTGAATCGGTATAAGTCACCACCATTTAAGAACCGAAAAATAAAAAGATAGATATGGAACCTTGTTTGCATTCGGCACCAGCTCTTGCAGAGCTTTCATTCTCTCTGCGATTCTCTCCCTCCGTAACTGCCACACAGAAACAAAAGCCCTAATCAAATCAAAATCCCCGGGGTCTAGTAGTCTGAGGGAGTACCTGAAATTGTACACATGAACCTCACGCCACAAACATACGGCCCCACCTTTGCAATCATGGCCGTTTATCCGGCTGGCCCCTTTGTAGATGGTCCCACAGCTGAAGGAATTTCGCATTTAAAACGCTAACTGTAGGCCTTTCAGGTTTCAACAATGGTGGGGCCAATTAGATACTCCAATGGTGTGGTTTTCTGACCAGGGGCCAATCCAAGGTGGGTCCGACATGATGGACGGTGCAGATCATGAAGTGAGTCCTAATTCTATATTATTTTAAATGTAGAAAGCGGTGGACAGCAGCTTAGCTTACTCTTTCAGCGATGCTGTGCGGATCGGTAGCCTGCCCTCGCCTCGCCCGAACTCTCTGCCTTGCCGGGGCTGAACCACCGGCGGGAGATCCCGACACCGGTGTCTGGTTGATTCCGGTCGGCGGAGCTCCGAAATTCTGCGACGGAATCGATCCGGTCTGAAAATTAAAAAAGAAGTTAAAATGAAAGAAACGAAGGAAGAAAACAGAGAAGAAAAAACGGAAGAAACGCATTTCTACACACCTGATGAAACGGCTGCTGATTGGGCGGGTGGACGCCACGTGGCAGGGAGCCAGAGAATCCATTAACGGCTGCGATTTCTTCCTGAGATTTGTCCGCGCTGCCTAGGGTTAGGGGAAGAGGAAGCAGGCCCGAGTCCACGGCCGAGGACGGGGATCTGGCCATGCCGCTGCGAGGAACGAGAAGCTGCTGCTGCTGCTGATGGTGATGGAGGAGCATGGATTTGGGAGAAGGAGAAGTGGAGCCGCTGATCTGGTGCTGGCGGAGGCGAGAAGCGAGGAGGGTGGACTCGTCGAAGGAGTAATCGATGTCGGGTAGATCGCGGGGTTTGTTGGAGGAGGAGGAGTTGAGGAGGGAGAAGAGCTTGTGGTCTGGCCATGAGGGAGGGAGGAGCATGTGGTCGAGGAAATCGTCGTGCGCGGACGGAAGGGAAGGGTCAAAATGGGAATTTTGGGGGTTTTGGATCTGCTGCTGGAGAGGGATTTGATGGTTTGGATTCATGGATGATGGAATTCCTTGCATTTCTCTGCTGCTGTTTGGCTGCTGCTGCTGCTGCATAGATAGAAAAGAGATGCAGCTTCCACAGAGAGAGAGAGGGAGAGAGAGAGAGAGAGAGAGAGAGAGAGAGAAGGTGGGTTTGGGTTTATCTGTGTTTTTGCTGCTTGGAACGGTTGGAAACTGGGAACTGGGGTTTGAGAAAGGGAGAGGGAAGGGGGGCATATATATCATATGTTGGTTTGGTTAAAAGGAAGGTAGTCCTCGGACTATGAAGTGAAATTGTACTCCACAAGGTGGACCCCACTTCAGAAGTTGGGACCCACATGAATAACCAATGGAGGAGGATCGCAATGGGTTGGGATAGGGAAACCCGGGACGCCGTTTGGCTAGTGACCGTGCCACTAGCCGGGTGGCTAATGGTGGTGCTCCGTGGGTCCGTTCGTGATGTATGTATTTTATCCATGCCGTCCATCCATTTTTCCATAACATTTTAGGTCATGATGCCAAAAATGGGGCAGATCTAAATCTCAGGTGGACCACACCACAGGAAAACAGTAGAAATTGAATGTCCACCATTAAAAACATCCTAGGACACACTGTAATGTTTATTTGACATCCAACCTGTTGATTAGGTCATACACACCTGGATGAAGGGAAAAAAACAAATATCAGATTAATCCAAAACTTTTATGGCCCCACGAGGTTTTTAATGGTGGGCCCTCAATCACCACTGTTTTTTGTGATGTGGTCCACTTGATATTTGGATCTACTTCATTTTTGGTCTCATACCATAAAATGATATGGAAATATGGATGGACACTGTGGATGAAATACATACATCATGGTAAGGCCCACAGAGCACCGACCACTAGCCAATGGCTAGTGGCACGGTCACTAGCCAATCCGCGTCCGGAAACCCCGGTTGAGCTAACATTAGACCAGCCATAGGCTCGACTACCTATCCTAAGAAGAAAAGAGTTAAATGACCAAAGATTTAAAATAGATTAATATAATAATTACTTTTGAAGTAACCTTAGCCTACAAGAGGTCTCATCATCTCAATGACTTGAACAGCCTAGTCATGACTTCAATTCAACTAGCATTGAATACAAATAACTCATAAGTGGTTTTAATCCATCTAATATTTTATATAGTTGTGGCCCACTTAGTGATTGGTTAGGCCAAGCGGAATTAAATGCAAATGTAGGGCCCACCTTTATGTATGTATTGTATATCCATACTGTTCATCCATTTTTACACTCATTTTAAGGCATGAGTCCAAAAATGATGTTTATTTTCCATCTAATTTGTTGATAAGATCATACAAACCTAAATGAACAAAAAAATAAATATCAGATTGATCCAAAACTTGTGTGACCCATAAAAAGCTTTTAATAGTAAATCATGCTGCTTCACATGGCATAGTCCATTTGTGAATTCGAATTACCTTGTTTTTTAGCTCATGCTCAAAATGAGCTACCAAAATAGATGGACATTGTAGATATACAATTCATAAATCAAGGTGGGCTCCATGATTAGAGCCGTGCACTCTGTTGGGTGGGCTGGGCGCACCTCATCCACTCCCCCAATAAATAGGGCCAAGCCATTAATCACTGTGTTAGACACAACTTTAAAAATAGATTTTAAGAACCGGCTTAGTCCTTTGGCCAATCTTTAGGGGCTAGCCTTGGCAAGCTGGGACCTAGTCCTTTGGTCCATCTATAAAGGCTAGCCTAGGCACTGATGGGCCTAGTCCTTTGGCCCATCTTTAAGGGCTAGCCTTGGCCCTGTTTATAAGGATGATCCTAACCTTTGAACTATGGACTTTGAGTTGTTATTATTGATGATGTATGATCTTAACTGTCCATCAGTTGAACTGTAGCAACAAATATTTTAGAAATTTTATGGGATATCTTTGAATTTTCGGAATTTCTCCTAATATTACTAAGAAAATCTCGCCGATAATTAAAAAAAATTAATAAATATACATTATAAATTAATAAATAATGTAAAAATAAATAAATATAAAATGCAAGTAGACCCAAAAAAAAAATGTTCTTTTAATGTGACATTGGATTGAACTTTGTAGTAGCCACAAAAAAAAAAACCACAAAATATTAAAGACAGGTTGATGATAATACTCATCATTTGATTTTTGTAATAAAAAAAAAATCTTAAGACATTTTCATCATCTTGGCCAAACTTGACATTGGATTGAACAGTCATGATCATTTGTGGTGACTTTTACTTTGCAGTAGCCCATTTGGGAGCTGCCAATTGACACGTAAGGACGCAGTTTGACTAGTGACCCCAACACTAGCTAGCTAGCGGGTGTCAAAGCTCTATGGTCCTCACCATGATGTAAGTGTTTTATTTTTCCATCCATTATTTTTTAGCTCATCTTAGGGCATGAACCTAAAAATAAGGTAGATCCAAATCTTAGACAATAAAAAACAATAAGAATTAAATGATTATTGTTGAAAATATTTTGCAGGCCATATAAGTTTTGGATCAAGTTGTTATTTTTGTTTTCCTTTCAGCCAGTTATGTGTGACTTGTCAACAGGTTGATGGCAAATGAGCATTACAACTGGCCCTAGAAAGCTTTTAATGATGGACATTCAATTAACACTATTTTCTATTATGTGGTCGCTTGAAATTTCTATTTACCTTTTCTTTGATTCATGCCCTAAAATGAGCTGGAAAAATGGATGGACAACATGGATAAAACACATACATCATATGGTGGGCCCACAAAGCTTTGACACCAGCTAGCTGACTGCTGTTTGGGTCACTGACTCAGTAAGCTCCTATCCTAATGAGTAAACTCCGTTAGCCCCACCATGAATGCATGAGGTTTATCCATGACGTTCTTTAGTTCTCCCCCCTTATTTTATGGGTTGAGCCTGAAATTTAACATATCCAAAGCTCAAGTGGACCATGCCGCACGAAACCATGGGAGTAATGATTTCTACCACTAAAACCTTCCTAAGGCTAACATTGATGTTTATTTGTCATCAAACCAGTTCATAAGATCACACAGACATGGAAGAAGGAAACACAAATATCAGCTGGATCCAAAAATTCTGTGGCCCCCAAGAAGTTTTCAACGGTAGACTTTCAGTTCACACTTTTCCTGTAGTGTCGTCCACTTGATATTTCAATATGCTTCATTTTTTTGTTACATACCTAAAATTATCTTTTTAAATGAATGGACGGAGTGGATAAAATATATATATCACAGTGGGCCCCACAGAGTTTACTCACTAAGCTTAGCGTGCTGAGTTACTACGCAGTACGCTTCCGCTCGCGAAATACGAATTTTGTACCCTGGAACTACCCGAAACGGGCTTCGATGCTGATTCTTATAATAAACAGGCCCTGCGTAATGTACTCCCGCAAGTACGCATTTATTTCGTACTCATCACTGACTCACACACATGCGAAATTCTCATACGTGAGAGAGATCTAAACCACTCATCAGTCAGATCAAAGTTCAAACATGCTATGATACAGAGGAAAAGAGAATGGGGTAGACTTCTCAGTATGTGTACCGTACATTTATAAAAGAAGGTCAGAAGAAATATACCTACGGTTAGTATTTATCATGTATTTTTTATTCTATCTTTGAAATTTTAATCTGAATTTTTTTAAAGAGAATTTATATAATCTTTTACACATGATGAACGGCTTGGATTCTGCACAATATATTCAAGTTAGCATGTGTAAGATGCGAGTGTAGAATTAGACTCGCTTGAGTTCCTTTAATATTTCCTTCTAATAAATAGCAAAAGCAGCATTTGTTTGCTTTACTCATTAAATATATAAAAATTTCGATGCTCTGCCGGAGTGTGATGGATGATACGCATACACTTAGAAATGACTTAGAATTCGTTTGAATCATTTAAAATAAATTATTAGAATTATGAGGCCCACATTAGATGCATTATGAACCTTTTTTTTTTTTTTTTTGATGATCGGATTAATGGACATTTATTGGACGGTTAGGAATGAAAATAACCAATTGTTCTATTTCAAAACAAGTGTCCACAAATCAGAGGTTATAATAGCTCAATCAATCTGATTTTGGGAATGTTAGTCAGTGGTAGTGAGTTCCAAAAATTAGTAGGTTTAATTTAGGTTATTTTATGCCACATGTACAAATTATGAGTGCATGCGTATCAAGCGTCATATGCTGCCAGAGTATCAAACAGTTCCCCATTAAATTCCATTCACATGCGGCTGGGGCGAGGGTGTTGACTCTGGTTAAAGCGTCCCTACTTCGCTGTGGATGGTTGGGGCCCCACCTGACAGCTAACGGTCGGTCTGGATTTGTCATCAGACTGAGAGATGGCTTACTATATTCTAGGAACTCTTGGCTGTGCATTGCCCGTTTGTTAATGGCATCGTCAAGTCAGTCCCAGTTATTAACTAGATGGTCCTGGTTTTCAACTCAAGGCCCAATCCTAGCAGTTCCCCGACGCGGATCGCGCCGTGAACCCAACACCGTGTAAGGACTCTATGGGGGCCACCTTGATGTATGTATTTTATCCACGCCCTTCATCAGTTTTGCCCCCACATTTTTAGGGCATGAACCCAAAAATTGAAGCATATACAAAGATTAAGTGTCTCGCCTGCTAGCCCAGCTGGAAGATGCCTAAGCATTTCAACAGCGAGTCTTAGGTTCAAGTGCTAAGGAGACTAACCCCACCGGTGGGTAGAGGTGGGCAACGATCCGATCTGAGTCAAATGGAAGCAGATTGTGTACTGAGTTAACTCGGTGGACCTGAGTCAAATGGAAGCAGATTGCGTACTGAGTTAATTCTGCGGGGTCCACCGTGATTTATGTATTTTATCCACTCTGTTCATCCATTTTAACAGATAATTTTATGGGCAGTGGAAGTTTTGGATCAAGCTGATATTTGTTTTTCCCCTTCATCAATGCCTGTGTGATCTTGTAACAGGTTGGATGACAAATAAACATCACTGTGGGCCCCAGAAAGGTTTCAACGGTGGAAATCATTATACCCATTGTTTCTTGTGGTATGGTCCACCTAAGTTTTGGATATGATTCAATTTTGGTTTCAACCCCTTAAATGAACTGGAAAAGCGGATGGACAGTGTAGATAAACTACGTACATTTACAGTGGGCCCAACTGAGTTTACTCGGTACGATAAGAGCGTCCTGAATTTGATTCCAAGTCGAATTGGACTAGATTGGATCGTTCGGCTGCTTGAGTGGGTGTGTTTGAATAATGTTCGAACAAACATTCGAACATGGTAGATATGTTCAAACTTGGTTTGGTCTAGCCCAGCCATGTTTGATCATGTTCAAGCATATGGATTTCAGACAACTTTTACGAGTTCGAACAATTTTGCTTTTTTAGCTTGAAAATATATTTTTTTTCCACTGAATAGTAAATACCAATTTATTCACAAAATACATATCACAAATGACAAATCATAAGGTTTAAAGTTTTTAACTAACTAAATAAAAAAACCATAACATAGATATTGAAAATTCCCACTGTTTCCTGTGGTGTAGTTCACTCAAGCCTTTGATCCACTCGACTTTTTGGATAATGCCATAAATGATCTTTAAAAATTGGATGAACAACTTGGATAAGGAAATATATAACTGTGGACCCCACAAAGTACTAATAGGACCATCCGTCTCTAGATAGGTCCTAGTGGGGGCAAACTGGTGGTACGTAGTCCACGAACGGAGTTCGCTGGTGACGAGAGCCAACAAGCTGGTGTCAAAGTTCTGTGGGTCCCACCATGATGTATTTGTTTTATCCACTCCGTCTATCCATTTGTACAACTCATTTTGAGACATTAAACAAAAAATGAGACAAATACAAAGCTCAAGTGGACCGCACTACAAGAAACAGTGAGGAGAATGATGTCCACCATTGAAACCTTCCTAGGGCCCACAATCATGTTTATTTGTCATCCAACATACTCTCTCTCTCTCTCTCTCTCTCTCTCTATATATATATATATATATATATATATATATATATATATATATATATATATAATGTTGGGGCCATAGAAGTTTTGGATGAAGCCGATGTTTCTATTTTCCCTTAGTCTAGGTCTGTGTGACATTGTGTCTCGCCTGCTAGCCCAGCAGACCACTTGGGGTTTCAACGGCGGGTCTCAAGTTTGCTTGCTAAGGATCGAGACACAATAAGTCAGACACACTAACCCTGCCGGTCGGTGGGTGCATAGTGTGACTAATTGTGTGGGTTCGTTGTGCAGCTAATAGGGTGGGTGTGTTGCATGACTAATAAATAAATAAATAAAATAAGCCTGTGTGACCTTGTGATCAAGTTGGATGACAAATAAACATCATTGTGGGCCCTAGAAAAGTTTCAGCTATGAGCGATAATTATCCCCACTGTTTCCTGCGTGGTCCACTTGAGCTTTGGATATGCTTCAATTTTGGGCTCCCTAAAATGAGCTGGCAAAACGGATGGACGGCGTGGATAAACACATACATTAAAGTGGGCTAGGGTCCTTGCTGGGTTCACCACGCAATCCGCGGGCCAACTTCCAGTGTAGCACAAGTGTGCAAGATCCAAGCCCTCCATTTGGCAGCCGAAACCACCTAGGTGCACTTGCATGAACATCAGGTCCATGTGATCGTCTTATGAGCAACACACGTACCAAAAGAATGGACAGTTGAAAATTGCTGCCATGTGGTCTATGACTCTATTGATTGGGCGCGACTTGGGTGAGACCCCAGAACCAGCGATGTGGGTGGGACCCTGACCATAGGAGCCCACCTCAATGTATGAATTATATATCCACGCCGTTCATCTGCTTTTCCAACTTATTTTATGCCATAGAACCAAAACTGAAGTAGATGCAAATTTCTGGTGGACCACACCATAAGAAACACTGGTTAATGACCATTAAAAACCTTTTGTGGGCCACAAAAGTTTTCTATCAATTTAATATTTCTTTTTTCCTTTAATCCCTGTATACTTGATCTTATCAACAGATTGGATGGTCAATAAACATTATGGTGGACTCCAGGAAGTTTTTAATGGTAGGCATTCAATGAGAACTGTGGGTGGTGGTGTGGTCCACTTAAAATTTTCTTTTGAATGCATCCTAAAATAATCTGAAGAAACAGATGGACGGCATGGATATATAAAGAATACATCCAGGTGGGCCCTAGGTTCAGGGTATCAATCACATAGCTGGTGCCGGGGTCTCACCCAAGTCGCGCCGTGATTGATTGCTTGTGTAGGTAACGAAACGGACGCGGATTTCCTGCGCAAGGAAGTTCCTGTGCTGGGAACTTAGGTGGGGCCACAGTGATGTTTTCTGATAAATCCATTCTGTCCATCCGTTTTGGGGCTCATTTTAGGACATGAGAGAAAAAATGAACCGGATCCAAGACTCAAGTGGGCCGAAAAAGTGAGGATTGAACATTTACAGTTGAAATATTTGTGGGGCCACAGGACTTTCGAATCATGCTAATATGTCTGTTTTCCGTTCATCCCAGTAGTAGTGATGTTATGAACGGTATGGATGTCATATAAACATAACTGTAGATACCAGGGAGGATTCAATGGTAGTAATTTCCCTACTCACCTTTTCCTTTAGTGAGGCCCACTTGAGTCTTGGATCCGGTTCATTTTTGTTCTCATGCCCTAAAATGAGCTCCCAAAACGGATGGACGGAGTGGATTTATCAGAAAACATCACTGTGGGCACCACCTAAGCTCCCAGCGCACCTTCCAGCCACCACCTGCGCTCGGAATCTAGGTGAGGCCCACCGTGATGTTTGTGAGAAATCTACGCCGTCCAACCATGTTTCGTGAGATTATTTTAGGTATTGCGACAAAAAATGAACCGGATCCAAGACTTAAGTGGGCCGAAAATGTGCCCATTGAACTTCCACAGTTGAAATATTCATGGGCCACTGAAGTTTCGAATCAGTATAATATTTGTATTTTCAATTCATCTCAGTAGGAATGACATTATGAATGGTATGGATGGCAAATAAACATCACTGTGGACTCCATATAGGTTTCAACGGTAGGAATTTCCCTACCCACCTTTTTCTTTATTGCAGCCTATTTGAGTCTTGGATCCCGTTCATGTTTGGTCTCAACGTCTAAAATGATCTCACAAATCGGTTGGGTGGCGTAGATTTCTACAAACATCATGGTGGGCCCCACCTAGATTCCGAGCGCAAGAGATGATGCGAAAGGCAGGCAATCCGCGTCGGCAAAAGCACATATTCAGTGGGAATTGGATTGCGTAGCGTGCCACATAGCACCGACCTCGGTGGTGTTTTGGCGTGGTAAAGATAACCATGAAGTAAGTGTTATACCCACACCGTACGGATCATTTTAGGGCGTGAACCCAACAACAAGGCCACGTGAAGCAGTGGGGAGTTGAAACCTTCCTATGGCCCACCATGATTTTTATTTGCCCTCCAACCTGTTCATAAGGTCACAAAGACCTAGATGAAGCGAAATCACAAATATCCGCTCGATCCAAAACTTCTGTAAGCCCAATAAGTTTTCAATAATAGGCTTTCAATCCCCACTGTGTCCTATAGTGTAGTCCACTTGAGCTTTAGATGTGCCTCATTTTTTGAGTCATTACCTAAACTGATATGGAAAAATGGATGGGCCATGTGGATATAATATATACATCATGATGGGCCATAGAACTTTGCCACATCAACACACCACAGTCCCATTGGGGGGGCCTTATCCAATAATAAAGGAGCTCGAATTAGGTACTACTCCCACCAAGCAACAGGAGAGGGGTAGGCACATGGCAGGTTGGTATTGGTAGAGAGTAGGTGAGGCCTTTGCTGATGTTATGGGTTTGTTAGCGCTCTACCAATACGGAAGTGTGGGCCCTACTCCACCAATACCAACATACCATGTACCATCCATCTCCAGCTTTGTACTAATGGGGTAGTACCTAATCCCAGCTCATAATAAAAGACCTACCTCTCCTGGCCTTTTCCCTCTCATATTTTTAAATCTTTTTTCAGCGGGTGCTATGCTGCTGTCTCCACCATACATGAACCATGTACAATTGATCCAAACCATTCATCTGGTGTGCACAACACTAGGTTCGCGATCACAAAAAGATTCATCAACATTTCAACTGATCCCATGACGATCTAAACCACTGTGTCCCCATCGGTCCCAAAAATCCTAAAATTATATGTGTGAGGTACATTGACAAGATCTAGACCGTCTATCAAGTTGGGTCTACCACAGTGCGGTTGTACTAAAAAAATTATAGTAGCTGAATGAGCTCAATTGCTCGATTTCAGGACCTTGGCCAGTTGAATGTGGACCATTGCCTATTTTTCCACCAATCAGACGGTTAGGATCATTTGATCAGCGTATTCTTTAGCCTTGGACACTTCATGCTGTCCCCAGCGGATCATAAAATGCGCAGATCTATTCACTCATGCAACGTGTATGGTCTGGATCAACAGCCTAAAACTCGCTCAATAGGAAAATAAAAGGAAAATGGGTACTGCCTACTAGGCATCCCCATGTACAATAATCCTGACCATCCAAATCATAGATCCACTTATTCAACATAAATCTGCGTTGGGTAAGTGGGACAATCTAATCGATCAATCTGGTCCGTCCATCATGCCCGGTACATATGTTATTTGCCACGGTGCAAAAATCACATGATGGGTACGGACAAGATTGTGTATATTCCAATCAACTATGATGGCCATCTACTGAAGAATTAATCCGATTTTATCAGGAAACTCTTACCATCCAATCCATGGCTTAGAGAGAATGAACGGTTATTAAATAAAAATCCAACTTACCAATGGATTCAACCATCTGATCGGTGTGATTTTTTATGGTGATCATGAAATCTCCCTACCAAACCTAACCAATGCTCAGGATTGACTGATTAAAATGTCCAAATGTTCCAGTGCAACAAGGAGCACTGTAACTTATACTGCTCTAAGAACAGTACTAGACCATCTCTACTGTTGATTTTGGATAAGATTACCATAATTTGTTAAAACCACTCATCTCATGGTCACCAATTGGGGTGTAGAATCCAATATGATCTCCGTGGGGCCCACAATAAGCCACGTGGAGGGTGAATTGATAGGCACTTGTAGTTTATTTCTTCATTTTCTCAAGCAAGAAAGTAGGCAAAATTCCTAAAGTACCCTCATGTCCCAAACAACTTTTTCTTTGTTAGTGAAAGGACAAATAATGATGGTCCCTTTTATCTAAGGTGGCAATGCTTTCTTTTTCTATGTCTTCTCCCAGTGTGTGTATGAAAAATGTGCAAAATTTTCATTTGCCTCATTTTCTGTAAAAGAAAAACTTTAATATCTTCTACTATAACTTCAATCAATTAGCTATGCATCTAATTCTAAAAAAACTAGCTTTCACATCGCACGGGAAAGAGATGAATGAGAGAATAAAATAAAAATAATACACACACATAGAGAGATGCCACACGCAACTAGTTGTACGTCCAATTAGTCGGCATGTGGGGGCCACTATGGTGTTTGTATGACATCTCGTTTGTCCATCAAAGTTGTCCCACCATAAAAATAGAATGCCCTAAAAATCAAAACGATTCAACTATGAAAATGGGATGCTCCACATGAATGTAAAATTTTTAGGTGTTGTTGCATGGTTTTTTATTGTGTACCCTACTTAATAGTTGGATCAACCTGATTTCTAAGACATCTATTTTTATGATGTGATAATCTTAATGGAGAGGCAAGATGTTGTACAAATACCATGGTGGCCCCCACAGCCCAACTAATTATACATATAATTAGGTACATTGGGCCCCACTGTGATGTGTATCGGACATCTAACCCATTAGTCGGATGCACTATTCCATGGTGGGGTAAGAGCAAAAAAATCAGGTCAATCCAAGAATTAGGTGGGCCATACCACAGACAACAGTTTAGAGTGGTTACCTGACCATTGAAACCATCATGATTATTTATCGAGTCTACTAAGATGTGGTTCCGAAATTTAGACCATTCATTCTGTGTGTCCCACTTGGATGAGGGGTCACATCAAGTTTTAGCCGCATCCAAAACTCAGGTAGGTCCCAACAAGTGCTTTTAAATGTTTTAGGCATGATTTCACTCTTTTTTAGATGGTATGGCCCACTTGAGTTATGGATATGGCTCATTTTTGGGATATCTCATAACCTAAAGGGGACCTACCAAATGCATGGTGTGGATGTTTGATGCACATCACGTATGGGCCTGCATGGTGTGGATGTCTGATACACATAACAATTGGGCCCATACAACTCGACCTCATACGAAGTTCCCATGAGGTCGACCTCATGGTACCATTTCATATATACACATAACAATTGGGCCCATACAGCTCGACCTCATAGGAAGCTCCCATGAGGTCGACCTCATGGTACCATTTCATATATATATATATATATATATATATATATATATATATATATATATATATATATATATATATATATATATATAAAGGAATGTTCACCTACGAACCATCTCTCAAGAGAACTCGTGAGAGATTTCTTAGGGCTCATCACACGTGACGTGTCCCTAAAATCTGAGCCGTCCACGTGATGTAGCACTTCGAAAAACCTCTGGGGCCCAAATTTCAACCTGATCCAGAACTTTGGTGGGCCTTAGAAGAGCAAGAGAGACAAATCAAGGGAGGAAACTGTTTCCATTTGCCATGGCCCACCAGATTTGTGAACCAGGTTAAAAGTTGGGCTGTTGGGGTTTTTCGAGCTGCTGCATCATATGGACGGCTCAGATTTTAGAAACACATCACCTGTGTTGAGCCCTAAGAAATCTCTCATGAGTTCTCGTGAGAGATGGTTCGTAGGTGAGCATTCCTCTCTCTCTCTCTCTCTCTCTCTCTCTCTCTCTATATATATATATATATATATATATATATATATATATATATATATATATATATATATATATATATGGGAAAAAGGTACTATGCGCTCGACCTCATGGGAAGTTGTGTGGACCCCTCTATGATGTGTGATGGGCATCCACACCATTAGTCAGATGCACCATTCTTTAGTGGGCCATAGGCCTAAAACTCAGGCCAATCCATGACTTGGGTGGGCCACACCATAAAAAACAATTAAGCTGGATATCCACCAATTGAAACCTTTATGACCATCTATAGGATCGACTGAGATGTGGTTGAGAAATCCAGACCATCCATTGTACATGTACCACTTAAATAAGAGGTCACACCAAGTTTCAACTGTATCCAAAACTCAAGTGGGCCCCAATAAGTGCTTTTAGATGTCGTAGGCATGATTTTACACTATTTTAGTTGGTATAGGCCACTTAAGTTATGAATACAGCTGATTTTTTAGGATATCCCATAACCAATAAGGGACACACACAGCTCAACCTCGAGCTCATAGTAGAGAGAGAGAGAGAGAGAGAGAGCATTTTGTTACTTTATCAAAGCTATCTACGCTCTTTATCAAAGCTATATAAACATGTATTTAAAGTGCTCCATCTTATATTCAAAATAAGAAATTACTCTAACATAAAATAGGAAATTATTTTATCGTAGTGTAGTAATGATTTTTTACTTGTATCTTTGAAAACATAGAAATTATGTTACTTTGACTATAGCTTTCAAATCAAGTTTAACTTATTTCTAATAACTCTAGCCATATGTGATGGATGATATGTAGGTAGTTAGAAATTACTTAGAAATTGTGCACATGGCATACATGTTGTCAAATTAAACATTAAGCTTATTTTATTATATGACTATCATATTGGTGGACATTTATTGAATGGTTAAAAATTATAAATATCCAATGGTCCTATTTTCACAAACAAGTGTCCAAGAATCAAAGGTTATTGTTCAACCAATTAAATATTGGGATTGTGTATTGGCAACGGTGGGCTAAATAATATAATTGGTTTCATTTGAGTTAATACATACAATGTGTACAATTTCTAAGTGTCTTCGCATCAAGCTTTATGTGTAGCTTGAGTATCATATAACTACGCTTTGGTCAATCCAACATTCTCTTCTTTCTTTTCTGTTTCTTTTTTTTTTTTTGTTGAGGTCGGTTCCTCTAAAGGCTAAAGCATGGCCCTACCATCCATGTGTATGGCATACAAGCTATATCTAATCGAACCATTATAAGGATCGTCAAGTGAATCGGAAGTTTTTTAAATCGTTGTCAATTGTTTTCCAAAATAACCACATATAGGCCTTGATTGTTGGGAATCCTATCATCATGGTCAGGTGCACTTAACATGTGGATTAGGCTGAATATACA